>CP125973.1:173111301-174361301 GCA_030063025.1 Avena longiglumis
CATAAGAAGAAACTTATTCACTCTTTGAATCAGGAAGAAGGTATGAATGAGGGACAGAAGCAACTAAAATCTTATATTACTACTTATTATAAATCCTTGTTTGGAGCTCCTGTTGGGGATATGCTATATAGGTATCCTCATAGCATGTCTCCTATCCGGATAACCCGGGTGGCTCATAGTTGGTAGCATGGACCATGGCCTACTGGGAGGCCCAGTTGGATGGATCCAGAAGGGAGGACCATGCCGGATAAAGGAAGGCTACGATGGAGTCACCAGCGTACCCGGAGCCTTGGAGTGCAAGACACGTTAGACTAGTAATAGACAGTGTAGGACTCTGTAATCTGTCCGGCTAGGACTTTTCCCTATAACCCTAGGACCTGGCGACTATATAAGTCGGGTCTATGGGAGACTTTAGGGCATCGATTAACATACACCTCGCACATCAAACCTATCTCTGTAACTCAGCGTATTGCCATTATAGTGATTTATAGCAGGAGTAGGATTCTGCCACCGTTGTGGGATCTGAACCTGGGTAAGATGTGTTACCTCATACCCGTCAAACGTCCGCCTTCCCCCACGTCTCTAAACACGCACTGTGAGGACCCCTCCATGGTTTACTCGTCAGCAATACCACGAGAGTTGGCGCCCACCGTGGGGCTAGAGGCGCTTCAGGCTCTTCAGCGGGCGAGGACTAAGATCTTCGCGGGAATCGGCGAAACAGTAGCCATCGGTCGTGTTCTCTTCTCCGGCAACGTTCCAATCGTCCCTCCCGACGAGTTCTGGATCCCGGCAAAGACGAACCCTACGCAGTGCTCAATCGTCCCTATCGGAGACATCCACCTCTTCATTGGCGAAACCTACTCGAGCACTAGTTCCCTGGGAGTCGGAAGAGCATCAAGACCCGCATGGACCGCCTATGGGCAGGATACGTTCGCGGAAGGATCGATGTCGGATCTCTCCTCGGAGTTTGCCGGCAAAGATCGAAAAAATTCAAGGCCCACCCAAACCGCCCCTTGTGCAGGATATAACGGCGGAAGATCGCTGCAAGTCCGCCGGCTTCGTCCGTGCGTCTGGACAGCAGAGATCCAAGTTCGTCGGCGTGGTTACCATCTTTGATCTGGCACGTTGCATTCAGAGAGAGGGCGAAAACCCCCGCGATTACCTTGCCAGGTGGCTCTGTATACAGTTCGATCTGGCACATCACCCCAATGATGATGCTATGTATCACTTTGTGGAAGGACTGGACCAGGGAACGATTCTCTGGCAGTCTCTAATGCGGCAGCAAGCTTTAGGACGCCTCACCTTCGAAATCATGGTGAACGCCGTCAACAGCTACGCGGAGGCAGAGGGAGCAGCTCAGGCGCTCATTGACAGAGCGCCATCGACTCAGCCACCGCCACCACCGCCTCCGGCCACCATCACCGCAGCTGCGCCACCACCTCCAGTCATCGTCGCACCTTCACCCCCCGTCATCAAGGAAGCCCCGGCACCCTCCGACTCTGTGATTGACGCGCTTTATGCCAACTTCAGTGCAGATTCAGAGGAGATAGATTTCAGTCCAGATGAGCTAGACTCTGCCATGCAGGAGATGGAGGAAGATTACCAACGCGACGAGCAGGCCAACAATGTCGTTGCGTCCCGAGAGGTGTTCGCCACCATTGGGACGGCGATGGATGAAGATCAACCCGGGAGAGCTCCGCCTACAGTGCTGGACAAGGGGAAGGGACCACTTATTGCTGCCGACAATGATCGCACAAAATACATGTCCCCTCCGCCTAACCCAGTGCAACAGCCACATGAACTCGGCACCGGCCCGAGCAACAACAACACCGCAAACTTGCCGCATCCGGCATCTACGTCTGCTGTTGCCCAAGTCACTCCAGCTGATAGAGTAATGTACGACAATCTCCTCGTCGAGCCCATGACCATAGCTCATATTCGCAATGTAGTCCAGCTTGATGAGAAGCGCCAACAGCTGCTAGAGGAAGCGCAGGCCATCGCGGAGCAAGGCGCAAAGCTAGATCGAGATTTGGCCAACACGCAGAAGTCAATAGAGAAAGCTAGAGCAATGGAGGCCGAGTACAACACTCTGCAGCAGTAGCAACGCCAAGAAAGCTCCGGCTCGCGTAATCAACGATCCGGGTGTACGACGAATCCTAGGATGGGCTCCCTCGAAGCCGGCACAGGCCAAGCCATACATTGACAGTGAAGGCAAGCAGGTGATGCCCACTCCCATCCTCAACCTCGCCGTCGCCAAGACCCTTCTGGAGCAGGATAGATCACCCGAACCGTTGGACCAGGTCTACGACCTAGTGGCCAAGGCAGTAAAACAGCAGGAAAAGGCCACCTCTCAGAGGCTTGAGTCCGACCCAGCGTTGTGCCAGTCTAGCCAGCATAAGCCGCCAAGGGATAGATCTCCTCTTGATGTCGGGTCTTCGACGGGTTCGTCTGAACGAAGACGGAGGGATGCACGCAACAGGAAGGATACTATCCCCATATCCTCCGACCATGGAGGTAAGGTCCAACCTCATCGCCCATCGCCACCTCCCCACTCCCCCTAACATCGCGAAGACCCCAAGGCTCACCTCGTACGGATATGCCTCTGCCTTGGCAGAGCGGCATCGTCATCCGCGACAACACTGAGCAGACCCGTCATGACGGAGAGCTCAACCAAGGACACAAGAGCAGGTCGCGCTATGACCCTCCGCGTCCGACAAGCAACCGCGACAAACGTGAGGCGTCGCAGGAGGGTAACAGCAAGAAGGCTAACCCACTGCCACCTCCGCCTCCGTCGCCACCCAGTAGCCACCATGGCGGAGGAGGCCCGCGTCGTTCACGCAGCCCATCCCCTGATGGCAAGAAGAAAAGAATCCCAGAGCCATACGACGCACGTTCGCGGATAGACAAGATCCACGAGGTCCGGGAAGGACCATACCTAGGACCACGTTGCTTTGGACCTATGATACGGTCCGCAACTTACCCCAAAGGTTTCCAGATTGACAAGACCATCAAGCCCTATGACGGCACCGCCAAGCCAACCACATGGTTGCAGGATTATGGCAACACGGTGGAAATCACCGGGGGTAGACCCAACGTCGCTGTCAAGTACCTCCCATTAATGTTGGCGGGCACGACCCATCAATGGATTGAAGACTTGCCACAGAGATCCATCTGCAATTGGTTGGACATGCAAGAAGCGTTCACCAAGAACTTCAAGGGTACGTATAATCGTCCCTGCACTGTTGGCGATCTACAGCGGTGCGTGCAAGAGAAAGACGAGACATCTCGCGCCTACCTCTCCCGCTAGCTGGATATGAAGAATTCCTGCGCAGGAGTGCATGCTCAAACTGCCATGGCCGCCTTCATCGATGGGTTGGAAAGGGGCACGTTGTTCCGACATAAGCTAAAGTGCTTGCAGGACAATCACCGGCTTAACTTGAACCAAATGATTCAGTTGTCTAGTGAGTTCCAGCTGCCGACGACGATGCTCGTGGCTCCCTGCCGGCAACGGCCGTTCCAACTCAAGCTCGGAAGAACAACGTCACCAAGCGGAAAACCGCGCCAGAAGAAAAGCAAACTCCCGACATGGTCGCTATGACTTCCGCAGGACGAGGTGATGGCAGACAACATGGCCGAGGACGGGGAGCTGGTCGTGGGCAGCAGCGAGGAAGTGAAACTACCTCGGCAGCGCTCTGTGTTCCCCAAACCTACAAGGAGTACCGCGATATGCCGTGCCTCGTACACCTCGATGCCAATGGCAAGGCCACCCACACCAACCGCCACTGCAAGTTCGTCAATGACCTCAAGGAGGACCTGGAGTCCGGCTACAAGCAAAGTGAGAAGAACAGACCGCGAGGCAAGGGCAAGGGAAAGAAGAAGGAGTCCAAGGATTCAAGTGATATGGATGAGGACATTGACCCCAAGCACTCCGCCAAGAGCGACGGCAAAGGCAAGAACCCCTGTGAGAAGAAGGCGGCAGTTTTCAACACTTTCCTTAGCACCCCCACCGTCCGACAACAGAAGACCTCTATCAGGATCCCGATGGCTACTCTACCCCCAGTTCCTCAGTACCTGCGCTGGTCGGAGATTCCAATTACTTGGGACATGAAGGATCACCCAGACCTCATCCCTACGGAGAACCAATAAGCCATGATCATCAACCCCCTGATTGACGACAATGAGTTCACCAAATGTATGGTGGATAGTGGAAGAAGCATCAACATCATGTACCTGGATACACTACAGAAGATGAACTTGACGGAGGCAAACCTAAGACGGACCAACACCATCTTCCACGGCGTAGTTCCTGGTCGGGAGGCTCGGTCCCTTGGGTGCATCACACTTCAGGTCGCCTTTAGTGACGTTAATAATTGCCTCCAAGGTGGTCCCCTTAAAGAGAGTGTACCACGTCATATTCGGCCGCAATATATTCCACACCTTCATGTCCAAGCCATGCTTCGTCTACAACAAACTCAAGATATCCAGACCAAATGGTGTCATAACGTATCTGGAAGCTTTGCAAAAGCTAGGGACTGCGAAATTGGAGAAGCAGCCTACGCAGAAGGTGTACTCTACAACGAATAATTCAAGGAGATCCAGAGAAAGGTCAATGCCTCAGAAATGCCCGCCTCGAAGAAACAGATTTCTGACTCCGCCCCAGCATTCAAGGCCGCCATCGAAACCATGTAGGTGGAACTTGTGGTAGGCGATGCCTCCAAGACCACCGCCATTGGGACGAACCTGGATCCCAAATAGGAAAGCGCGCTCGTCGAGTTCCTCCATGAGAATAGGGACATCTTTGCCTGGCAGCCTGCCGACATGAAAGGTGTACCTAGGGAACTTGCCGAGCACAACTTGAACATTGATCCAAAATGCAAACCAGTGAAGCAACCTCTACGACGCTTTGGATATGAGAAGAGACGCGCCATAGGCAAAGAGATAGCTATGTTACTTAATACTAGTTTTATCTGAGAAGTCCTTCACACCCAATGGGTGGCCAATCCTATACTTGTCCCCAAAAAGGGAACCAAAGAATTAAGAATGTGCGTTGATTACACCGTCTTGAACAAAGCATGTCCCAAAGATCCGTTTGCTTTGCCTCACATTGACCAAGTCATTGACTCGACGGCTGGCTCGGAACTTTTGTGCTTTCTCGATGCATACTCAGGATACCACCAGATCAATATGAGGAATTCAGACCAATTAGCCACTTCGTTCACTACACCCTACGTCATGTTTTGCTATGTCACGATGCCCTTTGGACTGAAAAAGGCAGGTGCTACGTACCAGCAGACAATGCAGTGTTTCCTGCACGATCAAATTGGTCGGAACGTTCACGCCTATATGGACGATATAGCGGTGATATCTAAAAATTCAAACGACTTAATCTCCGACTTAAAAAAAACTTTGATAATCTCCGGAAATACAACATGATGCTTAACCCCAAGAAGTGCGTCTTCAGGGTTCCAGCCGGCAAATTGTTGGCTTTATCATTTCCCAGCATGGAATCGAGGTCAACCCAGAGAAAATCAAGGCCATCTTAAACATAAACCGTCCGACATGCCTAAAGTACATACAACGACTAACAGGTTGTGTTGCAGCAGTTAGTCGGTTCGTGAGCCGACTTGGAGAGAAGTCTCCGCCGCTGTACAAGTTGCTGAAGAAGGCGGACAAATTCACGTAGACGGACAAAGCATATGAAACATTGAAGCAGCTCAAGGAGATTCTTTCCTCAGCGCCTATCCTTGCAGCACCCGAGCCTAGAGAGCTCATGTTAATTTACATGGCGGCCACCAACCGGGTAATCAGCATCGTCGTCGTGGTAGAGCGGAAGGAGCCAGGCTATGAGCACGGAGTTCAACAACCAGTTTACAATGTAAGCGAGGTCTTGACGGAGTCCAAATATCATTACCCGCACTACCAAAAGATAGCTTATGGAGTATTCCTTGCTTCTCGGAAGCTGAGGCACTACTTCCAGGAGCACCCAATCACAGTGGTGAGCAAGACTCCACTGTCCGACATTATCAACAACAACGACGCTACAGGAAGGGTTGCGAAGTAGGGCATTTAACTTGCCGCCTTCGAGATCACCGACAAGAGACGTGACGCTATCAAGTCACAAGCCTTGGCGGATTTTATCGCAGATTGGACGGAGATGCCAGATGCTACCCCATTGTCGGAGCCAGAATACTGGGTGATGCACTTTGACGGATCAAAACTGCTCAACGGCTCGGGGGCTGGTGTACTGCTACAGTCACCAACTAGAGACAAGCTACACTATGTTCTGTAGATCCACTTCGAGGCTACGAACAACATGGCAGAGTATGAAGCACTAATTCACGGATTAAGCATAGCCAAGGATATTGGCATCAAGCGCATAGTTTGCTGTGGAGATTCCGACTTGGTTGCCCAACAGGTGGCTGGCACCTGGAATGCGCGGAACCCTATGATGGCGGCATATCGAGACGAAGTAGACGAGATAGTCAAGTGCTTCTTGAGCTACGAGGTCAAGTATGTACCTAGGGAGCAAAACAAGGCAGCAGATCTGCTGTCTAAGCTTGGATCAGGTCGCAAACAAATTCCACCTGGAGTTTTCCTGGAGCATCTACGTACACCCTCTGTGAAGGGAGCATACATCGACAACCTGGATAAAGTTGAATCTTTCATCCACATGGTGGCTAAGGTCCCTCCGGCTTGGACAAAACCGTTCATGAAATATCTCGAACACGGAACTTTGCCTGACGACAAATTCGAAAGAAGACAAATAGTACAACGAGCAAAGGGCTATACCATAGTCAATGGACAGCTCTACAAAAGGAGCACTACCGGTGTATACCTTAAGTGTGTTTCCCAGCAACAAGGTATTGAAATCCTACGTGAAATCCATCTCGAAGAATGCGGACATCACGCCGCTCCTCGATCTTTGGTCGCTAAAGCCTTCCGGCAAGGATTCTACTGGCTGACCGCAAAGGCGGACGCCGACAAGCTGGTTGAGACATGCATGGGATGCCAGTATTATGCCCAACAACCACATGTTCCTGCTGAAGAATTGCGAACAATACCAATAACTTGGCCGTTTGTAGTCTGGGGGCTGGACATGGTGGGTCCGTTACAAATAGAACCATGTGGATTTACGCATCTGCTAGTAGAAGTTGATAAATTCACAAAATGGATAGAAGCTAAACCCATTAGAAAGCTCGATGGGGCAACTGCCCTTAGGTTTGTCCGAGATCTAGTGGTGAGATTCGGTCTCCCACATAGCATTATCACCGACAACGGCAACAACTTTTCACTCGGAGAAGTGGAGGCTTATTGTTGGGACAAAGGCATCCGACTTGACCTTGCATCTGTGGCACACCCACAGTCCAATGGTCAGGTTGAGCGAGCCAATGGATTAATTCTACAGGGAATCAAGCCACGTCTTGAGGCACCACTACATAGAGCAGCTGGAGCCTACGCGGAAGAATTGCCATCTATGCTATGGAGTTTATGAACTACACCCAACAGATCCACCGGCTACACCCCTTACTTCATGGTATATGTAGCAGAAGCCATCCTACCTTCCGACATACTTCACGATGCACCAAGGTTTGCCGCCTACGACGAAGATGACGCTGAAGAATCCAGATGCCTAGATGTGGACCTTCTCGAGGAGGAGCGTGTTTTGGCATGCCAAAGATCCGCCATCTACCAGCAGAAGCTACGCAGTTACCATAGTCGCCGTGTCCGGCATCGCTCGTTTAAAGAGGGGGATCCGGTGCTCCGACTTGAACAGAAGAAGTCACACAAATTATCCCTGCCATGGGAAGGACCGTTCATCATAAGCAAAGCGCTACTCAATGGGTCTTACTACCTCGTTGACAATCGTGAACTGAAAGATAGACCCAACGAGGATCATAAGCGTAAGCGACGTGACCCAGATGTGACTACCCAGAGCTTGATCGGCCATGGAACATAGCACGGCTACGTCCTTTTTACACTTAGCATTTTTATCTATTGTGTACCTCTTATATGATCAATGAAATAAAGATCTTTGGTTCACTCATATTCTTGAGCCTTTATTGTTCATTTTTGGATCGTATAAAACCTTAATGCACAAGCTTTGCAATCGCACTTGTGAAAATTCCGCCTACGGGCGTTAGCTTAAGTTTTCTGGTCTACACGTTCTTTGTTGTTTTTATGTGGATTCTGAAGTAGTGACTTTCGGCACTTATTGTTGGTGATTTTGTGCTTAGGTTATTGACGGTACCATTAGGCATCATAACCTGAGCGCATGGTTCCGACAACGAGTCTTCTGACTCACGAAAGGTCAAGTATAAAAACCAGAGTAATGGATAAGCCAACACTTGCTTAAAAAATATATACATGCTCGAACTAATTTTTGAGTAGCAGGAAATAACAACCATTATTTTCCACCTTAAGTTAACACATAGTTTTTCCGCATACGCACTACAGAGGAAACAAATATTACAAATTGTTTTTTCATTCCTCTGGCGCAGGCGACTTGAATGCAGCATCATCAGCAACAGGAGAATCAACTTCCTCGAAGTCGGCAGTGTTGAGGGATTCGGAGGAGCTTTGGCTGTTGCCGTCAATGGTTTTCATAGGCACAAAGACGTTAGGGTCGACCAACTCGGCGACTCTGGTGTCAAAACCCATGAGCGACGCCAGGATAGCTTCATGATCTATCTTTTTGCCTTCGTCGTCTACGTCGGGGATGCCAGAGGTCACCGTGTCGATGTCGGCATCTTCGTAGCGTGCCTTGACCATTGACAGCGCCATCCTTGCACCAGCCCGTGCACATGAAACTTTCCAGCTTGCAATACGCTAGGGGGCTCGGCGCAGGATCTCTGATAACTTCGCCACAGATTCCACTGCCTTGATGTTAATATGGAGGGGCTTGGCAATCTCTTTGGTCTACGTGATGGCAGTGTTGATAAAGTTGCCGGCAAGGACCATACATTCCTTTGGCGGATGAGGCGACCGGGTTAAACCCATAGGAGCTGCAAATTTCCGACAAAGGAGCGCATGAGTTCTACAACACGAAAAATTTCAAAGTATCTAACTTACAAAAATACAAGGCGGAGAATCACTTACCGAAGATGCTGATTTCGGCCTGCCGGAGAGTTTCCGCCATGGAGTCCCGTTCTTGTCGGAGGATCTTGTACGCGTCATGATGGCGTTGATTTTGCTCATCAAAAACTTTCTTCTGCTCCTTCAAGATCGCGATCTCCTCCTTCAAGTGGTTCATCTCCGTGTTGGCGGACTCCTGCAGGACTTTCATGGAGTCCTCGTGCATCTTCAGCATATCCTTCCTCTCCTACTTAAGGATCTTGTTTTCACTATCCAGTTGCTGAATATGCTTGGATTGTTCAACAATATCCTTAGACTTGGAAATGGTTTCTGCAAGTCGGAGAAATACAGTACACAATGAGTACTCGGAGAATGTTGGCACAAGACCAAGTCGGAATGCGAAAAAGAAAGGAAAAACAGACGCTTGCTCTTGGTGATTTGTTCCTTCAAGAAGGCAGTTTTACCCTTTTCGGCTTCCAAGTCAACGCGCATCTTCTGGTACTTGTCGCTGGCCATGCCTCTCCGAGCATTCTCATTATGTGGAAAAAAGAAAGTTAAACGTTGTTTGGTCTACCTAGAGCATCTAGCCGGAAAATTTCCACCTATAAACTCGGGGGCTACAGCGAGAGTTTTTTAACTTAGCAGTATGCTTAGTCTTTCTTTAAGCATCTAAGTTGGAACTTATTCAATTTTCGATTAGAAGCTTGGGGTCTACAGTATAAAGTTTTTAACTGAGCCATATGCTTAGCTTTTCTTTAAGCATCTAGTCGAAACTATTTCAAGTTACAACTAGAAGCTTGGGGGCTACAATATCAAAATTTACAAACACTGCATATGCTACTCTTAAAGCATCTAGTCGGAATAGTTCATTCAAACTAAATGCTTGGGGGCTACAGTGAGAAGTTTTCTAGCTTAGTCACTCTTAGAGCATTTAGACGCAAAGATCTATGGTTTTCGTCTAAATCCTTGGGGGCTACGGTGGGATACTCATATGAAATGCAAAAGACAAATAAAACTTACAAGTGCAATGATCTTGAGGTTGGTAGCACTCTCAGCCAGCAACTTGCTGAAGGATACACTGTTTCCTTGCAAGATTTCTGCTTGCCGGAGAAGCTCCTCAAGACCGCATGTTGGAGATGTCGGCGCTGCACCAGGAACCAGAGCAGTGCTACCCGGCGTAAGTGTCGGATAGACTATCTTCGGGAACTCTATGGTATTCCTGGGGGCGAGGATGCCACCTTCGGCAGACATACCACCCTCCACCACCGCCATACCACTACCGATGGCATCCTTATATGAAGCTTCAGCCATTTGGTTTGTTGCACTTTCCTGCGTCGCCTGTTCGCCGACAACAGCAAGCTCTGTGGAGGCACCTGAGTGCACTTCCATGGCGGAAGGGCCAGATGCTTCTTTGGCTTGAGAGCTTGTCGGAGCAGACGTGGGCTGGACAATGGGAGTGACAGGGGCAATGGCGGGAGATGTAGGGGTTCGTAGCATGGAAAACAAAAAAAAATTCTACCGCATGCAAACAAACAAGCCAAGATCTATCTACTAGATTGTAGCAACGATTCGATAGAGGAACTCACCCTCGAAGATTCCAAAGCGGTTAACGAGAGCAGATTCTCGTGGGTGATGTAGTCGTACTCTTGCCGATCTCAAGATCGCGTAGACGATCCTTCCGGCAAGTGCTCCGTTAGCCCTCAATCGGTCACACGTTCGGTACTCGACGAAGACCTTTCTCTCCCTTGTTCCAGCAGGCAGCGGAGGTTGTAGCACTCTCCTCGTGATTCCGGCAGCACGACGGCGTGGTACCGGAAGTAGAGGGGAGACCTCGCAGGGCTTTGCCTTAAGCCGGAGCGAGTATGGTGGACTATGAGAGAGCCTTGGTGATCTAGGGTTTAGACACACCAATTAGAAGGGGCTAAACCAGCGGTTAGGGAAATTAGAAGCTCTAACTCGGCGGCTTGGGAGAAATCCCTTGGCTGTGGCTAGGGTTTAGGTTTAGAGGGAGGCAACTTGTGTGTCAAGGAGGGGAGCCCTGCCCCTCCTCTTATAGGTGGAGGGAGGCGCTGGGGAGGGAGTCCTCCCACCCGGACCCAAGGTGGGCCGGCGGTGGGAGGAGGAACTCCTCCCCAAAGTCGGCTTCAAACCTCCTTCTCCTCTTTCCCAAAACTAGTCGTTTGACTTCCAAACTAGCCGTTTGACTTTTCAAACTAGGATTTGAATAAACCCTCTATTTTGGTACAGTGATGACACCTATTACATGATGCAATCATATCAAATTGATATAACACATTCATGTACCCTTTCCCCTCCGGAGTGCCGGACATTCCGGAACCTTCTAGAACATTCCCGATGAAAACACCGGAACCATTCTCCAACTCCGAAACAGGACTTTACTTATATGAATCTTATTCTCCGGACCATTCCGGATCTCCTCGTGATATCCCGGATTCCATCCGAGACTCCGAACAACATTCGGTCTCTTACTCATCATTCCATAACTACTCAAACAACGTCGAATCCTTAAGTGTGTCTCCCTACGGTTCGTGAATTATGCGGACATGATCGAGACACTTCTCAACAATAACCAATAGAGGAATTTGGAAATTCATATGGCTCTACATATTTCTACGATTACTTTGCGATCGAATGAACCACTTACATACGATACCAATTTCCCTTTGTCTCATGATAGTTTACTTATCCGAGGTTTTGATCGCGGATCTCTGCATACCTAGTTCAACCTCGTTACCGATAAGTACTCTTTTCTCGCTCCCTGATATGTGATCCCTTGTGAGCCAGTCACATGCTTGCAAGCTAATTGGATGACATTACACCGAGAGGGCCCAGAGTATATCTATCCGTCATATGGATGGACAAATCCCATTCTTGATCCATGTGTCTCAACCAATACTTTCCGAACACTCAATGCCACCTTTATAGCCACCCAGTTACGGTGTGGTGTTTGATGTCATCAAAGCATCCATCCCAGAAGGTGATATGCATGATCTCATGGTCGAAGGAATTAGGTTACTATGTATCAGAAAGCATATAGCAATTGAACTATTAAAATGACTTGATCTTTATGCTACGCTTATCTATAGGAGTATGTCCATCACATCATTCTCCTAATGATATGACCCTATTGTTAGTAACATCTCTATGTTCATGATCAGGAAACCATGATCATATATTAACCAAGAAGCTAGTTTAACAAGAGGCTTTACTAGGGACTCTTTTATGTTTACAAATCACACAAGTATTAATGTTTCCTGTTAATACAATTATAGCATGGTATGTAAACATTTATCATAAGTATGAAGATATGATAATAACCCACTTTATTATTGCCTCTTGGGCATATCTCCAACAGTCTCCCAGTTGCACTAGAGTCAATAATCTAGTTTCAAACCTTTGTGTATTCAACACCTATGGCTTTCCGGTGTTGTAAGTACACGTTCGCTAGTGGTCAACTGATCTCCGGATCTGACACTTCCAGGTCCGTGTGTAATTGCATGTATTTGCGTCTCTACGCATCACTCATTCTCTAATGAGATGGCTTTGTATAAATTTGGTCCTTTGGTGAGACCTTTAGTTCTTTGGGGTTAAAACATGTTGATAATATTGTCGTACAATATATCTTCATAGTATTATACCGCTATGAACTACACCTAGTTTGGTAACAAACTACTTGACCCAAATGCCCTCTTTAGCTGCTATAATAGCATATATACTTAGCCTTTTGTTGTAGTATCTCCACAATGTCTTAAATTTGGAACTCATCCAAATCCATTATGGAACTTACTTTCCATTATATTGTGCCACCCTTAGTTTAGATTGAGATAAACTTAATTTGTACTTTGTGACAAAACTAGTATCAATGTAGTACTTTTTCAATGAACTAACCATCTATTTGTCACTTCTACAAACAATATATTCTTAGTTCTTCCAAAAGATCATAAGAATATCCTTACTATTGTCCAATGATCATCTTATGAATCATTCTGGTATATGCTCACATCATTTAGAGCATAGGACATATCCGATTTGTACATATCACAAAGATAATTGATATAAATACTCTTTGTGATTTCATACATCAAGTATCAATCTATACTTGAATCTTTGTTTCACTTACCAAGTGTCAATACACTTGAATATATCATCAATATTGAACTCATTCAATCCTTTCTGTGCGACAAGAACCTTTCTTGTAGTTTCTATATTGAACTCATTCAATACATCATCTATGTACTTTCTAGACAACCATATTAGCGTCTATTGATGCTAAATATTTGGTTTTGCCTAAGCCTTTCATCGAGATGAAATTCTTATCTTGTGTTAATAAAAGATACATCATTTCCAATCAACAATATGTCTTCCACATAATGTATTAGAAACATGTCTTAGCGCTCCCACTTAATTTCTTGCAAATGCAAGCATCTTCATTATCTCATTAATTTAAACTCCTTTAACAGTTTCATCATAGTGAAGATTCCAACTCGTAATGCTTACTTCAACCATTGAAGTTTGCATATGCATTTAGCATCCTTGCACTAACAAAACCCTTTGGACCGTGTCATGCACACATCCTAGGTAACCCTTCTATTAGAAGAATTTGTTTTGTTTATCCAACACATAACAAAATTATATGTCGTGGTTGCTACATTAATCCGTCTAGACTAAATATCGCTATGAAAGATCAAATCTTGTCATAGTCAACCTTGAACATTGTTGTGAACTCTTCCCAACATGTAACCATATTCATGTCTATTTCTTTATAGATCCAAACACAACTGTAAGGTCTTACACCTTTCTCGAGGGTCCTTCAAGTTCAAAACTTGATTTCTCATGTATGGAACTATCATGGATTTTATGGCTTCAAGCCATTTGACGGAGTCAGGGCCCATCATCGCTTCTTTGCATGTAGTCGGTTCATTATTCTCAAATAATGATTCAACCCTCAAATCTTGGTATTTGATTGTTTACCCGACCTACTTGTTTCAATAGGAACTTAGATCTCCGTGACCACAACCTTTGAGGCACGTGAGCCATGAGCATTGTTGCTGCCTCCGGAACACTTTTCGGCGCTGCGCAACTCTGCACATATAGCTAAGGTTATTTTAACCTTATCAAAGTTCTATTGTCCTCCCACTTTACTTTTCACGAAAAATTCCTTCTCAAGGAAACTTGACATTCTAAGAGACAAACACTTTTGTCTCTGGTGTTATGGAGGAATACTTAACAGTTATTCGAAATAACATACAAAGACAGGTTCATCCGACTTTGGTTGAAAACATCTTTCTTATGCAAAGCATACCAATGTTTTAAGAAAGGACAACTTGGGTTTTATCCCAAACCATAACTTTATATGGTGTCATTTCAACGGATTATGATGAAGCTCTTTTCAGTGGAAAAACGGTAGTCTCTCAAGCTTTTAATCTTTAAAATATAATGGCATTTTATGAACTACACCTTTGATCTCACCATGTCAAACAAGGTTTAATTACATATCTCGAATGCTCCATACTCTTATGGTGTTTCGGGACATGCAAATCCACAGAACGATTCCTTAAATCTTAGGTATTATGCTAAACTTGTAACTCAAATATCTTCCTTTATGATTTTATCATAAACTATTTATATTCTTGTTACAATGATCTTGCACTTCATCTTGAAAGTCTTTGAACTTTTCAAATGTTTCATACTTCATCCTTATGAAGTAAATATTCATATATTCACTTAAATTTTCGGAGAAAACATATGAAGTTGAAATCCATCGCTCTTGACTACACATAATGGACTTCGTACAACAATATGTACAAGTTCCAATAGGCTAGTCATTCATTCCCTTTTGGCCTATGAACGAAGTTTTAATTATCTCTAGGAAAGTTTCACAAGCGTCATGTGATCAAAATCAAAAGACTCCAAAATTCCATCCACATGGAGTTTCTTCATGTTTTCTTTCAAATATAATTTAAACGGCGATGTCACTTCCTAAGTGATCTATCAATCAATTTGTCTTTCGACATTTTAGCACTAGTTTTATGGATGTGATTTCTCCAACGAGATTTGTGAATCATCCATCTTTTATGGATTACGGCAATTATTTGAACAACCCTTTTGTTCTCATAATACCTGATAAAACAAATCTTGAAGGCAAACTTTGATGTTTAACGAGCAACACAATAACCCTTTATTTGTTCTCGATGAACATCATCACATATTCTTTTGCTAGTTACTTAGGCCATTGTAGTTCATGAATTGTGTTGTTTCGTATGACGATTCACACCAACAAATTCAGTATCAAATACTTAAGAACCACATTGTTTAAAAAGCAAAGAATATAGACATAACATGTATATCATCTATATACTTAAACTGAACAATTCTAGTCTTTTCTTTTCTGCCATATATTTATGAGATTCTCTTTCAGTATTTCCTTTTCTGTTTGAAAGAATCTATCAACATCAATAGTGGAGTCATACATATGACACATAATCCAAAGCGTGTATAATTAAATACCAATGTCTTTGGACTTGCACTTTGAAGTAGATCACCATCATCAAATGTTTGGTGTTCCTTCAAATTCCTTTCTTTAGTAATCTCTTGGTGTAGTAAATATTTTACCTACATCAAATATTCACCCTTATCATGGAATTATCCATGATCAAGCTACTTTTAGCTTATAAAGATGAATCGTGAGTATAATTTTGCTATCCAAAACCTTTTGGTGGATTAGGACAACTAGTGTCTCCAACCCTTTGCAGATTCTCATCAAATATGAGAACATGACTTTTGCCATATTATACTCTGTCATGTTGCAACCAAAACTTCGTTTCAGATATCACAATATCTTCCACACATCATGGTTTCTGAAACAACTCTTTCAGATCCTAGATAACCTTGATATTAAGACAATCCTTTGAATATCAAGAATCATGGAGACAAACATGATACTTATACACTAACACTTGGAATTGTCACTCTTGTTTTAATACCAATTATTAAAATTCATGGAGTAACCGGAACTTTACTGAAAGTTTTCAATAGGACTTTTAAACTTTAGATTAACACTTCAAAACAATATGATACCAGTTCATAAAGTAACTAACCAGAATTCTATAGTTCTATCATCTCAATTATAACTAAGCGCAAGGTGGTAAACAGATGCCAATGACTACAACAACTATGCAAATTCACTTTGATTTAATTTATGATAAATAGTGTTCAACTTTTAATCATATTGCCGTTGAACTCCCACTCAAAACAATATCCCTCACATTGTTTTAGTGATCACACGAACCAAATCCACCACATCAAAACCGATCATCACGAGAGTTGATGTAGCTTCAATGGCGAACAATCAACATGTTCATCATATCTACTATATGATTCATGCTTTACCTTTCGGTGATCCGTGTTCCGAGACCATGTCCGTATACATGCTAGGCTCACAAGATCAAACCTTAGCTTCGCATGAGCAAATCTGCTTGCTCACGTTGTATACACTGCAGAATCTAACACACGATCATCACGTGGTGCTTCAAACAACGAGCTTTAGCAACGGTGCTTACTAAGGATGAACACTTTAAAACTTGAAATTGTGTGTTGAGGGATCATCTTATAATGCTACCGTGAACTAAGCAATACAAGATGCATAAAAGGATTAACATCACATGCAATTCATAATATGTGATATGATATGGCCTTTCTTCTTGTGCTTCTGATCTCCATCTTCAAGCACGAACATGATCTCCATCATCACCGGCATTGCATCAAGGTCAATGACGCTGCTCCATGGTTGTCGTCCACCAGCTTCAACTATTACAACTACTTTGAATAGACATGCGGGTCTTAACAGAATTTAAAGACAACCATATGGCTCCTGCCGGTTGCCAACTTACAATAAGGAACATTGCATACATCAAATGTAATCACAATCATGGCCATATCACATCACAGCACACCCCTGCAAAACAAAGTTAGATGCCTCTATTTTTTTTTTGCATATTTTACGTGGTTTGGGGCTTTCAATAAGTGTCGCTCTAACTTACGAACAAGAACCACAACATTGATACTAGTATTGTCAATCACCCGTTGTAAATTGAATCTTAACTATGTTGGGAGAAACAGGCACCTGCAAAGCCACTTATGCAATACAAGTTGCATGTCAAGCGTGGAGCAAGTCTCATGAACGATGTCATGTAAGGTTAGCCCGGGCCGCTTCATCCCACCATCCCGCAAGATGCAAAGTACACAATAAGCAATCGACAACAAAAGCATCAACGCCCACAATTACCATTGTGTTCTACTCGTGCAACAGATCTACATATAGACACGGCTCGATACCATCAAGGGGTTCGTAGCATGGAAAAAAAAAATTCTACCGCATGCAAACAAACAAGCCAAGATCTATCTACTAGATTGTAGCAACGAGTCGAGAGGAACTCACCTCAAGATTCCAAAGCGGTTAACGAGAGCAGATTCTCGGGGTGATGTAGTCGACTTTGCCGATCTCAAGATCGCAGAGACGATCCTTCCCACAAGGCTCCTGCAGCTCCGCAATGTCACACATCGCAGACTGACGAATACCTTCCTCTCCCTTGTTCCAAAGACGCAATGAGGTTGTAGCACTCTCCTCGCGATTCCTGCAGACACGCGTGGTACCGGAAGTAGAGGGGCGATCTCGCAGGGCTTCGCCTTAAGCCGGAGCGAGTATGGTGGACTATGAGAGAGCCTTGGTGATCTAGGTTTTAGACACACCAATTATAAGGGGCTAAACCAGCGGCTAGGGCAATTAGAAGCTCTAACTCGGCAGCTTGGGAGAAATCCCTAGGCTGTGGCTAGGGTTTAGGTTTAGAGGGAGGCAACTTGTGTGTCAAGGAGGGGAGCCCTGCCCCTCCTCTTATAGGTGGAGGAGGCGCTGGGAGGAGTCCTCCCAACCCCTCCAAGGTGGCGCGTGGGAGGAGGAACTCCTCCCAAAGTCGGTTTCAAACCTCCTTCTCCTCTTTCCCAAAACTAGCTTGACTTTCAAACTAGCCGCTTGACTTTTCAAACTAGGATTTGAATAAACCTCTATTTTGGTACAGTGATGACACCTAGTACATGATGCAATCATATCAAATTGATATAACACATTCATGTACCTTTCCTCCGAGTGCCGGACATTCCGAACCTTCTAGAACATTCCCGATGAAAACACCAACCATTCTCCAACTCCAAACAGACTTTACTTATATGAATCTTATTCTCCTGACCATTCCGGATCTCCTCGTGATATCCCGGATTCCATCCGAGACTCAACAACATTCGGTCTCTTACTCATCATTCCATAACTACTCAAACAACGTCAATCCTTAAGTGTGTCTCCCACGGTTCGTGAATTATGCGGACATGATCGAGACACTTCTCCCAACAATAACCAATAGAGGAATTTGGAAATTCATATGGCTCTACATATTTCTACGATTACTTTGCGATCGAATGAACCACTTACATAAGATACCAATTTCCTTTGTCTCACGATAGTTTACTTATCCGAGGTTTTGATCGTCGGTATCTCTGCATACCTAGTTCAACCTCGTTATCGATAAGTACTCTTTCTCGCTCCCGTGATATGTGATCCTCAGTTGCAGTCACATGCTTGCAAGCTAATTGGATGACATTACACCGAGAGGGCCTAGAGTATATCTATCCGTCATATGGATGGACAAATCCCATTCTTGATCCATGTGTCTCAACCAATACTTTCCAACACTCAATGCCACCTTTATAGCCACCGCCACGGTGTGGTGTTTGATGTCATCAAAGCATCCATCCGGTAAAGGTGATATGCATGATCTCATGGTCGAAGGAATTAGGTTACTATGTATCAGAAAGCATATAGCAATTGAACTATTAAAATGACTTGATCTTTATGCTACGCTTATCTATAGGAGTATGTCCATCACATCATTCTCCTAATGATATGACCCTGTTGTTAATAACATCTCTATGTTCATGATCAGGAAACCATGATCATATATTAACCAACAAGCTAGTTTAACAAGAGGCTTTACTAGGGACTCTTTTATGTTTACAAATCACACAAGTATTAATGTTTCTTGTTAATACAATTATAGCATGGTATGTAAACATTTATCATAAGTATGAAGATATGATAATAACCCACTTTATTATTGCCTCTAAAGGGAATATGCCCTGAGAGGCAATAATAAATTGTTTATTATGTGTATTCCAAGTATATGATAGATGTTTATTTTGCATGCTATAATTGTATTAATACGGAAACGTTAATACATGTGTGTTTAATAAACAAACAGAAAGTTCCTAGTTAAGCCTCTCTCATAAACTAGCTCGTTGATTAACAAGATGATCAAGGTTTCCTGATCATGGACATTGGATGTTGTTAATAACGGGATCACAACATTAGTGTAATGATGTGATGAACATTCATCCGAAGTATAGCATTACGATCAAAGTCATTAAGTTTATATTGCTATAACAACTTAAGTGATCCTAATCCTTAGACCATGAGATCATGTCAATCACTAACACCTAAGAGTTTCTTGATAACATCAAACGTCACACCGTAATGTGGTGATTATAAAGATGGGTTCGTAACTAATAAAGTGTTATGTTGAGGCTCATGGATCGAGAGTGGAATTTGTTCATCCCGATGACGGATAGATATACTGGGCCCTCTGTGATATCACATTGATTAGCTTGCAAGCAAGTGATTTGATCACTAGAATGTTATATCACGGAACGAGAAAAGAGTGCATGTCGAACGAGATCAAACTAGGTATGGAGATACCGATGATCGAATCTCGGACATGTAATATATCGTGAAACAAAGGGATTAAGATACTAGCGTAAAGGTTCCGACGATCACAAGAAAGTCATCGTTGAATGTGGGAGTCGATGGGTCTCCGATCCCGCTTCGATTATTGATCCGAGAGGGTCTCGATCATGTCCGCATTATTCACGAACCGTAGGGTGACACACTTAAGAGACACCGACATCCAATTGGAGCAAAAGTTTCATGCCGAAAAGAATAAACAAGCGCAGGAATTTATTTCACTAGATACCAAACAAAGTTTTCGGGTGAAATTGCATAAAGTGGTTATGCATGTGAAATAGAATTCTAGCAAGGGGTTATTTGTGAATGTTTGTCATTAAAGTAATTGACAAAATTCTGAATAAAATAAAAGAGTTTTATTTAATGAGAGTTTGCATTAAATTTGGTGGAAATTTAATGGGATCTTTGAGTGGGATTTTGAGTGGAGGAATTTGAAAGGCATTTGAGTGAGTGGACTGTCCACCCACATGAAGAGGGGAGGGCAAGCCCCATGCGCTGCCACCCCTTGGGGTTCCCTCCTCCTATAAAAGGATCCTCCTCTCACTTCTCACTCACACCTCCTCGTGAAGGATCTCTCTCCCTCTAGAATTTATCCCCATGGTCTCGGACTAGCGAGATACATGTTCCCTGGCTATTCGGCAAGAAAGAGTTGTGCTTCCACTGCATCGCTGGAGCGAGGAGGGAGGTTGCTCGGTGCCTCGAACGTGTGTGAAAGCACGGATGCGCCGCTGATTTGCGGCGCTTAGGACTTCCTCTCGATCTTGAGATCGGCAAGAGATCGCTCACATCAACCACGAGTTTGGACTCGTTAAACTTTGTCGGTCTTCAAGGGTATGTTCTCTACGGATATACATCCGCCTGCTGTTTGTATCTAGTATAAATAGATCTTGGTATATAGTTCACATCGTAGGAAATTTTTGTTTTCTATGTTGCGAACCCTTCAAAGGGTATCGAGCCGGATCTATGCGTAGATACTTTACACGGTAGTACACATCTGAGTATGTGGGCGATGATGATCATGTTGTTGCTCCTTTTTGTGATTTTGGATATTGGTGGCATAGTGGGATGAAGCGGCCCGACAAACTTTACATGTCCTCGCACATGAGACCTGTTCCACGCTTGACATGCAACTAGTTTGCATAAGTGGCTAGCGAGTCTGCCTCTCCTACTATAGTCAATATCTATTTTGCAAGCGAGTTGTCAACAATTTGATTATCCTCGTTGTGGTTCATGTTCGTAGGTAAGAACGGTTCTATCTCGAAAGCCCTCACCACGTAAAACTTGCAATGGATAAATTAGAGGCGTCTAGTTTAGATTGTTGTTGGGCTAGTGTTATGATATGGTAGTGTTGTAAGTAGAAGTATGAGATGATACTCTTACAACACATAGCGTAAAATCCATAG
Source organism: Avena longiglumis (assembly GCA_030063025.1). Classification (NCBI taxonomy): domain Eukaryota; kingdom Viridiplantae; phylum Streptophyta; class Magnoliopsida; order Poales; family Poaceae; genus Avena; species Avena longiglumis. Next base: position 173,132,644 of record CP125973.1, read on the forward strand.
ACGTGGATTTACACATATAGGTATGATAGTGATCATACCACGATGCACATGATAGAGATCATCTGCGGGAACCATATAATTTCACTAATAAACATATGATGTTTGATTGCATCTTATATTGCTTATTTAGCGCTTTGTTAAGCATAATAAGATGATCCTCATTTAAATATCAAGATAAGAATGTGTTCTTCCTTTAGTATGCACCGATTATGTTTTCGCCGCCCAAGACATCACGTGATGATCGGGTGTACTTGGATCCTCGACCATACTTGGTGTAAGACAGTTACACACGCAAAATACTAAGGTTCTAACTTGGCGAGCCTAGCATGTATGCAGACATGGCCTCGGAACACGTAATCGAAAGGTTAAGCATGAGTCATATAATTGATATGATGCCCATTTGATGCTCGCTTTGAAGCTATACCGACTCACGTGATGATCGGACTTGGTGTAGTGGATTTGGTTCATGTAATCACCAAAAGGACACGAGGATGTCGCTTTTGAGTGGGAGTTCATTCGTAATATAGATTAGTTGAACTCAATCTATCATACACTTAGTCTAAAACTTTACAAATTCTGTAGATGGCACCACCGCTTTTAATTTCAATGCGTTCATGGAGAAAGAGAAACTAGCAACGAACGGTAGCAACTTTACGAATGGGCCATGAATTTGAGGATTCTCCTCTCACGCACAAAAGCAATATGTGCTAGAAGCGCCATAGGCCCCCACCTTTGATGATGCCCCGACGAGGAGAAGAATGTCTATCGACTCGTCAGAGGACCACAACTTAGTTCATTGCGGCATATTGTATGGGCTAGAGCCGAACTTCAAAGCGTTTCAAACGGCAATGCTTTTGATACAATGGGTGAGTTGAAAATGATTTTCGACACACATGTCACTGAGAGAGCTACAATGCTCGTAAAAGTTCTTTAGTGCATGATGGAAGAGAACAGCAGTTAGTGAGCATGTACTCAAGATGTCGTTACCGATAAGCTTGTGTCCTTGGGAATAACGATTCCCATTGACTTAGGCATCCATCGTGTTCTCGCCACCTAGCTATAAGAGCTTCGTGATGAACTATAATATGCAGGGCATGAAGAAGTCTCTCCCCGAGCTTCCAATGCTTAAAACCGTAAGTGGAGATCAAAAGGAACATCAAGTGTTGATGATCAATAGGAACACTGGTTTCAAGAAAGACAAGAAGGAAACGAAGGGAAGTAAGGCAAGCACAAGCTGTTGCCGCTGAAAAGAAACCCCGAGTTGGACCTAAGTCTACCGAAAGTGCTACTATTGTAAGAGGATCGCCATCGAAGCGAATCGCCCCAAGTATCCGCGCATAAGAAGGCCGGCAAGGCAAACAAAGGTATATATGATATACATGTTATTGATGTGTACTTGACTAGTGCTCGCAGAGCACCGGGTATTTGATACCGGTTCAGCTAATATTTGTAACTCGAATCGAGGTCATGAACAAAGCGACCGCTAGCAAGGGTGAGGTCAAGATGCGTGTCGGCAATGGATCAAGTGTTGATGTGATCGCCGTCGAACGCTACCTCTCCACTTACCGCCGGATTAGTCATAAACTTAAATAATCGTTATTTGGTGCCTGTGACCGAGCATGAACATTGTATCCGGATCATGTTTGATGCAAAGTGGTTTTCATTCAAATCGAGAACAATGGTTGTTCCATTTATATGAATGAAATCTTTATGGTCATGCACCAATGTTGAATGGTTTATTTCGTTGGATCTCGATGATAATGTTACACATATTCATAATGTTGATGCTAAAAGGATTAAACTTGATGATGATATATCCGCATATATGTGGTAATCGCCGCCTAGGTCATATTGGCATTAAACGCATGAAGAAGCTCCATTCGGATGGACTTTTGGAATCACTTGATTATGAATCATTTGATACATGTGAGCCATGCCTTATGGGCAAGATGACTAGAACGCCGCTTTCGGTTCAATGGAAGCAGGCGTGATTTATTGGAAATCATACATTCGATGTATGTGGTCCAATGAGTGTGTTCGGCGAGGTGGATATCGTTATTTTGTTACTTTCACGGATGATTTGAGTAGATACGGTTATATCTACTTAATGAAACACAAGTCCGAAACCTTTGAAAAGTTCAAGGAATTTCGTAATGAAGTGGAAAATCATCGTAATAGAAAGATCAAATTTCTTGATGCGACCGTGGAGGTGAGTATCTAAGTTACGAGTTTAGCACTCACATGAAAGAGTGTGGAATTGTTTCACAACTCACACCGCCGAACACCACAATAAATGGTGTGTCGAACGTCGAATCGTACTTTATTAGATATGGTTCGATCTATGATGTCTCGATGGACTTGCCGTTGTCTTTTGGGGTTATGCACTAGAAACTGCATTCACTTTAAATCGGGCACCATCTAAATCCGTTGAAACGACACCGTATGAATTGTGGTTTGGAAACAAACCTAAGTGTCATTTCTTAAAGTTTGGGGTTGCGATGTTTATGTGAAGAAACTTCAACCGATAAACTCGAACCCAAAGCGAAAAATGCGTCTTCATAGGATACCCTAAAGAAACTATTGGGTATTCCTTCTATCACAGATCCGAGGGCAAGGTTTTGTTGTTAAGAATGGATCCTTTCTAGAGAAAGAGTTTCTCGCGAAAGGTGTGAGTAGTCGGAAGGTAGAACTCGAAGAGGTTGTGGAACCTTCTCTTCAAAGTATGGCGAGTAGCGCAGCGCCGGAAGTTGTTCCGGAGTTGGCTCCACCTGTTGAAGAGGGAACTAATGATAATGATCATGAAACTCCGAAAGAGAATACTACCGAACCTCGCAGGTCAAACAGGACGCGTGCAGCTCCCGAGCTGTACGGAAATCCTGTCATAAATTTCATGGTTGATGAAAATAATGACCCTGCGACGTATGAAGAAGCGATGATGAGCCCGGATTCCAACAAATGGTTAGAAGCCATGAAATCCGAGATGGAATCCATGTATGAAAATCAAGTTTGGAACTTGGTTGAATTACCTCACGACCGAAAGGCCGTGGAGAACAAATGGATTTTCAAAAGGAAAACGATCGATGGTAATGTGACCATCTATAAAGCTCGACTTGTCGCAAAGGGGTTTCGACAAATTCAAGGAGTTGACTACGATGAGACTTTCTCTCCCGTAGCGATGCTAAAGTCAGTTAGGATTATGTTAGCAATTGCTGCATATTTCGATTATGAAATATGGCGATGGATGTCAAAACCGCTTCTCAATGGTAATATTGAAGAAGAGTTGTATATGATACAACCAAAGGGTTTTGTCGATCCTAAGGATGCTAACAAGGTGTGCAAGCTTCAGCGATCCATCTATGGATTGAAGCAAGCATCACGGTTGGAATCTCCGCTTTGATGAGGTGATCAAAGAGTTTGGATTTGTCCAAACTTATGGAGAAGCTTGTATTTACAAGAAAGTGAGTGGGAGCAATGTGGCATTTCGATATTATATGTGGATGACATATTATTGATCGAATGATATAGAACTTTTAAACAGGTTAAAAGTTATCTAAACAAAGAAATTTTCAATGAAGGACCTAGGTGAAGGCCATACATATTAGGCATAAAGATCTATAGAGATAGATCTAGGCGCCTAATAGGGCTATCGCAGTACATACCTTGATAAGATTTTAAAGAAGTTTAAAATGGACGGAAGTAAGAAGGGTTCTTACCTATGTTGCAAGGCAAGACATTGAGTAAGACTCAAAGTCCGCTTCGGTGAAGAAAAAGAGATAATGGACAAAGTCCCTATGCTTCACCATAGGCTCTATAATGTACGCCATGCTATGTACAAGACCGGATGTGGCACACGCTATTAGTTTGACTAGTAGGTACCAATCGGATCCGTGTTCGAACATCGGATAGCGGTCAAGAATATCCTTAAGTACTACGAAGAACTAAGGATATGTTTTGTATACGGAGGTGAAGAAGAGCTCGTCGCTAAGTGTTATGTCGACGCTTAGTTGACACCGATCCGGATGACTCTAAGTCTCAATCCGGATACGTTTTTTCATGAATGGCGGAGCGGTTAGTTGGAGGAGCTCCAAACAACCTGTGGTAGCGGGATCAACAACGAGGTCAATATGTTGCTCAAGCAGCTCAGGAAGCAGTTTGGATGAAGGAGTTCATATCCGAACTAGGAGTTGTGGCAAGCGCGTTGGACCCAATGGTGATCTATTGTGACAACAATGGTGCCATTGCCAATGCCAAAGAGCCAAGGTCTCACAAGCATTCCAAGCATATTAAGCGCCGGTTTCACTCCATCCGCGAGCATGTCAAGGATGGAGATATAAAGATTCGAAAGTACATACGGATCTCAATGTAGCAGATCCGTTGACTAAAACTCTCCCTAGAGCAAAACATGATCAACACCAGAACTCAATGGGTGTTAGATATATCACTATGTAACTAGATTATTGTCTCTAGTGCAAGTGGGAGACTGAAGGGAATATGCCCTGAGAGGCAATAATAAATTGTTTATTATGTGTATTCCAAGTATATGATAGATGTTTATTTTGCATGCTATAATTGTATTAATACGGAAACGTTAATACATGTGTGTTTAATAAACAAACAGAAAGTTCCTAGTTAAGCCTCTCTCATAAACTAGCTCGTTGATTAACAAGATGATCAAGGTTTCCTGATCATGGACATTGGATGTTGTTAATAACGGGATCACAACATTAGTCTAATGATGTGATGAACATTCATCCGAAGTATAGCATTACGATCAAAGTCATTAAGTTTATATTGCTATAACAACTTAAGTGATCCTAATCCTTAGACCATGAGATCATGTCAATCACTAACACCGAAGAGTTTCTTGATAACATCAAACGTCACCGTAACAGGTGATTATAAAGATGGGTTCGTAACTAATAAAGTGTTATGTTGAGGCTCATGGATTGAGAGTGGAATTTGTTCATCCCGATGACGGATAGATATACTCTGGGCCCTCTCGGTGATATCACATTGATTAGCTTGCAAGCAAGTGATTTGATCACTAGAATGTTATATCACGGAACGAGAAAAGAGTGCATGTCGGTAACGAGATCAAACTAGGTATGGAGATACCGATGATCGAATCTCGGACATGTAATATATCGTGAAACAAAGGGATTAAGATACTAGCGTAAAAGGTTCCGACGATCACAAGAAAGTCATCGTTGAATGTGGGAGTCGATGGGTCTCCAGATCCCGCTCGATTATTGATCCGAGAGGGTCTCGATCATGTCCGCATTATTCACGAACCGTAGGGTGACACACTTAAGAGACACCGACATCCAATTGGAGCAAAAGTTTCATGCCGAAGAATAAACAAGCGCAGGAATTTATTTCACTAGATACCGAAACAGGTTTTCGGTGAAATTGCATAAAGTGGTTATGCATGTGAAATAGAATTCTAGCAAGGTTATTTGTGAATGTTTGTCATTAAAGTAATTGACAAAATTCTGAATAAAATAAAAGAGTTTTATTTAATGAGAGTTTGCATTAAATTTGGTGGAAATTTAATGGGATCTTTGAGTGGATTTTGAGTGGAGGAATTTGGAGGAGTTTTGTGAGTGGAGTGTCCACCCACATGAAGAGGGAGGGCAAGGGCAGCCCCCATGCGCCGCCACCCCTTGGGGTTCCCTCCTCCTATAAAAGGATCCCTCCTCTCACTTCTCACTCACACCTCCTCGTGAAGGATCTCTCTCCCTCTAGAATTTATCCCCATGGTCTCGGACTAGCGAGATACATGTTCCCGGTGGCTATTCGGCAAGAAAGAGTTGTGCTCACTGCATCGCTGGAGCGAGGAGGCGGAGGTTGCTCGGTGCCTCGAACGTGTGTGCGAAAGCACGGATGCGCTGATTTGCGGCGCTAGGACTTCCTCTCGATCTTGAGATCGGCAAGAGATCGTCTACATCAACCACGAGTTTGGACTCGTTAAACTTTGTCGGTCTTCAAGGGTATGTTCTCTACGGATATACATCCGCCCGTTGTTTGTATCTAGTATAAATAGATCTTGGTATATAGTTCACATCGTAGGAAATTTTTTGTTTTCTATGTTGCGAACCCTTCAGCCTCTTGGGCATATCTCCAATAGGAGATGCGTGGGGAGATGCATCGCGATGCAGCATATCCTTAATGGTTCTAGAAGCCCCAAAAGTTTTGGAGGTCTTCTTCAAACTGGTTGTGGCTTTCTTCCTAAAACGTGCAAAATGTATAAGTACGGGAATAAGACAGACAATGGACAATGTTGGAGAGAAAGAAGCTTACACAAGAGGGGGTGCTTTGGCAAAGGGGGTCCCAGTATTATTTCTTTTCTCTGCCTCCAGGGCGGCAGTAGTCTTCTTGGAGGCTCCACCCTCCGTCTTCTTCTTCTTCTTGCCTCCGTCGGCAGCGTCAGAGGTGGAGCTCTTCCGCTTTCGTGCCAACGGAACATCATCATCGGACACGACCTTGACTTCCTTCATCTTAGGATCAGAGATTTGGACAGCCATGCTATCCTCCTCTAGATCACTGAGCTGTTAAGTGAAAAACCACAGTGTTAGATGAGATGGTAATGGCTAGACGTAAGAACTGGAGTATATGTCATACACGGAAAATAAATAAGTACCTTTGGGCACTTGATCTCTACGAACATGTCGTAGGTGATGGTGAAGCCACGCTTACTATCCTTCACATTGACAATGTCCTTGAGGCGGAGCTTGATGGAGTCGCTCGAGAAATTGTCCTCGGAGATGCGGAGGCTATCCCTTCTCTCGTTGGTATACTCGTGCACCAGCTTCAAGCGGTGCTACAGAGGCTGGATCCGCCTAACGAACCAGCACATGGCCAGGTCCAATCCGGTCAGACCCGTATCTACGAACCACTCTATCCGCCTTATAGCGTGGAAGGCCGATCTCGGAAGGAAGGAGACCTAGGATCTCCATGTCGGGCTTCGGCAGCTCCATCGACGAAGTCCGGATACGTTACTTCTTGGCCGGCCAGAGGGATATCTAGGCCGTAGAAGTACGTTTGTTGACAGTTCTTGCAGGACTCATGGCCGACGATGTCGGGGAACCGCCGTTCAGGCCGGATCTTAAAACTAATGGTGCCACAATTTCTGAGCTCGTCCTTGCCGGATCCGGCTTCGCGCTTGATGGTGAAGAAATAGATGAAGAGATCTAGCCTAGGCCTAATCCTAAATAACCCTCCTCAAAGCTCCAGTAGTTGATAAGCGCTAAGATGCTATTGGGGAGAGATTCGAGGTGTACTGTAATGGTTGAGGACAACAAGGAAAAAGTTGGAGATGGGCAGAGACGCGGCATCAGTTGAGCTTTGAGGTACACCTTCTCTTAGACTTGGGGAGAAGGAGTGACCTTGCCGGGCGCCACCGCCAAAGTAGCCCTCCGTCAGGGAGGTAGCCCTCGTTGATTAGTTCTTTGATATCGCGGTCCGTAATATCCGAACCGCGCCATTCGCCCTTGTGGGAGTCATACTCCTCCTCCAGTAGCTCCAACACCACTGGGTTATGGTCGCCGCCGGTGGCTTCGATCACCACGGACTTGGGAATAACCAATCCCTCTAGGGGCACGATGACGGGCCATGGAGGGAGAGGAGCTGCTGCTGGCCATTGGGAGTTTCTGGTGGTGACTGGGAGAAGGTTGGGGAGCTAGGTTTTTTTCGCACGTTGCGTGGAGAGCTCGAGGAGGCAATCACTGGAGGAAGAATACAATGCAGAGGAGAATGAGGTGAAAAGTAAATTTTCCATCGTTGTTACTATTTATAACCTCCGGCATCAAGATTCGTGCAACATGATCAAACGGTTCGTATCGGGACATAGGCGACGTGTGTGGGGGCGTGTGCGGAAATTTCGCCACGTTACCAACCGTCACCGCCAACGGTTCGTATCGCTCTCGCGGGAAAAACGGACATGATTGCGTTCTCTGCATGTGTGAGTTACGAGGCATTGCTGACCTATGTCTATATCGCCCTAACTGTCATTGGCAGATGAACCATCACATTGGAAGATTCCGGCATGACGAATCCAGTCTGGCTATGGAAGAGTATGATAGAAGATTCAGCAATTATCCGACTTACAAATTGAAGATGGAGAAAACCTTGCAGGGTTCTTTGGAAGGACTACAAGATGTTGCTTGACGATTTGCCGACATTCATCTAGATGGAGCATTCAACGAAAAGAGGCAAGATGACGCAAGATCTCGGAGTTCTCCGGAGGCTACTATTGGGGATATGCTATATAGGTATCCTCATATCATGTCTCCTATCCGGATAACCCGGGTGGCCCATAGTTGGTAGCATGGCCCATGGCCTGCTGGGCGGCCCAGTTAGATGGATCTAGAAGGGAGGCCCATGATGTTGGAATTATGCCCTAGAGGCAATAATAAAGATGTTATTATTATAATTCTTGTTCATGATAAAGTTTATATTCCATGATAGAATTGTATTAAGCGAAAACTTTAATACTTGTGTGGTTTGTGAACAACACCGTGTCCCTAGTACGCCTCTATGGACTAGCTCATTGATCAATGATGGTTAAGGTTTCCGAACCATAGACATGAGTTTTCAATTGATAATGAGATCATATCATTGGGAGAATGATATGGTGGATAGACCCAAACTAAGCGAAGCAATTAGATTGTTTCATCGTGTTCATCTTTGCGAAGCTTTTCCTATGTCAAATATTGTATTCCTTAGACCATGAGATAATGCAACTCCCTGGTACTGGAAGAAATCTTTGAGGTCATCAAACGTCATCCTATGAGAGGGTGATCATAAAGGTGTCTCTCAGGTGATCGGAAAGTATCTGTTGGGTTGTATGTATCGAGATGGAATTTGTCCCTCCCAAGTCGGAGAGATATACTTCGGGCCCACTCGGTAATCGATATCAACACCGCTTGCAAGCATGTGGTTAAGGAGTTAATCACAAAGTGATATCGGATTACGGAACGAGTAAAGTACTTGCTATGAACGAGATTGAACTAGGTATGACGGTACCGACGATCGAATCTCGGGCAAGTAAAATATCGCGAGACGAAGGGAATATATATATGCGATTGATTGAATCCTGGCATCGTGGTTCATCCGATATGATCATCGATGAATGTGGGAGTCAATATGGGTGCCTGCACCACCGTTGATTATTGATAGAAGATCATGTCTGCATATTCTCGAACCCGCAGGTCACACACTTAACGATCTCGACGCTAGGATAGATTGGATAATTGGTTTATGAATTTTGTTCGAGTCTCGGATGGGATCCGGGATATCACGAGGTTCCGAATGGTCCGGAGAATAAGATTCATATAAGGCAATGCAGTTTTGGAGTTCGAATTGTTCCGTTAATCGGTATTGTGGAAGCTTCTAGAACCTTCCGGAAGGGGACCAACGTGGCCCCACCTTCCGGGAGGGGGCATGGGCCTATGAGGGAGTGTCCTGGCCGCATTGGGCCAGGGGCACAAGGCCCCATAGGGCCCAGCCGATCCTAGATAAGTTTAAACTCGTTTAAACTAGAGATAGGATTTCTAGATAAGGGAGAGTTTAAATCGTTTAAACTAGAGATAGGATTTCTAGATAAGGGAGAGTTTAAATTGTTTAAACTAGAGATAGGCTTGGAGGAGGGGCAAGGTCTGGCCGCCCCCCTCTATATATAGAGGGGTGGTGCGCCCCCTCCCCCCTACTACTACACACACATCTTCCTCCAAGCCCTAGCAGCCTTGCTACCTTCCTCTCTCCCTCCCGACTGTTTGTAGGCGAAGCCCTGCAGCAGAAATTCTCCACCATATACACCACGCCGTCGTGTTGTAGATCCAATCTATCTCTCCACCATACTTGCTGGTCCGAGGAAGGAGGAGACGTCGAGGTGCTGCACGTGTGCATCTCACGGAGGCACCGCCACTTGTGGTGCTAGATCGGATCGGATCGCGAGGAGGAGAAGCGAGTACGACTACATCACCCACGTTCCGAGTTAACGTTGTCAGCGAATCTTCAAGGTTATGAAGATCTAATCCAATCTCTCTCGTTGTTTGCATCTCCTAGATTAGATCTTGGCTTTCCCTCTGTTCGCTCCGTAGAAAATTTTGATTTACTATGCCGCGAAACCCTTCAGTGGTATCAGAGCTAGATCTATGCGTAGATGTGTTTCACGAGTAGAACGCAACATGGTTGTTGCGGGCGTTGATGTTTTCTGTTGAAAGCCTCTTGTTTGTGTTCTTCTTATGACGCGGGATAGTGAGATTGAAGCGGTCCAGGCCAACCTTACGCGACGTCGTTCGCGAGACCGGCTCCGCACTTGACGTGTGGTTTGTTCCACACATGCGGCTGGTGGATGTCAGTTTCTCTCACTATAGTTGTCATGGGATTAACACCGGAGTTTGGCAACCATAATATCACCGTTGTGGCTTTCCGTAGGTAAGAATCGTTCTTAGCATCTACTCCCATAAGCCATGTAAAACATGCAACAACAAAGTAGAGGCATCTAACTTGTTTTTGCAGGGAGTGTTTTCTGTGATATGGTATGGCCCAAGATGTGATGCGTATATTGTATGTGATGATCATGTTTTGTAATGTTTCACGACTTGCATGTCGATGAGTACACAACCAGGAGCCATATGGTTGTCTTTATAATTGTGTATGACCATGAGTCAACTTCTTATACGCCATGTAATAGCTTTACTTTATCGCTAAGTAGTTAGCAATAGCTGTAGTTGCTATTCGTGGTGGAGGCAATCATGGTGGAGTGATGGAGATCATGCCAACGCACAAGATGGAGATCATTGCGAGGATTGGCTATACCATGTCACATAAAGTTATATGCATGTGATGTTTATCCTTTATGTATCTTATTATGCTTAGATCGCGACGATAGTATTATAAGATGATTCCTCACTTAAAGATCAAGATAAAAACTGTGTTCTCCCCAAGTATGCACCGTTTCGAAAGTTCGTCGTGTCCAAGCATCACGTGATGATCGGGTGCTATAGACTCTACGCTCACATACAACGGGTGCAAGCCAGTTTTGCACACGCGGAAATACTTGGGTCTAACTTGACGTGCCTAGCATGTACAGACATGGCCTCGGAACACAAGAACCGAAAGGTTAAGCATGAGTCATATGAATGATATGATCGACACTTCGTTGTCCACCATTGAAACCACATCTCTTCTCGTGATGATCGGATTAGGTGTGGTGAATTTGGATCGTTTTCACTAAACAACTTGAGGGATGTTGAATTTAGTGGGAGTTCATCTAGTAATTTGATTAAGTTGAACTATTTATCATGAACATAGTCTAAATTGTACTTGCAAATACTGTAGATCCAATGGCCAAGTCCAACTTCAACTTCAACGTTTTTGCTGAGAAAGAAAAACTTAGAAACAATGGGTCTAACTTCACCAACTGGTTCCGCAATCTAAGAATCATTCTGTCTGGCGGACAAAAGGACTATGTCCTTGAGAAAGCGTTAGGTAACCCCCCTGCCGTAGATGCGCCGGCTGATGAAAAAGCTGTTTATCAGTCGCGCAAGGATGATTATGATTTGATTAAGATCGCCATGTTGTATGCTATGGAATCAGATCTTCAAAATCGTTTTGAGGAGTTTGCCGGGCCCTTTGAGATTCTCGAGGAGCTGAAAAACATGTTTCAGACTCAAGCCCGTTCTGAGAGATATGAGATCTCTAAGAAATTCTTTAACTACAAGATGGAGGAAGGGAGTTCCGTTAGTGAGCACGCCATTAAGATGTCGGGCTACACTCAACGCCTTGAGCAACTGGACTGCATGATTCTAGAGGAGCTCAAGATTGACACTCCTATCTACAAAAGTTTTGTAGTTGATCACAATCAGATTGGTTCCACTGATATGATCACTGAGCTCTTTGCTAAGATGAAAGTAGCGGAGGTGAACATCAAAAAGAATAATCATGTGTTGATGGTCAACAAGCCCCCCACCTTTAAGAAAGGTAAGGGTGCAAGGAAGCCCTTCAAGAAAGGCGGCGAAGCGCGCGTTGCCCCGCCGAGAAGAAGCTCAAGTCTGGTCCTAAGCCGATAATCGAGTGCTTCTATTGCAAGGACAAGGGTCACCTTTGGGCTAATCGTCCGAAATACTTAGCGGACAAGAAGGTGGCACCATCAAAGGTATATTTGATATACATGTTATTGATGTTTTCCTTACTAGCCCTCGCTAGTGCTGGGTATTTGATACCTGTCTTGCTAATATTTGTAACTCAAACAGAGCTACGGAATAGACGGCTATGTAGGATGAGGTGACGCGCTGCTGGCAACGGATCAAGAGTTGATGTGATGGCCGTCGGCACGCCTCCTTAGTTTTACCTTCGGATTAGTTTTAAACCTTAATAAGTGTTATTATGTGCCCGTTGAGCATGAACATTATTTCGATCGTGTTTATTGCAAGACGGTTATTCATTTAAATCAGAGAATAATGGTTGTTCTATTTATATGAGTAACATCTTTTATGGTCATGCACCTCTTGTGAATGGTTTATTTCTTCTAAATCTCGAAAGGGATGAAACACACATCCATAACATTGAGGCTAAGAGATGCAAAGTAGATAGTGATAATACTACTTATTTGTGGCAATCGCTGCCTAGGTCATATTGGTGTAAAGCGCATGAAGAAACTCCATTCTGATGGACTTTTGGAGTCTTTTGATTTTGAATCATTTGACACATGCGAACCATGCCTCATGGGCAAGATGATCAAAACCCCGTTCTCTGGTATGATGGAGCGAGCAACGGACTTGTTGGAAATCATACATACCGATGTATGCGGACCGATGAGTGTTTCGACGCGCGGTGAATATCGCTATTTTCTCACTTTTACCGATGACTTAAGTAGATATGGGTATATCTATTTAATGAAACATAAATCTGAAACGTTTGAAAAGTTCAAAGAATTTCAGAATGAAGTGGAGAACCATCGTAACAGAAAGATTAAGTTTCTACGATCCGATCGTGGAGGTGAATATTCGAGTTATGATTTTATCACGCATCTTAAAGCAAGTGGAATCATTTCACAACTCACGCCACCCAGAACACCACAGCGCAATGGTGTGTCTGAACGCCGGAATCGAACCCTATTAGATATGGTCCGATCAATGATGTCTCTTACTTATTTGCCGTTATCATTTTGGGGTTATGCATTAGAAACCGCTGCATTCACTTTAAATAGGGCTCCATCTAAATCCGTTGAGACGACACCGTATGAACTGTGGTTTGGTGCTAAACCTAAGTTGTCGTTTCTTAAAGTTTGGGGATGCGAAGCTTACGTCAAGAAGTTGATTCCGGGCAAGCTCGAACCCAAAGCGGAGAAATGCGTCTTCATAGGATACCCTAAGGAAACCATTGGGTATACCTTCTATCACAGAACCGAAGGCAAAGTGTTTGTCGCAAAGAACGGTTCCTTTCTTGAGAAGGAGTTTCTCTCGAAAGAAGTGAGTGGGAGGAAAGTAGAGCTAGACGAGGTTATTGAACCTTCTCTTGAATTGGAGAGTAGCGCAGCACCTGAAATTGTTCCAGTGCCGCCTGCACCAACAATAGAGGAAGCTAATGACAAAGATCATGAAGCTTCAGACGATGCTGCTACTGAACGTCGCAGGTCGACAAGGTCGCGTGCCCCTCCAGAGTGGTACGACAACCCTGTCTTGACTGTCTTGTTAGTAGAAGACAGTGAGCCTACGAACTATGAGGAAGCGATGATGAGCCCAGACTCTGAGAAATGGCTGGAAGCCATGAAATCCGAATTGGGATCCATGAGCGAAAACCAAGTATGGACTTTGGTGGACCCTCCTAGCAACCGAAAGGCCGTTGAGTGCAAATGGATTTTCGAGAAGAAAACGGACGCGGATGGTAATGTTACCGTCTATAAAGCACGGCTTGTCGCAAAAGGTTTTCGACAAGTTCAAGGTGTTGACTACAATGAGACTTTCTCTCCCGTAGCGATGTTTAAGTCCATTCGGATTTTATTAGCAATTGCTGCGTTTCATGATTATGAAATATGGCAGATGGATGCCAAGACTGCTTTCCTCAATGGGAACATTGATGAAGAGTTGTATATGATGCAACCCGAAGGTTTTGTCGATCCTAAGGATGCTAGTAAAGTATGCAAACTTCAGCGTTCCATTTATGGATCAAGCATCTCGGAGTTGGAACCTTCGTTTTGATCAAGTGATCAAGAGCTTTGGATTTGTTCCAAATTGCTAAGCTTGCATCTACAAGAAAGTGAGGAGCTCGGACGTTTCGTATCGTATGTTGATGACATATTGATTATCGGAAATGACATCAACATGCTTAACGATGTGAAGAGTTATTTGAACAAGTGTTTTTCAATGAAAGACCTAGGTGAAGCTGCTTATATATTGAGCATCAAAATCTATAGAGATAGAAACACGCTCGATAGCTTTAAGCCAGAGTACATACCTAGACAAAGTTCTGAAAAGGTTCAGAATGGATAAGGCAAAGAAAGGTTCAGTGCCTATGTTGTCAGGTAAGATATTGAGCAAGGATCAGTGTCCAACTACGGTAAATGATAGGGAAGATATGAGCAAAGTGCCTTATGCCTTGGCCATAGGTTCCATCATGTATGCCATGCTGTGTACTAGACCGGATGTGTCCAATGCTCTTAGTTTGACGAGCAGATATCAAAGTGATCTAGGAGTGGAACACTGGACAGCCGTGAAGAACATCCTAAAGTACCTAAATAGAACTAAAGAAATGTTCTTAGTCTATGGGGGTGATGAACAGCTTGTCGTAAAAGGTTACATCGACGCTAGTTTCGACACCGACAAGGATGATTCTAAATCTCGCAGTGATACGTGTATATTTTGAATGGAGGAGTCAGAGTCGTAGAAGCTGCAAGCAAAGCGTGATCGCGGGATCTACGAGAAGCGGAATACATGGCTCCGCTGAGGCGTCAAGTGAAGGAGTTTGGATCGAAACTTCATCATCGAGCTTGGCGGTTCCAAGTGCATTGGACCCACTGGAGATATTGTGTGACAACACTGGCGCCATAGCACTCGCTAAGGAACCAAGATATCATCCAAAGACCAAGCATATCAACCGCAAGTTTCATATAATCCGAGATTATATAGCAGATGGAGATCTGAAGATTAGCAAAGTACATACGGATCTGAATGTCGCAGATCCATTGACTAAACCTCTTCCACGTGTAAAACTTGATCAACACCTCAGTGCCATGGGTGTGAGATTGTTGCCAAATGTAAACTAGATTATTGACTCTAGTGCAAGTGGGAGACTGTTGGAATTATGCCCTAGAGGCAATAATAAAGATGTTATTATTATAATTCTTGTTCATGATAAAGTTTATATTCCATGATAGAATTGTATTAAGCGGAAACTTTAATACTTGTGTGGTTTGTGAACAACACCGTGTCCCTAGTACGCCTCTATGGACTAGCTCATTGATCAATGATGGTTAAGGTTTCCTAACCATAGACATGAGTTGTCAATTGATAATGAGATCATATCATTGGGAGAATGATATGGTGGATAGACCCAAACTAAGCGAAGCAATTAGATCGTTTCATCGTGTTCATCTTTGCGAAGCTTTTCCTATGTCAAATATTGTATTCCTTAGACCATGAGATAATGCAACTCCTCGGTACCGAAGAAAGCTTTGAGGTCATCAAACGTCATCCTATGAGAGGGTGATCATAAAGGTGTCTCTCGGTGATCGGAAAGTATCTGTTGGGTTGTATGTATCGAGATGGAATTTGTCCCTCCCAAGTCGGAGAGATATACTTGGGCCCACTGTAATCGATATCAACACCGCTTGCAAGCATGTGGTTAAGGAGTTAATCACAAAGTGATATCGGATTACGGACGAGTAAAGTACTTGCTATGAACGAGATTGAACTAGGTATGGCACGGTGCGACGATCGAATCTCGGGCAAGTAAAATATCGCGAGACGAAGGGAATATATATATGGGATTGATTGAATCCTGGCATCGTGGTTCATCCGATATGATCATCGATGAATGTGTGGAGTCAATATGGGTGCCTGCACTTTGTTGATTATTGATAGAAGATCATGTCGCATATTCTCGAACCCGCAGGTCACACACTTAACGATCTCGACGCTAGGATAGATTGGATAATTGGTTTATGAATTTTGTTCGAGTCTCGGATGTGATCCGGATATCACGAGAGGTTCCGGAATGGTCCGAGAATAAGATTCATATAAGGCAATGCAGTTTTTGGAGTTCGAATTGTTCCGTTAATCGGTATTGTACCGAAGCTTCTAGAACCTTCCGGAAGGGACCAACGTGGCCCCACCTTCCGGGAGGGGCATGGGCCTATGAGGGAGTGTCACATTGGGCCAATAGGGCACAAGGCCCCATAGGGCCCAGCCGATCCTAGATAAGTTTAAACTCGTTTAAACTAGAGATAAGATTTCTAGATAAGGGATAGTTTAAATCGTTTAAACTAGAGATAGGATTTCTAGATAAGGGAGAGTTTAAATTGTTTAAAATAGAGATAGGCTTGGAGGAGGGCAAGGCTGGCCTCCCCTCTATATATAGAGGGTGGTGCGCCTCCCCTACTACACACACATCTTCCTCCAAGCCCTAGCAGCCTTGCTACCTTCCTCTCTCCCTCCCGACTGTTTGTAGGCGAAGCCCTGCAGCAGAAATTCTCCACCATATACACCACGCCGTCGTGTTGTAGATCCAATCTATCTCTCCACCATACTTGCTGGTCCGAGGAAGGAGGAGACGTCGAGGTGCTGCACGTGTGTATCTCACGGAGGCACCGCCACTTGTGGTGCTAGATCGGATCGGATCGCGAGGAGGAGAAGCGAGTACGACTACATCACCCACGTTCCGACGAACGTTCCGTTGTGCGAATCTTCAAGGTTATGAAGATCTAATCCAATCTCTCTCGTTGTTTGCATCTCCTAGATTAGATCTTGGCTTTCCCTCTGTTCGTTCCGTAGAAAATTTTGATTTACTATGCCGCGAAACCCTTCACATGACGGATAAAGGAAGGCTACGGTGGAGTCACTAGCGTACCCGGAGCCTTGGAGTGCAAGACACGTTAGACTAGTAATAGACAGTGTAGGACTCTATAATCTGTCCGGCTAGGACTTTTCCCTGTAACCCTAGGACGCGGCGACTATATAAGTCAGGTATATGGGAGCCTTTAGGGCATCGATTAACATACACCTCGCAAGGTGAACCTATCTCTGTAACTCAGCGTATTGCCATTATAGTGATTTATAGCAGGAGTAGGATTTCGCCACCGTTGTGGGATCTGAACCTGGGTAAGCTGTGTTACCTCGTACCCGTCAACCGTCCGCCTTCCCCCACGTCTCTAAACACGCACTGTGAGGACCCCTCCATGGCGTACTCGTCGGCAATACCACGACAGCTCCACCGTAAAACTCTTTCTCTATGGACGAGTCCCAAACGGCGGATATACCACAGGTTCTGTTGAGGAAAACAACTTCCTAACTGTTTCTCATACCGAGGAGGTGGTTAAGAAAGCTATTTTTCCAAATGGAACATAATAAAGTGCCAAGGTCGGATGGTTTCCTAGCAGAATTTTATCAAAAAATCTAGGACATCATCAAGGAGGACCTTATGAATTTATTTGGGTTTTTACATGTCGGTCATTTGGATCTTTTTAGACTAAATTTTGGCAACATAATTTTACTACCTAAGGTTAATAATGCAGAACGTATACAACAGTATCGTCCAATCTGCCTTCTTAATGTTAGTTTTAAAATTTTCACAAAATTTGCCACGATTAGACTAAATATAGTAGTTGACCATGTTGTCAGTCCTTCTTAAATTGTGTTCATGCAAGGTAAAAACATGCTAGATGGTGTAGTAATATTGCATGAAACAATCCATAAACTACACTCGAAAAACTAAATGGTGTACTGTTCAAAATTGACTTTGAAAAGGCGTATGATAAAATTAATTGATATTTTCTCCACAAAAACTCCATATGAAAGGTTTTTCTGAGGAGTGACGCTCTCTCATACAGTCTTTTGTATTTGGGAGTAGTGTTGCCATTAAAGTAAATGATGATACTGACAAATACTTCCATACCAAGAAGGGACTAAGACAGGGGACCACTATCGCCTATACTATTCAATATAGTGGCTGGTATGTTGGATATCCTTATTAAGGGAGCCAAGGTTGATGGCCAAATTGAAGGACTAGTTCCACATCTTGTTGATGGCAGACTCTCTATTCTTCAGTATGCTGATGACACAATCCTATTTATGGAACACGATCTGGAGAAAGCTAAGAATCTGAAATTAATATTATTAGCATTCGAGAAGCTCTTTGGACTGAAAATAAACTTCCATAAGAGTGATTTATATTGTTTTGGCGAGGCTCAAAATGAGGCCCACCTATATGCTGAACTTTTCGGGTTGTGGTCATGGGCATTTTCTAATCGACTATTTGGGAATACCAATTCACTATCGACGCCACATAATTGCTGAATGGAAACTTGTTGAGGAAAGACTCCAAAAACGTCTTAATAGTTAGAAAGGAAAATTGCTATCCCTCGGGGGAAGACTTGTACTCATAAATTCAGTAATCACCAACATGGTACTATATATAATCTCATTTCTCCAGTTACCAAAAGGTGTCTTAAATAAAGTAGATTACTTCCGATCAAGATTCTTTTGGCAGGGGGATAGTGAAAAAAAATCGACTGGTCAGATGAAATGTGGTTTGCCGACCGAAATAATACAATGGACTTGACATACATGATTTGGAAGTCAAAAATACCGTGCTCTTGGAAAATAGATTTTTAAACTACTGACAGAAGATGGTGTATGACAAACCATTATATGGAGGAAATATGTGGGATTCAAAGTTGTGTCTCAGGTGGTTTGGAAACCCGGTGATTCACATTTTTGGGCGGGACTAATGGCGTCTAAAAATATTTCTCCCATTGTGGTGCTTTCAATATTAGGGATGGATCGCAGATTAGATTCTAGGAGGATAAATGACTTGGCCAAACTTCTCTTCGCGAACAATATTCAGCTCTATATTCGATTGTTAGGCACAAAGAAACACTTTCCACAATAATGGAATCTAATCCTTCTAATGTGTTTTCATATGAAGGCTCATAGGTCGTCGACTGGCATCTTGAAATAATATTTTATTACGATTATCCATGATACAACTGTCGGACGGTGTGGATGGGTTCAAATGGAAATTATTAGAAAGTGGTAAATTTTCTGTTGATTCATTCTATAGAGCATTGGTTCAACCTAATATTCTGGTCGATGATAATACTAAAATTTGGAAAATGAAAATACCCCTAAGTACGAAGATATTTGCTTGGTATCTCCGTAAGGGAGTAATTCTATCAAATATAATCTTGTAAAGAGAAATTGGCATATGAGTACACAATGCATTTTTCATACCATGATGAGACAATGCATCATTTATTCTTCCATTGTAGATTTGCTCGCTCTATATGGTCATTCATCCAAATAACCTCTAGTTTATCTCCTCCATGGTTGGTTGCCAATGTTTTTGGTAACTGGTTGTATGTGATAGATAATAAATACAATACTTTGTTCAGGGTGAGAGCGCTTGCCATCATCTGGTCGCTATGGCTATATAGAAATGACAGGATTTTTAATAACATTGTGTCTTCTTCCTTGCAGGTTATATATCGGGCAACGACTATCCTCTGATCATGTACTATTCTCCCACGTATGGAGTTTTAAGACTCGTTTGTGGAGGGGTGTACGCGATTGAAGGACACGAAGAGGGATATTTTCTCCCGACATGGATGGCCGCGTGATTTGTGGATTAATCTGCCATAGTCTGTAGCCGTTGTTTTATTCACGATTTTTGTAATTTTTCTAAATCTTCCGTTTTCTCTTTCTTTGTGATTTGTGCGACTGTGCGCATCCTAATTATGTAAAGGCCGGGTATAAAATTTTACTCGTAGTAATAAAAGCGCCCATTTTCAAAAAATAATTATGTTTCCGTTCATGTTTCAAATTCTCAGTCAAAGCACAGGCTTCAGGTCCAGAAGAATAGGACACCAGAAGGGTAGATTTAGAAATTATGCATTTGCATAGCATTCATCTAAAATTGAGGGGGAAATTTTCTCTTTTGAATTGAAATGACTAAAGTGTTTGAAATCTTGTTTAAGGGTTTAAAATTCAAAGGTATTGTTGAATATGATCTTTTTTTACCACTTTACCGCACTACGGTGTAAATTTTACAATATAGGAGAAAAAAATGTACAAACAAAGTCAGGAGAATTACATCAAAGGGGAGAGAAGAAAGAGATTTTTTTTGAAAGGAGTATATATTAATATTACGGAGATATCAACTACATCCAGCCTCTGCAACAACGCATGTCTTAACGGCCTTACGGATACACAGCCGTAAAGCTACACAAAAATATTAAGCAACCAGTTAATAAAAGGTTGAACCAACATTGCCTTCACTTTGAACGTATGAAGCAGCATATCATGCTGACATCTCACTCCAGCGACCAAACGAAAAAGGCTGATGTAAAAAAGATAACTTCATTCCTCTCCTTCCATATACTTCAGGCTGCACATGCCACCACTTTCATAAAGCAAGGACCAACGAAAGACTGTTGGGCTGAAACGTATCGGTCACTTAGAGGCAGGGTCGGATCCCAATGAATATCTAGAAAATCCCAACATTGTTTGGCAAAGGAACACTCAAAAAAACATGGTCCCTAGTTTCAAGAGTTTGAGTGGCACAAAGAACAGAATCATGCGTTGAATTCAGATGCCATTATTTCCACAACATCAAGTCTCTAGTGTTTAGCCGGTCAAGCATAAGAAGCCTTACAAAAACTTTCAGTTTGTGAAGCGCCTTTGATTTTGCATTCAGAGCAATATCCTTTGGAAGCCGGCCACAGAGAAAATTGTAGAATTTTGAAGGAGCATAGTTTGAGCCTCCCCAAACAAAAATTCTTTGGTCCATCACGGTTACCTCAATCGGAAAGTCCAAAAGTAGCTAGGAAGCTAGTTGAAACTCTTGGTATACCTCAACAGAAAGGGGGAGTGCAAATCGCGAGAAAAGATCAGTAGACGAAGCCATGGTGGCAACGGAGACATCCTCATCGAGAACATACGAAAAGAGCCAAGGAAATTTGTCACACAAAATTTCCTCATTTGCCTAAAAATCTTTTCAAAATAAAATAGTGGCTCCATTTCCCACGGTACACTGAGTGATGCTTCGATACTCCTCCACAAGGTTGTATATATTCCTCCACCAAAATGAGCCTCGCTTAGAGCATCCCACTCGTTGGCTATTTCTAGACCGAAATTCGAACCTATTTTTTGGCCGGACGAAAC
Organism: Avena longiglumis; assembly: GCA_030063025.1. Lineage (NCBI taxonomy): Eukaryota > Viridiplantae > Streptophyta > Magnoliopsida > Poales > Poaceae > Avena > Avena longiglumis. Next base: position 173,154,024 of record CP125973.1, read on the forward strand.
TAGATTTTAGTCCAGGAACGCCGAGTTTCTCACTCGTGTTCCCAGGACGAGTTCTCGCGTTCGGTAAAATGCAGTTAAACACGGCGAAATTTAGGCGAATATAGGCAAATAGGGCGAGGACATATATATATTACATCGAATTTAAACTAGTAAAACATAAAAAGACCGCCGTCGATACCAATGCTAGACGCCGCTTCTACATGCCGAGGCGGGGGTTTATTGCTGGCGTGGATGTGCTTCAGTGATACGTCGTAAACGTATCTATAATTTTTTATGGCTTTATGCTAATATTATGCTTTTGGTACTTGTTTTTATATAAAGTTTATGATTTATTTGGACTAACCTACTAATAGTTGTAGAAGTGCATAATATTCTTGTTTTACACTTTGATGTGTAGAAATTATCAAGAATACAAGAGGAAACCTTGTTAGAGTCAAATCGACTTTCCAGAAATCTGTCCCAGAACCTTTTTCGAAGATGGTCATGTTACGGGTCGAAGACGGCATCAAACGGAAAACTCCCCTACTACAAAGTTGTTGAAAATTTTGCGAGGAACGTTCTAGACATAAAATTTAACTGATTCCGATTCCGGACGGCCGAGATAATCCCGATTCACTGGAACCCTAGATTGGGTGACAGAAATCCGAGAAGCTATATAAAGGGAGGAAACCTAACTCGTGGGGAACTCCTCCACCCACGAATTGCAGCCGCCAAAAGCCACATTTTTGCCTCACCCATGGATCCCATATCCATGGGAGAGGGCTCCCAAGAAGCCATGAAGGAAGGGGCTAAGGGGCGGCGCTCCCCCAATGATGCCGACGGCAGGGAAGGAGCTCCCCGCGCCGCCGCCGCCCTGCACCTCTCGCTGCCCCTGATGACCCACAAGTGTAGGGGGTGTATCGTAGTACTTTTGATAAATAGGAGTGTCGATCCCAACGAGGAGCACAAGGTTCTGAATAGTGGTATGGAGCAGAAAATCCCTGTGAATACTTACCAAACGGATTTTTAGTGGTTTTCTGACAAGGCAACAAAACAAGGAGCAAGTAACAAGAGTAACAAACAAATGGAGCAAGTGGCCCAATCCTTTCTTAGCAAAGGACAAGCCGGTGGAAATACTTATAAGGACCAAACGTTCTCGAGGACACATGGGAATTATGTCAAGTGCTTTCGCTTCAAATAGCTGAGTACTCTTATTTGGTGTTGTAAGTGTTGTGTGGGTGAACCTGTACTAACATACCGCCCTTCCTAGTACTAATACATACTTGTGATTAAACCCCCTGAAACATCTGTAACTACAGGAAAGTAATTAAGATATAAATCTAACCACAGCCTTAAACTCTGAGATCCTACACTCCCTTGTGCAAAGGTGTCCTAACGGGGGTTCAGGTTTCTCTCACTCCGGCAACCCCACGATTAGTAGCCAAATACACAATTCATTCCCCTAGGCCCATATATGGTGAAGTGTCATGTAGTCGACGTTCACATGACACCACTAGAAGAATAGCACCACAACTTAAATACTAAACCATTGAATAATAACTCATCACATATTCACTACTAACAACATGACTTCTCCCATGTCCTCAAGAACTAAACGAACTACTCACAAGACATCATATGGATCAAGATCAAAGATGATATGGTAATGAATAACAATATGAACATAAACAATAATCCAATGGTTCCACTCACAAGCATCAACTACAATAGTAATCAACACCGGGAAATTTTCCCCTAACGAACTAAAGCAATATCCAACACAATTGTTACAGCGGGACGGAGTGATGGTGCTGGTGGAGATGATGGTGTGGATGATGATGATTATCCTGATGAAGCCTAGATTGATGACGGTGTTGATGGTGACGGTCTCCCTCTCCAGGAAGGAATTCCCCCGGCAGAAATCTATCTGCCGGAGAGATCTTTCTCTCTCGGTAATTTCCGCCCCCCAGAGGCGGCAGAAATCTATCTGTGGTCGCTCCCCGAGGCTTAGGGTTCCGTAGGGAAGATATAGGCGAAGGGGCGGAGTCGGGGGCCGGGCAGGTGGTCCACACCTGCCCTAGGCGCGGGGTCAGGTGGGCCCACGCCTACGGGGGTGTGGGCCTCCTGAGGCCCATCTCCGTCCCTCCTTCCGGCATCCTTCGTCTTCTGGTAAAATAATATGTTTCCATATTTTTCTGGTATTTTTCTGATCTTCGCGAAATTGCGCCAAAACACCTTCTTTTCCATTAGAATCCAGACTCCGGCAGTCCATCCTCCAAGAATCATCCAACATGCATAAACATATGAAAATCCATAAGTAATACCTCATAATAAGTCAAATATCAATGAATAGAGGTAAATTATGATATAGAAAGGTGATGCAAATTGGGCATAGCAACTCCCCCAAGCTTAGACTTCTCTTGTCCCCAAGTGAATACTGATCTCAGTAAACATGTCCACAGGTTTATGGAGTGAATTTTCGATAAAAGAATACGAACAAGAAGCATCACACTTACCGTTGCACAACTCATAAAAGAAAGCAACTCACCATTATATAACTTAGCTTGCAGCCAAGTACAACAGTCACAATAGAGATGCATAAATATAAATCATAATTGGAATTGGCAAACTTGCTCTTGGTCAGAAAACACCTGGCAAACAGTTTCACAAAAGTTTTTTTGTAGAAGTTTCAAAACAGGAACACTCTTTGCTCAAAAAGGTTTTTCACAAGTGAAGGCTTTCAAAGTAATATTCAATAGATAAGAGTTTCGTGCAAACAAGGAAGATAAAGAACATGATTGAATAAATCACCATATGAATGCTTGAAACGCAACAACTCAAAAGCTTGTTGGAGATAGAGAGGAAGTAGGTTTACTGACTCAACTGGTAACTAGGAGAAAGGTCCCTTCTTAGAGGGTAGCAGGGATTACAAGTCATAAAGAGCTTCCAAAAGATTATGGTACTTACTACCTTTGAGCCCTCATTGCCCCTATCATAAGCATCTTGAGATGATTAAGGTTAAAGTGAACAAAGATGGAGTATATGCTTGACAAAATATAAGTTGGCAATCTCATGTCCCTTGAAAATGAGGGCCACTCCTCATGCATACTCAACTTTGGGTCTAGGTAATTTCTTGTCATTGTAAGTATTTGCATATCATTGAGAACCGCCAATGGGGTACCCCTTGCACATGGTACAGGAGCTTTCCCATAACCAAAATGACAAGGCAAGCAGACAATGAGCATCTCAGCAATCTTTTTATTTACCATGTGCATGAAGGGTTTCGCGGCATAGTAAATCAAAATTTTCTATGGATGCGAACAGAGGGAAAGCCAAGATCTAATCTAGGAGATGCAATCAACGAGAGAGATTGGATTAGATCTTCATACCGTTGAAGATTACCAGCAATGAACGCTCATTTAACGTGGGTGATGTAGTCGCATTCGCTTCTCCTCCTCGCGATCCGATCCGATCTAGCACCATAAGTGGCGGTGCCTCCGTGAGATGCACACGCAAAGACCGACGCCTCCTCCTTCCTCGGACCAGCAAGTATGGTGGAGAGATAGATGGGATCTACAACACGACGTGGTGTATATGGTGGAGAGTTTCCAGCAGGCTTCGCCTACAAACAATGGGAGGGAGAGGAAGGTAGCAAGGCAACTAGGGTTGGAGGCAAGGTGGGGGAGGCGCACCAGCCCTGTATTTATAGAGGGGCGGCCAGCTGCCCTCCTCCAAGCCTGGGCCGCGGCCAAGGGGAGGAGTGGGGGCAAGGACTCTCCTCCTTCTAGAAATTCTATCCCTAGTTTAAACGATTTAAACCCTATAGAATCGGCTGGGCCCAATGGGGCCTTGTGCCCTGGCCCAAAGCGTCCCAGACACTCCCTCATAGGCCCATGCCCTCCCGGAAGGTGGGGCCACTTTGGTCCCTTCCTGAAGGTTCTAGAAGCTTCCTAGACAATACAGATTAACGAATAATTCAACTCCAAAACTGCAATGCCTTATATGAATCTTATTCTCCTGACCATTCCGAACCTCTCGTGATGTCCCGGATCCCATCCTAGACCGAACAAAAACTCATAAACCAATTATCCAATCTATCCTAGCCGAGACACGTTAAGTGTGTGACCTGGGTTTGAGAATATGCGTATGATCTTCTATCAATAATCAACAATGGTGCAGGCACCCATATTGACTCACACATTCATCGATGATCATATCGGATGAACCACGATGCCGGATTCAATCAATCCCATACATATATTTCCTTCGTCTCGCGATATTTTACTTGCCCGAGATTCGATCGTTGCAACCGCCATACCTAGTTCAATCTCGCTCACGCAAGTACTTTACTCGCTCAGAATCCGATATCACTTTGTGATTAACTCCTTAACCACATGCTTGCAAGCGGTGTTGATATCGACCGAGTGGGCCCAAGTATATCTCTCCGACTTGGGAGGGACAAATCCCATCTCGATACATACAACCCAATGAGATACTTTCCGATCACCGAGAGACACCTTTATGATCACCCTCTCATAGGATGACGTTTGATGACCTCAAAGCTTTCTTAGATACAGGAGTTGTATTATCTCATGGTCTAAGGAATACAATATTTGACATAGGAAAAGCTTCGCAAAGATGAACACGATGATACGATCTAATTGCTTCGCTTAGTTTAGGTCTGTCCACCATATCATTCTCCAATGATATGATCTCATCATCAATTGACAACTCATGTCTATGGTTAGGAAACCTTAACCATCATTGATCAATGAACTAGTCCATAGAGGCGTACTAGGTGTAGGGGTTCGTAGCATGGAAAACAAAAAATTTCTATCGCATACAAACAAACAAGCCAAGATCTATCTACTAGATTGTAGCAACGAGTCGATGGAATAACTTACCCTCGAAGATTCCAAAGTGTTTAACGAGAGCAGATTCTCGTGGGTGATGTAGTCGTACACTTCCGATCTCAAGATCGCGTAGACGATCCTTCCGGCGCTGCGTTCCGCCAGCTTCCCATGGGTCACATCGCTGCTCGACGAAGACCTTCCTCTCCCTTGTTCCATCGAGCAGGAGGTTGTAGCACTCTCGCGATTCGACAAAGACAACCAAGTGGTACCGGAAGTAGAGGGGAAATCCCGCAGGGCTTCGCCTTAAGCCGGAGCGAGTATGGTGGAGTATGAGAGAGGGCTATTAGTGGTCTAGAGATTAGACACACCAATTAGAAGGCTCTAAACCGCAGGCTAAAGCAATTAGAAGCTCTAAACCAAAACGGCTCTAAACCGAGATTAGAGGATAGGAACTTGTGTGTTTAGAGGAGGAGGCCCTGCCCCTCCTTTTATAGGTGGAGGGCGGCGCCAGGGAGGGAGGAGTCCTCCCAACTCGGCCTAGGCTGGTCACGGCTTGGAGGAGAGGGACTCCTCCTCCAAGTTGGTTTCAACCTCCTCTTGCTTGTTTCCCACAGTTTCTGTTTTCCACGTTTCTGTTTTAGCCGTTGACTTTCAAACCGGGTTTGACTTTCAAACCGGCTTGACTTTTCAGTTTGGAACAGCAAGAACACTTAGTACATGATGCAATCATTCAATGACACATTCATGTACCCTCCCGAGTGCTGGACAATCCGAACCTTCTAGAACATTCCCGATGAAAACACTAATCATTCCCGAACTCAAACGGGACTTTCCTTATATGAATCTTATTCTCCGGACCATTCCGGATCACCTCGTGATATCCCGGATCCCATCCGAGACCAACAACATTCGGTCTCTTTCTCATAATACCATAACTACTCAAACAACGTCGAATCCTTAAGTGTGTCTCCCTACGGTTCGTGAATTATGCGGACATGATCGAGACACTTCTCCGAACAATAACCAATAGAGGAATCTGAAATTCATATGGCTCCACATATTTCTCACGACTTATGATCGAATGAACCACTTACATACGATACCAATTTCCCTTTGTCTCACGATAGTTTACTTATCCGAGGTTATGATCGTCGGATCTCTCGCATACCTAGTTCAACCTCGCATCGATAAGTACTCTTTTCTCGTTCGTGATATGTGATCCCTTGTGAGCCACCACATGCTTGCAAGCTAATTGGATGACATTTCACCGAGAGGGCCCGAGTATATCTATCCATCATATGGATGGACAAATCCCACTCTTGATCCATGTGTTTCAACCAATACTTTCCGAACACTCAATGCCACCTTTATAGCCACCCGCCACGGTGTGGTGTTTAATGTCATCAAAGCATCCATCCGGTAAAGGTGATATGCATGATCTCATGGTCGAAGGAATTAGGTTACTATGTATCGTAAAGCGTATAGCAATTGAACTATTGAAATGACTTGATCTTTATGCTACGCTTATCTATAGGAGTATGTCCATCACATCATTCTCCTAATGATATGATCCTGTTGTTAATAACATCTCTATGTTCATGATCAGGAAACCATGATCATATATTAACCAACAAGCTAGTTTAACAAGAGGATTTACTAGGGACTCTTATTTTAGTTTACAAATCACACAAGTATTAATGTTTCCGGTTAATACAATTATAGCATGGCATGTAAACATTTATCATAAGTGTGAAGATATGATAATAACCTACTTTATTATTGCCTCTTGGGCATATCTCCAACAGTCTCCCACTTGCACTAGAGTCAATAATCTAGTTTCATACCTTTGTGTATTTAACACCTATGGCTTTCCGGTGTTGTATGTACACGATTGCTAGTGGTCAACTGATCTCCGGATCTGACACTTCCAGGTCCGTGTGTAATTGCATGTCTTTGCGTCCCTATGCATCACTCATTCTCTAATGAGATGGCTTCGTACAAATTTGGTCCTTTGGTGTGACCTTTAGTTCTTTTGGGGTTAAAACATGTTGATAATATTGTCGCACAATATATCTTCATAGTATTATCCCACTGTGAACTACACCTAGTTTGATAACAAACTACTTGACACAAATGCCCTCTTTTGCTGCTAAAATAGCAGTCATATACTTAGCCTTTTGTTGTAGTATCTGTCACAATGTCTTAACTTTGGAACTCATCCAAATCCATTATGGAACTCACTTTCCATTATATTGTGCCACCCTTAGTTTAGATTGATATAAACTTAATTTGTACTTTGTGACAAAGCTAGTATCAATGTAGTACTTTTACAATGAACTAACCATCTATTTGTCACTTCTACAAATATTATACTCTTAGTTCTTCCAAAAGATCATAATAATATCCTTACTATTGTCCAATGATCATCTTACGAATCATTCTGGTATATGCTCACAACATTTAGAGCATAGGACATATCTGGATTTGTACATATCACAGTATGATTGATATAAATACTCTTTGTGATTTCATACATCAAGTATCAATCTATACTTGATTATTTGTTTCACTTTACCAAATGTCAATACACTTGAATATATCATCAACATTGAACTCTTTCAATACTTTCTGTGCGACAAGAACCTTTTCTTGTAGTTTATATATTGAACTCATTCAATATCTCGTCTATGTACTTCTGGCACAACCATATTAGCGTCTATTGATGCCAAATATTTGGGTTTTGCCTAAGTCTTTCATCGGGATGAAATTCTTAATATGTGTTAATAAAAGATAAATTTTTTCCAATCAACAATATGTCTTCCATATAATGTATTAGAAACATGTCTTAGCGCTCCCACTTAATTTCTTGCAAATGCAAGCATCTTCATTGTCTCTAATGAACTTTTAAACTCCTTTAACAGTTTCATCATAGTGAAGATTCCAACTCCGCGATGCTCACTTCAACCATTGAAGTTTGCATATGCTTTTAGCATCCTATGAATTAACAAAACCCTATGGACCGTGTTATACACATGTCCTAGGTAACAATTCTATTAGAAGAACTTGTTTTGTTTATTCACCTACCATATAACAAAATTATATGTAGTGGTTGCTACATTAATCCGTCTAGACTAAATATCACTATGAAAGATCAAATCTTGTCATAGTCAACCCTTGAACATTGTTGTGAACTCTTTCCCAACATGTCAACTATTTCATAGATGTAAAACATCCATGTCTATTTCTTTATAGATCCAAACACAACTGTAAGGTCTTACACCTTTCTCGAGGGTCCTTCAAGTTCAAAACTTGATTTCTCGTGTATGGAACTATCACGGATTTTATGGCTTCAAGCCATTTGACAGAGTCAGGGCCCATCATCGCTTCTTTGCATGTAGTACGTTCATTATTCTCAAATAATGATTCAACCCTCAAATCTTGGTATTTGATTGTTTACTCGACCTACTTGGTTCAACAGAAACTTTGACCTTCATAACCACAACCTTTGAGGCACGTGAGCCATGAGCATTGTTGCTGCCTCCTAACACTTTTCGCGCAAGAACTCTGCACATACAGCTAAGGTTCTTTTAACCTTATCAAAGTTCTATTGTCCTCCCACTTAACTTTTCTCGAAAAATTCTTTCTCAAAGAAACTTGACGTTCTAAGCGACAAACACTTTTGTCTCTGGTGTTTTATGGAGGAATACTTAACATTTATACAAAGACAGGTTCATCCGACTTTGGTTGCACACATCTTTCTTATGCATAGCATACCAATGTTTTAAGAAAGGACTACTTGGGTTTTATCCCAAACCATAACTTTATATGGTGTCATTTCAACGGATTATGATGGATCTCTTTTCAGTGGAAAACGGTAATCTCTAAAGCTTTTAATTTTTAAAATATAATGGCAGTTTTATGAATTACACCTTCGATCTTACCATGTCAAACAAGGTTTAATTACATATCTCGAACGCTCCATACTCTTATGGTGTTTCGGGAAAATGCAAATCCACGGAACGATTCCTTAAATCTTAGGTATTATGCTAAACTTGTAACTCAAATATCTTCCTTTATGATCTTATCATAAACTATTTATATTCTTGTTACAATGATTTTGCACTTCATCTTGAAAAACTTTGAACTTTTCAAATATTTCACACTTCATCCTTATTAAGTAAATATTCATATATTCACTCAATTTTTTGGAGAAAGCATATGAAGTTGAAATCCATCGCTCTTGACTACACATAATGGTTTTCGTACAAAAATATGTACAAGTTCCAATAAGCTAGTCATTCGTTCCCTTTTGTCCTATGAACGAAGTTTTAATTATCTCTAGGAAAGTTTCACAAGCGTCATTTGATCAAAATCAAATAGACTCCAAAATTTCATCCATATGGAGTTTCTTCATGTTTTCTTTCCAATATAATTTAAACTGCGATGTCACTTCCTAAGTGATCTTTCAATCAATTTGTCTTTCGACATTTTTAGCACTTAGTTTTATGGATGTGATTTCTCCAACACGATTTGTGAATCATCCATCTTTTATGGATTACGGCAATTATTTGAACAACCCTTTTGTTCTCATAATACCTGATAAAACAAATCTTGAAGGCAAGCTTTGATGTTTAACGAGCAACACAATAACCCTTTATTTGTTCTCGATGAACATTATCACATATTCTTTTGCTAATTACTTAGGTCACTGTAGTTCATGAATTCTATTGTTTCGTATGACGATTCATACCAACAAATTCAGTATTAAATACTTAAGAACCACATTGTTTAATAAGCAAAGAATATAGCCATAACATGTATATCATCTATATACTTAAACTGAACAATTCTAGTCTTTTCCTTTCTGCCATATACTTATGAGATTTTCTTTCAAGATTTCCTTTTCTGTTTGAAAGAATCTATCAACATCAATAGTGGAGTCATACATATGACATATAGTCCAAAGCGTGTATAGTTAAATACCAATGTCTTTGGACTTGCACTTTGAAGTAGATCACCATCATCAAATGTTTGGTGTTCTTTCAAATTCCTTTCTTTAGTAATCTCTTGGTGTAGTAAACATTTTACCTACATCAAGTATTCACCCTTATCATGGAATTATCCATGATCAAGCTACTTTTAGCTTATAACGGTGAAACATGAGTATATTGTTGCTCTCCAAATCCTTTTGGACGATTAGGACAACTAGTGTCTCCAACCTTTTGCAATTTCTCATCAAATATGAGAACATGACTTTTGCCATATTATACTCTATCATGTTGTAACCAATACTGCTTCAGATATCACAATATCTTCCACACATCATGGTTTCAAACAACTCTTTCAGATCCTAGATAACCTTGATATTAAGAGAATCCTTTGAATATCAAGAATCATGGAGACAAACATGATACTTATATACTAACACTTGGAATTTTTACTCTTGATTTAATACTAATTATTAAACTTCATGGAGTAACCGGAACTTACTGAAAGTTTGCAATAGGACTTTTAAACTTTAGATTAACACTTCAAAACAATACGATACCAGTTCGTAAAGTAACTAACCAGAATTCTATAGTTCTATCATCTCAATTATAACTAAGCGCAAGGTGGTAAACGGATGCCAATGACTACAACAACTATGCAAATTCACTTTGATTTAGTTTATGATAAATTGAGTTCTAATTAATAATTAAATTAATCTAGGTGAACTCCCACTCAAAACAATATCCCTCACATTGTTTTAGTGATCACACGAACCAAATCCACCACATCAAAACCGATCATCACGAGAGTTGATGCAACTTCAATGGCGAACAATCAACATGTTCATCATATCTACTATATGACTCATGCTCTACCTTTCGGTAATCCGTGTTCCTGAGGCCATGTCTATACATGCTAGGCTCGTCAAGATCAAACCTTAGTTTCCGCATGAGCAAATCTGGCTTGCTCACGTTGTATACACTTGCAGAATCTAACACACCCGATCATCACGTGGTGCTTCAAACAACAAGCTTTATAGCAGTGCTAACTAAGGGTGAACACTTTATGACTTGAAATTCATGTGCATGAGGGATCATCTTATAATGCTACCGTCGTCTACTAAGCAATACAAGATGCATAAAGGATTAACATCACATGCAATTCATAATATGTGATATGATATGGCCTTTCTTCTTTGTGCTTCCGATCTCCATCTTCTAGCACGAACATGATCTCCATCATCACCGACATTGCATCAAGGTCAATGATGCTTCTCCATGGTTGTCGCCCATCGGCTTCAACTATTACAACTACTTTGAATAGACACGCGGGTCTTAACAGAATTTAAAGACAACCATATGGCTCCTGCCGGTTGCCAACTTACAATAAGGAACATTGCATACATCATATATAATCACAATCATGGCCATATCACATCACAACACACCCCTGCAAAACAAAGTTAGACGCCTCTAATTTTCTTTGCATGTTTTACGTGGTTTGGGGCTTTCAATAAATGTCGTTCTAACTTACGAACAAGAACCACAACATTGATACTAGTATTGTCAATCACCCGTTGTAAATTGAATCTTAACTATGCTAGGAGAAACAGGCACCATAAAGCCACTTATGCAATACAAGTTGCATGTCAAGCGTGGAGCAAGTCTCATGAACGATGTCATGTAAGGTTAGCCCGGGCCGCTTCATCCCAACATACTGCAAGATGCAAAGTACACAAGAAGCAATCGACAATAAAAGCATCAACGCCCACAATGACCATTGTGTTCTACTCGTGCAACAGATCTACATATAGACACGGCTCGATACCCTTTGTAGGGGTTCGTAGCATGGAAAACAAAAATTTTCTATCGCATACAAACAAACAAGCCAAGATCTATCTACTAGATTGTAACGAGTCGATGGAATAACTTACCCTCGAAGATTCCAAAGTGTTTAACGAGAGCGGATTCTAGTGGGTGATGTAGTCGTACTCTTTCCGTTCTCAAGATCGTGTAGACGATCCTTCCGGCTAACGTTCGGCAGCGCTTCCATGATCGGTCACACGTTCGATTTTCGGCGAAGACCTTCCTCTACCTTGTTCCATCAGCAATGGAGGTTGTAGCACTCTCCTGCAATTCCGTGACAGGCGTGGTGCACCTAAGTAGAGGGAAATCCCGAGGCTTCGCCTTAAGCCGGGCGAGTATGGTGGAGTATGAGAGAGGGCTATTAGTGGTCTAGAGATTAGACACACCAATTATAAGGCTCTAAACCGCAGGCTAAAGCAATTAGAAGCTCTAAACCAAAACGGCTCTAAACCGGAGATTAGAGGATAGGAACTTGTGTGTTTAGAGGAGGAGGCCCTGCCCTCCTTTTATAGGTGGAGGGGTGGCCTTGAGGGAGGAGGAGTCCCCCCCAACTCGGCCTAGGCTGGCCGCCGGCTTGGAGGAGAGGGACTCCTCCAAGTTGGTTTCAATCTCATCTTGCTTGTTTCCCACAGTTTCCTGTTTTCCACAGTTTCCTGTTTTAGCCGTTTGACTTTCAAACTGGCAGTTTGACTTTCAGTTTTGGAACAGCAAGAACACTTAGTACATGATGCAATCATTCAATGACACATTCATGTACCCTCCCCGGAGTGCCGGACAATCCGGAACCTTCTAGAACATTCTTGATGAAAACACCGGAATCATTCCCGAACTCCGAAGCGGGACTTTCCTTATATGAATCTTATTCTCCGGACCATTCCGGATCACCTCGTGATATCCGGATCCCATCCGAGACGCGAACAACATTCGGTCTCTTTCTCATAATAACATAACTACTCAAACAACGTCGAATCCTTAAGTGTGTCTCCCTATGGTTCGTGAATTATGCGGACATGATCGAGACACTTCTCTGAACAATAACCAATAGAGGAATCTGGAAATTCATATGGCTCCCACATATTTCTACGATTACTTTGCGATCGAATGAACCACTTACATACGATACCAATTTCCCTTTGTCTCACGGTAGTTTACTTATCCGAGGTTATGATCGTCGGTATCTCTGCATACCTAGTTCAACCTCGTTACTGATAAGTACTCTTTTCTCGTTCCCGTGATATGTGATACCTTGTGAGCCAGTCACATGCTTGCAAGCTAATTGGATGACATTTCACCGAGAGGGCCCAGAGTATATCTATCCGTCATATGGATGGACAAATCCCACTCTTGATCCATGTGTTTCAACCAATACTTTCTGAACACTCAATGCCAGCTTTATAGCCACCCAGTTACGGTGTGGTGTTTGATGTCATCAAAGCATCCATCCGGTAAAGGTGATATGCATGATCTCATGGTCGAAGGAATTAGGTTACTATGTATCAGAAAGCAGATAGCAATTGAACTATTGAAATGACTTGATCTTTATGCTACGCTTATCTATAGGAGTATGTCCATCACATCATTCTCCTAATGATATGATCCTGTTGTTAATAACATCTCTATGTTCATGATCAGGAAACCATGATCATATATTAACCAACAAGCTAGTTTAACAAGAGGCTTTACTAGGGACTCTTATTTTAGTTTACAAATCACACAAGTATTAATGTTTCCGGTTAATACAATTATAGTATGGTATGTAAACATTTATCATAAGTGTGAAGATATGATAATAACCTACTTTATTATTGCCTCTTGGGCATATCTCCAACACTAGGGCCACGGTGTTGTTCACAAACCACACAAGTATTAAACTTTCCGCTTAATACAATTCTAGCATGGAATATAAACTTTATCATGAACAAGAATTATAATAATAACATCTTTATTATTGCCTCTAGGGCATAATTCCAACAGTCTCCCACTTGCACTAGAGTCAATAATCTAGTTTACATTTGGCAACAATCTCACACCCATGGCACTGAGGTGCTGATCATGTTTTACATGTGGAAGAGGTTTAGTCAATGGATCTGCGACATTCAGATCTGTATGTACTTTGCTAATCTTCAGATCTCCATCTGCTATATAATCTCGGATTATATGAAACTTGCGGTTGATATGCTTGGTCTTCGGATGATATCTTGGTTCCTTAGCAAGTGCTATGGCGCCAGTGTTGTCACACAATATCTCTAGTGGGTCCAATGCACTTGGAACCACGCCAAGCTCGATGATGAAGTTTCGATCCAAACTCCTTCACTTGACGCTTCGGCAGCCATGTATTCCGCTTCCACTATAGATCCCGATCACGCTTTGCTTGCGACTTCTCGACTCACAGCTCCTCCATTCAAAATATAAACGTATCACTGCGAGATTCGGAATCTTCCTTGTCGTTGTCAAAACTAGCGTCGACATAACCTTTTACGACAAGCTGTTCATCACCCCATAGACTAAGAACATTTCTTTAGTCCTATTTAGGTACTTTAGGATGTTCTTCACGGCTGTCCAGTGTTCCGCTCCTGGATCACTTTGATATATGCTCGTCAAACTAAGAGCATTGGACACATCCGGTCTAGTACACAAGATGGCATACATGATGGAACCTATGGCTGAGGCATAAGGCACTTTGCTCATATCTTCCTATCATTTACCGTAGTGGACCGAGCCTTGCTCAATATCTTACCTGACAACATAGGCACTGAACCTTTCTTTGCCTTATCCATTCTGAACCTTTTCAGAACTTTGTCTAGGTATGTACTCTGGCTTAAAGCTATTAGGTGTCTTTGTCTATCTCTATAGATTTTGATGCCCAATATATAAGCAGCTTCACCTAGGTCTTTCATTGAAAAACACTTGTTCAAATAACTCTTCACATCGTTAAGCATGTTAATGTCATTTCCAATAATCAATATGTCATCCACATATAGTACCAGAAATGTCACCGAGCTCCTACTCACTTTCTTGTAGATGCAAGCTTCGTAGCAATTTGGAACAAATCCAAAGCTCTTGATCACTTGATCAAAACGAAGGTTCCAACTCCGAGATGCTTGCTTCAGTCCATAAATGGAACGCTGAAGTTTGCATAATTTACTAGCATCCTTAGGATCGACAAAACCTTCGGGTTGCATCATATACAACTCTTCATCAATGTTCCCATTGAGGAAAGCAGTCTTGACATCCATCTGCCATATTTCATAATCATGAAACGCAGCAATTGCTAATAAAATCGAATGGACTTAAACATCGCTACGGAGAGAAAGTCTCATCGTAGTCAACACCTTGAACTTGTCGAAAACCTTTTGCGACAAGCCATGCATGCTTTATAGACGGTAACATTACCATCGCGTCCGTTTTCTTCTCGAAATCCATTTGCACTCAACGCCTTTTGGTTGCTAGGAGGGTCCACCAAAGTCCATACTTGGTTTTCGCTCATGGATCCCAATTCGGATTTCATGGCTTCTAGCCATTTCTCAGAGTCTGGGCTCAGCATCGCTTCCTCATAGTTCGAAGGCTCACTGTCATCTACTAACAAGACAGTCAAAGGCAGTTGCCGTACCACTCGGGAGGCACGCGACCTTGTCGACTGCGACGTTCGATGCAGACATCGTCCAAGCTTCATGATCTTTGTCATTAGCTTCCTCTATTGTTGGTGCGGTGACCTTTGGAACAATTTCAGGTCTTTGCGCTACTCTCCAATTCAAGAGAAGGTTCAAGAACCTCGTCTAGCTCTACTTTCCTCCACTCACTTCTTTGAGAGAAACTCCTTCTCAAGAAAGGAACCGTTCTTCTGACAAACACTTTGCCTTGGTTACGTGATAGAAGGTATACCCAATGGTTTCCTTAGGGTATCCTATGAAGACGCATTTCTCCGCTTTGGGTTCGAGCTTGCGGAATCAACTTCTTGACGTAAGCCGCATCCCCAAACTTTAAGAAAGCGACAACTTAGGTTTAGCACCAAACCACAGTTCATACGGTGTCGTCTCAACGGATTTAGATGGAGCCCTATTTAAAGTGAATGCGGTTTCTAATGCATAACCCCAAAATGATAACGGCAAATAAGTAAGAGACATCATTGATCGGACCATATCTAATAGGGTTCGATTCCGGCTCAGACACACCATTACTGTGGTGTTCGATGGCGTGAGTTGTGAAACGATTCCACTTGCTTTAAGATGCGTGAGAAAATCATAACTCAAATATTCACCTCCACGATCGGATCGTAGAAACTTAATCTTTTACATTCGATGGTTCTCCACTTCATTCGAAATTTTTGAACTTTTCAAACGCGTTTGATTTATGTTTCATTAAATAGATATACCCATATCTACTTAAGTCATCGGTAAAAGTGAGAAAATAGCGATATCCACCGTCGAAACACTCATCGGTCCGCATACATCGGTATGTATGATTTCCAACAAGTCCGTTGCTCGCTCCATCATACGGAGAACGGGTTTTGATCATCTTGCCCATGAGGCATGGTTCGCATGTGTCAAATGATTCAAAATCAAGAGACTCCAAAAGTCCATCAGAATGGAGTTTCTTCATGCGCTTTACACCAATATGACCTAGACGAAAGTGCCACAAATAAGTAGTATTATCACTATCTACTTTGCATCTCTTAGCCTCAATGTTATGGATGTGTGTTTCATCCCTTTCGAGATTTAGAAGAAATAAACCATTCACAAGAGGTGCATGACCATAAAAGATGTTACTCATATAAATAGAACAACCATTATTCTCCGATTTAAATGAATAACCGTCTTGCAATAAACACGATCCAGAAATAATGTTCATGCTCAACGCACGCACATAATAACATTTATTAAGGTTTAAAACTAATCCCGAAGGTAAAACTAAGGAGAGCGTGCCGGCGGCCATCACATCAACTCTTGATCCGTTGCCAACGCGCATCGTCACCTCATCCCTCGCAAGCCGCCGTCTATTCCGTAGCTCCTGTTTCGAGTTACAAATATTAGCAACTGAACCGGTATCAAATACCCAGGCACTACAACGAGGGCTAGTAAGGAAAACATCAATAACATGTATATCAAATATACCTTTGATGGTGCCACCTTCTTTTCGCTAAGTACTTGGACATTGCACTTCCAAGTGACCCTTGTCCTTGCAATAGAAGCACTCGATGTCGGCTTAGGACCGGACTTGAGCTTCTTCTCGGCGAGAACAGCGCTTGCCGCCTTTCTTGAAGGGCTTCCTTGCACCCTTACCTTTCTTAAAGGTGGGGGCTTGTTGACCATCAACACATGATTATTCTTTTGATGTTCACCTCGCTACTTTCATCTTAGCAAAGAGCTCGGTGATCATATCGGTGGAACCAATCGATTGTGATCAACTACAAAACTTTTGTAGCTAGGAGTGTCAATCTTGAGATCCTCTGGAATCATGCATCCGATTGCTCAAGGCGTTGAGTGTAGCCCGACATCTTAATGGCGTGCTCACTACGGAACTCCTTCCTCCATCTTGTAGTTAAAGAATTTCTTAGAGATCTCATATCTCTCGAGCGGGCTTGAGTTTGAAACATGTTTTCAGCTCCTCGAGAATCTCAAAGGGCCGGCAAACTCCTCAAAACGATTTTGAAGATCCGATTCCATAGCATACAACATGGCGATCTTAATCAAATCATAATCATCCTTGCGGCGATAAACAGCTTTTTCATCACCGCATCTCTGACGAGGGTTACCTAACGCTTTCTCAAGGACATAGTCCTTTTGTCCTTGAACGTAATGATTCTTAGATTGCGGAACCAGTTGGTGAAGTTAGACCCTTTGTTTCTAAGATTTTCTTTCTCAGCAAAAAGCGTTGAAGTTGAAGTTGGACTTGGCCATTGGATCTACAATATTTGCAAGTACAATTTAGACTATGTTCATGATAAATAGTTCAACTTAATCAAATTACTAGATGAACTCCCACTAAATTCAACATCCCTCAAGTTGTTTAGTGAAAGCGATCCAAATTCACCACACCTAATCCGATCATCACGAGAAGAGATGTGGTTTCAATGGTGGACAACGAAGTGTCGATCATATCATTCATATGACTCATGCTTAACCTTTCGGTTCTTGTGTTCCGAGGCCATGTGTACATGCTAGGCACGTCAAGTTAGACCCAAGTATTTCAGCGTGTGCAAAACTGGCTTGCACCCGTTGTATGTGAGCGAGAGTCTATAGCACCCGATCATCACGTGATGCTTGGACACGACGAACTTTCAAACGGTGCATACTTGGGAGAAACACGCTTTTATCTTGATCTTTAAGTGAGGAATCATCTTATAATGCTACCGTCGCGATCTAAGCATAATAAGATACATAAAGGGATAAACATCACATGCATATAACTTTATGTGACATGGTATAGCCAATCCTCGCGCAATGATCTCCATCTTGTGCGTTACGGCATGATCTCCATCACTCCACCATGATTGCCTCCACCACGAATAGAAACTACAGCTATTGCTAACTACTTAACGATAAAGTAAAGCTATTACATGGCGTATAAGAAGTTGACTCGCAGGTCATACACAATTATAAAGACAACCATATGGCTCCTGCCGGTTGTGTACTCATCGACATGCAAGTCGTGGAACATTACAAAACATGATCATCGCATACAATATACGCATCACATCTTGGGCCATACCATATCACAGAAAACACTCCCTGCAAAAACAAGTTAGACGCCTCTACTTTGTTGTTGCATGTTTTACGTGGCTTATGGGAGTAGATGCTAAGAACGATTCTTACCTACGGAAAGCCACAACGGTGATATTATGGTTGCCAAACTCCGGTGTTAATCCCATGACAACTATAGTGAGAGAAACTGACATCCACCAGCCGCATGTGTGGAACAAACCACACGTCAAGTGCGGAGCCGGTCTCGCGAACGACGCCAGTAAGGTTGGCGGACCGCTTCAATCTCACTATCCCGCGTCATAAGAAGAACACAAACAAGAGGCTTTCAACAGAAAACATCAACGCCCGCAACAACCATGTTGCTCTACTCGTGAAACACATCTACGCATAGATCTAGCTCGATACCATCAAGGGTTTCATGGCATAGTAAATCAAAATTTTCTACGGAGTAACAGAGGGAAAGCCAAGATCTAATCTAGGATATGCAAACAACGAGAGATTGGATTAGATCTTCATACCCTTGAAGATTCGCACAGCGGAACGTTCATCGAACATGGGTGATGTAGTCGTACTCGCTTCTCCTCCTCGCGATCCGATCCGATCTAGCACCAACAAGTGGCGGTGCCTCCGTGAGATGCACACGTGCAGAACCTCGACGTCTCCTCCTTCCTCGGACCAGCAAGTATGGTGGAGAGATGGATTGGATCTACAACACGACGGCGTGGTGTATATGGTGGAGAATTTCACTGCAGGCTTCGCCACAAACAATCGGGAGGGAGAGAGGAAGGTAGCAAGGCTGCTAGGGCTTGGAGGAGGAGATGTGTGTAGTAGTAGGGGAGGCGCACCACCCTCTATATATAGAGGGGGGCGCACCTGCCCTCCTCCAAGCCTATCTATAGTTTAAACAATTTAAACTCCCTTATCTAGAAATCCTATCTCTAGTTTAAACGATTTAAACTCTCCTTATCTAGAAATCCTATCTCTAGTTTAAACGAGTTTAAACTTATCTAGGATCGGCTGGGCCCTATGGGGCCTTGTGCCCTGGCCCAATGCGCGTGACACTCCTCATAGGCCCATTCCCCTCCCGGAAGGTGGGGCCACGTTGGTCCCCTTCCGAAGGTTCTAGAAGCTTCCGTACAATACCGATTAACCCTAACAATTCCGAACTCCAAAACTGCATTGCCTTATATGAATCTTATTCTCCGGACCATTCCGAACCTCTCGTGATATCCCGGATCCCATCCGAGACTCGAACAAAATTCATAAACCAATTATCCAATCTATCCTAGCGTCGAGATACGTTATGTGTGACCGCGGGTTCGAGAATATGCAGACATGATCTTCTATCAATAATCAACAGTGGGGTCTGGGCACCCATATTGACTCCCACAAATTCATCGATGATCATATCGGATGAACCACGATGCCAGGATTCAATCAATCCCATATATATATTCCCTGCCTCGCGATATTTTACTTGCCCGAGATTCGATCGTCTTGCACCGTCATACCTAGTTCAATCTCGTTCATAGCAAGTACTTTACTGTTCAGTAATCCGATATCACTTTGTGATTAACTCCTTAACCACATGCTTGCAAGCGGTGTTGATATCGACACGAGTGGGCCCGAAGTATATCTCTCCGACTTGGGAGGGACAAATTCCATCTCGATACATACAACCCAACAGATACTTTCCGATCACCTAAGAGACACCTTTATGATCACCCTCTCATAGGATGACGTTTGATGACCTCAAAGCTTTCTTCGGTACTGTGGAGTTGCATTATCTCATGGTCTAAGGAATACAATATTTGACATAGGAAAAGCTTCGCAAAGATGAACACGATGAAACAATCTAATTGCTTCGCTTAGTTTGGGTCTATCCACCATATCATTCTCCCAATGATATGATCTCATTATCAATTGACAACTCATGTCTATGGTTAGGAAACCTTAACCATCATTGATCAATGAGCTAGTCCATAGAGGCGTACTAGGGACACGGTGTTGTTCACAAACCACACAAGTATTAAAGTTTTCGCTTAATACAATTCTATCATGGAATATAAACTTTATCATGAACAAGAATTATAATAATAACATCTTTATTATTGCCTCTAGGGCATAATTCCAACATCATGGGCCTCCCTTCTAGATCCATCTAACTGGGCCGCCAAGCAGGCCATGGGCCATGCTACCAACTATGGGCCACCCGGGTTATCCGGATAGGAGACATGATATGAGGATACCTATATAGCATATCCCCAACAGTAGCCTCCGGAGAACTCCGAGATCTTGCGTCATCTTGCCTCTTTTCGTTGAATGCTCCATCTAGATGAATGTCGGCAAATCGTCAAGCAACATCTTGTAGTCCTTCCAAAGAACCCTGCAAGGTTTTCTCCATCTTCAATTTGTAAGTCGGAGAATTGCTAAATCTTCTATCATACTCTTCCATAGCCAGACTGGATTCGTCATGCCGGAATCTTCCGATGTGATGGTTCATCTGCCAATGACAGTTAGGGCGATATAGACATAGGTCAGCAATGCCTCGTAACTCACACATGCATAGAACGCAATCATGTCCGTTTTTCCCGCGCGAGCGATACGAACCGTTGGCGGTGACGGTTGGTAACGTGGCGAAATTTCCGCACACGCCCCCACACACGTCGCTTATGTCCCGATACGAACCGTTTGATCATGTTGCACGAATCTTGATGCCGGAGGTTATAAATAGTAACAACGATGGAAAATTTACTTTTCACCTCATTCTCCTCTGCATTGTATTCTTCCTCCAGTGATTGCCTCCTCGAGCTCTCCACGCAACGTGCGAAAAAAACCTAGCTCCCCAACCTTCTCCCAGTCACCACCAGAAACTCCCAATGGCCAGCAGCAGCTCCTCTCCCTCCATGGCCCGTCATCGTGCCCCTAGAGGGATTGGTTATTCCCAAGTCCGTGGTGATCGAAGCCACCGGCGGCGACCATAACCCAGTGGTGTTGGAGCTACTGGAGGAGGAGTATGACTCCCACAAGGGCGAATGGCGCGGTTCGGATATTACGGACCACGATATCAAAGAACTAATCAACGAGGGCTACCTCCCAGCGACGGAGGGGCTCGCCTGGCGGGTGGCGCCGACCGGCAAGGTCACTCCTTCTCCCCAAGTCTAAGAGAAGGTGTACCTCAAAGCTCAACTGGTACGCGGCGTCTCTCTGCCCATCTCCAACTTTTTCCTTGTTGTCCTCAACCATTACCGAGTACAGCCTCAGAATCTCTCCCCCAATAGCATCTTAGCGCTTATCAACTACGCGGAGCTTTGCGAGGGTTATTTAGGGATTAGGCCTAGGCTAGATCTCTTCATCTATTTCTTCACCGTCAAGCGCGAAGCCGGATCCGGCAAGGACGAGCTCAGAAATTGTGGCACCATTAGTTTTAAGATCCGGCCTGAACGGCGGTTCCCCGACATCGTCGGCCATGAGTCCTGCAAGAACTGTCAACAAACGTACTTCTACGGCCTAGATATCCCTCTGGCCGGCCAAGAAGTAACGTATCCGGACTTCGTCGATGGAGCTGCCGCCGAAGCCCCGACATGGAGATCCTAGGTCTCCCTTCCTTCCGAGATCGACGCTTCCCACGCTATAAGGCGGATAGAGTGGTTCGTAGATACGGGTCTGACCGGATTGGACCTGGCCATGTGCTGGTTCGTTAGGCGGATCCAGCCTCTGTAGCACCGCTTGAAGCTGGTGCACGAGTATACCAACGAGAGAAGGGATAGCCTCCGCATCTCCGAGGACAATTTCTCGAGCGACTCCGTCAAGCTCCGCCTCAAGGACATTGTCAATGTGAAGGATAGTAAGCGTGGCTTCACCATCACCTACGACATGTTCGTAGAGATCAAGTGCCCAAAGGTACTTATTTATTTTCCGTGTATGACATATACTCCAGTTCTTACGTCTAGCCATTACCATCTCATCTAACACTGTGGTTTTTCACTTAACAGCTCAGTGATCTAGAGGAGGATAGCATGGCTGTCCAAATCTCTGATCCTAAGATGAAGGAAGTCAAGGTCGTGTCCGATGATGATGTTCCGTTGGCACGAAAGCGGAAGAGCTCCACCTCTGACGCTGCCGACGGAGGCAAGAAGAAGAAGAAGACGGAGGGTGGAGCCTCCAAGAAGACTACTGCCGCCCTGGAGGCAGAGAAAAGAAAGAATACTGGGACCCCCTTTGCCAAAGCACCCCCTCTTGTGTAAGCTTCTTTATCTCCAACATTGTCCATTGTCTGTCTTATTCCCGTACTTATACATTTTGCACGTTTTAGGAAGAAAGCCACAACCAGTTTGAAGAAGACCTCCAAAACTTTTGGGGCTTCTAGAACCATTAAGGATATGCTGCATCGCGATGCATCTCCCCACGCATCTCCTGTTGGAGATATGCCCAAGAGGCAATAATAAAGTGGGTTATTATCATATATTCATACTTATGATAAATGTTTACATACCATGCTATAATTGTATTAACAAGAAACATTAATACTTGTGTGATTTGTAAACATAAAAGAGTCCCTAGTAAAGCCTCTTGTTAAACTAGCTTGTTGGTTAATATATGATCATGGTTTCCTGATCATGAACATAGAGATGTTATTAACAACAGGGTCATATCATTAGGAGAATGATGTGATGGACATACTCCTATAGATAAGCGTAGCATAAAGATCAAGTCATTTTAATAGTTCAATTGCTATATGCTTTCTGATACATAGTAACCTAATTCCTTCGACCATGAGATCATGCATATCACCTTTACCGGATGGATGCTTTGATGACATCAAACACCACACCGTAACTGGGTGGCTATAAAGGTGGCATTGAGTGTTCGGAAAGTATTGGTTGAGACACATGGATCAAGAATGGGATTTGTCCATCCATATGACGGATAGATATACTTTAGGCCCTCTCGGTGTAATGTCATCCAATTAGCTTGCAAGCATGTGACTGGCTCACAAGGGATCACATATCACGGGAACGAGAAAAGAGTACTTATCGGTAACGAGGTTGAACTAGGTATGCAGAGATACCGACGATCAAAACCTCGGATAAGTAAACTATCGTGAGACAAAGGGAAATTGGTATCTTATGTAAGTGGTTCATTCGATCGCAAAGTAATCGTAGAAATATGTGGGAGCCATATGAATTTCCAAATTCCTCTATTGGTTATTGTTCGGAGAAGTGTCTCGATCATGTCCGCATAATTCACGAACCGTAGGGAGACACACTTAAGGATTCGACGTTGTTTGAGTAGTTATGGAATGATGAGTAAGAGACCGAATGTTGTTCGGAGTCTCGGATGGAATCCGGGATATCACGAGGAGATCCGGAATGGTCCGGAGAATAAGATTCATATAAGTAAAGTCCTGTTTCGGAGTTGGAGAATGGTTCCGGTGTTTTCATCGGGAATGTTCTAGAAGGTTCCGGAATGTCCGACTCGGAGGGAAAGGGTACATGAATGTGTTATATCAATTTGATATGATTGCATCATGTACTAGGTGTCATCACTGTACCAAAATAGAGGGTTTATTCAAATCCTAGTTTGAAAAGTCAAACGGCTAGTTTGAAAGTCAAACGGCTAGTTTTGGGAAAGAGGAGAAGGAGGTTTGAAACCGACTTTGGGGAGGAGTTCCTCCTCCCACCGCCGGCCCACCTTGGGTCCGAGTTGGGGAGGGACTCCCCTCCCCAGGCGCGCCTCCCTCCACCTATAAGAGGAGGGGCAGGGCTCCCCTCCTTGACACACAAGTTGCCTCCCTCTAAACCTAAACCCTAGCCACAGCCTAGGGATTTCTCCCAAGCTGCCGAGTTAGAGCTTCTAATTGCCCTAGACGCTGGTTTAGCCCCTTCTAATTGGTGTGTCTAAACCCTAGATCACCAAGGCTCTCTCATAGTCCACCATACTTGGAACAAGCCAAGGGGATGCCAAACCTGATGACGAATTACCCCCTTGGTTGTGGTGGTGTTCTCTTGATAAGATCCTCAATCAGTTTCCTCAACTCCTCGAACTCAAAAGTAAGAGTACGGATTAAATCCGAGTTTTGCTCTATACGGTTCATGATCATGTCAGTCCGAGAATCCCAGTTCTTATTATTCTTCCCCCACTCTTCATCCTTAGCATGATCCTTCTCTGCATTGTTAGAACGAGGCAAATCCCAAGCCGAGGGCAAATTCCTTTTAGGCACATGTTGATATTGATATTCATGCATAAGTGTACGGAAGGGTCTCTTGTCTTTGTCGTTGGCGGAGGTCATGGTGATCTAAACTTGAGAAGATTTCCTGAAAGAAATAGGTCAAAACAAAAACACGACGAGAACACTATGCAAGAACCTCGGGGAACCCAGGGGGGTTATATATTACGAAGTTTCAATGCATAAGGAAGGTTTTGACATGGAAATGAAGCGGAGACGGAGTTCGAGAAGGGGACACCCCCCTCAGGCGCGGCCAGGCTGGGCCCACGCCTGGGGTGGGTTTGACCACCCCGGGCTCCGTTTCCTCTTCAGTTTCGTCTCGTAACTTCCCTTATGTATTAAAAACATCAAAAATATAAAAAAATTGGGGTTTCATGAACTTTCTGTTTTCACCACTTTTACCTATTCAAAGACGAACTATGCAGATTCCTTTTCTCTTTCTCCTAAAAATTTCCTTTTTACAAAACCCTTGCACAAACTCAATAACAACATTAGTGTAAGCAAAAACAATAAACCTTCAATACACACTTCAACTGAAAGCCCATCAAAATAAAAGCTTCTGTAAGAGACAAATGCAAATGATGGCAGAAATCTGTTAAAATAGACCAGCAGGTAAAGATTGCTTTTTTCGAAGACCTTATGTTGCTCAAATCAAAAAGTGCAGAACTAATGAAAGTTGGGTAACAACTTGCAGAGCAAGCTCAGAAAAATTCAGCTCCATCCGACATACTGAGCTTCCTCACTAATTTTTACAATACAACACAAAAATATGTCCCGGGACAGTCACTTTTCACAACTCCTCTACTTTACAAAAGTAGTTGAACTTGACACAAAAACCAAAACAAAAAGGATAAGGAGCGGTTATTACAGAGGTAATAACTTCCAAGACTTTACAAAAATCTTGGGTTATCTCCCAACTAGTACTTTTATTTAATGCCTTTAAGTTAGGCATGGAACTTCCAAAGATGCTCACAGAGGAGATATATATATATATATATATATATCTGGAATGAAAGAGAGCATTAAGAAGCAAATAACCCACACACTCGAGTCTAACCCACTTCCTATGCATGGGGGTATCATGAGAAAACGAATTATTGAAACAAAAATCCACAAGCATAGGAAGACAAAACAGATGCAACTTTAAAGCTTTCAACATAAAACGGGAAAACTTAACATCGTTGAGATGCATAAAACCATGTTTCTCTCTCTCAAAATAACTTTTAGTGGCACTTTGAATAAAGTTGACAATATAACTGTCACTGGAAACAACTTTATCATCATATGTAAGAGGTCCCAACCTGATAAGGTAGAGATCCATGTGTTTACAATGCTAGTCCCTGGATCAATAGCTAGCATCCACAGTTTAAGATGTAATATCAAGAAACAAAGGTCATAATACAACTTTATAACCAGGAATAAAATAATACATTACATCTTACATAGCTCATTTGGCTATCTCATTACAATGCAGCATAAATAACTATATAGCATGGAGTCCTTCATCTTTAAAGTGCCACAGGCAGTCATGTTGGTTGTAGAGTTGTAATCCTATTTAACACACTTCACTAACATCAAACAAACCTGCAACATAATAAGTTACAGCCACAAGGGTTAATACATTTGAATTGTATTGGCAAGTTTCACTACTATGTAGAAATAAGTGGATCTTATCATTACATGCATATTTGGCTAAGTAGGGTTTAGGCTCATTTGCAGAAAGCAATATAGTTTTGTCCTATCTTTTCAAAATAGTTTTGCTCTTTTGAAAATATTTCTGAACTCCTTGGAAAACTCCAAGTGCTTCTAATCCCTTGTTGACACCATCAAGTTTTACTTTGAGAAATTGGAATATCG
Organism: Avena longiglumis; assembly: GCA_030063025.1. Taxonomy (NCBI): domain Eukaryota; kingdom Viridiplantae; phylum Streptophyta; class Magnoliopsida; order Poales; family Poaceae; genus Avena; species Avena longiglumis. The sequence continues at coordinate 173,180,497 of CP125973.1, forward strand.
AGATCTTCCATAGCTTCAGGCCTTAGTTGCTCAGAGTTGTCCGTAATCGGGGACACGACTAAGTACTTAGAATTTGATCTTCTGCAGAAGTTTTACACTTTACCCACATGACACAATCTCGTCTTGACGCCACCAGTGGCCGCTGGATAAGTACACCCCAAATGGAGTACCGGAAGATCGAGAATGTGACAAAGTCTTTCCATAGAAGTCCTCCCAATACACAATGCTAGCTTGTCTACCAGGCACTATTGTAAGGATATATTTCCAATACATAATTCTAGTTAACCTGAAGATGCCAATGCAAGGGTCTTCCACTATGTAGTTGACTAAGCCAGAGCCCATTTAGCATGTGGCTGTACACGGAAGCCACTGTACGAGAAACATGTTCAATCTCTAAGTCCCTGGGTGGTTTCCTTCTGGTGCACATACAAAAAGAGATGGCCATATAAACATGGTTCCTTTTGTTGCCACCTTGTCCAATCTTGAGTATCGGCATTCCACCCAGGTGGTTCATTGAGTACTTGTTTTATTATATAAAACATATATTTTTCCAACACTTTATATAATCATATCATGTATTCCATCCCAAGTCTATAGCAGGGCTAAGCATACTACAACTATGATGTTTTCACTAAGGAAGATGGATTTCCTAATAGGACCTAGCATAGCATAGAAATATAGTAGTCTTATCATGCATACTACAAAAATCCACTAAGTGTAATGAAAATAGTAGGACATGGATGATAGTGTCACTTGCCTTAGTAGTTGGTGGTGTTGGTACACTCTTGCAATAACACACTTGACAATCAACACAATCTATCAAACAAAACAACCAAGACAAAACATACACAAGATCAACACTAATGGCAACACAAAAATCATGCAAAGTATGCAAACATGCAAGATGGAAATTTTTATTGTACAAATTTTTATAACAAGGTTCTGAACATTACTAAGTGATTTCTGAACATTTTATATTTTCAAGATTACAATTGCAACCATTTGTGCAATTGTAGCAATTAGCAATATTTTATAACACTTGGAAAGTACGTTCTCACTAAATAATTTCCATGGTATTATTATAATATAATAAAATTATATTTTTCTCTTACTGTACAGAGGGTTCAATATACAACCATTTGCAAAAGGATTCACTTAAAAATAATTTACACAACAATTTTTATACTCAAAATAGTCCACAGATGGTTCTATATAAAACGTGATTTTAGACTCAAAAATACCGAATTATGGGTCCACTGTGTTCTACTCGTTTTTGTGAATCCATAGACATATTATTTGATAAATTTGGATATACAGAACTAAAGATATAATTTTTATGGTGAAAATGATTAATTAAACCATTTAATTTATAAATCAAATTTTTGTACAGAGAATAAGTAATATTATTGCAGAAATGGATTCTACAGAATCTCAGCTTTTCAGGGATACCAAATTTATAATTTTTGGACTTCTAAATCTTTTTCTATGAATTATACAAGTTCATACTAAAATCTGGAAAAGTCAAACTCGGGAATTGACTGAAATTGACTTTGACTAATCTGACTAAGTTGACTGTTGACTACGCTGATGTCATGATGATGTCAGATTTGACTACAGAAAAAGTTGCTCGGATGGAAAAACTTTCTACATGAAAGTTGTAGTTAACAACTAGATTTATCTACTGTTTAAAGGAAATTGTGTTTGGAGCAACGAGGTGGGCGTAAAATGGATTATATCTTCTAAGATCTGAATCTTTGACCACGTTTTTCTCTCTACTCGATGAACGAAACGAGGTGAAACCAGCGAGAATGGAACCGTCTTGACGAGGGGAACAACTTCCGTCTTCAAGCCACCGCGATCCGAGGTCGTCTTGAAGGTCTATTTGGGTGGAGAAGATTGGAGAGAATTTTGGACGAAAATGGAGCTATGATGAGTTGAAAAATTGTGAACTTTCATGGAGTGGGGTTTATATAGGAGGAGGGTTGGGGCTGTATTAAAGGAGATTAAAGATAGAGAGGAATTAGAGGATATTTAGTGCAATTTAGAAGGGCAATTAAAGTCATTTAGGAGCAATTAGATAGGAGGAAGACCAAGTGCTCACTCCTAATGGTACAGATATGTACATGCTCTCTTGGCCGATCGGCCTGGCTGGGCCGGCCCATTTTGGCTGGCCTGGCCGGCCTTTTTTTTGTTTCATATTTGTTTTTCTATTTCTTAATTTTTTTATAACTTTTGATTTAGAGCTCCGAATTTACTGATTCAAATTTCTGCGGGTTCGTAAATTTATGGGCAATATTTTAGGACATAAATTTTATATATTTGGAAATATTTAATATTCTCAATTCTTAATTAGTCAATTATTGTACGATTGTATGTGTGTGATATTGGTCTAGTTGCAGGGCAATATATTTGAAATGACTTGGATTCTTTCCTTATTTGAACTTGATTCGATTTAGTTCCACTTTACATGGATAACCATGAATTAAAGTTTGAAAATAAGAGAGTATAATTTTATAAAATCTTAAAATAGCTCACATAAGCTATGGTGCTTATTTTAAAACGAGACTCTTTGCTTTTATTTTTGGTTCAAAACAAAACATAGGTTGTTTGAAAAATGTAAATGAAGTAGTTGAGATGTATAGATGGTTTTTGGTTGAGAATATTCCTTAAGATTAAAAATAGATTTTCAAATACAGGAAGTTTGTGAAAAATATTTTGAAGGGGAACCTTGCAAATTAAAATTTTGAAGTAGCGAAGACATATGGATAATCTTGATGTTTTGATCTTAGGGTTTTTGTTAAATGCTATTTTTATTTTAAGGAGTACCTTTATTTGGGGGAAAACTTTTGTAATAGTTTCAAAGGTTTTAATGTTTCCAATTAGAAGCAAAAAGTTTCTTTTCCCCATAAATTTCAACAATTGTTTCTTTTGTTTATTTATTTATTTTTCACATTTCAAAATTTGGAAAATTTAGGGATGTGACATCAGAATAAGCATACTTACAGTCATCAAAGAGAGGTCCAAGGTCATAAACCGGATCAATAGAAGCAAGTTGTTCCATCCTGAAATCTTTATTAGGCAAGCTATTTTCACAAGGAGCTTTAGCAAATTTGGAAAAGTTAAACTCATAAGAATCTCCATCAAACTTAGTTAAAACTTTTTCCTTCTTACAATCAATAATAGCTCCACAAGTGTTTAAGAAAGGTGTACCAAAAATGATAGGACAAGTTTTGCTAGCTGCTGAATTAAGCATTAGAAAATCAGCAGGATACTTAATCTTACCACAAAGAACCTCCACATCTCTTACAATGCCAATGGGTCAAATGGTTTCCTTATTAGTAAGGTGAATAACCACAGCAATGTCCTCAAGCTCACAAGGACCAATCTCATGCATAATTTCCCTGTAAAGCTCATAAGGAATAACACTAGAACTAGCACCAATATCACATAAACCATAGTAGCAATGATCACCAATTTTAACAGAAAGCACAGGAACACTAGCTTTTCTATCCTTACTAGGATGAGAGATAATATTAGAAGCGTCTTCACAGAAGACAATGTGCTCATCCTCTATATTTCTAGTGTCAAGATCTTTCACAACATCTACCGCAGGTTCAACATTCAATTGCTCATCAGGCTCCACAGTTTTCATTGTACCTTTATTATTTGCACTAATAATCATAGAATACTCCTTTAACTTAGCTGGAAAAGGCATTTTCTCAACATGAGGTTCAGGCACACCGTGATTAGTAGTACAAACTTGATTACTTCTTACTGGAACATGACTAACAACATCTTTATACGGAGCATGGTACTTATTCCACTTATTCTTGGGAATTTCTATGTAAGAGGCAAAGGCCTTAAAACATTTGGAAATACTTTGGGAATCAAGACCAAACTCATTGCGAATATCACAGAAGTTATCAGTACCCATAAAATATTTAATGCATTCATAATCATAGTTTATACATGATTTTCTTCCTTTGTCATTCTCCCAAGCCTCAGTGTTATCTTGAATACGGTCTAAGAGATCCCATTTAGCTTCTTCCTTCATACTTGTGAATGATCCAGCACAAGAAGCATCTAGTAAATCTTAATCATGAAGAGAAAGCCTAGCATAAAAGTTATTGAGAATAATATTGTTAGGGAGTTCATGAATAGGACATTTAAGCATTAGTAACTTCAATCTCCCCCAAGATTGAGCTGTACTCTCTCCATCAAGAGGCCAAAAGTTATATATAAGACTTCTATCCTTATGGATTTCACTAGGAGGATAAATTTTAGAGTAAAAGAGAGATGTCATCTCCTCCCGTTCCATGGATTGTCCATTCTTCAGCAGCTTATACCATGCCTCAGATCTCCCTTTCAAGGATATGGAGAATAACTTCCTCTTCACCTGTTCAGTTGTGATACCTGCACACTTAAACAACTCGCATAATTTATGGATAAAAAGCAAGTGATCACCAGGATGGAAAGTTCCATCCCCAAAATAATAATTATCCATAACAAGATTAACAATACTTGTAGGTATCTTAAAAGGATCGATCTCAACAGGAGGTGGTTCATCTACTACCCTACCAGCGGTAGTAGTTTTCCCAAACAGAAAACCAAGTGGGTTATCCATATTGGGAACAAAGTAACAAGCAGTAACAAAAGCAATACTCACAAGAAAGTTTCCTTACCGCCCACTCTTCAATAGCGCTTCACTCCCCGGCAACGGTGCCATAAAATAGTCTTGATGACCCACAAGTGTAGGGGGTGTATTGTAGTACTTTAGATAAATAGGAGTGTCGATCCCAACGAGGAGAAGAAGGTGCTGAATAGTGGTATGGAGCAGGAAATCCCTGTGAATAATTAGCAAACGGATTTTTAGTGGTTTTCTAACAAGGCAACAAAACAAGGAGCAAGTAACAAGAGTAATGAACAAACGGAGCAAGTGTCCCAATCCTTTCTTAGCAAAGGACAAGCCGGTGAAAATACTTATAAGGACCAAACATTCTCGAGGACACATGGGAATTCTGTCAAGTTCTTTCGCTTCAAATAGCTGAGTACTCTTCTTTGGTGTTGTAAGTGTTGTGTGGGTGAACCTGTGCTAACATACCGCCCTTCCTAGGACTAATACATACTTGTGATTAAACCCCCTGAAACATCCGTAACTACAAGAAAGTAATTAAGATATAAATCTAACCACAGCCTTAAACTCTGAGATCCTACACTCCCTTGTGCAAAGGTGTCCTAACGGGGGTTCAGGTTTCTCTCACTCCGGCAACCCCACGATTAGTAGCCAAATACACAATTCATTCCCCTAGGCCCATATATGGTGAAGTGTCATGTAGTCGACGTTCACATGACACCACTAGAAGAATAGCACCACAACTTAAATACTAAACCATTGAATAATAACTCATCACATATTCACTACTAACAACATGACTTCTCCCATGTCCTCAAGAACTAAACGAACTACTCACAAGACATCATATGGATCAAGATCAAAGATGATATGGTAATGAATAACAATATGAACATAAACAATAATCCAATGGTTCCACTCACAAGCATCAACTACAATAGTAATCAACACCGGGAAATTTTCCCCTAACGAACTAAAGCAATATCCAACACAATTGTTACAGCGGGACAGAGTGATGGTGCTGGTGGAGATGATGGTGTGGATGATGATGATTATCCTGATGAAGCCTAGATTGATGACGGTGTTGATGGTGACGGTCTCCCTCTCCAGGAAGGAATTCCCCCGGCAGAAATCTATCTGCCGGAGAGATCTTTCTCTCTCGGTAATTTCTGCCCCCCAGAGGCGGCAGAAATCTATCTGTGGTCGCTCCCCGAGGCTTAGGGTTCCGTAGGGAAGATATAGGCGAAGGGGCGGAGTCGGGGGCCGGGCAGGTGGTCCACACCTGCCCTAGGCGCGGGGTCAGGTGGGCCCACGCCTACGGGGGTGTGGGCCTCCTGAGGCCCATCTCCGTCCCTCCTTCTGGCTTCCTTCGTCTTCTGGTAAAATAATATGTTTCCATATTTTTCTGGTATTTTTCTGATCTTCGCGAAATTGCACCAAAACGCCTTCTTTTCCATCAAAATCCAGACTCCGGCAGTCCATCCTCCAGGAATCATCCAACATGCATAAACAGATGGAAAGACATAAGTAATACCTCATAATAAGACAAATATCAATGAATAGAGGTAAATTATGATATAGAAAGGTGATGCAAATTGGGCGTATCACCCCCTTCATCGTCTTCACTGCCATCTCCATCACCAACTCCTTGGATACAGTGGTTCATCCTTCCACACACCTCTGCACCGTTCTATGTAAACATGGTGCTTGATGCTATAACTTATAATCTTATGATCTATGTCATGTTTGTGTAGTTTATTTGTATTTTGATTGCTTGGTTGAATGTCTTTGGTTCATTAGAGTTGTATGTTGATATGGTACAGTCCTTTGTGTCCATTATATTTGTGCGCGCATGGATTAAACATCATAGGTTTTGTAGTATGTGTAAGAGAAAGTGGGAAGTTCTGCTAGAGTGACAGAAACCCGAGGACGCGAATCGGAACGTTGCACGTATGGAAGTAAGAGGACCATTAACTTAAGGCTATGGTTGGTGAAACCTTAATACATTATTAGTATTTGTGGATGCTTGCTAACAATCCAATCATATAGTACTTGTAATTCCAAGTAGTGAAGTGCATGTATATTTAGCCTCTCCCACATATAAAACGGTATCAAAGACAATGAACCCGATTTATTCGCTAATTAAACTTGGACAAAGCCACCAAAATTACCACCACTTTTCCACACTCATGGTACTGTTAGTTTATGGTTACTTAGTATATTTTATTGCTGCAGCACTAACAATTACTTTCTTGTATTTATTATCTTGCAAAGCTATCTCTCATACCCATATTGTTGCTCTAGTTTAGTGTGCGTAGAGTTGTATTAGCGGTTGATAGAACTTGAGAGAACATTTTATCCTACCTTTAGCTCCTCGTTGGGTTCGACACTCTTACTTATCGAAAAGGATACACACGATCCGCTATACTTGTGGGATATCATCCATCACGACGAGAGCGTTCTTCCAGGAGCGCTCCACCAGCGGCGGCACGACGCCGCATTGTTGCGCTTCGACGGCGAGCCCGGCGGCCCCTCGTGGTGGGCAAGATCCTGAAGTTGCCTGTCAGCAAAGAACTGCTCCCAGAAGACCAGGTTGCCTAGATCCTCGGTGACATTCGGGTCTTCCATGACAGCGATAGCCGTCTAGATCTCGTCGCCGATGTCCTCATCAGCCGACACCGGCGGAATTGGGGTCCCATCGACGCTGAGATTCCAGTCGAGAGGGAGACGAACGTCCGGCGGCGCGATGTAGCCCGCGCCGTGGAGCATCCAGGCCTCCCACGGCTGTAGCGTGCGGGTGTCCAAAGCCGTTCTTTGCCGAAGTGTCCCCGGGGAATCTCTCAGCCATGGCTATTCGCCGGAGTTGTGGAAGTGGAAAGGTGGGGTCGTTTGGAGTTCGCCGGACTTGGGAGTGTTGTGAGAGAGTGTGAAGGGAGACAGCGAGAGGTACGGCTTTTATAGACCGAGGTGGGTGGCGAGGGCGGGAGGGGTGTAGCGGCGAGGGCGGGAAAAGGGAAACAGTAGGGAGTTCGGCCTTCTCTCGCTGAAAGAGTTGTACCACGCCCATTTTTGCTTTGTCCTACGTTCCCAGGGCATTCTCAGGATACTGGGAATGGCCTGGAAATTTCGTACCAAAGTTGGCCCAACTCCGTACGAAACCGGGGTCCTAGGAACACGACTGGGCCAATTTTTGGCGTCCAGACCTAAAATTCGCATTGGGATCGATGTTCTAGGAATGTGAGTGGAGATGCTCTTAGATTGGCCATGTGGAACCCTATCCCCATAAAAGGACCAAACCAAATGTACCCATGGCACTTTAGAATTTGAGTGGAATTTATAGAGTTTTTTAAGAAGCAATGCCTTGTTCTGTAATTTCAAATTGAGCACCCCGAGCCCCCCATGTTTTTTGGGTCTGCAAAATAAAGACCAAGCAACCAAGGAATGAGTAGAAGATGATCCCTCCGGTTTTGTACATAGGCAATGCCTACAATATCGATCAATAATATTAAGGACTTTCCTCTGAACTTTTAGGGAGAATAGATAGAAAATAGAGAGGGGGGATATAACCGATTTTACATATTGTAATATGCCTCCATAATTTAGGAACCGACCACTAGCGTTCAACCTTCTTTATGTAATTTGATTTATGGCGTATGTTACACCGTTGAGGGCCACCATAAGTGTTTATATAGCCTATTAACCTCAACCACCGGAAGGGATATACATGAGTTTGTTACAAGACCTCATCTCTACTTATCCCTACTAAACTGATACCTCATAACTTGGTTCGGTGTATAATTGTTACGATAATATAGAGACATATACAACTACTCAAATACTCGTCGTTATCTTTCCATACCTTGGATTCTTCTCGTCGTTATCTTTCCAATAAAATTGGTTTCATCTCGTTTGGAGTTCAGATGCAAAAGTTATTGCAGTTTTAGCTTCTGAAATTTCCTTGGACGGAAGTTCCGGCCGCCACCAGTAGTACCGCTAGGGCATTTTGCCATCGGTAGTACTGGTGGAAGTTCCGGAGCTTATTCCGCTCATCCCGAGTTCGGCTCAGTAACCTCTCTGTCTGGTTTATTCTATTTGGCGGAATTTTGATCGGAAGTTTAGGCGGTAGTACCGCCCCCGCTAGAAGTACCGCTCGGGCATAATTGCCGCCGGTAGTACCGGGTGAAATTCCGGCTCTACTTCTGCTCGACCTCAGTAACTTCTCCGTTTGGTATGCTCTATTTGGCGGAACTATGGTCGGATTTTTAGGCCATAGTAGCGTCCTCACCGGAATTTCTGGTGGACCGGCGGTAGTACCGGCCAGACTGGTTTCTCTGTGTTTCACAATGCAGTTTTGTGACCATTGGTTGGGTCCCATCGGAAGTTCCGCCACCCACCGGAAGTTCTGGCCAGGATCGTGAATGTGCCCAAACGTTCAGATCTGGGGGCCCTTTAAAAGGGGCATCTCTTCCCCTTCGTGGGCACTTGATCTTTTCTTGGTTCTTGGCTTTCTCTCTCTCCTCCATTCTTCACCTTGAAGATCTTGACCTCTCCCTTTCCCCCTATGAGTCTTGCATATTTTTGAGGGATTTGAGAGAGGAGATCTAGATCTACAATCCCCCCAAATCAAATCCTTTCTTTGTGAAGGAATCCTTGGGATCTAAATCTTGGAGAGTTTTGTGTTCTCCTCTTGTGTTCTTCCTCTCTCATTCCCCTAATATATTTTGTAGCTTTGTTGGAATTTAGGAGTGAAGGACTTGCCCTTGCATTTGTTGCATAGGTTTGAGTTCTCCATGGGTATTTAGTGAGTACAAGCTTGTGGAATTGTTACTCTTGGGTTTTTGGAACCCTAGACGGTTGTGTGGCTGGTGTGTTGATTTCTTGAGGCCTCCATTATGGAGTGGCCTCAAGCTTGTGGACTTTTGTGGCTTTGTAGCCTTTTGTGGATTTATTGTTGGGAGCCTCCAATTGAGTTGTGGAGATATCCTATAACACCCCCGAGTTTAGGGATAAACAAACCTCAGATCACCATCTGAGGTAAGCTCAACTCCAAGCTCTGAAGATCACAGTATAAGAATCAGTAACATTACAGAACACAAGGATTCAACAGCAAAAGTTTAAACCCTGAACAAAGTACGATATTAGATTATTAAAAACCAGAGGTTATAGACCCAACACCACATCAAACATCGAAAGAAAATTATGTTTTTCTACACAACAACTTATCAAAGGTCCTAAGAGGCCATAAACATAAGCGACGTCCATCCCATAGTCATCAGGCTGCTACCTGGGACCCCTACTATTCGTCAATGTCAACATAGAAGCCACCTTCAGTTGCAACTAGATCATCCGTAGAAAAACAACAATGGCGCAAGGCTGAATACGAGAATGTACTCCACAGGACTTAGATAACCTAGTATCTACATGCTCTGGCTAGAGAGGCTTTCTTATGGATTTACTTTTGCGTAAAGTGATCTTTGTTTGTAAACAAAAGAGAGAAGAGGCTCGTCTACTCAGTGCATTTTAAAAGGGGTAAGAGAACGAATTCTTCATCTTGGATATCATCTCTTGAGAACCACCAGCTTTATCAGAACCTCCTATCTAGGATCACCCCCTCAAGCCCAGAGGAAGCATCCTTAAGCACACATGGATCAACAAGTTTGGTAGTGTAACACCCTCAGAATCGGACCTATGCAAGTTTTAGCGAAACCCGCCAAACCCGCATAGAAACGATTCAAAGGTGCCCACCAGGCACTTTCGTGCGGGTGGAAAACGAAGTAATAACATTACACAACAGTCCTCGATGGTACCCACAGATCAGATATATATAACAGCGACTCAAGAGCCAAGAATACAGATATAATACACAAAGATCCAAATCACCTTGAAAATGTCGAAGTGTCCGACTACGGACAAGATGCAAATGGGGCTAAGAGCCCTGAAGAATAACCAATGGCGTCCATAACCCTGCCCAGGCCAAGCCGGAAGGGTAACCCTGCTAACGACGTCGATCTCAAAACCTGCTTAAACAAAAGGGGTGCCGACAAAGGGCAAAGGAAAAAGAAGGAGCGTCAGTACTGAGGCCAGTACACGGCGAGTCTAGAATTCGGCGGTCCTCGCCTACATAGGTATGGTGGACTGAGCGGCAAAGATGCATTAAACAACCTATAGAGACTCGATACGATGGCGGCAATCGAGGGGGGAAGAAAGGCCTATTCGAACCAAGCGATACTAACACCAAACAAACCCATCCCGTGTTTCCCTCGAGACCAAACGAGGAAGTCAACCGAGGAACTCACACATTGGCGCTTTACTTCTTCGATTATGGTTGCAGCAATTACTAGTCGTTTAGATAATTGTCCCGATTAAAGAAGCGAAGGGCCCTTTAGTGATTCATTCCGTTGTAGTTGCAGCAATTACTAATCGGATCTGAGATAGCATGAGATAAACCCAAAACCAGCGCTTGTTGGTACTTTTATTCAGCCATTCCGTTGTAGTTGCGGTACTTACTAGTCAGTACAATGGTCGCAAGCGACACTCAAACAAGCAATTGTGGGCAGTATTATTTAGCCATTCCGTTATAGTGAAGCTGATTACTAGTCATTATAAAGTCAAATTTATAGCAATAAACTTTAGTTATGCTTGTCTATGATCGAGATATCGTGCTCCAAGTCGTCCATATCCATGACACGGCTTTCGAGAAAGTTTTACCCGGGGTGCACCAATAGCAACACACGCCGATCAACCTCGGAAAAACCAAAACAAAACCCAACGAGGCTTTCACGATCGAACAATCACAGATTCAGAATTATTTCAGGGGCCACCCTTAAGTAGATCCCATAGCGGAGCTAGGCTCGAGACGGACTCAAGGTTTGCGTCGGTGGTAAACGATCGGGAACCCGAAAGTGTGGCTGGGCTTGTCGATACCGCGAAAACACTCCGCTTACCTAAGACAAAGGTGCTCCTCGCACAATCATAAAACATAAGTAGCATGGCATAAGTATGTGATCGTAAATAAAACCTCAAACTAGTTTGTGGCCCCAAGAAATAAGATGAATCAAGCTCTAGCTCAGGGGGGTCCCATATACCTCCCGGATGTGGATAGCGCGATAAATCAAGGAACAGGTATCAAGTACTCGGGGTCCTACGGGACACAAGTGGGCGTTCGGAAACCAAATATTATCTATCACCCACCGATGCCTCTACTTACTTCAATTTTAGTTGTTAAACAGGAATTAAAGTGAACGATAAGTAAAACTAGGATCGTCTCCAACATCAACATGCGGCAATACATCAACAACTGTGGCATTTGACGACACACAACAGCACTTGAGCAAGCGACTACGACACGCAAGTCCAACTATCTACCAAACAACAGGTATTAGGATGTGTCCAAGGCAATATATGGCTGCAAGGGATATCACGGGTACGGAAACTAGAGCATCGCAACACAGATAGCAATAGATCAACAGGAGGGAATAAATGCTATAAAAGTAAGATAGGTAGAAATGGGGAGATGCTCGCCTGAAAACATTGCCGAAGGTTCAACCGAAGATCGGGTCGACACTCGCATCAACTCAACGGCCTTATCCGCGAAGAAGCAAAACACTAGAATAAACACCGGATGCAATATTTAATACAACGACAGAAGATCGGCATGATGCATGCATGATGTATGGCATGGCAAAGATGCGATGCAATTAGGTCATATTAAGTGGAACCGGGGTCCCGGCAATTATTTAGATGGTTCAAGTTGTTTAGCTAATCCCCGCAATTAAATGTTGTTTAACAAGGCAAAAGATAGCACCGGTTCGCTACACCGATTTAGATGAGGCCAATATGAGACTAGATTTGCCCGCATATGGGCCCCATATTTAATTATGCAGTGAATCGGCATAAGGCCCCCAAACCAATGATGAGCATGCGAGATGACAATTAAATATGCAACAATTCATATAGTTGACCATTTATAAAATAGGGTTCTCGGAAAGGGGTTCACACATTGAGGGGTCTCGACGATCTTGGGGATCCGGGGTTCGGGGTTCGGGGTCGGTCTCGGGATCCAGGGTTCGACGGAAACGTTCTCGGACTCCGGGATCGTTCTCGGATATGAAGGTAGGTCTTGGCGTGTCCGGGTGCGGGACTTGGTTCGGTGTCGGGGCGCATCGGACTCGCCCTGGTCGGTGTCGTCCTCGTTGTCGCGAAGGTCTTGTCGGGTCCCACGGGGTCGGTCTTGCCGTTCCAGGGTGACGAACTTGGCGTTCTCGTGACGGAGGGCTTGTTGTGCCAGTGGCGATCTTGGCGGTCTCCGGGTTCGACCTTCGGATCCATGAAGGAGGTCTTGGCGCGGCACCGGGTTCGAGGTGTCGAGGCTTGGTCTTCGAGGTTCATGAGGCGGACTTGGCGTTCAAGGGTTTTCTCCGAGTCCATGGTGCGACCAGGTGGTAGATCTTGTTCGGTCCCGACGCCGAGGTATTGCATGGTTCCCCGGTTCTTGACTCGTGTCGGCCTTGTGGTCCGAGAGGGACTACTTGTCGTCCGTGAAGGCGACGTCGGTGGTCGGTGGCGAGCTTGTTCTGCACTAGGCGCCTCATATCCTTTCTTCAGAGAAGATCTCGAGCCCCCACGACACCACAAAGCTGCTGCTGTTGAAGAGGGTGGAAGCAGGCATGCCGACAGGGACAAGGACGGCTGGCGGTGGAGGTTGGACGGCGGCGCCGCCGGAGACAGCGAGGTGGAGAGCCAGGGAGGCGGAGCTCGCTGCCGGCTTGCTGCAGAGAGGGGGAGGCCCGGCGCGGGCGGAGCAAAGGCGGCGGGCTCGGAACGGCGCCGGGTCGCTGCGATGCGGGAGGACGCCGCCGGGGCGTGCAGGCGGAGCCGGGCGGCACGGACGACAGCCGGGTCGGCGAGCGGAGGAAGGCGAAGCTTGGCGGCGGAGAGGGCGCCAGAGGGGCGATAGGCGACGCTGCGGGAGGCGCCATGAGCGACGCCCGGCGAGGCGGGCGGAGCGGTGCGCAGAAGGTGGCTGCGGCGGCGCGGGAGGCCATGCGAGTGCGGCCGCGGCCGCGCGGGCGGCGCGTCGCGGGGCGGGGAAAGCGGAGGCCGAAGCGGAGACGGAGGGAGCGAGGCGGCGCGCGAACGCGGGGAGGAGGGGGCAGCGCGCGGTGGAGGGAGCGGGGCGAGCCGGTGAGCGGCGGAGGCGGGGGCCGCAGGCGGCGCTGGAGGGGAGCTTGCAGGGGAGCGGCGGCGAGGCACTCGTCGGCCGGAGGGGAAGGGGAAGGAGAGCGCGGGGCGGAGAGGTGCGGGCCGGGGCTGCTCGCGGGGAGAGAGGAGGAGGGTTGTCGGGGCAGGGCGGTTGGGGAGGAAGGAAGAGGGAGGGGAGGAGGAAGAAGAACAGGGGCCGGGAGAGTGGGGCCGGACGTGGGGCCAGGGGACAGGCGGGTCCTGTAGGCTGAGGAGGCAGGGGTGAGTGCAGGCTGGCGCTGCTGGTTCTGAGTGTGTGCATCCGTTTGGTGGGGTGGGGAGGGATGAGTTAGTCTAGGTGGCAACCTAGGATTGGTAGAGGGGAGGGAGAGGGTGAGGTGGCAAGTGGGGATGGGGTGGGGTGATGTGGAGGGTTGGGCTGGGTAGGTAGGTTGGTAGGAATAGGATTAGAGGTGGACCGTTTGTAAAATCCTGGGGGTGGTCGTTCGGGTCGAAACGGCCCGTTCGACTGCCCCCGCTAAAATAATAAATATTTTTATTTGTTTTAAACGGGCCGTGTGCAAACCGATAGCGGCCAAAATAATTAATCCGGAGAACCGGGCTTTGCATTTGAATTAAGATGGGGCGTTTGGAAAACAAAACGGGCTTTGCGAAAATAGTTTTATGCGAACAATGCATGATGATGACGATGCAATGCACAAATTCAACGCGATTTTCTAGTAGTGGTTTTGCGGGATGCCACAGGTAGTTGGTTAATATTATCTATGATCTTAGAATTCAGTCACCAAGCATTCATAACCATGAACACAACTTTTCAAAAATATTAATAGCCTGCAGGGGTGTACAACTTTACCCACACGTACCAACCGACTCTTAATGCCAAATATTATTAGCCCTCTTCCTTGGAAGACCAGTAGAGGGTGATTGACCACGACATTTACCTTGCTTTCGCCGAGACCATGAGTCACGCCCTAAGGATGGTTCCATCGTAACAGGTCAAGTCCCAAAGCCAGTCCCTAGAGATGTGAGGCGAGGTTGGTTTACCAGGGGCTCCATTGACCCTAAGCAACCCAATCCATGCTTTCCTACCTGTTATGATGCACATCCTTCTCCTCCTCTTTCGAAAACATTTTTAATGTTTATGCCAAATGGAAATCCCGAACTATGTGACTCATGGAATCTACTAGGCAAGTTAGTCAATCGAGGGGGTTCCCAAGCCCTGTGTGGTTGTACGCTCGTCTCGGTTCCAAAGGCAAGAACTCAGTTGTTAAAGGTGGCAAGCATAGTACTACAAAAACCACACCCAACGTGGCCTCCCATGCAATCCTTAGCATGTTTAGTTAACTCCTCAGATCATATCTCCATCTCCTACCTTTCTAGATTCCTTGGCATCTCCGATTCATCATCCGAATGGATCAGACGTTACTGCTAAGCGTGGCTAATATGTCGGTCGTAGAAGATCTAGCAACGCTCACATGCCATACCTAGGTATGCTAGGAGCAGTGGATCAGGAGTGTAAGGCTACAAGAGTGAAACTATGTAGCAGATACGTAACTCTAGCTGCTGACAAAAGACCACATTGGAACCATATGCATCATAGCGAGAAAGTAAAATACTTTGTAAAAGTAGGTTCAGAATGATAGGCTACACTTGCCTTGTCCTTCGGTAGACAGGTATGGATCTGTGTTGTCGTTAACTTCGGCCTCGGGCTCGTATCCTATCACGAACAACCAAATTCAGGAAAAAAGAGGCAACAATCAAGACATGGCATAATGCAATGCGCAATCAATATGTATGACATGTCATAATTAGAGATTCTACACTAATCCTACGTGCAACATTGATTTAAGAGGGTTCGGGATGCCCTGGCGAAGGCACACCGTCGAACCCACATTTACATAAGGGGTGTCGATGTTCCTTTACATAAACTAGGGTTTTGAGTTGCTTAATAATCTATTATTATAGCTTAGATAGGTATATCTCATTTTTTGAACATTTTGATATATTATACATGTTTTTCTTATTAAATATGAATTAGTTATGAATTTTACAAGTTTAATTTAATTTCTTCCATTTTTAAACATTTATGAAAATTACTAAAGTTTTATTACATCATCCTGACGTCAGCAACCCTAACCCTAATCTTTTCTATACAGCAGTGGTGTCTACCCGTAGTCGCTGACAAAGGGGGCCCAGGCCACACTGGGTCCATCCTACGGCCACGTGGTGGCCACACCAGACTCGATGGTGGGACGCGTCAGGCGTTGGGTCATGGGCGACGTTCCCGGTGGTTCCAGGAAGCGCCGTTGGCTGAGTTCGAATTGCGCGAGCGAGAGGAACCTAAGGCACCTAGTGCTGGTATCTAAAGGTCGTCGGAGCAAGCGCGATGGCGAGCGGCGACGGCGGAGCTCTCAGGCGCATGGCGAGAAGCGGCTACACGGGGCAAACAACAAGGAGAGAGGGTGCTAGGTGATGAGTGGGTTCTACACCAAAACAGGGTTATTGCAGTACTTGTAGCACCAAATATTTAAGAGTTTGTCCCGATGGGATCTCGGCGAACATGACCCTACATCCACGTTGTCAATGCGGCTACGTTCGCACAAACCATGGTTTGGAAATAGTCTACTCTATAGGTTGCTAGGATAAATGAATTTAAGATGATTGTAACAACTACTACTAGAACTGGAAGAAAACTAGAGAGAGGTGAATGCAATGAGATGAAATATTAATGCTATGATTCCTCAAGTAATGTTATGTATACCGGTGTGTATGATAAGTTCTTATGGAATAGATATAAATTGTACTTTTGGCAGTCCCTCAAATGCCATTGTCTCTCACCATTGGTAAGCGGCAACTAGAGAACACAATTGTCCACACCCTTTTCGGACATGGTTCATCTCGTAAGAGAATAGTGTATTAAGGTAACAAGACCAATCAAGGTAAACCAGCGCAAATGCATCAAGTTCTATGGACAATCGTACTCCTAAGCAAGTAGCGTGCTAGTCACAAGATATCCCGTATGTCACTTTGGGGTCAAGAAATTCGCAACACTATACCTATCTATATCATGAGTGATCTTGGGGAACTCTGGGCGGTGCATCCTAAGCTCCTATTGCCTCCGCAAATCACTTATAGCAAATAGCCTATTAGTTCTACCCATGGACTTGTCAGTTCCTATGGAAGAGTAGAGACTAATGATAAGTTTTGTGACACTCTATGAATCCCTACTAAACTTCTCAACAATGGATTGGACGTCTCCAATCACTAGAATAATATCATGAATATAACAATGTAAAGAGAAAGCATAAACATATTAATTAACAAGAACACACCACACTTCAATTACTCAAATCATCATAATATAAATAAAAGGAGGTTCAAGCCATGTTACAACCCATCATGGAGACCATGATGGGGAAGGATGAAGGAGTAGCGGCGATGGAGATGGTTATGACGACGCGGTGATGGTGGCGCCGGCGTGGTGATGGCGGCGTCCTCCTTCTCCTACTCTTCTTTCTTGGATGGCTTGATGGTGTTGATGGAGATTGGATCTTGGTGGATCTTGAGAGGCTATGGAGGCAGCATGGTGGCAGGGCGCCGCCGTGGAGGCGGTAGATGGGATCTATATCTTGTATATGGTTGGTGGTGCCTTCCTCCTCTTTTCTTTGAATCCTCCCTCCTTTATATAGTCCTTGGGGTGCCCTAGGGTTCCTCCAATACCGTCATATGACTTAGGGAAGGTTCTAGAGCCTTTATAGGGCGAAATCCTGTCATTTGCAACCTTTTTGGCAACTATACGACCGGAGCTATGTGGCCGGAATTTTTGCTCCGGCCATATAGTTGGTCGTTGAGCTTGCAGACTCTTTCGTATTTTGGTCGCCATTTCTTCATATGAATTCCGTTTTGGGCATTCTTGGGCTCGTTGGATTCGTATCATCGAGGGCTAAAACCACATGCTCTTGGATCTTTATTTTGAGAAGTTAGAAAATTTCAATTTTTCCAACACCTCAAATGGCTACGTCTGGTCCTACAGTTCCTCCATACTATACTCTCCTTGTTCCTTTTGCCTTTGTGTTATACATAATCATAATCAACACCTATACACATGTCAAAGACAATAAAGATGGATAAAATTATACCTAAACTACTAAATGTGCAAAGCTCATATTGAATGTAATGAAAAAAAGTAATCATGCATACTAGGCATTACAATAGTTAGATGAAGCATGATATGATAGGCAAATGACACAATTTATATAGCTAAAAAGTGTTGCATTATCACATCCATCAACTTCCCCAAGCTAGATATTGTTCGTCCTCGAGCAAAAGGGATCAATAACTTAATGGATGTGATCTTGCTTATCATTGAAAATCAATGCACCGTATTCTTGTTTTTCCTGCAAGCTCAAAGCAAGAGTGGACATAATCATACAAGGCAATATAATCTCAGTTATATTATTCCAAACAGGGCTCAATCTGACCCTAGGCGACCCTATGCAACCGCCTAGGTCCCACGATTGGGAGGGGCCCATCCTCTAGACTATAGAACTATACATGTTTTATTATTTTTGGTTTGAAAAAATTAGAGAGAAGACATATATAGCCTATAAGAGAGACTTATAATTCTATAGTTGATTTTCCTCTTCGGATCTTCATCTACATCCCTACAAGTCGGTGACCTTTCCTCAGCTGCCTCGACAACTCGCTCTACTCGTCCTTGTCCGTTAGGCCTCAATTTTTCTCCGGCTCTCCCTCACGACCCTGCTCGTCCTTCCGACCCTAACCCCGGTACCTGGTACGTGTTCATTCATCGGACTAATGACCCTTGTCCCCGACTCTTTACATAATCATGAAGCATCAAGCATGTTACATGTTAGATTAGGGTTCTAGCTTCATGTATATTTATTTATTTCACAATTTTAGGTGTTACAATATCGAAACATAAGTCCATGTTGCAAAAAGGAATAAAACAAAACTGAGAGAATCAACCCATTGGGTCACAAGGAGGTGGTTTAAGAATTGTTGACAATCAAATTAGTAGAGAATATTACTTTTTTTATTTTGCTACTCTTTTAGTTTTTATGTGGAAGTATGACATTTCTTAAGTGCTTAATAATAATTTACATCTTAGACTAAGAATGTGTGTTTGGATGTTAAATTTTAATATTTTACAAGTGAAGTAGATACACAAAATTTCTAAATATGCTTACATATTTTAGCCTTAGGGCCCACAACGTCAATTTCTCCTAGGGACTCGCAAAATGTAGAGCTGTACCTGATTCCAAACCACTAGAGATTTAGTCAAAAACTTCTATGCCCCATGTCAAAGTTAAATCTAGCTTGCTAGTAAACTTGTGATCCTTCTATATGCACTTTATTGTATTTTTATTTGTATAAGGCAAAGCTGAGCACGGTTAGTTGTCAATCATAATAGAGATAGATTTTTCCAATGCTGCCCACTCATGCCGTCTATTAAAGTCTCTCAAGTGCAAACTTCAATTGTTGGGCTCATATAAAATCTATTTCTTAGTAACGAGACCATGCCAAAAGAGTGGTATATGTTCAATCAAGACCGTGTAGGCTAGCAAGGACACTCGTGACCATTACCAAGGTTTCCCTTTTCGGTATAATGATTTCTCATAACGGTCGGGGGAGTATTCCAACTTTCGCTTGCAACACAGACCCATGAGGGAGCAAAAACTCTTACCCATCATAACATTGTTGTTATATATGTTTAATCAACTCATGGCTAAAATCCGAGATTTCTCTCTTGGTAGATCAATTATAGGCCAGCGGAGTTGTTACCCCCCCATGGAGAGCGATAGTGGTGCAAGACACACATAAAGCATTATCTCACTTTGATTTCTAAGACAAAATTTTGGCATATGTAATCTCGAAACTTTGAAACATCATTTTTTGTTTGACAACTCACTTAGTAAGCATCTATAAAGACCATCATTTCCAACACTATGGGGTCGTTCTACTCCATAACCATTCACTTAAGACAATTCTGAACAATGAAAACTAGCAAGTTTCAAAGAACTTATTTTTTTCAAAATGTAGAGAACATGGCAATGTATATTTAGAGGATCACAATATTTTTCACAATCTAGATAAAAGTTGAACAAGGTGCATCAAAGCTATTGCTTGTCTCCTATGGGGCTTAACATGATAAAGTATATCCCTTATATAAATATGAACAAAAACTCACCTAAGCAAGCATTAAAAAACAAAGGGATACATAATAGCATGAAAACTTTTTAAGATAAAGAACATTGCACAAGACTCTATGCATGAAAAATAATATCCCCAAGCTAATAACTTTTCAAATACCAACTCAAGAAGATCATGAAAAGAATAGAGAAAATGCAGTTATCAGAAGAGGGTATAAGAAGTGGTTACTTCCCCAAGCTTAAGTTAAAGCAAGGGTGACTCATTTTACCGTTGAGGTACTAGTAACCTCTCTTTCGATGGACAAAGAATCTTTGCTTCAACATGTGTTTCTTGATATGGCCCGGTGTGCCTTCCTTGAGAACCTGCTTAGAAACTAAAAAGAAAACGAAATATTTTTGTGTTTTTGAAGACACGGGTTTAGCTCACAAGTGATAAAAATACAAGTTCCACTGAGTCGGTTCATCAACCTAAGCACCATGATTAACTCAACAAACTAGTTCTAGAAGATGCCTCTCCTAGATTGTGATGAGGTGCAAGTGGAACAGGATACGAGACACGAGTGTGCATCTCCTATGTGCTTATTAAAAGAGGTTCGAGTTGGAAAGTTTTACCAGGCATTACTAGGTAAGCATATTGATTCGAAGAAACCAAGTGGCTCATGTGATTGTTTGCACGATTGGCACTATCGTACACGTCGTCACACAAGGTTCAAGTCCATGCAAAAATAACACACAAAATAAAATACATTGGTTTGGTATACGATAATAGTTCGTTTACCCTACCGATAAAAGGAAAGTAAAAAAGAAAACATGAACTTATATAAAGAATTAGAGTCTAGGAAGTTTCTGAGGTAGAACTTTTATTGCTTACAGATATTCGGCTTCCCCTAGATCAAGGGAGAATATCCCATATGGAGTTTCGAGGTTTTAGAAGAAGAAAGAATAAAATTTTGAGCAATGGCTACCATCTAGTTGGCGTTTGAGGGGTTTCCCCAACTATACAGGCACAACTATACAGCCGGAGTTTTTGCTCACGCCATATAGTTGGTCGTTAAACTGACTATACCTTAAATTAAGAATTCGAGGCAGGTGTCGATATCTATACGGCGGCAACTATACGGCCAAATTTTTTATTCCCGCTGTATAGTTGGTCGTTAAGCCTTATGTATACTTTGAAAGAAATTTTACGAAGGCATCGATAACTATACAAGCGCAACTATACGGCCAGAATTTTTATTCCCGCTGTATAATTGGTCATTAAACTTTTCGGAGTCGCCAAAATTTACCTGTTTCTTCGAGAATTCTTTCTTAACCTGAAACTTAGCGAAACACCATGTTTTGACAGTAAAATAACAACTTTAATTTTCGACCAATATTAGCATGTATAAAACGGGATTTAAATACAACTGAGTTATGCAACGCATAATATAGTGACAAAAAATTCTATCTTTCGAAAACTGCAACAAGATAACTCTAATAGCAAGACATGTAAAGAATAAAAAGTGCCAATGCAACATGAATGCAACTAGACTCAAGACACAAAACTAAGAAAGACGCCTAATCACTTCCGGGTTGCCTCCCGGGAAGCGCTCTCATTAAATCCATAAAGCCAGGTTAGGATGCTTCATACATTACCCACGTGATCCCAAGGGATATCGACTCGAGGTGAGGTTATACATACCAGTTTGGAGAATCTTGAAGTAGAGTTCGGTTAGAGTCGTACCCGCTTACGGTGCATCGGCATCATGTAGATGAACAAGTTCTCGCTTTCAAGCGAGCGTTGATGCACCAAGCTTGCTGAACATTCCTCCGTGTATAGCTTCAATGAGAGGATTTGAGATTCATATAAAATTCTTAAATCTTTACCTTGGTTACCTGTGTAGGGGAACACTTTATAGTAGTCTTCCTTCAAAGCAGGGAGTTCAGGACCCTGCATGTTAGTATAGCAAGGTTCTATCTCTAGTTCATTATTATTAATGCTCTCCATATGAGTGTCTAGGCACAAGGCCTCCGCAAAACAATTATCAATAGTTTTAGAATCATAAAAATCACTACTAGAGTGAGAGGCATCACAAACAAAAGTTGTAGTGTGAATCTCTTTGTCAACCTCACCTTTTTGTTCCTCCTTTTCATCGACTAGTGTTTTAATAGCAATGATATAATAAAAAGTAGGAGTTGAAGGTGTGAGCGGGTGATCAATCCGTTCTTCCTCCCCTTCCTTGTGCTCCTTTTTGTCTCCGTTCTTTAGCGAGTCATGCAAAAGGTTATCTGTCTCCATGGAAGTTTTAGACCGCTTCAAATAATATAATACAAATTCATTATTACTTAAATTATTGTCGCAAAAGAGGAATATGAGGTATACTAAATTAAAAAACCCATCAAGTGCTTCACTTTCAACATCAATACTTCCTAGTCTAAATACCATTTCAGATGGACCTTTGAAAAGAACGTATTCTAATATTTCCAAACTAGCATAGGATTTATCTCAATTATAATTTGCTAGAGCAGGATTATTGGAACACTTACATTGAAAATTAAGGTGGTCATCTGTTAGACAAATTGTGCAACAAGATCCATCGTTAGCACACAACCATAATGAATGCTTTTCCAATTGGTCCAACAATTTCTTTATCAGCTCATGTCTAGCAACCAGGCATGATGAACTTGAATCCTTTATCTCCTCCAATGCTTGTATTATCTGTTGAACAAAATTTACCTCAGAAGACATGATTAGTAGCAATAGTTTTTATAAATTTTTGGTTTTGTAATTTTTTATTATTTTCAATATAAAAGAAAGCAGTAAGATAACAGCAAAAAACAGAAATAAACTATGTGCGAGTAGATAACCGAACACTTTGCTCCCCGTTAACGGCGCTAATTTCATGAGTGGGTTCCTGCACCAAAACAGGATTATTGCAGTACTTGTAGCAGCAAATATTTAAGAGTTTATCCCGATGGGAGCTCGGTGAACACGACCCCGAAGCTACGTTGTGAACGTGGCTGCGTCGCACCCAAAACGTGGTTTGGAAATAGTCTACTCTATAGGTTGCTAGGATAATTGAATTTAAGATGATTGTAACAACTACTACTAGAACTGGAAGAAAACTAGAACAAAAGTAAACTGGAAAGAGGTGAATGCAATGAGATGAAATATTAATGCTATGATTCCTCAAGTAATGTTGTGTATATCGGTGTGTATGACAAGTGCTTATGGAATAGCTATAAACTGTACTTGTGGCGGTCCCTCAAATACCGTTGTCTCCCACCGTTGGTAAGTGGCAACTAGACAACTCAATTTCTCACACCCTCTTCGGACATGGGTCATATCGTAAGAGAATAGTGTATTAAGGTAACAAGACCAATCAAGGTAAACCAGAGCAAAGACATTAAGTTCTACGGACAACCGTACTCCTAAGCAAGTAGTGTGCTAGTCACAAGATATCCCATATGTCACTTTGGGGTCAAGCAATTTGCAACACAACATATCTATATCATGAGTGATCTTGGGGAACTCTGGCCGGTGCATCCTAAGCTCCTATTGCCTCCGCAAATCACTTATAGCAAATATCCTATTAGTTCTACCCATGGACATGTCAGTTCCCATGGAAGAGTAGAGACTAATGATAAGTTTTCTGACACTAAGTGAATCCCTAGTAAACTCCTCAACAATGGATTGGACGTCTCCAATCACTAGAATAATATCATGAATAGAACAATGTAAAGAGAAAGCACAAACATATTAATTAACAGGAACACACCACACTTCAATTACTAACCTCATCATAACATAAATAAAAGGGGGTTCAAGCCATGTTACAACCCATCATATGGAGACCATGATGGGGAAGGATGAAGGAGTAGCGGCGATGGAGATGGTGATGACGGCACGGTGATGGTGGCGTAGGCGTGGTGATGGAGGCGTCCTCCTTCTCCTTCTATTATTGCTTGGATGGATTGATGGGGATTGGATCTTGGTGGAGCTCGAGAGGCTATGGAGGAGGAACTATGCCTCCGTGGAGGCGGTAGATGGGATCTAGATCTTGTATATGGTTGGTGGTGGCTTCCTCCTCTCTTCTTTGAGTCCTCCCTCCTTTATATAGGCCTTGGGGTGCCCCAGGGTTCCCCCAATACCGTTATATGACTTAGGGAAGGTTCTGGAGCCTTTCTAGGGTGAAATCCCGTCGTTTGAGACCTTTTTGGCACTATACGGCCGGAGCTATACGGCCGGAATTTTTGCTCCGGCCGTATAGTTGGTCGTTGAACTTGTAGACCCTTTCATATTTTGTTTGCCATTTCTTCATACGAACTCCGTTTTGGGCGTTCTTGGGCTCGTTGGATTCATCTCGTTGAGGTATACAACCCCATGGTCTTGGATATTTATTTTGAGAAGTTTGAACAAATCACTTTTTCCAGCACCTCAAATGGCTAAGTGTGGTCATGCAGTTCCTCCATACTATACTCTCTTTGTGCCTTTTGCCTTTATTTTATACATAATCATCATAAACACCTACACACATGTAAAATACAAGAAAGAGGGATAAGATTCTATCTAAACAACTAAATGCGCAAAGTTCATATTGAATGCAATGAAAACAAGTAATCATGCATATTAGGCATAGCAATAGTTAGATGGAGCATGATGATGTCTACACACTTCTATTCTTGTAGATAGTTGTTGGGCCTCCAAGTGCAGAGGTTTGTAGAACAGCAGCAAGTTTCCCTTAAGTGGATTACCCAAGGTTTATCGAACTCAGGGAGGAAGTGGTCAAAGGTATTCCCTCTCAAGCAACCCTGCAATCAAGATACAAGAAGTCTCTTGTGTCCCCAACACACCTAATACACTTGTCAGGTGTATAGGTGCACTAGTTCGGCGAAGAGATAGTGAAATACAAGTGGTAACGGTGCCAGAAAATAGATTCTGACTTGTTGTTGGCGTGGGGTAACGGTGCCAGAAAAGAGCTGATGGCGTGGAGGAAAGGTAAAAGCCCAAAACCTCCCCGGCAAACATAACAAAGATGGAAGCAAGCAAACATGCAATAGATCTAGTAGCAAATGGTGTTTCAATGTTTGGAAACAAGGCCTAGGGATCATACTTTCACTAGTGAAAACTCTCTCATATAAATATCCTCTCTTCATGATACTACTCTTAACTACTCTCCGGTTGGACACTCTAATCCATGGTAGAGCCTTCCCCAATCTAGATAACCCCACACTGTCATGTTGAGCGCTAGATGGTTCCAACAAGCACCACAATTTCATAAAGACATCCAACTCCAAATATAACTCATAACAAATATTCAATCTAGCCAAAGTGTCACACACGGTATGCATGCTATCACTTTCACACACGTGGGGAAAAGCATAGATCTATTAAAGCATAAAGAGTATTTATGTAGACTCAAACCTAAGTGCCACCATGGCGTGCACGCTGTCACTTTCACACACATGGGGAGAGCAGAGATCTAATGAAGCACTTGAGTGGCAAGGTAGATCTACTTGATTACAAACATCATGACCACAACAAGATCATGCATAGAGAGAGAGATGAACACATAGCTACTGGTAGAGCCCTTAGCCTCCAGGAAGAACTACTCCCTCCTCATCATGGGAATCAGCAACATTGCTGAAGATGGCGATGGAGATCGATGGAGATGGCTCCGGGGGCACTTCCCCGTCCCGGCAGGGTGCCGAAACAGAGACTTTCTATCCCCCGAATCTCCCCTTCGGTGGCGGTGGCGCAGCGGAGGTTTTCGTGGATTTTCGCTGGATTATCTAGGGTTTTCCCATCGAAGGCTTCTTATAGGCGCAAGAATCAAGGTCGGTGAGGGTCCAAGGGGCCCACACCCCCTCCAGGCGCCTTCAGGGCTTGCCCGCGCCTAGGAGGATTTGGCCACCCTGTGCCCCCCTCCGGCTCTGCTTTGTGGTTCCGTGTTGCTCCGGGAAAAATAATAACTTTGGCTTTTGTCCCGTCCAATTCCGAGAATATTGATTTTATGCCTTTCTGGAACCAAAAACAGAAGAAAACGGGCAACTGGCACTGTGGCATCTTGTTAATAGGTTAGTTCGAGAAAAGATATAAAAACACCTCAAAGTGTAGACAAAGCAAAGCAAAGTAGATAATAAACAAGCATGGAGCATCACAAATTATAGATACATATCCGACGTATCAAGCATCCCCAAACTTAACTCCTACTCGTCCTCGAGTAGGTAAGTGATAAAAAGAATAATTTTTGAGGTGACATGCACCCTCACAATAAAGATAAAACCATTTGCAAGCATTGAAAGCTGGGAAAAAAGAAATCTAAACATGTGCATGAAAGATGGAGTTCTAACAATAGGACATAGTAACTATGCATGCAACATGAAAGGCTACAAACAAAGATCATGAATAACATGCATTGAAAAATGTTTGTTTGTTTCACATACAGAAAACGTGGCATACTGGCAATCAGCTTGTCCCTCATAGAGTAGCAAATACATGCATAGGACACCTTCAAAGTTCACAAGGGTGACTAGAAACAAATAGCACAAGAACAAGTAATATCACAATATACATCAATCAATAAGCTTTGGAACACTGCACACAGAATGACAACTAAGCTCTCTTAATGGTGCCTAAAGGTAGAAGGTGGAGACTCAATAGTGGTGGAAGAAAGACCTTTTATAAAGGAATCACGGATTTCAAGTTTCAAAAAGATCTTCCAAAAATTATGGTTCTTGTTAGCTTTCAGCCCTCATTGCCCCTATCATAAGCATCTTGAAGTGATTAAGGTTAAGTAAACAAAGATGGAGTATATGCTTGACGAAGTATAAGTTGGCAATCTCAAGTCCCTTGAATACGAGGGCCACACCTCATGCTACTCGACTTTGGGTCCAGGTAAGTTCTTGTCATTGTAAGTATTTGTGTATCATTGAGAACCGCCAACGGGGTACCCCTTGCACATAGTACAAGAGATTTCCCATAACCAAAATGACAAGGCAAGCAGACAATGAGCATCTCAGCAATCTTTTTATTTACCATATGCATAGCTTTTTTATTGAGGATGCTTTATAGATAGCTCAATATGGTGATGTTGCAAGTTTCCACCATGATTAGGCATGGCTTAAGCTAGCGGCCCAGGCATTTATCTAACACAGGATACAAACTCCATGGACTTATAAGTTCCCTCTTTATTTCACACCAGTGACATCCATAGACAAAAGAGCATGATATCAACTAAGTACAAAGTAAAAGTGCAATGTTGAAAACGTTCCCCGTGACAACACGATTCTGCTAATTCCAACTTATAAGTGCAAGCATATACAACAAAGTTGTCACGATGGTTCAAGTTTAATAGGGGCAAAGCATATAAAATGTGCCATCAAGTTCGTGAGAGATTTAATCACTAAGTTTTCACATAACAAAATACTTTTTAATTGGAAGATAGCTGAAAACAAGAATATACTTGGAATGGTGTAACACACCATGCATAGGAATTTATAGTGGACACTTTGGAATAACTTGGTTTCTTGAGAGTTGGAAGCATGAGTATAACTTACTCATACAAGTGGAGGCTAGCAAAAGACTGGAAGCAACCAACTAAGAGAGCAATAATGGCCATAATCATGCAGAGCAACAAAACATTACTAATCAAAGCATAGTGGTACTAGAAGTCAAGGACTAAATGATCATAGAGGCTAATGGTGACTTGTCCTAGTCATAACATGGTGTGAGCATGTGCCAAGTCAACCCAAGCAAAACATCAAAGGAGAATACCACAATACTATGCTTTTGC
This sequence comes from Avena longiglumis, assembly GCA_030063025.1. Classification (NCBI taxonomy): domain Eukaryota; kingdom Viridiplantae; phylum Streptophyta; class Magnoliopsida; order Poales; family Poaceae; genus Avena; species Avena longiglumis. The sequence goes on from CP125973.1 coordinate 173,208,279, forward strand.
ATGCTAAAACAACGCATAATTTCTTCAAGGCACACTAAGCAATCCCAATTTTTTGGAACAAGATATGCTACAACAATAATCACTAAGCATAAGGTCAAAACAACACCTAGCGTGTCATGCTAAAGTCTAAGTCATAGTCAATGCAAGCTCCTCTTGCACTTACAAGCAAGAACTTACTACTCTTTTCCAACACCAATCAACCTATTTGAAACAAGTCACAAAGATAATAATCAATAAAGACCAGTGAGCTTGTCTTAGAAATCCACAAAGAAGAACTAAAAAGTTCTAACTAAAAGCACAAGAAAACTAAGGATAAACACGGTGCTAGCAAAAGAGAACACTCACAAAACAATAAGAGTGAAAACTAGAGTGTTCTAGGCAATGAAAACAGAGTGTATCTCTCTCCAAAAGAAGTGTGCTGAGCTCCAACCAACTTATTCAAGCAAACTAAAACCAAAAATGAAAACTAAGACGCTCCAAGAAAAACACAACTGTGCATGAAACAATAAAAACGAAGTGTCTAGAAAGACCTGATCTTTTTATTGATGAAGAAGGGGATGCCTTGGGCATCCCCAAGCTTTGACGCTTGTACCTCTTGGATATTTCTTGGGGTGAAACCATGGTGGCATCCCCAAGCTTGAGCTTTTTTCCATTCTTCATCTCACTGCATCATTCTCTCTCTACACCTGAATTTTTTCCTTCATACAAAACTTCACACAATCTTCATTAGCAACATTAGCTTATTCAAAAGATATTAGACAACTGGCAAAGCTTTGGAACAACAAGACTTTTCACTAAAAACACAATCTACTATAGTAACTCCTTCAAAAAGCTCAATTTACCAAAAAGAACCCAAAAGAATCAATAAGAAGCAAATGCAAATAATGGCAGAAATCTGTCAAAATAGACCAGCAGGTAGAAAACGATTTTTTCGAAGACCTTCTTTTGCTCAAAGCAAAAAGTGTTGAACTAACGAAAGTTATCTAACATACTGGGGATTTATTCATAAATTTTCAGCTCAATCCGAGTTATAGATACTCCTCACGAATTTTTATGGTGGAGGACAGAAATCTGTTTCAAGACAGCAACTCCCCAAATCTTACTTCCCTCTCATTAGAGGTCATTCTTGGCACAAAAAAAAGGATAAGGAGAGGTCATTACAGAACTAATAACTTCCAAGGCTCAAGAAAACTCTTGGGTTATCTCCCAACAAGTACTTTTCTTTAACGCCTTTAAGTTAGGCTTGATAGTTTGATAAGATGCTCACATAAGAAATATGAATTGAAGTAAAAGAGAGCATCAAGAACCAAATTTAAAACACATTTAAGTCTAACCCACTTCCTATGCATAGGAATCTTGTAAAGAAACAAGTCATGAAAGCACAAAGCACCAAGCATAGGAAAGAAAAACAAGTGCAACTTCAAGACTTTCAACATAAAGAGGGGAAACTTAATATTACTGAGATGCATAAAACCATGTTTCCCTCTCTCATAATAACTTTCAGTAGCAGCATGAATAAAATTTACAATATAACTATCACATAAAACATTCTTATCATGAGCCACATGCATAAAATGATTATTAATCTCCACATAAGCATAGTCATTCTTATCAGTTTTAGTGGGAGCAAATTCAACAAAATAGCTATCATTATTATTCTCATCACCATAATCATCAAATATAGGAGGCATATTGTAATCACAATTAATTTTCTCCTCAATAGTAGGTGGACTGAAAATATCATACTCATCATTGTAATCATCATATATTGGAGGTTTGGTATCATCATAACCAATACAATAGCTATCTTCCAAAGCCGGGGGACTAAAAAGATCATTTTCATAAAAACTAGCTTCCCCAAGCTTAGACTTTTCCATAGCATTAGCAATAATTGTGTCCAAAGAATTCATACTAATAACATTGCTATTAGCATGCAAATAAAGTTCGATAGGTTTTTTAATTTTCTCTTCAAACACTTCATGTCCTAACTCAAGATAGACACTATAAAGCTCTCTAATTTTGTTGTTGTTTTCCATTAAGCCTAACTAGTGAAAACAAGAAACAAAAAGACAAAACTACAGGATCTAAAGGAAATAACTTCGAGCACTCACACCGGAGGATGTGAGTACCTTTTACCTTACATCCCCAGCAATGGCGCCAGAAAAGAGCTTGATGTCTACGCACTTCTATTCTTATAGACAGTTGTTGGGCCTCCAAGTGCAGAGGTTTGTAGAATAGTAGCAAGTTTCCCTTAAGTGGATTACCCAAGGTTTATCGAACTCAGGGAGGGGTCAAAGGTATTCCCTCTCAAGCAACCCTGCAATCAAGATACAAGAAGTCTCTTGTGTCCCCAACACACCTAATACACTTGTCAGGTGTATAGGTGCACTAGTTCGGCTATTGCTTGTCTCCTATGGGGCTTAACATGAGAAAGTATATCCCTTATATAAATATGAACAAGAACTCACCTAAGCAAGCATTCAAAAACAGAGGGATACACAATAGCATGAAAACATTTTAAGATAAAGAACATTGCACAAGATTCTACGGATGCAAAATAACCTCCCCAAGGTAAGAAATTTTCAAATACCAACTTGAGAAGATCATGAAAACAAAAGAGAAAATGCAGTTATCAGAAGAGGGTATAAGAAATGGTTACCTCCCCAAGCTTAAGTTAAAGCAAGGGTGACTCATTTTACCATTGAGGTACTAGTAACCTCTCTTTCCATGGACAAAGAACCTTTACTTCAACATGTGTTTCTTGATATGGACCGGTGTGCCTTCCTTGAGAACCTGCTTAGAAACTAAAAGGAAAATGAAAATATTCTTGAAGACACGGGTTTAGCTCACAAGTGATAAAAATACAAGTTCCACTGATTCGGTTCATCAACCTAAGCACCACACTTAAGTCAACAATCTATTTCTAGAAGATGCCTCTCCTAGATTGTGATGAAGTGCAAGTGAAACTGGATACGAGACACGAGTGTGCAACCCCTATGTGCTTATTAAAAGAGGTTCGAGTTGGAAAGTTTTACCATACATTAATAGGTAAGCATATTGATTCGAAGTAACCAAGTGGCTCATGCGAGTGTTTGCACGGTTGGCACTATCGTACATGTCGTCACACAAGGTTCAAGTCCCTGCGAAAAATAACACACAAAATAAAATGCATCGCTTTGGTATATGAACATGGTTCATTTACCCTACCAATAAAACGGAAGTAAAAAATAAAACATGAACTTCTATAGAGAATTACAGTCTAGGAAGTTTCTGAGGTAAAATTTTATTGCTTACAGATATTCGGCTTTCCCTCGATCAAGGGAGAAGATCCTATGTGGAGTTTCGAGGTTTTAGAAGAAGAAGAAGGAATAAGAAAGAATAAAATTTTGAGAAATGGCTACCTTCTAGTTGGCGTTTGAGGGGTTTTCCCAACTATACGGGCGCAACTATCCGGCCAGAGTTTTTGGTCCCGCCGTATAGTTGGTCGTTAAACTTACTGTACCTTGAAATAAGAATTCAAGGTAGGTGTCGATATCTATACGACGGCAACTATATGGCTAGAATTTTTATTCCCGCCGTATAGTTGGTCATTAAGCCTTCTGTATACTTTGAAATAAATTGGACAAAGGCATCGATAACTATACGACCGCAACTATACTGCCGGAATTTTTATCACCGCCGTATAGTTGGTCGTTAAACCTTCTGGAGTCGCAAAAATTTACCTGTTTCTTCAAGAATTATTTCTTAACCTGAAACTTAGCAAAACACGATGTTTTGACAGTAAAATAACAACTTTAATTTTCGAACAACATTATCATGTATAAAATGAGATTTAAGTACAACCGAGTTATGCAACACATAATATAGTGACAATGAATTCTATCTTTCAAAAACTTCAACAATATAACTCTAGTAGCAAGACATGCAAAGAATAAAAAGTGCCAATGCAACATGAATGCAACTAGACTCAAGACACAAAACTAAGAAAGACGCCTAACGACTTCCAGGTTGCCTCCAGGGAAGCGCTCTTTTTAAATCCATAAATCCAGTCTAGGATGCTCCATACATTACCCACCTGGATCCCAAGGGATATCGACTCGAGGTGAGGTTATACATACTAGTTTGGAGCATCTTGGAGTAGAGTCTGGTCGGAGTCGTTCCCACTTATGGTGAATCGGCATCATGTAGATGAACAAGTTCTCGCTTTCAAGCTAGTGTTGAAGAACCAAGATTGGTGAACATGCCTTCGTGTATAGATTCAATGAGAGGATTTGAGATTCATATAAAATTCTTAAATCTTTACCTTGGTTACCTGTATAGGGGAACACTTCATAGTAGTCTTCCTTCATAGCAGGGAGTTCAGGACCCTGCATGTTAGTATAGCAAGGTTCTATCTCTAGTTCATTATTATTAATGCTCTCCATATGAGTGTCTAGGCACAAGGCCTCCGCAGAACAATTATCAATAGTTTTAGCATCATAAAAATCACTACTAGAGTGAGAGACATCACAAACAAAAGTTGTAGTGTGACTCTCTTTGTTAACCTCACCTTTTTATTCCTCCTTTTCATCGACTAGTGTTTTAATAGCAATGATAGGATAAAAAGTAGGAGTTGAAGGTGTGAGCGGGTGATCAATCCGTTCTTCCTCCTCTTCCTTGTGCTCCTTTTCGTCTCCGTTCTTTAGTGAGTCCTGCAAAAGGTTATCTTTCTCCGTGGCAGTTTTAGACCGCTTCAAATAATATAATACAAAATGCATTATTACTTAAATTATTGTCAAAAAATAGGAATATGAGGTATACTAAATTAAAAACCCCATCAAGTGCTTCACTTTCAACATCAATACTTCCTAGTCTAAATACCATTTCAGATGCACCTTTGAAAATAATGTATTCTAATATTTCCAAACTGGCATAGTATTTATCTCAATTATAATTTGCTAGAGTAGGATTGTTGGAACACTTACATTGAAAATTAAGGTGGTCATCTGTTATACAAATTGTGCAACAAGATCCATCATTATCACACAACCATAATGAATGCTTTTCCAATTGGTCCAGCAATTTCTTTATCAACTCATGTCTAGCAACCAGGCATGATGAACTTGAATCCTTTATCTCCTCCAATGCTTGTATTATCTGTTGAACAAAATTTATCTCAGAAGACATGATTAGTAGCAACAGTTTTTATAAATTTTTGGTTTTGTAAATTTTTATTATTTTCAATATAAAATAAAGTAGTAAGATAACATCAATAAACGGAAATAAACTATGTGCGAGTAGATAACTGAACGCTTTGCTCCCCGGCAATGGCGCCAATTTGATGAGTGGGTTTCTGCACCAAAACAGGGTTATTGCAGTACTTGTAGCAGCAAATATTTAAGAGTTTGTCCTGATGGGAGCTCGGCGAACACGACCCCACAGCCACATTGTTAATGCGGCTACGTTTGCACCCAAATCATGGTTTCGAAATAGTCTACTCTATAGGTTGCTAGGATAAATGAATTTAAGATGATTGTAACAACTACTACTAGAACTGAAAGAAAACTAGAACAAAAGTAAAAATAGAAAGAGGTGAATGCAATGAGATGAAATATTAATGCTATGATTCCTCAAGTAATGTTGTGTATACCGGTGTGTATGACAAGTGCTTATGGAATAGCTATAAACTGTACTTGTGGCGGTCCCTCAAATACCGTTGTCTCCCACCGTACGTAAGTGGCAACTAGACAACTCAATTGTTCACACCCTCTTCGAACATGGGTCATATCGTAAGAGAATAGTGTATTAGTGTAACAAGACAATCAAGGTAAAACAGATCAAAGGCATTAAGTTCTATGGACAACCGTACTCCTAAGCAAGTAGTGTGCTAGTCAAAAGATATACCGTATGTCACTTTGGGGTCAAGCAATTTGCAACACTACCTACCTATCTGGTGCATCCTAAGATGCCATTGCCTTCGCAAATCACTTATAGCAAATAGCCTATTAGTTCTACCCATGGACTTGTTAGTTCCTATGGAAGAGTAGAGACTAATCTTAAGTTTTGTGACACTCCGTGAACCCCTAGTAAACTCCTCAACAATGTATTGGACGTGTCCAATCACTAGAATAATATCATAAATAGAACAATGTAAAGAGAAAAAACAAACATATTAATTAACAAGAACACACCACACTTCAATTACTCAAATCATCATAACATTAATAAAAGGGGTCTCAAGCCATGTTACAACCCATCATGGATACCATGATGGGGAAGGATGAAGGAGTAGCGGCGATGGAGATGGTGATGACAGCGCAGTGATGGTGGCGTCGGTGTGGTGATGTGATACGTCCAAAACGTATCTACTTTCTCGAACACTTTTGCTATTGTTTCTCCTCTAAACTTGTGTGATTTGGATTCAACTAACATGGACTAACGTTGTTTTCAGCAGAACTACCTTGGTGTCTTCTTTTTGTGCAGAAAATCAACTATCAGGAAAAATTCCAGAAAATATGTCAAAAATTATATTTCACCAGAAGACCCACGGAGCCATAAGATGAGACGGAGAAGGGTCCTAGGGGGCCCACACCCCTACCAGGCGCGGGCCCACCTCTGGTCGCGCCTAGGGGGTGCAACCACCCCAGGCACCCCCTCGGCCTCCCTCTGCGCTTATAAGTTGCCTTTCGACCTAAAAATCGAGGGGGGCTTCGATAGTTTTCCAGAAAGAGTTCTGCTCCACCGCTGCCACCAGAAACCAAGATTCAGATCTAGAAACTTCGTTCTAGCACCCTGCCGGGACGGGGAATTTGGATAGGATCATTGCCATCGTCATCACCAATGCATCTCCATCAACCATCGATGTTTCCCTCATCCATGAATGAGTAATTCCCCGCTGTAGGCTTGGGGATGGTAGGGATTGGATGAGTTCTATCATGTAATCGAATAAGATCTGTTAGTTGCATAGTGCCTAGTATCCCTATTAGTGCTATTTGACTTTGTTGCAACTTGTTGTGCTTAATGCTTGTCACTAGGACCCGAGTGCCATGATCTCAGATGTGAACTTATTATTGAATCATTATGATAGTATTGTTTGTGATCTTATCTGCAAGTTGTGTACACATATCATTGTCCGGATCCAAAGGCCCCAAAGTGACAATAATTGGGACAACCGGAGGGGATGGATATGGTGTGAGGATCACATGTGTTCACGGAGTGTTAATGCTTTGCTCCGGTGCTCTATTAAAAGGAGCACCTTAATTGCTAGTAGTTACCTAGAAGCCCCACTGCCATGGGCTGGCTGGACAGAAGATGTTGTGCAAGTTCTCATTGCGAGCACGTATGACTATATATGGAGCACATGCCTAGGATTGTTTAGTACTTGGATACTTGTTATTATTTATCTGCAATGCCCTAGATCTTGAAGTTACATGTTTAGACTCATCCATGCAACGCCTGTCCATCCATCCCTATGCCTACCACACTCAAATCCCACTGTTACCGTTACTGTTACTATTGCTCCTGTTTCACTGTTGGTGTTGTACTACAAACTATTGCTACTGATAAACTCCTATGAGCAAGAACTATTTCCAGGTGTAGCTGAATTTACAACTCAGTTGTTAAGGCTTTCAAGTATTCTTTGGCTCCCTTGTGTCGAATCAATAAATTGGGTAATACTACCCGCGAAGACTGTTGCGATCCCCTACACTTGTGGGTCATCAAGACTATTTTCTGGCGTTATTGCCGGGGAGCATAGCTATTTGTAAATTCACTTGGATCTATTATTGTTCACTGCTACTCCTTTCATCATGGGGAAGTCTCGTGATGGAAAGTTCCCTATTTTACCATCCACTACAAGAGGAGGTACAGTCCTAAACACCTCTGTTGCTCTTGATTCACCGTCTGCTATAAGTAAGCTTGTCACACCACCACCACATACTCATGCTACACACACTGCTACTACTGCTGAATCTGAAACTGCTTTTGATGCTCATGATATTACTTCTACTATGCTTGATGCGAGTGGTTCATTAGGTCCTTTTCTAGATGCTACTATGGCTAGTCTAGGAAATACCGAAACTCCTAGTGAAGACACTGTTACACTTGTTAGCTCACCTGATTCTAGTGAGAGTTATGATATTAATGATGGTTACATTGAGTTCACTGATGAATTTGTTGAAGAGTGCCGAAACACACATGATACTAGTCATATTAAGAGTCTCCTTGCTAGACGCATTATGCCTAAACTATCCTCTGGTCCTAAGTTTGCCACCTCTCCCACAGATATTAAAGATAAATATTATGATTTCTCTCTTGATTTATCCTACTTGGACATTGTTGAGAAAGAACCTTTTTGTGGGACTGAAAATGAGAGTGCCGTGGCTCATATGAATGATCTTTCTACCATGAGTGCTTTGTTCTTTGATGATTTTAAGATGCGCAAGTATTTTGTTACTAAGATCTTTCCCTTTTCACTAAAAGGAGAAGCTAGAGCTTGGTTTAATAGATTACCCCCTTCCAGAAATATTTTCCTCCCAGTGCTAGACATGCTGCTTTGCAGAGACTTTTTGATTTTAAACAGGGAGAAGAAGAGAAATTGCCTGAGTGATGGACAATATTCTGTGCCTTCATTCATGCACATCCTGGATGTTCATTGCCTAAGAATGAGCTTCTTGATATTTATTATAATGGACTAACTGATGATTCTAGGACATACCTAGATAGCTTTGCTGATTGTGTTTTCAGGAAAAGAACTCCTACATATGCTGAATAATTAATGGCTAAGATAAGCAAGAATTATGACAAGTGGACTTCAACTGAGCTAAATACACCTGAGCCTATTACTCCTGAACCAGCTGTGCATGAACCAGTTCCAACACCAACACCCAAGAAGAGGGGAGTTATTGCATTAAATGATGAAGTGATGAAGGAAGCTAAGAAGTGTCTAAAGGATAAAGGTATTGGAGCTGAAGATGTGAAGGATCTACCTCCTATAGAAGAATTATGTAAGCCAATTCCTCACTCATCTACTATTGAGGTACACTCTCTCCACTTTAATGAAGGTGATATTCCCTATGGTAAGCCTCCTGATTAATGCTTAGAGGAACTTGACACATTTATTGTTAAAAAAGGTAATTTTAATAAACAAGTTCAGAATCATTTATTGGAAAACTCTAGAGCTATCCATGAGTTGAAAGATATTGTGGAAAGAACTTCTAGTGATATTAAAATGCTTTTTAAACACTTTCAAATGGTCCAAACCCAACTTTATCAACTTGCTAAGGTACAAAAAAATATGCTAGTTAATGCCTCAGGAAATAAACATGCTTATGGAATTAGAACTAGGAGTGGTATAGCTACTCAAGATCCTTTATATCCTGAAGGACACCCTAAAAGAATTGAGCAGGACTCTCAGCAAGGTGAGAGTAGTGGTAGTCCTCGTAAGATAAAGAAAAAGAAACATAAGATAGTTGAGGAACCACTTGAACCTGCTGTAGGTCCTAATAGTATATCTCGATCTTTGGCTCAAACCTGAGTGGTAATAATAATGATGCTCCTGATAAGGAGGAGGCTGAGGAAGAGCCCGAGAAGCACACTAAGAACACTAGGTACACAAAGGAAGATTTTATTGCTAATAAACATGGTAAAGAGATAGAACCTTGGGTGCAGAAACCTATGCCTTTTCCAGGTAAGAAACACAAGTCAAAGGAGGAAGAACATTACAACAAGTTTTTTGAGTGGATGAAACCTTTATTTTTGCAAATTCCTTTGACTGATGCTATAAAATTGCCTCCTTATTCAAAGTATATGAAGGATATTGTCTCTAATAAAAGGAAGATTCCTAATGAGGAGATTTCTACTTTGCTTGCTAATTATTACTTCAATGGTAAGGTTCCAAAGAAACTTGGTGATCCAGGTATACCAACTATTCCTTGCTCTATTAAGAATAATTATGTCAGAACTGCTTTATGTGATTTGGGAGCTGGAGTTAGTGTTATGCCTTTTTCTCTCTACAAGAGACTCCAGCTAGAAAAGTTGATACCAATTGATATATCTTTGCAAATGGATGATAAGTCAACTACTATTCCTGTTGGTATATGTGAGGATGTTCCTATTCAAGTGGATCATAATTTCTTGGTTTTAACTGATTTTGTTGTGCTTGAAATGCCTAAAGATGATAATATGTCTATTATTCTTGGGAGACCTTTTCTTAATACTGCAGGTGCTGTCATTAATTGTAAACAAGGAAAAGTAGCATTCAATATTGATGACAAAGAGCATACTATTTATTTCCCCAAGAAGGTTGTTAGAGATATTACCTGAATTCCATTGAAAATATTGAGAGCATCAAGGTTGGAGAAATATATTGTCCCATTCCACAGGAAAATTTTGAAACTATTATGATTGGGACCATTGCTATCAAGTATGAGGTAACATAATCACCTTGTGGAATGCAAAGTTTTGTTTCATATAAGATTTTTTTGGTAACAAGACTTGATCAACCTTGTTAACAAAAGGATTTTAATGAACAAAATAATGTTTTCACTGTGGTTATACTTGCTTTCTTTTAATTTTCCCCTTCCTAGTCTTTGCCTTTCTTTTGCTAGCTTTGGTTTTGCTAGTTGTTCGCTTGTTAATTGTCTTAGAGCTTCTGTAGTTTGGATTTTGGTTTGCTTTTGCTTCTTCTGAAAAAACTGTTTCTGCGAGAAAATCAATTTTCATACCCTGAAAATTGGCCAAAAATAAAGTTTCCTGAAAAATCCTAGAAAATTTTAAATAATTTTTTCCTTGAAAAAAGGGGCAGAGGGACACCTGAATTGACCCAGAGAGACACCCTAGGCCACCACACCCATGGTAGGAGCGGCCTACCTGTGGGTGGCGCCTAGGGGGGGGGGGTCTGTCCCACATGGGCCCCTTCAAGGTGCCCCCTCATAGCCATCTTCTTTCTCTCTCCCGAAAAACACCAGAAACTTGCTCAAGCTCGAGTTCTTGCTGTTCTTGCTGTTCTTGCTCGCGATTTTCGATCTCCTTGCTCAGCCCATCTTTGCTGCTGATTTTTGGAGAGATTGCTCCTTGGTATGTGCCTCCTCCACTTTTCCAATTAGATTTGTGATTGGTAGATTGTATCTTGAGTATTTTGCTGCTATAGGTGACAGGTTGTTTGAGCTTGCATGCTTGTTCTATGCTTAGAAACTTTATTTTGATGTATGCGTAGCCCTCTAGCAAGTTACTATAGTAGTTTCTCATCATTTATCAACTTGGAAATCACTTGGTTTGATGTTTGTCTAAAAATTTCAGAATAGAGTGGTCATAGATAACCACACATTTGGAGAGATATTTGAGGATGATGCACCTAGAAGGGCAAGGATTACAAGATCATCCACCAGTGTCAGGACCTCATACAATGAGGATCTCATCACTCCACGATTTGGTGACGATGGAGATGAGGGGGATGCGCATCCCTCCGCCTTTCCTTGCCAAACCTTCTTGCGGGCTGCTGGGATTCTTGATGATTTTATGACCTTGGTTCGGAGGGCTGGTCTAACAAGTCTTATGCAGGATGAGAGCGTGCAATATGCTATGCTCACTAAAACATTTGTGGAGAGCTTCTCCTTCACTAATAGCTTGTTCCATCCAGATGTTTCTTTCAAAGTTTATGGCAGGTCTTACCATATGAATTTGAAGAAATTTTGTGAAGCTCTAGGACTTGGTACAACTGGGTAAACAAAGAAGATTCCAGCTCAACCCACTGATTTGTTGGAGCTCTATCGTGGAATAACCAACGATGATAACCATAGAGCTCAATAGGGAAAGATAAGAAACATTCAGCTTCCAGCCATTGGGTACTTCACTTATTATCTTGCCACTAGTGTTCTTGGTAGGGAGAACACTAGTAATATTTCAAGTTATAATTTGGATTTCTTAGCTGCTGCACTCAACAATGAGACCAAGTAAAATCTTGGTTCTCTCATTGCTTGTCGCTTAACAGCTAAGGGACCCATTTATGGTGGAGTTATTGCTATGCGTGTTGCTGCTTCCTTGGACATTGCTATTGATCCAAATGATAAAATTTTGGCTCCTCAGAGGCTTGATCTTGCTGCCATGAAGGCGCACCACTTTGTCACTAATGGCTCTACCATTGAGAACTTGGTCTATAAAATGTTGTTTATTGACAGGGAAGAGAGAGAGATCCCTCTCCCCCAAACCACTTTGTTCAGTATTTCTCAGGGACCTTTGTCACGCTCCAAGGAGGAGATGGGTGAGATGTCGCACTCTCTTGCCTTCCATGGGCACTATCAGGATGAAGCGCCCTCTTACGACCCCGGGGTACACTACACAGGGGAGTCCTCGAGCTCGTACCAGGACGAGGGAGCCTCCTCGTCATACTACGGAGGTGCACCTACTTGGGCACCATGGGATTGAGCCCCACTTAGGCCAGAAGCCTAAGCTTGGGGGGAGGTATACCAACATCACGCTCATCTATATATCATGTTCGGTCGGTTCTTTGTATATCCATTGTTTCGCTTTCTTTTTGGTTCTTGTTGCTTCTTTCTCAAAAACACAAAAATACCAAAAATATTTTCGTCGTTTCCCTTGGTTTGTTTCTTTGCTTTTTGCTTTCGTTTGCCTTAAAATAAAAATCCAAAAAGATTTTGCTTTGCTTGGTTTGTTTTTGCTTGTTTGCTTTATTTAAAAAATTGAAAACACCAAAAATATTTGTTGTTCTTCTTTGGTTTTGTGAGTTCTTTGCAGGATCCAGCCGTCCTTAGTGGATTTTGGGTTTCATGTTATTATTCAAGTCACACAAGTGAATGGAAATAATGAAGATTAAGACAACTTGAGGAGTGGTAAGAGGCTGGTAACGAACTCTATTTGTTTCATTTTGGTACATATACTCATCATTGTGAGCATGCTTAGTCTGTCCATGGTAACGAGTGTGTTACTGATGGATGATTAATAGTTTTTGCTTGTCTATGATTTGCTCCAGCTTGCTAATAGTTTGTAGCATGTCATATGAATGTTTGCTTGCATTGTTTTGTTCATATTTTGGTATGAAATTGTGGTATCCTCCTATGGAAGTTTCATGTGAATCGACTTGGCACATGCTCACGCATGCATATGACTAATCAATAGTCAGTAAGCCTCGATGATTTATTTGCCTCAGAGTTCTTGTATCACTTTCATGCCATAATTAGTCATGTTTTGTTGCAAGCATGATTATGAAAATTATTGCTCTCTCGTTTGTCGCTCCCTCTATTTTGCTAGCCTTCACTCGCACTGCGCATAAGCTCTACCTGTGCTTCCAATTCCCCAAAACCAATATTGCCAGCCGTGTCCACCATACCTACCTATTAGCATCGTTTCCTATTTTAGTGCATATTCAATATGCCTTGTTTTCTTCCAAATAAAATGTTTATCTGTTTTGAGAAAGCTAGTTAGTAAAGCTCTCACGAACTTGATGGCACACTTTATTCCTTGCACTTACTAATCCTGAACCATTGTGACTTGTCCATGAAAGTTATATGCTTGCAAATTATATGCTGGGAGTCAGCAGAACCGTGCTGTCATGGGGAACGCTTTCAACACTTTTTTTTGGATATTCTATCCAGTTGATACTTTGCTATTTTGTTTAGGATTTCGACGATGTGAAATAAAACGGGAGATTGTGAGTTCATGGAGTCTATACATTTTGTTAGAGAAACGCCTGGGCCGCTAGCCTAAGCCATGCCTAATCATGGTGGAAACTTGCAGCATCACCATAATGAGCATTCTATGAAGCATCCCCAATAAAAAGCTATGCACATAGTAAATAAAAAGATCGCTCGGATGCTCATTGTCTGCTTGCCTTGTCATTTTGATCACGGGATAGCTCCTGTATCATGTGCAAGGGGTACCCCGTTGGTGGTTCTCTATGATACGCGTGCATTTACAATGACAAAAACTTACAGGTAACCAAAGTTGAGTAGCATGTGGAGCGACCCTCGTACTCAAGGGACATTGGATTTTCAGTCTATGGTATGTCAAGCATATGATTCAGAGTGGACCTCACTTTCACCTTAACCACATGAAGATGCCTATGATAGGGGCAATGAGAGCTCAAAGCTAATGAGTACCTTCCTTTCAGCATTAGGAAGCCTTTCAAACTTTTCAAAAACCGTTTTCATAACCTTGTTGAGTCACCACTTATTCTATGAGTACCTTCTTGAGAGCATAGTTGTCATTCTTGTGTTTGTTCCAAAACTTGGTTAATTATGTCATGACTTTGATGCTTATATCTCTGATATTTTTACCTCTAGTCTTCACTTGAACTTCAGAGGTGCGTTGGCACTTATATTGTGTTCTACAAAGAAAGACAAGTGAGATACCACTCTATCATACCTTACTATGAGCATTGAAATGTTGCTTATGTTTATGTTCCATGCTACTTATTATTATTGAGTTGGTTTCTCTTCATAGATTGCAATGACTATTGAGTAGACTTGGTTGCATACTTCTTATTATGAAAGGTTTAAGCATCTAATCCTGTGCTGAGAATATATACATCATATGAAGCAAATGTGTTCGTAAAAGTTCTTTTATCGCACTCAGTTTTCAACTGAATTGCTTGAGGACAAGAAATAAGCTAAACTTGGGGGAGTTGATACGTCCAAAACGTATCTACTTTCTCGAACACTTTTGCTATTGTTTCTCCTCTAAACTTGTGTGATTTGGATACAACTAACATGGACTAACTCTGTTTTCAGCAGAACTACCTTGGTGTCTTGTTTTTGTGCATAAAATCAACTATCAGGAAAAATCCCGGAAAATATGCCAAAAATTATATTTCACCAGAAGACCCACGGAGCCAGAAGATGAGATGGAGAAGGGGCCTAGCAGGCCCACACCCCTGCCAGGCACGGGCCCACCCGCGCCTAGGGGGGTGTAGCCACCCCAGGCACCCCCTTGGCCTCCCTCTGCGCCTATAAGTTGCCTTTCGACCTAAAAACTAAGGGGGGTTCGATAGTTTTCCAGAAAGAGTTATGCTCCGCCGCCACCAGAAACCAAGATTCAGATCCAAAAACTCCGTTCTGGCACCCTGCCGGGACGGGGAATTTAGAGAGGATCATCTCCATCATCATCACCAATGCAAGTTGTTTGTGATATTATCATTATGATAGTATTGTTTGTGATCTTATCTGCAAGTTGTGTATACATATCATTGTCCGGATCCAAAGGCCCCAAAGTGACAATAATTGGGACAACCGGAGGGGATGGCTGTGGTGTGAGGATCACATGTGTTCACGGAGTGTTAATTCTTTGTTCCGGTGCTCTATTAAAAGGAGCACATTAATTGCTAGTAGTTCCCTAGAGGCCCCATTGCCACGGGCTGGCTGGACAGAAGATGTTGTGCAAGTTCTCATTGCAAGCACATATGACTATATATGGAGCACATGCATAGGATTGTTTAGTATTTGGATGCTTATTATTATTTATCTGCAATGCCCTAGATCTTGAAGTTACATGTTTAGACTCGTCCATCCATCCCTATGCCTACCACACTCGAATCCCACTGTTACTGTTACTGTTACTATTGCTCCTATTTCACTGTTGTTGTTGCTACTGATAAACTCCTGTGAGCAAGATCTATTTTTAGGTGCATCTGAATTGACAACTCAGTTGTTAAAGCTTGCAAGTATTCTTTGGCTCCCCTTGTGTCGAATCAATAAATTGGGTAATACTACCTGCGAAGACTGTTGCGATCCCTACACTTGTGGGTCATCATGATGGCGGCGTCCTCCTTATCCTCCTCTTCTTGCTTGGATGGCTTGATGGTGTTGATGGAGATTGGATCTTGGTGGAGCTTGAGATTCTATGTAGGCAGCACGGCGGTAGGGCTCCGTCGTGGATGCGGTAGAAGGGATCTAGATCTTGTATATGGTTGGTGGTGGCTTCCTCCTCTCTTTTTTGAGTCCTCCCTCCTTTATATAGGCCTTGGGGGTGCCCTAGGGTTCCCCCAATACCGTCATATGACTTAAGGACGGTTCTGAAGCCTTTCCGGGGCGAAACCCCATCGGTTGTTACCTTTTGGAAACTATACGGCCGGAGCTATACATGCGGAATTTTTGCTCCGCCCGTATAGTTGGTCGTTGAATTTGCAGACCCTTTCGTATTTTGGTAGCCATTTCTTCATACGAACTCCATTTTTGGTGTTCTTAGGCTCGTTGGATTCGTCTCATTGAGGGCTACAACCCCATTATATTTGATCTTTATTTTGAGAAGTTGAAAAAATTCACTTTTTCCAACACCTCAAATGGCCAAGTCTGGTCCTGCGGTTCCTCCGTACTATACTCTCTGTTCCTTTTGCCTTTGTTTTATACATAATCATCATAAACACGTACACACATGTAAAAGACAAGAAAGAGGGATAAAATTATACCTAAACTACTAAATGTGAAAAGATCATATTGAATGTAATGAAAACAAGTAATCATGCATATCAGGCATAGCAATAGTTAGATGGAGCATGATATGATAGGCAAATGACACAATTTATATAGATAAAAAGTGTAGTATCATCACAGCCATCACTAGGGAACCAGGGGCTCACCCTGAAGCGATTAGGGTAGACGACGAGGCAGGGTGAGGCTCGGAGCGACGGCGAGGCAAGCGATAGAGCTCGTCGGGGTCGAGGAAGAAGCGCTCGATGCGGGCGATTGAGGGCGTCCCGGACCTATTCAACCAGCAAGGAGGAAGACGTCGATGCGGAGCTCGTGGTGAGGTCATCAGGGCTCGGGGAGGGCAGCAACGGCGGCTAGGGTTCGGGACCTCGTGGAAGAGGAGATAGAGAGGGAGAGGGACAACACTGGGCGAGTGAGAGGATAAGGAGAAGGAAGAGCATGTCTCGGTGATCTTATTCCCTCTCCAAAGCGGCGGACGGGCGGGAATCGTGGCATGGCGGTCGATAGTGGCGGCGGCACGCAGCTGCTTCCATTCGGAGGTAGACAAAAACATCTTTTTCAAAAAAAAACCCTGGGAAACTTGGAAACCAACCCGCGGTCCAGAGAGCACTCTCCAGGGGCTAAAACTTGCAGAGAACCCCTGGGATTTATTTAAACCTGGATTTTATTAATAAAGGATCTATTTAAATGATTTTTAAGCCATTTTAAATGGAGGGAGGTAAGGGCACTTTGCTAAATACCAGAATATTCCAAAATTTGATTTTGTAACACATTTCAAACCATTTTCGATATTGTTAGGGTTTTGTTCTTGCATTTGTTCAAATACTTGCTCACATGCATATACTTTACAATTAATACAAAGTTGGGTTGTTACAGCTCTACCCCCTTACAACAATCTCGTCCCGAGATTCCTAATTTTAGAAAAGAAGGTACGGTACTCAGATCAAAGGCGATCTTCTTGTTCCCAGGTTACTTCGTCCTCAGTGTGATGAGACCACTGAACTTTTAGGAACTTGATGTACTAACGACGAGTCTTGCACTCAGTTTCATCAAGGATATGAATAGGATACTCATGATAAGTTAGATCCTTTTGAAGGTTAAGAGTTTTGTGATCAACACCACGAATGGGGTCTTTGAAGAAACGCTTGAGTTGAGACATATGAAAGACATCATGCACCTCGGGAAAATTTGCAGGTAGCTTTAATTGATATGCGAGTTTATCTTGCCTAGAAAGAATGCAAAAAGGACCAACATAGCGAGGAGCCAGTTTGCCTTTGATGCAGAAACGATGGACTCCCTTTAAAGGAGTGACTCGAAGATAAGCTTGATCACCAACTTCATATTCAACATGTTGATGGTGACGGTCATGATAGCTTTTCTGGCGAGATTGAGCAGTTTTCAAATGATCTCG
This sequence comes from Avena longiglumis, assembly GCA_030063025.1. Lineage (NCBI taxonomy): Eukaryota > Viridiplantae > Streptophyta > Magnoliopsida > Poales > Poaceae > Avena > Avena longiglumis. Next base: position 173,226,108 of record CP125973.1, read on the forward strand.
AATGATACGGACTTGATCTTCTACTTCCTGGATCATATCCTGTCCAAAGAGCTTTCTTTCGCCAGTTTACGACTAGTTCAAAGGAGTACGACAGGTTCTTCCTTATAAGAACTGGAATGGTTCCATGTCTATACTGGATTAATAACTGTTGTTGTAGGAGAATTCAGCAAAAGAAAGGCATTTCTCCCAGTTCTTTCCGAAAGATATGACACACGCTCGGAGCATGTCTTCAAGGATTTGATTCACCCTTTCGGTCTGACCACCACTACTAGGATGATAAGCTGTACTGAAGGACAAATGGGTTACCATAGCTTTTTGGAAACTTGTCCAGAACCTTGAAGTGAACAAACTCCCTCGGTCAAAGACAATTTTCTTTGGAATCCCATGAAGGACAACTATTCAAGAGATGTATAGATCTGCCAATTAACTAGCAGTAATACTCTCGCGAACAGGTAGGAAGTGAGCAACCTTGGACATATAGTCAACAATTACCCAGATGGCATCATTTCCCTTTTGAGTCTTAGGAAAACCAGTGATAAAATCCATACAAACTTCATCCCATTTCCACTCAGGTATTCGATGTGATTGCAGGAGACCAGCGGGTATTTCGTGCTCAGCCTTGACACAACAGCAAACGTCACATTCGGCAACAAAACGAGCGATATCCTTCTTCATACCAGACCACCAGAATCTCTGACGAATATCCCGGTACATCTTGGTACCTCCAGGGTGGATAGAAAGGGGTGTTTCATGAGCTTCGGTAAGAATTATCTGCTTCAAGTCCTTTCCATTTGGTACTACCAGATGTGTACCAAAATATAGAACACCTTCTTCGTTAACAGAGAAATATTTAGCAACTCCGCTAACAATGTTCTCTTTAATCATGTAAATATTAGGATCTCGCCTTTGAGAAGCTTTAATTCGATCATCCAGAGAAGACTTCACTTCGAGAGTAGAAATAAATCCACAAGGAACTACTTGGTTTAACCTAGAAAATTCCTCATGAAGAGAAGGCTAACCTTGTTTGATCAACATGTTGTTGCAATAAGACTTACGACTTAGCGCATCAGCAATGACGTTGGCTTTGCCGGGTTGATAGTTGAGACCCAAATCATAGTCCTTGATGAGTTCCAACCATCTTCTTTGCCTGAGATTCAGATCAAGTTGTGTGAAGAGATACTTCAAACTCTGATGATCCAAGTATATAACTCACAATGACTATCGAGGAGGTAATGTCGCCATTTCTTAAGAGCGGGAACAACAACTGCAAACTCGAAATCATGAGTTGGGTAGTTGTTATCATGTGGTTTTAACTGCTGGGAAGCATAAGACACCACATGCCCATCTTGCATCAACACACATCCGAGACCTTGGTGAGAAGCATCATAGAAGATGACAAAGTCTTTGCTAGTGTCTGGAAGAACTAGCACCAAAGCAGTTGTTAGCTTGGTTTTCAAAACCTGAAAGCTTTCTTCAGCCTTATCAGACCATTCAAACTTATTATCATTCTTAATAAGATCAGTCATCGGCTTTGCAATCTTGGAGAAGTTCTCGATGAATCGACGGTAATAAACAGCCAATCCAAGGAAGCTTCGGACATCCTTAGTGGACTTGGGAGATTCCCAGTCGAGGATAGTTTGGACCTTATCTAGGATAACAGCAATCCCTCTGGCAAAAACAAATTGACCAAGGAATATGAGCTCTTTCAACCAAAACTCACATTTGGAAAACTTGGCATATATACGATGTTCTCGAAGTTTTGTTAGCACCAACCGAAGATGTTCAGTGTGTTCTTATTCAGTCTTGGAATATACCAGAATATCGTCGATGTAGACCACAACTAACTTGTAAAGATATTCCATGAAGACAAATATAATAAGCCGCATAAAAGTGGCTGGAGCATTGGTAATACCAAAAGACATGACGGTGTACTTGTAAAGACCATAACGAGTGGTGAAAGCAGTCTTTGGAATATCTTCCTTCTGGATCTTTAATTGGTGATACCCTGACCTCAGATCCATCTTGGAAAAGACGGTGGCACCACTTAACTGATCAAAAATATCATTGATCCTAGGGAGATGAAACTTGTTCTTGATAGTCGCAACATTGAGTAGGCGATAATCCACAACCAGACGCGGTATATTGGTATCCCGCTTCTTAACAAAGATGGTAGGACATCCCTAGGAAGATGTGCTTGGCTAAATGTATCCTTTTACCTCTAACTCCTCTACTTGCTTCTTCAAATCCACTAGCTCATGAGGAGGCATAGGATAGGGTATCTTAGAAACAGGAGCAGTTCCAGGAACTAACTCTATGAAAAAATCCACACTTCGATTAGGTGGCATGCCAGGAAACTCCTCGGGAAAGACATCCGGGAATTCACATACCACGGCAACATCTTGGATCTCCAGTGGAGGTAGAACTTCAAGAGCATAAATCTCCGCTTCAGGAATAGAAACAACTGAAGGAGATAGTGACCCTACGGTCCAATACTTGGCTGTTATGCCAGCAAGACTAGTCAGAGTCATAGACTTGGTTGTACAGTCGAGCATCGCTTGATAGTGAGTCAACCAGTCCATGCCCAAAATGATGTCAATGTCAGTTGACTTGAGGGCAATGCGAGAAGTGGGGAAAAGTTGATAGGCAACTTCAATTATATTCCCATGACTATGAAGGGTTTCGCGGCATAGTAAATCAAAATTTTCTACGGATGCGAACAGAGGGAAAGCCAAGATCTAATCTAGGAGATGCAATCAACGAGAGAGATTGGATTAGATCTTCATACCCTTGAAGATTCGCACAGCGGAACGTTCGTCGGAACGTGGGTGATGTACTCGTACTCGCCTCTCCTCCTCGCGATCCGATCCGATCTAGCACCACAAGTGGCGGTGCCTCCGTGAGATGCACACGTGCAGCACCTCGACGTCTCCTCCTTCCTCGGACCAGAGAGTATGGTGGAGAGATAGATTGGATCTACAACACGACGGCGTGGTGTATATGGTGGAGAATTTCTGCAGGCTTCGCCTACAAACAATCGGGAGGAGAGAGGAAGGTAGCAAGGCTGCTAGGGCTTGGAGGAAGGTGTGTGTATAGGGAGGCGCACCCTCTATATATAGAGGGGCGCCAGCCCTTGCCCCTCCTCCAAGCCTATCTCTAGTTTAAACAATTTAAACTCTCCCTTATCTAGAAATCCTATCTCTAGTTTAAACGATTTAAACTCTCCCTTATCTAGAAATCCTATCTCTAGTTTAAACGAGTTGAAACTTATCTAGGATCGGCTGGGCCCTATGGGGCCTTGTGCCCCTAGACCAATGCGGCCAGGACACTCCCTCATAGGCCCATGCCCCCTCCCGGAAGGTGGGGCCACGTTGGTCCCCTTCCGGAAGGTTCTAGAAGCTTCCGGTACAATACCGATTAACCCGGAACAATTCCGAACTCCAAAAACTGCACTGCCTTATATGAATCTTATTCTCTGGACCAATCCGGAACCTCTCGTGATATCCCGGATCCCATCCGAGACTCCGAACAAAAATTCATAAACCAATTATCCAATCTATCCTAGCGTCGAGATACGTTAAGTGTGTGACCTCGGGTTCGAGAATATGCGTACATGATCTTCTATCAATAATCAACAGCCTGCAGGCACCCATATTGACTCCCACATTCATCGATGATCATATCGGATGAACCACGATGCCAGGATTCAATCAATCCCATATATATATTCCTTCGTCTCGCGATATTTTACTTGCGAGATTCGATCGTCGGTACCGTCATACCTAGTTCAATCTCGCTCACAGCAAGTAATTTACTGTTCGTAATCCGATATCACTTTGTGATTAACTCATTAACCACATGCTTGCAAGCGGTGTTGATATCGATTACCGAGTGGGCTCAAGTATATCTCTCCGACTTGGGAGGGACAAATTCCATCTCGATACATACAACCCAGATACTTTCCGATCACCGAGAGACACCTTTATGATCACCCTCTCATAGGATGACGTTTGATGACCTCAAAGCTTTCTTCCGATACCAGGAGTTGCATTATCTCATGGTCTAAGGAATACAATATTTGACATAGGAAAAGCTTCGCAAAGATGAACACGATGAACGATCTAATTGCTTCGCTTAGTTTGGAGTCTCCATCATATCATTCTCCCAATGATATGATCTCATTATCAATTGACAACTCATGTCTATGGTTAGGAAACCTTAACCATCATTGATCAATGAGCTAGTCCATAGAGGCGTACTAGGGACACGGTGTTGTTTACAAACCACACAAGTATTAAAGTTTCCGCTTAATACAATTCTAGCATGGAACATAAACTTTATCATGAACAAGAATTATAATAATAACATCTTTATTATTGCCTCTAGGACATAATTCCAACAGTCTCCCACTTGCACTAGAGTCACACCCATGGCACTGAGGTGTTGATCATGTTTTACACGTGGAAGAGGTTTAGTCAGTGGATCTGCGACATTCAGATCCGTATGTACTTTGCTAATCTTCAGATCTCCATCTGCTATATAATCTCGGATTATATGAAACTTGCGGTTGATATGCTTGGTCTTTGGATGATATCTTGGTTCCTTAGCGAGTGCTATGGCGCCAGTGTTATCACACAATATCTCCAGTGGGTCCAATGCACTTATAACCACGCCAAGCTCGATGATGAAGTTTCGATCCAAACTCCTTCACTTGACGCTTCGGCAGCCATGTATTCGCCTCTCATGTAGATCCGCGATCACGCTTTGCTTTGCTTCTCCAACTCACAGCTCCTCCATTCAAAATATAAACGTATCCCCGTCTCGAGATTTGGAATCATCCTTGTCGGTGTCAAAACTAGCATCGACGTAACCTTTTACGACAAGTGTTCATCACCCCATAGACTAAGAACATTTCTTTAGTTCTATTTAGGTACTTTAGGATGTTCTTCACGGCTGTCCAGGTTCCACTCTGGATCACTTTGATATCTGCTCGTCAAACTAAGAGCATGGGACACATCCGGTCTAGTACACAAGATGGCATACATGATGGAACCTATGGCCGAGGCATAAGGCACTTTGCTCATAGCTTCCCTATCATTTCATCAGATGGACCGAGCCTTGCTCAATATCTTACCCGACAACATAGGCACCGAACCTTTCTTTGCCTTATCCATTCTGAACCTTTTTGAACTTTGTCTAGGTATGCACTCGCTTAAAGCTATCAGCGCCTTTGTCTATCTCTATAGATTTTGATGCCCAATATATAAGCAGCTTCACCTAGGTCTTTCATTGAAAACACTTGTTCAAATAACTCTTCACATCGTTAAGCATGTTGATGTCATTTCCGATAATCAATATGTCATCCACATATAGTACCGTAAACGCCACCGAGCTCCCACTCACTTTCTTGTAGATACAAGCTTCGTAGCAATTTGGAACAAATCCAAAGCTCTTGATCACTTGATCAAAATGAAGGTTCCAACTCCGAGATGCTTGCTTCATCCATAAATGGAACGTGAAGTTTGCATACTTTACTAGCATCCTTAGGATCGACAAAACCTTCGGTTGCATCATATACAACTCTTCATCAATGTTGCCATTGAGGAAAGCGGTCTTGACATCCATCGCCATATTTCATAATCATGAACGCAGCAATTGCTAATAAAATCCGAATGGACTTAAACATCGCTACGGAGAGAAAGTCTCATCGTAGTCAACACCTTGAACTTGTCGAAAACCTTTTGCGACAAGCCGTGCTTTATAGACGGTAACATTACCATCCGCGTCGCTTTCTTCTTGAATATCCATTTGCACTCAACGGCCTTTCGATCGCTAGGAGGATCCACCAAAGTCCATACTTGGTTTTCGCTCATGGATACCAATTGATTTCATGGCTTCCACCATTTCTCGAGTCTGGGCTCATCATCGCTTCCTCATAGTTCGTAGGTTCACCGTCTTCTACCAACAAGACAGTCAAGACAGGTTGCGCACCACTCGGGAGGGCACGCGACCTTGTCGACCTGCGACGTTCAAGATGCAAGATCGTCCAAGCTTCATGATCCTTGTCATTAGCTTCCTCTATTGTTGGTGCAGCGCTGGAACAATTTCAGTGCTGCGCTACTCTCCAATTCAAGAGAAGGTTCAATAACCTCGTCAAGCTCTACTTTCCTCCCACTCACTTCTTTCGAGAGAAACTCCTTCTCAAGAAAGGAACCGTTCTTTGCGACAAACACTTTGCCTTCGGTTCTGTGATAGAAGGTATACCCAATAGTTTCCTTAGGGTATCCTATGAAGACACATTTCTCTGCTTTGGGTTCGAGCTTGTCCGGCATCAACTTCTTGACGTAAGCTTCGCATCCCCAAACTTTAAGAAACGACAACTTAGGTTTAGCACCAAATCACAGTTCATACGGTGTCATCTCAACGGATTTAGGTGGAGCCCTATTTAAAGTGAATGCAGCGGTTTCTAATGCATAAACCCAAAATGATAACGGCAAATCAGTAAGAGACATCATTGATCGGACCATATCTAATAGGGTTCGATTCCGGCGTTCAGACACACCATTGCGCTGTGGTGTTCCGGGTGGCGTGAGTTGTGAAACGATTCCACTTGCTTTAAGATGCGTGAGAAAATCATAACTCAAATATTCGCCCCCACGATCGGATCGTAGAAACTTAATCTTTCTGTTATGATGGTTCTCCACTTCATTCTGAAATTCCTTGAACTTTTCAAATGTTTCAGATTTATGTTTCATTAAATAGATATACCCATATCTACTTAAGTCATCGGTAAAAGTGAGGAAATAACGATATCCACCGCGCGTCGAAACACTCATCGGTCCGCATACATCGGTATGTATGATTTCCAACAAGTCCGTTGCTCGCTCCATCATACCGGAGAACGGGGTTTTGATCATCTTGCCCATGAGGCATGGTTCGCATGTGTCAAATGATTCAAAAATCAAGAGACTCCAAAAGTCCATCAGAATGGAGTTTCTTCATGCGCTTTACACCAATATGACCTAGACGATAGTGCCACAAATAAGTAGTATTATCACTATCTACTTTGCATCTCTTAGCCTCAATGTTATGGATGTGTGTTTCATCCCTTTCGAGATTTAGAAGAAATAAACCATTCACAAGAGGTGCATGACCATAAAAGATGTTACTCATATAAATAGAACAACCATTATTCTCCAATTTAAATGAATAACCGTCTTGCAATAAACACGATCCAGAAATAATGTTCATGCTCAACGCAGGCACATAATAACACTTATTAAGGTTTAAAACTAATCCCGAAGGTAAAACTAAGGAGAGCGTGCCGACGGCCATCACATCAACTCTTGATCCGTTGCCAACGCGCATCGTCACCTCATCCCTCGCAAGCCGCCGTCTATTCCGTAGCTCCTGTTTCGAGTTACAAATATTATTCACTGAACCGATATCAAATACCCAGGCACTACAACGAGGGCTAGTAAGGAAAACATCAATAACATGTATATCAAATATACCTTTGATGGTGCCAGCCTTCTTGTCCGCTAAGTACTTCGGACAGTTGCGCTTCCAGTGACCCCTGCCCTTGCAATAGAAGCACTCAGTGTCCGGCTTAGGACCAGACCTGAGCTTCTTCTCAGCAGGGGCATTGCGCTTGCCACCGCCCTTCTTGAAGGGCTTATTTGCTCCCTTACCTTTCTTAAAGGAGGGCTGTTGACCATCAACACGTGATTATCCTTCTTGATGTCCACTTCCGCAGCCTTCAGCTTTGCGAAGAGCTCGGTGATCGTATCAGTGGAATCAATCTGATTATGAGTCACTACAAAACTTTTGTAGCTGGGAGGGAGTGATTGCAGAACCACACAATCTTGAGCTCCTGGAATGGTGCATTCCAGTTGCTCAAGCGTTGAGTGTAGCCCGACATCTTTATGGCGTGCTCACTAACGGAACTCCTTCCTCCATCTTGCGCTTAAAGAACTTCTCGGAGATCTCATATCTCTCAAGACGGGCTTGAGTCTCAAACATGGTTTTCGCTCCTCGAGAATCTCAAAGGGCCGGATAGGTTTCAAAACGATTTTGAAGCTCGGTTCCATAGCAAACAACATGGTGCTCTTAATCACACCATAATCATCTTTGCGCGATCGATAGATAGCTTTCTCATCGGTAGCCGATTGCAGAGGGGTTACCTAACGCTTTCTCAAGGACATAGTCCTTTTGTCCGCTGCAGAATGATTCTTAGATTGCGGAACCAGTTGGTGAAGTTAGACCCATTGTTTCTAAGCTTTTCTTTCTCAGAAAAAACATTGAAGTTGGACTTGGCCATTGGATCTACAGTATTTGCAAGTACAATTTAGACTATGTTCATGATAAATAGTTCAACTTAATCAAATTACTAGATGAACTGCCACTAAATTCAACATCCCTCAAGTTGTTTAGTGAACACGATCCAAATTCACCACACCTAATCCGATCATCACGAGAAGAGATGTGGTTTCAATGGTGGACAACGAAGTGTCGATCATATCATTCATATGACTCATGCTTAACCTTTCGGTTCTTGTGTGTTGAGGCCATGTCCGTACATGCTAGGCTCGTCAAGTTAGACCCAAGTATTTGAGCGTGTGCAAAACCGGCTTGCACCGTTGTATGTGAGCGAGAGTCTATAGCACCCGATCATCACGTGATGCTTGGACACGACGAACTTTCGCAACGGTGCATACTTGGGGAGAACACAGTTTTATCTTGATCTTTAAGTGAGGAATCATCTTATAATGCTACCGTGATCTAAGCATAATAAGATACATAAAGGGATAAACATCACATGCATATAACTTTATGTGACATGGTATAGCCAATCTTCGCAAGAATGATCTCCATCTTGTGCGTTCGGCATGATCTCCATCACTCCACCATGATTGCCTCCACCACGAATAGCAACTACAACTATTGCTAACTACTTAGCGATAAAGTAAAGCTATTACATGGCGTATAAGAAGTTGACTCGCAGGTCATACACAATTATAAAGACAACCATATGGCTCCTGCCGGTTGTGTACTCATTGACATGCAGGTCGTGAAACATTACAAAACATGATCATCGCATACAATATACACATCACATCTTGGGCCATACCATATCACAGAAAACACTCCCTGCAAAAACAAGTTAGACGCCTCTACTTTGTTGTTGCATGTTTTACGTGGCTTATGGGAGTAGATGCTAAGAACGATTATTACTACGGAAAGCCACAACGGTGATATTATGGTTGCCAAACTCCGGTGTTAATCCCATGACAACTATAGTGAGAGAAACTGACATCCACCAGCCGCATGTGTGGTACAAGCCACACGTCAAGTGCGGAGCCGGTCTCATGACGGCGTCAGCGTAAGGTTGGCCTGGACCGCTTCAATCTCACTATCCCGCGTCATAAGAAGAACACAAACAAGAGGATTGCAACAGAAAACATCAACGCCCGCAACAACCATGTTGCGTTCTACTCGTGAAACACATCTACGCATAGATCTAGCTCTGATACCATCAAGGGTTTTTCGGCATAGTAAATCAAAATTTTCTACGGATGCGAGCAGAGGAAAGCCAAGATCTAATCTAGGAGATGCAATCAACGAGAGAGATTGGATTAGATCTTCATACCCTTGAAGATTCAAGCTGAACGCCTGCGTTCGGAACGTGGGTGATGTAGTCGCACTCGCTTCTCCCTCGCGATCCGATCCGATCTAGCACCACAAGTGGCGGTGCCTCCGTGAGATGAACACGTGCAGCACCTCGGCGTCTCCTCCTTCCTCGGACCAGCGAGTATGGTGGAGAGATAGATTGGATCTACAACACGGCAGTGGTGTATATGGTGGAGAATTTCACTGCGCAGGCTTCGCCACAAACAGTCGGGAGGGAGAGGAAGGTAGCAAGCTGCTAGGGCTTGGAGGAAGGTGTGTATAGGAGGGCGCACCACCCTCTATATATAGAGGCGGCCAACCCTGCCCTCCTCCAAGCCTATCTCTAGTTTAAACAATTTAAACTCTCCCTTATCTAGAAATCCTATCTCTAGTTTAAACGATTTAAACTCTCCCTTATCTAGAAATCCTATCTCTAGTTTAAACGAGTTTAAACTTATCTAGGATCTGGGCCCTATGGGGCCTTGTGCCCTGGCCCAATGCGGCCAGGACACTCCCTCATAGGCCCATGCCCCTCCCGGAAGGTGGGGCCACGTTGGTCCCTTCCGAAGGTTCTAGAAGCTTCCGCACAATACCGATTAACCCGGAACAATTCAACTCCAAAAACTGCCTTATATGAATCTTATTCTCGGACCATTCCGAACCTCTCATGATATCCCGGATCCCATCCGAGACTCGAACAAAAATTTATAAACCAATTATCCAATCTATCCTAGCGTCGAGATCGTTATGTGTGACCTCGGGTTCGAGAATATGCACATGATCTTCTATCAATAATCAACAATGGGTCTGGCACCCATATTGACTCCACACATTCATCGATGATCATATCGGATGAACCACGATGCCAGGATTCAATCAATCCCATATATATATTCCCTTCGTCTCGCGATATTTTACTTGCCGAGATTCGATCGCTTGCATCGTCATACCTAGTTCAATCTCGTCCACGGCAGTACTTTACTCGTTCCGTAATCCGATATCACTTTGTGATTAACTCCTTAACCACATGCTTGCAAGCGGTGTTGATATCGATTCGAAAGTGGGCAAGTATATCTCTCCGACTTGGGAGGGACAAATTCCATCTCGATACATACAACCCAATGAGATACTTTCCGATCACGAGAGACACCTTTATGATCACCCTCTCATAGGATGACGTTTGATGACCTCAAAGCTTTCTTCCGATACCAGGGAGTTGCATTATCTCATGGTCTAAGGAATACAATATTTGACATAGGAAAAGCTTCGCAAAGATGAACACGATGAAACGATCTAATTGCTTCGCTTAGTTTGGGTTTGTCCATCATATCATTCTCCCAATGATATGATCTCACTATCAATTGACAACTCATGTCTATGGTTAGGAAACCTTAACCATCATTGATCAATGAGCTAGTCCATAGAGGCGTACTAGGGACACGGTGTTGTTTACAAACCACACAAGTATTAAAGTTTCCGCTTAATACAATTCTAGCATGGAACATAAACTTTATCATGAACAAGAATTATAATAATAAAATCTTTATTATTGCCTCTAGGGCATAATTCCAACAGACTATACATGGTAGAACACCATCTAGAACCAGGAGACTGAACCAACAAAGGAACAGACAACCCCTCAAAACTTATCCCATGCATTTGAGCAAAAGCTTGTGATAGAAATGAATGTGATGCTCTATAATCAAACAAAACTTTGGATAGAATTTGATTGATATGAAGCGTACCCATAATGACACTTGGATCTTCATGAGCCTCCTGATGTCTACGCACGCTTCTATTCTTGTAGACAGTGTTGGGCCTCCAAGTGCAGAGGTTTTTAGAACAGCAACAAGTTTCCCTTAAGTGGATCACCCAAGGTTTATCGAACTCAGGGAGAAAGAGTTCAAAGGTATCTCTCTCAAGAAACCCTGCAATGAAGATACAAGAAGTCTCTTGTGTCCCCAACACACCCAATACACTTGTCAGGTGTATAGGTGCACTAGTTCGGCAAAGAGATAGTGAAATACAAGTAATATGGATGATTATAAGTGGTAATTGCAATCTGAACTAAAAATGTCAGCAAGCAAACATGTTGCAGGAATGATTGTAAACGGTGTTTCAATGCTTAGAAACAAGGCCTAGATATCATACTTTCACTAGTGGACACTCTTAATAAACATATAATATCTTCTCTTCACTATGCTACCCTGAACTACTCTCCGGTTGGACGGTGTAGGGCTATAACAACACACCTCAAAGTGCGCATTCCCCATCTAGATAACCCCACACTGTCACCTTGAGCGCTACATGGTTCCAACAAACACCACAATCTCATAGAGACATCCAACTCAAATTATAACTCATGATAAGTATTTTTGTAATCTTTAGCCTAAGAGACACACACGATGTGCACACTATCACCTTCACACACGTGGGACAAGGTGTCTCCGGAGATCACATTGATAAAAGAACTTGAGTAGCATAATAGATCCACTTATTCAACTATATTACAAAGCTCATGATCATAATAAGGTCACGCATAGAGAGAGACGATCACATTGCTACCGGTAGAGCCCTTAGCCTCGAGGGAGAACTACTCCCTCATCATCATGGGAGTCAGCAACGACGATGTAGATGGCGGTGGCTCTGGGGGCAATTCCCCGTCCTGGCAGGGTGTCGGAACAAAGACTTATGTCCCCCGAATCTCGTTTTTGGTGGCGGCAGCGCTGCAGAACTTTTCGTGGAATTCTGATCTGGTATCCAGGGTTTTTTCCTTGGGGGGAATATATAGGTGAAGGGGCAAGGTCGGTGGACGCCCGAGGGGCCCACACCATACGGTGGTACGTCCAGGGGGCCCGCGCGGCCAGGTGGTGTGGTTGCTTCGCGGCTAATCTTCGTCTCTCCTTTGGACTTCGTGTCTTGTCAGGGAAATTTTGAACTTTGGCTTTTGTTTCGTCCAATTCTGAGAATATTTCTTTATCAGCTTTTCTGAAACCAAAAACATAAGAAAAGAGGATCTGGCACTGTGGCATCTTGTTAATAGGTTAGTTTTAGAAAATGTATAAAATGCCTCAAAGTGTATACAAAACATAAGATAGTTGGTACAAAACAAGCATGGAGCATCAAAAATTATAGATACGTTTGCGACGTATCACCTCCTCAGCAGGATATGGTTAAGATAACCTTTTCCAGCACCCTAAGACTTATCATTCTTCTTTGGTGGTGGTGCTCTCTGAGCGACACTCTTTTGAGGACACTCCTTTGCAAAGTGACCACGCTAGCGACAGTTGAAACAAATAAGACCTGATGCATTACCAGCAGTAGGGTAGTTTGTCCCACCAGCATTGTTGGAAGTAGCATTCAGGCGAGGTGCATAGCCATAAGACCTTGGGGTGTAAGTAGCACGTGGCACATCACACTGTATGGTACAAATACATTGCGCTTTTTATTGCTTGAACCAGCCTAGGTGTACCCCTCCTGAGGATGCTTACAAGTTTCTTCATACTCCACCTTTCCACTCTCGGCCTTCATAGTCTTGTTTACAAGACCTTGGAAGTTACCAAAGTTCATGAGGTGGATATCACGGTGAACCTCAGGATCTAGTCCCTTGCGGAATAGAGCTTGCTTCTTAGTATCCGTGGAGACCTCTTTAGTAGCATAACAGGCAAGACGATTGAAGTTGCGCTGGTGATCACACACAGAACCAGTGCCCTGCTTCAGCTTGAGGAACTCCTCCCTCTTTTGATCCATAAGACCCTCTGGAATATGGTAGGCTCGGAAGGCTTCAGTAAACTCTTGCCATGTAACAACATGTTGAGTAGCTTGCATTGCCAAGAAATTTTCCCACCAGGAGCCAGCTACTCCCTCCAGGTGATATGCAGCATAAGTCACCTGATCAGCTTGAGCAACATGACCAACCTAAAGTTTGCGATTGATGGTGCGAAGACAGTAGTCTACATCATGGGGCTTAGTGGAATAGCTGTAGATTGGAGGAGTGGGACGTATGAAATCCTTGATACCAACTTGATTGTTCTAGCTTTGAGTAGTGTTGTGCTCAATCCTTTCCAGGAGCCTCATGTTGTAAGTACGGTTGGTTTCATACATAGCCATGAGTTGAACCATTGACGGTGGTGGAGGAATGTTAGAAGATTCCCCCTCATTTGTAGCACCACGGGCATGGGCATGAGTACGAGCACGAGAATGGTCACCCATCCTGGAAGAACAGATGGAGTTAAACAAGGAATTCAAAGGAACAAAACAAAAGGAAGAGCAAGGATTACTTGATATAAAGCATATCATCTCATCAGGCATGGTAGTCTCAAAGCATACTAATGTATACACTAACCAGCTGACTTACAAACCATAACAATGGGATGCTAAGATGTTGCACATCAAGTAGAACTGAGATATCTTGGAACTCTGAGAGTAGCAACCAAGTACAGAGTACTTAAGAAGAAAAAACCCTGAAACCACGGTCCTAAAAGTTTGAGATAAGAGGTAAGAAATGGAAACCTTTTCAAACCAATTAGGATAAGAAAACTTCAGCATTAGAATCACACCGGAGAAGGAGTAAAAAGAATCCTAGTCAAAGTTTTTGCAAATAATTTTCAACTTTCAAATAATTTTCTCAACTTCTAGACTCAACATCGACCAATAAAAGGGTTTCCTACAAGCAGTCCTACTCTGATACCAAAACATGTAACACCCCCGAGTTTAGGGATAAACAAACCTCATATCACCATCTGAGGTAAGCTCAACTCCAAGCTCGGAAGATCACAATATAAGAATCGGTAACATTACAGAACATAGATATTCAACAACATAGGTTTAAACTCTTAACAGAGTACGATATTAGGTTATTACAAACCAGAGGTTATAGAGCCAACACCACATCAAACAGTGAAAGCAAATTATGTTGTTCTACACAACAACTTAGCAAAGGGCCTAAGAGGCCATAAACATAAGCGGCGTCCATCCCATAGTCCTTAGGCTACTACTTGGGACCCCCAACTACTCATTGATGTCAACATAGAAGCCACCTTCAGTTGCAACTAGATCATCTGTAGAAAAACAACAATGGCACAAGGCTGAGTACGAGGATGTACTCCGCAAGACTTAGATAACCTAGTATCTACATGCTCTGGCTAGAGAGGATTTCTTTTGGATTTACTTTTGCGTAAAGCGATCTTTGTTCGTAAACAAGAGAGAGAAGAGGTTCCTCTACTCAGAGTATTTTAAAAGGGGCAAGAGAACGACTTATTTATCTTGGATATCATCTCTTGAGAACCACCAGCTTTATCAGAACCTCCTATCTAGGATCACCCCCTAAAGCCTAGAGGAAGCATCCTTAAGCACACGTGGATCAGCAAGTTTGATAGTCGGTTAATGGTATCTATGATCTTAGAATTCAGTCACCAAGCATTCATAACTGTGAACACATCTTTTTGAAAAGATTAATACTCTACAGGGGTGTACAACTTTACCCACACATACCAACCGACTCTTAATGACAAATATTATTAGCCCTCTTACTTGGAAGGCCGGCGGAGGGTGGTTGACTATGACCTTTACCTTGCTTTCTCCGAGACCATGAGTCCCTCCCTAAGGATGGTTCTGCCGTAATGGGTCAAGTCCCGAAGCCGGTCCCTAGAGATGTGAGGCAAGGTTGGTTTACCAGGGGATCCATTGACCCCAAGCAACCCGATCCATGCTTCCCTACCTGTTATGATGCACCTCCTTCTCCTCCTGTGTCGAAAATGTTTTCAATGCATATGCCAAATGGAAAGCCTGAACTATGTGACTCATGGAATCTACTAGGCAAGTTAGTCAGTTGAGGGGTTCCCAAGCCCCGTGTGGTTGTACGCTCGTCTCGATTCCAAAGGCAAGAACTCAGTTCCTAAAGGTGGCAAGCGTAGGACTACAAAAACCACACCCAACGTGGCCTCCCATGCAAGCCTTAGCATGTTTAGTCAACTCCTCCGATCATATCTCCATCTCCTACCTTTCTATATTCCTTGGAATCTCTAATTCATCATCCGAATGAATCAGACATTACTGCTAAGCGTGGCTAAGATGTCGGTCATAGAATCTCTAGCAACGCTCACATGCCAGACCTAAGTATGCTAGGAGTAGTGAATCAAGAGTTTACGGCTACTGACAAAAGACCACATTAGAATCATATGCATCATAGCGAGAAAGTAAAATACTTTATAAAAGTAGGTTCATAATGAGAGGCTACGCTTGCCTTGTCCTTCGGTAGACAGGTATGGATCCGCGTTGTCATTGACTTCGACCACAGGATCAGATCCTATCGCGAAGAACCAAATGCAGGAAAGAGAGGCAACAGTCAAGACATGGCATAATGCAATGCACAATCAATATGTATGGCATGTCATAATTAGATATTCTATAGTAATCCTAGGTGCAACATTGATTTAAGAGGGTGTAGGATGCCCTTGCGAAGGCACACCGTCGAACCCACATGTACATAAGGGGTGTTGATGTTCCTTTACATAAACTAGGGTTTTGAGTTGCTTGACAATGTATTATTATAGCTTAGATAGGTAGATCTCATTTTTCTGAACATTTTGATATATTGTACTTTTTTTGATTAAATATGAATTAGTTATGAATTTTACAAGTTTATATTAATTTTTGCCATTTTTGAACATTTCTAAAAATTATTAAAGGTTTATTACATCACCCTGACGTCAGAAACCCTAACCCTAATATTTTCTATACCGCAGCAGTGTCTACCGCAGTCGCTGACAAAGGGGGCCCATGCCACGCTAGGTCCACCCTACGACCACGTGGTGGCCACATCGGACTCGACGGAGGGGCGCGACAGGTGGTGGTCTCCGGCGACATCCCAGCGGTTCCAGGAAGCATCGTTGGCTGCATTTGAACCACGTGAGCAAGAGGAACCTAAGCTACCTAGCGCCGCTATCTAAAGGTCGCCGGAGCAAGCGCGACGGCGAGCGGTGGAGGAGCTCTTGGGCGCACTATGAGAAGCGGCTATGCGGGGCAAACAACAAGGAGAGGGGGTTCTAGGGCACCAGTGGCTCACCCTGAAGAAATTAGGGTAGAAAGCGAGGCAGGACGAGGCTCGGAGCAATGGCGAGGCGAGCGACGGAGCTTGTCGGGGTCGAGGAAGAAGCACTCGATGCAGGCGATTGAGGGCATCTCGGCCCGATTCAACCGGCGAGGAGGAAGAAGGCATCGAGGCGGAACTCGTGGTGAGGTCAACATGGCTCAGGGAGGGCAGCAACTCACATGTATATACCCTATGGACGCCTCACATTGGTATACCCGGTCCAGTCCAGGGAAGGCCCACTTGAAGACTTGTTGTCCAAGAAGATTTCGGGTGGCCCAAGCCCATTGCAAGTTCGACTCCTTGATGGACACGACTAGTTGTAGATAGAATTTTGAAGGGTTCAAACCTAACTTGTAACCGACTCGACCTACCCCCGGGACCTGGCCTATATATATAAAGTCCAGGAGGGCACGGAGAGAAGGATCTCTCCAACTCATATACACATCTCACGCCAGATTGCATCTGTTCACCCCTGTAACCTTCGGTTCCACTGTAATCAAGAATAGACAAGCAGGAGTAGGGTTTTCCCTCCGGGGGCCTGAACCTGGGTAAACCTTGTGTCCCCATGTTGGTTGCCTGTTAACCGTCTCGCGACTTCCAGCATCCCCATCTTCTCCAAAACCCAAGTCCATAACAATGGGAATTGATGAGATCGAACCTCGTCAATTGGCGCCGTCTATGGTAACTGGGACGCTGATCGTGCGGTCGTGATGGCCCATCCGAAGCGATCTATGATTCCTCGATGACGGAGAATCACCTCCTCTTCGGTGCTTTCGACTTCACCGCCCACTCACCGGCCACCCGCAAGGATTTCGAGTCCGTAGGCGACGGATTCGAGATGTTATTCAGGAGCTTCTTCTTCCAGGTGGGGCAAACTGGCACCCTCCGCCTCCCAGAGCGGGTACCACCTCCGGTAATCAGGCCCACCTCGTGGGTGCCACCAATCGACGCCTTGTGCATGGAATCGCTAACAAGCGATTCAGATGACAACAGCAGTTGCAACTCTAATCTGTGCGATCCCCCTTCGGGTGAAGGAACCTATGGTTCTAGATCTAAAAATGCGGGAGCAGCGACCCCCTCTGTGAGTGCTACATGTGCGCTTTCATCCATAGCGGCGACGTTAATGATGGAACCGATCCGTCGTTGGATCCTCCTCCAAACCCCCAAGCTGAAAACGGAGGAGATGGAATAGTACCGCCCAACCCCAGCGGGAATCGGGGACCCAACAACACCGAGGCACTGGCCACGTCCATATCAATCTCAGCATCTCCCAATAGGAAATGGTGCATGAGGCTATACGAGGAAACCCTCAGGCTATAAGAGGAAACCCTCTTCTAATCTACGCCCCACGTGACATGTTGATGGGCTACCACTATCTCCTCGTCGATGAGCACAATCGACAAGTCAAGCTGCAAGCCGAGCTCGAACGGCGTAAGCGACAGGCTAACGAATCAAGCATGCGACAAGATGCGCTCTCTATTGGCAGCTCTACCTCGAAGGGCAATGATGGTGGCAAATACCGCTCTCGCCTGGAGCGCATGGACCCCACCTCACAGCGAGAGGCCACCAAGGCACTCGACATGTCCTTCATGATGATGGACTCGCAGGGTAACATCATGCCCAAAACGCCGCAGGCCGTGGTCATGGCGACCACCACCTACCTCGCGTCTAACCCGCCACCGGCGGGAGACCCAAAGAACGCAATCCATAGCTCTGCGCTCATAGGCCTCGAACTCGTCGGAGCCGCGCTCCACGATGAAACACCCGCGGAGCCAAAGAAAAAGACCGCGGTAAAATTCACTCAAAGCCGCACACCCTCATCCGACGAGAAAGAACATGACCTGCCACGACATCACCGTAGCCCAAGGTGCAAGAGCAGCTACTACGCCGCTCGTAGCAATCTCGCATGGCGCAAAGTCGACAAATCACGTGCCAAGTGCGCGTGCTCGACTAAGTTCGACGACGATGACGGGGAGCCATAGCTGACAGGCACAGCCAGGGCCTGGCTCATCAGCCTCCCCTCCGGCTCCATCCGAAGCTAGGAAGAGCTGGCATATAGCTTCATCCGCAATTTCAAGGGCACCAGCAAGAGACCAGCCTCAATCGAAGAGCTACGAGCCTACTGCCAGCGGACCAACGAGTCCATCTGCTCTCCGTCATCAAAAACTCCGCCGCAAACATCTCTGAGGAGAGGGAAATCAATGCCTTCAACGACGGCGTAAGGCGCCATGAATTCAAGGAGGAGCTCGGGTGTATCAAGTCCAAAACCATCGATCACCTGATGGATATCGCCAATCGCTGGGCGGATGGCGAGGATGCCGTCAACCGAGCACGTTCAGATGATGAGAACGACTTCGACCGTAGGCGCGAACGCCGCGGAAAGAGGAGATCGCGCGTCTACGACAATCGCAAGGAAGTCGACATGGTTGCGGCAGGCTATGTCGATCGCCATGATGATGGCAACCGCAACAACGGATATCGCGGTTGCAACTACCGCGACAGCGGGAGGACCACTCAAACATGGAAACGCCGCAACCGCAATGACGAACCCTCGGCATTCAAAAAGCTGTCGGGTCCCTGCACCATCCACTTCTACATTGACAATCAGGATGGCAAGAAAAAGGCCAGCCACATGCTCAAGGACTGCAGGGAGTTTCACAAACTCCACGAAGGCTTCGCCCAGATGCGACGCCAAGCGATGAACCCAGGATTTGCCCCTTCTCTAGGAAGCGTCCCCCACGGTGCCCAACCACCACCACCACCTGGAGGACCCTCGCAACCTGCGGCTGCCACAACGCAGAACAATGGGGCGGACCGATACCCACCACCGTTGGGGTCTATGATGATCCAGAAGGAATGCTCAACTAACACGGTGCAGAAGAAAATCACCCGCCAAGTCAACTTGGTCGTGTCTTCTCCACCAGCCATACCTGAGTACCTCAGCGGCTCAGAGTCGTGCATCACGTTCGACCGTTCGGATCACCCACGCCAGATACCTCGCCTAGGTCACTCTGCCTTGTGCTTGAGGCCCAAATCGGAGGGTTCGATATGAGTCGCGTCTTCATGGGCAGTGGCAGCATCATCAACTTGATGTTCGCCAGCACACTAGCAGCTATGCGGATCCCGCTATGCAGCCTATAGGCGTTAGACACGACGTTCCACGGCATCTTCCCACGGAAGGGCATACACCCCCTAGGAAAAATATGGCTTGACGTCATCTTTGGAAAGCCCGAAAACTTCAGGAGTGAATGGCTGGAGTTTGAAGTGGTGGACTGGCCCTCACAGTACCACGCCATCCTCGGTCGTGTGGCATTCGCAAGATTCCTGGCAGTACCACACTATGCGTACCTTCTAATGAAGATGCCAGGACCCAGGGGCGTCATCACCATCCCAGGAAGCTTCACCAGGTCGGACAGCTGCGATAAGGAATTCAATAGAATCTCCCAATCGTTCAGCATGCAGGAGGATCTCACAAGGCTAAAGGAGGTCACAGACAATGGGGCGCCCCCAGTCACAAGGCAAAACACGCCTGATATATCATTCGACTCCACAGTCAACACCAAAAAGGTGCAGGTGCACCCAACGGACGCCTCCAAGATGGCGCTGATCGCCAATTACCTGAGCTCCGCATAGGAAGGCGCGCTAGTCAAATTCCTCCATGAGAGTTGTGAAATATTTGACTGGTGTCCTGCAGACATGCCAGGAGTTCCTAGGGAGTTTCCCAAGCATGCACTCAATGTGTTTCTAGATGCGAAGCCAGTTAAGTAGTCGATGTGTCGACTGTCCGAGCCTAGAGCCGAAGCCGTTGGTATCAAAGTCAACATACTCCTTGATGCCAACTTCATTAGGGAGATAAAGGAAAGTGAGTGGCTAGCTAACCCCATGCTAGTCCCTAAGAAGGACACAGACATCTTGCAGATGTGTGTGGACTTCACGTCGCTTAACAAGCATTGCCCTAAGGATCACTTTCCCCTACCACGGATCGATCAAATCATTGACTCCACTGCAGGATGTGAGAGACTCTTGTTCCTCGACGCCTAATCAGGCTACAACCAAATTCGGCTGAAGGCCGAATATCAGGAGAAAACAATGTTCATTACGCTGTTTGGGGTGTTCTTCTACAATACTATGCCCTTCGGGCTGAAGAACGTGGGCCCCACATACCAACGATGCATGTAGGCCTGCCTGAAGAGCCAGATCGGTCGCAATGTACATGTCTATGTCGACAACATAGTCATCAAAACCAAGGAGGCCAGGACGCTGATCGACGACCTCCGCGAGATGTTCGACAATCTCAATTTCTACAAGATCAAGATGAACCCAGACAAGTGCACCTTCGGCGTCCTGTCCGGCCAATTGCTTGGATACTTCATCTCCTGACGTGGCATCAAGGTTAACTCAAACAAAATAAGGGCTATACTAGCCCTGGAGAAGCCCAAGAACCTCAAAGGAGTCCAGCAGCTAGCAGGACGAATCGCGGTGCTCAGCAGGTTCATCAGTCACATGGGTGAGAAGGCCCTCCCTTTCTATCAGCTGCTACGCAAGGCTGACAAATTCGAGTGGACGACCGAGGCAGACGAAGAATTCGAGGACATCAAGCCTGCTCTCCACATCTCCTGTGCTGGTCACGCCAAAGGAGAGGGAGCCCTTGCTGCTATACATCGCAGCCACGCATCAGGTGGTCAGTACAACACTCGTGGTCGAACAACCCGGAGACGGCAAGACCCATGGGGTACAACGCCCAGTATACTACCTCAGCGAGGTACTGACCCCTACAAAGAAAAGGTACCCTCACTACCAGAAGCTCGCCTACGGCGTATTCATGACAGTGCGCCGGTTGAGCCACTACTTCCAGGAGCATCAGATCGTGGTTGTCAATGACGCACCTCTGTCGAACATCCTGAATAACCCCGAAGCCACGGGGCGAGTAGCCTTGTGGGGGTATCGAGCTGTTGATACGTTGGAAACGTATCTATAATTTTTGATACTCCATGCTTGTTTTGTATCTACTTTGCTTTACTTGTCCACACTTTGAGGTGTTTTTTACATGTTTTCTGGTACTAACCTATTAACAAGTTGCAACAGTGACAGATGCCTATTTTCTGCTGTTTTTGGTTTCAGAAAATTTAGTAAAGAAATATTCTCGGAATTGGATGGGACAAACGTGTGGCATCCCGCAAAACCACTACTAGAAAATCGCGTTGAATTTGTGCATTGCATCGTCATCGTCATGCATTGTTTGCCAAAACTATGTTTGCAAAGCCCGTGTTGTTTTCTAAAACGCCCCCTCTTGATTCAACATCGAAAACCGGGACCCCGGAATATTTTGGTTTGCCCGATATCGGTTTGCAAAAACCTTGTTTGAAATAAATAAAACATTTAATTTATTTTAGCGGGGCAGTCGGACGGGCCGTAGCGACCCGAACGACCACCCCATATTTTAAAATCGGTCCATCCCAATCAGCCCCAGCAAATCCTACAGCTACCCAGGAATCTACCCTCTCTTACCCTCCACCTCACTCCCTCCTATCAACACACGCCACATCATCCCATCTCCTCCCCCCACCCAATCCTAGCCCTCCACCTAGACCAGCCTCCCCTCTCTATCTCTCCTTCCCTCTCCCACATCCTCTCACTTTTCCCTGGCCACACAACCAAGCACACACACGCACGCACGCTACACGCCACACACCCACACCGCCCCTCTCCCTGCCCCTGGGACCCACGTCCTCCCCTG
This sequence comes from Avena longiglumis, assembly GCA_030063025.1. Lineage (NCBI taxonomy): Eukaryota > Viridiplantae > Streptophyta > Magnoliopsida > Poales > Poaceae > Avena > Avena longiglumis. Next base: position 173,248,604 of record CP125973.1, read on the forward strand.
GCCCACCGCCAGCTGCACTAACCCTGGCCCCTGCCTCAACCAACCAGCCCCCGCGCCTGCCTCCCCCAGTTCCCACCTCCACCTGGCCCCACCACTGCCTCCCCCATGCGCCTGTTCATCTCCATCCTCTAGCCGCACGCGCCCGACCCCGTCGTGCTCCTCCTTTCCCCCTGCCTCGCGCGCCCCCAGGACCTCCAACCGCCGCAGCCGCCGCTTCCGCGTCGCCGCGCCGGCCCGCTCACCCCCGGACCCCAGGCTCCCCGTCGGCTCCACACCATCTCCGCCGCTCTGCCGCCCCGCGTCCCAGCGTGCGGCCCGCCCGCCACATGGCCGCCTTCCCGAAGCTCGTCTCGGCGGCCAGGCGTGCCCGCCGGCGGCGACCCTCCGTGCCAGACCCTCCGTCTCTCGGCCAAGCTCGCCAGCGGCGACCCCGCGGCTCAGGCGCGCTTCGCCCTCCGCGAGTGGCCCCGCGAGCACGCCGCCCGCCTGCCGCAGCGCCTCCACGCTGCGGCCCGCCGCCCCTCCTCTCGCCGGAGCCTCCGGCCCCTGCCGTCACGGCCGCTTGAGCCAAGGCGGCCTCGCCCGACCTCTCCTCCCGCCCGATTGTCCTCGCCCCGGCCCGTCGCCCACCCCCTCGCGGTGCCTTGCCGTTCCACATGCTCTGCCGCCTTGTCTGCTGCCAGTTTTCGTTTGTGCCTTGCCAAACAGTTGTAGATCGACATCGACCCCAAAACCCCGAAGCCGCGACACGGAACATGGAGGACACCGTCAGGGAAACCGAAGACCCCGTCCACGGACTCGAAGGACCCGGTACCGGAACGCTCTGGTTGTCAAGATCTCCTTCACGGAATCGCCCCGCGACGTCCGAACCCGAGGAGTCACCAAGTTCGACGACTACCCGTACATTGAGCCGCCGACACCAAACAAGTCACCCGCGAATACCGTTGCCGAGACCCCGACCCAAGAGCTCCTGAAGACCCTGGCATCAAACAAGTACTCCACCGATAACAAGACCGCCACATGAACTCCTTCACGGATTCCAGGACCCCGAAGCCGATCCGAAGGCCGAAGCCGTCGAACGCCAAGGTCTTCTATCGGAACCGAGGACGCCGCGACCCGGACGCCAAGTTCTTCCCCCCCGAACCCGAAGGCCACACGCGCGACGAGTACTTCTTCCCCGGACACCGAGACCCCGGCGCGACAAGTGCTTCGACCCGAACTCCACGACCGACAACATGACCCGAAGACCCCGGATGCGCCAAGACCTACCCCTAAGTCCGAGAACGACCTCGCCGAACCCTGGACCCCGAGACCGGACCCTGGACCCTGTCGAACCCCGGACCCCGGAACCCCAAGTTCGTCGAACCCTAACAAGATCGCCGAACCTTAATGTGTGCCCCTTTTCCCCGAGAACCCTATTTTATAACATAATAACAACTGCTGCTTATTAATTGTCATCTCGCATGCATATCTGTGGTTTGGGGGCCTTTTGCCGATTCACCTAATAATTAAATATGGGGCCCATATGCGGGCAAATCTAGCCTCATATTGGCCTCACTTAAACTTGTGTAGCGAACCGGTATCTTATCTGGCCTTGTTATAACAACATTTAATTTGCGGGGTAATTAAACAACTTGAACGATATAATCAATTGTCGGGACCCCGGTTCCGCTTAATTTGACCTAATTGCATCGCACCTTGCCATGCCATGCATCATACATGCATCATGCCGATCTTCTGCCGAGTATTAAATATTGCATCCGGTGTTTCTTCTAGTGTTTTGGTTCTTCGCGGATAAGGCCGTTGAGTTGATGTGAGCTTCGCCCCGATCTTCGGTTGAACCCTTCGACAATGTTTTCAGGCGAGCATCTCCCTCTTTCTACCTATCTTACTTTTATAGTATTTACTTCCCTCCTGTTGATCTATTGCTATCTGTGTTGCGATGCTTTAGTTTCCGTACCCGTGATATACCGTGCAGCCCTATATTGCCTTGGACACATCCTATTGCCTGTTGTTTGGTAGATAGTTGGACTTGCGCGTCGTAGTTGCTTGCTCAAGTGCTGATGTGTGTCGTTATATGCCACCGTTGCTGATGTATTGCCGCATGTTGACGATGGAGATGATTCTAGTTTTACTTATCGTCACTTTAATTTCTGTTTAACAACTAAAATTGAATAAGCAGAGGCATCGGTGGGTGATAGAAAATATTTGGTTTCCGAATGCCCACTTGTGTCCCGTAAGACCCCGAGTACTTGATACCTGTTCCTTGATTTTTGCGCGCTATCCACATCCGGGAGGTATATGGGACCCCCCTGAGCCAGAGCTTGATTCATTCTTATTTCTTGGGGCCACAAACTAGTTTGAGGTTTTATTTACGATCATGTACTTATGCCATGTTTTACTGCTTTATTTACGATTGTGCAGGTATCGCATCTTGTTAGGATCGGACCACGATTTCGCGGTGTCGACAAGCCCGTTTGGGGTTCCCGATCGTTCACAGCCGTCTAGCCAAACCTTGAGGCCGTCTCGAGCTTGCTTACTCCGTTATGATTCTACTTAAGGGTGGCCCCTGAAATATTTCTGAATCCTGTGATTGTTCTCGTGAAAGCCTCGTTGGGTTTTGATTTGGTTTTTCCGAGGTTGATCGGCGTGTGTTGCTATTGGTGCACCCGGCGGGTAAAACTTTTCAAAGCCGTGTCCGCGGATATGGACGACTTGGAGCAGTTTCTTGATCATAGACAAGCATAACTAAAGTTTATTGCTATAAATTTGACTTATAATGACTAGTAATTAGCTTCACTATAATGGAATGGCTAAATAATACTGCCCACAATTGCTTGTTTGGAGTGTCGCTTGCGACCATTGTACCTGACTAGTAAGTATTGCAACTACAACGAAATGGCTGAATCAAAGTACCAACAACTGCTGGGTTTTGGGTTTATCTCATGCTATCTGTATCTGATTAGTAATTGTCGCAACTATCATGGAATGGTTAACTAAAAGTGCCCACTGCTTACTTTATCAGGACGATTATCTAAACCTGACTAGTAAAGTGTCGCAACTAAAACTGATTAAGTAAAACTGCCAACTGTGTGAGTTCCTCGGTTGACTTCCTCGTTTGGTCTCGAGGGGAAACATCGATGGGTTTGTTTGGTGTTAGCCTCGGGTTGGATCCGGATAGGTCATTCTTACCCTCTCGATAACCGTCGGTTGTATCGAGTCTCTATAGGTTGTTTAGTGCATGTTGCCGCTGCCGCCATCCACCATACCTATGTAGGCGAGGACCACGAATTCTAGCCTCGCTGTCTTGGCCTCAAGATCGACGCTCCTTCTTTGTTTTCTGCTTTGCCCTTTGTCGGCACCTTTTGTTAAGCAGGTTTTGAGATCGACGCCGTTAGCGGGGTTACCCTTCCGGCTGGGCAGGGTAATGGGCGCCATTGGTTATCCTTGTGGCTCTTAGCCCCATTTGCTTCTTGTCCGTAGTCGGACGCTCTCGTTTTCAAGGTGATTTGGATCTTGTATATTATATCGTATTCTTGACTCTTTGAGTCAGTTATATATATCTCATGGGTCCCATCGAGGACTGTTGTGTAATGTTATTACTGTTTTCCACCCGAAAGTGCTGGTGGCACACAATGAATCGTTTCTATGCGGGTTTGGTGAATTTTGCCCAAACTTGCATAGGTCCGATTCTGAGGGTGTTACAAAACGTCAAAGTCAATAACTTTTCGTGGGGAACAAGAACTCCAGAGGAGAGTCGGAGGGGCCAGCCAGGGGGGCAAACCCACCCTAGGCGCGGGGGCAGGTGGGCCTGCGCCTGTCTAGGGTTTGGTGGCCCTGGCCGCCTCGCTGTCTCGCCCCTTCGCCTATAAGAAGCCCCCGATGCAGAAACCCTGAGTACCCAATCAAAAATCCACGAAACCGTCTGTAGCCGCCGCCACCATTATCCCTAGATAGGGGGGATCTGAAGTTCTTCCCGGCACCCTGCCGGAGGGGAGATCATCCCGGAGGCCTTCTCTCCGGTATGATGCATGAGTAGTTCCACCTTGGACTATGGGTCCATGTAGTAGCTAGATGGTTGTATCTCCTCCTTTGTGCTTTCATGTATAGATCTTGTGAGCTCCGTTCATGATCAATAGCTAATCTATTTGTAATCATGCATGTTGTGTTTGCGGGGATCCGATGGATATTGAGATTATTATGTTGGTTTGATTAATGGTTTTGTCTTTATGATTCTATCATGTCTGTGTTGTTTGTGATCTTGCATGCTCTCCGTTGCTAGTGGTTATCTTGGCAAAGTAGTTGCTAGTGACTCCAAGAGGGGGTATTTATGCTCGATAGTGGGTTCATGCCTCTAGTTTCCAAGGGAAGTGACAGAAATCTCTTCGGTTGTAGATGTGCTTTTGCTACTAGGGAGAAAACAACGGTCTCTTGTTCATTAAACATGTGGACCGTTTACCTTACACACTTTGCTTAAAGCAGTTGTCTGTTGCTTGCAACTTAATACTGGAGGGGGTTCGGATGATAACCTGAAGGTGGACTTCTAGTCATAGATGCAGTTGGATGGCGGTCTATGTATCTTGTTGTATTGCCCAATCAACCTCATAGGATCTTTATGACTAGTAATTGCATTGTTATGCCTTGCTCAGTTCCTGTCAATTGCCCTGCTGTAATTTGTTTACCCTTGATGCCATGTTGTTTATCTAAGGTGAGCACCTCTAGTGAACTATGGACCCCGGTCCAATCTTTACCATTGATACATATTTCACTGTTACTTGTTTACTTGCTGCAAACCATTACCTTCCACACCATACGTCTAATCCTTAGTTACAGCAAACCGGTGAGCTTGACAACCTCACTGTTCGTTGGGGCAAAGTCTTGAGTTTGTGTTGTGCAGGTCTCCACGTTGCTTGCAACACCTGTGTGATGTTTCCTTCCTCCTTCTGGTTCGATAACCTCGTTCTCTACCGAGGGAAGACTTGCTGCTTGCTGCTTCACACCTTGCTCTTGGGGTTTCCAACGAAGTGCTCCATGTCAGCACCATCAACAAGTTTTCTGGCGCCATTGTCCGGGAGGCTAAGGACGTCTTCACTAGGGGAGTCCTTCACTTCCTTTATCTTTACTTTGTTTTTAGTTTTTTTTGTTCCTTTTTCTTGGTTTTGTTTGCCTCTTTCCCAAAAAAACCTAAAAATTAGTCTAGTTTGGTTTGCTTTCTTTATTCAAAAACACACAAAAATTAGTTCCTGCTCTAGCTGCTGCTGCTGTTTTTGGCTTGCCCACCTTTACCAAAATGAACTCTGCTGAGAACACCAAGTTGTGTGACTTCACTAGCACCAACAACAATGATTTCCTAAGCACTCCTATTGCTCCACCTGCTCCTGATGCTAGCTTTGATGAAATTAAGCCTGCTTTGTTGAATCTTGTGATGAGAGAGCAATTTTCCGGTGCTGGTTCTGATGATCCTGCTGCCCATCTTAATAGCTTTGTTGAACTTTGTTAGATGCAAAAGTATAAGGATGTAGATGGAGATATTATTAAGCTCAAGCCTTTTCCTTTATCTTTGAGGGGAAAAGCTAAATAATGGTTGTTTTCTTTGCCTAAAAATAGTATTGATTCTTGGACTAAGTGCAAAGATACTTTTATTGGAAAGTACTATTCCCCTGCTAAGATTATATCTATGAGAAGTGACATTATGAAATTTAAACAGCTTGATAGTGAAGATGTTGCTCCTTCTTGGGAAAGAATGAAATCTTTGGTTAAGCATTTCCCTACTCATGGACTCACTGCTTGGATGATTATCCAGACTTTTTATGCAGGTTTGAACTTCTCCTCAAGAAATCTGTTGGATTCTGCTGCTGGAGGTACCTTTATGGGCCTCACTTTGGGTGCTGCAACAAGGCTCCTTGATAATATGATGGTTAACTACTCTGAATGGCATGTTGAGAGAGCTCCACATTGTAAGAAGGTAAATTGTGGTGAGGAAACATCCTCTTTGAGTGAAAAGATTGATGTTATTATGGCTATGCTTGTTAATGGGAAAGCTCCTCTAGATCCTAATAGTGTTCCCTTAGCCTCTTTGGTTTCTCAAGAAGAGCAAGTTGATGTGAACTTCATTAGAAACAATAATTTCAACAATAATGCCTACAAGAATATTTTTTGTGGCAACAACAATTATAGGCCTTATCCTCCTAATAATGGCAATTCCTATGGAAACTCTTACAATAATGCTAGAAGTGCCCCCTCTGGACTTGAAGTCATGCTCAAGGACTTTATTAGTAAACAAAACACCTTCAATAAGACTATTGAGGAAAAGATTTTAACTGTTGAGAAGAATATATCCTCTTTGTCTGAAGCTCAAACTTCCTTGGTTAATAAAATGGCTGTTAAACCTGAAACTATGGAAAACACCTTTTCTACTGCTCATCCATACAAGTTACTATTGATGAGAATGTTAGGCTGTTAGCTCAACTTCATGCTAAGTGGGAAAGGGAAGCTAAAATTTATAGAAACAATAGTGTGTGCACCATCACCACTAAACCACAAGTAGCCCCTATTCCTACTCCTACTATGCCTACCACTAGTGATGCTAAGTTTGACTTTGATATTGATGGTTGCAATATTTTTGAAGTGATTATGTTCTTGCAAAAGCTTGCTAAAAGTCCTGATGCTAGTGATATGCATGTTGCTTTCACCAAACACATTACAGATGCTCTTGTTAAGATTAAGGAAGAGAAGCTAAAACACAAAGCTTCTATTCCTAGGAAAGTAGAAGATATTTGGAAACCCATTATTAATATGCAAGTGAATGACTTTGATCTCAAAGCTTCATGTGACCTTGGTTCTAGTGTCTCTATTATGCCTAGGAAGATTTATGAAATGCTTGATTTGACACCATTAGAAGATTGTTATTTAGATGTCCCACTCAATGATAATGTTAAGAAGAAACTCATGGGGAGTATTATTGATGTTCTCATTATGGTTAACAATGCTTATGTCCCTGTTGATTTCTATGTTTTGGATGTTGAATACAATGCTTCTTGTCCTATTACTTTGGGAAGACATTTTCTTAGAACAGTTGGTGCCATCAATGATATGAAATAAGGCACCATTAAATATCATTTTCCATTCAAGAAAGGTATTGAACACTTACCCTTGAGGAGATAGAAGTTGCTTTTTGCTCCTCCTTTGAAAGCAAGATTTGATGTTAATGTTTCTTCATTTGAAAATACTTGATTCTTCTTGCTTCTTGTGCCTAACTTAAAGGCGTTAAAGAAAAGTACATGTTGGGAGATAACCCAAGAGTTTCCTTGAGTCTTGAAAGTTATTACTTTTGTAATGGTCTCTTCTTATCCTTTTTGTTTGCCTTTTGTGCCAATAATGACCTCTAATGAGAGGGAAGTAAGATTTGGAGAGTTGCTGTCCCGAAACAGATTTCTGTCCTCCACCAAAAATATTCGCGAGGAGGCTGTGTAACTCGTATTGAGCTGAAAATTTACGAATAAATCCCCCAGTATGTTAGATAACTTTTGTTAGTTCAAAACTTTTTGATTTGATCAACATAAGATGTTCTAAAAAATCGGTTTCTACCTACTGGTCTGTTTTGACAGATTTCTGCCATTATTTGCATTTGCTTCTTATTGATTCCTTTCTGAGTTCTCTTCAGGTAAATTGAGATTTTTGAAGGAGTTACTACAGTAGCCTGTGTTTTTAGTGAAAAACCTTGCTGTTCCAAAGCTTTCCCAGTGATCTAATATCTTTTGAATAAGCTAATGTTGCTAATGAAGATTGTGTGAAGGAAAATTTCAGGTGTAAAGAGAGAATGATGCAATGAGATGAAGAATGGATGAAAGTTCAAGCTTGGGGATACCACCAGGGTGTCACCCCAAGAAATATCCAAGAGGTACAAGCGTAAAAGCTTGGGGATTCCCAAGGCACCCCCTTCTTCATCAATAAAAAGCTCAGGTCTGTCTAGATACTTCGTTTTTATTGTTTCATGCACAGTTGTGTTGTTCTTGAAGCGTCTTAGTTTTCATTTGCTTTGCTTAGTTTGTTTAGTTTTCTTAAGTAGTTTTGACCCCCGTTCTCGCTGTGTTGTTTTGCAAATAAGTTTGCTTGGTGTTTGGAAAGGAGTAGTAAGTTCTTGCTTGTAAGTGCAAGAGGAGCTTGCATTGACTGTAACTTAGACTTTAGCATGACATGCTAGGTGTTGTTTTGACATTATGCTTAGTGATTATTGCTGTAGCATGTCTTGTTCCAAAAAATTGGGATTTCTTAGTGTGCCTTGAAGAAATTATGCGTTGTTTTAGCATGCAAAAGCATAGTATTTTGGTATTCTCCTTTGATGTTTTGCTTGGGTTGACTTGTCACATGCTCACACCATGTTATGACTATGACAAGTCACCATTAGCCTCTATGATCATTTAGTCCTTGACTTGTAGTACCACTCTTTGCTTTGATTAGTATGCTTTGTTGCACCGCATGATTTTGGCCATTATTGCTCTCTTAGTTGGTTGCTCCCAGTCTTTTTCTAGCCTCCACTTGTATGAGTAAGTTCTACTCATGCTTCCAACTCCCAAGGAACCAAGTTATTCCAAAGTGTCCACTATAAACTCCTATGCATGGTGTGTTACACCATTCCAAGTATATTCTTGTTTTCAACTATCTTCCAATTAAAAACTATTTTGTTATGTGAAAACTTAGTGATTAAAGCCCTCACAAACTTGATGGCACACTTTATTCTTTGCCCCTAATAAACTTGAACCATTGTGACAACTTTGTTGTATATGCTTGCACTTATAAGTTGGAATTAGCAGAACCGTGCTGTCATGAGGAACGTTTTCAACATTGCACTTGTACCTTGTTGTATTCAGTTGATATCATGCTCTTTTGTCTATGGATGTCATCGGTGTGAAATAAAGAGGGAACTTGTAAGTCCATGGAGTCTGTATCCTGTGTTAGATAAACGTCTGGGCCGCTAGCCTAAGCCATGCCTAATCATGGTGGAAACTTGCAGCATCACCATAATGAGCTATCTATGAAGCATCCTGAATAAAAGGCTATGCATATGGTAAATAAAAAGATTGTTGAGATGCTCATTGTCTGCTTGCCTTGTCATTTTGGTTATGGGAATGCTCCTGTACCATGTGTAAGGGGTACCCCATTGGCGGTTCTCAATGATATGCAAATACTTACAGTGACAAGAACTTACCTGGACCTAAATTTGAGTATGCATGAGGTGTGGCCCTCGTATTCAAGGGACATGAGATTACCAGCTTATACTTCGTCAAGCATATACTCCAGTTTTGCCACTTTAACCTTAACCACTTCAAGATGCTTATGATAGGGGCAATGAGGGCTGAAAGCTAACAAGTACCATACTTTTTGGAAGCTCTTTTTGAAACTTGTAATCACTGATATCTTTACAAAAAAGATCTTTCTTCCACCACTGTTGAGTCTCCACCTTCTACCTTTAGGCACTAGTAAGAGAACATAGTTGTCATTCTGTGTGCAGTGTTCCAAAGATTATTAATTGATGCATATTGTGATATTACTTGTTCTTGTGCTATTTGTTTCTAGTCACCCTTGTGAACTTTGCAGGTGTCCTATGCATCTATATTGCTACTCTATGAGGGACAAGATGATTGCCACTATGCTATGATTTCTGCATGTGAAACAAACAAATGTTTTTCAATGCATGTTATTCATGATCTTTGTTTGTAGCTTGCCATGTTACATGCATAGTTACTATGTCCTATTGCTAGAACTCCATCTTTCATGCACATGTTTAGAGTTCTTTGATCCCAACTTTCAATGCTTGCAAATGGTTGGATCTTTATTGTGAGGGTGCATGTCACCTCAAAAATTATTCTTTTTATCACTTACCTACTCGAGGACGAGCATGATTTAAGCTTGGGGATGTTGATACGTTGGAATCGTATCTATAATTTTTGATGCTCCATGCTTGTTTTGTATCTACTTTTCTTTACTTGTCCACACTTTGAGGTGCTTTTTACATGTTTTACGGTACTAACCTATTAACAAGTTGAAACACTGTCAGATGCCTGTTTTCTGTTGTTTTTGGTTTCAGAAAAGTTAGTAAAGAAATATTCTCGGAATTTGACGGGACAAACGTTAAAGTCAATAACTTTTCGTGGGGAACAAGTCTAGAGGAGAGACGGAGGGGCCAGCCAGGGGGGCCATACCCACCCCAGGCGCATGGGCAGGTGGGCCTGCGCCTAGCTAGGGTTTGGTGGCTCTGGCCGCATCCCGGTCTCGCCCCTTCGCCTATATGAAGCCCCCGATGCAGAAACCCTGAGTACCCGATCAAAAATCCACGAAACCATCTGTAGCCGCCGCCACCATCGTCCCTAGATCGAGGGGATCTGAAGTTCTTCCCGGCACCCTGCCAGAGGGGAGATCATCCTGGAGGCCTTCTGTGGCATCCCGCAAAACCACTACTAGAAAATCGCGTTGAATTTGTGCATTGCATCGTCATCATCATGCATTGTTTGCTTAAAACTATTTTTGCAAAGCCCGATTTGTTTTCCAAACGCCTCGTCTTTATTCAAACGCCAAAAACCCCGGATGCTGCCGGATATTTTGTTGTCAAAAACTATTTACAAAGTTCGTCGCAATCCATTAAAAATATTAAATTATTTTGGGCGGGGCAGTCGAACGGGCCGATTGACCCGAACGACCGCCCCAGAAAATATAAACGGTCCACCAGAAAATCCTAAAGCTACCCGAAAACCTACCCAACCCAGTCTCCACATCACCCCCCCAATAGTAACCTGCCACCTCACCCTCTTCCCTCCCCCTAGCCAACCAAAAGTTGCCACCTAGACTAACCACCTCCACCCCCTCTCTCTCCTCTCAACCCAGCCCCACACCCACTCACCCACCCCACCCCACCAAACCGACGCTGCCACACACCTGGATCCCCACCCACCCCGCGCGCTCCCGCGTCCCACGCACGCCACTAGCGCCCCTGGGTCCCACCCCTTCCTCCCGGGCCCACTCCCTATCCCTGTTCCTCTTCCCCATGCTCTCTCTTCCTCCCCCGAAGCCCGCCTTGCAGCCCCACCCCGCTGCTCCCCTCTCCCTCCGGCCATCTCCCGTGGCGCATGCGGCCGCCTCAGCCAACCTTCTCCTATCCTTCCTCGACGCAGCCTCAACCCCGCCTCCTTCCTCTCCCCAGCTAGCCCCCACCCGAGCTCGCCACGCTGCACCTCCTTCCTCCTCCCGGCTCACCGCCCGACCGTGACCGGAGCTCGCCCACGACGCCTTTGCTAGCTCTCCGCCTCGAGCCGCCCGGGCTTCCTCCGCTGCCGCCTCCTTCCCAGCCGCATCATCAGGACCGAGCTCCGCCCGTCGCCCTCTTCCTCGAAGCCGCAGCCCGCCACCGCTGGTGGGCTCGTGCCCACCGCCGCCGGCGCGAACCGCCGGAGCGCCGCCTCCGTCGAGCCAAGCCTCCGCTTCCGCAGACGCCCAACCGCCGTGCCCGCACGCTTCTCCGTCCTCTCCGCCCGCCCAGCCGCTGGAGAACCGCCGCCATGAGCCTCCGCCGTACCCCACCTCGCCGGACTTCCAAGCTTCGTCGGTCGTCGCCCCTCCTGCCGCCGTCGCCATCGGTGCCCGGCCGAGAACCGTTCCTCCCCATCGGCCTCAGCAGCCTCCGCTCGCGCTCATCCCCGATGCCCCTGAGCTCGTCGAGCGTGCGCTCGCTTCGGAGAAGGACGCCTCCGCGCGCCGGAACGCGTTCCTTATGCTCTGCCTGCGGGCGGAACGTCGTGGCTTACCTGTTCTCTATGCCGAACATGTCGCCGAGTGGCCCGATCTGCTCCAGATGGCCGCAGTAGACCTCATCCGCAAGGTCTGCCGCTCTCCAACCGAGCAGACAAGGACAGATGCGTCTCCTCCCGGCTGCAAGAGCACTTGCATCGCGTCGTCGTCAAGTCTCGGACTTTGCTTCGCCAAGATCTCCGAAGGCCCGATATCGAAGCAAGTTCGCCATCGACAATTGAAGCCGGAACGCCAAGGCCCGATGACCCCATGATCTCCGCTCGAGAACAACGAGTCCTTCGGAGTGAAACCAACAAGAGCTACCGGACGCCAAGCACTGCAGCGACATCGAACCGTCTGCCAAGTTCATCCGGACAAGACCAACAATTAAACATGGTAACCCAAGAGCGACATGAGGCCCCGACGAGATCTACCCCGATCCGAGACCCTAACCCCGGAGCCGAGAACGTTCCGTCGAACCCTGGACCCTGAGACCAACCCCGGAACCCCGGAACCCCAAGTTCGTCGAACCCTAACAAGATCGCCGAACCCTAAATGTGTGACCCTTTTCCTCGATACCCTATTTTATAAATGATATCAACTTGTTGCATTTAATCATTCTTCTCGCATGCACATCTGTGGTTTGGGGGCCTTATGCCGATTCACCTAATAATTAAATATGGGGCCCATATGCGGGAAAATCTAGTCTCATATCGGCCTCATTTAAACTTGTGTAGCGAACCGGTATCGTATCTTGCCTTGTTAAAACAACATTTAAATTGCGGGGAATCTAAACAACATGAACCTATTAATTAATTGTCGGGACCCCGGTTCTGCTTAATATGACCTAATTGCATCGCACCTTTGCCATGTCATCCATCATGCATGCATCATGCCGATCTTCTGCCTTAGTATTAAATAGTGCATCCGGTGTTTATTCTAGTGTTTTGCTTCTTCGCGGATAAGGCCGTTGAGTTGATGTGAGCTTCGCCCCGATCTTCGGTTGAAACCTTCGACAATGTTTTCAGGCGAGCATCTCCCCCTTTCTACCTATCTTACTTTTATAGTCTTTATTCCCTCCTGTTGATCTATTTGCTATCTGTGTTGCGATGCTTTAGTTTCCGTACCTGTGATATACCGTGCAGCCCTATATTGCCTTGGACACACCCTATTACCTGTTGTTTGGTAGATAGTTGGACTTGCGCGTCGTAGTCGCTTGCTCTAGTGTTGTTGCGTGTCGTCAAGTGCCACAGTTGTTGATGTATTGCCGCAAGTTGAGGTTGGAGATGATTCTAGTTTTATTTATCGTCACTTTAATTTCTGTTTAACAACTAAAATTGAATAAGCAGAGGCATCGGTGGGTGATAGATAATATTTGGTTTCCGAACGCCCACTTGTGTCCCGTAAGACCCCGAGTACTTGATACCTGTTCCTTGATTTATCGCGCTATCCACATCCGGGAGGTATATGGGACCCCCGAGCGAGCTTGATTCAGTCTTATTTCTTGGGGCCACAAACTAGTTTGAGGTTTTATTTACTATCCTACTTATGCCATGCTACTTTCTCAGATTTAAATTGTGCGAGGAGCACCTTTATCATGTTAGGATCGGGACACGATTCGCGGTGTCGACAAGCCCAGCCACACTTTCGGTTCCCATGCTCACCGTCTACCCAAACCTTGAGTCCGTCTCGAGCTTGCTTACCGCTATGGTGTACTCCAAGGGTGGCCCTGAAATATTTCTGAATCTGTGATTGTTCAATGTGAAAGCCTCGTTGGGTTTTGATTTGGTTTTTCCGAGGTTGATCGGCGTGTGTTGCTATTGGTGCACCCCGCCGGTAAAACTTTCAAAGCCGTGTCCATGGATATGGACGACTTAGAGCACAAGATCTCGATCATAGACAAGCATAACTAAAGTTTACTGCTATAAATTTGACTTATAATGACTAGTAATCAGCTTCACTATAATGGAATGGCTAATTAATACGCCCACAATTGCTTGTTTGGTTGTCGCCATGCAATTGTATCTGACTAGTAAGTATTGCAACTACAACGGAATGGCTGAATAAAAGTACCAACAACTGCTGGGTTTTGGGTTATCTCATGCTAATTGTAGCTGACTAGTAAGTGTTGCCACTATAACGGAATGATTAACTAAAAGTGCCCACGGCTTATTTTATCAGGATGATTATCTATACCTGACTAGTAATTGCTGCAACGATAACCGAATAAATAAAATTGCCAACTGTGTGAGTTCCTCGGTTGACTTCCTCGTTTGGTCTCGAGGGGGAAACACCAGGATGGGTTTGTTTGATAGTATCGTGTTGGTTCCAAGATAGGTCCTTCTTACCCTCTCTCGATTGCCGGCGGTTGTACCGAGTCTCTATAGGTTGTTTAGTGCATCTTGCCGCCCGCTTGATCCACCATACCTATGTAGGCGAGGACCGAATTCTAGCCTCGCTGTCTTGGCCTCGATCGATGCTCCTTCTTTTCTTTTGCCCTTTGTCGGCACCCCTTTTGTTTAAGCAGGTTTTGAGATCGGCGTCGTTAGCGTGGTTACCCTTCCGCTTGGCTCAAGGTGGTTATGGACGCCATTGGTTATTCTTCGTGGCTCTTAGCCCCATTTGAATCTTGTCCGTAGTCGGAAGCTCTATCGCTTTCAAGGTGATTTGGATCTTTGTATATTATATCAGTATTCTTGACTCTTTGAGTCGTTATATATATCCGCTCGTGGGTCCCATCGAGGACTGTTGTGTAATGTTATTACTTTGCTTTCCACCCGCACGAAAGTGCCTGGTGGGCACCTTTGAATCGTTTCTATGCGGGTTTGGCGGGTTTCGCTAAAACTTGCATAGGTCCGATTCTGAGGGTGTTACAGAGTGGTATCAGAGCTCAGCAGTTGCGATACCCCACAAGTCCCGCCTGTAGGATAACCTAGCTAACGGCCGAAGTAGAGTGTCAAAACTATTTTCTAAAATCGGTTGGATAGTTCTGAATAGGTCTGATTTTACTCCTTACCCCTCTGCTGATCCCCTCTTATCTCGACGTGTTTTGAAACTGCTCTCTTATCTTTTCTTCGAGTCCAGGATTTCTCGTGGTTGGTTTTCCGTCGTACCTTCAGGGTTTCGCTTCCTCTTCTGATAACGGTGTCCTACCGTCCGGTGTTCAAGATGCCTGATGAATCCTCCTATTGTGGTACCATTCTCTGTTCCTTGTTAGTGCTATCCGGTGTTTTCCGACGCGACGACAACATCCTCTACGCCAGATCCGATGCAGATTCCGCATCACTCCTTTGTTCCGAACCTCGTTTGTCGAGATCTTCAGTCTGATTCCGAGAATGGGTGCACGCTTTTCTACTGATTGTGCAGAGTAATAGTTTGGGTGCGTGATGGATTGTCCCCCATGCCGACTACCCTTTCTATTCGCTTTTGTACATTGAAGTGGACGAGAATGCATCGGTTCCCCCTTTCCGGAAGTTAGAGGTGGCTTTATCTGTTGATACCTCTACCTTCGACCTTTTTGTTTCCGGAGTGTTCTCTTGACGATCACGGACAACGACCTCTCGTTAGTGGTGTCGCGAGGATCTACACGATGCGAGAAGATGCAGGTCGCCGACCTTCCTTCCGGTACCATGAGGCGGATCTCGAGGGCGAGATCCAGTGTTAGTGGTGTCGAATTGTGGCATCCCGCAAAACCACTACTAGAAAATCGCGTTGAATTTGTGCATTGCATCGTCATCATCATGCATTGTTTGCTTAAAACTATTTTTGCAAAGCCCGATTTGTTTTCCAAACGCCTCGTCTTTATTCAAACGCCAAAAACCCCGGATGCTGCCGGATATTTTGTTGTCAAAAACTATTTACAAAGTTAAATGCGTAATCCATTAAAAATATTAAATTATTTTGGGCGGGGCAGTCGAACGGGCCGATTGACCCGAACGACCGCCCCAGAAAATATAAACGGTCCACCAGACAATCCTAAAGCTACCCGAAAACCTACCCAACCCAGTCTCCACATCACCCCCCCCCCAATAGTAACCTGCCACCTCACCCTCTTCCCTCCCCCTAGCCAACCAAAAGTTGCCACCTAGACTAACCACCTCCACCCCCTCTCTCTCCTCTCAACCCAGCCCCACACCCACTCACCCACCCCACCCCACCAAACCGACGCCACACACACTGATCCCCACCCACCTCTCCGCGTCAAGCCCCACGCCACTCGGCTCCTGGTCCCACCCTTCCTCCCGGCCCACTCCCCTGTTCCTCTTCCCCACGCTTTCTCTTCCTCCCGGCCCGTGCGCCTGCAGCCCCACCCCGACCCCTGCTCGCCGTTCCCCCCTCTCCCCGTCCGGCCATCTCCCCGGCGCGGCGCCGCCCGCGGCCGCCTCAGCCAACCTTCTCCTATCCTTCCCTGACGCAGCGCCTCCAACCCCGCCTCCCTTCCTCTCCCGCAGCTAGCCCCCACCGGCCCGAGCTCCGCCACCGCGGCACCTCCTTCCTCCCCTCCTCCGGCTCACCGCCTGACCGTCACAGCTCGCCTCGCCAGCCTGCTAGCTCCCTCGCCTCCGGCCCTCACGCGCTTCTCCGCTGCCGCCTCCTTCCCCAGTAGCATCATCGACCGAGCTCCGCCCGTCGCCCTCTTCCTCGAGCCGCAGCCCGCCATTGCTGCCTGGTGGGCTTGCCCACCGCCAGCTGCCTGAACCGCCGGAGCCGCCTCCGTCGAGCCAAGCCTCCGCTTCCGCAGACGCCCAACCCGGCGCCCGACGCTGCGTTCCGTCCCTCTCCGCCCGGCCAGCTGCCGCTGGAGACCGCCGCCATGAGCCTCCGCCGTACCCCCACCTCGCCGGACCCCCCCCCAAGCTTCGCCGGTCGTCGCCCCGCCTGCCGCCGTCGCCATCGGTGCCCGGCCGAGAACCGATCCTCCCCATCGGCCTCCGCCAAGCGCTCATCCCCGATGCCTCGAGGCTCGTCGGCGCCGCTTCGGAGAAGGACGCCTCACGCCGAACGCTGCCTTATGCTCGCCTCTGTGGCGGGAACGTCTTTGGCTTACCTGTTCTCTAATGCGAACATGTCGCCGAGTGGCCCGATCTGCTCCAGATGGCGCAGAGACCATCCGCAAGGTCTGCCGCTCTCCAAACCGTGCGACAAGGGCGATCGTCTCTCCCGCTGCAAGAGCACTTGCGTCGTCGTCAAGTCTCGGACTTTGTTTCGCCAAGATCTCCGAAGGCCCCGATATCGAAGCAAGTTCGCCATCGACAATTGAAGCCGGAACGCCAAGGCCCGAACCCGATGACCCCATGATCTCCGCTGCAGAACAACGAGTCCTTCGGAGTGAAACCAACAAGAGCTACCCCGGACACCAAGCACTGCAACGACATCGAACCGTCAAGCCAAGTTCATCCGCGGACAAGACCAACAATTAAACATGGTAACCCAAGAGCGACATGAGGCCCCGACGAGATCTACCCCGATCCGAGACCCTAACCCCGGAGCCGAGAACGTTCCGTCGAACCCTGGACCCTGAGACCAACCCCGGAACCCCGGAACCCCAAGTTCGTCGAACCCTAACAAGATCGCCGAACCCTAAATGTGTGACCCTTTTCCTTGATACCCTATTTTATAAATGATATCAACTTGTTGCATTTAATCATTCTTCTCGCATGCACATCTGTGGTTTGGGGGCCTTATGCCGATTCACCTAATAATTAAATATGGGGCCCATATGCGGGCAAATCTAGTCTCATATCGGCCTCATTTAAACTTGTGTAGCGAACCGGTATCGTATCTTGCCTTGTTAAAACAACATTTAAATTGCGGGGAATCTAAACAACATGAACCTATTAATTAATTGTCGGGACCCCGGTTCCGCTTAATATGACCTAATTGCATCGCACCTTTGCCATGTCATCCATCATGCATGCATCATGCCGATCTTCTGCCTTAGTATTAAATAGTGCATCCGGTGTTTATTCTAGTGTTTTGCTTCTTCGCGGATAAGGCCGTTGAGTTGATGTGAGCTTCGCCCCGATCTTCGGTTGAAACCTTCAACAATGTTTTCAGGCGAGCATCTCCCCCTTTCTACCTATCTTACTTTTATAGTCTTTATTCCCTCCTGTTGATCTATTTGCTATCTGTGTTGCGATGCTTTAGTTTCCGTACCTGTGATATACCGTGCAGCCCTATATTGCCTTGGACACACCCTATTACATGTTGTTTGGTAGATAGTTGGACTTGCGCGTCGTAGTCGCTTGCTCTAGTGCTGTTGCGTGTCGTCAAGTGCCACAGTTGTTGATGTATTGCCGCAAGTTGAGGTTGGAGATGATTCTAGTTTTATTTATCGTCACTTTAATTACTGTTTAACAACTAAAATTGAATAAGCAGAGGCATCGGTGGGTGATAGATAATATTTGGTTTCCGAACGCCCACTTGTGTCCCGTAAGACCCCGAGTACTTGATACCTGTTCCTTGATTTATCGCTATCCACATCCGGAGGTATATGGGACCCCCGAGCGAGCTTGATTCATCTTATTTCTTGGGGCCACAAACTAGTTTGAGGTTTTATTTACTATCCTGTACTTATGCCATGCTACTTTCAGATTTAAATTGTGCGAGGAGCACATCAGATCTTGTTAGGATCGGGACACGATTCCGGTGTCGACAAGCCCAGCCACACTTTCGGGTTCCCGATCGTTCACAACGTCTACCCAAACCTTGAGTCCGTCTCGAGCTTGCCGTTGCTATGGTGTACTCAAGGGTGGCCCCTGAAATATTTCAATCCTGTGATTGTTCAAGTGAAAGCCTCGTTGGGTTTTGTTTTGGTTTTTCCGACGTTGATCGAGCGTGTGTTGCTATTGGTGCACCCCGGCCGGGTAAAACTTTCTGAAAGCCGTGTCCGCGGATATGGACGACTTGGAGCACAGTATCTCGATCATAGACAAGCATAACTAAAGTTTACTGCTATAAATTTGACTTATAATGACTAGTAATCAGCTTCACTATAATGGAATGGCTAATTAATACTGCCCACAATTGCTTGTTTGGTTGTCGCTTGCGACAATTGTATCTGACTAGTAAGTATTGCAACTACAACGGAATGGCTGAATAAAAGTACCAACAACTGCTGGGTTTTGGGTTATCTCATGCTAATTGTATCTGACTAGTAAGTGTTGCCACTATAACGGAATGATTAACTAAAAGTGCCCACTGCTTATTTTATCAGGATGATTATCTATACCTGACTAGTAATTGCTGCAACGATAACCGAATAAATAAAATTGCCAACTGTGTGAGTTCCTCGGTTGACTTCCTCGTTTGGTCTCGAGGGGGAAACACCAGGATGGGTTTGTTTGATGGTAGTATCGTGTTGGTTCCGCATAGGTCCTTCTTACCCCTCTCTGATTGCCGACAGTTGTACCGAGTCTCTATAGGTTGTTTAGTGCATACTGCCGCTGCCGCTTCAGTCCACCATACCTATGTAGGCGAGGACCGCCGAATTCTAGCCTCGCTGTCTTGGCCTCGATCTTGACGCTCCTTCTTTTTCCTTTGCCCTTTGTCGGCACCCCTTTGTTTAAGCAGGTTTTGAGATCGACGTCGTTAGCAGGGTTACCCTTCCGGCTTGGCCTGGGCAGGGTTATGGACGCCATTGGTTATTCTTCAGGGCTCTTAGCCCCATTTGCATCTTGTCCGTAGCTGGACGCTCTATCGTTTTCAAGGTGATTTGGATCTTTGTATATTATATCTGTATTCTTGACTCTTTGAGTCGCTGTTATATATATCCGTTCTGTGGGTCCCATCGAGGACTGTTGTGTAATGTTATTACTTTGCTTTCCACCCGCACGAAAGTGCCTGGTGGGCACCTTTGAATCGTTTCTATGCGGGTTTGGCGTGTTTCGCTAAAACTTGCATAGGTCCGATTCTGAGGGTGTTACACCTTCTCTCCGGTATGATGCGTGAGTAGTTCCACCTTGGACTATGGGTCCATGTAGTAGCTATATGATTGTATCTCCTCCTTTGTGCTTTCATGTATAGATCTTGTGAGCTCCGTTCATGATCAAGATCTAATCTATTTGTAATCATGCATTTTTTGTTTGCGGGGATCCGATGGATATTGAGATTATTATGTTGGTTTGATTAATGGTTTTGTCTTTATGATTCTATCATGTCTGTGTTGTTTGTGATCTTGCATGCTCTCCATTGCTAGTGGTTATCTTGGCCAAGTAGTTGCTAGTGACTCCAAGAGGGAGTATTTATGCTCGATAGTGGGTTCATGCCTCTAGTTTCCAAGGGAAGTGACAGAAATCTCTTCGGTTGTAGATGTGATGTTGCTACTAGGGAGAAAACAACGGTCTCTTGTTCATGGAACATGTGGACTATTTACCTTACACATGCTTAAAGCAGCTGTCTGTTGCTTGCAACTTAATACTGGAGGGGGTTCGGATGATAACCTGAAGGTGGACTTCTAGTCATAGATGCAGTTGGATGGTAGTCTACGTATCTTGTTGTATTTCCCAATCAACCTCATAGGATCTTTTTGACTAGTAATTGCATTGTTATGCCTTGCTCAGTTCCTATCAATTTCCCTGCTGTAATTTGTTTACCCTTCATGCCATGTTGTTTATCTAAGGAGAGCACCTCTAGTGAACTATGGACCCCAGTCCAATCTTTACCATTGATACAGCTTCTATTGTTACTTGTTTACTTGCTGCAAACCATTACCTTCCACACCATACGTTTAATCCTTTGTTACAGCAAACCGGTGAGCTTGACAACCTCACTGTTCGTTGGGGCAAAGTCTTGAGTTTGTGTTGTGCAGGTCTCTATGTTGCTTGCAACACCTGTGTGACATTTCCTTCCTCCTTCTGGTTCGATAACCTCGGTCTCTACTAAGGGAATACTTGCTGCTTGCTTCTTGACACCTTTCTCTTGGGGGTTCCAACGAAGTGCTCCACGTCAGCACCATCAGCTGTCTCCTCGAGACATCATCTATGAGCGGCGCACCGCCATCAAGTCTCAGGTGCTTCCTGACTTCCTCGTCCACTGGATGGAGCTCCAACTTCCGGACACCCCAGACATGTCCCAGTCCTGGACAATGCACTTCGACGGCTCTAAGAGAGAGGCTAGAGCAGGAGCCGGCATAATATTAATGTCCCCTCAGGGGGACAAGATGAAATACATCCTTCGGATGAAGTTCCGTGCATCTAACAACGAGGCCGATGATACGTCGGGGAAACGTATCTATAATTTTTGATGCTCCATGCTTGTTTAGTATCTACTTTTATTTGCTTTGTCTACACTTTGAGGTGTTTTTATATCTTTTCTGGAACTAACCTATTAACAAGTTGCCACAGTGCGGTTACTGTTTTCTTACATTTTGGTTCCAGAAAGGCAGAAAATCAATATTCTCAGAATTGGACGGGACAAAAGCCAAAGTCAATATTTTACCGTGAGGGACACGAATCCAGAAGATGATACGGATGTCGTGGTATTGCCGACGAGTACGCCATGGAGGGGTCCTCATAGTGCGTGTTTAGAAACATGGGGTAAGACAGACGGTTGACGGGTACGAGGTAACACAGCTTACCCAGGTTCAAATCCCACAACGGTGGTGGAATGCTACTCCTGCTATAAATCACTATAATGGCAGTACGCCGAGTTACACGGATTGGTTCGTTGTGCGAGATATAAGTTGAGTTATGCCCTAAAGGCTCCCACAGGCCCGACTTATATAGTCGCCAGGTCCTACGGTTACAAGGAAAGTCCTAGCCGGACAGGTTACAGAGTCCTACACAGTATACAATCAGTCTAACGTGTCTTTCACTCTAAGGCTTCGGGTACGTCGGTGACTCCTCTGTAGCCTTCCTCTATCCGTCATGGGCCTCCCTTCTGGATCCATCTAACTGGGCCGCCCAGCAGGCCATGGGCCATACTACCAACTGTGGACCACCCAGGTTATCCGGATAAGAGACATGCTATGAGGATACCCATATAGCATATCCCCAACAGTAGCCCCCGGAGAACTCCGAGATCTTGCTCCGTCTTGCCTCTTCAGGTTGAATGCTCTATCTAGATGGATGTCGGCAAATCGTCAAGCAATATCTTGTAGTCCTCCCAAGAACCCTACAACATTCTCCATCTTCAACTTGTAAGTCGGAGAAACGCTGAATCTTCCATCGTACTTTTCCCGTAGCCGGACTGGATCCGTCCATGCCGAAATATTCCGATGTGATGGTTCACCTGCCAGTGACAGCTAGGACGACGTAGACATAGGTCAGCAGCGCCTCGTAACTCACACATGCAGAGAACACAATCATGTCCATTTTTCCCGTGCGAAGGATACGAACCATTGGCGGTGATGGTTGGGAACGTGGCGAAATTTCCGCGCACGCGCCCGCACACGTCATCCACGCGCCGACCATTCGATCACTTTGCCTGAATCTTGATGCCTGAGGTTATAAATCATATCTGCGGTGAATTTTTACTTTTCACCTCATTCATCCTCTGCGTCATCTTCTTCCTCCAGCGAGCACCTCCTCGAGCCCTCCGCGCGACACGCGAAAAAACCCTAGCCTCCCAATCTTTCCAGTCACCACTCTCCCTCTCCAATGGCGAGCAACAGTTCTACTCCCTCCATGGCAGCGTCAGGCGATGCCGCAGAGAAGCCGGTGAGCACCGTCCATGTGCCCCTAGAGGGACTGGTGCTACTCAAGTCCGCGGTGGTTGAATCCACCGGGGGCAACCATAATCCAGCGGCGCTAGAGCTGCTGGAAGAAGAGAACGATTCCCACAAGGGGCACTGGCGCGGCTCCGACATCACGGACAACAACATCAAGGAGCTGCTCGTCGAGGGTTACCTCCCTGCGACGGAGGGGCTCGTCTGGCGGGCGGCGCCGACCGGCGAGGTCACCCCTTCTCCCCAAGTCGGAGAGAAGGTGTACCTCAAGGAACAATTGGTACGCGGTGTTTCCTTGCCCATCTCCAATTTCTTCCTAGTTATCCTCAACCATTACCGGGTTCAACCTTAGAACCTTCCCCCAATAGCATCCTCGCGCTCAGCAACTATGCGGCGCTTTGTGAGGGTTACCTAGGGATTAGGCCTAGGTTAGATCTCTTTATTTACTTCTTCACCGTAAAGAGGGAAGCCGAAGCCGGCAAGGATGAGCTTAGGAACTGTGGGACGATTAGTTTTAAGATCCGGCCTGGCTGGCGGTTCCCCGACATCGTCGGCCATGAGTCCTTCAAGAACTGGCAACAAACATACTTCTATGGCCCAGATATCCCTCTAGATGGCCGTGAAGCGACGTATCCGGGCTTCGTCGAAGGAGCCACTGCCGAAGCCCCGACATGGAGATCCCAGGCCACCCTTCCCTCCAACAACGACGCCTCCCACGCCATAAGGCGGATAGAGTGGTTCATGGAGACGGGTTTAATCGGATTGGACCTAGCCATGTGCTGGTTCATCAGGCGGATCCAGCCTCTGCAGCACCGCTCCAAAATGATGCACGAGTACTCTAAGGAGAGGAAGGATAGCCTCCGTATCTTCGAGGGCAATTTCTCGAGTGGATCCATAAAGCTCCGCCTCAAGGACATCCTCAAGGTGAAGGACAGGAAGCGTGGCTTCACCATCACCTACGACATGTTCGAGGAGGGAAAGTGCCCAAAGGTACCTGTTTATTTTCCGTGTATGACATATACTCCAGTTCTTCCGTCTAGCCATTACCATCTCATCTAACACTTTGGGTCTTCACTTAAAAGCTTAGAAGTCTAGAGGAGGATAGCATGGTTGTCCAAATCTACGACCCCAAGATGAAGGAAGTCACCGTCATGTTCGACGACGATGTCCCGCTGGCGCGTAAGCGGAAGAGCTCCACCTCTAACGCTGCCGACGGAGGCAAGAAGAAGAAGATGGAGGGTGGAGCCTCCAAGAAGACTACCTCCGCCCTAGAGGCGGAGAAGAAAAATCTCACCGGGATCCCCTTTACCAAAGCACACACTGTTGTATAAGTCTCTCATCCTCCGACATTGTCCATTGTTCATCTTTTTCCTGTACTTATACTTTTGCATGTTTCAGGAAGAAAGCTGGCTTAAGTTTGAAGAAGACCTCCAAAACTTTGGGGGCTTCTAGAAACATTAAAGATATGTTGCATCGTGATGTGTCCCACCATGCATCCCCCGCCATCGCCCCTGTCACTCCCAGCGTCCAGCCCACACCTGCTCCGACAAGCTCTCTGGCCAAGGATGCATCTGGCCCTTCCGTCATGGAAGAGGACTCAGCTGCCTCTGCAGATCTTGTCGTTGTTGGCGATCAGGCAACGCAAGAAAGCACCATAACCAAAATGGCCGAAGCTCCGGCTAAGGGTGCCATCGGTAGCGGTAAGGCGGTGATGGTGGGTGGAACTTCTATCGAAGGAGGCGCCTCTGCACCCAGGATAACCACAGAGCTCCCGAAGATAGTTTACCCGGCGCTTACGCCGAGTAGCTCCACTCTGGTTCCTGGTGCAGCACCGACATCTCCAACCTGCGGTCTTGAAGAGCTTCTCCGACAAGCAGATATCTTGCGGGGAAACAACCTTTCCTTCAGCAAGTTGTTTGCCGAGAGTGCTACCAACCTCAAGATCATCACACTTGTAAGTTTTATTTGTCTTTTATATTTCATATGAGTATACCACTGTAGCCACCGAGGATTTAGACGGAAAACCATAGGTCTTTGCATCTGAATGCTCTAAGAGTGAATAAGCTAGAAAACTTCTCACTATAGCCCCCAAGTATTTAGTTTGAATGAATTATTCCGACTAAATACTTTTAGAGTAGCATACGTAGTGTTTGTAAACTTCAATACTGTAGCACCCAAGCCTCTAGTTGTAACTGATTGAGTTCCGACTAGATGCTTATAAAAAGACTAAGCATACTTGCTGAATTTAAAACTCGTACTGTAGCCCCCAAGAGTCTAGTTGAAAACTGAATTAGTTCCGACTAGGTGCTTAAAGAAGAACTAAGTAACTTCCGAGTTAAAAACTTTCACCATAGAACCCAAGCCTCTAGGTGGATAGTTATCCGGCTAGATGCTCCAAGTAGACTAAACAGCTTTAAATTTTCTTTCCTTAGAATGAGAATGCTCGGAGAGGTGTCACCAATGAGAAATTCCACAAGATGCGTGCAGAGTTGGAAGCTGAAAAGGGTAAAACTGCCTTCTTGAAGGAACAAATCACCAAGAGCAAGAGTTTGTTTTTCCTTTCGTTTTCGTACTCCGGCTTGGTCTTGTGCCGCCATTCTCCGACTACTCACTGTGTATTGATCTTTCTCTGACTTATAGTTACCATTGCAAAGGCCAAGGACATCGTTGAGCAGTCCAAGCACATTTAGTTGCTGGACAGCGAAAACAAGATCCTTAAGCAGGAGAGGACTGATACCCTCAAGATGCACGAGGAGTCCATGGCGGCGCTGCAAGAATCTTCCAATACGGAGATCAACCGCTTGAAGGAGGAGATCGTGATGCTGAAAGAGAAAAAGAGAGCTGCCGATGAGCAGAATCAATGCAATCTTGAAGCATACAAGATCCTCCGACAAGAACGGGACTCCATGGCCGAGATGCTCCAGCAAGCTGAGGCGAGCATCTTTGGTAAGTGAATCTCCGTCTTGTATTACTGTAAGTCAGGTACTTTGAATTTTTGTGTTATTGAACTCATGTGCTCCCTTGTCAGAATTGCAGCTCCTATTGGTTTAACCCAATCGCCTCCTCCGCCTAAGGAATGCATGGTCCTCGCTGGCAACTTTATCAGCACTGCCATCAGGCAGGCCAAGGAGATATCCAAGCCCCTCCATATCAATATCAAAGCAGTGGATTCCGTGATGAAGTTCTCGGAGATCCTGCGCCAAGCCCCCAAGCGTATTTTAAGCTGCAAAGCTTCCTGTACACGGGCTGGTGCAAGGATGGCACTATCGATGGTCAAGGCGCACTATGAATATGCCGACATCAACGTGGTAACCTTAGGTCTTCCCGACGTAGACGATGACGGCCAGAAGATTGACTATAAGTCTATCTGGGAATCTCTCGCGGGCTATGACACAAGGGTTGCCGAGTTGATTGACCATAATGTCTTCGTGCCCTTAGAGACCATTGACGGCGACCAGCAAAGCTCCTCCGAGTCCCTCAAGACCACCGACTTCGAGGACGATGACTCTCCTGCTGCCGATGATGCTGCATCCAAGTCTCATGTGCTAGAGGAATGAAAAACACTTTGTAATATTTGTTTCCTCTGGTTTGATGTATGTGGAAAAACTACTAAGCTAACTTAAGGCGGAAAAATAATAGGTGTAATTTCCTGCTACTTAAGCACTGGTTCCAGCATGTAATTATTTGTTAAGCAAGTGCTGGCTTATTCATTACTCTGGTTTTTATGCTTGACCTTTCATGAGTCGAAAAACTCATAGTCAGAACCATGCGCTCAGGTGATGATGCCCAATGGCACCGTAAAAAAACTAAGCACAAAATCTTCGATAAAAAGTGCCAAAAGTCACTACTGTAGAATCCACATAAAAACAACAAAGAACGTGTAGAGCAGAAAACTTAAGCTAACGCCCGTAGGCGGAATTTTCACAAGTTCAAATGCAAGCTTGTGCACAAAGGTTTTATACGATCCAAAAATAAACACTAAATGAGGTAAAAGACTTAGAAATATGAGTGAAACAGAGAGCTTTATTTCATTTATCATATAAGAGGTACACAGTAGATAGAAAATATGCTAAGTGTAAAAAGGACGTAACTATGCTATGTTCCATGACCGATCAAGCTCCAGGTAGTCATCATCCGGGTCACGTTGCTTATGCTTATGATCTTTGCTGGGTCTATACTTGAGTTCACGATTGTCAACAAGGTAGTAAGACCCATTGAGCAGCTCCTTGATTATGATGAATGGTCCTTCCCATGGCGGGGATAATTTGTGTGACTTCTTCTGCTTAAGTCGGAGCACCAGATCCCCCTCTTTAAACGATTGATGTCGAACGCGGCGACTATGGTAGCTGCGTAGCTTCTGCTGGTAGATGGCAGATCTTTGGTATGCCAAAACGCGCTCTTCCTCGAGAAGGTCCACATCTAGGCGTTTGGATTTTTCAGCGTCATCTTCGTCGTAGGTGGCAACTCTTGGTGCATCGTGAAGGCAGGATGGCTTCTTCTCCATATACCATGAAGTAAGGGGTGTAGCCGGTGGATCTGTTGGGTATAGTTCGTAAACTCCATAGCACAGATGGTAGTTCCTCCGCCCAAGCTCCAGCTACTCTATGTAGTGGTGCCTTAAGACGTGACTTGATTCCCTGCAGAATTAATCCATTGGCTCGCTCAACTTGTCCATTGGACTGTGGGTGTGCCACAGATGCTAGGTCAAGTCGGATGCCCTTGTCCTAATAATAAGCTTCCACTTCTCCGAGTGACAAGTTGCTGCCATTGTCGGTGATGATGCTATGTGGGAGACTAAATCTCACCACTAGATCTCGGACAAACCTAAGGGCAGTTGCCCCATCAAGCTTTCTAATGGGTTTAGCTTCTATCCATTTGGTGAATTTATCAACTGCTACTAGCAGATGCGTAAACCCACATGGTGTCGTCTGTAATGGACCAACCATGTCGAGCCCCCAGACTGCAAACGGTCAAATTATTGGTATTGTTCACAATTCTTTAGCTAGAACATGGGGTTGTCGGGCATAATACTGGCATACCATGCATGCCTCAACCATCTTGTCAGCGTCCGCCTTCGCGGTCAGCCAGTAGAATCCTTGCCGAAAGACTTTGGCGACCAATGATCGAGGAGCGGCGTGATGCCCGCATCTCCGTGATGGATCTCACGTAGGATTTCAATACCTTCTTGCTGGAAAACACACTTAAGGTATACACCAGTGGTGTTTCTTTTGTAGAGCTATCCATTGATTATGGTATAGCCCTTTGCTCTACGTACTATTTGCCGTCTTTTGAATTCATCGTCGGGCAAAGTTCCGTGTACGAGATATTCCATGAACGGTTGTGTCCAAGCCGGAGGGACCTTTGTCACTACATGAACGAAAGAGTCAACTCTATCCGGGTTGTCGATGTCTGCTCCCTTCACAGATGGTGTCCGTAGATGTTTCAGGAAAACACCAGGCGAAATTCGCTTGCGCCCCGATCCAATCTTAGACAATAGATCAGCCGCCTCGTTTTGCTCCCTACGTACATACTTAACTTCGTAGCCTAAGAAGCTCTTGGCTATCTCATCCACTTCGTCGCGATATGCCGCCATCATAGGTTTCTGTGCGTTCCAGGCGCCAGCCACCTGCTGGGCAACCAAGTCGGAATCTCCATAGGAAACTATGTGCTTGATGCCAATATCCTTGGCTACGCGTAGTCCGTGAATGCGTGCTTTATACTCCGCCATGTTAATCGTAGCCTCGAAGTGGATCTGTAGAACGTAGTGTATGTAGCACCCCGGGTAAATCCACTACTAGAAATTCGCTGTTGTTTTTATTATGTGCATCATCATGACACCATCATGCATTTATTCGCCTAAAACTATTTCCCAAAAGCCTATTTTATTTTCTAGATATTCCCCTCTTTGTTCAAATCGAAACCCTAGATCTATCCGGATCTTTTATTTATCTAAAACCCTTTTACAATGTTTTGTTTCAAATAACAGAAAATAAATAAAATAAATATTTTTTTAGGGGGAGTCAGCCGGCCAGGCCAAAGGCCCAGCCAGCCATACTACTACCCCAGCAGCCCAACCCACCTAAGTGACCAACCCTAACCCTAAACTGCTACCCTTCCCTAGTCCTATTCCCTCCACCAGCCGCCGCCACCCCACTCTCCTCACCTGTCGAACGCCACACCCCTGGCGCCCCTCTCCTGGTCCCACACCGACCCGACGCAACACCCACGCACACACGCGCAGCGCGCCTAGACCCACACCCTCGACCCGATCCCGACGCGGTCAACCTCTCCCGTCCTCGATCCCCGCCTCGTATCTTCCTCACCAATCCCGACCATGACGCTCCTCGTCCTTCACCGCCTGGCCTCGAGCAGCCGCCCATGGCTTCGCCACCGGCCTGCTGCCCCCCTCCTGCCTTGGCCGCCTCCCTCGCGAGCTTCCTCGGCCGCGAGCTCCACCGCCGGGCACTCCATCTGTCACGCACCACCGCCTCTCCGTCCCACGTCGTCGCCCCTCCCGCTAGCGTCGCCCTCGCAGCACCTCGCCGCGGTCTCCCTCTCCTCTGCAGGTCTGCAGGTCCGCAGCGCCCCAACCTCCACCGTCTGGGCCTCCTGCTTCTCGAGGGTCCGCCGCTGTCGCCTCTGCAGGGTGCCGCCTCCGGCCAGCCACGCGTCCGCCGCCGGGGCCTCCTCATCATTGTCGGGACCTCCCACCTTCTTCTGTGACGCCTGGCCGCCACCGGGGTCGACGCCGCCGCCTCCACACGTCCCCGACGCCCAGCACTCCTTGTCCGCGGTCCCCGCTCGCCCCGCCGTCGTGCTCGTCACTGCAGCGTCGGTGCCCAGTGCCTCCCTGCCCGACTCGTCCCCGACCTCCTCTCGCCGGTCGCCGCGAGCCACTCCACCTCGTCCGCGACCTCTGTCAGGACGCGTCCTCTGTTCCTGGGTCGAGTTCGTCTCCACGGTCGACCCCCCCGTGTTCCCGTGTTTGGCTCAGTCCTCGCCACCAGGTCCATCTCCGCTGCCAGCCGTGAGCCTTTTTCTGCCAGCTACATGTGATCCAAGCGATGCTGTATACCCTTGTGGTGTTGATGTTTGTTGAAGTGGTGACTGTGGTGGTGCCACCTGACGAACCACCCATGCCATAGTCCAAGTCCGACCCAACCACCTACGCCTCATTCCAAGATCTTCGCCGGGAACCACAAGACCGACGCCACAAGAAGAAACCGCCACGATGCCAAGTTCGGCTAATGACAAGACCGACACGAGTCGAGACCCGGGGAACTATGCAAGACCACGACGCCGGAACCGAAAACCGAACCTCGACACGCCAAGTTCGCCGAGACCCCGTACCCGAGGGCCTTCGACGCGGAACCCCAAGATCTTCTCCTGGAGCGACGAGGTCTTCTTCACGGAACGCCAAGACTAGCTACCCGAAGATCACGGACCCAGAGAATCCCCGGACGACGAGCTCTTCTACCTGAACCCGAAGACCGCAGATGCGACAAGTACTTCTTTCCGGATCTGATGCCCGAGAAACCGGACGCCCAGGTCGTCGACTCGGATATGCCAAGTACTTCCTCGAGGACGCCAAGTTCTTCACCCTGAATGCCAAGACCGACTCGATGGCGCGGACCCGACAAGATCTTCGCAACGACAAGATCGACACCGACCAGGACGAATCCAATGCGCCCCGACGCCAAACCAAGTCCTCCTTCCCGGAATGCCAAGATCTACCTCCGTTATTCGAGAACGATCCCGCCGAGGCCGAACCCTAGATCCGGACCCTGAGAACCGACCCTGAACCCCTCGGGGCCCAAGTTCGCCGAACCCTAACGTGATTCCCTATCCGAGACCCCATTATTTTTATAATATGACATTATCAACTGATGCATATTAAATTGTTCATGCATGCATACTTGTCTGGGGTTTGGGGGCATTATGCCAATTCATCTCATAATTAAATATGGAGTCTATATGCGGGATATCTTCGTCTTATTCCGGACTCCATTTAAATTGGTGTAGCGAACCGGTGCTATCTTTTGCCATGTTAAGACAACATTTAAAAATGCAGGGTAGCTAAACAACATGAACCACCTAAATATTTGTCGGGACCCCGGTTCCGCTTAATATGACCTAATTGCATCGCATCTTTGCCATGTCATACATCATACATGCATCATGCCCGTTCTTATGTCATAGAATTAAATAGTGCATCCTGTGTTTCTTCTAGTGTTTTGCTTCTTCGCGGATTAGGACGATGAGTTGATGCGAGTGTCGACCCGATATTCGGATGAACCTTCGGCAATGTTTTCAGGCGAGCATCTCCCCCTTTCTACCTATCTTACTTTTATAGTATTTATTCCCTCATGTTGATCTATTGCTATCTGTGTTGTGATGCTCTAGTTTTCGTACCCGAAACATCCCTTGCAGCCTTATATTGCCTTGGACACATACTATTACATGTTGTTTGGTAGATAGTTGGACTTGCGCGTCGTAGTCGCTTGCTCAAGTGCTGTTGCGTGTCGTCAAGTACCACAGTTGTTGGAGTATTGCCGCATGTTTAATGTTGGAGATGATCATGGCTTTAATTACTGTTTAATAACTAAAATTGAAGTAGGTAAATGCAGAGGCACCGGTGGGTAATAGACAATATTTGGTTTTTAACCGCTCACTGGTGTCTCGTAGGACCCCGAGTTCTTGACACCTGTTCCGAGATCGAGCGCGCTAACCACAGGTGGGGTGTATGGGCACCCCCATCGATTAGTACCTGATTTCAAAGTACTGTACCGGGGGCCACAATTAGTTTGGGGCATTATTACTATCCTGTACTTATGCCATGCTTTACTGCTTAATTTAAAATTGTGCGAAGTACTACACCTGTACTGTTTAGGTCCGTTACACGTTTTCGCTATATCGACAAGCCCAGTCATACTTTCGGGTTCCCAGTCGTTTACAGCCGTCTACACAAACCCTGAGTCCGTCTCAGAGACCGGCCGACTTCGTTGCGGGTAGCTTAGTGGGGTGGCTCCCATGTACTTGCTTTGGGTCTGAAAACGTCATGACTTAGGCCCCGCCGACATACCGATGGGTGTATGTTAACTGATCTGGCAAAAAGGGTCGAAGTGCGTGTGGATACTTTGGTGCACCCCTGCAGGGTTTAATCTTTTCGAAAAGCCGTGTCCGCGGTTATGGACGACTTGGAGCACAGTTCTCGATCATAGACAACTATAACTAAAGTTTATTGTTATAATTTGACTTTTATCCGATATGACTAGTAATCAGCTTCACTACAACGGAATGGCTAAATAAAAGTACCAACAACGGCTGGGTTTGGGATATCTCATGCTAATTGTATCTGACTAGTAAGTGTTGCAACTACAACGGAATGTTTAACTAAAACTGCCCACTGCTTATTATATCAGGACGACTCATGCCATCTTTATTTGACTAGTAATTGCCGCAACTATAACAGAATGAATAAAACTGCCAACGGTGTGAGTTCCTCGGTTGACTTCCTCGTTTGGTCTCGAGGGGGAAACACCAGGATGGGTATGTTTGGTGGTAGTATCAAGATGGTTCCGAATAGGACTTTCTTATCCCTCTCTGGTAGCCGACAGTTATATCGAGTCTCTATAGGTTGTTTAGTGCATGCTGCGCTGCCGCTCAGTCCACCATACCTATGTAGGCGAGGACCGCCGAATTCTAGTCTCGCCGTATGGCCTCGATCGACCGCTCTCTCTTTTTCTTTGCCCTTTGTCGGCACCTTTTTGTTTAAGCAGGTTTTGAGATCGACGTCGTAGCAGGGGTTACCCTTCCGGCTTGGCCTGGGCAGGGTTATGGACGCCATTGGTTATTCTTCAGGGCTCTTAGCTCAATTTGCATCTTGTCCGTACTCGGACGCTATATCGTTTTAAAGGTGATTTGGATCTTTGTATTGTATATCTGTATTCTTGACTCTTTGAGTTGCTGTTGTATATATATGTTTTGTGGGTTCCATCGAGGACTATTGTGTAATGATATTACTTCGTTTTCCACCCGCACGCAAGTGCCTGGTGGGCACCTTTGAATCGTTTCTATGTGGGTTTGGCGGGAAACGCTGAAACTTGCATAGGGCCGATTCTGAGGGTGTTACAGTGTAGCTTTTCCCCGGTTGGTGACTGTAACAGTACACCAGCCCCCGAGCCGTTGAGTAGCTTTGATCCATCAAAGTGCATCACCCAATATTCTGGCTCCGGCATTGGGGTAGCATCTGGCATCTCCGTCCAATCTGCGATAAAATCCTCCAAGGCTTGTGACTTGATAGCGTCGCGTCTCTTGTAGGTGATCTCGAAGGCGGCAAGTTCAATGCCCCACTTCGCGACCCTTTCTGTAGCATTGCTGTTGTTGATGATGTCGGACAGTGGAGCCTTGCTCATCACTGTGATAGGGTGCTCTTGGAAGTAGTGCCTTAGCATCCGAAAAGCAAGGAACACTCCATAAGCTATCTTCTAGTAGTGCGGGTAACGTTGCTTGGACTCCGTCAAGACCTTACTTACATAGTAAACTAGTCATTGAACTCCGTACTCATGTCCTGGTTTTTTCCGCTCTAACCCGTTTGATACTACTAATTGTTCATGTTCCTATCATTCTTCAACCAGATGGGTGCACATGATATTGAGGATGCCCTGGTGCGGAAAAAGAAGATTGATCTCCTTATTGATCAGATATTCATCCGTTGGCTATAACTATGACAGATAAAACTTTAGGAGTCTTCAAGGTAGTTTATTGAGCAGGTATTCAGACAGGAGTAGTAGCGGCGCCTTTGTGAGGCGTCTGTTGTGTGATGATAGGATTAAGAGGGTGCTCTTGCTGATTCCAAACAAAATTTCTGTGCTCACCGATGTGCTCAGTGCTAACTATTGGGTAGTCATATGTGCCCGCCTCTTTTCGTACTGTAACTTATCCATGCATCAAGGAAAACGTTGGGAGACTATCGTCCTTTGTTCTCTGTAGATGATATCTGGTCCTTTTATAGGAGAAACGCCAAGCATATGCTGGGCCTTCCAAAAAGAAAAAAATAGTCCCTCGGTTAAATAAATGACTTAAATTTGTGTAAATTCATACTTATCTAACACTTTTAGTATCTACTCTCTCCATTTCAAAATATAAGATGTTTTAGATTTGTGAAGATAATATATCTAGATATCTTTTAGTGTGTAGATTCGCACTGAACTTCTCCGAACCTACACACTAAAAGATGTCTACGTTCGACCCAAAGAGAAGCCCCTCGCGTCGTACGTACCCCCTCGCGTCGCCCTCCTCCTGGCGACCGAGGGGGACTTTCCCTTGTGCCGCCGCCACCTCCCCTCCTTGCCCCTCCCTCCTCGTCGCCCCCGGAGGCCCGCCGGCCTAAGAGCGTGGCGCCGGTGATGGGGGCGGCGGGGATCTGGCCTCCCGGCCCCAGCGTGGTGGAAGGAAGGGATTATCTGGCGTTGGACGGGGCCTGCGTATGGAGCTGGTGCCATGGCCGCTCTTGGCGAGGTGGAGGGGCGGCAGTTGGGGTGGAGCGGCGATGCGGTGGTCTCAGATCCGGTTGGCGGCGCGGCGGACTAGCGGACCATCTGATCCGATCTGGGTCGGTGGGCTGCGGGTCGGTGCTCGTTCATCTAGTCTCCACCTGTGGTGTTGTCTCTTCGTCGAGCTAGCGGTTATGGAGGCCTGGGTCACCATGGATCTGCCGTTTTTCGGTGGGTCTTGGTGACCGGTGAAGACCGGTGG
Organism: Avena longiglumis; assembly: GCA_030063025.1. NCBI lineage: Eukaryota > Viridiplantae > Streptophyta > Magnoliopsida > Poales > Poaceae > Avena > Avena longiglumis. The sequence goes on from CP125973.1 coordinate 173,282,808, forward strand.
TGTGGGGGCTTCCGGTTTGGCTTTGAATAAAGGGGGGTTGGTCCTAGGATCCCTCTCGCACCAGGACGAAGATCTACCCGCTCCATGACTTCATCGATCTGGTCTGAATGTTGTGTTCCGGAAGATTCCGCTGGTGAACTCCAATGGACGACATGCCGGAGTTTTCCTGATTGGATGTGTAACATCCCAAAAATACCAAACTTAGATCATCGAACACTAATCATCAAGATTAGGGTTAACAAAAAAAACTTTTCTAAATAAACTCATGAATGCATGTATATGTGTATGCATGGATTTTGAATTTCTTTAAAAACCACCTTGTTTGTGTGATCCATTGCTTATAAAATGTTTCTTAGGTGAAATGAACATCATCTAAAACATTTTCCACACTTTTCCTAAAGACAAGTAAATCAAAACAAATATATGAAGTGAATGGTCATTTTGACCAATTTAACTCCCATGCCTACTTTGGCTGTCTCAAACTTTCAAAACCTAACAGAAACTTTTGTGGATCTTTGCACCCCTTGAATGTACTCATAACAAGGTATCAAGGCCCACTTTGTGATCATCCAGAAACTTTCAAATGCATAGTTTAAATGACAATTCAAAATTGAATCTTCTTCATATGGGAAGATCCCACTTTTTCAAAACCCACTCAAACCAACTTAACTTTCAACACCCAAGCATCTGCAGACTCACCAGAGCCAATCTAGCAAACCCACCAAAAATCATTTCAAAATTCAAAACTTGATTTCATGCGGCCATTTCATCAAACAGGTTGCAGACACAAATCAAACAAAACATCAAACACTATAGTGTGCAGTGATTCTTGCCTAACTTGTTCCCTAGTTAGCTCACACACAACTCAGTAGATCATCTAGAAAGATTAGCCCAACACTAGCACCCCTGTGAGCTTGCCATTGCCATTAATGGTGAACAGCCGAGCACCTCAATGCCACCTCATAGTCGACAGCAGGCTAGAGGAACAACTAGCCGAGCCAACCTTGTCTGGGAGGCAGCCCACTGTCCACCGCCACTCCCTGTCCCAGCCGCGAGCGTTGCCAAGCCCTGGACCACGCGCACAAGCCACGCCCAGACCATGCCGAGCGTGCTCCAGAGCGCCACCCTCGACCATCACCCACAGACCGCGCGCCGCCCTCGCCGCATGCATACACGATCACCACCAACCCAGGAGACCGCCAGACACCCCCGTTTGCCGCCCCATGCCTCGCGACCATGTTGTTTAGCATCGCCAGGAGACAAAGCACCGCCCCCTACCCTTGCCCATGCCATTAGTCACGCTTCGACGAGCTCACAGGCGCCTGACGGTCCCTCGCCGACTATAAATAGAGGCCACCCCGCACGATTTCTTCACACCATCTCACTCCTCTCCCACCGACCGTGCCACACCATCCTCGAGCAAGGCGAGCACCACCGGAATTTCACTGGAGCCCGCCTGGAGAAGAAAGGAGCCCGATTGAGCCCGGAGAAGCCACCGGTACAGGAGGTTCGCCGTCGACTTCGTCGTTTGCCCGCAGACCGCCTGCACTCGGTGATCCCCAGCACCCTCACCGCCACGCTTAGGTTTCGTTCGCCGGAGTTGTCTCGTCGACGATGACCCCACCGTTGGATTAGAACTAGATCGAACGATCCACGTTGCCCCATACCGCCGCCCAGCCCGTGTCACCGACGAGTGGGGACACCCACTTAAGCATCCCTGGAGCACTGCGCTTAGCAGTCCCAAGATAACTTTTCCCAAGAGCCCAAAGAATTCAAATTAATCTTTTTCTATTTTAATTCAAACACACTTCAGCACCCAACTTCAAAAATCAACCCAGATCGATACAGTGCACCAAATTGAATGAAACCAATTTTGTTGGAAAGGTCTGTGAATGCTTAATCCAAGCCCGTTGGATTCAAGTCATTTGGATCTGTAGATCACCCATAGTAAAAATAACAAGGCAGAAGCTTTTCTGCATTCAAACATTTTTCAAATTTAAACCATAAAAGCTTTTGAGTTGATTCCAACTCTCAAAAATCACATTTAACCATACCTTTCAGAATATATAAAAATATATAGGTTTACTTGCAGAAATAATGTTCAAGTAATAAAAGAATGCTTCATAAGCATTTCTAGCCACTTTAATTAATTAAAATAAAAGGGTAAAACCTTATTAAATTGTGACACCACTTTAAATCACATTCCCATGGACTACAATATGTGGTGATGACATGTGTCAACATGATCCCATGTTTAGTTTGGAGAATATTAAATCTTAAGTAATTTTTCAATGAGTAGAAATTACTTTTCTAAAAATAAAAAGTTTTAAACCAAGCTTTAACCTTGTAATGTTAGAGATGATGCTAGATCATCTATAGGACCCTTGTGTGTGATGATTGCAAGTAGTTAAGTATTGTTTGGTGATTGTGTACCTCGTATTTATTGATAGACGCTAGTACCGACCAAGGATATGAGGAGGAAGGAGGATACTACAAAGAGGAAGCCGAGGAGAACTTCAACCACTGCTCTGCACAAGGCAAGCTAACACTTGCAAGATACTATACCTATGCAAGCTTATATTGACATTGATGCAAGATAACACTTGCAAGATACCCTACTGATGCCACAAACCCATACTTGTGATATGACTACTATATGCCTTAAGCATATGTGATCATACCCATTTGATAAACCAAATCCTAATTTTATGTGCAAGATTCCTACTTTATTTCTTGATCAAAGCTTACTTAGAGTCTACCTAAGAGTTTGGTAGATACTAGACAGTTGTGCTGAAGGTTGCATCAAGAGCATTAAATTTGGCCTAAGCTAGAAACCTTGAGAACAGCCCAAGATATGAGTTTGAACCTAGTTAAAACCCCACTAGTTTACCACCCCTCATTTGTATTACCCCCACCTATAGATGCTAGTGCTAAGCATAAAACTTGATCAACTTTTAGATGGGAATACTTGGTGGAAAAAGGGTTATGAAAACCTTGGAATGATGGATCATTATATTGAAATGTTTTGGACATGTGTTTCCAAACACTCGATGATCTTGGTGATGAAAATGTTGAGGCATGAGCCTTAGCCCTTTATAAAACTGATGGTTGTCTGGATGCGATACCATTCCAATTTTAGCGTACAACCACAATACCCGAATATTGGGTAGGGCTTGACTGGAAACTTATATTCCTTAGTATTAGTTCCCTCACGGCCAAGGTCTGAGCTGAGGCTACCTTGTGAAGATTTTCCACCTGTGCAGTACCCAAGATGACAGTGGTCATGGTTGGGAGGCCAAACTCACAGGAGAGGTGCTCATACTAGGGCATGTAATTGAAAGGTTAGGATTGATTATCCGCATATTGAGTATGGTGAATTCAGGATTTGTTCCTGACGGATGTATCGAATGTTGTGGTGAAATTGTACAATCTCTGCAGAGTGTCAAACTATTCGAATAGCCGCGTCCGCGGTTATGGACAGTTGGAGTGGCCATATTGTTCCCCCGTCAGACTTTTCAAAATGACTTGTGAAATGAATTGAGACTTTGACTTGACCACAACAGAGTTGTGACCTGAATTACAAGATCCCACTTAGGAGTTATAAAATTGTGATTAACTTTGGAACTTAGTAGAGATAAACCTGGCTTTTTGCAAAACAACCCTAGAGCCTAGTGTCCTATTATCCAAAAAACCCCTTACCTGTTAGTATTAGTTTGCGAGTACTTAAAGAGTACTCATGGCTTTGTCCCTGGCTATTCCCATGGCCAGACTATGAAGAGGAGTACCTAGAAGATGGAACCCAGGAAGGTTATGACAACTAGGATCATCTCCCATCGTAAGCATTGCCTGTGACCCCGAAGATGGAGCTTCGCCTACGCTACCGTTATTATTACGTATTCCGCTGCTGATGCTGTATTAAGAACTGGATCATGAGATCCCTATTTGTGAAAGAACTTATGTATCGTTTGTAATGGATGAAATACTATGGTATCCAATTCTGTTATGTCTCACAAAAATGGTAATCCTGGGATTGCGATGTATGGCATAACAGGCATCTAGGATTGAAAAATCCGGGTGTTGACAAGTTGGTATCAGAGCCATCCTGACCATAGGAGACCCTAGTTAGATTGGACGTTGAACCAAAAACTTAGTTTCAAAACCAAAGAACAAAAATATTTACGAAAACTTATTCTCATTCTTACCTCTTTAATTCTTTAATAAAACTTCATGTTCCTCAAAAACTCTTGCAAAATAGATAAAATTTTGACACACTTGATCACTCTGCTAATCTACTCATCCTCTATTTTTATAGATGGACGTGAAGTACAGCAAGTTTTACCAACTTGGGAATGGAGGAGACCTTATCTTTGAGAGGGATCTGGATCAGCTTTCGGAACTTCTGGAGCGTCCGCACCCCGAGTTCTTTGGAGCTCAGCTCAATGATCAAGGAGGAGAAGATCTGCAGTGGCTAATTGTTGCAAGTCTCCGAGGAAAGATTGAACCTCCCACTGTGGAGGGAATTCAGTTTACCTTGAGGGAAAACAACTGGCTCGATGGACTTGCCAGAGCAATGCAGGAAGCTCTTTCCCGTCTGTGTGGGCAGAGCATCAATCAGATTAAGGGTACTCGCTTTGAGTTTTGCCCAAGACGTGATGCAAATGGAAAACCACTGGAATCCCCATACCACCCCGAGCTGAAGACTCAATTGGACCACCTTAGCTTCATGATGTATGATCGTCAGCAGGAGTTGGACAACTGCCGTGACTATTGCAACCACAAGTCTGCCATCATCAAGACGAAGGACCAGACCATCGCCATGCTAGCAAAGGATCGCAAGTCTCGATGCCGTCAACTCGACAAGAAGGAGCGCATTATTGCCCGTCTTCGCCATCGCATCTCATCTCTGGAAGAGACCATCCACGAGAGAGACATGCAGTTAGAGGAAAGGGAGAATGCCGGAGAGGATCTTCGTGGAGACCCTTACTCCTATATCAGCGATGACGATGATTTCCTGGAGGATCAGGCCATGGACTTCTTCACCGATGAGGATGATTTCGCCTTCATCGGTGATGCTGAAGATGATGAAGCCACCGACTCCGAGGAGTAGTAGCACTGAGCACTAGCGTAGTGAGTAGTAGTCGGTCCCACTGTATCGTAGTTTCCAGAATGGTTCTTAAAACCATCTTTTGTTCCTTGCTGTGGTGTGCGTTGTATCGAGTGAATGAATGAATGAAAAAGCAAGTTGCTAGAAAAACCTGAGTCAAACTATAAAAACTTTTCAAAAACCCAAAACCTTAGCAATTTCCCTCTTTTCTCATGATCTATATCAATCTCTAGGATTTGCCCCAAGAACCAACAGACCCCCTATGACCCGTCCAACCTACCCCAACCGTGGAAACCCTAGACCCGGAGGAAATCACAACAACCCCGGCAACTCTAGCAATTTCACCCGTGCCCCACCCAAGTTCAACACCAACAATGCTACCGCCAACCCCAACACTGCCCCGAGGACTGGAAGCAATGTTGTGCCTGTCGCAGCCAAGGACAAGTCACAAGTGACCTGTTATGACTGTGGAAATAAAGTCCACTATTCCAACGAGTGCCCCAACAAGAAGAATGCTACAGCCCCCAACGCTAATGTCCCAGCTCAGCAGCAGCGTCGTGTCCAGCTAGGGAGAAGATTTGCCTGCACTAGTAAAATTCAACCAACCAAATTGAAGCATGTGATGATTGTACAAATTCCCGGATCAACCACCAAGGCTAGGCAAATTTGCAAGGCCGTCCCTATCCGAATCCATGGCATAGATTTTTATGCTAATCTAATAGTACTCGGAACTAAAGGTTTGGAAGTAGTACTAGGAATGGATTGGATGTCCAAACATAAAGGATTGATTGACTGTGCCAAGAAAGCCATCACCATGACCAGTACCACCGGAATATCAGTCGAGCATATATCTGAAACCTTACCTCGCCAATTCAAGTGTAACAAGAGTATAGCCCAACCTACCATTGACCAAGTTCGGATAGTCTGTGAATACCCCGATGTATTTCCAGATGTTTTGCCCGGTATGCCCCTAGATCGGGATATCGAGTTTATCATCGAACTAATCCCCGAAACAGGACCCATAGCCCAGAGACCCTATAGTATGAACCCATCGGAGCTAGAAGAACTGAAGAAGCAACTGGATTCCATGTTGGAAATCGGATTGATTCAACCAACTGCGTCCCCATGGAGATCACCTGTCTTATTCGTGGACAAGAAGGATGGAGGTAACCGTTTGTGTACGGATTATTGGAAGTTGAATGATGTCACCATCAAGAACTAGTACCCCTTGCCTAAGATAGAAGATTTGTTTGATCAGTTGACCGGTGCCCATGTGTTTTCTAAGATTGATCTTAGAACTGGCTATCATCAACTCAAGATTCGTGCAGAGGATATTCCAAAGACTGCCTTTACCACCAGATATGGATTGTACGAGTATACAGTCATGTCTTTTGGATTAACCAATGCCCCCGCTTATTTCATGAACCTCATGAATAAGATTTTTATGGACTTCCTGGATAAGTTTGTCGTTGTTTTCGTCGATGACATTCTGATTTATTCCAGATCAGAAGAAGAACATGAGCTACACCTAAGGACCATTCTTGGAACCCTTAGAGAGCATCAGCTGTATGCAAAATTTAGCAAATGTGAATTCTGGTTACAGGAGTGTAACACCCTCAGAATCGGCCCTATGCAAGTTTCAGCGCTCCCCGCCAAACCCGCATAGAAACGATTCAAAGGTGCCCACCAGGCACTTGTGTGCGTGTGGAAAACGAAGTAATAACATTACACAACAGTCCTCGATGGGACCCACAGAACAGATATATACAACAACGACTCAAAGAGTCAAGAATGCAGAGATACAGTACAAAGATCCAAATCACCTTGAAAATGATACAGCGTCCGACTACGGACAAGATGCAAATGGGGCTAAGAGATCTAAAGAATAACCAATGGCGTCCATAACCCTGCCCAGGCCAAGCCGGAAGGGTAACCCTGTTAATGACGTCGATCTCAAAACCTGCTTAAACAAAAGGGGTGTCGACAAAGGGCAAAGGAAAAAGAGAGAGCGGTCGATCGAGGCCAAGACACGGCGAGGCTAGAATTCAAGTCCTCGCCTACATAGGTATGGTGGATCGAGCGCAGCAAAGATGCGCTAAACAACCTATAGAGACTCGATATAACCGCTGCCATCGAGAGGGATAAGAAAGACCTATTCGAACCAACCGATGCTACCATCATACAAACCCATCCTGGTGTTTCCCTCGAGACCAAACGAGGAAGTCAACCGAGGAACTCACACAGTTGGCGCTTTATTTATTCGATTATCGCAGCAATTACTAGTCAAGTATAGATAGTCATCCCGATAAAATAAGCAAGGGCACTTTTAGTTAACCATTCCGCTAGAAGTTGCAACACTTACTAGTCGATACAATTAGCATGAGATATCCCCAAAACCCAAAGCTTGTTGGTACTTTTATTTAGCCATTCCGTTATAGTGAAGCTGATTACTAGTCGATCGGATACAAGTCAAATTATAATAGTAAACTTTAGTTATAGTTGTCTATGATCAAGCCGTGCTCCAAGTCGTCCATAACCGCGAACACGCTTCTCGAAAAGATTTAACCTGCAGGGTGCACCAAAGTATCCACATGCACTTCACCCTTTTGCCGATCAATTAACATACACCCATCCAGATGTGGCGGGCCTAAGTCATGACGTTTCCCAGACCCAAAGCAAGCACGGGGGGCAACCCCACTAAGTCTACCCGCAACGAAGTCGGCCGGGCTCTGAGACGGACTCAGGGTTTGTGGAGCCGGCTGTAAACGACTGGGAACCCGAAACTCTCGGGCTTGTCGATACAGCGAAAACGGGTCACGATCCTAAACAGTACAGGTGCTCCTCGCACAATCGTAAATAAAGCAGTAAGCATGGCATAAGTACAGAATAGTAATAAAGCCCCAAACTAATTGTGGCCCCAAAGATGTTTTGAAATAAGGTACTAAATCGATGGGGTGCCCATACATCCCACATGTGGTTAGCGCTCGATCTCTAACAGTGTCAAGAACTCGGGTCCCACGGACACCAAAGGGTGATCGGAAAACAAATATTATCTATCACCCACCGGTGCCTCTGCATTTACCTACTTAAATTTTAGTTATTAAACAGTAATTGAATTAAATGATAATTAAAGCCATGATCATCTCCAACCTTAAACATGCGGCAAGACTCCAACAACTGTGGTACTGGACGACACGCAACAACACTTGAGCAAGCGACTACGACGCACAGGCCCAACTATCTACCAAACAACAGGTAATAGGATGTGTCCAAGGCAATATAAGGCTGCAAGGGATATCACGGGTACGAAAACTAGAGCATCGCAACACAGATAGCAATAGATCAACAGGAGGAAATAAAGACTATAAAAGTAAGATAGGTAGAAAGGGGGAGATGCTCGCCTGAAAAACATTGCCGAAGGTTCAACCGAAGATCAGGTCGACACTCGCATCAACTCATCGGCCTAGTCTGTGAAGAAGCAAAACACTAGCACAAACACCGGAGGCACTATTCAATACTACGGCAGAAGATCAGGCATGATGCATGTATGATGTATGACATGGCAAAGGTGCAATGCAATTAGGCACTATTAAGCGGAACCGGGGTCCCGACATTTATTTAGGTGGTTCAAGTTATTTAGACCCCCCGCAATTTAAATGTTGTCTTAACAGGGCAAAACATGGCATCGGTTCGCTACACCAATTTAAATGGGGCCATTATTAGACTAGAATAGCCCGCATATGGGCCCCATATTTAATTATGAGGTGAATCGGCATAAGGCCCCCAAACCACATGACAAGTATGCATGCAAGTATGACAATTTAATATGCAACAATGTATATATCATTTATAAAAATATGGGCTTAGGGTCACACATCGGGGTTCGGGAGATCTTGGGGTTCCGGGGTGCGGGGTTCGGTCTCAGGGTTTGACGGGGACGGCGAGGTTCGGATACAAGATGGAGTACTTGGGTCCCAGCGGTCGCTCTTGCCGTCACGCAGATCTTGTCGGGTCCGTGTATCGGGACGGTCTTGGCGTCCGGGATGTAGTGCTTGACGTCCTTCCGTTTCATGTCGACGGCCTTGGTGTCCTCGATGGAGAACTTGGTGTATCCGTGTCGTGGTTCTTGTCGGGGTTCTCGTCTTCGGGCGCCGGGATCGGGCTTCGGATTCCGTGACGATCTTGCCATCTGAGATGAAGAACTTGGGTTCACGGCATCAGGTACCATCGAGTACGATATGGTTCTTCTGCGTTCGCGACCGCATCGTAAGATCTTGGCGTCGGTAGATCTTGAGAGCGAAACAACTCGTCGCGACCGTACTTGGCACATGGTACATGCTGAGGCTGATCTTGCCGATGGGGAAAAACATGTCCGCTGCTGGTCAAACACGCACACACACGGAGGTTCAAACGGCGAGGTACAAGGTCTTTGGACGAGGCGGCCGACGCGGCAACCATCGCTGGGAGCCCCGCTCGCCGGCGCCAAAGGTGGATGAGGGCGGTGTCGAGTCGGCGAGGAGACGCAGGTCCGTGGAGGGCGAGCTCGCCTGGCCGGAGGGGAAGGAGAGACCGCGGCGGCGCTGGCCTACGGCGGCGGGCGTGCGCGCTTCCGGAGGAGGCAGTGAGGAAGGCGACGGCAGCGAGGCGGCAGACGCTGCGCGACGGAGGGGGGCGCTGCCATGGAGAGGCGAGGCAACGCTGGGGCCTGGCGGCCGAGGCGAGCGGGCAGCAGCTAGCGGGATCCCGAAGAGGCAGCGATCGACCGAGGCGGCGCGGCGGCGGAGCACGGGCGGCGAGGCCGATGGAGGCGAGGGCGCGGGCGTCGTCGGAGGCGCCGAGGGAGGAGCTGTCTTGGCGCCGGGGAGGAAGGAGGCCGGCGGAGCTCGGGGCCGGCGGCGGAAGGCGGGGAGGAGGCCGCGGGGGCACGGGCGCGTCGGGAGGGGACGCCGGCGTGTGGGGTGGGTGGAGACGAGGTGGGGTGGAGGCAGGCGGTGGTGAGGGAGCGGGAGCGGGGCGATGGGGAAGAAGGGAGAGACGGCGCGGGGTTGGTGGGGAGCTGTCCAGGGAGCGGGGCGGTGAGTGCGGTGGTGGTGGGCGGCGCGAGGCGAGGCCACAGGGGCGGCGGGGCTTGGAGAAGGTGAGGGCGGCGGAGGACTGGGGAGGGAGGAACGTCGGGGGAGGCGCTGCGCGAGGGAGGTGGAATCGGGCCAGGACGGCAGGGAGGTGGGGACAGGCGGGGTCGGTCGGGCAGGTGGGACCCGCGGGGTGGGCCGCGTGAGAGAGGGAGAGTGGTGGCGGTGGGGTGGGGCTGTGGCGTGTGTCTGTGTGTGTTGTGTGTGTGTGGGCAGGGAGGTGCGTGTGTGGCATGTGTGGGAGAGGGAGTGGGTTGAGGTGGCAGCGGTTGAGTGGTGGGGAGGAGGGATGAGGGTGAGGTGGCGAGAGAAGATTGGGTGGGGTGAGGTGGAGGGGGTTTGGGTAGACTAGGATTGGGTAGGAATAGATTAGGGTTTGGTGAGATTGGGTTGGGCCGATCGGGGTGGTAGGCGGCCTGGCTTTTCGGGCCGGGCTGCCTCCCCCGATCAAAACAGTTTTATTTTAAAAGAATATTGTTTATTTTAATTTTAGTAAATGATTTTGTAATTAGTTTTAGACAAACAAAATATCCGGAAACATCCGGGGGTTTAATTTGAAAAGGAAGGAGGGCTAGTTTCAGAAAACAATAGTCTTTCGCAACATAGTTTCAAGTAAAAATAATATGCATGATGATGTCATGATGATGCACAAAACAAAATACCAAGCGATTTTCTAATAGTGGTTTTAGCGGGATGCCACAATTCGACACCACTAACAATGGATCTCGCCCTCGAGATCCGCCTCATGGTACCGGAAGGAAGGTCGGCGATCTGCGTCTTCTCGCTTCATGTAAATCCTCGCGACACCACTAACAAGAGGTCGTTGTCCGTGATCGTCGAGAGAACACTCCGGAAAACAAAAGGTCGAAGGTAGGGGTATCAACAAATAAAGCCACCTCTAGCTTCGATGGAAAGAGGGAACCGATGCATTCTCATCCACTTCAATGTACACAAGCGAATAGAGTGAGTAGTCGGCATGGGGGCCAATCCATCACGCACCCAAACTATTACTCGGCACAATCAGTAGAAAAGCGTGCAACCATTCTCGGAATCAGACTGAAGATCTCGACAATCGAGGTTCAGGAACAAAGGAGTGATGCAGACTCTGCATCGGATCTAGCGTAGATGATGTTGTCGCGTCAGAAAGCACCGGAAGGCACAAGAAGGAACAAAGAGAAGTCCACCAGACGAAGGATTCCTCGGATAGCATGAAGACCAGATGTAGCAACACCGTTACCAAAGGAGGAAGCGAAAACCTAAAGGTACGACGAAATCCCAACCACGAGAATTCCTGGACTCGAAGAAAGAGACGAGAGCGGATTCAAAACACGTAGAGGTAAGAGGAGAATAGAAGAGGGGTAAGGAGTAAAAGAAGACCTAACCAGATCTATCCAACCGATTTTGCAAAATAGTTTTTGACACTCTACTTCGGCCGTTAGCTAGGTTATCCTCTGATTTGGACTTGTGGGTATCGCATAGCCGAGCTCGATACCACTCAGAACACCTCGAGAATCGGCCCTATGCAAGTTTCAGCGCTCCCAAACCCGCATAGAAACGATTCAAAGGTGCCCACCAGCACTTGCGCAAGGGTGGAAAAGCGAAGTAATAACATTACACAACAGTCCTCGATGGGACCCACAGTAGCAGATATACAACAACGACTCAAAGAGTCAAGAATGCGAGATACAGACAAAGATCCAAATCACCTTGAAAATGATACGTCGTCATCTACGGACAAGATGCAAATGGGGCTAAGAGCCCTAAAGAATAACCAATGGCGTCCATAACCCTGCCCAGGCCAAGCCGGAAGGGTAACCCTGCTAACGACGTCGATCTCAAAACCTGCTTAAACAAAAGGGGTGCCGACAAAGGGCAAAGGAAAAAGAGAGAGCGGTCAGTACTGAGGCCAGTACACGGCGAGGCTATAATTTGGCGGTCCTCGCCTACATAGGTATGGTGGACTGAGCGGCAGCGCAGCATGCGCTAAACAACCTATAGAGACTCGATATAACTGTCGGCTATCAGAGAGGGATAAGAAAGACCTATTCGGAACCAACCTGATGCTACCATCATACAAACTCATCCTAGTGTTTCCCCCTCGAGACCAAACGAGGAAGTCAACCGAGGAACTCACACAGTTGGCAGTTTTATTTATTCAGTTATCGTTGCAGCAATTACTAGTCAAGTATAGATAGTCATCCTGATAAAATAAGCAGTGGGCACTTTTAGTTAACCATTCCGTTGTAGTTGCAACACTTACTAGTCAGATACAATTAGCATGAGATATCCCCAAAACCCAGCAGTTGTTGGTACTTTTATTTAGCCATTCCGTTGTAGTGAAGCTGATTACTAGTCAGATCGGATACAAGTCAAATTATAACAGTAAACTTTAGTTATAGTTGTCTATGATCAAGCACTGTGCTCCAAGTCGTCCATAACCGCGGACACGGCTTCTCGAAAAGATTTAACCCTGCAGGGGTGCACCAAAGTATCCACACGCACTTCGACCCTTTTTGCCAGATCAATTAACATACACCCATCGGTATGTCGGCGGGGCCTAAGTCATGACGTTTCCCAGACCCAAAGCAAGCACGGGGGGCTACCCCACTAAGTCTACCCGCAACGAAGTCGTCCGGGCTCCGAGACGGACTCAGGGTTTGTGGAGCCGGCTGTAAATGACTGGGAACCCGAAACTCTCAGGCTTGTCGATACAGCGAAAACGGGTCACGATCCTAAATAGTACAGGTGCTCCTCGCACAATCGTAAATAAAGCAGTAAGCATGGCATAAGTACAGAATAGTAATAAAGCCCCAAACTAATTGTGGCCCCCAGTACAGTACTTTGAAATCAGGTACTAAATCGATGGGGTGCCCATACATCCCACATGTGGTTAGCGCGCTCGATCTCGGACAGTGTCAAGAACTCGGGTCCTACGGACACCAAAGGTGGTGATCGGAAAACAAATATTATCTATCACCCACCGGTGCCTCTGCATTTACCTACTTAAATTTTAGTTATTAAACAGTAATTGAATTAAACGATAATTAAAGCCATGATCATCTCCAACCTTAAACATGCGGCAAGACTCCAACAACTGTGGTACTGGACGACACGCAATAGCACTTGAGCAAGAGACTACGACGCGCATGCCCAACTATCTACCAAACAACAGGTAATAGGATGTGTCCAAGGCAATATAAGGCTGCAAGGGATATCACGGGTACGAAAACTAGAGCATCGCAACACAGATAGCAATAGATCAACAGGAGGAAATAAAGACTATAAAAGTAAGATAGGTAGAAAGGGGGAGATGCTCGCCTGAAAAACATTGCCGAAGGTTCAACCGAAGATCGGGTCGACACTCGCATCAACTCATCGGCCTAGTCCGTGAAGAAGCAAAACACTAGCACAAACACCGGAGGCACTATTCAATACTACGGCAGAAGATCGGGCATGATGCATGTATGATGTATGACATGGCAAAGGTGCAATGCAATTCGGCACTATTAAGCGGAACCGGGGTCCCGACATTTATTTAGGTGGTTCAAGTTATTTAGACCCCCCGCAATTTACATGTTGTCTTAACAGGGCAAAACATGGCATCGGTTCGCTACACCAATTTAAATGGGGCCATTATTAGACTAGAATAGCCCGTATATGGGCCCCATATTTAATTATGAGGTGAATCGGCATAAGGCCCCCAAACCACATGACAAGTATGCATGCAAGTATGACAATTTAATATGCAACAATGTATATATCATTTATAAAAATATGGGCTTAGGGTCACACATCGGGGTTCGGGAGATCTTGGGGTTCCGGGGTGCGGGGTTCGGTCTCAGGGTTTGACGGGGACGGCGAGGTTCAGATACAAGATGGAGTACTTGGGTCCCAGCGGTCGCTCTTTCCGTCGCGCAGATCTTGTCGGGTCCGTGTATCGGGACGGTCTTGGCATCCGGGATGCAGTGCTTGACGTCCTTCGGTTCCATGTCGACGGCCTTGGTGTCCTCGATGGAGAACTTGGTGTATCCGTGTCGTGGTTCTTGTCGGGGTTCTCGTCTTCGGGCGCCGGGATCGGGCTTCGGATTCCGTGACGATCTTGCCATCTGAGATGAAGAACTTGGGTTCACGGCATCAGGTACCATCGAGTACGATATGGTTCTTCGGGTCTGGTTCTGCGCACCGGCATCAGAAGATCTTGGCGTCGGTAGATCTTGAGAGCGAAACAACTCGTCGCGACCGTACTTGGCACATGGTACATGCTGAGGCTGATCTTGCCGATGGGGAAAAACACGTCCGCTGCTGGTCAAACACGCACACACACGGAGGTTCAAACGGCGAGGTACAAGGTACTGGACAGGGCGACGCAGGCGACAGCACCATCGCCGGGGAGCCCCTGGCTCGCACGGCGGCCAAAGGTGGATGAGGGCGGTGTCGAGTCGGCGAGGAGACGCAGGTCCGTGGAGGGCGAGCTCGCCTGGCCGGAGGGGAAGGAGAGACCGCGGCGGCGCTGGCCTACGGCGGCGGGCGTGCGCGCTTCCGGAGGAGGCAGTGAGGAAGGCGACGGCCAGGCGAGGCGACGCGGGCGGAGTTGAGGAAGGGCGGGCGCTGCCATGGAGAGGTGAGGCGACGTCGGCGCTCTGGCGGCAGGCGGAGGCAGGCGGCCGCGCTAGCGGGATCCCGAAGAGGTGGCGACGCCGAGGCGGCCGGGGCGGCGGATCACGGGCGGCGAGGGCGAGCCGATGGAGGCGTGGGCGGGCGCGGCGTCGTTGGGAGGGCGCCGGGGGCGGGCTGCGGTGGCGCCGGGGAGGAGGCGGCGGAGCTCGGGGCCCGGCGGAAGGCGGGAGGAGGCAGCGGGCACGGGCGTCGGGAGGGGACGCCGTGTGGGGTGGTGGAGCAGGTGGGGTGGAGGCAGGCGGTGGTGAGGGAGCGGGAGCGGGGCGATGGGGAAGAAGGGAGAGACGGCGCGGGGTTGGTGGGGAGCTGTCCAGGGAGCGGGGCGGTGAGTGCGGTGGTGGTGGGCGGCGCGAGGCGAGGCCACAGGGGCGGCGGGGCTTGGAGAAGGTGAGGGCGGAGGAGGACTGGAGAGGGAGGAGCGTCGGGGAAGTCGCTGCGCGGGGGAGGTGGAATCGGGCCAGGGCGGCAGGGAGGTGGGGACAGGCGGGGTCGGTCGGGCAGGTGGGACCCGCGGGGTGGGACGCGTGAGAGAGGGAGAGTTGTGGCGGTGGGGTGGGGCTGTGGCGTGCGTCTGTGTGTGTTGTGTGTGTGTGGGCAGGGAGGTGCGTGTGTGGCATGTGTGGGAGAGGGAGTGGGTTGAGGTGGCAGCGGTTGAGTGGTGGGGAGGAGGGATGAGGGTGAGGTGGCGAGAGAGGATTGGGTGGGGTGAGGTGGAGGGGGTTTGGGTAGACTAGGATTGGGTAGAAATAGATTAGGGTTTGGTGAGATTGGGTTGGGCCGATCGGGGTGGTAGGCGGCCTGGCTTTTCGTGCCGGGCTCCCTCCCCCGATCAAAACAGTTTTATTTTAAAAGAATATTGTTTATTTTAATTTTAGTAAATGATTTTGTAATTAGTTTTAGACAAACAAAATATCTGGAAACATCCGGGGGTTTAATTTGAAATAGAAGGAGGGCTAGTTTTAGAAAACAATAGTCTTTCGCAACATAGTTTCAAGTAAAAATAATATGCATGATGATGTCATGATGATGCACAAAACAAAATACCAAGCGATTTTCTAATAGTGGTTTTAGCGGGATGCCACAAGGAGGTAGGATTCCTCGGTCACATTGTATCAGCCGGAGGAATTGCCGTTGACCCTGCCAAAGTGAAAGATGTAGAAGATTGGCAAGCCCCAACCACTCAAACCCAAGTTCGTGCTTTTCTCGGATTGGCGGGATATTACCGCAAATTTGTAGAAGGATTCTCGAGTATCGCCCGACCCATGACCAAATTGCTGAAGAAGGACGAAGAAGGAATTTTGTGGTACAAAGGACGCCTTTGTGTACCAGCAGATGCAGAGTTGAAAGAAGTTATCTTGAAGGAGGCTCATGATACTCTTTATTCTATCCATCCCAGAGGAACTAAGATGTATCAAGATTTGAAAGAGCAATTTTGGTGGCATAAGATGAAAAGAGAAATCGGAAGCTATATCGCCAAGTGTGATATATGTCAGCGAGTCAAGGCCGGACATCAAAGACCCGCTGGATTGTTGCAACCTTTGCAAATTCCGGAATGGAAATGGGATTCTGTAGGAATGGACTTTATCACTGGACTACCTACTTCTAGTAGGGGAAATGACTCTATTTGGATCATAGTGGACAGATTGTCCAAAGTAGCCCATTTCTTGCCCGTCAAAACCACCTATCAGAGTTGTACATCGCTAGAATCGTTAGTTTGCATGGAGTCCCCAAGAACATAGTATCGGATCGAGGAACTCAGTTTACCTCGAGATTCTGGAAGAAAGTCCAAGAAGGTTTAAGAACCCGCCTAGATTTCAGATCAGTATCACCCTCGGACCGATGGACAAAGCGGGCGAGTAAACCAAATACTCAAGATATGCTTAGAGCATGTGTGCTAGAATATGGATCCAAGTGGGAAGACTATGCTTGCAGAATTTTCATACAACAACAGTTACCAAGCCAGTTTGCAAATGGCCCCATTTGAATTTATGTACGTAAGAAAGTGTCGCACCCCTTTGAACTGGTCGGAAGTAGGAGAGAGTCAGATCTTCGGACCCGACATCCTACGAGAAGCAGAAGAGAAGGTTCACAAGATTCGTGAGCACCTCAAGACAGCCCAATCCCGACAGAAGAGTTACACCGACAAGAGACGTCGAGACCTCGCCTTCAGCATAGGAGATTTTGTTTATCTGAAAGTGTCGCCATTGAAGGGAATGCGGCGTTTCCAACTCAAAGGAAAGCTAGCCCCCAGATATATCGGACCTTTCAAAATTTTGAACCATCGAGGAGAAGTATCGTATCAACTGGAACTACCTGAAGAGATGTCAGCTGTGCACAATGTGTTCCATATCTCGTTACTTCGCAAATGTCTCGAAGTCCCCGAGAAGACCGAAGTGTTCAAGAATATCGATCACCGGACCATAGAGATCAACGATGACCTGACCTATCCCGCAGTGCCCATCCGTATATTGGAAGAATCCTTTCGAACTACCAGAACCCGAAGCATCAAGTTTCTCAAGATTCAGTGGAGCAACCACACAGAAGAGGAAGCTACATGGGAACGCGAAGATCACATCAGGACGGAGTTTACCGATCTCTTCAAATCCTAGGTAATCTTTTTGTCCTTTTTCAAATCTCGGGACGAGATTTTGTTTAAGGGGGGAAGGTTTGTAAAATCCCAAAAATACCAAACTTAGATCATCAAACACTAATCATCAATATTAGGGTTAACAAAAAAAACTTTTCTAAATAAACTCATGAATGCATGTATATGTGTATGCATGGATTTTGAATTTCTTTAAAAACCACCTTGTTTGTGTGATCCATTGCTTGTAAAATGTTTCTTAGGTGAAATGAACATCATCTAAAACATTTCCCACACTTTTCCTAAAGACAAGTAAATCAAAACAAATATATGAAGTGAATGGTCATTTTGACCAATTTAACTCCCATGCCTACTTTGGTTGTCTCAAACTTTCAAAACCTAACATAAACTTTTCTGGATCTTTGCACCCCTTGAATGTACTCATAACAAGGTATCAAGGCCCACTTTGTGATCATCCAGAAACTTTCAAATGCATAGTTTAAATGACAATTCAAAATTGAATCTTCTTCATATGGGAAGATCCCACTTTTCCAAAACCCACTCAAACCAGCTCAACTTTCAAAACCCAAGCATCTGCAGACTCACCAGAGCCAATCTAGCAAACCCACCAAAAATCATTTCAAAATTCAAAACTTGATTTCATGCGGCCATTTCATCAAACAGGTTGCAGACACAAATCAAACAAAACATCAAACACTATAGTGTGCAGTGATTCTTGCCTAACTTGTTCCCTAGTTAGCTCACACACAACTCAGTAGATCATCTAGAAAGATTAGCCCAACACTAGCACCCCTGTGAGCTTGCCATTGCCATTAATGGTGAACAGCCGAGCACCTCAATGCCACCCCATAGTCGACAGCAGGCTAGAGGAAGAACTAGCCGAGCCAACCTTGTCTGGGAGGCAGCCCACTGTCCACCGCCACTCCCTGTCCCAGCCGCGAGCGTTGCCAAGCCCTAGACCACGCGTACAAGCCACGCCCAGACCATGCCGAGCGTGCGCCAGAGCGCCACCCTAGACCATCACCCACAGACCGCACGCCGCCCTCGCCGCATGCATACACGATCACCACCAACCCAGGAGACCGCCAGACACCCCCGTTTGTCGCCCCGTGCCATACAGCCACCACCCGCCGTCGAAGACGCCGCCTCTGCCGCGCAGAGCACCGCCCGTTCCAAACCAAACCACACCGCCCCATGCCTCGCGACCATGTCGTTGAGAATCGCCAGGAGACACAGCACCGCCCCTACCCTTGCCCATGCCATTAGCCGCCTGTAATGTTGCCCCCGACGAGATCACCGTGCGCCCCGACGGTCCCCTCGCTCGACTATAAATAGAGGCCACCCCCGCACGATTTCTTCACACCATATCACTCCCCTC
Source organism: Avena longiglumis (assembly GCA_030063025.1). Lineage (NCBI taxonomy): Eukaryota > Viridiplantae > Streptophyta > Magnoliopsida > Poales > Poaceae > Avena > Avena longiglumis. The sequence goes on from CP125973.1 coordinate 173,301,704, forward strand.
TCCCCACTGACCGTGCCACACCATCCTCAGAGCAAGGCGGGCACCACCTCGCCGGAATTTCACTGAAGCCTGCCGCTGCCGGAGAAGAAAGGAGCCAGCGATTGGAGCCGCCCCAGGAGAAGCCACCGGTACCAGGAGGTTCGCCGTCGTCGACTTCGTCATTCGCCCGCCTCGCCGACCCTCGCCCGTACCCCGGTGAGCCCCCAGCACCCCTCACTGGCCGCGCTAGGTTTCGTTCTCGCCGGAGTTGTCTCGCGTCGACGATGACCCCCAGCCGTTGGATTAGAACTAGATCGAACGATCCACGTTGCCCCATACCGCTTCGCCCAGCCCCGTGTCACTGACGAGTGGGGGCACCCACTTAAGCAGCCCGTGAGAGCACTGCGCTTAGCAGGCCGGCCCAGTAACTTTTTCCCGCGCAACCCAGCAATTCAAATTAATCTTTTTCTATTTTAATTCAAACACACTTCAGCACCCAACTTAAAAAATCAACCCAGATCGATTCAGTGCACCAAATTGAATGAAACCAATTTTGTTGGAAAGGTCTGTGAATGCTTAATCCAAGCCCGTTGGATTCAAGTCATTTGGATCTATAGATCACCCATAGTAAAAATAACATGGCAGAAGATTTTCTGCATTCAAACATTTTTCAAATTTAAACCGTAAAAGCTTTTGAGTTGATTCCAACTCTCAAAAATCACATTTAACCATACCTTTTAGAATATATAAAAAATATATAGGTTTACTTGCAGAAATAATGTTCAAGTAATAAAAGAATGCTTCATAAGCATTTCTAGCCACTTTAATTAATTAAAATAAAAGGGTAAAACCTTATTAAATTGTGACACCGCTTTAAATCACATTCCCATGGACTAAAATATGTGGTGATGACATGTGTCAACATGATCCCATGTTTAGTTTGGAGAATATTAAATCTTAAGTAATTTTTCAATGAGTAGAAATTACTTTTCTAAAAATAAAAAGTTTTAAACCAAGCTTTAACCTTGTAATGTTAGAGATGATGCTAGATCATCTATAGGACCCTTGTGTGTGATGATTGCAAGTAGTTAAGTATTGTTTGGTGATTGTGTACCTCGTATTTATTCATAGACGCTAGTACCGACCAAGGATACGAGGAGGAAGGAGGATACTACGAAGAGGAAGCCGAGGAGAACTTCAACCACTGCTCTGCACAAGGCAAGCTAACACTTGCAAGATACTATACCTATGCAAGCTTATATTGACGTCGATGCAAGCTAACACTTGCAAGATACCCTACTGATGCCACAAACCCATACTTGTGATATGACTACTATATGCCTTAAGCATATGTGATCATACCCATTTGATAAACCAAATGCTAGTTTTATGTGCAAGCTTCTTACTTTATTTCTTTATCAAAGCTTACTTAGAGTCTACCTAAGAGTTTGATAGATACTAGACAGTTGTGCTGAAGGTTGCATCAAGAGCATTAAATTTGGCCTAAGCTAGAAACCTTGATAACAGCCCAAGATATGAGTTTGAACCTAGTTAAAACCCCACTAGTTTACCACCCCTCATTAGTATTACCCCCACCTGTAGATGCTAGTGCTAAGCATAAAACTTGATAAACTTTTAGATGGGAATACTTGGTGGAAAAAGGGTTATGAAAACCTTGGAATGATGGATCATTCTATTGAAATGTTTTGGATGTGTTTCCAAACACTCGATGATTTTGGTGATGAAAATGTTGAGGCATGAGCCTTAGCCCTTTATAAAACTGATGGTTGTCTGGATGCGATACCATTCCAATTTTAGCGTACAACCACAATACCCGAATATTGGGTAGGGCTTGACTGGAAACTTATATTCCTTAGTATTAGTTCCCTCACGGCCAAGGTCTGAGCTGAGGCTACCTTGTGAAGATTGTCCACCTGTGCAGTACCCAAGATGACAGTGGTCATGGTTGGGAGGCCAAACTCACAGGAGAGGTGCTTATACTAGGGCGTGTAATTGAAAGGTTAGGATTGATTATCCGCATACTGAGTATGGTGAATTCAGGATTTGTTCCTGACGGATGTATCGAATGTTGTGGTGAAAGTGTACAATCTCTGCAGAGTGTCAAACTATTCGAATAGCCGCGTCCGCGGTTATGGACAGTTGGAGTGGCCATACTGTTCCCCCGTCAGACTTTTCAAAATGACTTGTGAAATGAATTGAGACTTTGACTTGACCACAACAGAGTTGTGTGTTCGACGGAATTTTGGGCCCAAGTGGCAGAGTCTGTCTTCATATTATCATTGAGGTTCAAATACAAGTACATGCTACGAGTGCATGGACTCCTAATTGGTGGGTCAACAATCATGCGCAGTATATATGACGTGTCTAGGTACGCGTCGATCGGCCGGAGACATGTTCATATAACAAATAGAAAATTTATACGTATATGAGCCGTGTATGTGTACCCGATCGGCCGGCCGGAAAACAAATTTTTGGCACGTATACACAGTCCAGCACGTCGCGCTGGTGGCGCCTGCACCCGACCGACGTACGCAGACGTGACGGTATATTCGGGAGGGGCCTGTACGTTTAATCTGCAGAAAGTTAAAAGAGGTTCTAGAAGCTCAAGAGATAGATGTTTAAACAGCAAAGCTAGCGGGCAAGAGGAAAGAAAGACGAAGCGATCGCGGGATTAGTTCCGGAAAGGACGGATGCATCCTTATCTGGACATTGAGCTCCTGCCTATATAAGGAGAGCTGCACCTCGACACTTGGGAGAGGAAAAAGGCGGAGGACTCACGTAGGGAGGCAGCAGCTAGCAAGAGAGAGAAGAAACCGATCGCATCTGGAGAGGACGCACGGCCGAAGCAACGAGGGCGATCTTCTCCAGAACCAATTAGCTGCACCGGCAAGCAACGAGGATCAAAGAGGAGGAAGGTCGACCATGGATACGAGGACCACCTTTCCCAATGGTACAGTACATGCTTGAATTGTTTCTTCTCTCCTTCTTGCAGCTAGCATGCCAAAGGGTAGCAAGCGGAACCACACCAACACCATCGGAGCTCGCGTACGTACGTGTAGCCCGCCGACCGGTGCGTGCGTCCGCCACGCCGACGGAGTTCGCCATTACCGCCGGTGGGCAGAGGCATGGACTAGCCCGCGTCACATCTGCCCGGAGACGGAGCCGATGCCGGAGCCGATGAAGACGACGCCGTCGGAGCTCGCCAACACACAGCCCACCGACAGGTGTGCCCGCGTCGCCAAGGGAGCCAGCTTCGACTCGGCACCTATGGTCAAACCATGGCGTACAGGCACGCAACCCAGCCACCGGCGTACAAGTCCAGCTCGACGCGTATTTCGGCGGACAGAAGAGGCTCGGCAACGGTCACCGGGACAAGCGTCGGAGCTATCGGGGCATCGCCCGCCGCCACCTCCATCACCATGAACCAGGCCAAGACGTCGACCTAAAGGCGTTGCGGGCGTGCAGACTCTTCCTGTTGTGCGGATGCAGCTCGAGCTCGGCCCTTGCTGCACAGGTTTCCTACGTCCTGGCGTGCGCTCCTTCCTGGTGGCGATGGCCGCGGCTCGGTATATACAACTGGGCGTACAGGTACAGGAGCTGACGTGCGGCGTCAATGCCACGGGAATAGCACCAACGTCACCGGAGCTCGCCCACGTGCAGCCCGTCGGCTGGTGCGTCCTTCACGGCGATGAAGCTCGCGGTCTCCGTCGGATGCCGGAGGCATGGAGCATGATGGCACGGACCAGCCCACGTCTCGTTGGCCAGAGCCCGTATCGATGGAAGTAATGCCGCCGAGGCTCGTCAACATGCAGCAATCGGGCCACTGCCCTCACCTCGCCAAGGAAGGTAACTGTGGCCATAGGAGGCGCAAACAGCTCTTCGGCACTCAGCGTACAGGTTCAAGACTCGCCGGTGGACATGTGTAGTACAACTTGTCAAGCATACGAGTCCGCCCACGGCACGTGGCGCTCTTGGCGGACGGACACAACAGCTCGGACTCCACCCACAACCAGGTGGAAGCGTGTGGCGTACAGTTTCAGCTCGTCGATCCAAGGCAGCCCGGTGCACAGGTTCAGCGTGTCCAGCCCGGCGCATAGGCTCAGCGCGACGACGGCGGATCCATCGGGCCATTTGCCGGCCGATTGATGGAACTCGGTGCTCGACGATGGAGGCGGTACTCCGGCATACAGCTGTAGTCTGGCGCCCGATGTACAGGAGAAGCTAGACGTTTCATCCAGTGTTCAGTTTAGCTCATCCCGGAGAGGCAAACGGCGTACAGGTGCTCTACAGCAGATGATACCTCGGTGCATGGCTCGTGTGAGCCAACATCAAAGCACACGTGATGTCCTAGTGCATGTCCCATGCACTACGTGGCCAATCATCCTGGCCGCGGTGCCCATGCACTCTTCCAGACGACAGCGATACATCGCTTCTGACCCTATAGGACGGTGCCTTTAGTCAAGCCGGCTGCCGTTAAACTCGGCGCTGCGCCGAGACGAAGGGACCGACCACACCGGCCATGCCGATATGAGCGACACTGATCTCCTTACAAAATACTCTCGCAAGGCATACCCCTTGCACACCCCGACGAAGCCGCAAGGTCGTCAAGAAGTCCCATCCAAGCGGACTGCATTCATCTATATCAACAACTCTTCATCGCCGTTCAAGACCGACGAGGCGCAACGGCGAGGGCGGGCGAGGCCGGAGCAAAGGCCACGCTTTCAGCGGCGCGTGTACCGGCGAGGACACGGGCTCTGCCGCTGCCCACACACATACACCATCACCACCACCATATATGCAGGACGTGAAGCGAAGACGACGAAGACGACCACGCGGCTTAATCGGAGGTGTCTCGCGGCGTAACCCGCGGGAGTAATTAACCGGGAGCCTTCCGAGGCCCCGGGAACCAGGAGATCGCACAATCGCCATTGTCAGGCTGGCTGCGCTAGTAGGCCACGGAGCGCAACATTGGGAATTGTATTTGTTATCTCATATGATTAATAAAATACTGTTCCCTCCTCTTTGTTTTAATTGTGTATTTGCGATACACTGGCACGCCCACACTCTTTCTTTCTCTTACCGTACCCCGGTGCGCATGAGAGAAACTACCGCTCCCGCACATACCCGCGGAGGCGTCCTAGTATGTTTTTCTCGTGTCAAACATTGTGACCTGAATTACAAGATCCCACTTAGGAGTTATAAAATTGTGATTAACTTTGGAACTTAGTAGAGATAAACCTGGCTTTTTGCAAAACAACCCTAGAGCCTAGTGTCCTATTATCCAAAAAAAAAACCTTACCTGTTAGTATTAGTTTGCGGGTACTTAAAGAGTACTCATGGCTTTGTCCCTGGCTATTCTCATGGCCAGACTATGAAGAGGAGTACCTGGAAGATGGAACCCAGGAAGGTTACGACAACTAGGATCATCTCCCATCGTCAGCATTGCATGTGACCCCGAAGATGGAGCTTCGCCTACGCTACCGTTATTATTACGTATTCCGCTGCTGATGTTGTATTAAGAACTGGATCATGAGATCCCTATTTGTGAAAGAACTTATGTATCGTTTGTAATGGATGAAGTACTATGGTATCCAATTCTGTTATTTCTCGCAAAAATGGTAATCCTGGGATTGCGATGTATGGCATAACAGGCATCTAGGATTGAAAAATCCGGGTGTTGACAGGATGGATCTCGGTCGCGCGCAACCATGTTTTATCTGACAGTTTGGTTTCAGAGGGAGTGCTGTGAAACTTTACAGACTGTTGCCATCAAGGACATGCCATTAGTCCCATGGTGAAGTCAGTCGTGGAGAATGACATGAAAGCCAATGTCTGAAGAATAGTAATGGTGGTGTGAATCCTGTTTGCGATGAGGTTTTGGCTTGGTGTCCCAGGCTTGGAGCAGCGACATTGGAAAGTGGGGGAGATAGTACAAGAGATTTCCAGGGTTCAAGCTGCAAGGTGATCCAAGGTCTGGCCTTAATTGGTTGTACCTGGCAATGACCTTGTTGAAGGCATTGTTTTGTCAGCATGGACTTTCTCTAGGGTGAAAACCTATGATCGATGATCAGGACGAAGACGGTGCTGGTACACTGTTCCCTTCTTGGAGACATCGCTTTTGGAGGGGATGGATTTCTGGTGCCGCCTTGGTGGTGTTTGGTCATTGTTGTAGGGCATATATCACTAAAGCAGGACTTTTTTTTCCTGTAATTCTTCTTTTATTTTTTGGCTGTGTGCATCCGTAGTGCCATTAGGGTAATGCGTTGTTGCAGAGGTTGGGTGTAATTGGTATCCTGCGATATTAATATTTAATATATGCTCCTTTCCAAAAAAAACACTAAAATATGTTTAGATACATTATCTTTACAAAGCTAAAACATCTTATATTACAAAACAGAGGGAGTAGATATGAATCTAGACAAATCTAAGTCACTTACTCTCCCGTCTTAAAATGGATGTTGCAAATATGTCAAAACTTGGAGGTGTCTAGACACTATTTAGCATATAAATACATATGAATTTAGACAAACTCCTGACATCTATTTTGACCATAATATGTTGCGTATAATTTTGCATGCAAGTCAATATTTGCAAAGTTTGACCAAAAATATACAAAATAATATGAATATTTATGATACGAAATGCATATAATATGAAAATATATTTTAAGCCAATTCTAATGATATTAATTTGGCATTGTATAGGTTCTTATTTGTATCAAACTGCTTGGTCAAACATCGTAAAGTTTGACTTTGATAAATTCTTATATGCAACTTAAATTAGGAAGGAGGGAGTATTAAAGTGGTGCAAGACGTGCAACAGATCCTCTGTTCAGAATGTTTGTGCCCAACATTTAAGTTTACCAGTCCAATTAAGAATAAAATATACACATATTTAAGGAAATATATAGTTTCCATACTATAAGAAAATCAGGGCTCGAATGCCAATGATCTGGAATCATCATATATGCAAAAAGGATTTGACCCTGACCTACGATGTCACACACAGATTTAAACAACAGGACAACACACGATTGGTATTAAAGTTTGATTATAACTAACAGCCTATGGGTACTACAACTGGAAAACGACTGAATTCAGATAAAGAAGAAGCTATTGTCCCAAAAGACCATATTGGCATGCCCAACATTTCCATGTCAAAACTCAGATTGCAGAAAAAAGATGGGCATCTAATCAGCTTCTAGGATTACGATGAAAACAAATGCCTCAGATGACCCTCGCGTGCTACAGTAAACTTCTAAGCAAAGCTAACTTGACCTGAAATGCACGGAACAAAATTATTTTCTGCCAGATCATGCAAAGTAAGATATGTTTATAGGTTAACCATTCAAAATATAGAGATTTATATGCATTGCCGAAGTGCCCTTTAGAAGCTAGAAACAAGAACCACCACAGAATATAATAGGTCACTAATCACCTGGAACTCATATGGTACACAAATGCACCAAGTTTTTCACTACAAGACATGGAAAGCACATATACATTTTGACCATGATTCATTCATTCTGAACTAACTACTTACTGGGTGCATTGTACAAAATTATTAATTTTAGCACAAAAACAGTGGTATTTAAGCTTGTCAATGAAATGGACATTATTGAAGATAATATAGTGAAGTTAATTTTGCAAGTAACTGATGCAAATTATGAGCCTAAAAGGAAGTGCAGAAATAAATTGCAAATAGATAAACACTGAAAAACCAACTGAACTATTACATATAAGATTCAGAACTAACTATAGACTACAATGTTTACAGTGACTAAAACAAGTATAGTAGCAAATAGTTGCTGTAGTACCTAATGTTTTATTTCAAAAGTATCCATTTTCATGTTTCAAAACATATATTCATGTGGTCGACTAACAGTTTGCTTGTAATACTCTGTATTTTTTTTTGGAAGAGAGTTTGTTTGTAATATCAAAGCAAATTAAATAACTGCATACAAAAAACATATTGGTTGTTTCTGAAATTAGAAAAAAATTGATCAATCATATATGTAAAGTCACAAATCTGAAAGTTGGTCTACACATGATATGTTATAGGAAAATTGGTTGACAACCAGTGGAGCCTGTGTTCCAGTCGCGAAAGAACATTATACATACTATACACACTGAGAATACTAACGAAATTCATGAGCAGCATTATTTGATATAGTACCCATTGGCCAGTTGCGAAAAATTCCATTGGCCAGGCTCCACCACCACCGCCAGCCACGGATACTCGAGTGACAGTACGTTGCTTTTGCTTGGACCAAAATGAAATCTGACCAGATTCATGTGTATCGGATACACTACAGGTACAGCTAGTTAATACAAGCATGAAACAGTAGGAACTTGTGGCTAATACACACCATTTTACATGATTAGCATCCTAATACAATACCATCCCACTGCCATTACACTAGAAGGCAGCAATAGTCCCATCACTGTATCGTGTAGCCTTTTGTATGCAATATAGAATCACACAAAGCCTGACTGACATCAACAATCAAACAGAAATGCTTCGATCTAGCGGAAGAGTTGTGGAACGGATCGCTTCGGGATCTTCCCTTCAAGCTTCAGTCTTCTGTATGCTTCTCTGATGTGGCAAGGTCTGATGGGTCCAGAATCCTTCCTCTCACTCATAACTATTCTAGCTGCAATATGCAGGTTGAATTGTTCAAAAACATATTTAAAATCAAGCAGGCCAGCCAACCAACATTTTACTAACAAAGAACAGGTATATCATAGTATATCATAATGGCTTGAAAGCAGGAATTCCTTTTGGAAGGGAACAACTAAACAATGCCCACTATAAAGGATATGAATTAATATAGAAGATGTTTTGCTTGTCACACCAACATATATAAGTAAAAATAACTATTGCATACATCAATGCCATATGTGGTAGAGTTCTATAAGAAACAAATTAAATAAGATATGTACTCTGAACTTGCCTGTTTCAATAACCTCACCAACAAACATCTTTGCAATTCCTGACACTACGATCGTCGTTGGCATAGATATCTTTTGACTGCCAGTGATACTCGCCAATAGCTGCCAAAAAGGATGACAAGTCAATCAATAGAATCTAAGCAAAAACTAATTTGAATCACTAATAAAAAAACATGAAACCACTTCTCCCGGCAACAAGTGGGGCATTTCATAGACATTCAATACATACACATGGTCATCATCCTCTTCACAACATATTAGCAAAGAATAATTTCGATCTTAGAATGACTCTACAAGCAATGCATCCTAGCCACCTATAATTATAAACACATATTTTCCTAGTTATTTCTTAAAATTTGAGGAAACTACATACAAATGATAATGGTATGTGATGAAAACCAAATTAGTCTCAACCGAAGGTGAAAGCAACAAATCATGAATTTTTCACAATTCGACAAGTATAGACATGTATGATAAAAAAACAAAATAAATCACAGAGGAAACATGTATCCGGAAATAATAAGTGCTTTAACAGAAAGACAGTGTAGTCATAAGACTTCAGATAAACCCGGCGAGATGGCAATGTGAACACAACAATCAAGAAGTAACATGATCCACAGTATACAGATATACTTGCTTATAAATGCAAACAATGAGGAAAGCCGAGACAGATGCACATGATACATGTTACATGTAGCAGATTCTCTAGATTATATGATTCAATTTAGCTTCAGTGGAAGATGAAAAGGGCAAAACCTTCTTCATATTCGATTTCTGGAATCCAGATCTCCGGAATGACTCGTAGCGGTTCATCTGGTCTTCAGTAAACTGGGACAGTAGTGCACTACGAAAGAAAGCTCTTGGCACTTAATATACTATTCTTTATCATTGCGGAGTATATAATAAACCCACAGCTGGAACATAAACCCTATGTGATCATTCTCAAAAAAAAAAAAAAACCCTATGTGATGAATGCCAACCCGATCTGTTACTGTAATTACTCAGGTAACAATTGAGAACAGCTTCCTTTTCGAATTCATAAATCATCGGGGGGAAAGGTCCGATCCGCAAAGTAACTAAGCAATATTAATGTGTGAATGATGCTAACATACTCCCTCCAATCCAACTAGTCTGCGTACCATAATTTGGCTTAAGTTAACCGCAGAAACATCTGGTACATGTAGGAAGTACTTAAGGTGTCTATAAAATCCACACCTTAAGTACTTCCTACATGTACCAGATGTTTCTGCGGTTAACTTAAGCCAAATTATGGTACGCAGACTAGTTGATTCAATAAGGCATATCTGTATTACCATATAAATCAGATAGGAATATGAAACGAATTTCTAGCAACAAATACGCCCAAACTAGGTCGAGCAAGGACAGAGGATACCGACTTCATCTTGGCGAGCTTGTCTGGGTCGCTGGTGCCGGAGGGAAGCTTATCGATATCGACCTCCATCTGGTCTTCCTCCTCATCGTCGTCATCCTGCTCCTTATGGACCTGAACCTTGGCCTTCGGCGCCGGCGGGGCAGCGGAGGTCGAGGGCGCGGCTAGCAACGAAGGCCGCGGCCGTGGCGGCGGGGCGCGTGGGCCACCGGCGCCATCGCCTCCGCCATATTCCTCGGGGATGGCGTGGGGCGGCGCAGCGGCAGTATCCTCCTCGGGCTGCGCCGGCGATTCCGGCGGCGACTCCTGCTCCTCGACGGCTGCCTCGAAAGGGTCCTTCATGGGTCGCTGAATACGATTCTGGAACTGCGAGTTGGGCACCCGGTCCCGGCCTGTATTTTGTTTTGCAGAGCGGGCTTTCGTTTCGGTCACTCTTGGTGTCGGCCTTTATTGCTTACGTCAGTTTACTAGGCCTTTCCTCGAGGGCGGTTTATAGTTGGATGGTTCCGGCCTGCACGGCCGGGAATTTTTTCCAGAGGTCCGAACGGAAGAAGATACCCAGGCCAACGTTCTAGTATGGGCTGAATCGCGTGAGGCTGGTGTGTATTGGGTATGTCATTGGAGTGGCATACGGTTTTATTTTTATATTTTCGTGACAAAGGCTTCATCGGCAAATGCTAATTGCCGCTCGACGCGGCGCCACTTGCCCGCGCCGCGCACCCCTAACGATGTAGTTTCTTTCATGGCCCGGGCCCGTTACTCGTGGGATGAGGATGACCGGAGATGGGGATAACTGCGGGTGAGGTGAGCACCGGGATGACAACGGCACCAGAGGACCTCGCCGATGACGGGGACGACGCGAGCCGTCACCGACGGAGGTGAGGCGGTGACGTCGCTAGAGTCGAGGATGACGCGGCTGGCACGGCATCACCGACGGAGTCGAGGAAGAAAACTTAGGGGAAGGAGGTGGGGTGGTGCTCGCCAGCGACCGGAGTTAGGGTTAGGGTGGTGGCTTCTAACCGGCGATCGGACTTAGGGTTAGGGGTGCAGGTCGGGGGTTAGAGAGATGGCCAGCCGGCTGGGACCTCGCTGACAACGGGAATGACCCGGCTGGTCACGGCGTCGTTGGCGGAGGCAAGGAAGAGAACTTAGGGGAGGGGTATAGGCTCTTAGGTTCTGATGGGTGACTGGAGCAATCGGCAGCGAGAGAGAGGACGTATGCGTGAACATCGGAGGAAGAAGACTGCCAGGATGACAGCGCGCGTGTGGCAGATGGTAGGCCACGACCCTAGATTAGGGAAAAGGAGGACATGTGTGTGGCATGTCGAGGTAGTGCCGCTTAGGCTGGTCATAGTAGGAGTATCGTATTGCTAGTATCATGCATATGATACTAGTATATGATACTATGTCTCTAGTGCATTGTATCATGTAGTAGTATCATAGTCTTATGATATTTAATTATTTATAAAATCTCAATGCAATTTGATATAATCCCTCCATCCCGGTTTAAAGGACACAATTTGCAATTCTCATGCTTAAGGGAAGAGGAAAAGGATGCTTTGGAAGAACCTTTCTTTGATGAGGAGATTGAAGATGTAATTAAAGAACTTCCTAATGATAAATCCCCTGGCCCAGATAGTTTTAACAATGAATTCAGGAAACAATGTTGGCCTATTATTAAGGAGGATGTGAAACAACTCCTTGTGGATTTCTATGAGGGTCAGACTTCCTTGGAAAGCATTAATGCCTCTTTTATCACCTCCATTACAAAAATTGAAGCTCCTTTGACACCTGCTGATTTTAGGCCTATTTCTCTTCTAAACAGTGTCCTCAAGATTATAACCAAAATTCTGGCTAACAGACTACAAAAGATTATCCTTAAACTTGTCCACAAGAACCAGTATGGTTTTCTCAAACAAAGGTCTATTCAAGACTGTTTAGGTTGGGCATTTGAATTCCTTGATCAACGCCACAAGTCCAAAGAAGAAATTTTAATTCTTAAGCTTGACTTTGAAAAAGCTTTTGATAGAATTGAGCATTCAACAATTATCAATATTCTCAAAGCCAAAGGTTTTGGTGAAAAATGGATTTCTTGGATTCAGTTAATCTTTGGTTCGGCTTCCTCCTCTGTTCTGTTAAATGGAGTGTCTAGAAAGAAATTTTATTGCAGAAGAGGTGTAAGACAAGGAGATCCTTTATCTCCTCTCCTGTTTGTCTTGGCTGCTAATCTTCTTCAAAGCATCCTCAATAAAGCAATGAGTCTCGGTCTTCTTTCCCTTCCCCTTGAGGGTGTGTTTTGTCCTGATTTCCCTGTTGTGCAGTATGCAGATTACACTTTATTAATCCTTAAGGCTGACCCAGAGCAATTATTGTGCCTCAAGGGTCTCCTTCATACTTTTGCTCTCTCCACTAGACTCAAAGTCAATTATTCTAAATCTAGTATGATGCCAATTAACATGGACACTGTGAGGCTTGAGCACTTTGCCAATACACTCTCATGCCTCCCTGGCTTATTGCCATTTACCTACCTTGGACTGCCTTTAAGCATTAATAAGCCTGCAGTGGAACATTTTCTGCCTATTGTTCAGAGAGTTGAGAGAAGATTGTGTGGGATTGTTGATTTTCTAAATTATGGGGAAAATTGCAGTTAGTTAAATCTGTATTATCTTCCCTTCCCATATATTATATGAGCTGTTTTGATCTTCCTGTCACTATTAAAGATCAGATGATTAAGTATATGAGACAATGCTTGTGGAGGAAGAAAACAACTGATGTTCAAGCTAGGGGTCAAGCTCTTGTTGCATGGAATAAAGTTTGTAGACCAAAGAACCATGGGGGATTGGGGGTGCTTGACCTTAATGTTCAAAACTCAGCACTTTTTTTGAAGAATTTGGATAAATTTTACAATCATAAGGATATCCCATGGGTTCACCTTGTCTGGAACACTTATTATTGCAATGGTAAACTACCTGGACGAAGTCTGGAGGGATATTTTTGGTGGAAAGCTCATCTGAAATTGGTTGACATATTTAAAGGAATTGCAAAGTGCTCGGTGGGGGATGGAAAATCCACCCTTCTCTGGTCTGATATGTGGAATGATGGATGTCTACAGCATAAGCTTACTCATCTTCTTTCTTATGCAAAAAACCCTCACATCTTTGTCTATGAGTTTTTACAGACAGCTAACATGAAAGATCACTTTTTTCTCCCTCTGTCACAGCAAGCTTACCATGAATATCAAAGCCTTGAGCAAATACTCAGTGATGGCATGCAGGGAGAAGCAGACAACCGGAGTTATATTTTGGGTAGTAATATTTTCTCAGTCCAAAAGGCTTACTATTCATTATCTGGTTATCAGCCTGTACAACCACATTTTTCCTGGTTGTGGAAATCCTCCTGTCAGCAAAAGCATAAGTTCTTCTTCTGGCTCTTGCTCCTTGATAGGCTAAACACACGGAACCTCCTGAAAAGGAAACAATTTACTCTGGCTTCATATGAATGTGTGTTTCATGACTGCACTAGTGAGGAAACTATTCTACACTTATTTTGGGGTTGTCCTTTTGCAAAAGCTTGTTGGGCTGAAATTTCCCATGTTCAAGTGGCTGATCACAATCTTTTTGAAGCTTTGGCCAGTATTAAAAAAGGTCTTAAAGTCCCTTTTGCAATGGAAATTATTATCCTAGGAGCTTGGGGCATATGGATGTGCACAAACAATGAAATTTTCAACAACAAGCATGCTTCCCTTGAGGAATGGAGGGCTATTGTCGCTCAGGAATTAAGATGGGTCCTGTGTAGAATTAAGAAAAATAATTATCAGGGCCTCAAAGATTGGATTAGCAATAATTTAGACAGGAGATAGCTGCTCAGAATGTTATCCCTCTTTTGAGGTGGCCTGAAACTTGTAAATACTTATTTGTAACTTTATATGATTTATAAAAATTGCAGTGGAGTTCTTTACCCTACTATTTTACCCTCAAAAAAAATTGCAATTCTCTAGGCCCTAGGTGTCATCTAATTGGTCCATTTAATAGCATGAAGTAGAACATGCATGTGGAAAAAAGAGTTAAGAAAGCGTTCACATTTGTTCACACATGTGCATCCAAGCAGTTTGTTCTTTTCACGCTGGAGTAATTACAGAGATTAAATGCTTTTGTGTCTAAGTATTTTGGGATTGCATAATTTGCAAATTGTGTCCTTTAAACCGGGACGGAGGGAGTACAAGATGTATTTGACATTAAATTTTCTTGTTAGATGTGCTATGATACCGTATCATATTAGGCTGACCCTAGTGCTAGTATCATAAGGTGTATCGTGCATGCCAACTTGGCAAAAATCTGATGTGGCATCACAATTAATAAAGAGAGATGTGGTTATAGTATCATAGGTAGATACCGTATCATAGCACGTAAAACTAGAAATCATAATGATAAGTAAATCTTATACATATATTTTGCATAGAGATTCTACAAATCAATAATTATACCACTACTATGATGCTACTACATGATACAATGCACTAGAGACATAATATCATACACTAGTATCATATGCATGATACTAATATTATGATACTCCCACTAGGACCAGCCTTATAATACCACTAGCACCTCTCTCTTTATTAATTATTATGTCACATCATCATTTTGCCTAGGTGACATGCATGACACACCTTATGATACAACCACTAGGACCAGCCTTAAAACGTCTAATAGCACCTCATGGCTTCATATGCTTTATCACTCACGTGTACATACTCGTGTACATACTTCGCGTTAAGACAAATTTATATCTGATTTTTTTAAAATGGAGGTGAAAATGGCCGGCCTCTGTATTAGAATGATTATTTGATAAAAAAATATTAATACCAAGAAGATATCAATTACACATAAATTATGCACCAACATAATGAATAGATGAAATATGCACATAAGCGAAAAACAAAAAACAAAACAAAAATTGTGCCGAAGCAAACAAAGACTCACCACAACAAAAGCACCACCGGTAATGACGACACCTCGACTCTGAAAAAGCTTCTCCAAAAATAATGTATCTAGAAAGACAACAATGCACAAACACCACCGTCGTCCAGAATAACCAGGATGATCAGATCTTGAGATTTCACCCTCAAGACGGTCCACATCTCTAGATAAAAGCTTCAATAAAGAGATGACTAGGGATCCATAATTTCTAGGTACAACCACTGAAGATCAGTCCTAAGGTTTTTACACTGGACACTAAGAAACAGAACTCTAAAAGCACCACCAAGAAAGAAGTCTTTCATTGTCATTGCCACTTGACAAGAATCGTTGCAAATGTTGCAAGTGTTAATCACTAGGTACACATACGTCTTCACCCCATTCTTCCTCATCCTTCTTACCACTAACACCTAGCTAGTGGTCTCACTCAATATGAGCATGGAGACCTTCTGTCGATCGACCAATCTTCATATGTTTATCTCTGCTTGGACCATATGGTAGTCATGGCTAATAGCCGTAATTGACATACCGTAAAGAGCTGATGCAAGTGGATCTTGGTGTCGTCAATGGCCCTCTTCCATCAGCGGCAACGATGGCACCACCCTAAGATCCATGGATTCAGCACATCGGCAACCACAATCGTCCTAAAGATAGGGCCAAATCCTAGAGCCAAAACAGTGGGCGCCCAAACCGCCTTCCCTAATCACACCATCCACATGCGCATAGATCTTGGACGACCTCAGTAAGATAAACGACATGCCTAGTCAGGAACACCGACAACCATATTGGTCAGAGAAAGTTCACACCAGCGGATGAATTGGATCTAGGCGAGACGTGGTAGAATACTAGATATTAGGGAA
This sequence comes from Avena longiglumis, assembly GCA_030063025.1. Classification (NCBI taxonomy): domain Eukaryota; kingdom Viridiplantae; phylum Streptophyta; class Magnoliopsida; order Poales; family Poaceae; genus Avena; species Avena longiglumis. The sequence goes on from CP125973.1 coordinate 173,317,881, forward strand.
AAGGAAAAAACGGAAAGGGGAGACTCCCTGCAGCCATCGCATGCCGTCAGACGGCCTCCTCCTGCTCTGACGTGGGTAAGGGAAGGAGGGGAAGGGCCCTCCAGCAGTGTAGGCTATGGTTTCTCCCGTGTCACCATAGAGAGGGGCACGGGGGTCAAGATCTCAAAATCTTTGTATTAGAATGATGCAATACAACATTCTTTATTTATTATTCAACATAGACTTACGAAGAAAATACACATATCAATCTGAAGCCACCTCACTAACGAAAGTTGTTGCAAACCTACAACCTTTATCACGGGGATGGCCATATCGGGGTCATACGCCCTAATCTCAGACCTACACACATCATCACAAAACCAAAGGCTTAACCAATCCACCCAACGGCGAGCCGGAAGCACAAACCAGTCCAATGGTCCCTCAACACGCACCATCGCATGAGCTCGAGAAGTAGATGCCGCCATCTTCCGCCGACTCATCTCAGGATATGGATCAAGGCATTGACCTTGCTAGACATGCCATTGATAATGCCACCGCCTGGCACGTGTCCATCATCACACATACTTTGCCATGACATTGCTGCACCACACAGCTGAAACCCGTCACTGTCCATGCGCCTACTCCAAGATGATACCCTCATGAGGGAGAATGACATCGAGCATCACTATCGCCTGATCCGGGGGACACAGATCTAGGATTTCCCATGGGACAGTCCGAGCAAGGTGGGAGAACTGCAATAATGATGCTTTCGACAAGGTAAAGATGCATAAATGCCATCATCGTCCATCATGACCGAGGTCGGCTCGGTTTTCATCACCCGTCGCCACTCTCTGAATCTGCAACTGATTGGATCCATGCATAGCCACGCCGCAGAGGCGCACATATCCATTGGAACATCGATGGGGCTGCAACAACCCCTTGTTAACCCCTCTACGTGCTGCATACCTGCCATGGACAATGCCGATGATGGATCTGATTAGGAGCCAGATCTGCAGCCACCGCCTCCATCCATTGCCAGACAGCAAAATCACCACCGGCCATGGAGAAGACCTCCATAGCCGCACGGCGAAGGGGCGCCACCTAAACTGTGGCACGCAACGCATATCTACGGAACCTCCCTAGCCGCCGCTAGTCTTCATCCTTTAGCCTGCACCTTTGTCCCTGGACCCACCGCCACCATAGCTGATGCTGGCGGCAACGGCGGAAGGTGAAATGATAGAGATGTCGTCTAGAGGGGGTGAATAGGAAATTTCAAAACTATTACGGTTTTGGCTTGATAGAATGCAGAATTAAACTAACGTTTATTTTACGAGCACAAAACCTAAATACACTAGGCTCAACTAAGTGCACCAACAACAAATTAAGCTAAGCAAGATAGCACAAGATAAATATACCACAAGTGATAAGATATAAGTACTTCAAGCTCGATGGCTATCATAGGAAAGTAAGCTCGGATATAGAGATAACTGAGGCACGCGGAGACGAAGATGTATTCCCGTGTTCACCACCTTTCGGAAGGGGGCTACGTCACGTTGGAGAGGTGTGAGGTTCCACAAAGGATTCCTCACGCACCACAAAGGCTCACCTTCTTCTCCGAGTCTATCCCACGAAGGAATAGGCCCTTTTCTTATGGCTAACTTTTCCTCCACTCCGGAGATGGCAAGCTCCACAACCACTTCACAAGCTCCACGAAGGAGAAGCCCGGGTCTCTTCACAATCTTCCACAAAGAGGACACCGCGGCACCAACCGCCAAGCCAACTAGGAGGTCACCCTCCAAGAGTAACAAGCTCACGGTCTCTCACTCGAACAAATCATAATGGAGAGCTCAACACTTATGCAAGAATGCAAAGCAAGAACACCAAGGGTGCTCAAATCCTTCACTCTCAAATCCCACCAAAGCAACAAGTGCTAGGGAGGAATTAGAGAGGAAGAACAATGGTGGAATTCAACAAATGACTCCAAGATCTAGATCTAATGGGTTCCCCTCACTTAGAGGAGGAATTGGTTGGTGGGGATTGTAGATGTAGATCTCCTCTTCCAAAGCCTTCAAAAATATGCAAGAATCATAGGAGGGAAGGGGGAGGAAGCAAGCTCAAGAGGTTCAACAATGGAGATCAATTTCGTGGTCAAGAACACTCTAAAACGTTGGGGGAAGAACCCCCTTTTATAGTGGAAAGCAAATATGATCATTGGAAGAAATCTGTGCGAACTCGGTTGAAAGTTAGGTTGGACCGGCTCTAGAACCGGACGGTCCGGTTCCTGGACCGGAAAACCGAACTTAAAACCAGAATTAGGGTCAGTACACAGTCTCGGATAGACTCGGTATAGCAAAAACGAAAATCCCGGTTTCAGATCCGGTTTTCCGGTCCTGGCACCGGACCACCCGGTCTGGGAGCCGGTTGAACCGAATCCATAACCGGGATGAAACAGGCTTCACGAAAAACGCAATAACTTTTGCATCCGGACTTCGATTTCAATGATCTTAGGCTTGTTTTTACGAGTACAACAAGATCTACAAGATTGTGCAGAGAAACATCATAGCCCAACAAAGGAGGATAAAACCAAATGAAGAAAGGTAAGAAGCCTCCCTAAATAAGAACTGATAAAACCTTCAAACTCGAAAACGCCATAGAAGATGCATACAAATTATGTTTTCGATGAACTTGGGCTTGTTGAAGGGATAGCAACAAGATCAAGAACCTCACATGGAGAAACACCAATAAGAAACAAAATAGGAAGATGCGAAGTATGCAAAGGATTGAGCTCCCTATGACGACGTGATCAAGTTACACAACCGAAAGCCCCTCTTGATAGTGCGGCTATCTATCCTCTAACCCGGTCTCCCAACAACCACCTTGAGGCCAGTAAAAGGAAAACCTAGCAAGGCCATACCTTTGCCTTGCGCATACCACTTTATCTTGATGACAATGCTTCAAGCTCCACCCAAGCCGGAATGCAACACTTGATCATTGTTGCTTCGTGAAGACTCCTAATTTGCTCCCCCATACACCACTATGGGATAGCTTCATTAATACATGTATTCACATGTCTATTATCACCAATATGGACGGCAAGCTTGAAGCAAATGATCTTCTCGAGATGCTTATCTTGAACTTGCCTTTCTCAACCTTGATGACGATCACCACTTGATAACATCCTTTCATGGGCTATATAAGATCTTCACTTTTGAAGCATGCCCATGGAAATATACCTATCCCATAAAGAAAATGCTAAAGCACACATATAATGGGTTAGTTCATGATGCATAATTGACAAGGTTTACCATACCACAAGATCCATGTGGTACATTCTTTATGCTTCATGTGTTGACCAACTTGAAATCACTCTTTGTATTGGTCAACCAAGTATCTTATCCATCTTAATATCTTGAGGTACATAAGGAACTCTTCATTTGATTACATGCTCTAAATCTTAGTCAACCATAGCTCAACTAATGAGGCTATCATGACACCTACTTAGAGCCATATCTTGAATTCTTCTATTGAGATCACACTCTCAAGATCTTGATCATATCATATTCTTATCTTCAACTCGATGATTTTGATGCCAATACTCAAGGTATATTTTTATCTTCATGGCATCCATACTTGAATCCAACACATGGACTACAAGCATGACCTATGGAATATACCTTCATATAAAACCCAGTGAAAACATTAGACCATAGGGATTATCATTAATCACCAAAACCACACATAGGGGCAATTACCCTTTCAGAAGGGAATGCGCCGTTAGGGGACTTGGCGGAACTTAGAGCATGTCTAACAGGCCCCTCAAAACATGCCCACCCCGTATAATTCTGGCAGGATAGGGGGTGAGCGTAGTTTGGGCAGTCTAGCAGGCCCCGTACTCGGGCCGGCCTGTATCGGCGGAATACGGGGCCTGTCAAAACCCCACCGCCGCCCCTACAAATACAGGGCATAGGTGCGAGTGGGGGTTGAACCCCTCACTCGCAACCCTAGCTCCGCCGTGCGCCGGCGCCTCCCCGCACACGCTCCAGCGAGAAAATTCCACGCCGCACGCCGCAACATTAGCACCCCCGCTCGCCATGTCCGCACGCCGCAGCATACGCGTCGCCGCCTCCGGATCAAGCGCCCCGCCACGGACATGCTCGAGGCGTGCGTGGCGCGCATCGCCGCCGGAGTCGGCGTGGCGTCTTGGCGTCGGCGCCCTCTACGTGCCGCCGAAGCTCCACGAGTTCGCGGCGGGCGGGCGCTACTACAAGGCCGATCCGCCGCTCAAGCCGATGAGCGGCGTCGACTTCGAAAAATGGCGCGCGGATTGGGAGCAGCACCGCCGGGCGAAGGCGGCATGGGAGGCGAGCATCAGCGGCGGAGGAGCGCCGCGAGCGCCGCGAGCCGGCGAGGAGGAAGAGGAGGCGGAGGAGGGGGAAGACCCCCTCTTCTTGCAGGCGGTGGCCGCGTCCCTGAAGGATGAAGCCGACAAGGAGAGGGCGGAGGCAGACGAGAAGGCGCAGGCCATCGCCGCCGTGAAGGAGATGGAGGGGGTTTGCAATTTTCAAATATAAGGGGTGAACTACGGGGTCTGCTAGATGGAATGGTTCTTGCGTGAGCATTTTTTTAAATATAGGAAGCTCTACTCGCGTTTTACGGGGCAGAAAAATAGGAGTCCCGTTAGACATGCTCTTAGGATTTCTCCCCTTGCGTCGTCCTAGGAAGCGACACACGGGGCCTCTTCATGATTCTCACTTGATAGGTGATGGTGATGAAACTACTTCGTGATTGATGAGCCGACCAAGTTCGCCCGCCAAGCACATCCGGAATAACTGAAACCCATTGTTACATCTTAGCTAGGAATACAACACTACAAATGATGTTGTTTTCGCTGCAAGCCTGCAATGCAACCATCCACCACCGCATTACGATTCGGTTCTAATCCACGCAAGTGACCGCCTAGTCCTAGCTTTCTACCACATCCACCAACGAGATCACAAGACTGGAGCGCGCGGCTTGATTTGTTATCTCTATGTAGTGTCGATCTTACAACAGTTATAACCAATTAACATAAGCACCCAGAAACTAACGAATCCGTCCCAGCCGGTGACACCGATTCCCCGATCGGCGCAATCATGAGGCTCGTACGTGCCATCGAGCTAGCTAATCCCCAACCACGGTCAAGAACTTAGGATAGGATTAGGATTTGCCCCCAGCTTTCGTACGATTCGTATCCCATCCCATGTAGTTAGTGGCCGCGCGCGTTGTTTAATCGACGGCGCATAGGATTCCCGCTCGCCATTGACCTCCTCTTTCCACCCCTCTCTACTACACACCAGATCACATACTATAATAAACCATGTTGCCCAGCTGAACCAGGTGCCATCGGCAGCAGCTAGCAGGGCGACAGAAGGGTCCTTTTTGGCGCCATCACCTGCGCTCTATAAAATTAGCAAACACAACGACGACATCCTCGCTCGTCGTTTTCGCCACGCCGATTCGGCGGTCGTGAATATTCGTTCGGCTCTTCCTCTGGCCCGTCATCAACCCATCATTGCTGCGCTGTGCTTATTCCTCCTGTCCTTCCGTTTCCTCGGATGCGCTCGATCTCTTTTTCGCGGGAAATTAAGATATGCACGCGAACCCCGGACAATTGAACGGAACCCCGAAGAAGACGACGACGACGAGCATCGTGTATCGCGAGCGAGTATTATTATACTGCCCCTCTTGGGGATGGAATGGTCGATCGTAGCTGCCAAGTACCGGAGCGGAGGCGCAGGCGTGTTGTTTATCTGGACGGACCGCGATGTGTCGAGCCCTCGAGAGCCGAGGGTGACAACGGGTGGGTTCGGTGGAGTTTTCCTGATGGTGCTCGATCGCCGCTAGTACCTACTAGCCTCGAGCTATACGGGCCGAATGGATATTTGCACCTCTCTCTTTCGTTATTTCTTTCCGTGGGGACAGGGACAAGCTTGATCCTTTTTAGTCCGCACTCGTTATGGTGCAACTCCGCTTTCCTTTTCTCCCTCGCAGTGGCAGTTCCCATGGCCAGGAGCATTTCCCGCACTTGTGCGATTCTAGTGGCCATTATTCATGGGGAGTTGTGAGTGTGTTTCTGTATTTTGCGCTATGCATCGATGTAGCTATTGACGAGAATCACATGTCAAGAGGGAGTGTAATAAATGTTATAACCGCGACAAACAAAAAAACATTTCACATGAGCCAAACAAAACCGAAAAAAAAAAACATTTCCCCGCAAAAAAACCGCGACAAACAAAAGAACGAAGAACCAACAAATCTTTCACAGGAGACACAATCTTTTTAGGCTTTGTTCGGTTCCTGCGGAACCATTCCCCACGTGGAACCCTTCCTCCCAGGGTTTGGGTGATCCCCCTCATGTCACCCGAACCCCGTTAATCCATTCCCCCAAATCTCCTATAATCCATGCACAAGTTTGGTTTGTTCGGTTATACCCCACTGCCAAGGGAGCAGCAGCTAACGCCTAGGAGCTGCTTTTGTGCGAGATCGTTTCTGCACGTCCAGCAACATATTGCTTTTTTTTTCGTCCAGCAACATATTGCTTTTTTTTATGTAACATAAAAGATATATTACTTTTTCCATCTCAAAAAATATGTCAAAACTAGTCTAAATTTAGATGTATCTAGACAATATTTAGTACTAAGTACATCTAAATTTAGAAAAATTTGCGGCATCTATTTTGATATTTAGTACTAAGTACATCTAAATTTAGTAAAGAGCAAGAGCCAGCCATGCTAAGCCTCACAAAACAGATTCTAGATGATCAAGATATGCATAGAAGATCATCTAAAAAAACATATGCATAGAAGATACCGATATTGCTTCGTTGAAAAATTCAGACATAACAAACACAAAGTTCAGTCAATAACCAAGTCAAGGTCAGTCGACAACAACATATTGCTTTGTAGTAAACACTGTCATTCGCCATTCTTCATAACATGCATAGTTCCCGCCACCAACATCAGCTTTTAGCATGGCTGAAATCTAAAATCAAACTTGTTCACAAACAAGATACGTAGTGAAATACAGGATATAGCTGGAACACAAGTATCCAAAAGATCTCGATTATTTTAAGATACAATTGGTTCGTTCTCAGGAAATAGTGTTGCAACAAGAACACAAAGTGAATAATATACGATCCTTCCGTGTCAGGACACCCTTGTCTTTCTTCTTCTGGAGATTGATCATGTAGAACTCATCTAGCCATGCATAGCAATGAGAAAGCATAATTATTAGATAATACAAGATATATGGAGGAAAATTATCTAAGAAACCAAGACTTTTCTCTACTAGCAGCACAAATGCAATAAATGCTGCAAAACAAAGTGAACAACACGAAGGCACAAGAAGCTTCTTTGTTTGTATATCTACAAACCGACGACCATCCCTGATGTACAAGTATACATTTTGGAGAACACAAAATAGCACAGCTTAATAACAAACTATGTATATTACCAGTAGCAAAATAGCATGTTGAACATGCAAAATAGCACAATTTAATGTAGTAGAAGGGAAGCGGCTTTTGATGAATGAATTCAGGCTCTTGGTTGTATCTTTATTACAGTCGATATATACACAAATGGAGCTAATCTGGTATTCAATTATGAGTACCATCACCATATAAAAGATCTAATAGTATTTATTTTTAGAAAAAGAAGCAAGTGAGATTGAGCTGAATAGAAGGTTTAATATTAGGAGACTGGTAAGAAACAAATGTCTACTTATTCAGTAAGATAGTATGCAACACCTACATATATAGTTCTGAATCTTAAGTATATCCACTTGAACACATAGAAAAAAATTAGAAATACTACTATAATGAACAAAGAATAATCATTTTCATGTTGCTGCTATATCAAGTATGATGCAATAAAGAAACGTAAGATGACAGTAGTAGCAATGATGCAGCTTGGACAAAAATAAGAAAGAACAAAAGATTTCACCTTTGCTAGGCCATTTCGCTTCGCAGCCGTCTCAAGGTCAGCGCAAATGAAGAGCTCGCGATTGTCTGCACTTTTAAAGACTCGTAGAGCTTTCACCTTCTCCTCTTGAGAGAATTCCATTGTGCTTAGGCGAGCAATACAATTCTTGATTGAGAACTCATCCACATTCCTCGAATCAGCTTTCGTTTCCTCAATTTGCTTTGTCTTCATCTCAATATACTTTTCCATCATTGCAGCTACATCTGCATTTGATCGGCGCCTTTTGGGTTCGCTATCAGTGCTTGTTGATGGTGCAGCAGCCACTGTTGGGTTAGCTTGAAAACTGGCGTCTTGCATGCCTCCTTGTGTATCAGCCTCAACATCCACCACGGTCTCTCCAATATGGGGCTGTATGACCTCTACAGAACTGACCTCAGGATCAAACTCCACTTCTGTAAGGGTTGGTTGTTTGGATTGCTGAGTGGAGGTAAAGTTATAGGTCACCTCGGCGGTCTGTCCGTCATACAACTCTCCCAAGGCATCAAAAAGCGGAAAAGCCTTAGTACGGAACTTCCCTATCTTAGGAAATGACTGCACAACGGAAAAGAAGACGAGTGATATACCATAATAAGGAATATTTTACGATAATAAGGAAATGACCAGATGCATGTAAGGGGCTGAAACTATCTTACAATGATAAGGTTATCCCACAGCGCTTCCTCAGCTTCGATCATTGAATGCTTGTCATTCCAGGATGCTCCACTTTGTTTCCTAGCTTCCTTGAGCATCTTATATACCCTTTTTAGCTCCTTCTCCTTATCTTGGATCTGTCCCTTTGTGTAAGTCACATACGGATGGCTTGCTTGGAATCTCTTGACGATCTTATTCCAGGCGTCCGAGGACCACCCGTTCTGACCCTTATATTGAGGGGTATTGTGCTCATGCAGCAAATCCACGAGAGACTTTTCTAGTTCAGCATTCCAAGAGGCTCTATCTGCTTGAGAAAGATTTTCAAGTTAGCCAAAAATAAACATGTATAATAAGCTATTAGGTTTAAGAATTGAAGGCTCTACCTTTAGACCGCTTTTTTGTTACCCTGCCTTTTGGTGAGAGATTCTTCTGGACAACTTTAGCTTGCATGAGATTAATCCTCGGAGATCCTCTTCCAGTCATCATCATGACCCCTGGAACAATATTCATGATACAAGCAGCAAGACATTTATCCTCGCATAAAAATTTAAAACAAAAGAAACTCAAATGTCATTACTTTATTACACCACATAACAAATTAAAGAAGCTCAAATGTCATTACTTTATTACATCACATAAGAAACAAAAGTAGCTCAAATGTCACTACTTTATTACATCACACTTGACTTTACTGTTGACGGTAATCCGCCCACATTTGATGCGCAATCATATCTCTAAGATTGTTGCCTTCATTGTTGACTTGATGGTTTTGAGGAAGATCACCATCAGGAAGGTCCACATAAGTTTCTGGGGGTATGTTGTTTGTTTGGTTATCTAACCAGCTCTCATCTCCCTTATGCAAACGGATGATGTTATGCAATATTTCAGCAGCCGCCGGTAACTTTGCTTGATTCTCTATTGTGTGATGGGTTCCCACTTTGAGAATGGGAAAGCGTTTCTTTAGGACTCCCAATGCACGTTCAATATGATTCCGTAGTACGACGTGGCGGTGATTGAATAGCTCCTTGTAGTTTTGGGGTGCACGACGACCACGCCCAAACTCCTTCAAATGGTACCGAACACCACGGTATGGTGCAAGAAAGGAGTGTTTGCATTACCACCATCTACGAGATAGAACTTTCCCTGAGGTACTTTAAACCCTTTGAGAAGTGCGGATCTAAGAACCCTAGCATCAGTAGCCGATCCCTCCCAGCCACAAGATATGAATGTGAAATTTAGATCAAAGTCACACGCGACCATAACATTCTGGCTGATTGTCCCCTTCCTATTTCTAAAGGGAGCAGCTTTGTCACCCGAAATGGTCATAGGAATATGAGTCCCGTCAATGGCTCCAATACAGTTCTGCAAAGAAAATGATAAGAAAATAATAAGAAATTATTTTGGTTTGTGGAAAGGAAGGCATTTTGATGGGAATATGATTTAGCAAAAACCTGAAAATAAGGGAAGAATCTCGGGTTAGACTGGATCTTTGGATGTACTTGAGTAGGATTTGGAGGCTTGAGAAAATGCTTTGACAGAGTAGGGATTATGTTGAAGAAATTCTTCATGTGTCGATGAAAAGTATCACCACTGCGCTTAAATTGGACCTGGAGAGACTGGAAGGAGGAATTGTGGGACAACATCCACAGAAAGGCTGCTAGTTTCTCTTCGACTGTAAGTCTGGTATCACGTACCAACTCCCCCCGTCGAAGGAAACTAGCCAAAGCCCTGAAGATATGAGGCTCCATCCTAAATGCTTCTTGACAATTTTTGACGTGTCCTTCAAGCAAATCCCTTACAACCTCATCGCCTCTTAGAATCGATGTATGTCGCGGCTTTTTTGGTTCACTTGCACCCAGTAGATGCAGTGCAGGTAAAAGGAAAAGCATCATATCGTCATCGTCATCCTCCTCCTCCCTCTTTCTAATGTGATCCCTCATTCTCAAATCCATGCAAAGAATATGCGCTAAAATGGAACACGCCAACACACTGCAGCTAACATGTATAAGAAGAAATAATTACAGTTCATCAACCATGCATAAATACAGTTCAAGAATATGTTTTAATGTAGGCGGTATATACAAATGGAAACACTTCCAACCATAAGAATATGTTTCAATGTAGGTAAGGTATTTGCATATCTAGTAAAACATACTATACCCAAATTTGGCTGGTAGTGCCCTAACAAATCTGGCAGATGTGCAAAGACAGCCTTGCACCAGTGCATAAACAGTAGACTTTAGTTGTGCTTGCTCAAAAACACAACTTTAGTTGTGCTTGCTCATTCTTTTAGTTGCAATAACACAACTAGTGATTCAACCATTTACTAAGAAATCGATCAACAACCAAACATCAACAAGGATATAACCATTTACTCGAATGATTTGATTATGCACTCGTGGTCTATTGTGAAGAAATAGAAAATATCTGCCATCAGAACTCATTGAACCAACCTCTGTGCTATAACAAATGTCAAAAAAATCCTATGGCGGTGCAAGCTGTTTGGAAATAGTGTCACATGGTAATATCTATCGATACTATTAAGTCAGTGGTGAAGGAATAAACAAAAAAATCTCTACAGGTTTTAACTGTTATTTACCTTTATAAAGATCTCCTGGTTTTAGGTCCAAGTTTAGCCCTCCCTATCCCTCGTCGTTCTCTATACCTGCAGTTTAGCAAAGCTCAGCTCAGCTCAGGGCATTGATAATCGATGTGTCATGGAAACGTTTTCTGTGAACAAATGGTGCAGATACAAGAATGAATGGTCTGTCCTCATAATGCCAAGTTAAGAAACAACACAAAAAATCACTCATGTGCTTGAATCATCAAAATTTTGTAAGCGCTGAAGAATATGTTTCAGGTAACAAAAAGACCGGCAATAGGTGTCCTTCTCCAACATCAAATAGAATAAATACAGATGATAGTGCAAAGCAAAAACTCCACAACCATGTATTATAAACATCTAATCACAATTCACACAAATATAACAACTTTTGTGTTGATTAAGAAAGTTGTACGTATCCAGCAGGAAAACCGACCAGCACAGACAACAAGCCACTTGGCATATGAAAAATAAAAGCCATAGGCTGCTAGTGCAGTCGAATTAGGACACCCAGCCGCTAACAATATTTGAGACACTGACTGATTTCCAGAATTCTATGCTTAAGCATACAAAACCAGCGCCATCGAAAATGAGAACTTAGCAAATCACACAAAAATAAGAGTGGTAGGCTGAGAGAAACACAAGTACATACATACATCTACTCATTGTTGGTTCAGTCCATCATTAGCGAGAACTAATGATCAGATTTGACCTTGTTTATATGTATACATGGTCCTATCTGAAATTCAGCAGAAAGAACGGTGTGTCCTGACTCATGAGTCCTGCCCAATCCGTGTATCCAAGATGTTCTGTAAACTGCAGTGCACAACATGGCTACCAAAACATTCAGGTACCCCAGCGGTCTCCTTCCCCCGTGATATGACCCATCTCATCTATACACACGCTTGATGACATGCCAAGAACCTACCTCTCCCGACCGTGCCAAGAACCCTAGAATTTGTTACCGAACATGCCAAAAAAATCCTAGAAACTGTGAGAGGGCGAGGAGGAAGACTAGGTGCTTACCACTGCGAAGCAGACGGAGGTGGAGAGGGCGTCGGAGGTGAAGTTTCACGGGCACTGCCGAGCTTGCAGGATGGTGATGTCTCCGGGTCTAGATCGCGCGGTCGGTTGATTGCTCTGCCGCCAGTTGTAATGGGGATAGGGAGGAGCACGCTTTGATCTAGATTCGTTGCGCCGCCGCCATCCCTCCGGCGACACTGCCACCGTCCCTCGCCCTCGCCGCCCCCAACCCTCCAAGTCGCACGAGAGAGATAAGGTCGGGCTGGGAGAGGCGTCTCGTTTCGGCTTGGGGATTAGTTCCACGGGTTCAGCCTCGAGTTTTGTTTCCCTGCTAAATTGAAGTGAGTGGAATGAGGTCACGGTGGAGATGAAGCAAAGAAGGAACTGCCCACTGTTCGATCTCTTTAAAACTAGATATCTCAAATGCCCTCCCAGCATAGCATACACCAATCTGCGTTGCAATTTTTATGCTATTCCAACATTGTCACAATATTTCATCCCACGGCCTATCAAACCGGAAAAAATCGCAATATTTGGAAAGCACTAATGTAGCAATAAAAATATTGGTATGCAATAAATCTCAATACTCATAGCAAATCCCACCATGCATCGATGTAGCTATTGACCAGAATCCCATGTCAAGAGGGAGTGTAATAAATGTTATAACCGCGACAAACAAAAGAATGAAGAATCGACAAATCTTTCACATGAGACACAATATTTTTAACGTGGAAAAACTTTTCCATAAAGAAGAGAAAAACCCACGGACATCAACCTGCAAAACGTCACTATATCGAGGGTGTTTACACAACGAAGTGAGTTTTCGATGAAGCAATTTACCCTAGATGATGGCTTACAAGCTGTATTTATGTATAGATGGTGGTGACGATCCATATTGGCCCAGGTGTAACGGCGAAGGGTCTCGCTCCGCTCCGTCAGAAGTTAGCCTTCTTATAAATTTATATCACAACTTTAATAACACGGTTTTGCTATTTCTCAAATGCCTAAGAAATATCTGTTTCTCGGTCGCCTATCTTACCATTGGATCTCCATCGTGATTCATGCGATCTGAGAGTTGCATGGGTTGCAACTAAGAAAAATGTTGATGCAGCACAAATTTTTTGTTCATGCGGTACAAATTTTTTGTTCTGTGGCATTTCTTGTTCACGTATAACTTTTTTGTTCGTGATGTTAATTTTTTTTCATGTGTCACAATTAGTAGGATGACGTCAGCCGACTGAGATTTAACTAAATTTTAGTCGACTCAAACGTAGGCACTCTCTTAACAATAAAGTGGCTTGTTCGCTTGGCTAAGCTAGCACTTAAAATAAAATTATGCCTAGTATGGTATTTTCATGGCCCGTCTAGTCATCAAGTGCCCGATTTAGGAGAGAAATCTAACCTGTTCTATCTCTTTAAAACTAGATATCTCGAACGCCCTCTCAGCATAGCATACACGAATCTGCGTTGCAATTTTTTATGCTACACCAATCTGTGTTGCAATATTTCATCCCACGGCCTATCAAACCAGACAAAAAATCACAATATTTGGTAACCACTAATGTAGCAATAAAACTATTGGTATGCAATAAATCTCACTGCTCATAGCAAATACCATCTATTGCAGTAAATGCGCGAGAAAAGTCTAACACGTGTATGTAGCATGGGAGATCAATGTGCAGCACCCCACAAAAAAACATTTGTGGCGTTGGATTGCGACATCAACAACCTAGTAGTCATCCTTCAATGGCCCATGGAGTTTATTGGTCTGTTAACAAATGGTGTGTCTATTAGATGTGTTGTTATTGATCTTGATGCGGCCCTGGAAGGGCACACGTCCTTCCAATGAAGTACATGGGATAGCAGTTGTCAGCGCACCGCCTTCGTGCCGTCGACTTTGAACGACTTATGGATAAGATTGCGGCCAAACTAGTTGCTCATTTGGTAAAACATATCACGACGGTTGGGAGATGCATCTTGATCAAATATGTCCTCACCTCCCTGGTGGTGTAGGATCCTGGAAATGTCGAGGGACTTTCTTTGGTCTATGTCAGGTAAGGATTCGGGTGGGCATTGTAGAATCAATTGGGGGCTAGTTTGTCGGCTAACTAAGCTTGGAGGATTGGGAGCCTAACCGAGATGAAGCACTTTGAGTTCCATCATGCCGCAAGAGTAGACTTTATTTTGTTTCGTGCACCCTCGGCCTATATCTCCAATCTGTTTCCTTGAGTAAAGAAAAGACGCAATTTTTTGTCTTCGTTTAGGAAAATCGGGTTTGCCTCCAACTTTTTCTTTCTCTGCAATACCATATTTAGCTACTTGCACTGTGAGTTAGGGTATTTTCCTTGCAAGCAGTGTGAAAACCATACAATACTAGTCGTAACTATTTTCGCGGTAACATGTCACCAAGGACTAGAGAGTACCTCTGACTTTGATAAAGAGTTGAGATCATTGGCTGGGAATAACGTTCCAATGACTTCGGAGAATCTCTCGGTCAGTAAAGCGACCAGTTGGCTGCTAAGGCGTCTCCATTATTGTTGATCAAAAGTTCAATTTTAGCAGGGAATATATGAGATTTGTTTAACGTGACACCAAACATTTACTATACGTCATGTCATAGGTACCAATCTAAGCAGCAGAACCATTTATGCAGAACACTCCTCCAGATGGTAGTACTTTCTCTGACTCATATTAGTTGACTCCAATTCAGATGTATCTAGACAAGTTTTTATGATAGATACATCCAAATTAGAGTCAACTAATATGGGTCGGAGGAGTATTAAAATTACGATTTGAGATGGCCAGCCTGCAGGTAGCTTTAGCTCTACGACGAGACTACGAAACCCCATTCGCCGAAGAAGCAAACCACGTCCGATTAACTTGTTCTCGGTTAGGTCATTTTCGTCTCGACGAATCGAGAAGAAAGAGTGATCCCACATCTATGCCAGAGCACGAACATGGAGCAACAATCTATGGAGCGTAGAGGCTGTCATTACGTGCGGCCGGTCCTATCAGGGGAAGGGTGTGGGAGGAATAAGGGGTAATTAATTCAGGTTCAGCTAGCGATTCGAGCTCATCAGCGCGTCATCATGCACTGCTATATTATGTGCGTTGCTGAGTCATGTCATCATTGTTATATGGTATGTGTCACTCGAGCTCTCCAAATCTATAGCTAACTGCGTGCGTCAAGAACTAGCTAGTACGTACTCCGATTCAGTCAGATGGAGCCAACAAGGCGTGACTTTGCAAAGGCAAGTCCTCGTTTTACTTTAGACTTACAGGATACAGGTTTTAAGTAGAGCACTGATCAGCAGGGTTAATTTCTGAGTACTTACTAGGAAAAACCCAAAGATGTGTGCGGCGAGATTATTTGGATATTCTTTGTGCTAGCTTCATGCATGATCTTTAATTCTGGGTTGACTTCATCGGTAGGTTAACATTCCATTCGACTGCCATATGACTTTGACAAGGATGGAAGAGGAGCGTGCTTATATAGATAGGGCTAGGGGTATCGGAATCGAAACCAAGTGGAACGCATCAACAGCGCAAAGGTAAGCTAGCTAGCAGTGCTCATCGCTGTTGTACGAGAGATCGATGCATGTCAACCCGTTCCACGTTGTGCGAGCCACATGTGTGAGGTTCTAGACATTCTGTGCACTGAACCGAACCTCAAGTTTGCAGCTCAGGGACAACATCCTTTTGTCGTTGGAACTGGTCATGGTCAGGACAAAGGTCGACATTTTTTACCGTTCCTTTTTCGGAGGTACGACGGAGATGGTTCCTAGCTAAAACTACCAAACGTCGAGTCCATATCATGCTTGAGCAGTTGAAGAGCTTGGCTACATTTTTTGCCTTCACATGCCGAATGGGTCCGGTGCTGCACCCTACTTGTGCATATGCACTATTTGGGATTAGGGAGGATAAGTGCTAATAACTAGTTCCAAAAGTACGCACATAGTACTGCTGGCCGGCTCTTTGTGGGTGAAAACAACTAGTGGCTCTCTCGATCGATCAAGATGGATAACCACAGAACTCCTTTCTCATATGAGCTAGATGCAGACATATCGACCTACAAACAAAATAAACACCAGTTCAGCTCCGAATTCTGAAGAAGAAAATAAAAAGAACCAGAGAAGGGTTCAGGATCAAGTAGTAGCAGTAAAAGGCACGGACACACAGGCACACGCGACGACGGACGTAGCTGTCGAGTATCAACACAACGGGACAAGCAGATGATACTGGCAGCCGTTGAGAGGAAACAAGTCAAGTGCCCAAGCGGGTGGCGTGGCTTTCCTCTTTCCCTGGCAGCGTGACTGTGCGTAGTCAAAATGCCCTGACAAATCGCCATCTCCCCGCCCTGATTGGGCCAGCCACTAATCAGTTCATCGCCACCGCTCCTGATTTGTCACCGCTATATATATAAAACCTGGTGCCGCTGGCCCCCTCCACTAACCGCCTTGGCCCCAATAACCGTCAGCACCCACGGCAGTGGCATAGCACCTCTGAGAAATGCGGAGTAGGACAGACAATTTTGGTTAAAAGAGGCTGCTGACCGTTTCTTCATATCCTGCACTTCGTCTAGTGATACTGTCAGGGAGGTTCTTGTTTGTGATGAGGGTGTTGTTATCTGTCTTTCGCACCTGTACTGTGCCGCTGCACTACCACGACCAAATCATTGTCTCTTTTTATGTACTAGCACACGTGTGCGCACGCAGGTACCCAGCGACACAAGCAAGTGATTATCCAATTGCAGTCGCTGTTGTAGTATGCAACGTATTTTCTTTTCTTTTCAGTATGCTAATTCATTTCGATCACTGTTAAAAGCAGTAAAAGATTCACATGGCGTGGACTCCTGACCGAAGTGCAATATCTATATCTTGAAAATCTGAAGAGTGCAATCGAAGCATACCATGGAGTATATGGGACTTGATATTTTCACTAAAAAGAGGGTTAGGCAATGTTCCATCCGGACTAGGTCCATGCATGGAAGCCCTGTGAATAGAATAAGCTCCACCACGAGGCACTCTGTTATCAAAAGATCGACAACTTGAAATATATTTGCTGCAAGATTTCTCCGCGTTTTTGCCCACCATACTATGATCAAAAGCCTTTTAAAAAAATAACAGTAATGTGACAACCACAAAATAAAATAAAACTTTAGGTGTTTTTTCTTGCATATATGCTTATCAAATGGAAGGTGTTCTTAGATGATGGCCACATGGATGGACAACACTGCATTTGATGTCAAGAGGCACTAAGAAAGTTTCATTCAAAAGATATACTTGAAAACGACTTAAATTAATGGTAGGGACACGGTACAAGGTAAATCTCGAAAGCATGACAAGGTGGAACATGTCGATCTTTTTTAATATTCGAGAACACAATTTTGTCTTGAGCATTTTATATGTTGTGGTGAGTGCTGACTATGCTAAATCTATATTTAGGCACTTATATATATGTACATGCCTATTGGGTGCTTGACATTTTTTGTGTCAAACTGCCAATAGTATTTTTGCAAGCAAAACTTTGTCAAGAAATGCGACAATACTTGGATTTTTTAAAACACAGTGATCAGGGTAAACCTGCACATGTGTGGCCCCACCTGGAGGTTCAGGCCATGAAACCCTACAGAGGCCCAAAACGAGTCTAAAACACATAAAATACTTTTGTAAAAAATTATGATAGTGAACTAAGAAATTAATGAGACATGCTAACGACTAAATAAAAATCAAAGCAAGAATGTTGACCCTAGTTTTATATAGTTATATTCAATTTGTGCACATTCATTATTAAATTAACATATCCAAATAGAATACATTTTGTATATATAACCACATATGTTTCTTTGGATCATCTTAAGATGATAGACCAAAAAGCTATCATTTTCCATGCAACATGGGCCTACTTTAAAATTATACATTTACTATCTCATTTTTTTTACTTTGAAGTGATGCTCAAATTAACTACAGATATGTACACATGTGTTGTTGCCACATTCCTTCGATTCTTGGAATTATAAAGCAAATCATAATGGCATGGTTCATTTACATATCATGTCATAAAATCTAATATGTCATAAAATGAAAAAGGTCGTGACGTTTTGGTGCTCTATAGGTTTATATAACATACTATCATTTTCTTGCAAACATAGCATTTTGTTGCTTCTTTAGCTTGTTCTACCTACCCAAACATGATTTAGTAGACCTCGTTACATAAAAAAATACAACTATAGTATCACTTCAATGGCGTGAGCATATTAAGAATTTGGATTTTCAACAAAGGCAACCACTATTGACTTTGTAGATGTTTGTGATTCTGAAATTTCCTATGTTTATTTATACATAGTGCTTCAACTTCTAGTTGATAAACCCGAAATGATGAAACAACATCATAACCTAGCTCCAAGCTATCTTGACATCCACTAGACTCATCCTCTTGGTTAACATTGTTTCTAGTTAAAGCCATACAACTCTCCTTTGACAAAAGAATACATAGAATTCTAGCACTAGCTTCTTAATAAGACTGATGTTTCATCCTCAATCTAACATAGCAATAATACTCAAGGTAACATAGAAATATGTAATATATGTTGAACTAATTCAAAAACAGTTGTGTAAAGAGCAAACAGAACAAGCACCAAGTCTTAGCATCATTAATAAGATAATGACAATTGGGCTCACCCTTTTCTTTACCCTCTATTGCTGCATCCACTTTTCCATTATCTCTCTCAAGGCTAGTGCCCCAAGACATCCTTGAACCCAAAATGCCCGAGACATGATTGGCCGTGTGAGTATTAGTTACATATATGGCCACTATGAAACCCACTTTGATGTGCGTGGACTTCATTCTCAGGTTGATTACTCCCCTCAACCAACCCAACTTTTCTTTTCTTTACCACCGTTTTGTAATATGGAGTTAGACAACCAACAACAAGCCTAGAAATATCGTATTACAGACACCATACAATTAAAATAAATAATGATGTTGCATACGTATGGAAGTCATTTTCAAGCGTGCACACAGTATGTTATTTAACATAATAAAACATCATGCAATAATTTTGTAGCGAGGTGCCTTGATTTACTTAGGAATTCTTTACAAGATTTTGCAAGATTGCGGTCCTTAGGTTTTTCTCCTACGAAAATTTTCTATGTATGTTATTTAATTTTCTAGTTTAAATTTGTAGTTCTTTTCTAACAAATTCAACCATCAGTTGTTTGCTATAATTGGTGTGTCCTTCTTGTGGTGTGCCAAACTGTATTTGGTGCTAGCTCATGTAGTTTCCAAAATCATGTAATTTCTCAGTTAAGGGGTTTAGCGGCCCTACAAAGCACGGTTTATGTAAACCCATCTTGTGGTTTTGCATGCCACTGAATTTCATGCATAATAGTAGTATTATTTATGCAAAATATCTATGCATCATAGTATAATCAACTATTGGATATAGTTATGTGACGTGCTTAATTACGAGAGAAGAGGCTACATGACAAAACGAGGGTGTCAAGTTTCCAAGTACTCTTTTGTTAAGTAAATCTGGTGGTTGGCAAGGTAACATCACCGGGTACACTAAAATGAGCATTCAGATGTGCTGGGCAAACGATCACATTCACAATGACGCAAGCATGCATATATAAATCGGGGCTGTGCTAGATAAACTTTTCTGGCATGTACACAAAACAAGGCATCATTTGGACCATCAGCAGGGGAATATTTCCCTGTTCTGATACGAGATGCTCTCAAAATTTTGTGAAGATTAATCCAGGTTGCACATCCTCATAGGAGATAACATTCATATATTCTGCTACTCCATCATTCATCCTTGCATTTCCTTGATGATCTAAAAAGCTTGTACTAGTACTAAACCTTAAACCTTACAAAGAAGCAACCACCAAACCACAACCATCCATCTCTCATGCACATGCAAGGTTGATCGAGGATCACTATGTACACAACCTTTGTCTCTTGTGCCATATATATAAGTACATGCATGCAGGTCTAATTTATGTGCCACTAGACTAGCTGTACTTGCCATGAGACTTTTCCCCCCATCTTAACATTTCCATGCTGCATATATATGTTATGCTCTAACTAAAATGGAAAAAAAAGGTACGGTTATCTCAAACGGTTTCATCAGCTCCTCCCACGCCGAGGCCGCCACCTGTATCACTCTTGTCCGCGTCGCTTCCGTTGGACGCGGCAGCCACCTTGCCGTGGCCTTCCTGCTGCTGCTGCTGCTGCTGCTGCTGCCGCGTGCTGTACTCGCCGTAGAGGTAGGAGGAGAAACCCCAGACGCAGAGCACGGTAGCAACGGCCTTCTCCGCGCCGAACGGATCGTGGAAGAAGACCACGCCGCCGATGACGTTGGCGGTGAGCACCGCCGTCATGCAGACGCCGCTGTGTAGCGACGACGTGAGGTACACCATCCCGGCGGTGCCCATGAAGCAGGCCTGCCACGTGGCCACGAGCGCGGCGACGAGGACCCAGTACGCGGCCGGAGACCCGTCCCACCGCGCGACCTCCTCGCCCCACCCTCCCGCCGCGATGAGCCCTGCCACCGCGAGCGCCGTCGCGGCCGCCTGCATGACCACCTGCACCTCCACCACCATGCGGAACCCGCCCGACACGGCCCTCCTGTACAGCAGCTCCATCACGGGCAGGTAGGCCGCAAAGAGCCCCGCGGCGCCGAGCGTGACCGCGAAGCCCAGGAAGTACCTCGCCCGGCCCCCTCCGTCGGGCTGCTCGGCCGAGTCGGAGGAGCGGAGCGCGAGGAGCACGGAGCTGAGGGTGAGGAGCACGACGGCATTGAGGTTGGAGAAGGTGAAGGGGTGGCGCACGATGATGGCGGCGAGCAGGAGCGTGAAGGCGAGCTGCGTGGAGAGCAGGAGCGAGGAGGTGGAGACGGGCAGGTAGGAGGAGCTGTAGGAGAAGAGCAGGTTGTTGACCCCCATGAGCAGGCCGATGACGAGGCACGCCATGAGCAGCCTGCGGGTGAACCACGTGAAGGGCCTGGGCTGGCCCGGCGAGCGGCCGGCGTAGACGGGCAGGAGCAACACCGGGAAGCCGAGCGACTGCACCAGCGTGGCCACCCAGCGATCGTGGCCGCCGTGCGCGAAGTAGTAGCGGGACAGCAGGCTGGACGCCACGGAGCCGCCGAGCAGGGCGGCGTAGTTGGCGCCCAGCAGCAGGCGCCTCCGCCTCGCCGCGCTGCGCGCGCCATTGTCGTCCGAAGGCGGCATGTCGAGGATCGCGGGATGGGTGGTGATCGGCATTGTTGGGTTGGCGCGCGCGAGTGAAATGGACTTGCGCTTGCTCCGGCCGGTGTGTGGGTTGAGGGTGTGGAGAGAAAGGGGGTGGTGGTGGTGGAGTATTTAAGTGGGAGATTACGCTGTTTTCTTTCATTTTCTAGGAGTGGGGGGGACGCTTTTTATGATGAAGAGTAAACTAATGGAAGCCGAATAAATGGACACCGGCAGACCGGATGTTTGTTAATTTGTCTGGATTAGATCTGTTATTACTATACTCCTACTAGTAATAAGCACACATTCGTCTATATCCTCGCCCCTCCTTTGGTAGTGCACGCTAAGATCATTACACTTGTTCAACTGATACCTATATTACACGGCATTTTTTAACCAAAGGCATTTTATTTTCTTTGTCGAGATGGATTCACCGAATGCACGGATTGTAGGTTAGTTAGGGTCAGGTTTGTGCAGTAAGATGGATTGCAAATGCCTGCACTGACAGGAAACCTTATCTGGTATAGGCCATAGGGCCATATCCTCCAGAAAACAAAAAGGCACGCAGAGCTGAAGTAGCGCTCGGCCGCGCATGCATGTCTGGTTTTCCCGGGCGGGCGCGGGCGGTGCATGGAATCCGAACTCCGAAGGCGAGCGAAATTAACGGTTGCGCTCGGCTCCATGTTCGAAGCCGCATGTCTCGTGTGAGCTGACTAGAGAGTGGAGGCACTGTCATCTCTCATCTGGGCACGCTCGCTTGTGGTGCTGCATGTCATGTGGTGGGACGGCTACCCGTGAGAAGCGAGGATCCCGTTTACTGGAGCCTGGAGCCTGGAGCCTGGAGGGGTTCGCGTGTCCGTCCCGTACGTCCGACCGTTTCGTTCGATTCGGAAGCCCAGGGTCGTGGACCGGAAAGAAGGGGTCGCCATGGCCCATGTGTGTGTACCTGTAGCCCACAGCTCTACGAAATGGGGCTCCTGTAGCTCCAAGCCACAATGAAATAAATTCAGGATAAGGGATGAACTTAATACTCTGTAGCCCACAGCTCACCCCTTTGACGACAGGCATAGACATGACCATATGTGTCCACCAATTGCAAATGCAGGCTTACTTAAAAACAACAAAGCTCTGCTCTGATGGATGCCTAGACTAACCTTTCCATGACAGACAGACATACAGCTGCAGAACCTTTCCACACCTCTACAGGGCCGCAGACAAGGAGAGAAAGCTAGCTGTTCGTCTGCACAAGCCTCCACGAGTCCACTCCACGGAGTACTAGCACACAGCATGCAACAGAGAAGCAGCACGCCATGGCAGGCTGCTGCTGCTGCAACATATCTGAATCTGCAAGCCCGGCCGGGACCGCCCCGGCGTGCGATCGATGGAGCTAAACAGCAAGCCTACGAGGAGCCTACGAATGGCTGCCGGCCAATGTCTATGCTGCGCTCCATGCATTGAACAGCGATGCGAGTACGCCTCTCGCTGCGTGCGTCGCCGCAGCCCGCATGTGGCGTGCTTCCTTGTTTCGGGTCTTTTCCATTGGTTCGTCTCGTCTGGATCGAGCTAGCGGCTCTCTCTCGCCCTATGGGCTATGGCTATGTCTATGTGTATGTGGGGGCTGAGCTGAGCTCCGGGACAGCGGCACGGTTTCCTGCCAACATCGCTCGCCTCCCCATGTGTGCGATGCCGATATAGTAGCGCTGGGGTTTCTGCTTTTGTGTGCTTTGACTGGATGTAGCCTATGTAGCCTGTACTTGTCATGGACTCGTCCTCCTGGGTGCTTATTGCTTATTCTCTCTCTTTTAAAATATAAAATGTTTCATAATGTATTTAGTATTATTTAGTACATAGATTCACTTAGGTTTAAAATCAATCTACGCACTAAAAGAAACCTAGATATATTTTCTTCACAAACCTAAAATATCTTATATTTTGAAACGGAGGGAGTAGATTGGATGTATCTGCATCTAATTAATCGCGTTGGGTTTTAAAAAATGGAATACTTATTCATGGCAGATCACATTCCAAATTGTGTGTTTAATAGAGGTCTCTCGTATGTCAAGTGTAGCTGGTTGCAATCTAGGCAAAAATTATTCGGACAAGATGGCAAACTAAGACTCGGCAAAGCGGATAAGAGAGAAGACTCCAAAACTCGTAAAGGTAAATGGAGAAAGAAAAGAAATGAGAAATAAAATCATAACTACTTAGATCTGTCCAACGCATTCGTAACAAAATAGTTTGACGCCAAATTCAACTTTGACCGTTAGCTAGGTTATCTTACAGACTGGACCTGTGGGGTATCGTAAACCTGGCTCTGATACCACTTGTAAGTTGTAACGACGCTCAATCGGGACTATGCGGCTCTTAGCAAATTTTCGTCAAAATCTGCATAAAAACAGTTCGAAGCCGCCACCAAACCTCGTATGTGGATGAAATTGTCACAAGTAGTTACATCGTAATAGTTCACAATGAAACCCACAAGAAACATATATACAACAACGACTCTAACAAGTCAAGAATGCAAATTGATACAATACAAAGATACAAATCACCAATAAAGCAAAATAATATCCGAGTATGGATAAGAATACAAATAGAACTAGGAGTCCCGAAGATAACTAGGTGACGTCAATAACCCTGTCCAAGCCAAACCGAAACGGTAACCTTGCTAACATAGTTGATCTCATACCTGGAGTTGGGAAATCGCTCCCACAAGAGTAACAAAATGGAAAGAGAGCAGTCAGTACCAGGGCGCATATTGGTGAGACTAAAATTCAGCTATGTGCTCACCTACAAAGGTATGGTTGGGTTAAGCAGCTACAAAGCTTGCACTAACAAACTTATAGTGACACGCTACAACTTGTGTGTATAAGATAGAGATGAGGTAAGAGTGGCCTATCTGATAACAAGATAAAACTAACACCAAACATAACTCATTTCGAGATTTCCCCCTAAAAATTCACAAACGAGGAAGTCATCCAAAGGAACACACGTGTTGGAATTTTTTATTCATTATTTAGTTTCTAGGGTCAATTACTAGCTAAGTTACAAATAGACATTATTTGATGTAAGTTTTCCATGATCAAAACACACTGCTCTATAGGGTTTCGCAGCATAGTAAATCAAAAAAATTCTACGGATGCGAACAAGAAAGCTAAGATCTAATCTAGGAGATGCAATCAACGAGAGAGATAGATGAGATCTTCATACCCTTGAAGAAATCGCACAGCGGAAACGTTCAACAGAACATGGGTGATGTAGTCGAACTAGCCTTCTCCTCCTCGCGATCTGATCTGATCCAACGCCGCAAGTGACGGCGCCTCCGAGAGATGCACACGTACGGTGCCGCGACGTCTACTCCTTCCTTGGTCTAGCAAGTGGGGTGGAGAGATGGATTGGATCTGCAGCACGACGGCGTGGTGCTATGGTGGAGAGTTTCTGCGGCAGGGCTTCGCCTACGCGCAATCGGGAGAGAGAGAGAGAGGAAGGGCAACAGCTGGCGGCTAGGGTTGAGGAGTAGGGGAGGGGGAGGGTGCTCCCCTGCCCACCTTATATAGGGGGATGGCCGGCCCCCTTGGCCCCTCCTCCAAGCCCTAGGGCGGTGGCCCCAAGGGTGGAGTGGGGGGCAAGTTTTCCCTCTTCCTTCTAGAAGGTTTCCTAAGGTTTCCGCTAGGGTTTGGCCGATTGGGCCTATGGGGCCTTGTGCCCCTGGCCCAAAGCGGCCAGGGCACCCCCCCTTAGGCCCACGCAGGCCTCCGACAAGTGGGCCCACGTTGGTCCCACTCCAGAAGCTTCTAGAACCTTTCGGTACAATACCGATAAACTCCGAAACGATTCTGAAATCCAAAAACTGCTTTCCTTTATATGAATATTATTCTCCGGACCATTCCGGAACCTCTCGTGATGTCCTGGATCTCATCCGAGACTCCGAACAAAAACTCATAAACCAATTATCCATTCTATCCTAGCGTCGATGCACGTTAAGTGTGTGACCCTACGGGTTCGAGAATATGCAGACATGATCTTCTATCAATAATCAACAGCGGGATCTGGAAACCCATATTGACTCCCACATATTCATCGATGATCATATCGGATGAACCACGATGCCAGGATTCAATTAATCCCATATATGTATTCCCTTCGTCACGCGATATTTTACTTGCCCGAGATTCGATCGTTGGTATCGGCATACCTAGTTCAATATCGTTCACAGCAAGTACTTTACTCGTTCCGTAATCCGATATCAATTTGTGATTAACTCCTTAACCATGTGCTTGCAAGCGGTGTTGATATCGATTACCGAGTGGGCCCGAAGTATATCTCTCTGACTTGGGAGGGACAAATTCCATCTCGATACATACAACCCAACAAGTACTTTCCGATCACCTGACAGACACCTTTATGATCACCCTCACATAGGATGAAGTTTGATGACCTCAAAGCTTTCTTCCGATACCAGGGAGTTGTATTATCTCATGGTCTAAGGAATACAATACTTGACATAGGAAAAAGCTTCGCAAAGATGAACACGATGACACGATCTAATTGCTCTGCTTAATTTGGGTCTGTCCATCATATCATTCTCCTAATGACATGATCTCATTATTAATCGACAACTCATGTCTATGGTTAGGAAATCTTAACCATCATTAATCAATGAGCTAGTCCATAGAGGCGTACTAGGGACACGGTGTTGTTCATAAACCACACAAGTATCAAAGTTTCCGCTTAATACAATTCTAGCATGGAATATAAACCTTATCATGAACAAGAATTATAATAATAACATCTTTATTATTGCCTCTAGGGCATAATTCCAACAGTCTCCCACTTGCACTAGATTCAATAATCTAGTTTACATCTAGCAACAATCTAACACCTATGGCATTAAGGTGCTGATCATGTTTTGCTCGTGGAAGAGGTTTAGTCAACGGATCTGCGACATTCAGATCCGTATGTACTTTGCTAATCTTCAGATCTTCATCTGCTATATAATCTCGAAATATATGAAAACAGCGGTTGATGTGCTTGGTCTTTGGATGATATCTTGGTTCCTTAGCCGGTGCTATGGCACCAATGTTGTCGCATAATATCTCTAGTGGGTCCAAGGCACTTGGAACCACATCAAGCTCAGTGATGAAGTTCCTGATCCAAACTCCTTCACTTGACGCTTCTGAAGCAGCCATGTATTCCGCTTCTGTTGTAGATCCCGCGATCACGCTTTGCTTGCAGCTTCTCCAGCTCACAGCTCCACCATTCAAAATATAAACGTATCCTGTCTAAGATTTAGAATCATCCGGGTCGGTGTCGAAACTAGCGTCGATGTAACATTTTATGATGAGATGCTCATCACCTCCATAGACCAAGAACATTTCTTTAGTCCTATTTAAATACTTTAGGATGTTTTTTACGGCTGTCTAGTGTTCCACTCCTGGATCACTTTGGTATCTGCTCGTCAAACTAAGAGCATTAGACACATCTGGTCTAGTACATAGCATGGCATACATGATAGAACCTATGGCCGAGGCATATGGCACTTTGCTCATAGTATCTCTATCGCCATCAGAATGGACACTGAGCCTTGCTCAATATCTTACCTGACAACATGGGCAATGAACCTTTCTTTGCTTTATCCATTCTGAACCTTTTCAGAACTTTGTCTAGGTATGTACTTTGGCTTAAAGCTATTAGGCGTCTTTGTCTATCTCTATAGATTTTGATGCCTAATATATAAACAGCTTCTCCTAGGTCTTTCATTGAAAAACATTTATTCAAATAACTCTTCACATCGTTAAGCATACCAATGTCATTTCCAATAATCAATATGTCATCCACATATAGTACTAAAAATGTCACCGATCTTCCACTCACTTTCTTGTAGATACAAGCTTCATAGCAATTTGGAACAAATCCAAAGCTCTTGATCACTTGATCAAAACGAAGGTTCCAACTCCGAGATGCTTGCTTCAGTCCATAAATGGAACGCTGAAGTTTGCACACCTTATTAGCATCCTTAGGATCGACAAAACCTTCGGGCTGCATCATATACAACTCTTCATCAATGTTGCCATTGAGGAACGCAGTCTTGACATCCATCTGCCATATTTCATAATCATGAAATGCAGAAATTGCTAATAAAATCCGAATGGACTTAAACATCGCTACGGAAGAGAAAGTCTCATCGTAGTCAACACCTTGAACTTGCTGAAACCCTTTTGCGACAAGTCGAGCTTTATAGACAGTAAGATTACCATCCGCGTCCATTTTCTTCTTGAAAATCCATTTGCACTCAACGGCCTTACGGTCGCTAGGAGGGTCCACCAAATTCCATACTTGGTTTTCGCTCATGGATCCCAATTCGGATTTCATGGCCTCTAGCCATTTCTCAGAGTCTGAGCTCATCATTGATTCCTCATAATTCGCAGGTTCACTATTGTCTAACAACAAGACGGGTAAGACAGGGTTGCCGTACCATTCAGGAGTGGCACGTGACCTTGTCGACCTGCGAAGTTCAGTAGTAGCATCGTTCGAAGTTTCATGATCCTCGTCATTAGCATCCTCTCTTGTTGGTTCAGACGGCACTGGAACAATTTCAGGTGCTGCGCTACTCTCCAACTCGAGAGAAGGTTCAATAACCTCATCTAGCTCTACCTTCCTCCCACTCACTTCTTTCGAGAGAAACTCCTTCTCAAGAAAGGATTCGTTCTTTGCAACAAACACTTTGCATTCGGATCTGTGGTAGAAGGTATACCCAATCGTTTCCTTAGGGTATCCTATGAAGACGCATTTCTCCGCTTTGGGTTCGAGCTTGTCTGGCATGAACTTCTTGACGTAAGCTTTGCATCCCCATACTTTAAGAAACGACAACTTAGGTTTAGCACCAAACCATAGTTCATACGGTGTCGTCTCAACGGATTTAGATGGTGCCCTATTTAAAGTGAATGCAGCGGTTTCTAATGCATAACCCCAAAATGATAACGGCAAATCTGTAAGAGACATCATTGATCGCACCATATCTAATAGAGTTCGATTCCGGCGTTCAGACACATCATTGCGCTGCGGTGTTCCGGGTGGCGTGAGTTGCGAAACGATTCCGCTTGCTTTAAGATGCGTGAGAAAATCATAACTCAAATATGCACCTCCATGATCGGATCGTAGAAATTTAATTTTCATGTTACGATGGTTTTCCACTTCATTCTGAAATTCTTTGAACTTTTCAAATTTTTCAGATTTATGTTTCATTTAATAGATATACCCATATCTACTTAAGTCATCAGTAAAAGTGAGAAAATAGCGATATCCACCGCACGTCGAAACACTCATTGGTCCGCATACATCGGTATGTATGATTTCCAACAAGTCCGTTGCTCGCTCCATTATTCCGGAGAACGGGGTTTTGATCATCTTGCCCATGAGGCACGGTTCGCACGTGTCAAATGATTCAAAATCAAGAGACTCCAAAAGTCCATCAGAATGGAGTTTCTTCATGCGTTTTACACCAATATGACCTAGAAGGCAGTGCCACAAATAAGTTGGATTATCACTATCTACTTTGCATCTCTTAGCCTCAATGTTATGGATGTGCGTTTCATCGCTTTCGAGATTCAGAAAAAATAAACCATTCACAACAGGTGCATGACCATAAAAGATGTTATTCATATAAATAGAACAACCATTATTCTCCGATTTAAATGAATAACCGTCTTTTAATAAACGATCCAGATATAATGTTCATGCTCAACGCAGGCACATAATAACATTTATTAAGGTTTAAAACTAATCCTGAAGGTAAAACTAAGGAGAGCATGCCGCCGGCCATCACATCAACTTTTGATCCATTGCCAACGTGCATCGTCACCTCATCCCTTGCTAGCCGTCGTCTATTCCGTAGCTCCTGTTTCGAGTTACAAATATTAGCAACTGAACCAGTATCATCTACCCAGGAACTACAACAAGCGCTAGTAAGGTAAACATCAATAACATGTATATCAAATATACCTTTAATGGTGCCAGCCTTCTTGTCCGCTAAGTACTTGGGACAGTTGCGCTTCCAGTGACCCTTGTCCTTGCAATAAAAGCACTCAGTGTCCGACTTAGGTCCAGACTTGAGATTCTTCTCAGCAGGGGCAACGCGCTTGCCGCTGCCTTTCTTGGAGGATTTATTTGCACCCTTACCTTTCTTAAAGCTAGGGGTCTTGTTGACCATCAACACATGATTATATTTCTTGATATCCACCTCCGCAGCTTTCAGCTTAGCGAAGTGCTCAGTGATCGTATCAGTGGAACCAATTTGATTGTGAGTAACTACAAAACCTTTGTAGCTAAGAGGGAGTGATTGCAAAACTCTGTCAATCTTGAGATCTTCTGGAATCTTGCAGTCTAGTTGCTCAATACATTGAGTGTAGCCCGACATCTTAATGGCATGCTCACTAACGGAACTCCCTTCTTCCATCTTGCAGTTAAAGAACTTCTCAGAGATCTCATATCTCTCGAACGCCCGAGTCAAACATGGTTTTCGGGCCTCAAGTATCTCAAAGGGCCCGGCGAACTCCTAAAAACGATTTTGAAGGTCCGGTTCCATAGCAAACAACATGGTACTCTTAATCACTTCATAATCATCTTTGCATGACTGATAAACAGATTTTTCATCAGCCGGCGCATCAGTAGCAGGGGCGTCACCTAACGCTTTCTCTAGTACATAGTCCTTTTGTACGCTAGCGAGAATGATTCTCAGATTGCGGAACCAGTTGGTGAAGTTAGACCCATTGTTTTTAAGCTTTTCTTTCTCAGCAAAAACGTTGAAGTTGAAGTTGGACTTAGCCATTTGATCTACAAAATTTGCAAGTACAATTTAGACTATGTTCATGATAACTAGTTCAACTTAATCAAATTACTAGATGAACTCCCACTAAATTCAACATCCCTCAAGTTGTTTAGTGAACACGATCCAAATTCACCACACCTAATCCGATCTTCACGAGAAGAGACGTGGTTTCAATGGTGGACAACAAAGTGTCGATCATATCATTCATATGACTCATGTTTAACCTTTCGGTTCGTGTGTTCCGAGGCCATGTCTGTACATGCTAGGCTCGTCAAGTCAAACCCAAGTATTTCCGCATGTGCAAAACTGGCTTGCACCCGTTGTATGTGAACATAGAGTTTATAGCACCCGATCATCACGAGGTGCTTGAACACGACGAACTTTAGCAATGGTGCATACATGGGAGAACACAATTTTATCTTGATCCTTAAGTGAGGAATCATCTTATAATGCTACCGTCGCGATCTAAGCATAATAAGATACATAAAAGGATAAACATCGCATGCATATAATTTTATGTGACATGGTATAGCCAATCTCCGCGCAATGATCTCCATCTTGTGCGTGCCAGCATGATCTCCGTCACTCCACCATGATTGCCTCCACCACGAATAGCAACTAAAACTATTGCTAAATCACTCCACCATGATTGCCTCCACCATGAATAGAAACTAAAACTATTGCTAACTACTTAGCGATAAAGTAAAGCTATTACATGGTGTATAAGAAGTTGACACACAAGTCATACACAATTATAAAGACAACCATATGGCTCCTGCCATTTGTGAACTCATCGACATGCAAGTCGTGAAATATTACAAAACATGATCATTGCATACATCATACACATCATGTCTTGGGCCATACCATATCACAAAACACTCCCTGCAAAAACAAGTTAGACGCCTCTACTTTGTTGTTGCATGTTTTACGTGGCTTATGGGAGTAACAAGCTAAGAACGATTCTTACCTACGGAAAGCCACAATGGTGATATTATGGTTGCCAACATCCGTTGAAAATCCCATGACTACTATAGTGACAGAAACTGGCATCCACTAGCCGCATGTGTGGAACAAGCCACACGTCAAGTGCGGAGCCGGTCTCGCGAACGAGGTCGCGTAAAGTTGGCCTGGACCGCTTCGATATCACTATGCCGCGCCATAAGAAATACAACACAAGAGGTTTGCAACAGAAAACATCAACGCCCGCAACAAGCATGTTGCGTTCTACTCATGAAACACATCTACGCATATATCTAGCTCTGATACCACTATAGGGTTTCGCAACATAGTAAATCAAAAAAATTCTACGGATGCGAACAAGAAATCCAAGATCTAATCTATCAGATGCAATCAACAAGATAGATAGGTGAGATCTTCATACCCTTGAAGAAATCGCACAGCAGAAACGTTCAACAGAACGTGGGTGATGTAGTCGAACTAGCCTTCTCCTCCTCGTGATCCGATCCGATCCAACGCCGCAAGTGACAGCGCCTCCGAGAGATGCACACGTACGGTGCCGCGACGTCTCCTCCTTCCTTGGTCCAGCAAGTGGGGTGGAGAGATGGATTGGATCTGCAGCACGACGACATGGTGCTATGGTGGAGTTTCATGCGGTGGCTTCGCCACGCCGGGCAATGGGAGAGAGAAGGGCAGCAGTTGGCGGCTAGGGTTGAGGAGTAGGGGAGGGGGAGGGTGCGCCCCTGCCCACCTTATATAGGGGGCTGGCCGGACCCCTTGGCCCCTCCTCCAAGCCCTAGGGCGGCCCCAAGGTGGAGTGGGGCAAGTTTTCCTTCCTTCTAGAAGGGTTCCTAGGGTTTCCCTAGGGTTTGGCCGGGGCCTATGGGCCTTGTGCCCTCGGCCCAAAGCGCCAGGCACTCTTAGGCCCACGCAGGCCTCCGACAGTGGGCCCACGTTGGTCCCACTCCGGAAGCTTCTAGAACCTTTCGGTACAATACCGATAAACTCCGAAATGATTCCGAAATCCAAAAAATGCTTTCCTTTATATGAATATTATTCTCCGGACCATTCTGGAACCTCTCGTGATTTCCTGGATCTCATCCGAGACTCCGAACAAAAACTCATAAACCAATTATCCATTCTATCCTAGCGCCGATGCACGTTAAGTGTGTGACCCTACGGGTTCGAGAATATGCAGACATGATCTTCTATCAATAATCAACAATGGATCTGAAACCCATATTGACTCCCACATATTCATCGATGATCATATCGGATGAACCACGATGCCAGGATTCAATTAATCCCATATATGTATTCCCTTCGTCACGCGATATTTTACTTGCCCGAGATTCGATCGTTGGTATCGGCATACCTAGTTCAATCTCGTCACGCAAGTACTTTACTCGTTCGTAATCCGATATCACTTTGTGATTAACTCCTTAACCACGTGCTTGCAAGCGGTGTTGATATCGACACGAGTGGGCCCAAGTATATCTCTCCGATTCGGGAGGGACAAATTCCATCTCGATACATACAACCCAACAAGTACTTTCCGATCACCTGAGAGACACCTTTATGATCACCCTCACATAGGATGACGTTTGATGACCTCAAAGCTTTCTTCCGATACCAGGGAGTTGTATTATCTCATGGTCTAAGGAATACAATACTTGACATAGGAAAAAGCTTCGCAAAGATGAACACGATGACACGATCTAATTGCTCTGCTTAATTTGGGTATGTCCATCATATCATTCTCCTAATGACATGATCTCATTATTAATCGACAACTCATGTCTATGGTTAGGAAACCTTAACCATCATTAATCAATTAGCTAGTCCATAGAGGAGTACTAGGGACACGGTGTTGTTCATAAACCGCACAAGTATCAAAGTTTCTGCTTAATACAATTCTAGCATGGAATATAAACCTTATCATGAACAAGAATTATAATAATAACATCTTTATTATTGCCTCTAGGGCATAATTCCAACATGCTCTTGAGTAGTCCATAACCACAGACATGGATTTTAGAAAATATTTATCCTATAGGGGTGCGTTGATGTACCCATATATGCTTGTGCAACCGTTCAGGTAACATTTAAAAACAGTTTGGTGTGCCATCTAGATATTCCAACAAGAAAACTAGGTCATTGCTACTAACATGTCTAGGTAGCCACCTACTTGAGTTAACCCGCATGAAGAGTCTGACCGAATATCAACAACGTCCCAAACATTTGCGTCCACGACCAAGAAGGATTGGAGCCTCGTATAGGAGGACGACCTCTTAGCAAAATGCCCCGTATAGGATCGGACCTCCGTATATAAGGTGTCTCTATCTTGTTCTGTGTGACCTAATACTAGAAGGGAGTTCCTCCCAGCCGCCAGAGAAGAGAAGGTAGTCAGGTTAGGACCTCAAATCTTCCCTCATGGTATTAGAGCAAGGGGCAGTGAGGGCAAAGACAACAGGAGTTGAAGATTTGGATGGTGCAGGCTGCTGCGGTGACAAGGAAGAGAAGGGTGTGATGAGGGCATCCTGCTGGTGAATCCTTGGTTCTATGATAGGTTGATCTGTAGTCAAGTTGTCTGGAGGTGCAAAATAAGGTAGGGCGGTGAAGGCAAACTGGCAGAACTTATCACTGATGGAGTTGCATCTACTGGAGGGGGAGCAATTGTTCCTCATACCGAAGATGTCTAGAAACTTGAACTGATGCCAAATGACATCAAATTGGATGGAGTGACCAGCTATATCTGGTGGTCGTGGAGGGCTATGTTGATTCTGAACACGAAAGGGTTGGATGAGCATGTGACCGTTGAAGTTGTTGAACCACCAGACAAGACCAACTTTGAGTGGAAGAAGTGGAGTGCCACAAATTCTTTGATTGTGGCATGGTTTCTAAACTCTTTGGTCTCTGACATTGCTGCTTCAGTAGAGGCACTGATGAAGGCTTCGGATGTACATGATACACTATTAATTCTCTACTCTAGAAAGGGCAACATGATGTTGATTTCTAAGATTAAAGATAAGGTGCATGACTTACGACAAGGAGATAAAACTGCAATGGAATATGTGGCCTTTATGTAGCATCTATGGGGAGATTTAGATCATCTTGATCCTCTTGATCTTGTCCATGGTGAATGTGTTAGTGCTACTGCAAGCTGGATTGAGCGCCAACGAGTCATGAAATTTTTGAGAGGTCGTAATAAAGAGTTTGAGGGTACAAGGGTTGCTCTACTACAACAAACCACTACCCCTTCCTTCAAAGACGCCATTACTGCTATGTCTAGAGAGGAAGTGAGGCTGAACATGACGAAAGACGGTGAGTCAATCCCTCATCCTACCTTCTACACCACTGAGAAAAGGGAGATGAGAGAGTGCTTCACTTGTGGAGTGATGGGACACTTGAAGCATCAATGTACCTCCTTTGGGAAACCTAGCAGGGGAAGAGAAGGATACACATATGGTAGAGGAAGCTACAGAGGAAGAGGTGAAGGTAGAGGTGGTGGACAATAACATGATAGAGGTAGTGCATAGCCGTATGGATAGCAATATGGTAGAGGTGATGGACATCAGTATGTACGACAATACAAACAACAACGCACTGCATTTCCCAAGGCATATATAGTAGCGGATATAGAGACCACAACCAGTACATCACAGGGACAGCCAAAGGAAGAAGAAAAAAAGAGGCGACATTTGGGAACTTTGCTTACTATGCCTACACAAATGGAGGTAATATTGGCATAGTATTTATAGCCATTCATAACTTTGATTTTGATTGGATTCTAGATTATGGAGCATCCAAGCATGTCACTGGGAATATTAGCGACTTTGACACTTATATTCAGTATCCTCCCACACATAGAGGCACTATCCAAACAACAAATGGCATGACACAATCTATAAGAGGGATGGTATCATTTAAATGTACACCCAACATAAAATTGTCTTCAGTACATCATGTTCCTGCTTTTCTTGTTAATTTGGTGTCCTAAGTGCCTTGATTGATCAACATGATTTCTGTGTAATACTTGATAAATATATGTGTTTAATTTAGGAGAGGACGACTGACATGAGGATTGGGATTAGAACCAAGCATAGAGGTCTTTGGCACATCGATCATGACAATATGGTACATGAGGCCAGTTCCATGTTGGTTGCGATTGTAGGAGGAAAAGAGAATATGACACTAATGCATCATTGTCGAATAGGCCACATGGGTTTTGATAAAAAAATTCAAGTTTTTCCTGATGTAATGAATGGAGTGGACCGAACCAAATTAAGTTGTGATGCAAACAAGAACCTCTTGTGTCAGAAGAGGGATCATAATTGTATCACCATTTGTGCTAGTACATTCTGATGTGTGGACATGTTTGATTGTGTCAGTATGTAGCATGGAGTACTTTCTGACTTTTATTGATTGATATTTCAGAATGACTTGGGTTTATCTTATGCGTCATAAATATGAAGTGTTCACATGCTTTCAATTTTTTTTGCCTATGTGAAAAAACAATTCAATGTACGACTGCAGGTGATTAGGACTAATATTAGTACTGAATATATCAACAAACTATTTGCTTCTTTCTTATCTTCATGGGGTATCCTGCACCAGACTTCATGTCCTGATACCCCTCCCCGTAATGGAGTTGCTGAACGGAAGAATAGACACATTCTTGAAGTTGCTCGATCTCTCCTGTTCACCATAAATGTACCCAAGTTCCTATGGAGTGAGACTCTTATGACAACTACCTATTTTGATGAACATAATGCCTTCCAAGATATTGGGTATGCAACCTCCATGCGAACTCCTACATAACAATGACTTTGTTGTTCCACCCAAACTCTTTGGATGT
Organism: Avena longiglumis; assembly: GCA_030063025.1. Taxonomy (NCBI): domain Eukaryota; kingdom Viridiplantae; phylum Streptophyta; class Magnoliopsida; order Poales; family Poaceae; genus Avena; species Avena longiglumis. The sequence continues at coordinate 173,354,014 of CP125973.1, forward strand.
ACATGCTTTGTCATGGATCACAAGCGAAATGTTGGCAAGTTAGATCATCGGGCCATCAAATGTATTTTCATTGGGTATTCCTCCGGACATAAGGGGTACAAATGTTGGAGCCCTATAGAAAGAAGGACCTCTATGAGCATGGATGTCATGTTTCATGAGTCAGAACCTTTCTATGGCAGTTCTAGTGATCTTAGTGGCTTGTTCCAGGGTCTTGACCATCTTGGTGATTCTCAAGAGGGGGAGAAGGTTGGAAACAATGATTTTGCAGTAGCAACAAGGTGGTGGTGTGGATCGGCAATGTGGTGACCAGCAGCGAATTCCAAGTGTTGTTATGGAGAGGCAATGTGGTGACCAGCAGAGAATTTATATTGTTGCAGAGACTCCTACAGTTCTTAATGAACATGCACCACTACAACGATGGAAGCAAAATCCACTTGTTTAATCTAGAAAACAAGTACCAAGGGAACAAGTTTCGAGGGAGCAACATGCCAATGAGTAGGAGAAGCAACGGGATCAGTGCTAGGGGAGCAACTCGTTCAACATGAAAACCAAGAGAACACAAGTATAGATTCTACTGAAGGGAGTCAATCTTAGACTACATCCAATAATAGTCTATACTTTCCAATTGTAATAAGAAAAGGGTCAATGAAAGTTAATCCAATAAAGCGACATAGTTATGATGACTATGATAAAGGAAATTATATCTCCCACAAGGCTTCATTTGGATCATTTCAGGCCTTTGTTGCCTCGCTACAAGTTGTATCTATTCCTAAGTATTGGAAGACAGCCAAGTTGGATCCAAGATGGTGCAATGCAATGATCGAAGAATTAGAGGCGTTGAAGAAAAATAAAACATGGGAGTTGACATATCTCGCGGAAGTAAAAAAGCCAGTTGGCTGCAAGTGGACCTATACGTTAAAACAAAATCCAGAAGGAAAGGTCGAGAGATATAAGGAAAGAATTGTGGCAAGAGGATATAGTTAGACTTATTGCATTGATTACGATGAGACCTTTGCACCAGTGGCAAAAATGAGAACGGTTAGAATGTTAATCTCTTGTGCACTAAATTTTGGATGGCCCTTGCATCAACTTGATGTCGAAATGCCTTTTTGCATGGTGACCTACATGAAGAGGTGTGTATGTAAATGCCACCAGGATTTGTCACACTGGAAAATAAAGGAAAGGTATGCAAGCTGAAGAAATCACTATATGGACTCAAACAATCCCCAAGGGCCTGGTTTGATAGGTTTAGACAAGCTATGTGTGGCATGGGATATGGTCAACGCAATGGATATCGTACACTATTATACATACATTTCAAACATAAAATCACCATTCTTTTAGTATATGTTGATGATATTATCATCAAGGGCGATGAAGTTGTGGAAATAACAAAACTAAGAATGCCCGAGTCAAACCTTTGAGGTGAAAGATCTTTGAAAACTTCAAGTACTTTCTTGGAATAGAAGTTGCTAGATCTTCAAAAGGAATTTTACTTTCTCAAATAAATTATACCTTGGATATCTTAGATGATATGGGTATGCTAGGATGTCGAGCAGGTCAACTCCTATTGACCAAAACAATAAAGTTACAATAGAGTCTGGTGGACCTATAGACAAGGAGAAATATCAAAGACTTGTTTGGAAAATAATTTATTTATGCCACACAAGACCAAATATATCATACGCAGTGAGTGTGGGTCGCAATATGCATGACTGATACGTCGAAAATGTATCTATAATTTTTGATGTTCCATGCTTGTTTAGTATCTATTTTACTTTGCTTTGTCTACACTTTGAGGTGTTTTATATCTTTTCTGGAACTAACCTATTAACAAGTTGCCACAGTGCCAGTTGCCTGTTTTCTTCTGTTTTAGATTCCAAAAAGGCAGAAAATCAATATTCTCGGAATTGGATGGGACAAAAGCCAAAGTCAATATTTTTCCGTGGGGAACACGAAGTCCAGAGGAGAGGCGGAGGGGAGCCACGGGGTGGCCGCACCCCCTAGGTGCGGCCAAGCCTGGACCACGCCTAGGAAGGGTGTGGGCCCCCCAGGCGCCTCCCGGCATCGCCTCTTTGCCTATAAGAAGCCCCAGATGCAAAAACCCTAATTACCCGATCAATATTCCATGAAACCTTCTGTAGCCACAACCACCATCGTCCCTAGATCAAGGGGGATATGAAGTTCTTCCCAGCACCCTGTCGGAGGGGAAATCATCCCGGAGGCCTTCTTCTCCGGTATGATGCGTGAGTAGTTCCACCTTAGACTATGGGTCCATGTAGTAGCTAGATGGTTGTATCTCCTCCTTGTGCTTTCATGTATAGATCTTGTAAGCTCCGTTCATGATCAAGATCTAATCTATTTGTAATCATGCATGTTGTGTTTGCAGGGATCCGATGGATATTGAGATTACTATGTCAGATTGATTAATGGCTTTGTCTTTATGATTCTATCATGTATATGTGTTTGTGATCTTGCATGCTCTCCGTTGTTAGTAGCTATCTTGGCCAAGTAGTTGCTAGTGACTCCAAGAGGGAGTATTTATGCTCAATAGTGAGTTCATGCCTCTAGTTTCCAAGGGAAGTGACATAAATCTTTTCGGTTGTAGATGTGCTATTGCTACTAGGGAGAAAACAACGGTATCTTGTTCATGGAATAAGTGTATTGTTTACGTTACACGCTTTGCTTAAAGCAGTTGTCTGTTGCTTGCAACTTAATACTGGAGGGGGTTCAGATGATAACCTCAAGGTGGACTTCTAGTCATAGATGCAGTTGGATGGCGGCTATGTATATTGTTGTATTGCCCAATCGAATCTCATAGGATCTTTTTGTCTGGTATTGCATTGTTATGCCTTGCTCAGTTCCTGTCAATTGCCCTACTATAATTTGTTTACCCTTCATGCCGTGTTGTTTATCTAAGGAGAGCACCTCTAGTGAACTATGGACCCCGGTCCAATCTTTACCATTGATACATCTTCCACTGTTACTTGTTACTTGCTTCAAACCATTACCTTCCACACCATACATTAATCCTTTGTTACAGCAACCGGTGAGATTGACAACCTCACTGTTAGTTGGGGAAAAGTCTTGAGTTTGTGTTGTGCAGGTCTCCGCGTTGCTTGCAAAAAATGTGTGACGTTTCCTTCCTCCTACTGGTTCGATAACCTTGGTTTCTTACTGAGGGAAGACTTGCTGTTGTGCTGCTTCACACCTTGCTCTTGGGGTTCCCAACAGGCTCCAGATCAACTGAGCCATCAACAAGTTTTCTGGCGCCGTTGCTGGGGATGCTAAGGACGTCTTCACAAGGGAGTCCTTCACTTCCTTTCTCTTTACTCTGTTTTTAGTTTGCTTAGTTTCTTTTGCTTGGTTTTGTTTGCCTCTTTTCAAAAACTCCAAAAAAATAGTTTAGTTTGGTTTTCTTTATCTATTCAAAAACACAAAAAATTGGTTCCTACTCTAGTTGCTGGTCTGTTGTTGCCTTGCTTTGTCATTCTTTCAATCAATGGATGTTTTTTTTTGAAACTAGTTCTTATTGGCATGGTGGGTTCACGGAAGAACAAAAGTATTATTATAAGGAACACCGTTTGTCACAAAAAGGGAAACACTTATGGGAACAAATTGATAAGTTTAATACTATTGCTAGAGACGTGTGCTCTACTTATAATGTTACTTATTGCTTTGATAAGTCTTGTTGTTGTAGGAGGTATAAACACCTGCCTTTTCAATGTGAGTATAATGATAATGTTACCATATCTTCTTATGTTAAGGGAATTTATGACTTTGATGATGTGGAGCAAATTGAAGAATTTATTGCCTTCAAGGGTGCATTTGAACTTGCCAGTTTGCTTGAAAATACTGATGATGCACCTTATGAATGTGAGGTTTTTGAGATACTTAAATTTTGCTTTGATAATTACAAGGAAGAAAATGGCTATATTCTTGAATATTTTAATAAGTGTTTTCCACAAATGGAAGAGACTAATTGTCACATCCCAAGATTTTCCAAATCTTGTAATGTGAAAAATAAAAGAATAAAATAAAATTTTGTTTGATTTTCAGGGCCAGAAGAAACTTTTGAATCCAATTGGAAATCTTCAAACCTATTTTAAACAAAGGAATCCTAAAGGGATTAAAAAGATAAATATTTAGTAAAGGAAAAAATAAAAATATTTTACTACTACTTTGAAATCTTTTTATAGAGGTTTTGGTTTTCAAAGGGAAAAGAAATATTTAAATAAAGATTATTTTATAGAGCCAAATTAAACCTTGGCCAAGCTTTTGAAATAAAAATGTTTTGTTTTGATTAAAAATAGTAAAGGTTTATTTAAATAAAATAATAAGGAATTAATATCCAAATTTTATTCAAATAAAAGGTTTTACCATTTTAATTAAAACATCAAAACTTATTAAATTATTTTAAATAAGTTTTCTAAGTATTTTATTAATTAAAACCTACTGAAGTGTTTTGGTTTTATTTTAGATTTCAAAATAAATATTTTAATAAAACAAATCCTATTTGATTTAATAACTAAGGTCCACTTTAATTAATTATTAATGGAGCCTAAAATAAAAATGTTATTTTATTTTAAACAAGTTTTCCAAGTATCTTTTATTTCAAATAAAACCTACTGATTTGGTTTTGAAAATATTTGGATTTCAAATGAAGATTTTATTAAATAAATCAAACCCTATTTAATTAAATAACTAAAGGTCCATTTTATTTAATGAATGGATCCTAAAATGAATAAAAATATTATTTTATTTTGGGATTTGGTTTATGTTATTAAGCAGAACCAAAAACTCATTACAAGTTTGGAAGTGTTTGAAATGTTTGAATGTTGTTTGATTGTTTGAATTTCAAAAACAGAAAAAGAATTAAAAAAGGAAAAAGGTTCCAGGAAGAAAAAAATGGATTTGGACCAAGCCCAGCCGGCCAAGCCCACAAGCCCAGCAAACCAGCCCAGTTTCTCTCCCTCCCGAGGAAAACGGTTGGCACCAACTAGCTGACCCACGCAGACGATGACTGGTGGACCTCCTTCTCACTTCTTTTCCCACTGACGACTGGACCCCACTCTCCTGTTCATCCTCCTCACCCGCGCGACCTCTTCTCCCTCCCCGTCGCAGTTTCCTGTAGTGATTCCACGACACTAATTTGTCTTAACGCAGCCACCATTACTCGCCTTGACCATGCACGTTAAAACGCCAGTGACTCTTCTCTCTTTCCCCTCTGTCGCCCCTCCTCGACACGCCCTCAGGCTGTCAAATTTCAACCAACACCCCCTGTCTCCGACGAACAACCGCGACGATTCCGGCGAGCCCAGCCACCGCCTGGCCCCCTCGACCACCCGAGCGTGATCCCCATCTCCCTACGCATCTCCCAGAACCAACCACTCGTCCGCGCGTGCTCTAGAACGCCGACAACAAACACGACAGAGCGTCGCCGTCTTCTGCCATTCTCCGACGAGCCCCACAGGTAGATTCCGACCGCGCCTCTCCTCCTCCTTCACGCTCGCATCACCGCTGTACCTTTGCGCGTCTTACAGTGCTTTCCGTTTGTCTCCTCGAGGACCACATCCTCGCCTCCAACGACGTCCGTGCGTACCCGTGCCAGACAGCAACTCCGGCGAGAAATTAACGCCACCCTCGTACGCCCCCTTCTTCCCCGAGAGCACGTTGAGCATCAGCAGCATTCAGCGAACCAGGTGAGCACCCTCTCCCTCCTTCGCTTCAGAACGCCGGCGACGATCGACAAGCCGCCGCCGCGCTGTCGAGTCCAGCGCCTTATGGTCGGGGCACTGAGAGCCGTTAGATCTCGATCTGGCGGATAGGATAGAAAGTAAGCGAAAGGGTATGCGTTGATCAGAGCCGCACAGATCCTTTTTAATCCAACGGTCTGCAGCGTGATCCACACTGAACCGGTACCCGCGAATAGCGAAGCGCCGCGTGTCCCCTGTTCTGTTTAAAACATATTTTGAAATCAGATTTAAGTGCCATTTTGAAACCACTGTAACTTTTAAACGACACGTCCAAAAATTGCAAATTTGGTATCATTGGAATCAGTATAACAAACCCTAGCCAACCATGCCCTTGGTTTAGCAAATAGTATCTGTTAGAGTGTTTGTTTTTGCAGAAACATTTGTATGCTTGTTAAGTATGTAAAAATTGTTTAAAAATGAATTTGGGGTTAAAATCTTTTGCAGTTGGATTTCTTTGAACCTACTGACCATAGGAAACACTTTGTGGACTCAAAAATGTATTTGGTGAAACAAAATAATGATTCTTTGATTTAAAACCATTTCTAGTCAAATAGAAATGTGGTTTATTTATTAAAAATGATTTTGGAAGAAAACATTTGGAAAATATTTTGTTTTAAACTCTCTGACCCCAAACACCAAGTTTTACGGTTTGAAAACTTATTTGGTGAACCCTATAAATTAATGCCTTAGTAAAAATATTTCTACACCACATAAAATGATACTTTGTTTTGAAAATGGTTTTGAAGTGAAACCTTTTGTAAAATGACTTTGCCACTTTACAAAATGACCATTAGGTGTTTTCAAATGTTTATAACCCATTAGGAACCACTTTTTCAAACAAAACAAAGCTTGGCATGCTTGCATGCATTACTTTGACTTTGTCATTTTATGTGTTGTTTTGCTTGATTGGTAGATTGAGTTTGTGCCTTGCTTGATTGAATTGTAGTGACTTGAAGAGTGTGATTGTTGCAAGGATAAGGAGTGAACCTATACCCTCTACCAAAAAGGCAAGTGATGCTTCATACTTTTGTCCTATTACTTTCACTATGCACTAGTGATTTTCTCTAAGTAAAACTTGCATGGAATTTTGCTAAGTATAAACCTTGCTATAGGAAAACCTAGTAGATGAACCTTAGTAGGATTTCCTAAGTTAATATTCCTACTACTATCAAGCTTAGCCTAGCTAATAGAAAACATGGGTGGAATATATATTCACACTATGGAAAAATTTCTAAGTCTGAGGACTTGTGTTTTGTTTAATAAAACAACTAAGTTAATGAATCACCTGGGTGGAATGGTAATTGATTGGTGGTTTTTGGTTGAGTGGTTACACAAGGCCAGGGGACTGGTGAACCTTGTGTATCTCACTTGTGGATGGCCACCCAGGAACAAAGAGATTTGAGATGTCAAATGTTGAGAAGCTTCAAGTGCAACCACTTGGCAATATGGGCTCTGCCATGATCATATAGGTTGCAAGAAATTAGCCATATGGACAGAGGGTGGTAGTGTTTGATAGGTTGGAACGCGTACATTTTGGTCTAAGGGAAGGCTTCTGAAAGATCTTATCTTGGGAAACCAAGTCTTGTGGGGAAAGTGCACCACCTCTGCAGAGTGTAAAATCTAAGTACTTAGCCATGTCCCTGGTAAAGGACAATTTGAGCATCAAGACATGGAAGCAATCAAGAATCTCATCATTCAAATTTCTAAGTTAAAATCTTGTGGTTTGAACAAGGGTTGTTTGAAATCTTCAATCTTTGATTGAGAGATGCCTTGGTTAAAGGATCTTCAAATCCTTGATTGAGAAAAATGATTTTGCCAAGCAAAACTTAGTATTTTCAAATGTTAAGGAAAAATCTATTTTGAGCAATGCAAGCCTCAACTCCACTTAGCCAAATGCATATAGATGATAGACTCCACTATACTACCATAGTATCACTTGCCAATACAATTCAAATGTATTGACCCTTGTGGCTGTAACTTGTATGTTGCAGGTTTGATTGTTTTAGTGAAGATTGATTGATTAGGATTACAAAGTCTACAACCAACATCTGCCTGTGGCACTTTGAAGATGAAGGACCCCATGCTTATAGTTATTCCACTGCAATGTAATGTAATAGCCATATGAGCTATGTATGATGTAATAAAATTATGTTTTCCTGGTTATAAAGTTATGTTATGACCTTTGATTCTTGATATTACATCTTAACTGTGGATGCTAGCTATTGATCCAGGGACTAGCATTGTAAACACAGGGGACTCCACCTTATATTGGTTAAAGGTTGGGACACTCCCTCTACACTAATGCCTTGTAGGAGCCTATGGAAGAAGAAATTGCTGAAACAGGAAGCTCATTAGATGAAAAATAGGAGGATGAATGTTATGCTCCTATGGATTCTTTTGAAATATCTACTATGGGTAAAACTTGTGATGATGTTCCTATGCATGTTACCTATAGTAGTGATCATGATTGGGAAAAGCACACTTCTTTTGATATTGAAAACCTCTTTGGTACCAATTCTAAAAATTCTATTGCCTATGATGATACTTTACCTCCAATTTATGATGATTACAATGATGATATTGATATTTTCAGTCCACCTATTATTGAGGAGAAAATTGATTGTGATTACAATATGCCTCCTATATTTTATGATTATGGTGATGAGAATAATAATGATAGCTATTTTGTTGAATTTGCTCCCACTACTTATGTGGAGAGTAATAATCATTTTATGCATGTGGCTCATGATAAGAATGTTTTATGTGATAGTTATATTGTTAATTTTATTCATGATTCTACTGAAAGTTATTATGAGAGAGGGAAACATGGTCTTATGTATCTCAACAATATTAAGTTTCTCCTCTTTATGTTGAAAATCTTGAAGTTGCACTTGTTTTGCTTTCCTATGATTACTGATTTGTGATTTCATGACTTGTTTCTTTACAACATTCCTATGCATAGGAAGTGGGTTAGACTTAAATGTGTTTTGAATTGCTTCTTGTTGCTCTCTTTTACTTCAACTCATATTTATTATGTGAGTATCTTCTCAAATTTTCAAGCCTAACTTAAAGGCGTTAAAGAAAAGTACTTGTTGGGAGATAACCCAAGAGTTTTCTTGAGTATTGGAAGTTATTACTTTAGTAATGACCTCTTCTTATCCTTTTTGTTTGCTTTTTGTGCCAAGAATGACCTCTAATGAGAGGGAAGTAAGATTTGGGGAGTTGCTGTCCCGAAACAGATTTCTGTCCTCCACCATAAAAATTTATGAGGAGTCTCTATAACTCGGATTGAGCTGATAATTTATGAATAAATCCCCCAGTATGTAAGCTAACTTTCGTTAGTTCAATACTTTTTGATTTGAGCAACAGAAGATTTTTAAAAAATCGTTTTCTACCTGCTGGTCTGTTTTGACAGATTTCTGCCATTATTTGCATTTGCTTCTTATTGATTTCTTTTTGAGTTATCTTTTGGGGAATTGAGATTTTTGAAGGATCTTCTATAGTAGCTTGTATTTTTAGTGAAAAGTTTTGCTGTTCCAAAGCTTTGCCAGAGGTCTAATATCTTTTGAATACACTAATGTTGCTAATGAAGATTATGTGAAGTTTTGTATGAAGGAAAAATTTCAGGTGTAGAGAGAGAATGATGCAATAAGATGAAGAATGGACAAAATCTCAAGCTTGGGGATGCCACCATGGTGTCACCCAAATAAATATCCAAGAGGTACAAGCGTCAAAGCTTGGGGATGCCCAAGGCATCCCCTTATTCATCAATAAAAAGCTTAGGTCTGTCTAGACACTTCGTTTTTATTGTTTCATGCATAATTGTGTTGTTCTTGGAGCGTCTTAGTTTTCATTTGCTTTGATTAGGTTGTTTAGTTTGCTTGAATAAAGTAGTTTGGACCCCCATTCTCGCTATGTTGTTGCAAATAAGTTGCTTGGTGTTGGAAAGGAGTAGGAAGTTACTGCTTGAAAGTGCAAGAGGAGCTTGCATTGACTGTGACTTAGACTTTAGCATGACATGATATGTGTTGTTTTGACCTTATGCTTAGTGATTATTGTTGTAGCATGTCTTGTTCCAAACAATTGGGATTGCTTAGTGTGCCTTGAAGAAATTATACGTTGTTTTAGCATGCAAAAGCATAGTATTGTGGTATTCTCCTTTGATGCTTTGCTTGGGTTGACTTGGCACATGCTCACACCATGTTATGACTATGAACAAGTCACCATAGCCTCTATGATCATTTAGTCCTTGACTTGTAGTACCACTCTATGTTTTGATTAGTAATGTTTTGTTGCTCTGCATGATTATGGTCATTATGCTCTCTTAGTTGGTTGCTCCCAGTCTTTTGCTAGCCTCCACTTGTATGAGTAAGCTCTACTCATGCTTCCAACTCCCAAGAAACCAAGTTATTCCAAAGTGTCCACTATAAACTCCTATGCATGGTGTGTTACACCATTCCAAGTATATTCTTGTTTTCAGCTATCTTCTAGTTAAAAACTATTTTGTTATGTGAAAACTTAGTGATTAAAGCCCTCACAAACTTGATGGCACACTTTATATTCTTTGCCCCTAATAAACTTGAACCATTGTGTCGTCTATGTTGTATATGCTTGCACTTATACGTTGGAATTAGCAGAACCATGTTGTCATGGGGAACGTTTTCAACATTGCACTTGTACTTTGTACTCAGTTGATATCATGCTCTTTTGTATATGGATGTCACCGGTGTAAAATAAAGAGGGAACTTGTAAGTCCATGGAGTTTGTATTTTGTGTTAGAGAAACACCTGGGCCGCTAGCCTAAGCCATGCCTAATCATGGTGGAAACTTGCAGCATCACCATAGTGAGCTGTCTATGAAGCATCCTCAATAAAAAGCTATGCATATAGTAAATAAAGAGATCGCTGAGATGCTCATTGTCTGTTTGCCTTGTCATTGTGGTTATGGGATAGATCCTGTACCATGTGCAAGGGGTATCCCGTTGGCGGTTCTCTATGATATGCAAATACTTACAATGACAAGAACTTACATGTGACTGAAGTTGAGTAACATGAGGCGTGGCCCTCGTATTCAAGGGACTTGAGATTGCCAGCTTATACTTTGTCAAGCATATACTCCATAGTTTGTTCACTTTAACCTTAACCACTTCAAGATGCTTATGATAGGGGCAATGAGGGCTGAAAGCTAACAAGTACCATAATTTTTGGAAGCCCTTTTTGAAACTTGAAATTCCTGCTTCACTTTACAAAGGGCCTTTCTTCCACCATTATTGAGTCTCCACCTTCTACTTTTAGACACCATTAATAGAGCATAGTTGCCATTCTGTATGCAGTGTCCCAAAGCTTATTGATTGGTGCATATTGTGATATTACTTGTTCTTGTGCTATTTGTTTCTAGTCACCCTTGTGAACTTTGAAGGTGTTCTATGCATCTATTTGCTACTCTACGAGGGACAAGCTGATTGCCACTATGCTATGTTTTCTGTATGTGAAACAAACAAACAAACATTTTTCAATGCATGTTATTCATGATCTTTGTTTGTAGCCTTTCATGTTGCATGCATAGTTACTATGTCCTACTGTTAGAACTCCATCTTTCATGCACATGTTTAGAGTTCTTTGATCCTAGCTTTCAATGCTTGCAAATGGTTTGATATTTATTGTGAAGGTGCATGTCACCTCAAAAATTATTCTTTTTATCACTTACCTACTCGAGGACGAGCAGGAGTTAAGCTTGGGGATGCTTGATACGCCGGAAACGTATCTATAATTTTTTATGTTCCATGCTTGTTTAGTATCCACTTAGCTTTGCTTTGTCTACACTTTGAGGTGTTTTTATATATTTTCTAGAACTAACCTATTAACAAGTTGCCACAGTGCCAGTTGCCTGTTTTCTTCTGCTTTTGGTTCCAGAAAGGTAAAAAATCAATATTCTCGGAATTGGACAGGACAACAGCCAAAGTCAATATTTTTTCGTGGGTAATACGAAGTCCAGATGAGAGACTGAGGGTACCCTTCATGCCATGTTGTTTATATAAGGAGAGCACCTCTAGTGAACTATGGACCCCGTTCCAATCTTTACCATTGATACATCTTCCATTGTTACTTGTTACTTGCTGCAAACAATTACCTTCCACACCATACGTTTAATCCTTTGTTACAGCAATCAGTGAGATTGACAACCTCACTGTTAGTTGGAGAAAAGTCTTGAGTTTGTGTTGTGCGGGTCTTCGCCTTGCTTGCAACACATGTGTGGCGTTTCCTTCCTCCTACTGGTTCGATAACCTCGGTTTCTTACTGAGGGAAGACTTGCTGCTGTGCTGCTTCACACCTTGCTCTTGGGGTTCCCAACAGGCTCCCCATCAACTGAGCCATCAATGACCCTAGGGATGGACACTTGGAAGCAGCTCAAAGGATCTTGAGGTACTTGGAAGAAGCTCAAAGGATCTTGAGGTACTTGGAAGCAGCTCAAAGGATCTTGAGGTACTTAAAAGGTACTCCAGGAAAAGTATTATGGTTAAAAAGTAATGGGCATTTAGATGTAGATGGCCACTGCGATGCAGATTGGGTCAGTTGTTTGGATGATCAAAGATATACCTTATCATATTGTGTTTTTGTTGGAGGAAATTTGATGTCATGGAAAAGCAAGAAATAATCTATTATCTCAAAATCCACAGCTGAAGCAAAGTATAGAGCCATGTCACAAGGCTTGAGTGAAACGCTGTGGCTAAGAAACCTCGTAAGTGAAATGAAAATTTTAAGGCAAGGAATCTTGAAGGTGTGGTGTGATAACATGCCTGCCATCAACATAGCAAATAATCTTCTTCAGCATGACATAACTAAACACATGGAGATAGACAGGTTCTTTATTAAATAAAAGATTGATACTGGGATTATATCATTGACCTATGTGAGATCAGGACAACAAGTGATAGGTTGTTTGACAAAAGGATTGGGTACAAAAGAGTGTAATCTTGTGTGCCAAGATGGGGATGATTGACATTTACCACCCATCTTGAGGGGGAGTGTTGGATAACTATTAGAGATGTCTACTGATACCTGCTAGGCCTTCTTTATGTTCTATGTGGCCCATCTGGCCCAGCCCAGTATCTATCCTATATAAGGTGCTTATCTCTTGTTCTCTGTAACCTAATACCAGAAGTGTGTTCCTCCCAGCCGCATGAGAAGAGATGGTAGTCAGGTTAGGCCCTCAACTCACTTGTTGGTTCAGGGGGAAAATTTCTGGATGGGCTGGTCCCTTGGACCTCCACACCCTCTAATATATATAGCTGAACTTATGTACACCTTTACTAGTACACCAGAATACTCTAGAATCTAGTAGGACACTAACTTAGACTCTACATTCACTGCAATGTTCCAGGCAGTCCTAGGACAGCACTACTATACTAACACTTACTGGAATATTCCAGGCTCTCCTATGACAGTCGTCAACATCACTCTTCCCTCACATACAAAGAAGAGCGCATTATGATCATTGGTGGCCTCATTCGCCTACATGTCAGCCGGCTAGCTCCTCGGCTGGGAGGCACAAGGCCGAGGAATAAGAAGAACAGAGACCGACAGTGGATGGTCGGTGCACTGATATAGGAGACAGATTGTTTTTAAGATGATTCAACCCATGGGCTTGCGGTGTTTCGACGCCGGTTTTGAATGAACAAGGAATTGTTCATGAAGATTGTGCATGGAGTGCAAGAGTTTCATGCATATTTCATTTGCAAGAAGGACTGCACCGGCTTGGTTGGTTTCACCTCTATACAGAAGTACACAACTGCCTTGCAGTGTCTTGCATACAAAGTTCCTGCAGATATTCAAGATGACTACCTACGCATATGCATGACCGAGTCCATGACATTTGAGTGTGTGTACATGTTTTGTTGTGCTGTTGTCAGATACTTTGGGCCAACATATCTGAGGGCACCAACTGAAGCAGATACAACTCGTATACTAGAGGATTTTCTTAGCTGATGTGGGAGGTGATGAATGCTTGCGTGATCATGCATAATATGATCATCAAGAGCGAGTGCGATCATCCAGTGGTTGATATACTAGAGGATTTTCTTAGCTGATGTGGGAGGTGGTGAATGCTTGCGTGATCATGCATAATATGATCATCAAGAGCGAGTGCGATCATCCAGTGGTTGATCTGTTACCCTTTGATGGCATGGGCCCTCTGGCTGAGGTCGATCACGATGTGCCGGCTGATTTTGATGCTTTTCTCGCCATGCATAAAGAAATCCGCGAGGTCCAGGTGCAGGATCAACTACAAGAGGATATCATCGAGCATTTGTGAGCGCTCAAAGAAATGCACCTCAAAACCCCAAGCGAATGGACCCCTGCTATTTGATATATTTTAAATTTTAGTTATTTCTGAAACATTCAATTTGTTGTACTATTAAACTTGATTGTATTTGCATTTGTTATAATAAACATACTACAATTGTGCGATCTTTTCTATATTTGGACATTTTGATCCCCGACATGATCGTTGGTGTCACCATTGTAAGGCTGATGTCCCAAAGCACCGACAGTTTGGATGCTAGCTCCCAAAGTCACTGCCGGCAAATCTTACCAGCCATGGTCTCTTTTTTTTTCATACTGTCCTCCTTACAAGCAATAGAGCCCTCACCGAGTCAAGTCGCGTCAGTACATCCCTCAAAGAATTTCTTTTGCCCGAGTTCTGGTCAGCAGCAGCAGCATCGTCTCTTTCCCCGGATGTTCTTATCATTCCAGCTGCAATGCAATGCTAAATAACGAATGGCAGACCAAAGCAACTCAAACTTGCAATTTTTGGAAAGTAAAAAACTGAAAAGCCAACCAAGAAAAGCAGCAAGCCACAGTTATTTCTTTCTCAGCACAAAAGCAGACAAGAGAACCGATTCAGTAAGGCCCCCTATCTCCATTTGCTCATCGACAAAAGTAGAATGTAGGATAATACAGGCTTCAGAAGATAGTAGTAACAACAACGAACCCGATTTGTACACATACGCCATGTGCAGGCTTCCAGCAGAGAGCACGCAGACAGAGCGTCTCTCTTTCAGAAAGACTGGATGTGATTTCTCGATCGATCAAAATCGTTCTGGAAAGGGCCGCACCGCTTTGCAATGCAATACATGCCAACAGCCACAAATGTCTCGGATCAAACACCCATTTCAGACCAGAGAGAAGCAAGCAAAAACGAAAGGCTGCAAGACATACACGTTTGCTGTGAAGCATAAGATGGACAGTTCTTCGGCCACTTTCTACTGTTTTCATTAATGCAAGAAATTTTGATACAAACTGAAGTCAATCTACACACTACTAGAATTAATGCAAGTGGCAACACTTTTTTTTTCCTTTTTTTTTCTTCCTTGCTAATACCTAAAACAAGTCCCTAAATCCACACGCAAATGATTTGCTTCCCCATAACTTAGTGGCAGCCAGCGGAGTTAGGTATTATACGCACGAAAAGAACACAAGAAAAAAAAAACGACAACAAAGAGGATCGAAATACTCCATCCTAGCTGAAAATTAGAAACGGAGGGTGCTGCCTCGGCAACAGAGGTAGTAAGTATACGCACATCTCTAGAAAGATATGCCTCGGACCTTTTTCCCAGTCATCGAATGATTCTCACGGGAAGACAGCTCCAAGGCTTTAATTCTTTTTCATTTTCCGGTTGCTTGAGAAAATGGAAGAGCTTCCAGGATGATAGACCGCGCAGCCAAGTTTATTGTTGCTCCGATTTGTACGCCTGTCCAGTGTGCCATCAGCCTGCCGTAGCAACACTGGTGGTCTCCTCTGTACCAAGTCCATTTTCTGTCACAACCTTGTTGCTCTGCTCCTCGCTTCCCTTGGTTGTATCAAGATCTGCTGCGACTGTGTTGGCCTCCTCCTCACTTCTCTTGGTTGCATCAATATCTGTTGCAATCTCATTGCTCTGCTCTGCACTTATCCCAGCCGTATCAAGATCTGTTGTAACATCGTTGCTATGCTCCTCGTTTTTCTTGGCTTTATCAAGCTCTACGGTACTTAAAATTTGAGCTTGCTTCTTGAACTCTTCAGGTTTTTCATCTTTTGGCTGCCAAAAATAATTTTGATCAGTGAGGTACAGATAACCAGCAATTTTCAACGTTTCATGCAAATGACATAAAATGTGGAACTAGAATCTTCTGTCCCTAAACACCAGTGGTTGGAAAATTCTGGGCCTCTGTCACAAACATGACCAAGAAGCATATTATCATCAATTTATGATCATTCAACAAGTAAATCTAGTTACGTTTAAGTTCCAGAAATACAACAAACTAAAACCAGACATCATTCTTGCTATGACTGACTAGCATGTCCACGATGCCACAAGCTAAAGTACAAAATTATGAAGTGGCATTTCCTCATAGGCAGGTAGTAAACTTTAGCAAATCATGTCTTTGATGACAACACTTATGCTGTCCTTGATAAAATAATTGTGAGAAACAAGGGAATTCACTATATACCATGAAGTGGCCCAATGATGTAGTAAGCGGCTTGCCTCTTCTGTCCTGCATTACTTTCTGCCTGTTCTCGTAAAAATCAAAGTCGTCCAATATTGACGTTTTACATGAGAAGTTCTTGAAAATTTTCAGCATGTCTGCACCTTGTAGAAACTTGACCTGCAATTCTCAGACTTCAGTCAGAAATCAAAACTAAAATAAAATATCAATAATAAAGTGTGAGAGAAGAATAGTAGGTAAGAAAATATCTGGTATAAAATTAAACACTAACTGGTCATCAAAAGAATACAAAGAAGAGATCAGTCTGGACAGTAACTTAAAGGCTGCACTGACCATAAAGTTATTAGCATTCTACATGCCAAAGAGCATGAATCAAGTGAAGGCTATCACTAAGTAGCTAAATAGGTCAACATTTGTATGTCAGTTGAAGGTTCACACAAACATGTCATTTGTTGCACAGTGCACAGATAGGATTATTTGTTTCTCCAGTAAGAAGAACAAGACAACATGAAAATTTCTATACCACAAATTTATTCGGATGTTTAAGATCCATGATGGCAATTGACTAACAAATCTCTACATGCTAGCTGCAAATATACTAGGATACTCTAGTTATATGGTGGAAGCAGTACCTCTTGTGTGTCCCTGCTATTTGTAACAGGCTTGTTCTCATTATTCTCCAATATTATGTGTCGAAACTGTGGATTAGGCACATCCTTGATAATGTGCCATTTTACTGGGAAGAATCCGTTCCACTTGTCCTGTTGCCAGAAGCTCATATTCTTGTTGAAATCAACTGGGCCAACCATCTCAGCCACACCACAGAACTGACCACTAGCATTAACCTGAGCACCATAGTATTATAGTTAATAGAGTATACAAACACAAATTTAAAATAAGCAAACAAGTATCATTTCGGTCAGAGATACAAAACTCATTACTTGTAACAACAAAGCAGGGCATTGGGTACTCAACAACAGTCAGATACAAAAAACAAAGACTGAATATCACACTACTGACGTTTAAGATGATACTCAGGAGAAACTGCTTGATGAGCAAGCGCTGTCATTAACTTACAGAAAAGAAGAGGAAAACAGGGCATTTGCTTCCTTTTCCTGCCGTTCTTTCTTGTGCAACTTTATAGGCACTGTCAAGCCTTTTATTTCCATTAGGAGTACTTGCCCAAACATTGTACTTGATACTCTTGTGAATATCATCTTCACTGTAAGATTTAATCACGAAGAATAGAGCTTGCTCATACTTCGTAACAAAATCTGGAAGATTATATGAATCTCTGCTTACTGTAACAAATGAAGGTGTATCATCTTTAGCCTCCTGTACACCCGACAATCCAAAACAATCAGATCCTGGGCTCACATTGTTCTTCGAGTCATCATTGCAGTTATTAGATATATCACAGTCACCAAATCCATTTAGCTTGTTTCTTGCCTTAAGCTTCTCACTACCATTAATGCCTTTACTTTGATAAAGGCTGCCTTTTCCTTGGTTACTATGCACCACAAATTTGCTAGCCGGAAGATGCCCTTTTGCCATGGACGCACCAGATGCCTAAAATAACAAGCATATATATATAAGTTTCCTACTTTATGCCCAAGAGCAGTGTGTTCTGTTCTACACGAATATGCAAGTACCTTATTTGCAAACTTCGATGGTGGATGGTTACTGGCAGAGGTTGGCACTGTGTCTACATTTGATGAAGATCCTTTGATGGTACTCGATGCATACTTTGTGCTGCGCAAAGCTTTTGAAGATGGAACAGCGTGTTTATTATAAGTGTAGTTTGGTCTTGCAGGGTAATTTGTTTGATGCACACCAGCCGGATGTCCCTGAACCCCATCCACAAGAACGTAAGAAGGGTCCCATGTGTACGCAGGGACTAGTTCAGGTCCATAAGCAATTGGTTGAGTAAACATGCCAGGTGTAGATGGGTCCTGCATGGGAATTGCAGTGGAGTAATATGCCTCTTTGCTGACATACTGACCATCCACACCAGTTCCAGGAAGCACCGGACTGTAAGCAGTATATCCATTTTCATAACCAGGAATATAACACAAATAAGACCCATTATCAGCTTGAACAACCTGAAAAGTATTATAAAACAGGTGTAAACTCAGTGCTCTAGTGACATATCAGCTTCTGCAGCTGCACTGCCAGGAAGCAGTTCACCCTATAATTGATGAGACCAAGGAATCAATAAAAGGAACTAAACAGAACAGGGGAATGCAAATGCCAACTGTTAGATCAAGTAGTCTGAAATTTGAACAACCCTTTTGGAATTGGCTCTTTGTCATTCAAGTTTCACTCAATAAATTAGCTACGGTGCTTGACCACAGACTCTTGAATAGCAGAAATATTAGAAGGCCTCCCCTGAATTAGACATTCCATTCAATGAATCACTTAGCTTTGTTAATATTAGTCATTACAATAAAGTAATCGTGTGTTCATGACAGCATATGCTGTGGTGAGTGGTGACAACTAAAGCAAAAAATAAACAAATATCTTTTTCATAAAGGTTTGCAGAGAGATTTTTTGACACGGTGATACCAATAAAAGAATAAAGAGTGGTATGAAAAAACAAAGCTCGACACTTTCCCAAACATGGCAAAGAAAAGGCAAAAAAAAAAGATGATAGGATATAAGTGCAAAGCTAGTTGGTACCACCATAGCACCAAAGAGATGTACTAAGTGCAGCATTGTTTGATTTTAGACAGGACCACTTGTGATAGGAAAGGCATATGCCATGCTTGATAAAGTACACCATTTGATAACTTACTGTCGGGTGCATCTCTAGTCCATTCGATCCAATATAGTAGCCATTCTCATCCCATCCTCCAAATGAGCCTACAATAAACGATCAAACCATCAAAACACCATGAACAGTATGCTCTGTTTTCAGGCTATAGTACTGATCTACCCACCTGGATAATAGTACCCGTAGTAATACATTCCTTGCTCCCCCATATAAGTTCCTTGGTTCATTTCAGTTTCTTTAACAGTGCTAGCTGCATCTAACGAGGAAATGCATGATACTGCATCCGTAGAACTCACGTCTTTAGCAGCAGGCTACAAAGTTTGGGCACGGAAGGAATCAGCAAGGACACGAAAGATATAGCCCAACCAACCAAACAAGGAACAAAGGAAATAAAGGTTGTCCTTGTATGCTAAGATAAGAAATCAGTATACAATATATACAGAGGAATGAGAATCTTACCAAGTTGCCGTTGCTTGCCTTCGTGCTAGCATCAATCTTCAAGTTCTCTACTGCCTCTTCTATAGCTGGAAGATACAAAAGTCAAGGTTTGCAAACAGAACATATACTTGTATAGGTCATTGTCCATGAGTTACATTAAAATAAGCCAACAAGGCCAGTTCGATCAATAAACATTTCCCTAGCCCAATAATGCGCAATAATTGCATTCCATGAGCTCATAAAATTAGCAGGTCTACAGCGATCATCTGAATAAATACCATTACTTGAACAGCTTCTTGGTTGATTAATTCGCAAACACCATGCAGTACCAGACCTAATCAATACGGCATAGGGCAACCGAATCCTTTGGGTACACACACCATATTATTGGTGTAGGTGTCAAATAAATGGCTGTTGGCTCAGCTATCCACATCTCTCGAAATCTGACATATGAGGAATACCTAATAATTCTAAATTTGAGTATAGAATTGCAGATACCTGCATGGTATGGTAGGACAGTAAAACTCAATTATATGTCAATAGCAGGATGAATTGGATCAAACTTTTGATGAACGGTGTGAATAATTCAGCAACACATTCCATATAAGTATTGGTTGTAAACCATGATCGAACTTTTGATGAAATGGTGTGAATAATTCAGCAACCATTCCAGATAAAAAAGTCTTTTCTTTTCCCTTAGAAAAGCCAGATCAAAACCAAAGTTTTTTCAACAAAAAAGCAGAAGAAAATGCTTTGGAAATAGACACAATTGTAAAAAAAAATCGGGCTGCGTAGTACCCACGCCATTCAATGAAACAAAAAAGCAAAACTACTACTAGTACCAAACTAGAAAAAAACCAAAAGAAATTAAAAAAACCCCACAATTCTGATCAAATACAGTCTATTTATAGAACAATACAGTAGTAGTATCTCCGACGGATAAAAAAAGAGAGAGAGGCAATGGAGTTATATACAGCAACAGAACCTCCAAACTCTCCAAAAGCACCAGGACATCTACAAATTTCACTGATCCAACGACAAAACAAGCAGCGAAGTATGGAAACTAGGGGAATCCATCCACCAGAATTAGATCCACCACCCGATGGATGGAGAAACAGCAAACGAAAAAGAAAAAAAAACTAAGTTTGGAGGCGATCGAGAAGGATACGCTTGTTTCCGAGCGCGGGCTTGGGCTCCATGAGGCCGCACCAGAGGTCGCCGCAGAAGAAGCCGGTGCTGCGCGTGTCCTCCAGCTCGGCCGGGGATTGTTCCGGGGGAACCCTAGGCTGCTCCGGCCGCCGCTGCCGGAGGAGAAAAGGAGGCGTGGGGCGGTGGGGCGGTGGGGCGGGAGGCGGCCACGTGTGGGGCGCGGGCGCGATCGGACGGCTGGGATGGAGGACGAGTTGCGGGGGCAGCGCAGCGACGCGGCCGAAGCGGGTTCCTGAAATCTAGTGGGGGGCAAAGCAAACGCAACCACTTCGCCTCCTGCCGCCGAATATTTGTAGCCTTTCACTAGGAACTTTACCCCCTGAACTCAGATGCGGCTGGAGGAGTTAATCATAGGTGTAGCATTTCAGTTCAGTAAAACTACCGAGTTGTCTCAAAAAAAATAAAACTCTACTACGGAGTAGTAGCATACATATTTCTTACAAGTTACAAGTAGTTTCAACAAAAGATAATCAAAATATTGGTGGTTGCCACTAACATACTATTATATACGTACGACCACAAAAACGTGCCATCGACTAATTTTGAAAGCTAGCATCAGTTGGTTGTCACTGACCTAGACACTGCTTTTTTTTTCTTATTTGAAAGAAAAAGGCAGCGAGAAAGAAGTATTTCGGTTCAACAGAGAATCTGCACCCAACATGAGCATTGAACCGTGTACTCCCCGTCCCGGCGACAGGCTGACGGGGTTATAGACACGGAACAGAAGATGTGGCCATTTTTAGCGCTCCAAGGTGAGGAAGAATATATCTGTGGTCCATATATATTATTGATAAAAATAAGTACGAGAGATGTCCATGGTATTTCCTCCGTCGCCACATGCATCCGTCCAGGGGCGCCAAGTTCAGTCTACGGCGACGGTGCAATTTACGAGCGGATCGCCAGTGCAGCGGGATAGTTGGCCTTTGACATCAGGAGAGAACACATGGCGCACCGGCTTATATACGACGGCAACCCCGTAACAACAGTCGGGGAGAGGTCGTCTCGGGAGAGCACCGACTGCCCAGGACCGACTTTGTCGGTGAAGGTGAAATGTTGTGTACGGGACCGAGGGTGTCTTTGATTTGAAAAAAAAAACATGAAGGCCTAGATGCCATTAATTATCGGCACGTGCTTTATAAATACGGAAAATTTACTATACACCGGTCAGTAGTTTGTAAAACCTGACAGAAAGTATGAACACATGCTATCAGCTAGATTAGAATTATTTTAAAATTTTAATATTTCTTGTAGATCAAACCGTTTCCGATTTAAAATCCGTTTTTATCATTAGACTAATCACGATGAGATTTTTAAAACTAGATCACATGTTGATATGTTTCGATGAAAAAATATTCGAACCAAAAAATTATCTATCCCAAACACGTGAGTTATCCATTCTATAATATGTAAGTTATTCATCTAGTAATACATAAGTTACACACCATATAAACGCGTTAGATAGAGACGTTCTCAGATACATGTTGAGCAAGTTTAATTGAAACACAGTAGACTAGTTGTTAGGATAGTGAGACTTTATTCCCATCAATGTGTTAGCGTCGACGAGCGATGGAATCTCGGTATCCTAAAACTTTTCGAGCCTTCATCACCCGTACGTCGCAGTGACGACGATGGACGACCAAGTCAAGCCTCTAGAATACTGATTGTGCATCATGTTATTTACTACGACTTAGTGTGGTGGGTGGTTGGGCATAAGACCCTATTTATTTATATCGTACACAAAAGAAGCTTAAATTTTGTTATTATGTTTGATATTGGTCACAATAAACTTTCGAGGTTAAGTAGTATGTACGCTGCGAGAGTGGCGATGGGCGAGCCGATTAACTTTTTATATTCTATCTGTGGTTAATTTTTATAGTGATAGATAACTTACATGTTATTGGGTGGGTAACTTATATGATAAAGTATAAATAACTCTCGTGTTACTGATGGATAACTTGTGGGTAAACAAAAAAGTTACCTATCCCTAACACGTGATCTGTGGGTAATTTATAATGATGGATAACTTACATGTTATTCGGTGGATAACTTACATGCTAAAATCCAGATAACCCGCGTGTTATGAATGGATAACTTTTGATGTAAAAAAAGTTGTCAAAATATACCAACATGGGATCTAGTTTCGAAGATGTCGTCGCGACTAGCCTAACGGTGAAAACGGACATTAATTCAGATAAATGGTTTGACCTAGAAAACATTTTAAATTTTTGTACTTGAGTTGAGCTGGCTAATAAAAAATCATGTTATTTAGTCTTAAAAAGGTACCGTGCATGCAATTGCCGGATAAATTCTTATCTAAACTCCCGCCAGGTTTCTACTTTTTTAGACCGGTCATTATGTAGCAACGTCCTATAAATAGCTTCGACACAAAAGATAAAACGATCTCTTCACTAGATAAACTTTTACCCGCAGTCCGTCAGATACTTTAGGTGGCTTCATATCCTTTCTCTCGACTCCATGGCATGCAGAAGAAGAGGGGAGGGCAGTGCCACCATCAAAAGCCTCCCCCACCCCACATAGAACGTCAATCCGCCGTCAAACTTCAAGCTTTTGCCACCCGCCGGAAGAGACGGATCGGGAGGGGATTTGCAATGGAAGCAAGGCAACAACCAGACCTTGTTAAAGGAGATGCCCATGGTCTTCTTTGCCGCCGCATCTAGCTCCCTACATGGGAGCACCGCTATAGAGAGAAGAACAACCGAGCAGAGCAGGGACTGGTCTGATGACCACCGCTCTGATCTCCTGGTGCAAATCTTATTTAGAGGGATGCAGGAGCCTCTTGCCTCCCATACACCACCACCTGCCACCGGCGATTGGCAGCATGTTGGAATTTTCCTAAATGGTCCAACCCATTTACACTACAAGAATCTGAACGGTACATGACGATCTGATATCATCGTGGATCAAGGGCAAACCATCATAGATCACCATCCACGGCGAATTTACTGAAGAAAAAAAGGTCGTGAACCTCACATCATAATCTGATCTGTGACGTTTTTTCTGTCTGAAAACGTCGCGGCCGTCCGTGGCGTTCCTTCAATTCCGTCGCAATCAACGGGACCGACCCAGCCTAGGCCCAATCGTTCGTGACGTTTTTTCCATCGCAAACAATGCCACGTGGCAAATGGCATCGCGGGCGTCCATTAGCGACGTCAGCTGATGTCATGTCGGCTGTCAATGATGTCATTGTTGTCCTGATGTTTTGTTTTTGTCGCGGCTTGTTTCTGTTCTCGAAGCTTTCATGACATCATCAATCCCGTTCCTGACGTCATCAAGATCGTGACGAATTTGTTTTCGTCGCCACCTGTCTCCGGCATGCTAACACGTGGGCGAATTGGACGACGCCACATGGACCGCCCGCTACTTTACCGGTTGGCTAATCATAACGGGACATGTATCTCCTAACCATGACAAACTCTATGTGATGATGTCATCGTTGGCCGCGATGTTTCTGTTTTTGTTTAGGTCGTTGACCAATGAAAGCGGGCCACATTGGCGTTTATCTTTGACAGATATATTTTGTCATGTACTTAGGAGATGAATTCATTTTCATGATGGATGCGAGCTAGCGTCAGGGGTCATTTGTGCACGTAATGCTTGTGTGTAAAATTCTACTAGCCCTAATCGTTTTTGTCCCATTTCACACCAAATTCTGACATAATTTGATAAGAAATTTCAGGATAATTTTACACATAAATTTCCACAACAGCTCTCAAAGCCAAAAGCCTCACAAGTTTCCACACCAGTTAACTTTCCCTACCCACAAAATGACAAGTTTCAACCACCACTTCACAAGTTTTCCTGCCCAAAAGCCTCACCAGTTTTTCCACACCGGTTAACATTCCTTGCTCACCACAGGTTTTCCTGCCCAAAAACTCAAGTTTCAACCACAAGTTCACTTACCTTGCAACAGCTGAAGCTACTGTTGTTGCTGCTACTTCTTCTGCTGAGCCATCTAAGACAACACTTGTTGAAGCAAGTGATTTGAATGGTCTTATGCATCCTGCAACTCTTCTTGCTTGTTCCTCATGTCTTGAAGATACTGTAGTCTCTCTGCCTTGGCAGCTTCTTTGACTTTCTGTAACTCCACTATGTTAGAGCGTAGTTTGTCACTGGCTGCTCTCTCGGCATCCAGTTCTGCTTTAAGGCCAGACCTGCTTCGTCTTGAAGTACTTGGATACAGGCCAAATTTTTTCAAGAATGTTAACTTTATCTTGTTGTTCTTGGAGA
The DNA here is from genome assembly GCA_030063025.1 of Avena longiglumis. Taxonomy (NCBI): domain Eukaryota; kingdom Viridiplantae; phylum Streptophyta; class Magnoliopsida; order Poales; family Poaceae; genus Avena; species Avena longiglumis. The sequence continues at coordinate 173,378,922 of CP125973.1, forward strand.
GTGCAAAGTGCACAGCCTTAGTGGTAGAAATTTGTTATTTATCAGTGCCATTTTCTGAAACAGATGGAGCCATCTTCCTCTCAATGAATGCCTACAGTTTGTGGAATAGAACTCAACATTAGAAAAAGAGCATGCAAATTACAATCACATTGTATACATTTCAGAGATGAAGAGGACATTGTATTTTAAAAGATGAAAAATATCATAAAGAACTTACAATTGCTTCCTTAACAATGTTAGTGTAGCCAGCTTTCGGGCTGTGATGCGTATTTTTGAAGAGTTCGAAGGTATAGTCCTAGCCGTTGCATAGAACCTCGTAGCTACGAGTACCTATGGCAGTAGGGTACAAAACTTTCCTCATGTTTTTCCTGTTTTGTAAACAAGTACTCTACATGGAAAAAAGAGAGCATATAGTATAAGAGGCTGTTCCAGTCAAACAATTCAAACCAAAACAGTAACAATATAAGAGTAAGCACAAAGTGACATGTTTCCTAGGGTCAGACCAAGTATCGACAAGCTTGCACCACTGGTCATCAGTCATGTGTTTCACTTCATCAGGACATTTTCTTGTAACTTGGTTTAGAGGGAAATTATCAAAATACTTTTCTTTAGATAATAGCATTGATTTCTTGCATGCCTCATAAAATGATAGTCGCAAGCCTTCTTCACGTCAGGAAGAGTTGTTGTAATACCTCGGACACTACGCTCTAAGCAACAAACCAGTATGAATCCAAAGTGCATAAGGTGTGCTACCGCGGAGGCCCAAAGGCCACCCACGTGTAAGTCCGTCTAAGCGGAGTAGGGTACGGTACCGGCCAACCACCCTATCCACTTTGCAAGAACATCATATCAAGGCATATGAAAAAAACATACACAAATGTGTATGTCAACGACATACACCAGTTCATCAAAGTCATACCATCTAAAAGAAATAGAAATATTCAACGCCATACAGCAAGATCCAAATATCCTAGATAGAGATAATATTTTAGGATACATCCTCATACATCACACATTAGAGTATCAAGCAGAAGCGGAAAACAAGATCCGAGTACGGATAAGAACCAAACTGACATAAGATGCCTTGAAAATAAGCACATCTCGCCCATAGATCTCACGGATCTCCATTCTCCGGATGGTCGTTGCCACCATCATCAGTCTCCTCGACCCAGTAACCTTCCTGTGAGTATACCTGTCCATTTGAACAATATTTATCGCGTGATACCCTAGGGGCTCAGCAAGTCTTTATGCATCTACTCAGGAGACAACCCCGGTCACGGGCCCATGCCTAGACAGCTGCTTCGGGGCTCGCTCTCCTTCCCTCAGAAGGTGCGTAGAGCCTTCACCTGCGTGACCAAGGAACATCGCTGCCCGCAAGCCTCACGAGGCCATGCTCCTGCTCAGGAATGGCCCCCAGAAGTTAGCGCAGGATCCATCGACGAGGGTGTGCATCGAAGCCTCACTTCGAGAGAACTGCCCAAATCCGCTGCGATTGGCAAGCTATGGCAAACTGCCTGGGCAACCTAAGGTCCAAAGTCCTAAGCTATTCCCTGCAAGAGCAAGGGGCTACCCTCCTGAAGAACCCCTAGAGGGAATTAAGCGGATTACCCGGCGCGACACTCTGGTCCATTGGCTGAAAGGATCCCTGCCAGCAGCGCCTCGCAAGCGTCGCCTTTAGGAACCACCTCCTCAAGCGCTATGCCTGTAACCTCGCCCCGCGAGGGAGTTGTACCGGGACACTTAGTCCTTCGATAGACAAGAGGACCGTCCCTATGGGAAGAAGGCACGAGCCGACACCATCGGCCTCGTCAAGCAGGCACTAGGCACCACACTAGGCACCACAAGAACATGCAAAAGGAGGCAAGCAGCACAAGGGCCCATACAGGGAAGTTCATCCTAAAGTCCTAGTTACAAGGCAAAAACGGGGCAACAACTGTTGTGGCACTACCCCTCTAGGGGCCGAGATCTGCGCCCCGGCAACACCGTGGCGGCTACACCTATTAGATTGCCCGGAGGTGGGGAGGGTATTCGACATGGCACAGCTGGGTATCAAACACCGAGATGGATAAGTCCCCCATGCTGGCATATCAAAATCGCAATGTAAAGCCGCGATGGATGCGGTGCTCAGAGAGGAAGCGATGTCAGTCGCCGGAGATGAACTTCTCGCCCCACGAGAAGGTGTCTATGCTCACCTACCACTTCTCGCACCCACCAGAGTGGCACACCTACACCTCGTCTAGAAGGTAATGCATGGTCCTGATCATGAACCGTTCATGGAGCTTTGCCCTCATGAACCAGTCTAGGTCGTTGAGGACGACGATGAAGTCGATGGCCCTTTTAGGCTTAGGGCCGTCCTCGATCTTGATGACCACGAGAGTGGAGGCCTACCGAGCTGGGGCCTCGGTAGTGGTGGGAACGTCTGGCCCATTTTCAGCCCTAGACCTACTGCCGCGCCCCCACGGTGACCCCTGCCACTTCTGCGGAGGCGGTCGCGCCCGCGACTAACGGTAGCTTCTCCAGCGGCCACTCTTGCCTTCGCAGACGCAACCACGGTGAGAGCCACACAGCGGCCTCCGCGCCTCCCTCGGTCGCTTCCGTGTGGCCGTGCTTCACCGGCGGAGTCTCCCCCGCCTCGGTCATCACCGTCTTGCCCTTCTCCATGGTCGAGAAGCGCTTGGGAGCCATGGAAAGGGGCAAAAGTTTCAGCTCAGGGGTGGAAGGAAGTAAGAAGGAGAGCGGTGGTGTGGAAGTGAAAAGATTCCTTCTCTGCTCCCCAATTTAACCGTGCCAGTCGATAAGACACATCTCTGTGCCACGCAAGCAGTATTAACCGCTAGGCCCCACACGTCGTCGTGTCGTGGGAACAACTCTCGCAGCGGGAACAGTATGCTCTGGATCTACGAGCGAGCATGCACGGCTAGTTGGGCTTCACGACCAAGATTCAAGCATGCCAGGTCCTTGTTGACCAAACAAGCGCGGGGGGCCATCCACCGTCTTGTGCCGCCTGCCTCTTTGATCCCACAAGGGGACACGTGCAGGCCAAGTGCCCGGGGGCTACTGTTGGACCCCTGACAACCGGGGTGCCACGTCCCCACGATGGACAAGCCCCGCGGCGGAAAAATCGCCACCCTCGTGAGGGAGAATGACCTCCAAAGGTGGCCAAGCCATGTAGGCATCGCAAGGCGCCCGCCTCGTGAGGGTATGAACCTCCAGAGGGAACGCCTCCTAGAGGAGCTTGTCGTTGCACCCCGACAAGCAATCCATCCTTGGATACTTCATAGCACATCGAGGTCTATACGGTAACTCCATCAAGCCGGGCGTGCATCATAGCCGGACAGGGTTCGCAGTGGCCCGACGGCACCAACTGCCTTGGTAAAGGAAGCCTCAGTCCAGCCCCTTTATTTGCAGGGAAAAGACAGGCGAACTCATGGTGGAAGACCCCGTCCATTGCCATTTTGGTGAAAGAAGGGAAAGGCAAAGATCACCAGATGAAGACAAGCGGCGTCAGGAAAGGACGCTTTACAAGAGGACGGAGTGGAGCATGGCGATCTGGACCGAGTACACGTAAAGTAGCCTCCTAGATCAGGATCTTGAGGAGCGGCACTGTGGACGCCCTTCCCGCCCAAAGGCTAGGGGAAGAGGCCTGACGCCACCCTATATAAAGGAACCTTCTCCTACCTTAGAAAGGATGGATCCCCAGCGATCTAAACCCTAGACAACCAACCTCCATTGTACCGTCGTGAAGCCAAGCGATCAATACAACAAAGCAGGACTAGGGGCTTTACCTCCTCATGAGGGCCCCGAACCTGGGTAAAAAAATCGTGTCACCTCTCTGTCGTGGTTCTTGCTCTGCCATTGCCGAGGTTCATTCCTTGAGAACGCATGTTCAGCCCCCTCTCGAACCAAGGGATCATTGGACCCTAGTTCCTTCATGGGACAAATCTCCGACAAATCTAAGTTCCAAGCCTGCATGCAAGCAAAACAACCTCGCAAGTCACATACGACCGCAGAGGTGAGAAATTTAACACTACTAGAGCTCATACATTCTGATATTTGTGAGATGAATGGTGTGTTGAAAAAAGGTGGAAAGAAATATTTCATGACATTGATCGACGACTCTATGAGATAATTTCATGTGTATTTTCTGAAATAAAAATATGAGGCTTTGAGTTTCTTCAAAATCTATAAAACTGAAGCAGAAAACCAACTTGATCGAAAGATTAAGAGGCTTAGGTCTGATCATGGTGGGGAGTATTTTCCAACGATTTTGATTCCAACGGAGATAGTCTCAAATTATTGGCTCGCTTATGTATTTAGCTAGAGCCACGAGGCCTGACATCGCTTTTTTTATAAGCAAACTTAGTTGATTTGTTTCAAATCCAGGAGATGATCACCGGCATGCTCTTGAGAGAGTTATGTTCTATTTAAAAGGCACTGCGAGCTATGGCATTCACTATACCTGGTATCCGAGGTATTAGAGGGTTATAGTGATTCAAATTAGATATCTGATGCTGATGAGATAAAGGCCACGAGTGGATATGTATTCACACTTGGTGGTGGCGCTATTTCTTGGAAATCTTCCAAGCAGACCATCTTAACGAGGTCAACTATGGAAGCATAACTCACAACATTAGACACATCCACTATTGAAGCAGAGTGGCGTAGTGAACCCTTGATGAACTTAATTATGGTTGAAAAACCAATACCCACAATCCTTATGAATTGCGATAATCAAACTGTGATTTTCAAAGTAAATAGTTCTCATAAGAATCTCCATCAAACTTAGTTAAAACTTTTTCCTTCTTACAATCAATAATATCTCCACAAGTGTTCAAGAAAGGTCTACCAAAAATGATAGGACAAGTTTTGCTAGATGCTGAATTAAGCACTAGAAAATGAGCAGGATATTTAATATTACCACAGAGAACCTCCACATCTCTTACAATGCCAATGGGGCAAATGGTTTCCTTATTAGCAAGGTGAATAACCACATCAATGTCCTCAAGCTCACAAGGACCAATCTCATGCATAATTTCCCTGTAAAGCTCATAAGGAATAGCACTAGAACTAGCACCAATATCACATAAACCATAGTAGCAATGATCACCAATTTTAACAGAAGGCACAGGAACACTAGCTTTTCTAGACTTACTAGATGAGAGATAATATTAGAAGCATATTCACAGAAGACAATATGCTCATCCTCTATATTTCTAGTGACAGTGTCTTTTACAATATCTATCACATGTTCATCACTCAAATGCTTACCAGGCTCCACAGTTTTCTTTGTACCTTTGTTATTTGCACTAATAATCATATAATACTCCTTTACCTTAGCTAGGAAAGGCATTTTCTCAACATGAGGTTCAGGCAAAATATGATTAGTAGTACAAACTTGAGTACTTATAGCAGGAGCATGATTAACAACATCTTTATACGGAGAATGGTACTTATTCCACTTCTTCTTGGGAATTTCTATGTAAGAGGCAAAGGCCTTAAAACAGTTGGCAATACTTTGGGAATCAAGACCAAACTCATTGCTAATATCATGGAAGTCATCAGTTCCCATAAAAGATTTAATGCATTCATAATCATAGTTTATACCTGTCTTTCTTCCTTTGTCATTCTTCCAAGCCTCAGTGTTATCTTGAATATGGTCTAGGAGATCCCATTTAGCTTCTTCCTTCATACGTGTGAATGATCCAACACAAGAAGCATCTAGTAAATCTTTATTATGAAGAGAAAGCCTAGCATAAAAGTTATTGAGAATAATATTGTTAGGGAGTTCATGAACAGGACATTTAAGCATTAGTAACTTCAATCTCCCCCAAGATTGAGCTGTACTCTCTCCATCAAGAGGGCAAAAGTTATATATAAGATTTCTATCCTTATGAATCTCACTGGGAGGATAAAATTTAGAGTAAAAGAGAGATGCCATATCCTCCCATTCCATGGATTGTCCATTCTTCAGCAGCTTATACCATTCTTCAGCTCTCCCTTTCAAGGATATGGAGAGTAACTTCTTCTTCACTTATTCAGTTGTGATACCTGCACACTTAAACAACCCGCATAATTCATGGATAAAAAGCAAGTGATCACCTGGATGGACAGTTCCATCCCCTAAATAATAATTATCCATAACTCGATTAACAATACTTGTAGGTATCTTAAAAGGATCTATCTCAACAGGTGGTGGTTCATCTACTACCCTAGCAGTGGTAGTAGTTTTCCCAAACAGAAAACCAAGTGGGTTATCCATATTGGAAATAAAGTAACAAGCAGTAACAAGAGCAATACTCATAGTAAAAGTTGCCCTTACTAGTTCCACTCTTCAATAACGCTTCACTCCCCGGCAACGGCGCCATAAAATAGTCTTGATGACCCACAAGTATATTGTGTGTATCGTAGTACTTTCGATAAATAGGAGTGTCGATCCCAACGAGGAGCAGAAGGTGCTGAACAATGGTATGGAGCAGGAAATCCCTGCGAATACTTAGCAAACTGATTTTTAGTGGTTTTCTGATAAGACAACAAAACAAGGAGCAAGTAACAAAGGTAACGAACAAACGGAGCAAGTGGCCCAATCCTTTCTTATCAAAGGACAAGCCGGTGAAAATACTTATAAGGACTAAACATTCTCGAGGACACATGGTAATTCTGTCAAGTGCTTTCGCTTCAAATAGCTGAGTACTCTTCTCTGGTGTTTGTAAGTGTTGTGTGGGTGAACCTGTGCTAACATACCGACCTTACTTGGACTAATACATACTTGTGATTAAACCCCTTATAAACATCTGTAACTACAGGAAAGTAATTAAGATATAAATCTAACCACAGCCTTAAACTCTAAGATCCTACGCTCCCTTGTGCAAAGGTGTCCTAATGGGGGTTCAGGTTTCTGTCACTCCGGCAACCCCAAAATTAGTAGCCAAATACACAATGCATTCACCTAGGCCCATAAATGGTGAAGTATCATGTAGTCGATGTTCACATGACACCACTAAAATAATAACACCACAACTTAAATACTAAACCATTGAATAATAACTCATCACAGATTCACTACTAATAGCATGACTTCTCCCATGTCCTCAAGAACTAAACGAACTACTCACGAGACATCATATAGATCAAGATCAAATATGATATGGTAATGGATAACAATTTATACATAAACAATAATCCAATGGTTCCACTCACAAGCATCAACTACAATAGTAATTGAAAGAACATGTGGACCCCCATGTGTGGTTTTGGTAATTAATGACAATCTTTATGGACTAATGTGTGTATTAAGTTGCACTTGTAGGAATTTTCCTTTGGTAGCGCTTGGAGCATGTGTTGGCTTCAAGGTAAATTAAATGAGGAGAAGATGTGTTGTGCAGGCTCAAAATGCGCCATCTATAGAAGATTTCATGTTTGATGCTTGCCATCCTCGGTGATCATGGATCGATGATGAGGAATCAAGAAAGGTGTCCATCTTGAGAAGTACAAGATTGTCTACATCAAGCTCAAGTGTATTGCTCAAGGCAAAGGTATAATATTGATAGGTTTTCCCTTTTGCCGGTCTCATGTTTGTTGGGAGACCGGGTTTAGGATAGATAACCGTACTATCAAGAGGGGCTCTCAAATGAGTAACTCGGTCACATCGTTCGGAGAGAGCTCAAACCTTTGCATACTTGCATCATCATATTTGGTTGTTATTTGGTATTATCCATGTGAGGTTATAGAGATTGTGGTAATCTCCATAACAAGCTCTAGGTCATCAAAAACGGATTTCTCTTTTATATCTTATTGCGTTTTGATCTTGGAGGTTTTACCGGTTTGTATTTTAGAGATAGGTAAAACCTTCCATTATTTAGTTCTTACTCATGTTTGGATTTAGAGATTTTGTTAATCTCCATGACAAGCTCTAGTTCATCGAAAACGGATTTCATATGCATTTTCTATTATGTTTTTGATGTGGGAGTTTTATCGGTTCGTCTTTTTGAGAGAGGTTAAACCTTTCGTCATTTGGATCTATCCTCCCTTGCTGGACTATGATGTTTATTTGCATGATCTTTTAGAGCTTGTTGTCCTCTTCTAAACGAGCCCAAGATCATCAAAATCGGAGTCCGGATGCAAAAGTTATGGCTGTTTTCGTTCAGGGATGACCGGTAGTACCGGACCAGGGTCCGGTAGTACCGCCCCTTAGTACCGGTCGGTACTGAATAAGGTGCGTTTGGCGACCTGGGATCCCCAGGGAATGTCCGGTAGTACCGGGAAAAAGTTCGATAGTACCGGGAAAAAGTCCGGTAGTACCGGGATTCGCGTTTTTGGGCTTCAACGGTTGGATTTTGGGGGGACCTGTTTAAGGGGCCTTCTTCCCCAATGGATCTCTAACCATTCTTGCAAGTTTTCCCCTCCATTGTTGACCTTCTTGAGCTTTCTTTCTCTCAATCCCTCCAATGATTCTTGCATATTATTGAGGGATTTGAAAGAGGAGATCTAGATCTACAATCCCACCAATCAATCTCTCCTCTAAGTGAGGGGAACATATCGGGATCTAGATCTTGGAGTCTTTTGTGGAATTCCTCCATTGTTCTTCCTCTCTTATTCCCCCATAAGCTTTTGTAGCTTTGGTGGAATTTGGGAGAGAGGGATTTAGCACCTTTGTGGTGTTCTTGCCATTTGCATTTGGTGCATCGGTTTGAGTTATCCTCGGAGGATTTGGTTCGTGTGAATCATTGGAGCTTGTCCCTCTTGGGTTCTTGGAACCCTAGATGGTTTTGTGGCCTTGGTGGCATTGTGGCCTTTTGTGGCATTTGTTGGGAGCCTCCAATTAAGTTGTGGAGAAGTGCCCCAACCTTGTGAGAGGTTCCGGTTGCCACCGACAAGTGCATCGATAGTGGAAGCGTGGATCGATCCCGTTGGGGTGAGATTCACCGGAGAATAAGGGAGACCTTTTGTGGCGTTGGTGGTTTGATACCACCCCCTCTCCAAAGGAGACGTACTCCATGTTGGGAGGAACTCGGTAAAATTTCGGTGTCCCTGCGTGCCTCGGTTATCTCTATACCCGAGCTCTTTACTTATGCACTTTACATTGTGATAGCCTTCATGCTTGAAGTTATATATATCTTGCTATCACTTTGTTGCTTGTATTTCTTAGCATAAGTTGTTGGTGCACATAGGTGAACCTTAGTTGTTCTAGGTTGTGCTTAACAAAGTAAACACTAGTTTTATTCCGCCTTTGTTGAGCCACTCTAGGAAAAGTTTTAATTGCCTATTCACCCCCCTCTAGGCGACATCCGCATCCTTTCAATTGGTATCAGAGCCCGGTCTCTCATTTTAGGCTTCACCGCCTTGAGAGTAAATATGTCGGCTAGAGGATTAGTGCATAATGACATGTTCACATTCGATGGCACAAATTATGATATATGGAAAAATCGCATGCTCATTCATTTTCGGGACATGGACCCAAATTTGGAGCGTATTGTAGATATAGGTTTTTCTCCTCCTATGGATTTCAAAAATCTATCTTGTGAGGATGAGAAAAACTTATATCTCGATGCTCAAGCTTCTAATGTGCTTGTTAATGCTTTGAGATATGTAGTTACCTATTCAATCATACCTTTTTGGAGCGCTCATGAGTTATGGACAAAACTTCAAGATAAATATGTTGTGTCCAACATTATTGAGGATGACTGTTTTGCTTCCACTTCCGGTCGAGATGAGTTCTCATCCTTTACCACTTCACCAACATGTGACTTTTCACTAGGTAATTATATGGTGAGTGGTGATAGAAATTGCAATTTGGATAGTGTGATTACTATTTGTAATCCCTCATCTCTATCTAGTTGCAATGATATATCTTTGGACTTTAACACTTCTAGCACTACAAACTTCTTACATGCTTGTGTTAATAGTTCTTGCATATCATGTAGAAATGACTTGGATAAATCTCATGATGATATGCTTGTGTTGTCTTGTTGCCATGATAAAAATGCTTCCATTTCCTCTAGTACTTGTGTTGCTAACCATGTAGAGGAAACCAAAGATTCTATGGGCCAAGACATGGTTTTCAATGAAGCCACAAATGCAATCTCATCTTCACCTTCTTCCGGTACCCACCTATGCCTTATGGCTAGGGATTCTAAGGTAACCCCTACTTTGGAACCCATTACCTCTTGTGATGAGGAGGATGTGGATAATGTGGAAGAAGAGCTTGATATTGATGATTTATATGAAAAGGGTTAGATTGTTTATCATGCCCTTGTTAAAAAGGATATTGCTTGCTCTAACTTTGTTGAAGTCTTGGACTTTGCTATTAAGAGAAAAGAACATATTGATAAGTTAGAAACACAAATTGAGGTGCATGATAACAACATTGATAAAATGTGTAGTCTTGAGCGTGAGTATGCTAATATAATTGCAAACCTAAATAAAGCTCTTGAAGAGGAACAAACCACTAAGGAATCTCTCAAGGAGACCTTTGCTTTAGAACTATCTAGAGTAAAGGAATCTCATGATAGAGATCTTGAGGTGGCAAGTGATCTCAAAAGTAAAAATGATGAGACTCAAGTTGCTTATGCTAAACTCCTTGAGGATTTTGAGCACCTCAAAAATGACTCTCGGGTCGTTAAGAGGGAGCTCATCAAACTCACCGAGTCGCATGAGAAACTTAAAGCTTCATATTCAAAAGAGCTTGACAAGTTGCCCTCACCTCTTGCTAATAATAATGATGCTTGTGCTACTAACTCTATTTCTTGTGAAGCATCTATTTTGAAGGAGAATTTTGAGCTAAAGGCTCAACTTGCTTTGCTAACTAGCAACTATGGGAAATTAGAAGAAAGTCATACTAAGCTCTCGAGCTCGCATGAGGATCTTCTAATCTCCCATGGTAGGCTAAAGTTAGCTCATGAGGCCATCGTGTCAAAGGTAACATCTAGTGGGCCTCATGTGGACATTAGCACTATATCTACTCCAAATTTTATATTGCCATGTGCCAGTCCTTGTAATTCATCCTCTCACAACCATGCTATATCTCGTGATGAATTACATTCTGTGCCTTGTTGCTCTAACAATGTAGCATCTACTTCCTCTAGTACTTTTGTTGAAACTAACCATGTAGAGGAAATAAAAGAGCTCAAGGCTCAAGTCACTTCTTTGAGAAATGACTTGAAAAAGGGTCATCAAGGGAAGGCCGCACTCAACAAAATCTTGAGTGTGCAAAAATCCCCCAATGACAAGAGTGGGCTTGGATTCAACTCCAATGTCAAGAACAAGTCCACTATCATGTTGAAGCACAAGGACACCAAGAAGAATGGCCAAGATCAAGTCAAGAATCTGGCCAACATTGTTTGCTTCAAGTGCAAGGAAGAAGGGCACCATGTTAGATCTTTCCCATTGAAGAAAAAGCCTCTTAGTGTGAAGCAACAAGGGAAGAGGCCTCAAGCTCCACCTCAAGTCATTAATGGGCCACTTCCTAAGAGGATTACTCGAGCTCTTCCTCGAGTTGTGGCTTCACCTAAGAAGAAAGATGGCAAGAGTAGAACTTGCTACATATGCCGTGAGAAGGGGCATATTTCTTCCTCATGCACTATCGGTATCTCCTCATCCAACCCTATCATTATTGATGATGCTTATTCTCTTTGTAAGGATGAGGTTGGCAATGTGTTTGCCAAATTTGTTGGTGCTCAATGTGGGTTCAAGAAAAGAACCATTTTGGTTGCCAAGCCTATTGTGACTAACATCTTAGGACCCAACTTGGTTGGGGACCAACAAGCCAAAACTTGATCAATAGGTGTTGTTGGAAGGCATTGGAGACTTGGTTACATTATGAAGAATTGAGGGATCTTCATCAATTATTATTGTCAAGCCAAGCCATTTGGATTATCATGATTATATTATATTTCCAATGTTCCTCCTTGCGGTAACATATGCTAAACTATTTACATTAAAAGTTACACGCCCCCTTGTGCACATGTTGGTTTTGTATCTTCCATTCTTTTGTACATATTGTGCTTTCCACTTAACTATCTTGAGGTATCAAGCATATTTGTGTATGATTATGCGGCACACCATGTATGTGTGTTTCTTGTGTTTGAGCCTTACTTGGTTATATTTGGTATCTTATTTGGCTCTTTTGAGAGATTAATGGATTATCCCACTTTAGGGGAGTGTTATTCTTGGGCATTCCACAATCCTAAAAAAATTGTGTGTACATGAGGAATACCACCTAGTATTTATATTGGATTATTGTCTAGTCTCTATGTGGTATAATTCTCATGAGAAATTTAATTTTATAATGTCCATTAATTATCTCTATTTGTATCATTTTGCCTCGTGTTGGTTTTATGGTAGTATCACATTATGGGGGAGTCATATTCTTAGTGCATATTACAATCCTAGAAAATGTGAATATTCGAGGTTGTGTCACTTAGAATTGATATTGATAATTATCTAGCACCTATGTGACACATTTTCTCATACAAGTTCCAATTTGCTTGAATGTTGTTGTTGATCATATTTTGGATAGTGTATATGAGAGTGTTTCTTGGTATGTGTTTCCTCATATTTAGATCTCTATATCATCATGGAAACCATTTGCTTCAAGTTACTCTAATCACTAGTGATTGTGTGACTATTGTAAGCTACCAAGAATCTTGTTCGAAGTATCATGCTTAATTCTTATATTTTGTTATATGCTTCTTGTTGTGACTATGATCTTGGATATCCATGCAAGCTACCTTGGGAAAATTATTCCCAATATTTCTTGTCCTTGGACAATGAGTACCCAATTTATGGTAGAATTTATTGATCATATTCACTTTGGCCCTTGCTTAATATTGTCCTATCTTTGGCCAAGTAAATGTTTTGTGTGCTCCCATGTATTCCTTGCTACTTTTGGATCTTCTTATTTTATTGGTATCCTCTTGTGTTTTATTTAATGTAGGTAGTAGTGATGATCTCATTTATGTGCATTTTGCATTCAAAAGCAAAATTCTGTATAATGTACTACTTATGGATGAGATCTCCTATATTATTTAGAACACTCGTATTTATGCTTCTTTGTTTGATCCATATCGGGTTTTTTGTGCTTGGAACTTCAATATTTTTGTTTTGGTACTTTTTGCCATCATGAGAAGTTTGGGGAGTTTGGTTTCTTATTGTAACCTTGCTCTTTTTGGGAGTTGGTTTTGTATCATTCCTTGTTTCATGATTTTACCATTTTAGAATGAGATAAATCCTTGAGCATTTTTATTTCTATCTATCTTTTGCTCTTTTGGTTTTAGCCTAGTTCATTTGTTGAACTTGTGATCTTTCATGTGTTGAATTGGTTCCTTGATACAATTTGGACATCGTTTGTCATGTCACACTCTTGTGTGTGCAATATCGATTTACTTGGTGTTTTTGTTCAAATTGTATCTCCTTTTTGTTTCTTGAAAGCTTTATGCATGCATATTTACTATATGTTTATATTATGGCATGCTTGCTTTCTTTAATCCAATATATAGGGGAAACTACACCAATTCCTATTGGCTAAGTTGTGCATGAAATTCAATTTCATATCAATATGCACATAATTATGTGGAGTCTCACCTATGTATTGTAGTTGCACTAACTTATTTGGACCCAATAAGTTTGGGGACCATTTTTGTACTTAAATATGTTTTAGGTACATTGGAGATATATTGGATGCTTGTCTCTCAATCTTGAAGAAGTGGTGCATTAATGAAAATTGGAGGCAAGCTATAGGATGATCAATGAATTCATATCCTATACATCCTACCAATTATATCTCGGTAACAAGTATCTCTTTCTCATGCTCATATATCTTGATTCCAACCGTTTGTCAGTTGCCTTCTGGCATGAATTCATGTATTTGTAATTGTTGTATCTCTAGCCATGGTATTAAGAGAACTCTCTATTGTATATGTGTATAAGTTGAGATGAGTATATATAATTGGGACTATACAAAATCATGCATATGATCCTCCAATCCCAAATATGTCAATCTAGCAATTTTATTGCCTATCTTTTCCTCAACTTCTCTCATGTGCAATAGTGAGATTTTGCTAGTTAAATTTTTCTTGTGATACTTGTTGCCTTTCTCCATATATTCTAACTTTCTCCTCTTACCTTGGTGAAAGTTGTAATATATGTAGTGTGTTGGTGTTTGAAGTCCATTAATGTACAATAAGACATATGTGAGCCTTTGGCCATGCTTTGAAGCAAAAAATCTTATTGATGTATGTTATGACTTCATTTTTGCCTTTCATGTGCTTTCTTGTATAATATTCTTTATGTGTGCATATTTATTTTTTGGCATATGTCTTTGTGATGTTTTCCATTTAGAGTCATATACACATATGAGGAGATAATTTTTGTTGATTTTTAATCCTTGGAGACCACCTTTCTATTTCTTTTGATTCTTCGGTGGCTTCCAAATTTAATTTCCTATGAGTGCTTGTTCCTCTTGTTTGCATCTTTGGGCACTCATATTTTTTCTCTCATGCCTTGTATTGTTAAATGAACTTGGATGAGTAAGGATTCCATGATTATGTACCTTGTTCCCAAATGCAATTATCATAATTGGTGCATTATCTTTGGGGAGCTCATCTAATTCATTTAATAATGCTCATTTTTGTTTATGGGGAAGTGAGGATTCCATATTTGTGCATTTTTGTATTGAAATACAACGATTCTAAAGTGCACACAAATCTTGGGAAGTTTCTCTATTTTATTTAAGCATTTATTTGATCTCTCATTTGTTGTGCTTGAAATGCTTATGGGGGAGCAAGTATTCCATATTTGTGCAATATGTATTCTAATGCATTTATGTTGAATAGTGCACAAATCTTGGGGAGCTTCTCTATTTGTTATTTAAAGCACTCTCTTGCCCATATCATAATATCTTGTAGGTTCCATTTGAACTCATTTGTTGTTTTCAATTGGTTTGTGGGACCTTGTAATTGCTTGCATCATTTGACTTTATTTATTTTGGCAATCTTCGGGTCCTCGATATAGTTCTACTCCCTCCAAAGTATTCATCATTGGATATGTGCGAAGGCACACCTTTGGAGGAATTATTATTATATTTTCCTTCTAGAACTTGTCACCCATTTCGGCAATCGATGCCAATGGGGGAGAAGTTTTAGAGGGTTTAAGGGAAGTTGGTTTATGCATTGAGTTTGTTCTTGTGCATTTGCCTCTCATGCTCTTGCATATTTTTCGTTGCTTAGCATGTGGTATATATAGTGGAAATTCCACCAATGATAATGATTGGCAATATATGCAATGAAATTCAAGTTCATCACACATGCATAGATTGTGGGGGAGTTTGTTCTATATATGGTGGTGGTACCAATATCACATACTTATGTAGTATTTTATATTGGTACTACCATTTTATTCATTGATATTCCTTATATAAACCCTCTTAAAGGGATTGTCATCAATTACCAAAATGGGGGAGATTGAAAGAACATGTGGACCCCCATGTGTGGTTTTGGTAATTAATGACAATCTTTATGGACTAATGTGTGTATTAAGTCGCACTTGTAGGAATTTTCCTTTGGTAGCGCTTGGAGCATGTGTTGGCTTCAAGGTAAATGAAATGAGGAGAAGATGTGTTGTGCAGGCTCAAAATGCGCCATCTATAGAAGATTTCATGTTTGATGCTTGCCATCCTCGGTGATCATGGATCGATGATGAGGAATCAAGAAAGGTGTCCATATTGAGAAGTACAAGATTGTCTACATCAAGCTCAAGTGTATTGCTCAAGCGAAAGGTATAATATTGATAGGTTTTCCCTTTTGCCGGTCTCATGTTTGTTGGGAGACCGGGTTGAGGATAGATAACCGTACTATCAAGAGGGGCTCTCAAATGAGTAACTCGGTCACATCGTGCGGAGAGATCACAAACCTTTGCATACTTGCATCATCATATTTGGTTGTTATTTGGTCTTATCCATGTGAGGATATAGAGCTTGTGGTAATCTCCATAACAAGCTCTAGGTCATCAAAAACGGATTTCCCTTTTATATCTTATTGCGTTTTGATCTTGGAGGTTTTACCGGTTTGTATTTTAGAGATAGGTAAAACCTTCCATTATTTAGTTCTTACTCATGTGAGGATTTATAGATTTTGTTAATCTCCATGACAATCTCTAGTTCATCGAAAACGGATTTCATATGCATTTTCTATTATGTTTTTGATGTGGGAGGTTTTATCGGTTCGTCTTTTTGAGAGAGGTTAAACCTTTCTTAATTTGGATATATCCTCACTTTCTGGACTATGATGTTTATTTGCATGATCTTTTAGAGCTTGTTGTCCTCTTCGAAACGATCCCAAGATCATCAAAATCGGAGTCCGGATGCAAAAGTTATGGCCGTTTTCGTTCAGGGATGACCGGTAGTACCGAACCAGGGTCCGGTAGTACCGGAGGTCCGGTAGTACCGCCCTTAGTACCGGTCGGTACTAAATAAGGTGTGTTTGGCGACCTGGGATCCCTAGGGAATGCCCGGTAGTACCGGGAAAAAGTCCGGTAGTACCAGGATTCGCGTTTTTGGGCTTCAACGGTTGGATTTTGGGGGGACCTATTTAAGGGGCCTTCTTCCCCAATGGATCTCTAACCATTCTTTCAAGTTTTCCCCTCCATTGTTGACCTTCTTGAGCTTTCTTTCTCTCAATCCCTCCAATGATTCTTGCATATTATTGAGGGATTTGAAAGAGGAGATCTAGATCTACAATCCCACCAATCAATCTCTCCTCTAAGTGAGGGGAACATATTGGGATCTAGATCTTGGAGTCTTTTGTGGAATTCCTCCATTGTTATTCCTCTCTTATTCCCCTATAAGCTTTTTTAGCTTTGGTGGAATTTGGGAGAGAGGGATTTGAGCACCTTTGTGGTGTTCTTGCCATTTGCATTTGGTGCATCGGTTTGAGTTATCCTCGGAGGATTTGGTTCGTGTGACTCATTGGAGCTTGTCCCTCTTGGGTTCTTGGAACCCTAGACGGTTTTGTGGCCTTGGTGGCATTGTGTCGTTTTGTGGCATTTGTTGGGAGCCTCCAATTAAGTTGTGGATAAGTGCCCCAACCTTGTGAGAGGTTCTGGTTGCCACCGACAAGTGCATCGATAGTGGAAGCGTGGATCAATCCTGTTGGGGTGAGATTCACCGGAGAATAAGGGAGGCCTTTTGTGGCGTTGGTGGTTTGATACCACCCCCTCTCCAAACGAGACATACTCCATGTTGGGAGGAACTCGGTAAAATTTCGGTGTCCCCGCGTGCCTCGGTTATCTCTATACCCGAGCTCTTTACTTATGCACTTTACATTGTGATAGCCTTCGTTCTTGAAGTTATATATATCTTGCTATCACTTTGTTGCTTGTATTGCTTAGCATAAGTTGTTGGTGCACATAGGTGAACCTTAGTTGTTCTAGGTTGTGCTTAACAAAGTAAACACTAGTTTTATTCTGCATTTGTTGAGCCACTCTAGGAAAAGTTTTAATCGCCTATTCACCCCCCCTCTAGGCGACATCCATATCCTTTCAGTAATCAACACCGGAAAAGTTTCTCCTAAGAACTAACGCAATATCCAACACAATTGTTATAGCGGGATGGAGTGGTGATGATGGTGCTGGTGGAGATGATGGTGTGGATGATTATGATGATGATCCCGATGAAGCCTAGCTTGACGATGGTGTTGATGGCGACGGTATCCCCTCTTCGGAAAGGAATTCCCCTGGCAGAAATCTGTCTGCCGGAGAGATCTTTCTCTCTCGGTGTTTTCCGCCCCCAGAGGCGGCGGAAATCTATCTATGGTCGCCACCTTAGGCTTAGGGTTCCATAGGGAAGATATAGGCGAAGGGGCAGAGTCGGGAGCCAGGCAGGTGGGCCACACCTGCCCTAGGCGCGGCCCAGGGGTACCCGCGCCTGGGAGGGTGGGCCCCCTGTGGCCCCTCTTCGCTCCTCCTTCTGGCTTCCTTCGTCATCTGGTAAAATAATATGTTTCCATATTTTTATGGTATTTTTCTGATCTTCGCGAAATTGCACCAAAACGCCTTCTTTTCCATCAAAATCCAGACTCCGACAGTTCATCCTCCAAGAATCATCCAACATGCATAAACATATGAAAAACCATAAGTAATACCTCTTAATAAGACATATATCAAGGAATAGAGGTAAATTATGATATAGAAAGGTGATGCAAATTGGGCGTATCAGACGCACCCGTACGCCCGCCCGTACTACATGCCAGCGGCTTCCTTATATCAATAGAAGCAACTTTCGTAAAGAATGGGGGGGACAAAAAAGAGAACACATCCACCACAAAACTCATCAAAAGGAAGAGATCAGATCTGGAAGAGGAGAAGAACATCCCCTCGTTCCTCAACAATCTCCACCTCTTCAACACACACCCCATCATCATCTAGAGAGAGAGAGATTGACAATTGTAAGATTAGGGTTTGATTCTTTGATCTACCTTTGGTTTGTATTCAATTTGATCCTCAAGTACTATTGTGGTTTGCTACAATAACTTTAAGATGATTTCCATTTGCAATACAATAATGCCTTTGATCTGTCTTCCTCTCATGTCTGAGTAAATCCCCATAGGCGTGGGAGATGTAGGGAAGTGGTGAGTGATGTGCGGTGCTTGACCACTTCGTTGGGAAACCCCAAGAGCAAGGTGTGATGAGCACAACAGCAAGTCTTCCCTCAGTAGAGACCGAGGTTATCGAACTAGAAGGAGGAAGGAAACGTCACACAGGTGTTGCAAGCAACGTGGAAACCTGCACAACACAAACTCAAGACTTTGCCCCAACGAATCAGTGAGGTTGTCAAGCTCACCGGTTTTCTGTAACAAAGGGTTAAACGTATAGTGTGGAAGGTAATGGTTTGCAGCAAGTAAACAAGTAACAGTGGAAGATGTATCAATGATAAAGATTGTACCGGGGTCCATAGATCACTAGAGATGCTCTCCTTAGATAAACAACATGGCATGAAGGGTTAACAAATTATATCAGGGCAATTGACAGGAACTGAGCAAGGCATAACAATGCAATACCAGACAAAAAGATCCTATGAGATTCGATTGGGCAATACAACAATATACATAGACTGCTATCCAACTGCATCTATGACTAGAAGTTCACCTTCAGGTTATCATCCAAACCCCATCCAGTATTAAGTTGCAAGCAACAGAAAACTGCTTTAAGCAAAGTGTGTAAGGTAAACAATTCACGTGTTCTATGAACAAGAGACCGTTGTTTTCTCCCTAGTAGCAACATCATATCTACAACCGAAGAGATTTCTGTCACTTCCCTTGGAAACTAGAGGCATGAACCCATTATCGAGCATAAATACCCCCTCTTAGAGTAACTAGCAACTACTTGGCCAAGATAGCTACTAACAATGGAGAGCATGCAAGATCACAAACAACATAGACATGATAGTATCAAATAGACAAAACCATTAATCAATCCGACATAGTAATCTCAATATCCATCAGATCCCCGCAAACACAACATGCATGATTACAAATAGATTAGATCTTGATCATGAATGGATCTCACAAGATCTATACATGAAAGCACAAGGATGAGATACAACCATCTAGCTACTACATGGACCCATAGTCCAAGGTGGAACTACTCACGCTTCATACCGGAGAGAAGGCCTCCGGGATGATTTCCCCTCAGGCAGGGTGCCGGGAAGAACTTCAGATCCCCCTGATCTAGGGATGACGGTGGCGGCGGCTACAGAAGGTTTCGTGGAGTTTTGACCGGGTCCTAGGGTTTCTGCATCGGGGGCTTCTTATAGGCGAAGAGGCGAGGCTAGGAGGCGACCTGGGGCCCCACACCCTACCAAGGTGCGGGGTGGGACCACCCGCTCCTAGGGGGTCTGGCCGCCCTGGTTCGCTTCTCTGTCTCATCTTGTGGCTTCGTGCCCCCCACGGTAAAATATTGACTTTGGCTTTTGTCCCGTCCAATTCTGAGAATATTGTTTTTCTGCCTTTCTGGAACCAAAAATAGAAGAAAGCATGCAACTGGCACTGTGGCAACTTGTTAATAGGTTAGTTCCAGAAAAGATATAAAAACACCTCAAAGTGAAGACAAATCAAAGCAAAGTAGATACTAAACAAGCATGGAGCATCAAAAATTATAGATACGTTTCCGACATATCAAGCATCCCCAAGATTAACTCCTGCTCGTCCTCGAGTAGGTAAGTGATAAAAAGAATAATTTTTGAGGTGACACGCACCATCAAAACCAAGATCAAACCATTTGCAAGTATTGAAAGCTGGGATCAAGAACTCTAAACATGTGCATGAAAGATGGAGTTCTAAAAATAGTACATAGTAACTATGCATGCAACATGAAGGGCTACAAACAAAGATCATGAATAACATGCATTGAAAAACGTTTGTTTGTTTCACATACAGAAAACATGGCATAGTGGCATTCAACTTGTCCCTCATAGAGTAGCAAATAGATGCATAGGACACCTTCACAATTCACAAGGGTGACTAGAAACAAATAGCACAAGAACAAATAATATCACAATATGCATCAATCAATAAGTTTTGGGACACTGCACACATAATGACAACTATGCTCTCTTAATGTTTCCTAAAGGTATAAGGTGGAGACTCAAATATTGGTGGAAGAAAGGCCTTTCATAAAGGGAAGCAGGGATTTCAAGTTTCAAAACGAGCTTCCAAAAATTATGGTACTTGTTAGCTTTCAGCCCTCATTGCCCCTATCATAAGCATATTGAAGTGGTTAAGGTTAAAGTGAACAAAGATGGAGTATATGCTTGACAAAGTATAAGTTGGTAATATCAAGTCCCTTGAATACGAGGGCCACACCTCATGCTACTCAACTTCAGTCACCTGTAAGTTCTTGTCATTGTAAGTACATGCATATCATAGAGAACCGCCAACGGGGTACCCCTTGCACATGGTATAGGAGCTATCCCATAACCAAAATGACAAGGCAAGCAGACAATGAGCATCTCAGCGATCTTTTTATTTACTATATGCATAGATTTTTATTGAGGATGCTTCATAGATAGCTCAGTATGGTGATGCTGCAAGTTTCCACCATGATTAGGCATGGCTTAGGCTAGCGGCCCAGACGTTTCTCTAACACAATATACAAACTCCATGGACTTACAAGTTCCCTCTTTATTTCACACCGGTTTCATCCATAGACAAAAGAGCATGATATCAACTGAGTACAAAGTACAAGTGCAATGTTGAAAACGTTCCCTGTGACAACACAGTTCTGCTAATTCCAACGTATAAGTGCAAGCATATAGAACATAGATGACACAATGGTTCAAGTTTATTAGGGGCAAAGAAATATAAATTGTGACATCAAGTTTGTGAGGGCTTTAATCACTAAGTTTTCACATAACAAAATAGTTTTTAATTAGAAGATAGCTGAAAACAAGAATATACTTGGAATGGTGTAACACACCATGCATAGGAGTTTATAGTGGACACTTTGGAATAACTTGGTTTCTTGGGAGTTGGAATCATGAGTAGAGCTTACTCATACAAGTGGAGGCTAGCAAAAGACTGGGAGCAACCAACTAAGAGAGCAATAATGGCCATAATCATGTAGAGCAACAAAGCATTACTAATCAAAGCATAGAGTGGTACTACAAGTCAAGGACTAAATGATCATAGAGGCTATAGTGACTTGTCATAGTCATAACATGGTGTGAGCATGTTCCAAGTCAAACCAAACAAAGAACCAAAGGATAATACCACAATATTATGCTTTTGCATGCTAAAATAACGCATAATTTTTTTCAAGGCACACTAAGCAATCCCAGTTGTTTGGAACAAGACATGCTACAGCAATAATCACTAAGCCTAAGGTCAAAATAACACCTAGAATGTCATGGTAAAGTCTAAGTCATAGTCAATGCAAGCTCCTCTTGCACTTTCAAGAAAGAACTTACTACTCCTTTCCAACACCAAGCAACTATAATGGAGATGTCTCGCCTCTCTCCTCTCCTCTCTCCCACGTCGACAGCGGGTGTCTCCGATGATCACCTTGCTTTGTCAGGGAGTTGGAGGGCCATAATCAGGGAAGTTGATGGTGAAACAATCATCCTATGTCGACAGGGTTCGATCTCGCGGGATGGTTCAGGACAGGTGTCGCTGCGAGATGAATCGGGGCAGGATTTGGTTATCTGGAGCTCGACTTTGGATATTTCGTTTGGGGCGCGATTGGTACACAAGGGTTGGCACGTTCTCATGGGACCGGCAGTTGTGTCACAGGGCGCACGTTCTCGCGGTGTCACCGGCGCGCTGCCCTATGCGCGTACGTGCCGGGTGATATGGCTAGGCGGTTCTAGGAGGCGAACGGGCGCTGACGGTGGGTCGTCGATGGAGGAGGGCCACTTGCCAGTCGAGGGGAGGGGTACTAGTACACCGGAGCACGCTTTCCAGTCAGTTCCCCACCTCCCATTTCCATTAACCCTAGATCGAGACTCGGTTCCACTTCGTCTCTCGTGAATCCTAGATCGCGTGAGGTGTGCAAAGTGGTTTTTGTTCGGGGTTTGCCAGTTCTTCATCCTTCGTCGCCGCAAGATGTTTCTCCGGTGAGGTGGAGTGGTGTTTGTTCGGGTGATTGCAGATCATTTGCTAAGGTTGTGGCGGCGGATTCCAGTATGGATCGTCGTTTTCGTGGTGGGCGCGGATCCCCTTATCGTCCTCCATCCGATTTGGTCCCTATGCGAACAGATATGGATCTGGGTATGGACAAGGGCGCCACCCTATTGACCGCAGAATGGTGGAGGTGGATCCCAGGGAGAGTGAGTGGATCCGGGAGTAGGAGTGTCGTCGCGATGAAGCGCGGCGGCGGGATGTGAGGCGCGGGGATGATATGTTGCGGCAGGCGGAGAGCGAGGCTAGATTGGAAGATCAGCGCCGTGAAGCCATGGCGCGGGACAGGGCTCTGGTAGAAGCGCACCATCGTGAGGCAGATCATGCCCGCAATCGAGGCCAATGGAGTCATCGTCCTGAGATGCAGTAAGGTTCTGGGTCAGATGCTACAGCTTCTTCATTTCCGGGCAGATCAGGTAACTCCGATGCAAACCCTAGAATACGAGAGCCAGTTTTTGCTTGCACTATGGATCAGGTTACCATTCCTAGGCCTACGGTGAATCCTTCCATTCCTGTGAGTCGCCCTGTATCTGGTTTGAACACATCTGCATCCACTTCTGTTAATGTGCTTGTTGGGGGGAGTCTTCCTGTGAGTTTGTCACCGATTTTGACAGTTAATCAGTCTGATGCTGTGGCCACTACTCTGGTGGGGTCCTCTGTACCACCACCAGTAGTAAGTGTGCAGAGCAATGTGAATGTTGTTGGAGATTCAGGTGATTTGCAGTTGCTTGATGTGGTGCATGAAGAGCAAGTTTGTGAGAATTGTGGCAAAGATCATAGTATTTTGGTCTATCAAGAGAAGAAGCCCTGGGAATATGTTCCTCTCTTCTTTGGCTGTACTGATTTTGAGCAGGGTTTTCATTCTATTCCTGTTGTGGAATGCTACTGTTCAGTCCATGGAACAGTTGCATTATGCTCATATAAGTGTGGTCAGGGGTGATGTCACTGGGAAGGACCTTGAAAAAGAATTCCAGATATGGGCTGATGCTTTGGGGTCTGGTTGGAGATTCAATGCCAGACCCATCAATGATGTGAAATTTCTGATGAGGTTTCCTTCAGCTAGATCCATTGATGACTTCCATTTTGGAAAGGTGTTTATGAAGACAATTCGAGAGGCTGTTATTCAATTGTCTAAATGGAATGGGGATTTGGAACCAGTTGAGTGGTTGGAAGAAGCCTAGTTTAGGATTGTTGGTATCCCTATGAAATATAGGGAGAAATCAACTATTTTCTATGTTGCTTCTTTGGTGGGCAAACCTTTGGCCCTGGACAGGAATAGCTTGAGGAATCTAGCTTATGTGAGGGTGAAGATTGCCTGTTTGGATGTTACTTTGGTTCCTAATACCAAAAGGAGGGAGATGCAGGGGGATTTATGAATTCAAATACACTAGAGAGATTTTTTGCTCCTGATGCAGTGCCAACCATTCCTGATCAGTAGGTGTTGATGGGCAGGATGATGTCGATGTGCTTGATGGGAGGAATGAGTAAGAGTCTAGGAAAAATAGGCCTGATGGTGGTGATGGACAAGGGCCTGGGGCTCGTGTAGGTGCTGGTGGGGTAAGTGGTGGTCTCCAACATGCTGATGGTGGTACTGGTAGGGCTGGGTTGGAGAAAGGTAAAGGGATACTGGTGGAACAGGAAGATTCTGGTGAAGTGTCATTTGGAACTAGAATGGCTAATATCTGGGCTAGTTCTGAAAGTGGTGGTCACACAAGGGGGATTGTCATCAGGGAGAATGTGGAGGGTGGTAATACTGGTCATGTTTGTTGAGCCACGTAGATATAAAACAAAACTTTTTCCTGTAACGTGGTGATCCCAAGATCTAGCTGAGGTAGAAGGCCACGAGGTTTACCACTAGACGCGCAGTTGCGGATTACTGATGAAGCGTGTCAGTTGATGCAGTGCACTCCTTTGCGATCCGATCGTCCTGGTGCTGATCGTACAACACCTCTACTGGTATCCACACGTGCAAGGAGGAGCACCGACGGCGAACTGCTAGGTTCGGTACGACGGCAGGACTGTTGTGGAGCTAGGGTTTCCAACACATGGAATGACCTAACCGATCAACGATTGACCCTTCTGGGTTACTGCGCTCCACTATATATAGGGAGTGAACGTGGGATCCACTCTCGTGGACCATTCACTAAAGCCCATATAACACTAGTCACCGTGAGTCCAACTCACTAACTCAGTCCTAATCCGGCTTGTGTCCAACCCAACCAGATTACCGGTTCAGATCCAATCCGAACTTGCTCCCGCTCTTAAGTGTGTGACCCTGCAGGCTCATGACTACTTGAACACGATTGGAGTCTGACTCTCAATCGATCAGTAGGTAGCGGCTCCTAGTAGAACGTGCCGACTCCCAAGTACCAAAGAGTCATGACGACTTGCCTTTCCAATGTGACTTGTGTCCGAGTCCCTTTTGCCTCATGATATACCTTGTCAGACTATAGGCGAATAATTGTCATCCCTTAAATAGTCTGACTCTCTTCTCGATCCGAGATAAGTGATTCACCCGACTAACTCTTAGTCGATCGCCTCGGTTAACACTTAACCGAGTCGTGCATGGCCATGCTTTCCGAATCATATCTCACGAGAGGGCCCAGAGAATATCTCTCCGAGTGGAGGGGCAAAATCCCATCTTGGTTATTCATATCACGTAGCTTGATTCTCGATCGACCGAACCTGCCTTTATAAGCGCATCGCGATTCACGGATCAACGTTTGACAGAACCTAAGTCGGTGATCCTCAACTCGGACTATGCAACAACCTCAGGTCTAAGGATTACATTGATTGAGATATACAAATGACAACTTGTTCGCTGTACCTCAATATGGGTCAATCCGAATCTCTAAACTCTTTAGCCGAATCTGTGTAAGTTGGAATAGCATCTCCATGCCCATGACAAGTGGAACCGAGTCATCAAGCCAACCTTCACATTGGTCTAAGTTGTGTGTCCAGCACAACCTCAATGACCAAGGATATTTAGTACAAACAACATGAATG
The DNA here is from genome assembly GCA_030063025.1 of Avena longiglumis. NCBI lineage: Eukaryota > Viridiplantae > Streptophyta > Magnoliopsida > Poales > Poaceae > Avena > Avena longiglumis. The sequence continues at coordinate 173,404,589 of CP125973.1, forward strand.
TATAGTTCCACAACCTAATCACATATTCAATGATACACATTAGTTGTTTATACAAGGACAACTTTATATCTTTATGAATACAATGGGAAATCTCATCATACATGATTGCCTCTAGGGCATATTCCTAACAATGTTAATGTTCTGAACAAAGAGGTTGTTGTGGGTCCACAAGATGATGTTCAGGGAGCTGATGTGGGTAGTGTTGGGTTAGGTGATGTTCACATGGAGGTCATCCAGAATTTGGCTCCTCCTTCTGTTAATGAGAGCATTCCTCCCGTTGCTGCTGGGCCTCAGAGCTTTGAAGATTTTATTAGAGGTTTGTTGAGGGACAGGGGCAGTGATAAGTATTATGAGCTAAAAAAACAATATGGCCATTTGCTGGAAGATGAAGGAGAACAAGGTGAGGCTGATAAACAAAGGGGTGATGATGTGTCTGCTGAGGAATCCTTTGGTTCATCTTATGATAGTGGCAAAAAAGGTAATGGTGAAGGTTCTGTGATGGTGGTGTACATGATATGGAGGTAGAGAGCCAAGATCAGGAGGTAGTAGCTGTTGGTTTGTCTCAGCCTGATGTTGTCTCCACTCAAGAAAGTGTGGGTTCTCAATCTGAGAATGTGACTGGTGTGGATGAACAAGTAGTAAGGATGAGTTCAAGGGGGGCTGCTCAGGGTGGGGCTGGGAGCATGGAAAAAAGGCATCTGGCTCAACAATCTACTAGAGACCTGTCAGGTACCAACTTAACTTTTTATAATTCTTTTGCCGCCGTGGATGATGATGTTATTATGCATAGAGATTTGGAGATGGGAGTTGATGCTACATCTATATCTTTAGAACATATTAATTCCTTGAAAGATTTAGAAATTGCTAGACATAGTTTACAGGATAGGACACAGGTTGAGGATGCGGCAGAGGTTGATTTGAGTGAGAAGGTTCTGTTTCTTGATTGGAAGGAGGATAGTAATGATGAAGGGGAATTTACTCCTGTGATTTCTAGAAAAAATAGGAAGAATATGAAAACTCGTTCTGGTGGGAAGAATAGAAAGTTAAAGGCTGCTGCTGTGAAGGTCCACAACTATCACCCTATGAGTGGTGTTGTGACTGGAACAAGAGAGATAAAAACTGTATTATGATAGGTGTTATTTTGAACATTAGAGGTGTGGGGAAAAAAGGTGTGAGTGCTGATTTGAATGATTTGTTGAGACAGGAAAAAGTGGATTTCATTGGTTTGCAAGAAACTATTAAGAAGGATTATTCTACTGACTTTTTTAGGAGAATTGATCCTATGAATCAATTCTCCTGGAGTTGGTTGCCTTCTCTGGGGAGATCTGGGGGCATTTTGGGGGGCCTATGTTCCTCCAAATTGACCCCGATGGATGTGTCTGTGGGCAGGTTCCATGTTAAGATGAGGGTGTTTTTTTGTCAAGAAACAGGTTCAGTGGCATTTGGTTGTGGTATATGGGGCTGCTCAAGAGGAAAATAAGGATGAGTTTTTGATAGAATTAGCTGATGTTTGTCAGGACCAGTCGATTCCTTTGCTGGTGGGTGGTGATTTTAATGTGATTAGATTTGTTTCTGAGAAAAAAGGGTCATTCTTTGAACAAGTGGGGGCACATGTTTAACTCTATTATTAATGCATATGGTTTGAGGGAAATTCAAATGTCTGGGGGACAATTCACTTGGTCCAACAATCAGAAAAATCCTACTTTGGAGAAACTTTATAGGATACTAGTTTGCAAGGAGTGGGAGAGGTTATTTCCTCTTACTACAGTACATAAGCTGACTAGGGAGGTTTCTAACCATAGTCCTTTGATTCTAGACACTATGGAAGGGCAGGAAGGGGGCAACAAAGAGTTCATGTTTGAGAAAAGCTGGTTGCAGAGTGATGAATTTTTACTCAGAGTGGAGAAGATCTGGAAAAAACCTTTCAGAGGTAAGAACAATCTTGATAGTTTTCAAAAAAGCTAAAGAATGTCAAGAATGATCTAAAAGGGTGGGGTGCTCATATCAGGGGGTTGGAGAAAAAGAAGAAGAAAGAGTTAGTGGAAGAGCTTCAGGAACTGGAAAGTATAGAGGAGATGATTTTGCTTAATGCAGAACAGTTGAAACGGAAAGCGTCAATTCAGAAAGAACTGTTGGAAGTGTATGAGAACGAAGAGAGATTCTGGCAGCAAAGGTTGAGGGATAACTAGTTTTTGAAAGGTGATAATAACACTGAATACTTTCAAAGGATTGCTAATGGGGTGAGGAGAAAGAAAATGATTTTTTCTATGAAAGATGGGGAGAATGAGATTCAGGGAACTCATGATCTCTTGCTGCATGCTACCAATTATTATAAAACCTTTAATGGTCCTGCTGGAGGTTTTTCTGTTGGACTTTCTGATGATAATTGGCAGGCTTGGGAGAAACTTGATGATGAAGATAGGGAGAATATGGGTGTGCCTTTTACTGAGAAAGAGGTGAAGGAGGTTATTGACCAGATGGAGAAAAACAAAGCAGCTAGGCCTGATGGGATTCCTATTGAATTCTATCAGCACTGCTGGTTGATTATAAGAAAAGATGTTATGGCTGTGTTTGATGATTTTTATGCACATAAAATTGATCTGAGGAGTATTAACTATGGGGTGATTAATCTTTTGCCCAAAGGTGATGATGCTGATAGAATTAAGAAGTATAGGCCCATTTGTCTGCTTCAGGTGCTGTTTAAATTTTTTACCAAGACTCTAACAGTTAGAACAGAACCTATGATGGGGAAATTGATAGATACATGCCAGACTGCTTTTATCAAAGGGAGATTTATTGCTGATGGGGTTACTTTGTTGCATGAAATCCAGAAAGAATCAAAAGTTCAGAGGCAACAGGGTGTGATCCTAAAGATTGATTTTGAAAAGGCCTATGATAAGGTCAATTGGGAATTCTTGTTTTATTGCTGTAATTAGAAAGGCTTTAGTGAAGACTGGTTGATTTGGTTGAAGAGTGCTGTGACTCAGGGTACTCTCAGTGTTAAGGTGAATGAGGAAGTTGGTCCTTATTTTGACAGCTTTAAAGGGGTTAGGCAAGGGGATCCTTTTTCTCCCTTTCTGTTTAATCTGACAGGGGAATGTTTGGCTAAGATGGTTCTTAATGCCCAAGCTAGTGGTTTTTTTATAGGGTTGGTTGATAATCCGTTTGATAAAGGGATTGCTATTTTGAAATACGCTGATGATACTATCCTTTTCATTAAGGATGATATTGAGGGGGCTAGAAATTTGAAGCTGTTGTTATATTTGTTTGAATCCATGTCTGGACTTAAAATTAACTTTGAGAAAAGTGAGGTGATGATGGTGTTGGATGATGAGGATAAGTTGTCCAATTATGCTGAGTTGTTTAATTGTCAGAAAGGTAGTTGGCCTATTAAATATTTGGGGCTGCCGGTTTGCAGTAGAAGATGCAAAGTGGCTGAGATGGGCTTTATTGTGGATAGGCTAAAAAAGAAGTTAGATGGCTGGATGGGTGGAGCTTTATCTCTGGGAGGTAGGCATGTTAAAATTACTTATTGTGTATCAAGTGTGGCTGTTTATCCCATGTATATGTTCCTTTTGCACAAAACAAATGTGGAGGAGGTTGAAAAGCAGACCAAAGCCTATTTCTGGTATGGCAGGGTGGGTAAAGGAAGTATCATCTGGTGAAATGGAAATTTGTCTGTAGACCCAGGAAAAAGGAGGCTTGGGGATCAAGAATATTAGGTTGTTTAACATCAGCTTGCTTTGCAAGTGGTGGTGGCGGCTTGAGGCTGAGAAAGGACCCTGGCAAGTTTTTGTGAGGAAAAAATATATGAAAAGAGGGGGGATCAGTGCTGTGAAACACAAACAGAGTGATTCTCCTTGTTGGACCGATCTTCTTAAGATTAGGGACCTCTATCTGACTGGCAGAAAAATGAAAGTTGGAAATGGGGAGCTCACTGACTTTTGTCATGATGCTTGGTGCCTAGATATTCCTTTGAAAAGTAAGTTCCCTGATCTGTTTGATGTTTGTCAGAATCAATTGATTATTGTTGCTGATATGGCTAAAAGAGGGTGGAGATGTTCTTTTAGAAGATGGCTAGATGCTGATGGGATGAACCATCATGATCAATTAAGGTGCTTGGTGAATGGGATGAGTTTCAATCAGGAAAAAGATAGACATGTGTGGTTGTGGAATAAATCTGGCAGGTTTTCTGTCAAATCTATGTATTCTCATCTTTCAAATGTGGGGATTGACAGGAGTTTCAAACATCTGTGGAAAGCAAAAAATCCCTCTGAAGATTAAGATCTGGCTGTGGTTGATTTGGCACAATGCTATTCTCACTAAGGATAATATGAAAAAGGAAGATGGGAAGGGGATTTTACTTGTAGATTTTTTCGAGAAGGTGAAAACACTGGGCTCCTGTTCTTCACCTGTGCGGCTGCTAAGTATGTGTGGGGTGTGGTTGCTAAATCTACCGGTGCTGGGAATAGGCCTGGGTCCTTTTCTCAGTATTTCTGGTGGGCTCCTTAGTTTTTGGGAGTTAGCAGAAATGTGCAAATTACGGTGGTAGCAGCGATCTGTTGGGCTATCTAGAAGCTCAGGAACAGAGCTTGATTTAAAAAAATTTATTAATTCCCCTGTTGATTTGGTTATATATGAATGTGTTTTCATTCGTTATTGGGCAGGTTTACATGGGGAGGAAGAACGGGAGATGTTCCATGCTGGGGCTGATGTCTTGCAACAGAATGTGCTAGCTGATGTTGCGGCTATGGATGTGGCTCCTGTTCCTTTCTTGGGACTGCCGGTGATCCCTGAAGATCGTGCCCACGAGGCCCCTGAACTTGAGAGGGGGCGGGAGAAAAGGAGGAGGATTTGATGCTGTTTGGAGAAAAAAGAGTCTTTGAGCCTTTCCTGTCTTTTTGGGATGTTAGTTTCGCTTCATGTTTGAACTACTACGGCTAGCCTGCGGGCGGTGTTCTTGCGTCTCCAGCTTTTCCCCTTATTTCTCCTTTTCAGTTGTGTGCGTTGGTTTGATATGGAGACCTTCTCTGTTTTGATACCCTAGGTGGATCAAAAATCTGTGTGACAAACTTTTGTGGTCTGTTGTTCCGTTATCTGTTGATAATGGAACCCAATCCCTCTCTTTGGGGGATTGTATGAAAAAAACACCAAGCAACTTATTTGAAACAACATAGCAAGAACGGGGGTCCAAACTACTTTATTAGGGCAAACTAAACAAACTAAGCAAACCAAACAAAAACTAAGACGCTCCAAGAACAACACAACTGTGCATGAAACAATAAAAACGAAGTGTCTAGACAGACCTGAGCTTTTTATTGATGAAGAAGGGGATGCCTTGGGCATCCCCAAGCTTTGACGCTTGTACCTCTTGGATATTTCTTGGGGTGACACCGGGGTGGCATCCCCAAGCTTGAGCTTTTGTCCATTCTTCATCTCATTACATCATTCTCTCTCTACACCTGAAATTTTTCCTTCATACAAAACTTTACACAGTCTTCATTAGCAACATTATGGTATTCAAAAGATAATAGACCTTTAGGCAACGATTTGGAACAACAAGAATTTTCACTAAAAACACAATATACTATAGTAACTCCTTCAAAAAGCTCAATTCCCCAAAAGAGAACTCAAAAAGGAATCAATAAGAAGCAAATGCAAATAATGGCAGAAATCTGTCAAAACAGACCAACAGGTAGAAACCGATTTTTTCTTTTTGTTTCTCAAATCAAAAAGTGTTGAACTAACAAAAGTTAGCTAACATACTGGGGGATTTATTCGTAAATTTTCAGCTCAATCCGAGTTACAGAGACTCCACACGAATTTTTTGGTGGAGGACAAAAATCTGTTTCGGGACAGCAACTCCCGAAATCTTACTTCCCTCTCATTACAGGTTATTCTTGGCACAAAAGGCAAACAAAAAGGATAAGGAGAGGTCATTACTGGAGTAATAACTTCCAAGACTCAAGGAAACTCTTGGGTTATCTCCCAACAAGTACTTTTCTTTAACGCCTTTAAGTTAGGCACAAGAAGCAAGAAGAATCAAGTATTTTCAAATGAAGAAGCATTAACATCAAACCTTGCTTTCAAAGGAGGAGCAAAAAGAAACTTTTCTCTCCTCATAGGGAAGTGTTCAATACCTTTCTTGAATGGAAAATGATATTTAATGGTGCCTTCTTTCATATCAATGATGGCACCAACTGTTCTTAAAAGGTCTTCCCAAGGTAATAGGACAAGAAGCATTGTATTCAACATCCAAAACATAGAAATCAACAGGGACATAAGCATTGTTAACCATAATGTGAACATCATTAATACTCCCCATGAGTTTCTTTTTAGCATTATCATTGAGTGGGACATCCAAATAACAATCTTCCAAAGGTGGCAAATCAAGCATTTCATAAATCTTCCTAGGCATAATAGAGACACTAGAACCAAGGTCACATGAAGCTTTGAGATCAAAGTCATTCACTTGCACATTAATAATGGGTTCCCAACTATATTCTACTTTCCTAGGAATAGAAGCTTTGTGTTTTAGCTTCTCTTCCTTAATTTTCACAAGAGCATCTGTAATGTGTTTAGTGAAAGCAACATGCATATCACTAGCGTCAGGACTTCTAGCAAGCTTTTGCAAGAAAAGAATCACTTCAAAAATATTGCAACCATCTATATCAAATCCAAACTTAGCATCACTAGTAGTAGACTCAATAGGCTTAGGCATAGTAGGAGGAGGAACATGGACTTTTTGTGGTTTTGTGGTGTCCATTCTAGTGATGGTGCACAAACTATTGTTTCTATCAATTTCAGCTTCCCTTTCCCACTTAGCATGAAGTTGAGCTAACAGTCTAACATTTTCATCAATAGTAACTTGTATGGCACGAGCAGTAGCAAAGGTATTTTCCATGGTTTCAGGTTTAGCATCCATTTTATTAATCAAGGAAGACTGTGCTTCAGACAGAGAGGAAATATTCTTCTCAACAGTTAAAAGTTTCTCCTCCATAGTCTTGTTAAAAGAAGTTTGTTTACTAATAAAGTCTTTGAGCATGACTTCAAGTTCATAGGGGGCACTTCTAGCATTGTTGTAGGAGTTTCCATAGGTATTGCCATTATTAGGAGGATAAGGCCTATAATTGTTGTTAACACCAAAATTATTCCTATAGGCATTGTTGTTGAAATTGTTGTTTCTAATGAAGTTCACATCAACTTGCTCTTCTTGAGCAACCGAAGAGGCTAAGGGAACACTATTAGGATCTAGAGGAGCTTTCCCATTAACAAGCATAGCCATAATAACATCAATCTTATCACTCAAAGAGGAGGTTTCTTCAACAGAATTTACCTTCTTACCATGTGGAGCTCTCTCAGTGTGCCATTCAGAGTAGTTAAACATCATATTATCAAGGAGCTTTATTGCAGCACCCAAAGTGAGGCCCATAAAAGTACCTCTAGTAGCTGAATCCAACAGGTTTCTTGAGGAGAAGTTCAAACCTGCATAAAAAGTCTGGATAATCATCCAAGCAGTGAGTCCATGAGTGGGACAATTCTTAACCAAAGACTTCATTCTTTCCCAAGATTGAGAAACATGTTCATTATCAAGTTGCTTAAATTTCATAATGTCACTTCTTATAGATATAATCTTAGCAAGAGGATAGTACTTTCCAATAAAAGCATCTTTGCACTTAGTCCAAGAATCAATACTATTTCTAGGCAAGGATAGCAACCATTCTTTAGCTTTCCCTCTCAAGGAGAAAGGAAACAACTTGAGCTTAATAATATCTCCATCTACATCCTTATACTTTTGCATCTCACAAAGTTCAACAAAATTATTGAGATGGACAGCAGCATCATCAGAACTAGCACCAGAAAATTTCTCTCTCATCACAAAATTCAACAAAGCAGGCTTAATTTCATAAAAGGTAGCATCAGGAGCAGGTGGAGCAATAGGAGTGCTAAGGAAATCATTGTTGTTTATGCTAGTGAAGTCACACAACTTGGTGTTCTCAACGGAGTTCATTTTGGCAAAGGTGGGCAAGCCAAAAACAGCAGCTAGAGCAGGAACTAATTTTTTGTGTGTTTTTTATAAGAAAAATCAAACCAAATAAACTATTTTTTTGGAGTTTTTGAAAAGAGGCAAACAAAACCAAGCAAAAGAAACTAAGGAAACTAAAAACAAAGTAAAGAGAAAGGAAGTGGAGGACTCCCCTTGTGAAGACGTCCTTAGCCTCCCCGGCAATGGCGCCAGAAAATCTTGATGCGTGGTGCTTGACCACTTTGTTGGGAAACCCCAAGAGCAAGGTGTGATGAGCACAACAGCAAGTCTTCCCTCAGTAGATACTAAGGTTATCAAACCAGAAGGAGGAAGGAAACGTCACACAGGTGTTGCAAGCAACGTGGAAACCTGCACAACACAAACTCAAGACTTTTCCCCAACGAATCAGTGAGGTTATCAAGCTCACCGGTTTGCTGTAACAAAGGATTAAACATATAGTGTGGAAGGTAATGGTTTGCAGCAAGTAAACATGTAACAGTTGAAGATGTATCAATGGTAAAGATTGTACCGGGGTCCATAGTTCACTAGAGGTGCTCTCCTTAGATAAACAACATGGCATGAAGGGTAAACAAATTACATCAGGGCAATTGACAGGAACTGAGCAAGGCATAACAATGCAATACCAGCCAAAAAGATCCTATGAGAGTCGATTTGGCAATACAACAATATACATAGACCGCCATCCAACTGCATCTATGACTAGAAGTCCACTTTCAGGTTATCATCCGAACCCCCTCCAGTATTAAGTTGCAAGCAACAGAAAACTGCTTTAAGCAAAGTGTGTAAGGTAAACAATCCACTTGTTCTATGAACAAGAGACCGTTGTTTTCTCCCTAGTAGCAATAGCACATCTGCAACCGGAGAGATTTCTGTCACTTCCCTTGGAAACTAGAGGCATGGACCCACTATCGAGCATAAATACCCCCCTTGGAGTCACTAGCAACTACTTGGCCAAGATAGCCACTAACAACGGAGAGCATGCAAGATCACAAACAACACATACATGATAGTATCAAATATATAAAACCATTAATCAATCTGACATAGTAATCTCAATATCCATCGGATCCCCGCTGAAAGAACATGTGGGCCCCCATGTGTGGTTTTGGTAATTAATGACAATCTTTATGGACTAATGTGTGTATTAAGTTATACTTGTAGGATTTGTTCATTGGCATCGCTTGGAGCATGTGTTGGCTTCAAGGTTGATGAAATGAGAAGATGTTGTGCAAGCTCAAAATGCGCCATCTATAGAAGATCTCATGTTTGATTCTTGCCATCCTCGGTGATCATGGATCGATGATGAGGAATCAAGAAAGGCGTTCCATCTTGAGAAGGTCAAGTTCGTCTACATCTAGCTCGAGTGGAATGCTCAAGGCAAATGTATAATCTTGATAGGTTTTCCCTTTTGCCGGTCTCATATTATGTGTGGGAGACCGGGTTTAGGATAGATAACCGTTCTATCAAGAGGGGCTCTCGAATGAGTAACTCGATCATGTCATTCGGAGAGATCTCAAACCTTTGCATACTTGCATCATCGTATTTGGTTGTTATTTTGTCTTATCCATGTGAGGATATAGAGCTTGTGGTAATCTCCATAACAAGCTCTTGTTCATCAAAATTGGATCTTTCGTTTATATCTTGTTGCGATTTTCATCTTGGAGGTTTTCCGGTGTCTCACCAAGTGAGGTATCTCACATTATATTACTTGATACATTCTCACTTGGTGATAACCAATATTTCCACTTTTTATTGGGAAGCTCTTGTCTTCCGTGCCAACCAGCCCTGCGTTGACCCGCGTCGCGCTCGCCGCTCATATGCGCTCTTGCCGCCTTCGCTCTGCTCCCACTCGCGTCTTGCTTGCCCGCTATTTATCGTGGCCTTTCGCCTCATTGCCTCGCTTTCGGCCCAGCTAGCCGAGCTCTCACGCGCGTTGGTCGTTCGCTTGCCTCGTGCTTGATTCCCTTGCACCGCTTTCCCTTGCCGCCTCGCTACATTGACCCGCGTTGCTGGGTGCGTCGCTCGCCTGGGCGGTAGTACCGCTTGTGGCCGGTACTACCGGTTCAGGCCGTTTTATTGTTTCAACGGGTAGAAAATCGGGGCCTCTATATATAGTTGCCTTTTGTCTTTTTGAGAGCTTCTTCTTCCTCCATTAGTCTAAGCTTTGTCTACACTTGCTCTAGATTTTGAAGCTTGATTAATCTCTTCCCCTCCGATGATTCTTGCCCATATTTGAGTGGAAGAGAGAGGATATCTAGATCCACGTTTTAACCTAACCGATTCATCTCTTTGTGAGTGTATCTTTGGGGATCTAGATTTTGGGGGATTTTGTGTTATTTGATTCCTCCTCTCTTTTTCCCCAATAGCTTTAGTAGCTTTGTTGGAACTTGAGAGTGAGGGATTGGAACATCTTTGCGGTGTTCTTTCCATTTGCATTCGGTGCATCAGTTTGTGTTCTCCTCGAAGGATTTGGTTAGAGTTACTCATTGGAGCTTGTCCCTCTTGGGTTCTTGGAACCCTAGATGGTTTTGTGGCCTTGGTGGCGTTGAGGCCTTGGTGGCGTTTTTTGGGAGCCTCCAATTAAGTTGTGTAGAAGTGCCCCAACCTTGTGAGAGGTTCTGGTTGCCATCGACAAGTGCACCGATAGTGGAAGCGTGGTTCGATCCCATTGGGGTGAGATTCACCGGAGAATAAGGGAGGCCTTTTGTGGAGTTGGTGGTTTCATACCACCCCCTCTCCAAACAAGACGTACTCCATGTTGGGAGGAACTCGGTAAAATATCGTCGTCCCCGCGTTCCTCGGTTATCTCTATACCTGAGCTATTTACTTATGCACTTACATTGTGATAGCCTTCGTGCTTGAAGTAATCTATATCTTGAAATCACATTGTTGATTGTATTGCTTAGCATAAGTTGTTGGTGCACATAGGGGAACCCTAGTTGTTCTAGGTTGTGCTTGACAAAGTAAACGCTAGTTTTATTCCGCCTTTGTTGACCCACTCTAGGAAAAGTTTTAATAGCCTATTCACCCCCTCTAGGCAACATCTGTATCCTTTCACCCGCAAACACAACATGCATGATTACAAAGAGATTAGATCTTGATCATGAACGGAGATCATAATATCTATACATGAAAGAACGCGGAGGAGATACAACCATCTAGGTACTACATGGACCCATAGTCCAAGGTGGAACTACTCACGCTTCATACCAGAGAGAAGGCCTCCGGGATGATTTCCCCTCCGGCAGGGTGCTGGGAAGAACTTCAGATCCCCCTGATCTAGGGACGACGGTGGCGGCGGATACAGAAGGTTTCGTGGATTTTTGATTGGGTCCTAGGGTTTCTGCATCGGGGGCTTCTTATAGGCGAAGAGGCGAGGCTGGGAGGCGGCCAAGGGCCCCACACCCTACCCAGGCCCGGGGTGGGCCCATCCACGCCTAGGGGGGTTTGCCCGCCCTGGTTCGCTTCTCCGTATCGTCTTCTGGCTTCGTGTCCCCCACGGTAAAATATTGACTTTGGCTTTTGTCCCATCCAATTCTGAGAATATTGATTTTCTGCCTTTATGGAACCAAACAGAAGAAAACAGGCAACTGTCACTGTGGCAACTTGTTAATAGGTTAGTTCCAGAAAAGATATAAAAACACCTCAAAGTGAATACAAAGCAAAGCAAAGTAGATACTAAACAGGCATGGAGCATCAAAAATTATAGATACGTTTCCGACGTATCAGTGAGATGTGTCGTACCTCCTTCATGTCTATCCATTTGTGATTGTTGTAGTGATTATTAATCTTTTAGAATGATTATCTATGTTCGCCTAATGCTTGTTATCTAATTTAAAGGCCCAGGTAACATGATCTAAATATATCATAGGTATGAACTTGTGTGCTAGCGAATCGGCGACTCCCAAGTGACACGGCTGATATCAATGATGAGCTAGCATCACCCGAGGACAACAAGGAATCATCAAGATTAAAGCCTTGATCTAGTCACAAGACCTTAATTGATGTGCTAACCATTGTCGTGGTAACATACAGACGGATCATTGGGACTAGGAAGAATTGTCCATGAGGACTTCTAGTCGGTATATGGGTTGCTTGCCTACTCACTTACAAATAAGAAATATCACAATTACTTATTCCACTTTATCCATTTAGCACATTCACTATCACCATGAACCATTTATTTCCGCGCCTAACTTCTCATCTGCAGGAACCCCAAACTCGTTTCCAACCTTTACTTTTATGCAATTTACTCCTTATTTACTTCCTATGCAAGTTGCATCTATCTTTTACTCACCACCTTCCACCATAAGCAATTGCAGTCAATTCACTCAAGACTTGTGACACCATGAGTATGACAGAGACGTCTCCAAAAAGCACTTACCGAAGCTCCTTATTGGGATCGATATAAAAATTGGAATTAATACTTCTTCGAAAACATTTTGTAACGAACCTATGCACTTGAAGGCCATCAAGATATTTTCTGGCGCCGTTGTTGAGGAGCTAAGCGCTAAGTGTTGTTTCTTGACAACGCAGTTGTTGACACCATTCATGATCTCTGTTAAAGACAGAGGTACCACTCGATCAGGAAGAACTTATTTACCTCCATATATTGATCGTATTCCAACTGAAAGACATCTAGATTTTATTGAAAAAATTCTAACTTAAATACCGTAGACATGAACAACTTGATTCTATTGATGGCACACTTGACCATCACCTGTGGGGCTGAACCTAAGCTACCATTGGGATAATATGGGAATCCATGCATGCACTTAACAAATATACCTATTCTTTGTCCTAAACTTGAAGGCTAAGAATTTGAAATATATCCTAAGCTAATTTATATGATGAAAGAAATTTCTTTCGCAGGAAAATAAGAAGAAGATCCTAGTGACCACTTGACAAGGGTCTACGACCTTTGTGCTACTCTTAAACTAGCAAGTTCACCAATAGACTTTGTACTCCTTATACTCTTTCACTAGTCACTGAAAGATAATGCTTTTACTTGGTTATAATCATTACGTAATCAAACTATAAAATGCTCGGGAAGATTGCATCTGAGAATTCGTGCATAAATATTGTTCATTCTCAAAAATCATGCAAATTAAACGTAGCATACCAAACTTTCTTCAAACAGTAGGAGAACACTTTTATCAAGCATGGAATAGATTTTAGGCAACGATTATGAAAGTCCCAAATCATGGTTTCAAAGAACATTTGATTATTCAATATTTTTACAATGGACTTAATGATGAAACAAAAGAGATGATTGATCTATCTGCAGGGGGAGATATATGTAACCTAACATTACCATAATGTTTAAATCTTTTTGAGGTAAGTTACTTTAATGATGAACAATACAATCCAACTGAGGATGTTGAACCACAAAAAGGTATGATCCACATACCCTTAGATCTCATTCCTGAAGTTAAAAATTCCATGGAAGAAAAAGGTATAGCCTCAGAACTTGTTAAAGAAACTAAAGTTGGTATTCTTCAAACTTATGTAATAGAAGATGATATATATTTTGTCATGCAAAAGTTTATGTATCAACAAAATTTCCATGAGAAAAATTACAAACGTCTGATGAAACGGGAAAAGAATATAAGGGACCTCACTGAAGTCTTTGATGACTTGGATCATGCTACAAAACATTTAGATATATATATAGGTATGGTTAAAGCACAATGTGATCAAATAATTGAAACCCAAAAATTGATTTTCAACCAAGGAAATTTTGGTACTGTTTCTACTAACATTGTTACTAGACGTGGTACAGGAACACAGGAACCACAGGGTCCGCCTTGGTATCAATAAGAACACGCTCGCAAGGCAAGAGAAACTCAGGAGATGAGTCGAGAAAAAGAGGACATTGTGGATCCTCAAGATGACATAGATTATGAAGCTTAAAAATAGATCACGAGGCTTCTAAGATAAGACATGAAGAAGAAGGAGATAAACATAAACTATATGATTCAGATGATGAGACAGTTGACTCAAGGGAGGAAGCCTATCTTAGAAAGGAGCAAGAAGAACAAGTTATTGATTCACGTGAAGAACACGTTAATAAGCAAAAGGCAGCGACAAGGAAAACTAAGAAAGACACTCCACCGGTTCCAAAGGTAAAAGAGAAGGTAATACCAACCAAAAAGAAAATTCCTTATCCTAATCGGCTTCAATATGAGCTGGATAAAGCTATTTATGATTTTTTTTCCAAGGCACTAGGAAGTATTCTCCTAGAACTTCCTTTAGCTGATGACATTCAAGTTCCTACTAATAATTTATGCAAGATATTCTTTATAGAAAAAAGAAGGTAACCAAGACCGTAGTAGTAATGACAAGCTTTGGAGATAAGCTGTCTGCTAAGCTTGGAGACCCAGGTATACCAACCATCTCCTGTGCAATTGGGAAAACCAACATATTCAACGGTCTTTGTGATTTAGGAGCAGGTGTTAGTGTTATGACTTATTCCTTATTTAAGAAATTGAACTTAGGAGAGTATTCTGTTGGCTGCGCTAGGTTGATGTAGGAGCGCTTCGTTGGGAACCCCAAGAGCAAGGTGTGAAGTAGCATAGCAGCAAGTTTTCCCTCAGTAAGAAACCGAGATTATCGAACCAGTAGGAGGAAGGAAACGTGTAACATCCCTAAAATCATGTTTCAAACTCATGCATATCATCCATGCATCCATGATCATATAGAGTTCATTCAAACAAAACAATTCAAAAACAGGAGCTTATGAGCTCATTATTTTATGTGATCAGCATTTGAAACAAATGCTACTCTCTAATGAGAGATTGTTGTTCATGAAACCAAACCTTGTTGTCTTATTGCTCTCAGGTTGTTTTGCTAGATTGCCAAGGTTTAAAACCAAAATTTCAAAGCAATTACAATTTGAAAACCAATTTCAAAACCAATATAAAACAAGTGCTATGTCACTGTTATTTTTTATTTTATTCCAAATGACTAAGCCAATTCAAAGTGACCACTTGGTTTTATGCCCATATTTGTGACTATTGCACACTGCAAAAATCCTGAAAAGATTTGAATTCAAATAGAGTTTGAAATCATTTGAAAATCATTCCAGAAAATCAAATCAGAAATAGAAAAGGAATAAATAAAATGAAAAGGCCAGCGCCAGGGTTTGAGCCCATCAACAGATCCAGCCCAGCTAGCCCACCCGGGTTCCCTCTCTCTCTCTTTCACTCACAGACGCACCCGCAGAGAGACTGACGCCAGGACCCCACCCCCACTCTGTTTCTCTCGCAGACAACTGGGCCCCGTCCACGTCACCGTCGTCTTCCCCAAAATCTCGCGAAGAACACGTCGCACTGGCCGTTGCTGGCGTTGATTCCGCGGCGTAATTGCCATTGATTCTGCAGGCGTTTCTTGTCGAGCCCTTGCCTACTTAAACTCCTCTACACCGCGGCCATTTCCCCTCACTCAATTTTCTCTCCACGCCACCAGGCTGCTCGCAACTCACCAAACACCGCCGCTGCTCCGACGACCTCCGGCGTGCGATTCCGGTAAGACCCCGTCGCCCCTTGCTGTCTAAGTTGGCCAGAATGATCACAACATCCATGCGCATCTTCTCAACCTATTGGTGCATGCTAGGACCATCTGGAGACTCGCCAACGATGACGACTGCAAGCACCCGACGCCTTCTTCTTCTCCGGCGAATGATTGCGGTAAGCACTGAGCGCCCCTTGACCTCTCTCGCATACGACTAGGTTTGCCTCGTCCTTGCGCAGCTACTGATGCCTCTGGTTCATGCTAGGAAGGCCCAGAGCGTCGGCAACAACTTCGTCTGCAACCACCCGACGCCGTGCACAACTCCGACGAGCTCCCTCAGCCACTACAGCGCGCCCCTTGACCATCCATCACCACCTCGAGCATCAGCATCGCACGGCGAGATCGGTAAGCCCCTTCCCCCTCTCCCGCGCGACCTAGAACGCCAGCTCTGCCACTGACAGAGGCGCCGCCGCCTGTCGCCGCCGCTAGCGCCGCCACTAGATGGTCAGTCAGGAACGTTGTATCCAGATCGTGCGGATAGGATAGAACGCGAGCGAAGCGGTAAGAATAGATCTGAGCCGCGCGATTAAGTAAGATCTAGCGGCTCAGAAGCGTGATCCGACGCGAAACGGTACGCGCCAATCAGAGCGTGACGCGTGGCTAGGGTTTAGATTTAAAACAGAATTTGAATCAGATTATTGTTTGAATTTGATTTAGATATAACTTTTGATCCCCACGTTAGAATTTGACAAATTTTATACCGTTGGAATCAGGAGAGCAAGCTATTTCTGATTATGCAATGTGTTTAAAGTTTTGCTTCTGTTAAAATGGTTTCTTTTGCAGAAACTTGTGTAGGGCTATTTTGATTATGTGAAATATTTAGGATTTGTTTTAGAGGTTAAATCAATATTGTTTGGCAAGTTTTTAACTTGTTAGTGATTCAGTACTGTTTACTTGCTTGGTTGAATTTTAAAAATCATCATTTACCATCTTGCATGCATGCATATATTTTTGATTGTATATGTTTTGTGTGTAATTTGTTGCTACCAATCTTTGTGTAGATTTTGGTGCTAGTGATTGTGATTGTGAGGAGTGATACTCTCTGTAACACCCTCAGAATCGACCCTATGCAAGTTTTAGTGAAACCCGCCAAACCTACATAGAAACGATTCAAAGGTGCCCACCAGGCACTTTCGTGCGGGTGGAAAACGAAGTAATAACATTACACAACAGTCCTCGATGGTACCCACAGAACAGATATATATATAACAACGACTCAAAGAGTCAAGAATACAGATATAATATACAAAGATCCAAATCACCTGGAAAATGATAGAGCGTCCGACTACGGACAAGATGCAAATGGGGCTAAGAGCCCTGAAGAATAACCAATGGCGTCCATAACCCTGCCCAGGCCAAGCCGGAAGGGTAACCCTGCTAACAACGTCGATCTCAAAACCTGCTTCAACAAAAGGGGTGCCGAAAAAGGGCAAAGGAAAAAGAGGAGCGTCAGTACTGAGGCCAGTACACGACGAGGCTAGAATTCGGCGGTCCTCGCCTACATAGATATGGTGGACTGAAGCGGCAGCGGCAACATGCACTAAACAACCTATAGAGACTCGGTACAACTGACGACTATCAGAGAGGGGTAAGTAAGACCTATTCGGAACCAACATGATGCGACCACCAAACAAACCCATCCTGGTGTTTCCCCCTCGAGACCAAACGAGGAAGTCAACTAAGGAACTCACACGGTTGGCATTTTTATTTATTCAGTTCTTGTTGCAGCAATTACTAGTCAAGTATAGATAATCATCCTGATAAAATAAGCAGTGGGCCGTTTTAGTTAACCATTCCGTTATAGTTGCCACACTTACTAGTCAGATACAATTAGCATGAGATAACCCAAAACCCAGCAGTTGTTGGTGCTTTTATTTAGCCATTCCGTTGTAGTTGCAATACTTACTAGTCAGATACAATTGTCGCAAGCGACACACCAAACAGGCAATTGTTGGCAGTTTTATTTAGCCATTCCATTATAGTGAAGCTGATTACTAGTCATTATAAAGTCAAATTTATAGCACTACTTTAGTTATAGTTGTCTATGATCGAGATCAGGCTCCAAGTCGTCCATAATCATGACACGGCTTTCGTAAAGTTTTACCCAGGGTGCACCAATAGCAACACACACTCGATCAACCTCGGAAAACCAAATCAAAACCCAACGAGGCTTTCACGACAAAGCAATCACAAGATTCAGAAATATTTCCGGGCCACCCATTAAGCTACCCATAACGGTTAATGACTCGAGACGGACTCAAGGTTTGGGTGGACGGCCAGAACGATCGGGAGCCAAAACTGGGCTTGTCGACACCGCGGAATCGTGTCCCGATCCTAAACAGTACAGGTGCTCCTCGCACAATCGTAAATAAAGCAGTAAAGCATGGCATAAGTACAGGATAGTAATAAAACCTCAAACTAGTTTGTGGCCCCAAGAAATAAGAATGAATCAAGCTCTCGCTCAGGGGGTCCCATAATCCTCCCGGATGTGGATAGCGCGATAAATCAAGGAACAAGTATCAAGCACTCGGGGTCCTACGGGACACAAGTGGACGGTTAACAACCAAATTACATCTATTGCCCACCTGTGCCTCTGCTTACCTACTTCAATTTTAGTTGTTAAGCAGGAATTAAAGTGAACGATAAGTAAAGCCATAATCATCTCCAACGTCAAACATGCGGCCATACTCCAACAACTGTGGTACTGGACGACACGCAACAGCACTTGAGCGAGCGATTACGACGCGCAAGTCCAACTATCTACCAAACAACAGGTAATAGGAGGTGTCCATGGCAATATAAGGCTGCGAGGGATATCACGGGTACGAAAACTAGAGCATCGCAACACAGATAGCAATAGATCAACATGAGGGAATAAATACTATAAAAGTAAGATAGGTAGAAAGGGGGAGATGCTCGCCTGAAAACATTGCCGAAGGTTCATCCAAAGGTCGGGGCGAAGCTCACATCAACTCAACGGCCTTATCCGCGAAGAACCAAAACACTAGAATAAACACCGGATGGACTATTTAATACTACGGCAAAAGATCGGGCATGATGCATGTATGAGTATGACATGGCAAAGGTGCGATGCAATTGGGCAATATTAAGCGGAACCGGGGGTCCCGACATTTAGTTGAACGGTTCAAGTTGTTTAACTACCCCGCAAATTAAATGTTGTATTAGCAAGGCAAAAGATAGCACCGGTTTGCTACACAAATTTAAATGGGACCAATATACGACTAGATTTGCCCGCATATGGGCCCCATATTTAATTATAAGGTGAATCGGCATAAGGCCCCCAAACCACAGACGAGTATGCATGCATGAACAATTTAATATGCGACAGGTTTATATTTCATTTTATAAAATAGGGCTCAGGAAGGGAATCACACATCGGGGTCGAAGATCTTGGTTAGGGTTCGACGGGTTTCGACAGGGCTCAGGGTTCGACGGAAGCGGGATCGGATGACGGAGTAGATCTGGCGTTCCGGGAAGAAGTGCTTGTCGTATGCGCATCGGCGTTCTTGGCGTTCGGGTTCTCGATTCCGCATTTGGGGCGAAGGTCTTGTCGCATGTGTGGTCGCCGGGATCGGTCTTCGGGGTCCGGGCATCTTATCCATGCTGGAGAACTTGTCGGCAATTATTCTTGGTGATCCTTGTCTGATTTGTCGTTGCCACCGAGGAAGATCATGTCGGCCGTGACGGTGGTCTTGACGGTTCCGGGAGGAAGAACTTGGGTCGGCATTGGGTCGGCCTGGTGCTCGGATATAAGTACTTGTCGTTCTCGTGGCGATCATGATGTGTCGTGGAATCTCAACACAAGCTTGTCCGACTTGTTGTAGAACTTGACGGGCCGCGGCGCACTTTGTCAGCTCTTTTTACGGAGGGAGATGGTGGCGTTGAGTGGCCCACACAGGTGGTGCACGGGTCAACCTAGGCGGAGATCGGTCAGAGGCACAACCATGGGCGTGAGGCGCGGCGTCAGAGAGGGCCCACACGCAGGAGGGACTCGGCGTCTCTCAAGGCGAGGGCCTCCTCAGCAGGCCCAGAAGGGTGGCCGGCAATGACGACGGGCGCCGGAGGAAGCGAGGGGGTGCCGGGCAAGGCGAGGCGAGGCCAGCGTAGGGGCGCGACAGAGGCAGCGAGATGGGGTCGGCGACAGGCAGGGCGCCGAGGAGGGGCCGTGGTGGAGGCGGTGAGGCTGGCAGACGGGCCTGCGACGGCGCTGCCTGCAGACGCCGAGGACGGGAGGAGGGAGCGCGAGGCTCACGGAGGCCGGGACGCTGCTCGGCGGGACGGCGCCGAGACACGGGGAGGAGGCGCCAAGGTCGGTGGAGGCCGGAGGGTGGAGGCGGGCGCCGGGAGGAGCAGAGGCGGGCCGACGAGCGAAGGAGACGGGAGGCCGAGGTCGGGACGTGGGCGGAGGCTCGGCCTGACAGGGCGCGGCCGAGCGCTGGGTCGGTGCATGGCGGTGAAGAAGGCGAGGCCGGGGGTGCTCGGCCGGGTGGCGAGGCGAGACGAAGGATTTGAGGGAGCGGCGCCGATGGAGGAAGGAAGAACTGCAAGGCGAGGGGGAGGAGGGCAGCCGCTGGTTGGCGAAGCTTGGCGGCCGAGAGGGGCGAGGAAGGAGGGCGGCGAAGGCGGTGGAGGCAGGTGGCCGGAGGGAGGAGAGGGGCGGTGGCGGCGCCGGAGAGAGAAGGCGAGGCCGGAGGTCGACGGCGATGGGGAGGAGGAGGCGGGGCCGGAGGAAAAGGAGAAGGAGAGAGGCGCGGGGTGAGGGAGGCGTCGGTGGGAAGGAGAGAGGTGGTGGTGGGCCAGGTGGTGGGGTCGGGAAGAGGAGCGCGTGGGGGTGGACGTGCGGGGGTGGGGGCCCATGGGTGGGTGTGAGTGGAGAGGGAGTGCTGTGTGGGTGGGGCCCGGCGCGGTGGAACCCGGTTGGAAGGGAGAGGGGTAGGTGAGGGCTAGGTGAGAGAGAGAGAGAGGGGAAAAGAGGGGGATTGGTGAGGTGGCAGGGTGGGTAGGAATTGGGGGAGAGGGTGAGGTGGCGAGCTGTGAGAGGTGGGTACGATAGATTTGGGTGGGAATAGGTTTAGGGTTTGGGGCTTTGTGTTAGTTGGTAAATATTTACGGTGTTGTTTTTGTTTCAAATCTTTTTAGCAAAAACTTGTAGGCAAATAATTTGACAGGTAATTATAAGTCTTATTTTGAAATAAGAGAAGGGCGTTTTTAGAAAACAAAAATAGGCTTATTGGAAATAGTTTCAGACAAACAAATGCATGATGATGACGATGCAATGCACAAAACAATGCGATTTTCTAGTAGTGGTTTTGCGGGATGCCACACTCTCCCAACTACCAAGGCAAGTGGTACTTCATGAATAATTTTATCCTATGTTTTCTACTAAGCATTAGAAATATTTTGTTAGACTTGCATGTTATATTTTGCTTATATGCCATGTTGGGAAATCCTAGTAGATGTAGAAATGCTAGGAAATTTCTAAGTTAAGTTACTATCTATGCCATGCTTAGCCTAGCTAGTAGCAAACAAGGGTTGGTGAAAATATACATGCCATGATGAAAATATTTCTAAGTCTTTGGACTTGTGTTTTACCTAATAAAACAACTACGTTAATGAAACACCTGGGTGGAATGGAAGGTTTGGTTTATGTTGAGTGGTTATACAAGGCCCATTTTTATGGTTTACCTTGTGTATCTCACTTGTGGTAAGCCACCCAGGAACAAAGAGATTTTAGAGGCCAAGTGTTAAGAAGCTTCTAGTGCAGCCACTTGGCAATATGGGCTCTGCCTGGATCACATAAGTTGCTAGAACTTAGCCATTAGGATAGTTGGTGGTAGTGGGAATGATAGGTTGGAGCGTGTCCATTTGGTCTAAGGGAAGGCTTCTGAAAGGTCCTGTCTTAGTGAAACCAAGTCTGGTGGGGAAAGTGCACAACCTCTGCAGATGGAAAAATCTAAGTACTTAGCCAAGTCCATGGCAATGGACAACTTGAGCATCAAGGCATGGAAGCTATCAAGAATCTCCTCATCCCAATTTCTAAGTAAAAACTTGTGGGTGAACAAGGGTGAAGGACCTCAATGTCTATTGGTGGTTCCTTGGGAAAAGTTTTGACAAAGAAAAACTTAGTGATTTCAACTAATAGGAAAAACCTATTTTGAGCAAAGCAAGCCAAGCTACACTTAGCCAAATCGCATATAGTATCTAGTCCACTTAAATTTTTTACTCAGGTATCACTTGCCAATACTATTCCAAAGTATTGACCCACCGTGGTCAGAATTGTGACGTTGCAGGTTACTCTGATGAGGATTAGGTGTCATGAGTCTACACTCAACATGTTTGCCTGTGGAACATGAAGATGAAGACTTTTATTTATTTGCTTATTCAAACTCTTGTATTAGGCCTGTGGCCTTGGAGTTGTAAAGACTATGTTTATCTCTGGAATGGCTGTAATAAATGACCTTTGTATCTGTGTACTTCATCTTAAACTGTGGATGCTAGCAATGATCCAGGGACTAGCATTGCAATCACAGGGATCCTTTTCCTTTATAAAGGAGGGATCTTACAGATTGTATCAGAGCACTATGTTGCCTGTAGGATTATGAACCTAGGATTGGAAACCACCAAGGAAAAAGTTTCAACTTCTACACTTGTCTATTCTTCTCGTAAAACTTTCCTAATCTTCTCTCTCATCTTTATTTGTAGATGAACTCCATCAACGAAGCCGTGAGGAAAGGACCACTCATGACAATGACTTTGGAGTGTGAGACAGAATTCCCCAAGGCTCTCAAGGACCTCATGGTTGCATTAGAGATACAAGGTGCAGCTGTGTATAAGGGTGTTCATGTGATGGATGAAGGAGTGGAATACTGGTGGGTGCAACTTCACTTGTATAAAAACAAGGAAGACAACCACCAGGAAAAAGGATTCTGCATGTTCACCAATTCAGTGGTGCACACTACATTCTTTGAATCAGCAAGGGATGCAGCTTGGAAGACCATCAAAGAACTTGGTGATAGAGTCAAGTGCAGAATGCTCAACCTCCAAAATGATCTAAAGAAAGAGAAGGAACATACCCAAGAGTTGGAAGCCACGAACCAAACCTTAAGAGGAGACATTATAGACTTAGTGATGGAGTCATGTGAGCAAGATAGGCTGATTGCTTCTAGAAACATTGTGTTAGCCAACAGATCCAGTGAGATAGGATTGTAAACGTACTTCGTTAGTTGGACCACCACCTATCACCTTATTTTCCAAATGTTGCTTTAAAATAAGTTGAACCTTGGTTGTTGTTATGGTTTCATGTATGCATGACTTGTGTGTTTTGCTTTCCAAGGATATGTATGTGATGTTTTGTCTTTTGTTTTATCTTGATTTGTGTTGTTCTAACTTTTCTATCTTATAAATAGATGCCTACTGTTACCATCAGCACTGTTGAGGAGTTCCAGGTTACCCGCTTTGGTCCTCGTATCGTTGAGCTTACTACTTTGCTCAATCTCCCTCTTCCTACCATCATGGTGCTTCCCCTCACCAAGTTTGAGAGGAAGGACCTTTGGGGCTTCAAGGTCAACCAGCCCGGATGCCAGACAGAGCCTACCACGGAGGCCATTGTCTTAAAGCTCATGCACGATGACAAGGAGAGAGGCCTTGAGGTAGTCATGCAGGATCTGATAGGACGTCTGCTAGGGAGACACTCCCGACAGGTTAGAGGTACCCACTTCCACGTCTTCGGAAGACGTGATGAGGATGGAGAGTCCATCGACTTCGAGGACGATTCGAGGGACGCAGCAGAGCCGATTCGCCTGTACCTCCAGGACTTAGAGTCTCTCATTAGGCACGTGGACACTGACAGGACCAACGTCATGCTCAACAATGACGAGCTCCAGGTGCAGCTTCACGATAAGGACAAGCTCTTCGCGGAGCAAGACGAGATAGTCAAGTAAATGGAGACGAAGTTCGAGAGCCAGGACAGGAAGTTCAAGAGTCAGGAGAAGCGTGTCCAGGATAGGAACAAGAAGATCCGGAACATGACTGAAGAACTGCAGTCCAAGGACTTCGAGCTCGAGCAGCAGCAGACGGTGATTGAGAGGCTTCATTCCCAGAAGAGGGCTCTCAAGACCAAGATAGAGACTTTGACCACTAGTGTCGAGGAATACAAGACCGCGATGGAGAATGCGGGTCTTACCTTTGTCGAGGAGGAGATTGATGCCGAGGAGTAGATTTGACTACTCATTTATCATTTATTACCATACTTGTTGTTTGAGAACTTGTTATTTGACCATCCGACATGTGGATGGCTTGCTACTTGTGTGTTTTACTTTGTGAACTTGTTATCTTGTTGTTGAACCTTTATCCTTTTGTTGCATGCTTTGTGTTTGCTTATGTGATGTAATGTGCATGAAAGCATCTATGGGTATCTCATTCTTATCTCTATTTGAACAAACCACAGATGCCTCCCCGTCGTGCAAACCCCAACCCCAACAATAACAACAACAACATCACTCCAGAAATGCAACAAATGATGACCGCTCAGACTCAGCTAATGCAGATGATGACGACGTTCATCCAGAACCAAAACAACAACAACAACAATAACAACAACAACAACAATAACAACAACAACCCACCGGGTTTTGATATGCTTACCAGGTTCTTGAGATTGAGGCCAGCAAAGTTCTCAGGGACGACTGATCCCATGGTGGCCAATGATTGGCTACGTTCTGTGAATAAGGACTTGGTAACCGTGGGCTGTACTGATGCTGAAGAAGTCAGATTTGCAGCACATCTGCTAGAGGGACCAGCCGCCACATGGTGGGACAACTTCCAGATCACCAGTCCCATAGAAGATGTGACATGGGATGTCTTTGAGGATGGCTTTTGCACTGCTCATATCTCATCTAGAGTGATGAGTCTGAAAAAGAAGGAGTTCCATAACCTGAAGCAGCGCCACCGCAGCGTGGCTGAATATATTGAGGAGTTCAACAATCTGGCGCGATATGCACCAGATGAAGTTGACACCGATGCTAAGAGGAAAGAAAAGTTCCTCGAAGGGTTGAATGATGAGCTGAATCTGCAGTTGGCTGTAGCATATGTTCCCACTTATCAGTATCTCTGTGACAAGGCTGCTATTTTGGAGAACAAAATGAAGCAAGTTGAGAGCAGGAAGAGAAAGCACTCAGACAAGCACATCTCGGGATCGTCTCACAAACGTTCCCATTATGATGACAGTGGAAGCTCAGGATCCCACAAGCATGGGAAATTCAACAAGCACCACAACCACAACCGTCATGACAACAAGCATCACCGTAGTCATGACAATGACAAGTACAAGAACCACAAGGGTGGATACAAGAGCCACCACAGTGGTAATGGAAGTGGAAGTGGAAGCCAGCCTGTCAAGAAGGACATAAGTCAGGTTGAATGCTTCAAGTGCAAGAAGATGGGGCATTATGCAAATGAATGCCCAGAAAAGAAAGTTGAAGGACCCAACAAGCCCAACCCTTTTCAGAACGGACAACTGAACCACATCAGTGTGGAAGAGGTCTATGAGGAGCCTAATGCTGTTGCTGGTAAGTTCAGACTCAATTCTATTCCAACATTTGTTCTTTTTGATACTGGAGCATCGCATTCATTCATATCAAAAGCATTTGTTGATAGAAATGGGTTTCCAATTGAAAACATTGGGTGTCCAATAAAATTTAGTTCTCCGGGTGGAGATATGATAGTAAATCTTGGATGCCGGGATCTAGTAATAGAGTTTGGAAAGCATAAATTTCCAGTGAGTCTGATAATCGTAGATTCCCAAGGACTGGATGTAATATTGGGAATGTATTGGATGGATAAGTATGAAGGAGTACTAGATTGTGCTAATCGTACTGTTGCACTCACAACCCCAGAAAGAAAACAGATTAAATTCAAGTCCAACTTTGAATCAAAAGGAAGTAAGCTAAATTCTCTTAAGGGGGTTAGCATGGACAGTGTGCCAATTGTGAGTGAGTATCCGGATGTGTTTCCGGAAGAATTGCGGGGAATGCCACCAGATAGAGATGTGGAGTTTCTTATAGATTTGGTACCAGGATCTGGACCAATAGAAAAGAGACCATATAAAATGTCAGTTGATGAACTGAAAGAACTCAAGAAACAACTTGGAGAACAGTTGCAGGAAGGATTTATTCAACCAAGTTCTTCATCTTGGGGAGCCCCAGTTCTGTTCGTGGAGAATAAATATAGAAGTCAAAGGTTATGCATAGATTACCGTTCACTCAACGAGGTAACTATCAAGAACAAATACCCTTTGCCTAGAATCAATGACTTGTTTGATCCGCTAGAAGGAGCTTGTGTGTTCTCAAAAATTGATCTCCGGTCAGGCTATTTTCAACTCAAGATAAGAGAACAAGACATACCTAAGACAACGTTCACTACAAGGTATGGATTGTATGAGTATACCGTAATGCCATTTGGTTTGACCAATGCTCCAGCATACTTCATGAATATGATGAACAAGGTGTTCATGGAATTCCTTGACAAGTTTGTTCTCGTTTTCATCGACGACATCTTAGTCTACTCCAAGAGCAAAGAAGAGCATGAAGGACATTTGCGTTTGATACTTGAGAAGTTAAGAGAACATAAACTTTATGCCAAATTCAGCAAATGCGAATTCTGGTTGAATGAAGTTGGATTTCTTGGACATGTTATGACAAAGGATGGTGTAGCAGTTGATCCTGCTAAAGTTTCAGCTGTAACTGAATGGGAATCTCCCAAGTCCGTGAAAGAAGTTCGTAGTTTCCTTGGCTTAGCAGGTTACTACAGAAGGTTCATTGAGAATTTCTCTAAGGTTGCTAAGCCTATGACTGAATTACTAAAGAAAGACAAGAAGTTTGCTTGGTCTGAAGGTTGTGAACTCAGCTTTCAGGAATTGAAGAAGAGACTTGTGACAGCACCCGTCTTGTGTCTACCAGATTTGGAAAAAGATTTCCAAGTATATTGTGATGCATGTCATCAGGGTTTGGGTGCAGTACTTATGCAAGACGGTAAAGTTGTGGCTTATGCCTCGAGACAACTCAAAACTCATGAAGTGAACTATCCTACTCATGATTTAGAGTTAGCCTCTGTTGTCCATGCACTCAAAACATGGAGACACTATCTTTTGGGAAAGCGTTGTGAAGTGTTTACAGATCACAAAAGTTTGAAGTATATCTTCACCCAGAAGGAAATTAATATGAGACAGAGAAGATGGTTAGAACTTATCAAGGACTATGACTTAAGTTTGCAATACCACCCCGGTAAAGCAAATTTTGTAGCAGATGCTCTAAGTCGTAAGGTTTTTGTGAATGGCCTTACCAAAGGAGAATTGCCAGATGATTTGTGTGCCCAATTTAGAAAACTCAGATTGGAGATTGTGCCTGAAGGACATCTCATGACTTTGGATGTTCAACCAACTTTGTTGGACAAGATCGAAGAAGCCCAGAAGATTGATAAGGAAATCGAAGAGATCAAAGAAAATATTGGCAAAGGAAAGGCCAAAGGGTTCCATGAAGACAAACAAGGTACTTTATGGCATGGGAAACGTATCTGTGTTCCACAAGATCCGGAGCTTCGGAAACTGATTTTGCAAGAAGCACACAACTCACCGTATTCCATTCATCCGGGTAACACCAAAATGTACATGGACATGAAGGAAAGATTTTGGTGGAATAATCTCAAGAAAGACATCGCCGAACATATTGCTTTGTGTGATGTGTGTAGTAGAGTGAAGGCGGAACATCAGAAACCAGCAGGTTTGCTTCAACCACTACCTATTCCTGATTGGAAGTGGGACAAGATTGGTATGGATTTCATTACCGGATTATCAAGGACCCGGTCAGGATACGATTCTATTTGGGTAGTAGTGGATCGCCTAACTAAAGTGGCTCATTTCATACCCATGAAGACAACTTATACAAGTGCTAAGTTAGCCAAAATCTACATGAGTAGAATTGTATGTCTACATGGAGTGCCCAAGAGTATTGTGTCTGATAGGGGAACTCAATTCACTTCCCATTTTTGGAGACAGCTACATGCTTTGGGAACGAGGTTGGAATTCAGTACTGCTTTTCATCCTCAAACCGATGGACAAACAGAAAGGACTAATCAGATTCTTGAAGACATGTTGAGGGCATGTGCCTTAGACTATGGAGCCAGTTGGGATGAAAGTCTGCCTTACGCAGAATTTTCTTATAACAACAGCTATCAAGCCAGTATTGAGATGGCACCATTTGAGTTTCTCTACGGAAGGAAGTGTACCACCCCATTGTTATGGAATGGTGTGGGAGAAAGAAGTTTATTTGGACCAGATCTCATCAAAGAAGCCGAAGAGAAGGTCAAGTTGGTCAAGGACAGGTTGAAGATAGCACAGTCACGACAGAAAAGCTACGCATATCCTAAGCGTAGAGAAGTCACCTACGAAGTTGGTGATAGAGCCTATCTTAGGGTGTCACCACTTCGTGGAGTGAAGAGATTCGGAGTCAAAGGAAAATTGGCACCAAGATATGTTGGACCATTCAAGATTCTGAGTCGAAAAGGAGAAGTTGCCTATGAAATTGAACTGCCAAAAACTCTGTCAGCTGTCCATAATGTGTTTCATGTGAGTCAACTCAAGAAATGTCATCCATAAATGGAAGAAACTTCTTTGAAGGATACTATACCTTTGGAGGAGGTTCAACTGGAAAGTGATCTCACTTATGAAGAGAAACCTATCAAGATTCTTGAAACTGCAGAAAGAGTCACACGGACTAAGACTATCAAGTTCTGCAAAGTGCAGTGGAATCATCATTCCGAAGAGGAAGCAACATGGGAAAGAGAAGATGATCTTCGGAAAGACCACCCTCACCTATTTGCTAGACAAACCGAATCTCGAGGGCGAGATTCACCTTAAGGGGGTTAGATTTGTAACATCCCTAAAATAATGTTTCAAACTCATGCATATCATCCATGCATCCATGATCATATAGAGTTCATTCAAACAAAACAATTCAAAAACAGGAGCTTATGAGCGCATTATTTTATGTGATCAGCATTTGAAACAAATGCTACTCTCTAATGAGAGATTGTTGTTCATGAAACCAAACCTTGTTGTCTTATTGCTCTCAGGTTGTTTTTCTAGATTACCAAGGTTTAAAACCAAAATTTCAAAGCAATTACAATTTGAAAACCAATTTCAAAACCAATATAAAACAAGTGCTATGTCACTGTTATTTTTTTATTTTATTCCAAATGACTAAGCCAATTCAAAGTGACCACTTGGTTTTATGCCCATATTTGTGACTATTGCACACTGCAAAAATCCTGAAAATATTTGAATTCAAATAGAGTTTGAAATCATTTGAAAATCATTCCAGAAAATCAAATCAGAAATAGAAAAGGAATAAAGAAAAGGAAAAGGCCAGCGCCAGGGTTTGAGCCCATCAACAGATCCAGCCCAGCTAGCCCACCCGGGTTCCCTCTCTCTCTCTTTCACTCACAGACGCACCCGCAGAGAGACTGACGCCAGGACCCCACCCCCACTCTGTTTCTCTCGCAGACAACTGGGCCCCGTCCACATCACCGTCGTCTTCCCCAAATCTCGCGAAGAACACGTCGCACTGGCCGTTGTTGGCGTTGATTTCGCGGCGTAATTGCCATTGATTCTGCAGGCGTTTCTTGTCGAGCCCTTGCCTACTTAAACTCCTCTGCACCGCGGCCATTTCCCCTAACTCAATTTTCTCCACCACCACCGCTCAAGAACTCGCCAAACACCGCCGCCTCCGACGACCTCCGTGCGATTCAGTAAGACCGTCGCCTTTGTCGCCTAAGTTGGCCAGAATGATCACAACATCCATGCGCATCTTCTCAACCTATTGGTGCATGCTAGGACCATCTGGAGACTCACCAACGACGACGACTGCAAGCACCCGACGCCTTCTTCTTCTCCGGCGAACAATTGCGGTAAGCACTGAGCGCCCCTTGACCTCTCTCGCATACGACTAGGTTCGCCTCGTCCTTGCGCAGCTACTGATGCCTCTGGTTGGTGCTAGGAAGGCCCAGAGCGTCGGCAACAACTTCGTCTGCAACCACCCAACGCCGTGCACAACTCCGACGAGCTCCCTCAACCACTATAGCGCGCCCCTTGACCAGCCATCACCACCTCGAGCATCAGCATCGCACGGCGAGCTCGGTAAGCCCCTTCCCCCTCTCCCGCGCGACCTAGAACGCCAGCTCCGCCACTGACAGAGGCGCCGCCGCCTGTCGCCGCCGCTAGCGCCGCCACTAGATGGTCAGGCTGCTCAGGAACGTTGGATCCAGATCGTGCGGATAGGATAGAACGCGAGCGAAGCGGCAAGATTAGATCTGAGCCGCGCGATTAAGTTAGATCTAGTGGCTCAGAAGCGTGATCTGACGCAAAACGGTACGCGCCAATCAGAGCGTGACGCGTGGCTAGGGTTTAGATTTAAAACAGATTTTGAATCAGATTATTGTTTGAATTTGATTTAGCTATAACTTTTGATCCCCACGTTAGAATTTGAAAAAATTTATACCGTTGGAATCAGGAGATCAAGCTCTTTCTGATTATGCAATGTGTTTAAAGTTTTGCTTCTGTTAAAATGGTTTCTTTTGCAGAAACTTGTGTAGGGCTATTTTGATTATGTGAAATATTTAGGATTTGTTTTAGATGTTAAATCAATATTGTTTGGCAAGTTTTTAACTTGTTAGTGATTTAGTACTGTTTACTTGCTTGGTTGAATTTTAAAAATCATCATTTACCATCTTGCATGCATGCATATATGATTGTATATGTTTTGTGTGTAATTTGTTGCTACCAATCTTTGTGTAGATTTTGGTGCTAGTGATTGTGATTGTGAGGAGTGCTACTCTCCCAACTACCAAGGCAAGTGGTACTTCATGAATAATTTTATCCTATGTTTTCTACTAAGCATTAGAAATATTTTGTTAGACTTGCATGTTATATTTTGCTTATATGCCATGTTGGGAAATCCTAGTAGATGTAGAAATGCTAGGAAATTTCTAAGTTAAGTTACTATCTATGCCATGCTTAGCCTAGCTAGTAGCAAACAAGGGTTGGTGAAAATATACATGCTATGATGAAAATATTTCTAAGTCTTTGGACTTGTGTTTTACCTAATAAAACAACTAAGTTAATGAAACACCTGGGTGGAATGGAAGGTTTGGTTTATGTTGAGTGGTTATACAAGGCCCATTTTTATGGTTTACCTTGTGTATGTCACTTGTGGTAAGCCAACCAGGAACAAAGAGATTTTAGAGGCCAAGTGTTAAGAAGCTTCTAGTGCAGCCACTTGGCAATATGGGCTCTGCCTGGATCACATAAGTTGCTAGAACTTAGCCATTTGGACAGTTGGTGGTAGTGGGAATGATAGGTTGGAGCGCGTCCATTTGGTCTAAGGGAAGGCTTCTGAAAGGTCATGTCTTAGTGAAACCAAGTCTGGTGGGGAAAGTGCACAACCTCTGCAGATGGAAAAATCTAAGTACTTAGCCAAGTCCATGGCAATGGACAACTTGAGCATCAAGGCATGGAAGCTATCAAGAATCTCCTCATCCCAATTTCTAAGTAAAAACTTGTGGGTGAACAAGGGTGAAGGACCTCAATGTCTATTGGTGGTTCCTTGGGAAAAGTTTTGACAAAGAAAAACTTAGTGATTTCAACTAATAGGAAAAACCTATTTTGAGCAAAGCAAGCCAAGCTACACTTAGCCAAATCGCATATAGTATCTAGTCCACTTAAATTTTTTACTAAGGTATCACTTGCCAATACTATTCCAAAGTATTGACCCACTGTGGCTGTAACTTGTGACGTTGCAGGTTACTCTGATGAGGATTAGGTTTCATGAGTCTACACTCAACATGTTTGCCTGTGGCACATGAAGATGAAGACTTTTATTTATTTGCTTATTCAAACTCTTGTATTAGGCCTGTGGCCTTGGAGTTGTAAAGACTATGTTTATCTCCGGAATGGCTATAATAAATGACCTTTGTATCTGTGTACTTCATCTTAAACTGTGGATGCTAGCAATGATCTAGGGACTAGCATTGCAATCACAGGGATCCTTTTCCTTTATAAAGGAGGGATCTTACAAAATGTCACACAGGTGTTGCAAGCAACACAGAGACTTTCACAACACAAACTCAAGACTTTGCCCCAACAAATAAGTGAGGTTATCAAGCTCACTGGTTTGCTGTAACCAAGGATTAAACATATGGTGTGGAAGGTAATGGTGGTTTGCTGAAAGTAAACAATAACAGTGGAAGATGTATCAATGGTAAAGATTGGACCGGGGTCCATAGTTCACTAGAGGTGCTCTCCTTAAATAAACAACACTAGAGGTGGTCACGAAGGGTAAACAAATTACAGTGGGAAATTGACAGGAACTAAGCAAGGCATAACAATGCAATTACTAGTCAGAAAGATCCTATGAGGTTGATTGGGTAATACAACAATATACATAGACCGCCATCCAACTACATCTATGACTAGAAGTCCACCTTCAGGTTATCATCCGAACCCCCTCTAGTATTAAGTTGCAAGCAATAGACAACTGCTTTAAGCAAAGTGTGTAAGGTAAACAGTTCACATGTTCCATGAACAAGAGACCGTTGTTTTCTCCATAGTATCAACAACACATCTACAAACAAAGAGATTTCTGTCACTTCCCTTGGAAACTAGAGGCATGAACCCACTATCGAGCATAAATACCCCCTCTTGGAGTCACTAGCAACTACTTGGCCAAGATAGCTACTAACAACGGAGAGCATGCAAGATCACAAACAACACAGACATGATAGAATCATAAAGACAAAACCATTAATCAAACTAACATAATAAACTCAATATCCATCGGATCTCCGTAAACACAACATGCATGATTACAAATAGATTAGATCTTGATCATGAACGGAGCTCACAAGATCTATACATGAAAGCACAAGAAGGAGATACAACCATCTAGCTACTACATGGACCCATAGTCCAAGGCGGAACTACTCACGCATCATACCAGAGAGAAGGCCTCCGGGATGATCTCCCCTCCGACAGGGTCTGGGAAGAACTTCAGATCCCCCCGATCTATGGACAATGGTGGCAGCAGCTACAGGCAGTTTTGTGGATTTCTAATCGGATACTCAGGGTTTCTGCATCGGGGGCTTCTTATAGGCGAAGGGGGGACCGAGGAGGCGGCCAGGGCCACCAAACCCTAGCCAGGCGTGGAGTTCTCTCAACATGCCAGTCAGAGTAGTTAACCATCATATTATCAAGAAGCCTTGTTGCAGCACCCAAAGTGAGGCCCATAAAGGTACCTCCAGCAACAGAATCCAACAGGTTTCTTGAGGAGAAGTTCAAACCTGCATAAAAAGTCTGGATAATCATCCAAGCAGTGAGTCCATGAGTAGGGCAATTTTTAACCATAGATTTCATTCTTTCCCAAGCAGGAGCAACATGTTCACTATCAAGCTGTTTAAATTTCATAATGTCACTTCTCATGGATATAATCTTAGCAGGAGGATAGTACTTTCCAATAAAAGCATCTTTGCACTTAGTCCAAGAATCAATACTATTTTTAGGCAAAGAAAGCAACCATTATTTAGCTTTTCCCCTCAAGGAGAAAGGAAAAAAGCTTGAGCTTAATAATATCTCCATCTACATCCTTATACTTTTGCATCTCACAAAGTTCAACAAAGCTATTAAGATGGGCAGCAGGATCATCGAACCAAGACTTAAAATTGCTCTCTCGTCACAAGATTCAACAAAGCAGGCTTAATTTCATAAAAGGTAGCATCAAGAGCAGGTGGAGCAATAGGAGTGCTAAGGAAATCATTGTTGTTGGTGCTAGTGAAGTCACACAACTTGGTGTTCTCAGCAGAGTACATTTTGGCAAAGGTGGGCAAGCCAAAAACAGCAGCAGCAGCTAGAGCAGGAACTAATTTTTTGTGTGTTTTTGAATAAAAAAGCAAACCAAACTAGACTATTTTTTTTGGTTTTTTTGGAAAGAGGCAAACAAAACCAAACAAAAGAAAAAGCAAACTAAAAACAAAGTAAAGAGAATGGAAGTGAAGGACTCCCCTTGTGAAGACGTCCTTAGCCTCCCCGGCAATGGCGCCAGAAAAGCTTGTTGGCTGCGCTAGGTTGATGTAGGAGCGCTTCGTTGCGAACCCAAGAGCAAGGTATGAAGTAGCACAGCAGCAAGTTTTACCTTAGTAAGAAACCGAGGTTATCGAACCAGTAGGAGGAAGGAAACGTCACATAGGTGTTGCAAGCAACGCGGAGACCTGCACAACGCAAACTCAAGACTTTGCCCCAACGAATCAGTGAGGTTGTCAAGCTCACCGGTTTGCTGTAACAAAGGATTAAACGTATGGTGTGGAAGGTAATGGTGGTTTGCAGCAAGTAAACAGTAACAGTGGAAGATGTATCAATGGTAAAGATTGGACCGGGGTCCATAGTTCACTAGAGATGCTCTCCTTAAATAAACAACATGGCATGAAGGGTAAACAAATTACAACGGGGCAATTGACAGGAACTGAGCAAGGCATAACAATGCAATTACTAGTCAGAAAGATCATATGAGGTTGATTGGGAAATACAACAATATACATAGACCTCCATCCAACTACATCTATGACTAGAAGTCCACCTTCAGGTTATCATCCGACCCCCCTCCAGTATTAAGTTGCAAGCAACAGACAACTGCTTTAAGCAAAGTGTGTAAGATAAAAATTCCACATGTTCCATGAACAAGAGACCGTTGTTTTATCCCTAGTAGCAACAACACATCTACAACCGAAGAGATTTCTATCACTTCCCTTGGAAACTAGAGGCATGAACCCACTATCGAGCATAAATACCCCCTCTTGGAGTCACTGGCAACTACTTGGCCAAGATAGCTACTAACAATGGAGAGCATGCAAGATCACAAACAACACAGACATGATAGAATCATAAAGACAAAACCATTAATCAAACCAACATAATAATCTCAATATCCATCAGATACCCGCAAACACAACATGCATGATTACAAATAGATTAGATCTTGATCATGAACGGAGCTCACAAGATCTATACATGAAAGCACAAGGAGGAGATACAACCATCTAGCCACTACATGGACCCATAGTCCAAGGCGGAACTACTCACGCATCATACCGGAGAGAAGGCCTCCGGGATGATGTCCCCTCCGACAGGGTGCTGGGAAGAATTCAGATCCCCCCGATCTAGGGATGATGGTGGCGGTGGCTCTGAGCATTTCGTGGATTTCGATCGGTACTCGGGGTTTCGCATCGGGGCTTCTTATAGCGAAGGGAGACCGAGGAGGTGGCAGGCCACCAAACCCTAGCTAGGCGGGTGGCCCACCGCCTGGGTGTCTGCCCCCTGGCTGGCTTCCCGGGCTCTCCTCTGGACTTCTTGTTCCCGACGGAAAGTAATTGACTTTGTCCTTTGTTCCGTCCAATTCTGAAAATATTTCTTTACTAAATTTTCTGAAACCAAAAACAACAGAAAACAGGCATCTGGCACTGTTGCAACTTGTTATTAGGTTAGTACCAGAAAACATGTAAAAAACAACTCAAAGCGTGGACAAGTAAAGCAAAGTAGATACAAAACAAGAATGGAGCATCAAAAATTATAGATACGTTTCCAACGTATCATATTCCCCTACTTCAATTACTCTACAAATGGCGGATAAAATAATTAAACAACCTATCAGTATGATCGAAGACGTTTTACTTAGAATAGACCAACATGTTATACCCACTGATTTTATCATACTTGATGTTCTTGAGGATGACAAACTTTCTATCATCCTTGGCAGGCCTTTTCTTAGCATAGATGGGGCTAACATAGACTACTCTAGCAGTAAGATTGTCTTTAATATATATGATGATCAGATTGTTCAATAATTCCCAAAGAAACCATAACATAGTGGAAAATATGTTCCACCACTCAAGCATGTTCAAGAAACTAGAACAAGAGAAGAAGAACAACTTTAAGTAAATGCTGATAGCATGGAGATTGACTAAAAACCAAAACTCTAAAAAAATACTTAATAGGAGTTAACCCATTCTTAATAAATTAAATTTGATCTTTATTCTGTCCTTTTGATTATTTTTATTTTGTCTGAACTAATAAACTTGTTTTAACTGTTGATTTCTTCAGAGAACCTACCCTAGAGAAGTTAAAGAAACAAGAGAAAATTGAAGGAGAAAGCTTAAACTGAAGGGAATATGCCCTGAGAGGCAATAATAAAGTGGTTATTATGTATATTCCAAGTATATGATATATGTTTATTTTGCATGCTATAATTGTATTAATACGGAAATGTTAATAAATGTGTGTTTAATAAACAAACAGAAAGTTCCTAGTTATGCCTCTCTTATAAACTAGCTCGTTGATTAACAAGATGATCAAGGTTTCCTGATCTTGGACATTGGATGTTGTTAATAACAAGGTCACAACATTATTGGAATGGTGTGATGAACATTCATCCGAAGTATAGCATTACGATCAAAGTCATTGATTTTATATTGCTATAATATCATACGAAGTAATCCTAATCCTTAGACCATAAGATCATGTCAATCACTAACACTTGAGGAGTATCTTTATAACATCAAACGTCACATCGTAATAGGGTGATTATAAAGATGGGTTTAGTGGTACTAAAGTGTTATGTTGAGGCCCATGGATCAAGAGTGGAATTTGTTCATCCTGATGACGAATAGATATACTCTGGGCCCTCTTGGTGATATCAGATTGTTAGCTTGCAAGCAAGTGATTTGATCACTAGAATGTTATATCACGGGAACGAGAAAAGTGTACATGTTAGTAACAAGATCAAACTAGGTATGAAGATACCGATGATTGAATCTCGGACATGTAATATATCGCGAGACAAAGGGATTAAGATTATAGTGTAAAAGGTTCTCACGATCACAAGAAAGTCATCATCGAATGTGTGGGAGTTGGTATGGATCTCCAGGTACCGCTTTTGATTATTGATCCGAAAGGGGTCTCGATCATGTCCGCATTATTCGCGAACCGTAGGGTGACACACTTAAGAGACACCGACACCATTTGGTGTTGGAGTGTCACATCCCAAGATTTTCCAAATCTTGTAATTTGAAAATAAATGAATAAAATAAAAAACTTTGTTTGATTTTCAGGGCCAGAAGAAACTTTTTGGATTTAATTGGAACTTCCAAACTAATTTGAATCAAATAAAATCCTAAAGGGATTTATGAGGATAAACATTTATTAAAGGAAATTAAAATGTTTTTGAAATACTAGTTTGGATCTTTTAAATAAAAGGATTTGGTTTTCAAAAGAAAAGGTGGATTCATAAATAAAGATTATTTATAAAGCAAAATTAAACCTTGGCCAAGCTTTGGAATTAAAACATTTTGTTTTGAATAAAAATAGCAAAGGTTGAATTAAATAAATTAATAAGGATTTAATATCCAAATTTATTTAAATAAAAGGTTTTACCATTTTAATTAAAACATCAAAAACTTATTAAATTATTTTAAATCAGTTTTCCAAATATTTTATATTCTCAAATAAAATCTACTAAAATGTTTTGGCTTTATTTTTTTGATTTCAAAATAAATATTAAAATAAAATTAATCCTAGTGGATTTAATAATGAAGGTCTATTGTATTTAATTATTAATGGAACCTAAAATAAAAATGTTATTCTGTTTTAAACAAGATTTCCAAATATCTTTTATTTTCAAATAAAACCTACTGATTTGGTTTTAAAAATATTTAGATTTCAAAAGAGTTTTTTTTAATAAAACAAAACCCTATTTGATTAATAAACCTTGGTCTATTTATTTAATTAATAATGTACCCTATAAATAAAATTATTATTTTATTATGGAATTTTGGATTATGATACTGAACAGAACCCAGTTCAAAGTTGTGAAGTGTGGTGTTTGTTTGAATTGATTTGGTTGATTGAAGCATTTGTTTGAATTTCAAATCAGTAAATTGAAAATAGAAAAGGAAAAAGTTTCAGACAGAAAAAAATAGAGCAGCCCACCATCTGGCCCAGCTCCAGCCCAACAGCCCACCTAGCCCACCTGTTCCCACGCCCCCGAAACGTTTTCTTTACCGCAGAAGCTACCCGCTAAGTCACTGACTGGTGGACCTTGTTTCCTCTTCCTTCTCTCGCTGCCAGAGGACCCCACCGCCACGTCCCCTTCTTCCCCACCCGCGGACTACGCCTTCCCCCCTCGCCGGCCGTTGCAGGCCTTGATTTCGCGGCTTGAATTCGCCTTAACGCGGCCATCTTTACTCGCAGTGATCATGCCCCTTTGAACGCCAGTGACCCTCCTCCATTTCCCCTCTGTCTCCTCCCCCAAGCACGCCCCCAGGACGCTCCAATTTCTTCCCGAGCAACTCTGTCTCCGACGACTTCCCCGGTCGATTCCGGCAGCCCCTCGCTGCCCCTTGCCTCCTAGACCATACTCACGTGATCCCCACCTCCTGGCGATCATCCCCGTGGCACCAGCTCGCCCCCGAGCGCCCCAGAACGTCGGCAACGTCTCCACCTGTACGCCACCGACGACCCCCGCGACTCCGGTGAGCTCTAGCACTCGACTCCGTGCGCACCTTGATCAGTAAATCATGCCGTTTGATTAGTCTGCGTCTTCTGCATCTCCAGGTGCTCGCCAATCACTCGCGCGTGGCCTGCAACCTCGCCCCCTTCGACGACTGACCACGCCCGAGGCGCAGCTCCACTCCGGCGAGCAATCAAGCCCACACCAGTGCGCGCCTAGACAAGACGACACCTCCTTGAGCTTCCCCAGGCCTCTGAGAACGCGGTGAGTACCTTCCCAGCCACCCTCGCTTCCTGTATTGCCGGCGCCGTCATCGTCTGACCGCTCCGCCGCCAGCCACCGTCGCAGCGCCGCTAGTTTAGGGACGAGCTCACAGCAGCCGTTCGATCTTGATCCGGTGGATAGGATAGAAAGTAGAACGAAGTGGTAAGAGCACGCCTGAGCCGCGCGATGTCAATAAAATCCAACGGCCAGCGTCGCCTGATCCGTGCGAACCAGTACCAGCGAATAGGAGAGTGCCGCGTGTCACCAGAAGTTTGGAAAATAGAATTTGAACCTGATTAGAATGCAAATTTGTAACTGCTGTAACTTTCAAACCACACGTCCAAATTTTGCAAACTTTATATCGTTGAAATCAGGAGAACAAGCCCTAGCCAACCATGCCCTTGGTTTAGCAAATAGTATCTATTAGAGTGTTTGTTTTTGCAGAAACATTTGTATGCTTATTAAGGATGTAAAAAATTGTTTAAAAATGAATTTGGGGTTAAAATCTTTTGCAATTGGATTGCTTTGAACCTACTGACCCTAGGAAACACTTTGTGGACTCAAAAATGTATTTGGTGAAATAAAATAATGATTCTTTGATTTAAAACCATTTCTAGTCAAATATAAATGTGATTTAATTATTGAAAATGATTTTGAAGGAAAACCTTTGGGAAATGGTTTGTTGTAAACTCAATGACCCTAGGAACCAACCCATAGTTTGGAAAATGGATTTGGTAAAGCTTAGGATGGAAAACTTGATTTAGTCATTTCTAGCCAAATGAAAATAATGGTTTTGTTATGAAGATGATTTTGAGTAAAAACTTTGGGAAAATGGTTTAGACCAAACCTACTGACCCCAAAACACCAAGTTTTGCAATAGCAACTCATTTGGTGAAAAACATAAAGTTTTGCTTTGATAAAAATAATTTTCACCACCTAAAATAATGATTAGATTTAAAATGGTTTATGGACCAAAACCCTTTTGCAAATGACTTTGTCACTTTGGAAAATGACCACTTTTGACTTTACAAAGTTTAAAAGCCAAGTGGAGACCACCTTTGCAATTAGAACCATCTTTTGCATGCTTGCATGCATTACTTTGACTTTGTCATTTTATGTGTTGTTTTGCTTGATTGGTAGATTGAGTTTGTGCCTTGCTTGATTGATTTGTATTGACTTGAAGAGTGTGATTGTTGCAAAGATCAAGGAGTGAACTTATACCCTCTACCAAAAAGGCAAGTGATGCTTCATACTTTTTGTCCCATTACTTTCACTATGCATTAGTGATTTTGCTAAGTAAAACTTGCATGGATTTTGCTAAGTATAGACCTTGCTATAAGAAAACCTAGTAGATGAATCCTTAGTAGGATTTTCCTAAGTTAAGATTCCTACTACTATCAAGCTTAGCCTAGATAATAGAAACATGGGTGGAAAATATATTCACACTATGGAAAAATTTCTAAGTCTGAGGACTTGTGTTTTGTTTAATAAAACAACTAAGTTAATGAATCACCTGGGTGGAATGGGACTTGCTTGGTGGTTTTTGGTTGAGTGGTTCACAAGGCCCATGTCTATGGTTGACCTTGTGTATCTCACTTGTGGATGGCCACCCAGGAACAAAGAGATTTGAGATGTCAAATGTTGAGAAGCTTCAAGTGCAACCACTTGGCAATATGGGCTCTGCCATGATCATATAGGTTGCAAGAACTTAGCCATATGGACAGAGGGTGGTAGTGTTTGATAGGTTGGAACGCGTACATTTTGGTCTAAGGGAAGGCTTCTGAAAGATCTTATCTTGGGAAACCAAGTCTTGTGGGGAAAGTGCACCACCTCTGCAGAGTGTAAAATCTAAGTACTTAGCCATGTCCCTGGTAAAGGACAATTTGAGCATCAAGACATGGAAGCAATCAAGAATCTCATCATTCAAATTTCTAAGTTAAAACTTGTGGTTTGAACAAGGTTTGTTTGAAATCTTCAATCTTTGATTGGGAGATGCCTTGGTTAAAGGATCTTCAAATCTTTGATTGAGAAAAATGATTTTGCCAAGCAAAACTTAGTATTTTCAAATGTTAAGGAAAAATCTATTTTGAGCAATGCAAGCCTCAACCCCACTTAGCCAAATGCATATAGATGATAGACTCCACTATACTACCATAGTATCACTTGCCAATACAATTCAAATGTATTGACCCTTTGTGGCTGTAACTTGTATGTTGCAGGTTTGATTGATTTTAGTGAAGATTGTTTGATTAGGATTACAAAGTCTACAACCAACATATGCCTGTGGCACCTTGAAGATGAAGGACCCCATGACTATAGATATTCCGCTGCAATGTAATGTAATAGCCAAATGAGCTATGTATGATGTAATAAAATTATGTTATTCCTGGTTATAAAGTTATATTATGACCTTTGTTTCTTGATATTACATCTTAACTGTGGATGCTAGCTATTGATCCAGGGACTAGCATTGTAAACACAGGGGGCTCTATCTTATTAAAGATTGGGACCTCTACATGGAGATATGCCCTAGAGGCAATAATAAAAGCAGTTATTATTATATCTTTGTGTTTATGATAAATGTTTACATTCATGATATAATAGTATTAACCGGAAACATTAATACTTTTCTGATTTGTAAACTGATTATAGTCCCTAGTAAAGCCTCTTTATAATACTATCTTGTTGGTTGATAAATGATCATGGTTTCCTGATCATGAACATTGAGATGTTATTAACAACAAGATCATATCATTAGGAGACTGGTGTGATGGACATACTCCTATAGATAAGCGTAGCATAACGATCAAGTCATTTCATTAGTTTGTTTGCTATAAGCTTTCTGATACATAGTAACCTAATTCCTTTGACCATGAGATCATGCTAATCACTATCACCGGATGGATAGTTTGATGACATCAAACACCACACCGTAACTGGGTGGCTATAAAGGTGGCATTGAGTGTTCGGAAAGTGTATGTTGAGGCACATGGATCAAGAGTGGGATTTGTCCATCTATATGATGGATAGGTATACTCTAGGCCCTCTCGGTGGAATATCATCCAATTAGCTTGCAAGCATGTGACTATCTCACAAGGGATCATATATCATGGGAACGAGAAAAGAGTACTTATCGGTAACGACGTTGAACTAGGTATGCAGAGATACCGACGACTAGATCTCGGATAAGTAAAATATCGTGAGACAAAGGGAAATTGGTATCGTATGTAAATGGTTCATTCGATCACAAAGTAATCGTAGAAATATGTGGGAACCGTATGAATTTCCATATTCCTCTATTGATTATTGATCGGAGAAGAGTCTGGGTCATGGCTGCATAATTCACGAACCATAGGGAGACACACTTAAGGATTCAATGTTGTTTAGTAGATATGGAATGTAAGTAGGGAGACCGAATGTTGTTCAGAATCTCATATGGGAACCAGGATATCACGTGGA
Organism: Avena longiglumis; assembly: GCA_030063025.1. Lineage (NCBI taxonomy): Eukaryota > Viridiplantae > Streptophyta > Magnoliopsida > Poales > Poaceae > Avena > Avena longiglumis. The sequence goes on from CP125973.1 coordinate 173,446,550, forward strand.
TATCTGGAATGGTCCGGACAATAAGATTCATATAAGGAAAGTCCAATTCCGGAGTTCGGGAATGATTCTGGTGTTTTCACCAGAATGATCTAGAAGGGTCTAGAAGGTTCATCGGACCGGAAGGAGAAGGGTGCATGAATGTGTCATGACTAAGTGGAATGGTTGCATCATGTCCTAAGTCAAAGGGCTGTGGAAATAAAGAGTTAATATGAACTCCAAAATTGAAAGTCAAAAGGCAGGTTTGAAAAGTCAAACTGGGACAATGTTTCCTAGTGGAGGAAGAAGAGAATCCTTCTCTCCCTCCACTACAAGCCTAGAAGGAGAGGAAGTTGGGGAAGGATTCAAACTCCCCTCTCCCTAGCTGCACCTCCCTCTCATAAATAGAGGGGATGGGGCTGCCCCTCCACAACACCACCACCACCCAAGCCGCCGCGCCGCCGCTGCCCTAGTCGCCGCCGGCTCCACATCCTCCTCTCTGGATTCTAAACCCTAGATCATCGAGAAACCCTATTTCTCCACCATAACCCGCTCTGACTTAGGCGAAGCCCTGCGTGATCTTCCCTCTACTTCCGACACCACGCTGTCGTGCTGCCGGAATCGCGAGGAGAGAACTACAATCTCCGCTGTATGCTAGAACAAGGGAGATGAAGGTCTTCATCGCGTACCGAACATGTAACCGACTGCGGAATCTCTGCCGGAATGCAGCACCGGAAGGATCATCTACGCGATCTTGAGATCTGCAAGTGTATGACTACATCACCCACGAGAATTTGCTCTTGTTAACCGCTTTGGAATCTTCGAGGGTGAGTACTCTAATCGACTCGTTGCTACAATATAATAGATAGATCTTGGCTTGTGTGTGTTCATGCGGTAGAATTTTTTTGTTTTCCATGCTACAAACCCCTACAGTGGTATCAGAGTTGTGTGTATATGTAGATCTGTTGCACGAGTAGAACACAATGGTCATTATGGGTGGTGGTGTTTTATTATCAATTGCTTTTTTGTACTTTGCATCTTCGGTATGATGGGATGAAACCGCCCGGGCTAACCTTACATGACATCGTTCATGAGACTTTCTCCACGCTCAACATGCAACTTGTATTGCATAAGTGGCTTTGCGGGTGTCTGTCTCTCCCATCATAGTATAGATACAATTTACAATGGGCACTTGATAGTTCAAGTATCAACGTTGTGGTTCTTGTTCGTAGGTTAGAACGACACTTATTGAAAGCCCCAAACGACGTAAAATATGTAAAGAAAATTTGAGGCGTCCAACTTTGTTTTGCAGCGGTGTGTTGTGATGTGATATGGCCATGATTGTGATTATATATGATGTATGTAATGTTCCTTATTGTAAGTCAGCAACTGACAGGAGCCTTATGGTTGACTTTTAATTTCATTAAGACCTGTGTTTCTATTATTCAAAGTAGTTGTAATAGTTGATGCTGGTGGAAGACAACCATGGAGCGGTGCCATTGACCTTGAAGCCACGCTGGTGATGATGGATATCATGTTCGTGCTTGAAGATGGAGATCAAAGGCACAAGAAGAAATGCCATATCATATCACATATTTTGAATTGTATGTGATGTTAATCCTTTTATGCATCTTGAATTTCTTAGTTCTCTATGGTAGCATTATAAGATGACCCCTCTCACAAAATATCAAGTTATAAAGTGTTCATCCTTAGTAGGCACCTTTGCCAAGACTCGTTTTGAAGCACCACGTGATGATCGGGTGTGTTAGATTCTGCGAGTGTATACAACGGGAGCAAGCCAGATTTGCTCACGTGGAAGCTAATGTTTGTTCTTGACGAGCCTAGCATGTATATACATGGTCTGAGAACACGGATCACCGAAAGGTAAAGCATGAGTCATATAGTAGATATGATGAACATACTGATTGTTCGCCTTTGAAGCTACATCATCTCTCGTGATGATCGGTTTTGATGTGGTGGATTTGGTTCGTGTGATCTCTAAAACAATGTGAGGGATGTTGTTTTGAGTGGGAGTTCACATAGATTAACTTAACTATTAATTAGAACTCAATTTGTCATAAACTTAGTCTAAACTATTGCAAATATGTTGTAGATTAATGGCGGCCCCTACCATCATTTTTAGTACGTTCCTAGAGAAATAAAAGCTAAAACATAATGGAAGCAACTTCACGGAATGGTTCCATAACATGAGGATTGTCCTTGATGCTGCAAATTTGACCTAGGTGACCCACCTGCAAATACCGCGTCTCGGGATGAGCGCAATGTATATGGCACGAATCTTAATGACTACAATCTTGTGAAATATGAGATCCTCATGTCGATGGAGTCTCAACTTCAAGAACGCTTTGAACTTAGCAGCACTGCTACCATGGTGAAGGAACTCAAAGGCGTGTTTGAGGGCCAATTCCATGCTAAGAGATATATGATCTCTAGTGAGTTCTTTAGTGTTGACATGGAGTAACATAACTCTATGAAAGATCACATCATGATGATGATGAACGATGTTCAATGTCTCAAGACACTTGGATATGTAATTCCAGTTGACCTTGTGATCGATAGAATTGTACAGTCGCTCCCACCTAGTTACAAAGAGTTTGTGCTGAATTACAAGATAAGTGGTGTGATTGGATCGCTCACTGAACTTGCTGCCACTTTATTGGCTGCAGAAATAGACATAAAGGCAAAGGGAGAGCTCAAGGGTAACTTCAAAAGGAACGGCAAATTTGTTGCTACACTTGAGAAGAAGACCCGAGCTGGCCCTAGCCCTGATACAAAATGCTTTTATTGCAAGGAGTGTGGTCCCTGGAAGCAGAATTTCCCTAAGTACTTGGCAGATCTGAAGAACGACAACATCAAGGAGAAAGGTATATCTGATATACATGTTATTGATGTGTATCTTACTAGTAGTCGTAGTAGTGCCTGGGTATTTGATACTGGTTCTGTTGCTCATATTTGTAACTCGACAGGTGCTGCAGAATAGACGGAAACTAGCGAAGAACAAGGTGACGATGCGCGTTGGAAATGGATCAAAAGTTGATGTGATCGCGGTCGACACGCTACCTCTTCATCTACCATCAGGATTAGTTTAATACTTAAATAATTGTTATTTGGTGTCTGCGTTGAGCATGAACATTATATCCGGATCATGTTCATTGCAAGAAGGTTACTTGTTTAAGTCTGAGAATAATGGTTGTTCGATTTATATGACTAATATGTTTTATGCACATGCACCTTTGATAGATGGTCTATTCTTGTTGAATCTCGATTGTAGTAATACACATGTTAATAACATTGAAGCTAAATGTTTGAAATTAAGCGATAACTCAACCTATATGTGGCAATGTCGTCTTGGTCACATTGGAGTGAAGAGTATGAAGAAACTCCATTCTGATGGACTTCTTGAATCACTTGATTTCGAATCACTTGAAAGATGCAAATCATGTCTGATGGGTAAAATGACTAAGACTCCATTTTCTGGTATGATGGAGCGAGCTACAGACTTATTGGAAATCATACATACCGATGTGTGTGGCCTAGTGAGTGTAGCATCGCGCGGTGATTATCGTTATGTTCTTACTTTCATGGATGACTTGAGTAGATATGGGTATATCTATTTCATGAAACATAAGTCCGAAACTTTCGAGAAGTTTAAGGAATTTCAAAGTGAAGTAGACAATCAACATAACAAGAAGATTAAATTTCTATGATGACCCACAAGTGTAGGGGATCGCAACAGTCTTCGCGGGTAGTATTACCCAATTTATTGACTCGACACAAGGGGAGACAAATAATACTTGCAAGCCTTAACAACTGAGTTGTCAGTTGCTGCACCTAGAAATAGTTCTTGCTCACAGAAGTTTATGAGTAGCAACAGTTTGTAGTAGTAACAACAACAGTGAAACAAGAGCAATAGTAACGGTAACGGTAACAGTAGGATTCGAGTGCGGTAGGCATAGGGATGGATGGACGGGCGTTGCATGGACGAGTCTAAACATGTAACTTCAAGATCTAGGGCATTGCAGATAAATAATAACAGGCATACAAGTACTAAACAATCCTTGGCATGTGCTCCAAATATAGTCATACGTGCTCGCAATGAGAACTTGCACAACATCTTCATCGACCAGCGCATGGGGCCTCTAGGGAACTACTAGGAATTAAGGTGCTCCTTTTAATAGAGCACAGGAGCAAAGCATTAACACTCCATGAACACATGTGATTCTCACACCACAGCCATCCCCTCCGGTTGTCCCAATTATTGTCACTTTGGGGCCTTTGGATCCGGACAATGATATGTGTACACAACTTGCAGATAAGATCACAAACAATACTATCATAATGATTCAATAATAAGTTCAGATCTCAGATCATGGTACTCGGGCACTAGTGACAAGAATTAAGCACAACAAGTTGCAACAAAGTCAAATAGCGCTAATAGAGATACTATGCACTATGCCCCTAACAGATCTTATTCGATTACATGATAGAACTCATCCAATCCCTACCATCCCCAAGCCTACATCGGGGGATTACTCACTCATGGATGAGGGAAACATCGGTGGTTGATGGAGATGCATTGGTGATGACGATGGCGATGATCCTCTCCAAATTCCACGTCCCGGCAGGGTGCCAGAATGGAGTTTCTGGATCCGAATCTTGGTTTCTCGTGGCGGCGGCAGAGTGTAACTATTTTTGGAAAACTATCGACCCCCCTCTGTTTTTAGGTCGGAAGGCAACTTATAGACGCAGAGGAAGGCCAAGAAGCTTCCTGGGGTGGCCAAACCTCCCACAGGCACGGGGTCAGTGGGCCCGCGCCTAGGGTGGGTCTAGGCCCCCAAGGCCTCCCCTCTGTCTCCCCTTCTGGCTCCGTGGATCTTCTGGTGAAATATAATTTTTGGCATATTTTCCGGGATTTTTCCTGATAGTTCATTTTCTGCACAAAAACAAGACACCAAGGTAATTCTGCTAAAATAAATCGGTCAGTTAGTTGTATCCAAATCACACAAGTATAGAGGAAAAACAATAGCAAAGTGTTCGAGAAAGTAGATACATTTTGTACATATCAACTCCCCCAAGCTTAGCTTATTGCTTGTCCTCAAGCAATTAAGTTGAAAACTGAGTGCGATAAAAGAACTTCCATTAACACTTTGCTTCATATGATGTAAATATTCTTAGCACAGGAGTAGATGCTTATCCAATTCATAATAAGGAGTATGCAACTAAGTCTACTCAATAGTCATTGCAAGCTATGGAGAGAAACCAACTCAATAATAATAAGTAGCATGAAACATAAACATAAGCAACATTGCAATGCTCATAATAAGGTATAATAGAGTGGTATCTCGCTTGCCTTTGTTTGAAGAGAATAATATAAATGCTGAGGCACCTCTGAAGTTCACATGAAGACTAGAGATAAAGATATCAGAGATACAAGCATCAAAGTCATGACATAATTAACCAAGTTTTGGAACAAACACAAGAATGACAACTATGCTCTCAAGAAAGTGCTCATAGAATACGTGGTGACTCAACAAAGTTGTGAAAACGGTTTTGTGAAGATTTGAAAGGCTTCCTAATGCTGAAAGGAAGGTACTCATTAGCTTTGATCTCTCATTGCCCCTATCATAGGCATCTTCATGTGGTTAAGGTGAAAGTGAGGTCCACTCTGAATCATATGCTTGACAGAACATAGACTGGAAATCCCAAGTCCCTTGAGTATGAGGGCCGCTTCACATGCTACTCAACTTTGGTTACCTGAAAGTTCTTGTCATTGTAAATACATGCATATCATCGGGAACCACCAACGGGGTACCCCTTGCACATGGTACATGAGCTTTCCCATAAGCAAAATGACAAGGCAAGCAGACAATGAGCATATCAGCAATCTTTTTATTTACCATATGCATAGCTTTTTATTGAGGACGCTTCATAGATGCTCATTATAGTGTTGCTGCAAGTTTCCACCATGATTAAGCATGGCTTAGGCTAGCGGCCCAGTCGTTTTTCTAACACAATGAATAAACTCCATGAACTAACAACTTCCCATTTTATTTCACATCGTCGACATCCGTAAACAAAAGAGCAAAGTATCAACTGGATGAGATATCCAATAAGTGTTGAAAACGTTCCCCGTGACAACACGGTTCTGCTGACTCCCAGTATATAATAAGCAAGCATATAAATTTCATGGACTAGTCACAATGGTTCAGGATTATTAAGCGCAAAGAATAAAGTGTGCCATCAAGTTCGTGAGAGCTTTACTAACTAACTTTCTCAAAACAGACAAACATTTTATTTTGGAAGAAAACACGGCATATATAAAATATGCACTAAAATAGCAAATGATGCTAATAGGTAGATATGGTGGACACAGCTGGCAATATTGGTTTTGGGGAGTTGGAAGCACAAGTAGAGCACATACTCAGTGCTAGTGAAGGCTAGCAATAGAGAGGGAGCGAAAAACGAGAGAGCAATAACTGTCATAATCATGCTTGCAACAAAACATGACTAATTATGGCATGAAAGTGATACAAGAACTCCGAGGCAAAATAAATCATCGAGGCTTACTGACTATCGATGAGTCATATTCATGCGTGAGCATGTGCCAAGTCGATTCACATGAACAGTGAGAGGAGGATACCACAATGTCATACCAAAGTATGAATAAAACAATGCAAGCAAACATTCATATGACATGCTACAAACTATTAGCAAGCTGGAGCTAATCATAGACAAGTAAGAACTACTAAGCATCCATAATGACATACACCTTACACAAACAGGCTAAGCATGCTCACAATGATGAGTATATGTACAAAAATGAAACAAATAGTGTTTGTTACCAGCCTCTTACCACACCTCGAGTTGTCTTAATCTTCATTATTGCCCTTCACTTGTGTGACTTGAATAATTAACATGAAAACCAATATCCACTAAGGACGGCTGAACCCTGCGAAGAACTCACCAAACCAAAGAAGAACAACAAATATTTTTGGTGTTTTCGATTTTTTAGAAACAAGCAAACAAAGAAAATCCAAACAAAAACAAAGCAAACCAAACAAAGCAAAATCTTTTTGGATTTTTCTTTTAAGGCAAACCAAAGCAAAGAATCAAAGAAACAAACCAAGAGAAACAACGAAAATATTCTTGGTATTTTGGGATTTTTGAGAAAGCAGCAAAAAGAACCAAAAAGAAAGAGAAAACAATGGATATACAAATAACCGACTGAACATGATATATAAATGAGTGTGACGTTGGTGTACCTCCCCCCAAGCTTAAGCTTTTGGCCTAAGCGGGGCTCAATCCCATGGTTCCCAAGTAAATGCACCTCCATAGTATGTCGAGGAAGCTCCCTCGTCACGGTACGAGCTTGAAGCCTCCCCTATGTAGTATACATCAGGGTCATAAGCGGGCGCTCCCCCTGATAGTGCCCGTCGAAGTTAAGAGAACACAACAAATCATCCATCTCCGCCTTCGAGCGTGACCAAGGTCCCTGAGAAATACTGAACAAAGTGGTTTGGGGTAGAGGGATCTCTCTCTCTTCCCCGTCAGTAAACAACATTCTATAAACCAAGTTCTCAAGAGTAGAGATAGAGGTGACAAAGTGGTGTACCTTCATGGCAGCAAGATCAAGTCTCTGAGGATCCAAAACTGTATCATGGGGATCAACAACAATGTTCAAGGCAGCAGCGACATGAGTAGCAATAATTCCCCATAAATAGGCCCCCTAGCAGCTAAAAGGCGAGCAATGAGGGAACCAAGATTATACTTATCCTCACTATAGAGCACAACAACTAATAATGCCAATTGATAGTTGGATATATTACTAGTGTTCTCCCTACCAAGAACACTGGTGGTAAGATAGTAGGTGAAGTACCTGATGGCTGGCAGCTGAATGTTCTTTATCTTCCCTCTTTGAGCTCTGCGGTCATCATCATTGGTTATTCCTCGGTATAGTTCCAGCAAATCAGCGGGGAGAGCTGTGATCTTCTTTGATGACCCCTTTGTACCAAGTCCCAAAGCCTTGCAAAAATTCTTCAATGTCATAGAATGAGCCCTGCCATAAAGTTTGAAAGACACAGAAGAATTGAACAAACTATTGGTGAAGGAGAAAATCTCCACAAATGTTTTAGTAAGTGAAGCATATTGTGCACTCTCATCCTGCATGAAACTTGTTAGACCGGCCCTCTCAATCAAAGCCATGAAATCATTAAGAATCCTAGCAGCTCGCAAGAAAGTTTGACAAGGAAAGGTGGAGGGGTGCGCATCCCCTTCATCCCCCTAGTCACCAAACCGTAGAGTGATGATATCCTCATTGTATGAGGGTCTGGAGCTTGTAGATGAACTTGGGAGCCTTGCCCTTCTAGGTGCATCACTCTCAAAAATGTCACCAAAGGTGTGGTGGTCCATGACTTCCCTTTGCTGAAATTTTAAACAACCATCAAACCAAGTGATTTCTAAGTTGATAAATGATGAGCAAATACTATAGGAACTTGCTAGAGGACTACACATGCATCAAATTTTTTTTTCTAAGCATAGAACAAGCATGCAAGATCAAACAACCTGTCACCTACAGTAGCAAAATACTCAAGATACAATCTGCCAATCACAAATCTAATTGGACAAGTGGAGGAGGCACATACCAAGGAGCAAACCCTCCAAAAATCAGCACTTGAGATGGGCTGAACAAGGAGATCGAAAATCGCGATCAAGAACAGCAAGAACTCAAGCTTGAGAAAGTTTTCCGGTGTTTTTCGGGAGAGAGAAAGAAGGTGGCTTTGAGGAGGCAGCCTGGAGGGGCCCAGGTGGGCCAAACCCCCCTAGGCGCCAGTAGTGGTGGGCCCGTGCCTACCATAGGTGTGGGGCCTAGGGGTGGCCCCCTGGGTCACCTCTGGTACCTCTCTGTCCCTTTTTTCAAGGAAAAATTTATTTTGAATTTTTCTGGGATTTTTCGGGAAACTTTATTTTTTGCCAATTTTCAGGGTATGAAAATTGATTTTCTCGCAGAAACGATTTTTCAGAAAAAACAAAAGCAAACCAAAAGCCAAACTACTAGAGCTCTAAGAATCTCAAACAAGCAAACAACTAGCAAAACTAAAGCTAAAACAAAGACTAGGAATAAGAAAGGAAAAACGAAAGCAAGTATAACCATAGTGGAAACATTATTTTGTTCATAAAAATCCTTTTGTTAACAAGGTTGATCAAGTCCTGTTACCAAAAAAATATTATATGAAACAAAACTTCGCATTCCACAAGGTGATTATGTTACCTCATACTTGATAGCAATGGTCCCAATCATAATAGTTTCAATATTTTCTTGTGGCATGGGACAATATATTTCTCCAACCTTGATGCCTTCAATATTTTCAATAGAATTCAGGCAATAGCTTCTAACAACCTTTTTGGGGAAATAGACAGTGTGCTCTTTGTCATTAATATTGAATGTTACTTTTCCTTGATTGCAATTGATGACAGCACCTGTAGTATTAAGAAAAGGTCTCCCAAGAATAATAGACATGTTATCATCTTCAGGCATTTCAAGCACAACAAAATCAATTAAAACCATGCAATTATGAGCAACTTGAACATGAACATCCTCACATATACCAACATGAATAGTATTTTACTTATCAGCCATTTGCAAAGATATATCAGTTGGTATCAACTTTTCTAGCTGGAGTCTCTTATAGAGAGAAAAAGGCATAACACTAACTCCAGCTCCCAGATCACATAAAGCAGTTCTAACATAATTATTCTTAATGGAGCAAGGAATAGTTGGTATACCTGGATCACCAAGTTTCTTTGGAACCTTACCATTGAAGGAGTAATTAGCAAGCAAAGTAGAAATCTCCTCATTAGGAATCTTCCTTTAATTAGAGACAATATCCTTCATATACTTTGAATAAGGAGGCAATTTAATAGCGTCAGTCAAAGGAATTTGCAGAAATAAAGGCTTCATCCACTCACAAAACTTGTCGTAGTGTTCTTCCTCCTTTGACTTGTGTTTCTTACATGGAAAAGGCATAGGTTTCTGCACCCAAGGTTCTCTCTCTTTACCATGTTTATTAGCAATAAAATCTTCCTTTGTGTATCTAGTGTTCTTAGTGTGTTTCTCCGGTTCTTCCTCACCTTCCTCCTTATTAGGAGACTCATCAATATTACCACTCTTAGTTTCAGCATCAGAGACAAATATACTATTAGGATCTACAGCAGGTTCAAGTGGTTCCTCAACTTTCTTATGTTTCTTTTTCTTCCTCTTATGAGGACTACCACTATTCTCACCTTGTTGGGAATCCTACTCTATTCTTTTAGGGTGACCTTCAGGATATAAATGATCTTGATCAGTTATACCACTCCTAGTTTTAATTCCATAAGCATGTTTATTTCCTGAAGTATTAACTAGCATGTCCTTTTGCACCTTAGCAAGTTGATCAAGTTGGGTTTGAACCATTTGAAAGTGTTTACAAAGCATTTTAATATCATTATAAGTTCTTTCTACAATATCTTTCAACTCATGAATAGCTCTAGAGTTTTCCAATAAATGATTCCGAACTTGTTTATTAAAATTACCTTGTTTAACAATAAATGTGTCAAGTTCCTCTAAGCATTGATCAGGAGGCTTACCATAAGGAATATCACCTTCATTAAATTGGAGAGAGTGTACCTCAATAGTAGATGAGTGGGTAGTTGGCTTACATAATTCTTCTATAGGAGGTATATTCTTCACATCTTCATCTCTAATACCTTTCTCCTTTAGACACTTTTTAGCTTCCTTCATCATTTAATGCAATAACTCCCCTCTTCTTTGTTGTTGTTGGTGGAACTGGTTTAGGAACAACTGGTTCAGGAGTAATGGGCTCAGGTGTATTCAGCTCAGTTGAAGTCCAATCATCATAATTCTTGCTTATCTTGTTCATTAATTCTTCAGCATCTGTAGGAGTCCTTTTCCTGAAAACACAATCAGCAAAGCTATCTAGGTAGGTCCTAGAATCATCAGTTAGTCCATTATAATAAATATCAAGTAACTCATTCTTTGGTAATGGACATCCAGGATATGCAGGAATCAAGGAACAGAATCTTTTCCATGACTCAGGCAATTTCTCTTCTTCCTCCTGTTTAAAATCAAAAAGTCTCTGCAAAGCAGCATGTCTAGCACTGGGAGGAAAATATTTATGGAAGAAAGAAGCAATCAAGCAATCAGGGCTATCAATGGGACCAGGAGGTAATCTATTAAACCAAGCCCTAGCTTATCCTTTTAGTGAAAAAGGAAAGATCTTAGCAACAAAGTACTTGCGCATTTTAAAATCATCAGAGAACAAAGCACTCATAGTAGAAAGCTCATTCATATGAGCCACAACACTCTCATTTTCAGTACCACAAAACGGCTCTTTCTCAACAATATCTAAATAAGTTAAATCAAGAGAGAAATCATAATCTTTATCTTTAATATCTATGGGAGAGGTGGCAAACTTAGGATCGTAGGACTTCTTAGGTATAATAGTATGTCTAGCAAGGAGACTCTTAATAGCACTAGCACCATGTGTATTTCGGCACTCTTCAGCAAATTCATCAGTGAGCTCTATGTAACCATCATTAATATCAAAACTCTCTCTAGACTCAGGTGAGCTAACAGGTGTAACAGTGTCTTCACTAGGAGTTTCGGTTTTTCCTAGACTAGCCATAGTAGCATCTAGAAGAGGACCTAATGAACCACTCGCATCAAGCACAGTAGAAGTAACATCATGAGTATCAGAAGTAGTTTCATATTCAGCAGTAGTAGAAGTGTGTGTAGCATGTGTATGTGGTGGTGGTGTGACAAGCTTACTTATAACAGATGGTGAATCAAGAGCAACAAAGGTGTTTAGGATTGTACCTCTTCTTGTAGTGGATGGTAAAATAGGGAAGTTTCCATCACGAGACTTCCCCATGATGAAAGAGTAGCAGTGAACAATAATAGATCCAAGTGAACTTACAAATAAAGCTATGCTCCCCGTCAACGGCGCCAGAAAATAGTCTTGATGAACCACAAGTGTAGGGGATCGCAACAGTCTTCACGGGTAGTATTACCCAATTTATTGATTCGACACAAGGTGAGACAAAGAATACTTGAAAGCATTAACAACTGAGTTGTCAGTTCAGCTGCACCTAGAAATAGTTCTTGCTCACAGAAGTTTATTAGTACCAACAGTTTGTAGTAGCAACAACAAAGCAACAGCAGCAGAAACAACAACAGTGAAACAAGAGCAATAATGCTTGATAGCAATGAGAGGATTCGAGTCACGGTAGGCATAGGGATGGATGGACGGGCGTTGCATGGACGAGTCTAAACATGTAACTTAAAGATCTAGGGCATTGCAGATAAATAATAACAGGCATCCAAGTACTAAACAATCCTAGGCATGTGCTCCAAATATAGTCATACGTGCTCGCAATGAGAACTTGCACAACATCTTCTGTCCAGCCAGCCCGTGGTAGCGGGGCCTCTAGGGAACTACTAGGAATTAAGGTGCTCCTTTTAATAGAGCACCGGAGCAAAGCATTTACACTCCATGAACACATGTGATTCTCACACCAAAACCATCCCCTCCGGTTGTCCCAATTATTGTCACTTTGGGGCCTTTGGATCCGGACAATGATATGTGTACACAAATTGCAGATAAGATCACAAACAATACTATCATAATGATTCAATAATAAGTTCAGATCTGAGATCATGGCACTCAGGCCCTAGTGAAAAGCATTAAGCACAACAAGTTGCAACAAAATCAAATAGCGCTAATAGAGATACTAGGAACTATGCCCCTAACAGATCTTATTTGATTACATGATAGAACTCATCCAATCCCTACCATCCCCAAGCCTACATCGGGGGATTACTCACTCATGGATGAGGTAAACATCGGTGGTTGATGGAGATGCGTTAGTGATGACGATGACCGTGATCCTCTCCAAATTCCCCGTCCCGGCAGGGTGCCAGAACGGAGTTTCTGGATCCGAATCTTGGTTTCTCGTGGCGGCGGTGGGGCGGAACTCTTTCTGGAAAACTATCTAACCCCTCTATGTTTTTGTCGGAAGGCAACTTATAGACACGGAGGGAGGCCGAGAAACTGCCTGGGGTGGCCAAACCTCCCCCAGGTGCGGGGTCAGTGGGCCCGCTGGGGGTGGTCTGTGCCTCCCTCTCTCCCCTTCCGCTCCGTGGATCTTCTGGTGAAATATAATTTTCGGCACATTTTCCGGGATTTTTCCTAATAGTTCATTTTCTGCACAAAAACAAGACACCAAGGTAATTCTGCTGAAAACAGCGTCAGTCCATGTTAGTTGTATCCAAATCACACAAGTATAGAGGAAAAACAATAGAAAAGTTTTCGAGAAAGTAGATACATTTTGGACGTATCATTCTACAATCTGATCGTGGAGGTGAATATCTAAGTTACGAGTTTTGCGAGAATTTGAAGAAATGCGGAATACTTTCACAATTGACACTGCCGGGAACACCACAACGTAATGGTGTGTCCGAACATCGTAATCGAACTCTCTTAGATATGGTTCGTTCTATGATGTTATTTACAGATTTACCGCTATCGTTTTGGGGTTATGCATTAGAAACAGCCGTGTTCACATTAAATAGGGCACCATCTAAATCCGTTGAAATGACACCGTCTGAATTATGGTTTGGGAAGAAGCCTAAATTGTCGTTCCTTCAAGTTTGGGGTTGTGAAGCTTATCTAAAGAAGTTATCTCCCGACAAGCTTGAACCCAAAGCGGAAAAATGCGTATTATAGGATACCCGAAGGAAACTATTGGGTATACCTTCTATCATAGATCCGAGGGCAAAATCTTCATTGCTAAGAATAGATCCTTTCTGGAGAATGAGTTTCTCTCGAAAGAAGTGACTGGAAGGAAAGTAGAACTCGACGAGGTTGTCGAACCTTCTCTCGGATTTGAGAGTAGAACAGCACCGGAATAAGTTCCTGTGGCGCCTACGCCAATAAGAGAGGAAGCTAATGATGTTGCTCATGAAACTTCGGTCGAAGTTACTATGGAACCTTGCAGGTCAATGAGAACTCGTACCACTCCCGATTGGTATGATCCTGTTATGAGTGTCATGTTCGTGGACAACACCGACGACCCTGCAACATATGAGGAAGGAATGATGAGCCCAGATTCCAATAAATGGCAAGAAGCCATGAAATCCGAGATTGGATCCATGTAGAAAAACCAAGTATGGACTTTGGTGGACTTACCGGATGGCCGGAAGGCTGTCGAGAACAAATGGATTTTCAAGAAGAAAATAGATGCTGATGGTAATGTTACTGTCTATAATGCTCGACTTGTCGCAAAATGGTTTCTACAAATTCAAGGAGTTGACTATGATGACACTTTCTCAATGGTAGAGAAGCTAAAGTCTATGAGGATTTTGTTAGCAATCGCTCCATATTATGATTATGAGATATGGCATATGGATGTCAAAACAGCGCTCCTCAATGGAGACATTGATGAAGAGTTGTATATGGTACAACCCAAAGGTTTTGTCGATCCAAAAGATGCTAACAAGGTATGCGAACTTCAACGGTCCATTTATGGATTGAAGGAAGCATCCCGAAGTTGGAATCAACGTTTTGATAAGGTAAAAAAAAATGTTTTGGTTTTATACAAACTTATGGAGAAGATTGTATTTACAAGAAAGTGAGTGGGAGCTCTGTAGCATTCATAGTACTATATGTGGATGACATATTGTTGATTCGGAATGATGTAGACCTTATTAATAGTGTTAAAGATTATTTGAATAATAGTTTTTCAATGAAGGATCTTGGCGAAGCTTCATACATATTAGGCATAAAGATTTATAGAGATAGATCAAGACTCCTAATATCGTTGTCACAGAGTATATATTTGGACAAAGTTCTAAAGATGTTTGGAATGGAAGATATCAAGAAAGGGTTCTTGCCCATGTTGCCCAATACGACCTTGAGTAAAACTCAAAGTCCAGCTACGACAGAAGTTAGATAAAGGATGAGTAAGACTCCCTATGCCTCAGCCATAGGATCTATCATGTATGCCATGCTATGTACTAGACCCGACATTGCATATGCTGTTAATTTAACTAGTAGATATCAAAGTGATCCAGGAGTGGATCATTGGACAGCGGTCAAAAACATCCTTAAGTAGTTGAGAAGAACTAAGGATATGGTTCTTTCTTATGGAGGTGATGAACAGCTCGTTGTTAATGGTTACACCGATGCTAGTTGGAACACTGATACGTTGGAAACGTATCTATAATTTTTGATGCTCCATGATTGTTTTGTATCTACTTTGCTTTACTTGTCCACACTTTGAGGTGCTTTTTTACATGTTTTCTGGTACTAACTACTAACAAGTTGCAATAGTGTCAGATGCCTGTTTTCTGCTGTTTTTGGTTTCAGAAAAGTTAGTAAATAAATATTCTCGGAATTGTATGGGACAAAGGACATAGTCAATTACTTTCCATGGGGAACAAGAAATCCAGAGGAGAGCCCGATGGGCCGGCCAGAGGGGCCAGATCCACCCCAGGCACGGGTGGCCCCACCCCGTGCCTGGCTAGGGTTCGGTCGCCCTGGCGGCCGCCTCGGTCTCCCCCTTCTCCTATAAGAAGCCCCCGATGAAAAAACCTTGAGTACCTGATCAGAAATCCATGAAACCGTCTGTAGCCGCCGCCACCATCGTCCCTAGATCAGGGGGGGTCTGAAGTTCTTCCCGGCACCCTGTCGGAGGGGAGATCATCCTGGAGGCCTTCTCTCTGGTATGATGCATGAGTAGTTCCACCTTGGACTATGGGCCCATGTAAGTAGCTAGATGGTTGTATCTCCTCCTTTGTGATTTCATGTATAGATCTTGTTAGCTCCATTCATGATCAAGATCTAATCTATTTATAATCATGCATGTTGTGTTTGCGGGGATCCGATGGATATTGAGATTATTATGTTGGTTTGATTAATGGTTTTGTCTTTATCATTCTATCATGTCTGTGTTGTTTGTGATCTTGCATGCTCTCCATTGTTAGTAGCTATCTTGGCAAAGTAGTTGCTAGTGACTCCAAGAGGGGGTATTTATGCTCGATAGTGGGTTCATGCCTCTAGTTTCCAAGGGAAGTGACAGAAATCTCTTCGGTTGTAGATGTGCTGTTGCTACTAGGGAGAAAACAATGGTCTCTTGTTAATGGAACATGTGGACTGTTTACCTTACACACTTTGCTTAAAGAAGTTGTCTGTTCCTTGCAACTTAATACTGGAGGGGGTTCAGATGATAACCTGAAGCTAGACTTCTAGTCATAGATGCAGTTGGATGGAGTTCTATGTATATTGTTGTATTGCCCAATCAACCTCATGGGATCTTTCTGACTAGTAATTGCATTGTTATGCCTTGCTCAGTTCCTGTCAACTGCCTCGCTATAATTTTTTACCCTTCATGCCATGTTGTTTATTTAAGGAGAGCACCTCTAGTGAACTATGGACCCCGGTCCAATCTTTACCATTGATACATCTTCCACTCTTACTGTTTACTTGCTGCAAACCACCATTACTGCCACATCCCAAAATTTTCCAAATTTTGAGATGTGAAAAATAAATAAACAAAAGAAACAATTATTGAAATTTAGGGTGAAAAGAAACTTTTTGCTTCTAAATGGAAACATCAAAACCCTACTTGAACAAAATTTTAATGAAAAGGGAATCCAACAAAAAATCAATCAAGTGAAATGCAGTCAACAATAAATGTATCTTGAAATTTAAACACTTGGAACAATAAACCAAAACCCTAAAACCCTAATGGAAGAAAATTATTTCCAAGATCTCTTTAAGACTATGGATTTTTTCCATATAAAAATTTATCAACAAACATTTATAAATAACCAAAAATGATAAACAAAAATATTATAAAACCATGGAAATTTGTTTCATTTAATTTGGAGCCATAGCTAAAAACACATGAATTTAATAAGATAAAAGGAAATAATTTCCAAAGCTAATAAATATCCTAGCTAAAATCCATGCCAAATTGTGAGCAAATTAATCCTAAAAGGATTTAAAAAGATAAACAAATTTTAAATAAAATCATACAAATTGGAATCATCAATTTTGGATTTATAAATAAAAAGATATGGATTTTATAAGGCAAAGAAAGGAATAAATAAATAAGGAATATTTAAGAGACAAATTAAATCTTGGCCAATTCCATAAACAAATGAAAGTTTATTGAATAATAAAAAGAAATAAAATATTATTTAAATAAAACTATATGGTCTTTGAACCATATTCAATTTTATTTAAATAAAGACAAATTGCCTAAACTAAATAATAGGTCCCAAAGAAAATTGTTTAGAAGACAATTTAAAACTTGAAATAAATCCATATGCAAATGGAATAAAGATAATCCAAATAAAATAAAGGGATAAAGAATATTCAAATAAAAACATATGGGATTAAACCATATTCTAATTATATTTAAATGGAGACAAATCCCTAATAAAAATGATTAATTAAATCATGAGAAAATAATAATGGAAATTGCCAAAGTGGATTAAAAGTTATCTAATTAACTTAAAAAGAATAAGAGATTAATCAAATAGAATTATATGGATTGCAACCATATTTAAATTCCTATTTAAATAAAGACAAGTGTCTAATTTAAATAAATAATAAACCATAAAAAAGAATAAAAGAAATTATTCTAAATGGACTTTAAAACACATAAATAAACAGTACCAAAAGCATACTGAAAGTTTTGAAAAGTTTGGTCAAAACTTGAATTCAAATTGAAGATTAAATCAAAGTTTTGAAATCAAAACAGAAAATAGAAAAGGAAAAAGAAAAACAAACCAGGAAGAAAAAAATGAAAAGGATCAAACCCACCTACCAGACCTACTAACCAGGCCCCACAAGCCCAACAACCAGCCCACTCGGCACCTCTCTCTCCCCCGAAACGTTTTCTCACCCACAGATCAACCCGCGCCCTTGTTGAAGACCTGACCCCACCATAACCCCCTCTCATTCGCAGACAACGCAACCCCACTGCCAACTCATCATCTTCAACCCCGCGACCCGTTCCTCCCCAATTTCCGTCGCCGTTTCTGCCTTGATTCCACGTCTTAAATTCGATTGATTGCGCCCGTAATTCCACCCCATGACCACGCATGATTAAAGCCCTCCCTCTCTCCTCTCTTTCCCCTCACTCGCTCCTCCCTCTCCGCCCCAGGGCTGCCTCAATTTGACTTGGCATCGCTACTGCTCCGGCGAGCTCTAGCTCGAAATTCCAGCGACGCCTGACCGTACCCTACCCTCCTGTGCACGTGATCTCACTCCCCAACACCTTGCGCATCTACCAGTGGCCCAACTAGTCCGCGCGCACCCTAGAACATCGCCTCCGACAACGCCAACTCGCCACAACGGCTAGCTCAACTTCGGCGACCCTTACTGGTAAAATCTGACCTCGCCTCTCCCTCTTGATGATGCTCACGTACTTGCCTCTCTCACCCGCATCTAACGCAACCCTCTGCTGGCCTTCTCCTGCTTTCTAGCCTCGTCTTCGACCAGACCCGAGCGCACCCGACGGCAGCAGGAACTCCGACGAGCGATTATCGTCAACGTCGTGCGCCCCTCGACCTGCAAAGACAAACAACGAGAATCCCCACGTCTCTACGAACATGGTGAGAACCTTCCCTTCCTTCCTTGCTTCCTGTTTCGCCGTAGCCACCGTCGCCCAAGCGCCGCCGCCGCGTGTCAGACGCCAACGCTGCCAGTTCCTGGTCGAGATACTAAGAGCCGTTAGATGTAGATCGTAAGGACATGATAGAATCACTAAAACGAAGCGGTATGTTTAATCTGTGCCGTGCGTTGTTAGTTAGATCTAACGGTCTATGTTGATCGATCCGTGCGAACTGGTACCGGTCAATAGGAATACACCTCGTGGCATGTCTTTTGTTTTAAAAATAGAAACTTTTCTAGTAGATGAATGATTTTGTAAAATTCATTACTATTGTTCTGCTTGGCCAAAATTTTCAAACTTTATATCAATGGATTCACAAAAATGTGAAATTTGAAACCATGCCCTTAGTTTAGTATTTTTATTTTGGAAAATTGGATGTTTTTGCAGAAACATATCTAGGCCTATTTTGAGTATAAAAATTGTTCTAGAAATGTTTTTTGAGTAAAATCTTTTGCAAATGGTTTGTTTTGAACTTACTGACCATAAAAACCAACATTTAGATTTAAAAGTATATTTTGAGACACTAAGGAAATTATTCCTTGAATAAAAGCATTTCTAGTAAAGTAAACATGTTGATTATGTTTTAAAAATAATTTTTGAGTAAATTTTTTTGCAAATGATTTGATTTAAACTCTCTGACCCTAAACACTAACTTTTGGATTTAAAAATATATTTTATTAACACTAGAAAATTATTATTTTAATTTAAAGGCATTTCTAGTAAAACAAAATGATGCTTTGATTTAAAAATGATTTTGGGGTGAAACCTTTTGTAAATGAATTTGTTCTAAACACTTTGATAATAAACACTTACATTTATGTTTAAGAATATATTTGTCAAACAATATAAATCATTAGTTTGATTTAAATCATTTCTAGAAAAACAAAAAATGATTTAAATGGCCCATTTTCACTAACTTGAAGTTAAATGGTTTTGCCACTTTTATAAATGACCAATAGGTGTTTTAAAATGTTTATAGCCTTATTATAAACCACTTTTTCAATAAAACAATCTTTTGCATGCTTGCATGCATTGTTTTGTTTTCTTTATTTTATGTGGTGAATTGTTTGAATGCTAGTTTGAATTTGTGCCTTGATTGACTTGTAGTGAACTTTGAAGAGTGTGACCATTGCAACATCAAAGAGTGAATCTAGTTTCTCTACCAAAAAGGCAAGTGGTGCTTCATACATTTTGTCCTATTATTTTCACTATGCATTAGTGATATTTTGAGTAGGACTTGCATGGAAATTTTACTAAGTATGCTATGCCATGGGAAATCCTAGTAGATGATGCCTTAGTAGAATTTTCCCTAAGTTAAGATTCTTGTTACTATTATGCTTAGCCTAGCTAGTAGAAAATAAGGGTGGATTATATTCATGCTATGAAATATTTCTAAGTCTATGACTTATGTTTTGTTTAATAAAACATCTATGTGAACGAATCACCTGGGTGGAATGGAAGGAAAGGTTTGTGTTGAGTGGTTACACAAGTCCAGTATACTAGGGAAAACTTTTGTATCACAAGTCTAGTATACTGGGGAAAACTTGGTATCACACTTGTGGAAAGCCACCCAGGAACAAAGAGATTTGAGATGTTAAATGTTGAGAAGCTTCAAGTGCAGCCACATGGCATTATGGGCTCTGCCTGGATCATATAGGTTGCAATAACTTAGCCAGATGGACAGAAGGTGGTAGGGGGTGATAGGTTTGGAACGCGTCCATTTGGTCTAAGGGAAGGCTTCTGAAAGATCATGTCTCGATGCATGTCGAGTCTTGTGGGGAAAGTGCACCACCTCTCGAGAGAGTACAATCTAAGTACTTAGTCGTGTCCCCGGCAATGGACAATTTGAGCATAAAAACATGGAAGCTATCAAGGATCTCCTCATCCCAATTTTTAAGTTAAAAGATTGTGGTTGAACAAGGGTAAAGGTTAACCAATTCAATTGGTTGTTCCTTGGGTGATTATTTTGACAAACAAAAACTTAGTGTTTTCAACTTATAAGGAAAACCTTATTTTGAGCAAAGAAAGCCTAAGCTCCACTTAGCCAAATGCATATATATGATTGATACCACTACTCTACCATAGTATCACTTGCCATTACAATTCAAATGTATTAACCCTTGTGGCTGTAACTTATTATGTTGCAAGTTTCTTTGATGTTAGTGAAGTGTGTTGAATAGGATGACAAGTCTACAACCAACATGATTGCCTGTGGCACTTTGAAGATGAAGGACTCCATGATATAGATATTTCTGCTACATTGTAATGAGATAGCCAAATGAGCTATGTAAGATGTAATGTATTATTTTATTCCTGGTTATAAGTGTAATATGACCTTTGTTCCTTGATATTACATCTTAAACTGTGGATGCTAGCTATTGATCCAGGGACTAGCATTGTAAACACAGGGATCTCTACCTTATCAGTTTGGGACCTCTACATATGGTATCAGAGCACTCTGTTGCCTGTAGGATTGTAATCCTAGGATTGGACAAAACCCCTTAGAAAAATAGGAGTTGTATTTGTTCCAAAAATTATTTACAAACAATCTTGTAAAATCTTTCCTTAACCTTTTTGGTTTTGATTCTACATCTCTCCCTTTTCAAAACCTGGTGGAAAAGACTTCAACATGAGCAAAGGACTTCACCAACTCAAATGACTTCAACTTCAACATCACCAATGACTTTAACTTTAGTTTTCACCAAGTACTTCAACTTGGACAACACTAAGGACTACAAGTGAGACAAGAAATGTCACTCAACTTGGAGACTAAGAAATACAACTTAGAAGGAACCATCATCACCTTTGAGTTTTGTGACCAAGATACAAGAATTTTTCCAAGGATACCATGATCTTGTTCATGAAGAAACAACTAAGAAGAATGGTATGATCTCAAGTGAAAACCATAGTTGGACCACCATACTAGTGTTTATTTTAGATCAATTTATTGATCACACCAACTTATGTGGTGTAGCAAAAATATTTTGTTGCCTAAAATATGTTTGAAGCTTGTTGTTTGAGTGGAATCTTTACTTGTGATTGCTTGCACATTGCTTGTGTGAATTGTTGTGTGTGAGTATAATTCTTCCTCTAGAATCTTTTGCCTACTCTAACCCCAATCCAACCCAAACAGATGACTTATTCAAGAGACTCCAACATCAAGAAGGATGACAACAACAACAACCAAGAGATGCACATGAGAGAAAAACTTCTAGCAACCCAAGCCCACTTGAATCAGTGACAACTCAATGTTTAGCCAACAACAATGAGTTAGACACAACCATGCAAAAATTCTTGGAAACCCAATCCCAATTCTTGCAAGGGATGACCAATCAAATGATCAACATGAGAAACAACCTTTTCCAAAGTGTTTTTGACAGCAATGATATCAAGGATGATATTATAGAAGTAACTCAAGCTTGCAATATTTGTGGAGACATATGACACACTTATAAAGAGCATGTGGATCAATGCCCTAATTGTGAAGAGAAACATCCAACTAAACAATGCCCCACATCTCAAGTTTCTTGTTTCCTATGTGAAGGAAATGATCATGTCCCTATCTAATGCCCCATCTATCCTATAGTTCAACAAATGAAACAAGATGGAATGCATCAAATGTTTGTAAACCTCCATAAGGGAACAACTTCTACCAAGAAAGATAAAGACAAAATCAGAACTGTGCCTCATAAGGCCATACCCAAAATGACCACAAAGTATTGTTACTCATGTGGAGAAGAAGGGCACATATCTAGTGACTGCCCCAAGAAGAGAGAAAGATTTCCCACCTTTGTGGTGAAATATGAAGAACATGAACTACAAGAACTCCTAGCTTTGGAGAGACCCAAGAAGAAGAAATGTCCCAACCCCAGCAAGAAAGACATTAGCCAGGTGCAATGTTACAATTGCAAAGAGATGGGACACTATGCTAATGATTGTCCAGAAAAGAAGAAGAGCCAAGGAAACAAACAAGCAATAGTGAAACCAAAGATGATAAAGGATACTAGCCAAGTGATGTGCAACCACTGTAAAGAGCTAGGCCATTATGCATCATATTGTCGAGAGAAGGCACCTCAAGATCTCAACCTTATCACATGTTTCAAATGTGGGAACAAAGGACACTATGCAAACAACTGTCCAGAACATGAGGATCTCAGCCTTGTTACATGTTTCAAGTGTGGTGACAAAGGACATTGTGCCAACAACTGTCTAGAGAAGATACATCAAGATCCCAAGTAAGCCAAGATGTAATCTAGTTGAAAACCTTTTTAAGGGTGGTAGTACCCTAGTTGTCTTGAAGCCAACTTGTAACCTCTAGCCTTCCCAAATCTCGGGACAAGATTTATTTTAAGGGTGGTAGCCTGTCACATCCCAAAATTTTCCAAATTTTGAGATGTGAAAAATAAATAAACAAAAGAAACAATTGTTGAAATTTAGGGTGAAAAGAAACTTTTTGCTTCTAAATGGAAACATCAAAACCCTACTTGAACAAAATTTGAATGAAAAGGGAATCCAACAAAATTTCAATCAAGTGAAATGCATTCATAAATGAATCTATATTGAAATTTAAACACTTGGAAAAATAAACCAAAACCCTAAAACCCTAATGGAAGAAAATCATTTCCAAGATCTCTTTAAGACTATGGATTTGTTCCATATTAAAATTCAGCAACAAATAAATAACCAAAAATGATAAACAAAAATATTATAAAACCATGGAAATTGGTTTCATTTAATTTGGAGCCATAGCTAAAAACTTATGAATTTAATAAGTTAAAAGGAAATAATTTCCAAAGCTAATAAATCTCCTAGCTAAAATCCATGCCAAATTGTGAGCAAATTAATCCTAAAAGGATTTAAAAAGATAAACAAATATTAAATAAAATCATACAAATTGGAATCACCAATTTTGGATCTATAAATTAAAAGATATGGATTTTATAAGGCAAATAAAGGAATAAATAAATAAGGAATATTTAAGAGACAAATTAAATCTTGGCCAAATCCATAAAGAAATGAAAGTTTATTGAATAATAAAAAGGAATAAAACATTATTTAAATAAAACTATATGGGCTTTGAACCATATTTAGTTTTATTTAAATAAAGACAAATTTCCTAAACTAAATAATAAATCCCAAAGAAAATTGTTTAGAAGACAATTTAAAACTTGAAATAAATCCATATGCAAATGGAATAAAGATAATCCAAATAAAATAAAGGGATAAAGAATATTCAAATAAAAACATATGGGATTAAACCATATTCTAATTATATTTAAATGGAGACAAATCCCTAATAAAAATGATTAATTAAATCATGAGAAAATAATAATGGAAATTTCCAAAGTGGATTAAAAGTGATCAAATTAACTAAAAAAGAATAAGAGATTAATTAAATAGAATTGTATGGATTGGAACCATATTTAAAATCCTATTTAAATAAAGACAAGTGTCTAATTTAAATAAATAATAAACCATAAAAAGAATAAAATAAATTATTCTAAATGGACTTTAAAACACATAAATAAACAGTACCAAAAATATACTAAAAGTTTAGAAAGGTTTGGTCAAAACTTGAATTCAAATTGAAGATTAAATCAAAGGTTTGAAATCAAAACAGAAAATAGAAAAGGAAAAAGAAACGAGGAAGAAAAAAAATGAAAAGGATCAGACCATATAACCAGGCCCAACAAGCCCAACAACCAGCCCACCCGGCACCTCGCTCTCCCCCGAAATTTATTCTCACCCACAGATCAACATGCGCCCTCGCTGACGACCTGAACCCACCATAACCCCCTCTCATTCGCTGACAACGCAGCCCCACTGCCAACTCATCATATTCAACCCCGCGACCCGCTCCTCCCCAATTTCCGTTGTTGTTTCTGCCTTGATTCCGCATCTTCAATTCGATTGATTGCGCCCATAATTCCTTCCCGCGACCATGCACGATTAAACCCCTCCCTCTATCCTCTCTTTCCCCTCGCTCCTCCCTCTCCGCCCCAGGGCTGCCTCAATTTGACTTGGCACCACTACTGCTCCGACGAGCTCTAGCTCGAAATTCCGGTGACGCCTGACCGTACCCTACCACCTTGTGCATGTGAGCTCACTCCCCAGCACCTTGCGCATCTACTAGTGGCCCAGCTAGTCCGCGCGCGCCCTAGAACGTCGCCTCCGACGATGCCAACTCGTCACCAACAGCTAGCTCAACTCCGATGACCCCTACTGGTAAAATCTAACCTCGCCTATCCCTCTCGATGACGCTCACGTACTCGCCTCTCTCACCCGCGTCTAACGCAACCCTATGTGGGCCTTCTCCTGCTTTGTAGCCTCGTCTCCGGCCAGACCCGAGCGCACCTGATGGCAGCAGGAACTCCGGCGAGCGATTATCGTCAACGTCGTGCGCCCCTCGACCTGTAACAACAACAACGAGCATACCCACGTCTCTTCGAACACGGTGAGCACCTTCCCTTCCTTGCTTCCTGTTTCGCCGGAGCCATCGTCGCCCGAGCGCCGCCGCCGCGCGTCAGACGCCAGCGCCGCCAGTTCCTGGTCGAGGTACTAAGAGCCGTTAGATGTAGATCATAAGGACATGATAGAATCACTAAAATGAAGCGGTATGTTTGATTTGTGCCGTGCGTTGTTAGGTAGATCTAACGATCTGTGTTGATCGATCCGTGTGAACCGGTACCGGCCAATAGGAACACACCACGTGGCCTGTCTTTTGTTTTAAAAATATAAACTTTTCTATTAGATGAATTGTAACATCCCAAAAATCATGATTTGAAAATGTTTGCATATCATA
This sequence comes from Avena longiglumis, assembly GCA_030063025.1. Classification (NCBI taxonomy): domain Eukaryota; kingdom Viridiplantae; phylum Streptophyta; class Magnoliopsida; order Poales; family Poaceae; genus Avena; species Avena longiglumis. Next base: position 173,472,087 of record CP125973.1, read on the forward strand.
CATGCATTCATAAACAATTGGTCATTTCAAACAAGATTTCAAAATAAGAAACCATATAATGCCTATTATCTGTCAAGAAAGGCAGTGGTTTTATTTCTACTTTCAAAATATGAGAATGCCTTGACTTAGTGTGGTGACCCAGCATACCACTGCATGTTGTAGTATACTATAGTCGTGGACATAACACTCATGGAGTAACATTCCACAAATATTACATCCTCAGAGTGGTACAACAGAAACAAAGCGGGTCCACATCATACATTATTATTATTACAACCAGAAATTACATGACGACTTTGAGATCCTCCTAGGTCCATAGAGGTATCCCGATGACTCAGGCTGAACTATAATAACTCAAAGAAAATAATAAAGAAGCAACTAATGTTTATAAGATATTTAATATAGATAGAGGATAGAGATCTATGCTACTGGACTAGATCACTATATATGCTACATCTACACTTCATATACGTCGGTCTCCATTCCATAGGTGTTTTCGTAATTGTTCCCTTCGACGCTTCCGGATACTTTTGATTCTTCATAGCTGAATTATTTTTGGTCTTCAATTGGATATAGTATTTCCTCTTCCTGACCGTTCAGAATCTAGCAAGGGTTAAGAAGATACGTTGAGTTCGAGCGTACTCAGCAAGTTCACTAAAAAGGAGTGTTTGATGCACTATAGCTACAGCCATAGACCATAGGTCATAGGCAATGCAGGTTTTCGTAAACATTTTGTCAACACCCGGATTTTTAATCCCAGATGCCTGTTATGCCATACATCGCAATCCCAAGATTACCATTTTTTGCGAGACATAACAGAATTGGGTACCACAGTACATCATCCATTACAAACCTTACATAAGTTCTTACACAAATAGGGATCTCATAATCCAGTTCTTAATACAACTTCAAGAAGCGGAATACGTAAGAATAACGGTAGCGTAGGCAAAGCTCCATCTTCGGGGTTCATAGGCAATGCTGACGATGGGAGATGATCCTAGTTGTCGTAACCTTCCTGGGGTCCATCCTACAGGAACTCCTCTTCATAGTCTGGCCATGGGAATAGCCAGGGACAAAGCCATGAGTACTCTTTAAGTACTCGCAAACTAATACTAACAAGTGCAGGGATTTTTTTGATAATAGGACACTAGGCTCTAGGGTTGTTTTGCAAAAGCCAGATTTATCTCTACTAAGTTCAGAAGTAAGAGAGCTAATTGAATTTTATAACACCTAAGTGGGAACTTGTATCTCATGCCACAACCCTGTTGTGGTCAAGTCAAAGTCTAAGTTTATTTCACAAGTCTTTTGAAAACATCTGACGGGGGAACAGTATGGCCACTCCAACTGTCCATAACCGCGGACGCGGCTATTCGAATAGTTTGACACTCTGCAGAGATTGTACACTTTCACCACAACATTCGATACATCCATCAGGAACAAATCCTGAATTCACCATACTTAGTATGCGGATAATCAATCCTAACCTTTCAATTACACACCCTAGTATAAGAACCTCTCCTGTGAGTTTTGCCTCCCAACCATGACCAACTGTCATCTTGGGTACTGCACAGGTGGACAATCTTCACAAGGTAGCCTCAGCTCAGACCTTGGCCGTGAGGGAACTAATACTAAGGTATATAAGTTTCCAGTCAAGCCCTACCCAATCTTCGGGTATTGTGGTTGTACGATAAAATTGGAATGGTATCGCATCCAGACAACCATCAGTTTTTATAAAGGGCTAAGGCTCATGCCTCATCATTTTCATCACCAAAATCATCAAGTGTTCGGAAACACATGTCCAAAACATTTCAATAGAATGATCCATCATTCCAAGGTTTTCATAACCATTTTTCCACCAAGTATTCCCATCTAAAGTTGATCAAGTTTTATGCTTAGCACTAGCATCTACAAGTGGGGGTAAGCACTAATGAGGGGTGGTACACTAGTGGAGTTTAACTAAGTTTAATCTTATGCCTTAGGATGACATCAAGATTATCTAGCTTAGGCCAAGTTTTATGCTCTTTATGCAACCTTCAATTATCTTTCTAAATCTACCATTTACTTAAGAAATCTCTAATTACTAGCTTTGGTAAAGAAATAAAGTAATCAAGCTTGTAAGTAAAACTAGGATTGGTTTATCAAGTGGATATGATCACATATGCTTAAGGCATATAGTGGGCATAGTAACAAGTAGTGGTTTGTGGCATCAGTAGGGTATCTTGCAAGGGTTAGCTTGCATTGGTCCACTTAGTTAATAAAGCTTGCCTTATGCAGAGCAGTTGTTGAAGTTCTCCTCGGCTTCTTCTTCGTAGTATCCTCCTTCCTCCTCCTATCCTTGGTCGGTACTAGCGTCTATAAATAAATACGAGGTACACAATCACCAAACAATACTTAACTACTTGCAATCATCACACAAAAGGGTCCTATAGATGACCTAACATCATTACTAATATTACAAGATTAAGTTTGGTTTAATTCCTTTTATTTTTAGAAAAGTAATTTCTACTCATTGAAAAACTACTTAAGATTTAATATTCTCCAAACCAAAACATGGGATCATGTTGACACATGTCATCACCACATATTTTAGTCCATGGGAATGTGATTTAAAGTGGTGTCACAATTTAATAAGGTTTTACCCTTTTATTTTAATTAATTAAAGTGGCTAGAAATGCCTATGAGGCATTCTTTTATTACTTAAACATTCTTTCTGTAAGTAAACCTTTATATTTTTATATATTCTGAAAGGTATGGTTAAATGTGATTTTTGAGAGTTGGAATCAACTCAAAATCTATCATGGTTTTAATTTGAAAAATGTTTGAATGCAGAAAAGCTTCTGCCTTGTTATTTTTTACCATGGATGATCTATAGATCCAAATGACTTCAATCCAACGGGATTAGATTCAGCATTCCCAGACCTTTCTAACAAAATTGGTTTCATTAAATTTGGTTCACTGAATCGACCTGGGTTGATTTTTGAAATTGGGTACAGAAGTGTGTTTGAAATAAAATGGAAAAGGTTAAATTCAAATAAGCGGGTTCTTGGGAAAGGTTAACGGCCCGGTGACACTCCATGGCCTTGGGCTCGGTGACAGGGGTTCCACCAGTCGGTGGCTCTTAAATCTGCGATGCAGGGCACTATGGGACGCTCGATCTGGTTCTAATCCAACGATCGAGAGTCGCCGACGCGTTGAGCAACGCCAAGGCGATGTAAACCTAGCACGGCCTGGGGTTGATGGGGCTCACCGGGTTCAGCGAGTCGAGGCGGGCGAACGACGAAGTCGACGACGGCGAACTCAGGGGTGGTCGCGGCAGCTCCTAGGATGGACGAAATCGACAACGCCCTTCTTCTCCAGAGGCGGCCTGCTCCAGCGCAATTCTGGCGATGCGCTGCTCGCCTTGCTCCAGGACTGAGGTGGGATGGTTCTAGGTGAGAGAGGAGTGGAATGGTGTGAAGAATTCTAGCGGGGGAGGCCTCTATTTATAGTCGCGACGGTGAGACCGAACGGATGGGCAGGCGATGGTGGCGACATGGCTACGGGCTGCTAGAGGCATGGCCGGCGGTGGCGATCGCTTGGTGGTCTCCTGGCGATGCTCTATGGCTTTAATGCGCATGTAGGGGCGATGCGGTGTGGTCTGGAACACGCGATGCTCTGCGCGACAGAGGCGGCGTCTTCGACGGCGAGCGGTGGCTATGGGGCACGGGCGGTGCAATGGGCATGTCTGGCGTGTTCCTGGGATGGTGGCGATCGTGTATGAACGCGGCGAGGGCGGCGCACGGTCTGTGGGCGTGTGTCGAGGGTGGCGCTCTGGTGCATGCTCGGCACGGTTGGCAGAGGCACGGGCGCGGCGTTCCTGGGTGCTGTGTTCGACGTCTTCGAGGCAGAGCTGGTCGAGAGGGGGCGGTGAGGCATGGGTGATCTCCCAGACAAGGTTGGCACGACTAGTCTCCTCCCTAGCTTGCTGTCGACATGTGGGTGGCAAGGGTGGCTTCGGCTGTTCACCATTGATGGTTTTGGCAAGTTCACAGTGGTGCTAGTGCTTGGTTAATCTTGCTAGATGATCTACTGAGCTGGTTGTGAGCTAGATAGGGAACCAGTTAGGCTCAAAACACTGCACACTATAGTATTTTGATTTTGTTTGATTTGTGTCTGCCAAGTGTTTGATGAAATGGCCGCATGAATTCAAGTTTTGAATTTTGAAAAGATTTTTGGTGTGTGTGCTAGGTTGGTTCTGGTGAGTCTGCAGATGCTTGGGTTTTGAAAGTTGAGCTTGTTTGAGTGGTTTTTGAAAAAGTGGGATCTTCCCATATGATAAAGATTCAATTTTGAATTGTCATTTAAACTATGCACTTGAAAGTTTTTGGATGATCACAAGGTGGGCCTTGATACTTTGTTATGAGTACAATCAAGGGGTGCAAAGATACAAAAAAGTTTTTGTTAGGTTTTGAAAGTTTGAGACAGCCAAAGTAGGCATGAGAGTTAAATTGGTCAAAATGACCATTCCCTTATTTTATTTGTTTTGATTTACTTGTCTTTGAGAAAAGTTCGGGAATTGTTTAGATGATGTTTATTTCACCTAAGAAACATTTTACAAGCAAAGAAACACACAAACAAGGTGGTTCAAAAGAATTCAAAATGAAATGCATACTCTCATGCATGCATTCATATTTTTATTTAGAAAAGTTTTTGTTAACCCTAAATTTGATGATTAGAGTTTGATGATCCAAGTTTAGTATTTTTGGGATGTTACACATTTCTTCAAAGGTTGCTTTTATTCTGAAAAGCTATGTCCGTCAGCCTTCACAGGTTTACCAGAACTTTCATGGAGTTCCTTTCCTGCAGCGTTCGTAGCTCCTTCCCGGAACAGGGAGTAACAAGTTACATTACTTACACTCTGCAGAGGTGCGTCACTTTACCCATGAGAGATCAAATACTTGATGCACAACTGGGCGAATCTTTCCCGTCCACACTTCCTATGGTGTGGGGCCCAGTAGATGATCCAAGACAATCACTGTCCTTCTCCGCGACCCCGCATAGACCATAATTGTTGTATGCCCAAACTCAAGGTAGACCTTTCCCCGTATGAAACGGCTATACCTTAGTTGGATACACATAACAACCATTAACACTAGTAATCTGTATTTTGTAAGCCCAGATCCACGGTAGACCTTTCCCCGTATAAAACGGCTATACCCACGATCTGCAACTCACAAATGCCTAGAACAGTGTCCAATGCATGCGAAAGGGAGCCGATCTAGCTAACTTCTCCGTCCCATTCCAAATATCATGGTTAGCGTGTGATATACGGCGCGAGAATCACTGGCGACATTGGTAGTTATGTCCTAGATGATACATTCCTGTGCAGTGGTATTCCAACTGCCAGATTTAATAGATTAGTTTATCACCCTGGATCAGTAACCAATAGTTCACTTTAATTATGAAAATAGGGTTTTTGACCTTTTTCAAATGCAGGTGATGACACACAGTTTGCAATTACTTTACAGAAAATAATCAAAGGACATGAGCAAGTGTGAACTTTCCTTGATATAGCGGAGTATTGTAGTCGAATGTCTCGACTTGACCCTGGACCTCGGGTTCTACAAAAATATCATCATTGCCTGGTAAGGACAATGTTTAAAGAAGAAATATGCTGTTATGCATAAGGAATGAGATGCATATTTCAAAATCCCAAGTAATTCTTCAATCATTGCCAGTGAGATATATTTATGATTTATTTAAGATTTTCTTTAGTTTAAGTTCACTTCATAAGGAAGATAAATATATAAAATATGAAGAGTAAAGTACAATTATAATATAATTCTATGGTTCCATGATATTATGTAATTATTACTAAGTTCATATTTTAAGTTATGATGGCTTTAAATAAATGGTATATTGTTTCTTTTGAAGTGGCAAAAAGAATAACATTTGAAGAAAATATTATTTATGTTAAGTTATTCAACTTGGAAGTTAAATAAGATTAAAGCTATGGTGTTGGAATAAGGTTTAATTGATTCGAGTTATTATATATCTAGCTTAAGATATCTTAGACCAAAGTAAACTATAAAAATGTAATTGAACTTGAGATATAACATTTGTAGCATTATTAATTAGAGTTTTTCATAAGCATAATTAAAGATGAAATCTTATGGTTATGGAACTTTGTTTTAAAGATTTAAATTTAGCATGTGTAATACTTATAGACCATACTTTAAGATTTTTCTTTATAAATAAAAATAGATGGATTTTATTATAATTTATTTAGTGAATTTCAAGTTTGATAAATATGATTATTAATGAATTGCTAATGATTTGTAAAGGATATCTTTGTAAATCCTTGACTTGTAGTTAGTTAAGGATTTTAAAAGAATATTATAAAGTTAATTGTTTACACTTAGGTTTTATATTAATTTATAATTATGGTTAAACTAGGTAGATTCAAAAGATTTTGTTTTGAATAAGATCATTTTCATTTTTTTACTTAAGAAATAATATTAAACAATTAATAAAACAATTATCTTATTTTAATAATTTAGATAATTCAAGTTGTATGATATAAGAACTTTAAAATATTTTTATAATATTATACTTAGTATCTTTCTAATAACTATACCTGTTTAAATTCTTAAAAATGAATTTTATTTATTTTTAAACATTATCTTTATTATTATTTATATATATATTTTTAATGTCTTTAAATATTTGTTTGAAATTTTATTAGTAAAAGTTTAAGTTAGTATTTTGTTGAGATAAGAGATTTATTTTTATTTATGAAAGTGATATTTATTTTTAGGAATTTTCCTAAATTTATTAAATTTCATGTAGATATTTAAGGGTGTTAATATATATTTGTATTTTATTAAATTTCAAATAAATATGATTATATTTTTCTTAGGTGGATATTATTTTAATACACGCTAGGATGTATTAAATATATTTTAAGGATTTTTCTACATTTTCTAGAGTTTAAAGTGTGTAGAGGTATTTTAATAATTTCCATTTTTGTTATTATACAAATTGGGCCTAGTCCTTGGGCCCATTTAGCCCAAAACTCAGCCCAGTCCATCTGGTTGGACTAAACTTACAGAGCCCAACAGACCGGGTCGGTTGATCGACTCATACGACCTTTCTCTCCCCCTCGCCTCGACCTCTCTTCCCCACGATGTCGTGGCGCTGCCGCCGTCGCTGCTCGGCTCCGGCGTGCTTCGGCCTCCTCGGCCGCCGCCGCCGTGCCTGCCGACTTACTAGGATCCGGTGCATCGACTAGTCCGTTTCGATTTGATGGGCATGGCCTTCCTCGACTACGCGCAACCCTATCTGGTGTCTAAGGTTTCGATTCCTACCACCCTGAGGTGCTTCCATGGCGATACAGTGGTGTTTCGGTGTTGATTTGGGGCCGCCTAGAGGCTTCGTTGATGGATGGTTGCTCGGGCGGCTTCGGCATGGTTTAAGTGCCTCAATCTTTCTTGTGCCGCTGTTTACTGCCCCCTTCCCCACCGGTGTGCTTCCTCTTCTCGAGCTTAAGCGAGGACCTCCGGTAAGTGGTTCTCTCATTGCTATGCTCCTCTTCATGCTCTATCTATCTTGCAACATTAAGTGTGCTTTCTAGGATTACCCCCTATCTAGGTTTCATTCCTGAACCTAGGGTTCTTCTTCTAGGTGTTAATATGTTTGTGGTACCTGTTGCCCCCCTAATGATCCTGGCCTGTTTCTCTTCTTTCTTTCAGTTAGTTTAATTAGAGTTCATATTACCTGTTTTTCTAAATTGATTACAAAAGAAATGTTTGGATTACACCATGTGTCTAATTTCCATTCAGTGAGCTCCTTGTGTATTTGAATGGATTGATATTTGAGTTTAAAGTACTAAAACTTTGCTTTAGGGAGTAGTTCCTGGAACATATTGTATCTGTATGTTGGCTTAAATTACTATCCCCTAAATAGAATGAATTTCATGGGTGACTATGGATTTGTATCCAAAGATAATTCCTAGTATTATTCCTAGGAAAATGACTTGTTCTTTTATTTGAAATGATTTCTAGTGGCCAACACTAAAGAAATGATTTGACTTTCAGACCTAATTGCATGTGAACCAATGGTTGATTTGGTTAATGTGAATGGTGGATTCTAAATGTATACTGTAATCTTAATGTTCTGATTATTAACTTGCTGAAGCTTTGCTTCAGGAAGTAGTTTTTCTGTAACCTTATATCTGTTGGATATGGTAGTAAAAATGGGATATGTTTCAGGTTAAAATGATGATTAGGATGGATCTTATTACCTGTCTAGGTTGACAGAGAGATCAGAATTTTAAGAATGATTCCTAGAATTCTTTTGTCTAGGAAAATGATTATCTGAATTGAATAGCTATAGATGAGATTTTTGATACAAAGGTGCTACCCTCTGGGAATGTGCCCTGTAGTCTAGCAGCTGGATTATAAAAAGGATGATGGCGATTTTCTTTGGGTTGTATATGTGCTTTTGGTCTGGTGGTTAAATGATACAATAGCTTAATATGCTCCCAACATCAGATTCATATGATGTTTGGTTATAGAATGATTATTGTAGCTTTGCTACAATAGAATAAATGATTTCTAGTTTATGAACTAGGAAGATGATTTGAGATATGGTTTGGTTGCTTCTAGCCAGTGGACTGGGTGGTCTTACAACTGGATGAAAATGGTGGTCTTTTACCACATAGGATTTGGCTATTGTGGTTCCTCCCTGGAGTGTGCACAGTGGCCAAATCCCAAGCCACAATATCTGCTATTTTGCTTTAATAGCTTACTTGGACTATGATATATGGATCAAGTGCCTAATTCAATTCTTATGGTTAATATCTGCTGCCTTTGCTTCTGTGGTGCCTCCATACCTGGAGGGTGCACAACAGTGATTAGTAGCACGGTTGATTTCCTTAAGATTTTATCCAAGCCAATGATGCAATAGGCTGAGGCCAATTCTTTCTAAGATAAGAATAGATACTAGTTGGCTTTTAACAGCTCTAGGATGAACTTAGTGTAGCATTTCTACACTATACTGAGAGCTCTCTCCCTCTTCCCCACTGATGCTTGCTTTAATTTGGCAAGAACAGATAGTAGCATGGTTCTAGTAGCTAACCTGATGCTTGCAGTGGAGATAGATGACTTGGTTATGGTTGTTGTTGTGATTCTGTTCTGTTGCTGGATCTAGTGTCTGTCCTGCTTCCTCTTGCAACCCTGGACTTATCCCTCTGCCTGCTCACTTGATCTACTCCTTATGCTCCTGGCCTCCTCCTGGTGTCCTTGGATGGCTTACTTGAGAAACCAGGGTGCTAATGTTGTGGTGGTAGTGCACTATGGAGTTTGTTATTAAACTTATGGACTCTGGAAATGTAAGGATTGCCTGTGTTGTTGATCTATGTTGGTGGTGTTGGCTGTTTCTTGCTATGGTGAAGTAATTTCAGCAGAGTACTCCCCCTGCTACGGTTGTGTACTTATCTCTCTCTCTCATGGTTCCTCCTGTGTTGACAACACATAAACATGCATGTGTGTGTGAGCTTGCCTCACCCAGATGGATCAGATCAAGTAAAAGGCTTGGGATTTCCTTGGATTTTACCTCTTTGCCTTTTACCTTCCCTTGGTGAAACTTGCCCCTAAATTGCCTATGATGTGGTTCCGAGGCAAAGTTACTAATAAGAGCAGATATTCTTTTGGTGAAATTTGCCCCAATTTAAATATGCTCAATGATGTGAATAGCAATGCATTTGATTGCCATACTGAGAGCAAAAATAATCAACACTAACTCGGTTTGTTTTTTATATTCTATTTGGTTTACTTTATGCTTTTACAGGAACTAGATCAGAAATTGAAAAGATGTGAAGATGAAGATTAGTTTTAGAATTTTCTTTTTATCCAATTTTTTGTAATTTTGTTTTCTATCAAGAATTTATGTAAAGTCATTATAATATATTAGTTTATCTTATTATTGTAACCATTCCTTATCATTTATTTGTTGTAAAAGGATAATATAATATATATTCTTTTAATAAAGAATTCTTCTATTTGTCAAATTATTGTAATTCATTTTCCATTTAAATATTTGTAAAGAAACAATGTAATAATATTATTATTGTAATATTCCTTCTTTTCTTTTATTTGATTAGTTGTTACTGAATAGAGAAAAGAATAAGAAGTATCTTATGTTTATTATATAAAGAATAGTATAATATTTATATTTCTTTTATATTATATTATTGTGAATAATTATTTGTAAGTCAAATTTCTTCCCTCATAACTCCAGAAAACAATAGAGGTCATGTAAAAATTCATCTCACTCCCCTTCTGATGTCACTAAACCTAATTCATCGGAGTGAGAATTCTGATCACTCTAGTCTTTTAATTTGGTGAAAAATTTACCCGGATTTTCAGATCCATGCATGCAGATGCACAAAATCCTAAATCTACCCTTCGTTTAGTCCTAAATGCTGGGATGTTACACTTAGTCAGAAATGTTTAAAGGTTTATGCAAGCTTGCACAAAGATTTCTAAAACAAAAATCAAAACTAAAACCATTCATATGCCTATTATATATAATTAAGTAAGGCATGGTTTTTATTTTATTTTTCAATGGGCCAAAGTGCTTTAGAGTAAACAGTAGTGTTTTGTACACAATTATGTGCTTGGTTTACACTACAAAAATCCAGAGGTGATTTGAACTTAAACCCATTTGAATTTAGTTTGAATTTGATTCCTGAAAAATCAAAATAGAAAAAGAAAATGAGTAAGGAAAAAGAGAAGGGACGAAGCCACCTATTCAGCCCAATAGCAGAAGCAGCCCACTAAGCCCACCCGGCCATTCCCCCTTTCCCCCTCTTTCTCACCGCGCCCGCGCCGCACCCACTCGCTGATAGCGCGACCCCACTGCCACATCAGCTCATCGTCCCCAAACCACGCGCGACGACCAGCTCCTCCGCCCGTCTCCTCCCCGCAGTGACTACCATGTTAATTCGTTAATTCCCATTGATACGTCGCGTGATTGCCGCCGCTGCTCCGGCTACTTAAGCACCACCACTATGCGGCCAATTCCCCTCACCTAGCCCCCACTAAGCGCCACTAGGCTCTGCAAATTTCGCCCCGCACCGTCGCGGACCAGAGCAACTCTGGCGACGTATTCCAGTGAGCACCATGCTCCCCTTCGCCTCTCGTTCATACGAGCTTGTTCATCAGATGCTTGCGCATATTCTCACACTTTTGGCTTGCTCTGAATCACCCAAGGTCGTCGCCCCCGTCAACCCCCGCAAACGACCGAGGCGCCGCTCGACTTCGATGAGCAATCACGGTAACTTCTGAGCGCCCCTTGACCTCTCCTCTATACGACTAGGTTCGCCGTGCCTTTGTGCAGCTACTGATGCCTTGCGTTTGCCCTATGGTGACCTAGGTCGTCGCCTTTGTCTCCGGCAGCGAGCACCCGGCGCTAAGTCAAACTCCGGCAAGTTCCTGAGCCAATGTTCGTGCGCCCCTATCCAAGCCAGTTGCACGTCGAGCTTCACCGCATCGTCGCGAGTCTGTTAAGCCATAGAGCAGCCCCTATCCCCCTCTGCAATCGCCGGAACACCACCGCCAGTAGCGCCGCCGCCGCTATAGCCACGCGCGCCGCCAGTTTCTGGTCAAGCCGCTGTGAGCCGTTAGATCTAGATCTAGCGGATCTGATTAGATCACTTAACGAAAGGGTACGCTTAGATTTGAGCCACAAGATCTAACTTAAATCCTATGGCCCACGTTGGCCGATCCGCGCGATTATTTAGAAAATGTTTTAAAGACTAATTTGAGTTTATTTAGTATATAAATGTTTAGTTTAGTGCTTAGTATTTACTTGTCTTGTTTGCTTTAAGAAAAATCATCACATGGCATTTGCATGCATTCATATATTTTTGCTTGATTTATTTGAATGTAAATTGGTGCTATCATTTTATGTGTAGATTTTGGTGCTAGTGGTGATTGTGATTGTGAGTATTGTTGCTACTCCCCCAACTACCAAGGAAAGTGGTGCTTCATATTTTTGTCCCAATATTTTGACTATGCATTAGTAATATTTTGTATAGGGCTTTCATGATGTTTTTGCTAAGTCTCTATATGCTATGCTTGGGAAATCCTTAGTTATAGACTTGTTAGAAATTTTCACTAAGTTAGGATACTTGCTATATTTCCATGCTTAGCCTAGCTAGTAGAAAACAAGGGTGAATTATAATCATGCTATGGAAAAATATTGTTAAGTCTTTGACTTATTTTTACTTAATAAAACAACTAAGTGAATGAATCACCTGGGTGGAATGGTATGTTGGGTTATGTTGAGTGGTTACGCAAGGCCCATATATATGGTCTACCTTGTGTATCACACTTGTGGAAAGCCACCCATGAATAAAGGTATTTGAGATACTTAGTATTTAGAAGCTTCTAGTGCAACCACATGGCATATGGGCTCTGCCTTGATCATACATGTTGCAATAACTTAGCCATTTGGACAGTTGGTGGTAGGGTGATAGGTTGGAACGCGTCCATTTGGTCTAAGGGAAGGCTTCTGAAAGGTCTCGTCTTGACGCATGTCAAGTCTTGTGGGAAAAGTGCACCACCTCTCGAGAAGGAAAAATCTAAGTACTTAGTCGTGTCCCCGGCAATGTACAAATGAGCATCAAGACACTGAAGCTATCAAGGATCTCCTCACCCCAATTTATAAGTTAAAAACTTGTGGTTGAACAAGGGTAAAGGTTCATCAATGTCTATTGGTGGTTCCTTGGGAGTTTTTATCAAACAAAAACTTAGTGTTTTCAACTGATAGGCATAACCTATTTTGAGCAAAGAAAGCCTAAGCTACACTTAGCCAAATTCATATAGAAGCTAGAAACTGTTATTCTACTAAGGTATCACTTACCAATACTATTCCAATGTATTGATCCACTGTGGTTGTAACTTGTGATGTTGCAGGTTACTCTGATGAGGATTAGGGTTATGAGTCTACACTCAACATGTTTGCCTGTGGCACATGAAGATGAAGACTTTACTTTATTTTGTTAAGTTGAACTCTTGTACTAGCCTATGGATATGGAGTTGTAAAAGATTATGTTATCTCTGGAATGACGATGTAATAATGACCTTTGTATCTGTGTACTTCATCTTAAACTGTGGATGATAGCATTTGATCCAGGGACTAGCATTGAAATCACAGGGACCTTTACCTTTATAAAGGTGGGGTCTTACAGATGGTATCAGAGCACTGTGTTGCCTATAGAATTATGACCCTAGGTTGGATTACACTAAGAAACCACTAAGGAAAAATTTCAACACTTTGAAAAATTCCACACTTGTCTTTTTATTCTTGTAAACTTTTCTAATCTTCTTTCTCATCTCAATTTGTAGATGAACTCCATCAATGAAGCTGTCAGGAAGGTACCACTCATGACCATGACTTTGGAGTGTGAGACGGAGTTTTCCAAAGCACTCAAGAACCTTATGGTTACCATGGGGATACATGGTGCAGCTGTGTACAAGGGATTCCCTGTGATGGATGAAGGATAAGAGTATTGGTGGGTGCAACTTCACTTGTACAAAAACAAGGAAGACAACCACAAAGAGTCGGGATTCTGCATGGTCACCAACTCTAAAATGCACACAACATTATTTGACTCTACAAGAAATGCATCTTGGAATGCCATCAAGGAGCTTGGTGATAGACTCAAGTGTAGAATGCTCAATACTCAAAATGACCTTAGAGAAGAAAAGAAGCATACTCAAGACTTAGAGGCCACCAATCAACGACTAAGGGAAGACATCATAGACTTAATATGGGAGTCTTGTGATCAAGATAGACAGATTGCCACTAAGGATGCCCTGATAGCTATCTTGTCTAGTGAGTGAGAATTGTAACGTACTCCGTTAGATGGACCACCACACTTGTCGTTTCTACTCCCAAAAATTTGTCTAAGTTAAGTTGAACCTTGGTGTTTGTAATGGTTGGTGTATGCCATGACTTGTGTGTTTGATGATAAAAATGTGCTTGTGTTCTTTTGTTTTGTGAATTTTTCTCTACTTGTATTGATTCTAACCTTTCTCTATCTTATACAATAGATGCCTAATGTTGTTATCAACACTGCCGAGGAGTTCAAGGGAACTAGTTTCGGTTCTCGCCTCGTAGAGATCACTAGCATGATCAACCTTACACTTCCTAGTATCACGACACTTCAGCTCACCAAGTTTGAGAGGAAGGACCTTTGGGGCTTCAGAGTCACACAGCCGGGACGCCAGGCAGAGCCACCCATAGAGGCTATCACCTTCAAGCTGATGCATGATGACAAGGAGAGAGGCTTAGATGTAGTCATGCAGGAGTAACTTGGACGCCTGGTTGGGAGGCACTCCACCGAGCTTAGAGGTCTCTACTTTCACCCATTCGGGAGACGCAACGAGGAGGGTGAGGCTGTAGAGTACGATGACGCTACTCGAGGGACGATGGATCCAATTTGTCTGTACCTTCAGGACCTAGAGGGTCTTATTAGACACCTTGACACTGATAGGACCAATGTCATGCTTAGCAATGACGAGCTCCAGGTTCAGCCGAGGGAGAAGGACAATCTCTTCATGGAACAAGACGAGATCGTCAAAGAGATGGAGGACAGATTTGAGAGCCAGGACAAGAAGTTCAAGAGTCAGGAGAAAAGAGTCCAAGACAGGAACAAGAAGATCAGGGAGATGAAGGATGAGTTAGAGGCCAAGGAATTCGAGCTTGAGCACCAGGAGGGAGTGATTGAGAGGCTTCGCTCACAGAAGAGGGCCCTTAGGGCCAAGATTGAGGCCTTGACCACTAGTGTTGAGGAGTACAAGGCCGCCATGAGAATGCAGGTATTGATCTTGTTGACGTGGAGGTCGACATGGAGGAGTAGTATAGACCACTCGACTATCTTTCATCTATCATACTTTGATTATTGAGTCGCAATGGCCATCCAACATGTGTATGGCTTCCTATGGTGTGTTTGCATTTTCAAAACCTGTTGTTATGTCGTTCAAACCTTATGTTATTTTGAGCTTGGTTATTGTGATTGTTTCTATGTGATGTATTGTGCATGTTAAGCATCTACGGGTATCTCATCCTTATCCTTATTGAAACCACAAATGCCTCCCCGTCGTGCCAACCCCAACCAAAACAACAACGTCACTCCCGAGATGCAGCAGTTGATGACAGAACAAGCTCAACCGATGCAGATGATGACACCGTTCATGTAGAACCAGAATTAGAACAACAACAACAACAATAACAACAACAATCAGAATAATCCTCCAGCATTTGACATGAGCACTAGATTTCTGAGACTAAGGCCTGCAAAGTTCTCAGGAACCACTGATCCAATGGTAGCCAATGACTGGTTACGTTCAGTGAACAAGGACTTAGTGACTGTTGGCTGCACTGACGAGGAAAGGTCAGATTTGCAACACATCTGCTCGAAGGACGAGCAACAACATGGTGGGACAACTTTCAGATCACCACTCCCCTTGAAGATGTGACATGGGCTATTTTTTAGTATGGATTCCGTACATCTCACATCTCATCTGGAGCGATGAACTTGAAGAAAAAGGAGTTCCACAACCTGAAGCAGTGTCACCGTAGTGTGGATGAATAAATTGAGGAGTTCAACAATCTGGCGCGCTATGCACCATGTGAAGTTGATACTGATGCTAAGAGGAAGGAGAAATTCCTCGAAGGACTTAATGATGAGTTGAACCTGCAGTTGTCTGTTGCCTATGTCCCAACCTATCAATCACTTTGTGGCAATTATACCATCTTGGAAAACAAGATGAAACATGTTGAGGGAAGAAAGAGGAAGCATAGCTTTGATAAGCACAGCTCGGGATCGTCTTACAAGCATTCCCATCATGATGATAGTGGAAGTTCTGGATTCCACAAACATGGCAAGTACAACAACCACCACAACCACAACCGTCACCATGACAACAAGCACCATCGCAGTCATGACAATGACAAGTATAATAATCACAAGAGTGGGCACAAGAGTCACCATAGTGGGAGTGGAAGTGGAAGTCAGCCTGTAAAGAAAGATCTCAGTCAGGTTGAATGCTTCAAGTGTAAGAAGATGGGGCACTATGCTAATGAGTGCCCAGAAAATAAAGTTGAAGGTGCCAACAAGCCCAATTCCTTCCAAAAGTGACAAGTGAACCACATCATTGTGGAAGAAATATATGAAGAATCTGATGCTGTGGTTGGTAAGTTCAAACTAAATTCTGTTCCAGCACTTGTTCTTTTTGATACTGGCGCATCATATTCATTCATATCAAGAGAATTTGTTGATAAAAATGGACTTCCAGTTGAAACTATTGGGTGTCCTATAAAAGTAAGCTCTCCCGGTGGAGAAATGATAGTGAACTCTGGATGTCATGATCTAGTGATAGAATTTGGAAAGTATAAGTTCCCAGTTAGTATGATAATCCTAGATTCCCAAGTATTGGATGTTATTCTAGGAATGGATTGGATGACCAAGTATGAAGGACTACTAGATTGTGCCAATCGTACCGTCACACTCACAACCCCGGATAATAAAAGGATTAGATTCAAGTCTAACTTTGAATCAAAAGGGAGTAAGCTAAATTCTCTTAAGGGGGTTAGCATAGACAGTGTGCTAATTGTGAGAGAGTATCTGGATGTGTTTCCGGAGGAATTACCTGGAATGCCACCAGATAGAGATGTTGAGTTTCTGATTGACTTGCTGCCAGGATCAGGACCAATAGCAAAGAGACCCTACAAGATGTCATTGGATGAGTTGAAAGAACTCAAGAAACAACTAGGAGAACAGTTGCAGAAAGGATTTATTCAACCAAGTTCTTCATCTTGGGGTGCACCAGTTCTTTTTTGTTGAAAAGAAAGATAGAAGTCAAAGGTTATGTATAGATTACCGATCACTCAATGAGGTAACAATCAAGAACAAATATCTGTTACCTAGAATCAATGATTTGTTTGATCAGTTAGAAGGAGCCCGTGTGTTCTCAAAGATTGATCTTCGGTCAGGCTACTTTCATCTAAAGATAAGGGAACAATACATACCTAAGACTGCTTTCACCACTAGGTATGGATTCTATGAGTACACCGTGATGCCATTTGGTTTGACAAATGCACCAGCCTATTTCATGAATATGATGAACAAAGTGTTCATGGAATTTCTTGACAAGTTTGTTGTCGTTTTCATCAATGACATTTTAATCTACTCCAAGAGAAGAGAAGAGCATGGAGAACATTTATGATTGATACTTGAGATGCTTAGGGAGCATAAGTTGTATGCCAAATTTAGCAAGTGTGAATTCTAGCTGAATGAAGTCGGATTTCTCGGTCATATTGTGTCAGGAGATGGTGTAGCTGTTGATCCCTCGAAAGTGTTAGCTGTAACTGAGTGGGAATCTCCTAAGTCAGTAAAAGAAGTGCGTAGTTTCCTTGGCTTGGCAGGATACTATAGAAGATTCATTGAGAATTTCTCAAAGGTAGCTAAGCCAATGACGGAGTTACTTAAGAAAGACAAGAAGTTTGATTGGACTCGAGGATGTGAACTCAGTTGCCAAGAGTTGAAGAAAAGACTAGTGATAGCACCAATCTTATGTCTGCCAGATTTGGAGAAAGATCTCCAAGTATATTGTGATGCATCTCACCAAGGATTAGGTGCAGTTTTGATGCAAGAAGGGAAAGTTGTGGCATATGCCTCAAGACAAATCAAAACTCATGAAGTGAATTATCCTACTCATGATTTGGAGTTAGCCTCTGTTGTCCATGCACTCAAAACATGGAGACATTATCTATTGGGAAAGCGTTGCGAAGTGTTCACAGATCACAAGAGTCTGAAGTATATCTTCACTCAGAAGGAAATCAACACGAGACAAAGAAGATGGCTAGAACTCATCAAGGACTATGACTTGAGTTTGCAATACCACCCCGGTAAAGCAAATGTTGTAAAGGATGCATTAAGCCATAAAGTTTATGTGAATGGCCTCACTAAGGGAGAATTGCCAGATGATATGTGTGCCCAATTCAAAGATCTTAGATTGGAGATAGTGCCCGAGGGACATCTCATGACATTGGATGTTCAACCCACATTGTTGGACAGGATTAGGGAAGCCCAAAAGACAGACAAGGAAATTTAAGAGATTAAAGGAAAAATTAGCAAAGGGAAAGCCAAAGGATTCCGTGAAGACGAACAAGGTACTTTATGGTATGGAAAACATATCTGCATTCCGCAAGATCCGGAACTTCGGAAACTGATTTTACAAGAAGCACACAACTCACCATATTCCATTCATCCGGGTAATACCAAAATGTACATGGATGTGAAGGAAAGATTTTGGTGGAATAATCTCAAGAAGGACATCGCAGAACATATTGCTTTGTGTGATGTGTGTAGTAGAGTGAAAGCGGAACATCAGAAACCAGCTGGATTGTTACTACCACTACCTATTCCTGATTGGAAGTGGGACAATATTGGCATGGATTTCATCACCGGACTGCCAAGGACTAGATCAGGATATGATTCTATTTGGGTCATGGTAGATCGTCTAACTAAAGTGGCTCATTTCATACCCGTGAAGACAACCTATACAAGTGCTAAGTTAGCCAAGATATATATGAATAGGATTGTGTGTTTGCATGGAGTACCCAAGAGTATTGTGTCTGATAGAGGAACTCAGTTCACTTCGCATTTTTGGCAACAACTGCATGAGTCATTGGGAACGAGATTGGAATTTAGCACTGCTTTTCATCCCCAGACTGATGGACAGACAGAAAGGAACAACCAAATTCTAGCGGATATGTTGAGGGCATGTGCCCTAGACTATGGTGCTAGTTAGGATGAAAGTCTGCCTTACGCAGAATTCTCTTACAACAACAGCTATCAAGCCAGTATTGAGATGGCACCGTTTGAATTTCTCTATGGAAGGAAGTGTACTACGCCATTTCTATGGAGTGGTGTTGGAGAAAGAAATTTGTTCGGGCCAGAACTAATCAAGGAAGCTAAAGAGAAAGTCAAGTTGGTAAATGACAGATTGAAGATAGCACAATCCCAACATAAGAGCTACGCAGATCCAAAGCATAGAGAAGTCACCTATGAGGTAGGTGATAGAGCTTATCTTAGAGTTTCACCACTTCGTGGAGTGAATAGATTTGGAGTCAAAGGAAAATTGGCACCAAGGTATGTTGGACCATCCAAGATTTTGAGTCGCAAAGGAGAAGTGGCTTATGAAATTGAATTGCATGTATAACTGTCTGCCGTTCACAATGTGTTTCACGTAATTCAGTTGAAGAAATGCCATCCGGAGATGGAAGAGACTTCTTTGAAGGATACTATACCTTTGGAAGAGGTCCAGTTGTAAAGTGATCTCACTTATAAAGAGAAACCTATCAAGATTCTTGAGACTGCTGAAAGGATCGTATGGGCACCTAGAGGGGGGGGTGAATAGGTGCTACTTCAAATTTTCTTCTTTTTCAAATTAAGGTTTGACAATAAGGTAAATTCTCTAGATAATGCAACTATGGTGAATTTACCTATATGACAATTATGCAAGGACTATCACAACACAAAGTAGTAGCAAGTAAGTAAGGTGCGGTAATGTAGGGGTCCCAACCTGATAAGGTTGATCCCTCCTGTGTTTTACAACGCTAGTCCCTGGATCAATAGCTAGCATCCACAGTTAAGATGTAATATCAAGATACAAGGGTCATATTATAACATTATAACCAGGAATAACATAGTTTTATTACATCATATATAACTCATTTGGCTATTACACTACATTGCAGCGGAATATATATAGTCATGTATCCTTCATCTTCATAGTGCCACAGGCAGGTGTTGGTTGTAGACTTTGTAATCCTAGTCAATCAAACAATCTTCACTTAAAAACAATCAACCTGCAACATTACAAGTTACAGCCACAAGGGTCAATACATTTGAATTGTATTGGTAAGTTTCACTTTTATATTTAATAAGTGGATCCTATCATTACATGCATATTTGGCTAAGTAGAGTTTAGGGTTCATTGGCATAAAGCAATATTTTATCCTATCTTTTCAAAATGGTTTTGGTCTTTTGTCAAATCTCATTTCCAAGATCCTTGAACTCCTTGGTAGACACTCAAGTGTTCAAGTACTTGTCAAAAAATCCTTGAGCACCTTGGTAACCCCAAGTGCAACAAGTTTTATCAAAAACCATGAGTTCCTTGGTAACCCCAAGTACATAATGCTCTTGTGCTCCTTGGTAACCCAAAGTACAACAAGCTTAACAAAATCTCTTTGAATTCCTTGGTACCCCCAAGTGCATCAAGTTTTTATATTAGAAATTAGAATGTCGAGATCTCCCATAGTTCAAACTTTAGTTGCTCAGTATTGTCCATGACCGGGGACACGGCTAAGTACTTAGATTTTATTAACTTCTGCAGAAGGAGTACACTTTACCCACATGACACAATCCCATCTTGTTGCCACCAGTGGCCTACTGGATTAGTGCTCACCAAGATGGAGTACTGGCAGACTGAGAATGTGACGAAGTCTTTCCAAGAGGTCCTCCCATACATCATTGCTAGCTTGTCTTCAGCCCCCATGAAGCATTCTAGATCCCCATGTCCGGTAACTAAAGACAATGTATGGGTCTTCCTAATGTAGTTGACTAAGCCAGAGCCATAATAGCATGTGGTTGTACACGAAAGCCACAATTGGAGAAACATGTTCAATCTCTAAGTTTCCTAGGTGGTTTTCATTTGGAGCACAACACAAAGTGATTGCCATAGACATGGTTCCCTTTTGTTGTCACCTTCTCCAAAACATAAAGTGTCCACCACCTAGGTGGTTCATTGAGTCCTTGTTTTATTATATAAAAACACAAGTCCTTTTCTCAACCTTTGTAAAATCTCAACATGTATCTCTTTTCAAAACATAGCATGGCTAAGCATGTACAACTTCAATATTTCCACTAAGGAGTGTATAGGGAATCCTATTAGGATTAGCATAGCATAAGTATAAAACATTTTCATGCATGTTTGCAAAATCCACTAAGTATAATGAAAATAGTAGGTCTTTTGTATGATAGTGTAACTTGCCTTTTTGTTTAGGGAATGATAGTCACTCCTTGATTTTTCTAGTCCCACACTTGCTAATTTCACTACAATCAAACAAGCATAGTATCAAGTAGCATTCCAACTTTCAAACAATAATTCACATACACAAAGCAATGGTTCCTAAGTCTTGTAGAAAGAGGGTTCTATTGCAAAGTTGGTCTCTGCTAGGTTTATAAACTTTGTAAGGTCCACATTGGTCATTTACCAAAATGTCAAAGTCATTAGTTAGAGGTTTTGCCCAAAGTCTATTTTTAAAATGCATTCAACATTTTATGTGGTGGAAATTTATTCTTTTTCAAGCAAAACTTTATATTTTTCACCAAGTGAGTTTTCCCTTGGCAAGGCTTGGTGTTTTGGGTCAGTAAGTTTGGTCCATAATATTTTTTTTTCCCAAAGTTTTCCTTGTAAAACATTTCCATAATAAAACTAATGAGTTTATTTGGCTAGAAAATGACTAAGTTAAATATTTCAACCTATATTTCTCCAAAAATCATTTTTATTACCAAGGGTTGGTTCCTAGGGTCAGTAAGATCATACAAATTCATTTTGCAAAAGAATTAATCCTAAAATCAATTTTAAACAATTTTTATCCTCTAAACAAGTACACAAATGTTTCTGCAGATTCAAACAAGCAATCAGATACTATTTGTCAAACTAAGGCCATGGTTGTTTAGGGCTTGTTCTCCTGATTTTATTGATATAAAATTTGTCAAATTTGGACGTGTGGTTTGAAAGTTACAAGTGTTTGAAGTTTGCATATAATTCTGATCCAAAAATCTGTTTTAAACTAGAGCTGGCCACGCGTCGTATTCTAATTGGCCGAAAACGGTTCGCGCGGATCACGCACTGCAGGCCATTAGATCTAAGTCACATCGCACGGTTCAGAACGCGTACCTCTTCGCAGTAAGTGATCTAATCGTAATCGTTCAAACTAGATCCTACGGTACTGGCTTGCTGGACCAAAAGTGAGCGGCGCCGACGGCGGCTAGCGGCGGCGTACGGCCAGGCGTGGGGTTCGCGGTGGTTCTAGCAAGCGAGAGGGAAAGAGAAGAAGCTCACCAGGTTCAGGAGGTCACGGTGATGCTCGAGGTGGTGTTGGTCGGGTGAGGGGTACTCTGGTCTTGGCAGAATTTCTCGCCGGAGTGGAGGACGGCGTTGGGTGGTCTCAGCCGTGTTGAAGTCGACGTTGTAGATCGTCCTGGGGCAAAGCAGGGGTATGGTTAAGTCCGGGAGGTAACGGAGAGGTCACGTGCATGAACGAGAGGGTACGGGGCGGTCGGAATTAACCTGGGGTGTCGTCGGAGTTGTGGCAGATGGCGGCGGTACTGGAGCTTGATGTAGCCGACTCTATGGGGCGCCCGTGGTTGAGAGGAGGATGCTGGGAGACGCGTCTGGATGTGGGGGAGCTGCGGGATTGGTCAAGGAAGCAAGGGGAGGTCTGGTTTCGCCGGAATCGTTACCGGAGCATCATCGGAGACAGAGACAGTCGTGGTGATATTGTGGCGGCCTGGAGGCGTGTCAAGGAAGGGCGTATGGGGGAAATGGAGGAGGAAACACTGGCGATTAATAGGCCGTGGTCGCGACGAGGAATTATCGCGGCATTAAGGCGAATTGATCGCGCGGATTCAAAGCCTGCAACGGCAGTGAGGAGGGAGAGGCGTGCTTCGCGGTGGGGAAGAAGAAGGAGGTGGCAGTGTGGGGTCCGCTGGCAGTGGGAAAAAGTTTCAGGCGAGGTCCACTTGTCAGTGTTTCAGTGGGTTTGTTAACGCGTGCGAAACGTTTTCTGCGGGGTAAGGGGCTGGCTGGTTGGTGGGCTTTAGTGGGCTGCCTGGGTTGGTTGGCCCTTTTCCATTTTTTTTATTCTGTGTTATTTTTCTTTTTCTATTTTATTTCCTGTTTTGATTTTTAATCCACTTACTCAATCACTCAACAATTCAAACCTTTTTTTAATACTTTTGCATTGTGTTTTTGGTTCTGTTTTAGTAGTATAATCCAACTTCAAAATAGAATAACATTTTAAATCTTTTTAGGTTCTATTTATTAATTAATTAATTAAAGATGGACTATGGTTTATTAAATAAACAAGGTTTGGTTTATTTAATAGAATTTCTATTTTAAATACTTTCAAATTCAAATCAGTAGGTATCCTTTGGAAATAAAGAAATATTTGGAAAACTTGTTTAAAATAATATAATCCTTTTACTTTAGGGTCCATTAATAATTAAATAAAGTAGGCTTTCATTATTATTTCTAGCAAGTTTTCTTTTATTGGGATATTTATTTTGAATCTTAAAATAAACCAAATTATTTTAGTAGATTTTATTTGTGAATTTGAGGTAGCTTATATTTTAAACAATTTAATTAGTTTATGATGTTTCACTATAAATTGGTAAAACCTCTTTATTAAATAAAGTTGGATATTAAAATCTTATTAATTTATTTAAATTAACTTTTGCCATTTTATTAAATGTTTTAATTTCCAAGGCTTGGTCAAAGTTTAATTTGGCTTTATTAAATAATCCTTATTTTCAGAACTTCTATTTCTTTTGAAAACAAATCTTTTCATTTAAGAGTTTCAAATTAAAATTTTAATTATTTTTTTTATTTTCCTTTAATAAAAGTTTATCATCTTAAATACCTTTAGGTTTTATTTAATTCAAATGGATTGAAGTTCTAATTGAATTTAAAAAGTTTCTTCTGGCTCTGAAAATTGAACATAGTTTTATTTTATTCATTTATGTTCACATTTCAAGATTTGGAAAATCTTGGGATGTGACAGGCTACCACCCTTAAAATAAATCTCGTCCCGAGATTTGGGAAGGTTAGGGTTACAAGCAAGTTCAAAGCAACTAGGGTACTACCACCCTTAAAAATTTTCAAACAAAAATTACATATTGGCCTTCTTGGGTCCTGGAATTTCTCTACGTTAAACCTTTGCTTTATTCCTATGCTTGACTCATGGACCAAGGTTGAGTTTCTCCATAGGTTTGTTCAACTTGTTCTTCATCCTTTCTGGACAGTTGCTTGCATAGTGTCCTGGATTCTTGCAGTTGAAGCAATGAATGTTATCGAGTTCTTTACGTGGCTCTTGTGGGCAAGTTGCTACAAAGTGACCTGGTTCATTACAGTTGTTACACCACACTTGGTCAATTCCTTTATTCTTTATGTTCTCTGGGCATCCACTGGAGTAGTGTCCCATTCCCTTACATTTACGATATTGTATAAGGCTCATGTCTTGCTTAGGCTTCTTGATTTTCTTTGATCCTTTGAATTGGGTTGTCTTGCTTGGAAGTAGTAGTGGTCCTTTTCCTTTGGTAGACTTGGATCCTTCTTGTTTCCTTTGTTCTACCATGGCATAGATAGGACATAGGCCAGGAGTATGATCACTTCCCTCACAAAGGTAGCAAGTAGCTTGAGAGGTAGGGCATTCTCCAACAGGATGGTCTTCATCACAATTGGGGCATTGTCCTTCATGCTCCTTGGAAGTATGATCCTTGTCTCCACAAATAATGCAAGCTGGGGCTCCATCTAGAACAACATTCTTGTCATCCTTGCTATCATACTCTCTTCTAGGATAATTGTCTTCCATGCTAATCATTTGATTAGTCACCTTAAGCATTAGCTGAGATTGTTCCTCCAAAAACTTTTGCAGTGTTGGATCTTCATTACTATTGTTGGCTAGGAACTGAGCTGTCAATTGGTTCAACTGATGTTGGGTTGCTATGAGCTCTCCCAGGCTGTCAGCTTGGTTGGTGTTGGTGTCATCAACCTTGGAGTCCTTTGGGGTAGTCATCTGTTTGGGTTGAAGGAAGATTAGAATGGCAAGATATTTCTAAGGAAATATTTCTAATCACACACATCACAATTCACACAAGCAATGTGCATGCAATCACAAAACAACTTTTCACTCATACAAGATTCAAGCACATACTTAGGCAACAAAACATTTTTTTTGTTACACCACATAAGTTGGTGTGTTTTGTCTTAACTATATTATGGTGGTCCATCTATATGGTTCACTTGTGATCTTTCTTCCCTTTGCATGAGATCATGGCTTCCTTGAGACAAACTCTTGGTTACACACTTCAAAGTTGTTGATGGTTTCCTCTTATTTTGCATTCCCTCAGTCTCTAATTCTCGAGCAAGATTTCCTTGTTTTACTTGTGGTCCTTAGTAGTTTCCATGTTGGAAGTCCTTGGGGAATATGCTGAAGATGTTGAAGTCATTAGAGTTGAAGAAGTTGAAGAAGTCCTTTGCACATGGTGTAGTCCTTGATCAAGGGTAGGTTTCTCCATCAAGTTGAAGCAGAAGAGATGTAGAGTTGAAACCAAAATGGTTGAGGAAAGAGTTACAAGTGTTTTTGTAATTAAGTTTTGGAACAAAACACATTTCCTATTTTTCTAAGGGTTTTTTGTCCAATCCTAGGTTTACAAATCCTACAGGCAACACAATGCTCTGATACCATCTGTAGGGGGTCCCAACCTGATAAGGTTGATCCCTCCTGTGTTTTACAACGCTAGTCCCTGGATCAATAGCTAGCATCCACAGTTAAGATGTAATATCAAGATACAAGGGTCATATTATAACATTATAACCAGGAATAACATAGTTTTATTACATCATATATAGCTCATTTGGCTATTACACTACATTGCAGCGGAATATATATAGTCATGGATCCTTCATCTTCATAGTGCCACAGGCAGGTGTTGGTTGTAGACTTTGTAATCCTAGTCAATCAAACAATCTTCACTTAAAAACAATCAACCTGCAACATTACAAGTTACAGCCACAAGGGTCAATACATTTGAATTGTATTGGTAAGTTTCACTTTTATATTTAATAAGTGGATCCTATCATTACATGCATATTTGGCTAAGTAGAGTTTAGGGTTCATTGGCATAAAGCAATATTTTATCCTATCTTTTCAAAATGGTTTTGGTCTTTTGTCAAATCTCATTTCCAAGATCCTTGAACTCCTTGGTAGACACTCAAGTGTTCAAGTACTTGTCAAAAAATCCTTGAGCACCTTGGTAACCCCAAGTGCAACAAGTTTTATCAAAAACCATGAGTTCCTTGGTAACCCCAAGTACATCATGCTCTTGTTCTCCTTGGTAACCCCAAGTACAACAAGCTTAACAAAATCTCTTTGAATTCCTTGGTACCCCCAAGTGCATCAAGTTTTTATATTAGAAATTAGAATGTCGAGATCTCCCATAGTTCAAACTTTAGTTGCTCAGTATTGTCCATGACCGGGGACACGGCTAAGTACTTAGATTTTATTAACTTCTGCAGAAGGAGTACACTTTACCCACATGACACAATCCCATCTTGTTGCCACTAGTGGCCTACTGGATTAGTGCTCACCAAGATGGAGTACTGGCAGACTGAGAATGTGACGAAGTCTTTCCAAGAGGTCCTCCCATACATCATTGCTAGCTTGTCTTCAGCCCCCATGAAGCATTCCAGATCCCCATGTCCGGTAACTAAAGACAATGTATGGGTCTTCCTAATGTAGTTGACTAAGCCAGAGCCATAATAGCATGTGGTTGTACACGAAAGCCACAATTGGAGAAACATGTTCAATCTCTAAGTTTCCTAGGTGGTTTTCATTTGGAGCACAACACAAAGTGATTGCCATAGACATGGTTCCCTTTTGTTGTCACCTTCTCCAAAACATAAAGTGTCCACCACCTAGGTGGTTCATTGAGTCCTTGTTTTATTATATAAAACACAAGTCCTTTTCTCAACCTTTGTAAAATCTCAACATGTATCTCTTTTCAAAACATAGCATGGCTAAGCATGTACAACTTCAATATTTCCACTAAGGAGTGTATAGGGAATCCTATTAGGATTAGCATAGCATAAGTATAAAACATTTTCATGCATGTTTGCAAAATCCACTAAGTATAATGAAAATAGTAGGTCTTTTGTATGATAGTGTAACTTGCCTTTTTGTTTAGGGAATGATAGTCACTCCTTGATTTTGCTAGTCCCACACTTGCTAATTTCACTACAATCAAACAAGCATAGTATCAAGTAGCATTCCAACTTTCAAACAATAATTCACATACACAAAGCAATGGTTCCTAAGTCTTGTAGAAAGAGGGTTCTATTGCAAAGTTGGTCTCTGCTAGGTTTATAAACTTTGTAAGGTCCACATTGGTCATTTACCAAAATGGCAAAGTCATTAGTTAGAGGTTTTGCCCAAAGTCTATTTTTAAAATGCATTCAACATTTTATGTGGTGGAAATTTATTCTTTTTCAAGCAAAACTTTATATTTTTCACCAAGTGAGTTTTCCCTTGGCAAGGCTTGGTGTTTTGGGTCAGTAAGTTTGGTCCATAATATTTTTTTCCCAAAGTTTTCCTTGTAAAACATTTCCATAATAAAACTAATGAGTTTATTTGGCTAGAAAATGACTAAGTTAAATATTTCAACCTATATTTCTCCAAAAATCATTTTTATTACCAAGGGTTGGTTCCTAGGGTCAGTAAGATCATACAAATTCATTTTGCAAAAGAATTAATCCTAAAATCAATTTTAAACAATTTTTATCCTCTAAACAAGTACACAAATGTTTCTGCAGATTCAAACAAGCAATCAGATACTATTTGTCAAACTAAGGCCATGGTTGTTTAGGGCTTGTTCTCCTGATTTTATTGATATAAAATTTGTCAAATTTGGACGTGTGGTTTGAAAGTTACAAGTGTTTGAAGTTTGCATATAATTCTGATCCAAAATCTGTTTTAAACTAGAGTCGCACGCGTCGTATTCTAATTGGCGAAACGGTTCGCGGATCACGCATGCAGGCCATTAGATCTAAGTCACATCGCACGGTTCGAACGCTACCTCTTCGCGATAAGTGATCTAATCGTAATCGTTCAAACTAGATCCTACGGTACTGGCTTGCTGGACCAAAAGTGAGCGGCGCCGACGGCGGCTAGCGGCGGCGTACGGCCAGGCGTGGGGTTCGCGGTGGTTCTAGCAAGCGAGAGGGAAGGAGAAGAAGCTCACCAGGTTCAGGAGGTCACGGTGATGCTCGAGGTGGTGTTGGTCGGGTGAGGGGTACTCTGGTCTTGGTAGAATTTCTCGCCGGAGTGGAGGACGGCGTTGGGTGGTCTCAGCCGTGTTGAAGTCGACGTTGTAGATCGTCCTGGGGCAAAGCAGGGGTATGGTTAAGTCCGGGAGGTAACGGAGAGGTCACGTGCATGAACGAGAGGGTACGGGGCGGTCGGAATTAACCTGGGGTGTCGTCGGAGTTGTGGCAGATGGCGGCGGTACTGGAGCTTGATGTAGCCGACTCTATGGGGCGCCCGTGGTTGAGAGGAGGATGCTGGGAGACGCGTCTGGATGTGGGGGAGCTGCGGGATTGGTCAAGGAAGCAAGGGGAGGTCTGGTTTCGCCGGAATCGTTACCGGAGCATCATCGGAGACAGAGACAGTCGTGGTGATATTGTGGCGGCCTGGAGGCGTGTCAAGGAAGGGCGTATGGGGGAAATGGAGGAGGAAACACTGGCGATTAATAGGCCGTGGTCGCGAGGAATTATCGCGGCATTAAGGCGAAGTGATCGCTGGATTCAAAGCTCCTGCAATGAGGAGGAGGAGAGGCGTGGCGGTGGGGAAGAAGAAGGAGGTGGCAGTGTGGGGTCCGCTGGCAGTGGGAAAAAGTTTCAGGCGGGGTCCACTTGTCAGTGTTTCAGTGGGTTTGTTAACGCGTGCGAAACATTTTCTGCGGGGTAAGGGGCTGGCTGGTTGGTGGGCTTTAGTGGGCTGCCTGGGTTGGTTGGCCCTTTTCCATTTTTTTTATTCTGTGTTATTTTTCTTTTTCTATTTTATTTCCTGTTTTGATTTTTAATCCACTTACTCAATCACTCAACAATTCAAACCTTTTTTTAATACTTTTGCATTGTGTTTTTGGTTCTGTTTTAGTAGTATAATCCAACTTCAAAATAGAATAACATTTTAAATCTTTTTAGGTTCTATTTATTAATTAATTAATTAAAGATGGACTATGGTTTATTAAATAAACAAGGTTTGGTTTATTTAATAGAATTTCTATTTTAAATACTTTCAAATTCAAATCAGTAGGTATCCTTTGGAAATAAAGAAATATTTGGAAAACTTGTTTAAAATAATATAATCCTTTTACTTTAGGGTCCATTAATAATTAAATAAAGTAGGTTTTCATTATTATTTCTAGCAAGTTTTCTTTTATTGGGATATTTATTTTGAATCTTAAAATAAACCAAATTATTTTAGTAGATTTTATTTGTGAATTTGAGGTAGCTTATATTTTAAACAATTTAATTAGTTTATGATGTTTCACTATAAATTGGTAAAACCTCTTTATTAAATAAAGTTGGATATTAAAATCTTATTAATTTATTTAAATTAACTTTTGCCATTTTATTAAATGTTTTAATTTCCAAGGCTTGGTCAAAGTTTAATTTGGCTTTATTAAATAATCCTTATTTGCAGAACTTCTATTTCTTTTGAAAACAAATCTTTTCATTTAAGAGTTTCAAATTAAAATTTTAATTATTTTTTTTATTTTCCTTTAATAAAAGTTTATCATCTTAAATACCTTTAGGTTTTATTTAATTCAAATGGATTGAAGTTCTAATTGAATTTAAAAAGTTTCTTCTGGCTCTGAAAATTGAACATAGTTTTATTTTATTCATTTATGTTCACATTTCAAGATTTGGAAAATCTTGGGATGTGACAGGTAAAGGATAGAAGTAACCGAAAAGTGAACCCGGAGACACAAGGATTTGTTTCCCGTAGTTCTTTCCTTTTGATGGGAAGTACGTCTACGTTTGGAGAGGGGGTGGTTTCAAACCACCAACGCCACGAGAGGCCTCCCTTGTTCTCCGATGAATCTCACCCCAACGGGATCGATTCACCTTCCACTATATCGGCAACCTTCAAGGTGGAAGCCGACACCGTTACAAGTTTGGGGCACACATCCACAACTTAATCGGAGGCTCCCAAATACAAGCAAGCTTTCAAAGCAATCAAAGACAAGCTTGTAAGAATCAAAACAAGAACTAGGGTTTCCAAGAAAACACTAGAGCAAAGGGGCCCTCAATGAAATGAGGGGGAAATGAAAATATCTTTTGGTGAAGTAGTAGATCGGGGCCTCCTCCTTCGATTCCCCAAAGATCAAGGACTTTGGGTGGTGGAATGAGGAGATCTTGAAGATTGAGTGGCTCCAATGGTGGTCTTGACTTTAATGTGTTTGAGCAGCTTGTCCCAAGGTAGGTGGAGGGGTATTTATACCCCTCCACAAAATCTGGCCGTTGGAGCATTTATTGCAGCGGTAGTACCGGAAGTTCAAGCGGTACTACCGGAGAACTCCGGTACTACCGGACCTGTTACCGGACCACCCTTTTTTTCAAACTTCATCAAGTCCTGCCCACAGCAGTACTACTATTGATGCTACCGGAAAGCGATAGCACCGCGCAACTGGTACTACCGGACATAGTGCAATCAGCAGCTTCCAGACGAAAAAACTCTCTGTCACGCCAGGTAGCAAAATGCGGTACTACCGCGTTTTGCTACCTAGGCAGATGGAAGATTTTTGCCAATATACAAAAGTCTCTACCTCGAGCGGTACTAAAATGCGGTACTACCACATTTAGTACCGGAGCAGGTAGAAGCTTTTGACAACATCCAAAAAGTCTCTGCATGGTACGGTACTAAAATGCGGTACTACCGCATTTTAGTACCGGAGCAGGCAGAAGCTTTTGACAAGTTGTCAAAAATCTACTGTCGCGCTAGGTACTAAAATGCGGTACTACCGCTTTTTAGTACCTAGCCCGGCAGAGGCCTTTTGTACCGCGCCAGGCAGACAGTTTTTGAACATTGCAAATCTTTTTAATGCACCTGCGACACACTTAGCAAATCATTAGTCCGATATGTGTGTTGTTATCAAACACCAAAATCACTAGGGATAGCAAATGCTCTTTCAATCTCCCCCTTTTTGGTGTTTGATGACAACACACATTTTGCAGGGAAATCTAGTGATGACAAGATATAGATGGGGCTCCCCCTAGATATGTAGAAACCAGCCCCATACACTCTAACAAGCTACCTGGGAGTAGAAGTCTCACATAGAGCACATACCTTTGCTAAATAACATGTGATGACCAATATTGATTAGGAATGGGGAAGGTTGTCACATAGGGTGGATCCAAATGAGAATAGCCATATTACACACAAGATGGATCCATACGATAACCACATAGTATCACCATACATAGCACAAATAGTTGGTTCACACATAGTACGTCACACATAATAAGAGGCAAGCAAATAAAGTTCACAAGCGAATAAAATCGATGGCAAGAACGAGCTTGTGACTTTTCCCTCGCAAATCCCGCATACCTAATGTGCAACTTCTCCCCCTTTGGCATCAAGACACCAAAAAGGGACAAGAGCAACACTAACGCCCCGGAGATCACTCATCATCATCATCAACTCAGTCTTCCCATGCATCATCATGAGGTGGTGGGGCACGGAAGGAGGAGGTGGCATCATCTTCCCAGTTGCTGTGCTTGGAGATCCATTGGTCTTCTGGGGTAATGTTGTTCTCGGAGCCCTTGGAAACAGTCAATCCTTGAGCCTCCATCATTTCGTTCTGACGAGCGCATGACTTCTTGGCATAGACATGGGCCTCGTACATGCGTTTCTGATTGTCTACTTGGAAGCAGAATATCTTCTTGAGTTTGGCCTCAAACCTCTTAGCCCAAGATGGCTGAGCGGACTGGCGACGTGAGACCAGAAATGCAGCATCCTGCTGCGCATCAGCTGCATCATCTGATTCCTCCTCAACCGGGTTCCCATCCTCATCAACAATCTGACCATCCGCATTGCGTGGTTTGAGATGGGTCTTGATCAACAGATTCTTGTGGCGGTGAGTGGCAAGACGAAGAGAAGGCAAGTCACGGGCAATCACCGGGCACTTGCTAATGATGAGAGCCATGATGTATGGAGCAAAAGGAGGCACCATCCTCTAAAAAGTGGCGCAGACCATTTCATTCCAAATAACATCCATAGGTAGGCCAGAGTCACGGTGGTGATAGGTGGCCATCATAATATCTACCATGAAAGCATGTATCTCATCAACATTCCCAGCACGAGGGGCAACGGTCTCACGAAAGATGCGATGCAAGATGTCATATGTAGGGAGGAGCCCTTTGATCTTTCCAGGGATTCCGCACCCTCGGATGTACAGTGGGGCAAGCACATCTTTCTTCATGGGACGATCATTGGCGTGGCATCGAAAGCCAACAGGAATGTCCTTGCCACGGTCTTCGTACCCGAGGATAGCCCCAAACTTAGCCAATGTTGCTTGCTTGACAACACCCTCGGCCATCCAGGTGAGAGTCCGAGTATCATTCTTGGCAAAGTGAACGGTTGCATAGAACTGAGCAATGAGCATTGGATCATAGTTGCACCGGAACTCCATAATGGGAAGCAATCCAATGTTGGTGCAAATGTCAAGGGCCTCACCAAAGTATTTCAGATTCTTCCTCACATGATTCATCTCGATCCATTTTTGAGGAACCACAATTTCGTCATCTTTCATGAGAATCTCATGGAACACCCGCTCCTGAAAATCCGTAAAGAAGAGGCTATTTTCTCGAGCATGAGAGCGAGTTGTCCCATATGGACTGACCACCCGCAGGGCATGAAATTCTGTCTCAGACAAATCAGACAGCAGCTTTGGCCCAGATGGCCCGGAACTGTGGCTCTTGCGAGGACCGGAGGAAGGAGGAGGTGGAGGAGCTTTACCACGAGCAGCACTTTGCTTGACCCCCCCACCCCGACGACCATGAGTTGTTGGCAGTTTCAGACGGGCACTAGGTTGAGGCATGACCTCCTCTTCTGAATCAGTCTCTGATTCTGACTCATAGTCCTCGATTGCATAGTGAGCTTTGGAGCGCTTGCGCGATCCCCGGGAACCCCTGCACCTATGAAAGAACGAGGGAGATAGCATAGGGGTAAGGGCACAAGAACCCGAGACAAACAGAGGATGGAACTTGGTGTTTTAAAAAAAATTGCTGCCAGTACAGGGCGGTAGTATCGGATATGCACGGGTGGTAGTACCGCCAAGAGGTAGTACCGGAAAAAGATTCCCGGTACTACCGGCCCACGACCACAGTGCAGATCTAGACTAGAAATCCATGTACGGGCAGTAAATTTGTTGTAAAACACGATTTCCATCGGACAAAGTGGTAGATCTGGTAGATAGCACATGATACAACCTCAAGGATGCGAGTTTTAAACAAGAATCAAAGTTACCCTAGATTCAATGGAGAAAACAAGTGAGAATATGAGGAGGGCGGTAGTACCGGTGTCCATGACGGTGGGGAAGAAGGAGGAGCCCGCAGGAAGGCCGGATCTGGTGTGGATCCGGGAGAAGGAGGGAAGGGCGGGGCTCCTGTGGCGTCCTCTTGACCCGGCGGTGGCGCTGGTGAGGAGTGGAGACGAGGGATGAATGAGGCACTGAGGGGTGCCTCTCCCCCGTCTCCAGTCTTAACCGACACACACAAGCGGTAGTACCGGTTCCATGGGCGGTAGTACCGCTATGCGGTAGTACCGGAGGTACCAACCGGTAGTACCGCACCTGGGAAGTTTCCAGGCAGGACCCTGGAAACAAAACCAGAGGCGGTAGTACCGCTAGCAACGTCCGGTAGTACCGTTTGGCGGTAGTACCGCATATGAGACCCGGTAGTACCGTGACCATCAGGACAGAGAGCCAAGATACATAACATGGAAGGTTCTTGTGCAGAGTAGATGGTTTTGTTGGGGGATAAGAATGGTATGGGTTTAGAGAGTCACACTGATATGAGCCAATGCACTCAAAAATTACAAAAACATATGGAGAGCCAAATGTGAGTGCACGACCAAAAGAACAAAACCAACTCGAGGATGACAAACATGAGTAAGAACCAATTCAAAAAGTGACAAACACGAGTAAGCACATCAACCTCTCGATTGAGAGGGGGGCGGTGGCCTAGGCCACCATATTTGAGTATACTCGGCTTGGCACCACGAAGATATATCTTGGGTCCATTACTGAAACTCATCATTAAGCTCACATATCACAAAATGATATTAAGAGGAATGATTTTGTTTACTTTGCGCATAA
The DNA here is from genome assembly GCA_030063025.1 of Avena longiglumis. NCBI lineage: Eukaryota > Viridiplantae > Streptophyta > Magnoliopsida > Poales > Poaceae > Avena > Avena longiglumis. Next base: position 173,506,369 of record CP125973.1, read on the forward strand.
TGGGGGGAGGGATGGTCCAATCAATTAGGACCACACTCCCCCTATGTCCATGCCTACACCTAAACCAAATATGGGTCGAGTATTAGGTGAGAGTGCAAGATAGTCAAGTCAAGCTCCTTGAATCTATGATATTTAGTTCATTCCTCAAGTAGAAAAACCTTGCTTCATCAAGTGGCTTCGTGAAGATATCGGCAAGTTGATCTTTGGTAGAAACATAGGATAGATCAATATCACCTCGAGCAACATGATCTCTAATGAAGTGGTGACGAATCTCAATATGCCTTGTCCTTGTGTGATCCACCGGGTTGTATGCAATTTTGATGGCACTTTCATTATCACATAGAAGAGGAACTTTGTCACAATGGACACTGTATTCCTTTAAAGTTTGCCTCATCCATATCAATTGAGTGCAAGCACTAGCGGCAGCAACATACTCGGCTTCGGCGGTGGAGAGAGATATACAATTTTGCTTCTTAGAAGACTAACATACCAAGGACCTACCAAGGAATTGGCACACCCCGGATGTTGATTTTCTATCATCCTTGTCCCCCGCCCAATCCGAATCCGTGTATCCACAAAGAGCAAATGTTGAACCTCGAGGATACCAAAGACCATAAAATGGGGTATGAACTAAATATCGAAAGATTCTCTTGACCGCCATTAAATGGCTTTCCTTAGGAGCCGCTTGATATCTTGCACACACACCTACACTCAACACAATATCGGGTCTAGATGCACAAAGGTAAAGCAAAGAACCAATCATAGACCGGTATACCTTTTGATCCACATCTTTACCATTTGGATTTTGTTCTAGATGAGTCTTTGTAGCCATGGGAGTAGGAGCTCCATTCAAATCTTGCATTTTGAATCTCTTGAGCATATCTTTAGTATACTTGGCTTGATTTAAGAATGTTCCTCCTCTAACTTGCTTGATCTCAAATCCAAGAAATACTTTCAACTCCCCCATCAAAGACATTCGGAACCTACTAGTCATAAGCTTTGAGAATTCATCATTAAAAGCTTTGTTAGATGAGCCAAAGATAATATCATCAACATATATTTGGCATACAAAGAGCTCCCCATTGACCCTCTTAGAAAAAAGAGTGGAATCGATTTTCCCAACCTCAAAGCCACGGTCAAACAATAACTCTCTAAGGTTCTCATAGCACGTGCGTGGGGCTTGCTTGAGCCCATAGAGCGCCTTATCAAGTTTGTAGACATGGTTTGGGAAGTTGGGGTCCTCAAATCCCGGGGGTTTCTTAACATATACCAATTCATTTAAAGGACCATAAAGGAATGCACTTTCTACATCCATTTGTTGCAACTTAAAGTTATGATGTGCCGCATAAGCAAGAAGGATACAGATGGACTCAAGGCGAGCCACGGGTGCATAAGTCTCTCCATAATCAATGCCTTCAATTTGAGAATACCCTTGTGCAACCAATCTATCCTTGTTCCTTACTATAATTCCATGCTCATCTTGCTTGTTCTTGAATATCCACTTTGTTCCAATAACATTGCGACAATCCTTTGGCTTCTCAACTAACTTCCACACTTTGTTTCTCTCAAAGTTGTTGAGCTCTTTGTGCATAGATTCTGACCAATCCGAATCTTCAAGAGCTTCCCACACTTTGTTTGGTTCAGTCATGGAGATGTGTGCTTGGTGTTTACTGAACCTCTTCAATTGTGCTCTTGTGGAAATTCCTTTCCTTAGATCTCCAACAACATTTTGGAGGGTGTGGTCTCTTAGTTCCAACATTCTTTCCTTTCTAGCTTCGCGACGAGCGTGGATCTCCTCATTGTTTCTTGAAGGACCCTCTTCATCATTTTGATCCTCATCTTGACCATCAACTTGACCTTGATCATCATTGGAGTCATCCTATACATTGGGAGGCAAGGATTGACCTTGGTCTTGATCAAGTGCTCTTGTAGCATCAATTTGAGCTTGTCTCAAAACAGTTTGGATGGATCTTCCTTGAAAAATTGACTTGGCACCACTTGACAACCCATCGAATGGACCAAGCTCCCTTTGACTAGAGTTCACACATTGATCACTATGTTGAGGGTCCACATCTTGTCTTTGGCTTGAGTCAATGTCCTCTTCGGTAGATGGAGCATGTTGAGGTTGTGAAGATGAGGGCTCCACTCAAGTGGAGCATAGTTCTTCTCGATCCGCCATAAGGGGTTCCTCAACGGGGCGGATATAACCCACACCCATTCTTCCTATGGCATCCTGAGGCATTTCATCATCTGCATCACAAGCATCAACACGCCCCCGTTGGGGACCATCATATTCTTCGAAGGTCACACTACAAGATTCTATGATGGCTCCGGAGAGCTTGTCATAGATTCTATAAGTGTGAGATTCAAGACCATAGCCAACAAAAATACCCTCTAATGCTTTAGACTCGAATTTAGACAAACAGACACCTTTGATGAGATAGAAACACTTACAACCGAACACCCGGAAATAAGATATGTTGGGCTTGTTACCGGTAAGTATCTCATATGGAGTCTTGTTGATTTTTTTGCGGAGGTAGAGTCGGTTTGAAGCATGGCAAGCGGTGGAGATGGCTTCGGCCCAGAAGTTGTATGGAGATTTAAACTCCGCCAACATGGTCCTAGCCATCTCAATAAGAGTCCGGTTCTTCCTTTCGGCCACACCATTTTGTTGAGGGGTGTATGCAGTGGAATATTGATGTTTAATCCCCTCATCACTAAGGAAATCATTAAAGGTGTAGTTCTTGAACTCGGTGCCGTTGTCACTTCTTATAATCAACAAGGGAACATTGTGTTGCCGTTGAACCAAGTTGATGAAGTCTATAAAAGTCCTTTGAGTTTCACTCTTCAACTTGAAGAAATAAACCCAAGAGTATCTTGAAAAGTCGTCAACAATCACCAAACAATATTTCTTCCCTCCAAGACTTGCATGAGATGGAGGACCAAATAGGTCCATAGGGAGGATTTCCAAGATCTTGTTAGACTTTATTTGGTTCGTGGGCTTGTGAGGAGCGTCATGCATCTTCCCTATAACACATGCCCTGCAAACACGATCTTTGGCAAAGGAAACATTTTCTTTTAGTCCAACTATATGGCCCTCTTTATGGAGACTTTTCAAAGTTCTCATATTGACATGGGCTAGTCGGTGGTGCCATAGCCAACCCACATCGGCCTTTCCGTATAAGCACATCAGACCTGCAGTGGCTTGCCCCGAAAATTCCACCACATACAAGTCATTTTCGACGTACCCAACGAAAGCGACCTTGAGAGACTTGCTCCACATGAGGACCACAATATCATCATCAACAAAGACGGCAAAGCCCATATTTCCAAGAGCACGGACTGAAAGTAAATTGTATCCAAGGGTTTCAACAAGCATGACGTTCACGAGTGTAATGTCGTAAGCCACCACTACCTTGCCGAAACCCATTACCTTAGACTTTGACTTGTCAGCATATGTGACGGTGATTTGATCATCATTTGGCAGCAAGTCCTTGACAATAGACGAGCTTCCGGTCATATGACTTGTGCAACCACTATCGATCACCCATTTTGACCCTCCGGAAGCATAAGTCTACAAAAAATCAAGCTAGTTTTTAGGTACCCATTTTTCAATGGGTCCTCTTTTGTTAGCAACAAGGGTCTTGGAAACCCAAATAGACCAAGCAATATAACCATCATAAGGACCAACATATTGTGCATACAAATCACCATAGTAATCACGCATTAGAACATAGTGAGGGTTAGCACTTCCCGCAAAGTCATCATGTGATATAGTTTTACCATTTGTGGTCTTACTCTCCACAATGGTCTTGTTGGTCTCTTGTGCGGGCTTGTCCTTCTTCTTCTTATTGTTCTTCTTCTTGGTTTTGGAGACAAAACCAATGCCCCCTTTATCACCACTACGCCTTTGCTTGCTCAAAATATCATCAATAGACTTGTTGCCTTGTGGAAATGTGGCCTTAGCAAGCTCCCCATTCAACCTAGCATTCTCTTCAAGAATAGTTGTGCTACTAGATGGAATGAAGTTACTAGGTGAAGTAATATTGGCCAATTGAGTTTGAAGCGTTTCATGGGACTTTGTGAGTGACAAGAGTTCACTCTCCAAGGCCTTGTGGGCCTTGTTAAGCAAGATAAAGTCCTTGGCAAGTTTTTCATGAACCACACCAAACTCAACCTTGTCCTTTTTAGCTCTTTTATATTTAGCAATAGCATGATCACGCTCTTTGATGAGTTTGTTAACAATAATGTCATTGGCCTCATCAATCCCTTCAAGTTTTAATTCAAGTGACAACCTAGTTTCTTGTTCTTCTTCTAGAGCATTGTTTAGGGCCTCTAGCTCAATCATATGTTCATGCCCAAGTTTACATCTTACATCTAGAAGCTCTTGAGTATGTGATAGTTGATCTAAGATGTTTCCAAAATGTAGCTTAGCATCACCTTCTAGGTTAGTCATAAACTCATCAAAGGAAATTAATTCCTTTTTAACATCAAGAGACATCTCATCATCAATTTCATCATTATCTAAGTGAGTAGAGCGGGATGATGAAGATACCTCCGTTCCTCTTGCCATAAGTCAAGTGGCGTTCTTGGTGGAAGAGTTCTCATTTGGAGAATCGAAGAGTGAGAATGTCGGAGTAGAGGTGGTGGCAAGAGCAGCCACACCATGAGAAGTTTCCTCTTCGTCATCTTCATCATCTTCATTGTCGGAGGAGTACTCTTCATGAGTGATCAAGACAATTTCTCCCGGCTTCTTGTTGATGGGATTGTTTTTGATGAAAGGTTTCTTGTACGGTCCCTTGATAGTCTTCTTCAACACAAGCTTTCCACCATGATCTTCTCTCTTCTCATAGGGGCAACTAGCCACAAAGTGGTAGCGGTCACCACAATTGAAGCAAGTTCTCAACCTTGTGGTATTCTCTCTTTTCCCATTTGGATTGCTTCTCCGTTCCATTTCCATCTTGGCCTTGGCGGGGTTCTTCCAAAAGTTCTTTGCATAGAAAGCCATATATTGACCATGAGCAATCTTGACTTCATCGGGATGGTCCATGGAAATCCCTTCATCACTATCATCTTCATCCCCATGGTCCACAACTTTGCCCTTCAAAGCAACATTGACAACATTGCTCATACCAAGGGCACGAGCACGGGCATCTTTGGCATTCTTGGCGGCAACCTTGAAAGCAGCCATCCCTTGCATAACTTCATTTGAGGTCATGAGATGGTAGTTGTGTCTTCCTTGTAGGCTCTTCAAGACGGTGGGCTCAAAAGGCATGAGTGCACTCAAATATTTCCTTTTTATCCATGCAGCATCTACATGTGAGGCACCCACATTCCTAAAAGCAGTGGCGGTGGTCTTGAGCCTTCGATACATGTCTTCGTGATCTTCACCTTCTTTCATGTAGAAGCCTTCGGCTTCATTGCTTAGAGCATCATATCGGTTCCTCCTCATACTCTCATTTCCAATAAACAACACAATGAGAGCATCCCAAGCTTCCTTGGAAATGCTAAAGTGCTCAATGTGTGGATAATCCTGTGTCCCCAACCCTTGTTGAATCATATGCAAAGCAGTGGCATTGAGTTGACTATTAACAACCTCTCTTCTTGTCAAGTTGTTTGGATCCCCAATAAAGAGTCCATGCTCGATGATGTTCCATAGTTCAATGCAAGAGCTGCGCATATGAGTCCTCATTAGTGATTTCCATTGAGTAAAAGTAGAAGATTCTTCAAGCTTAGGTGGGTCACCTCTATTGTAAACATGAGGGTGAGGGATTGGAGGGTCGGGAGAGTACCATGAGTCACGGTGCTCACCCTTCCCACCATCATTGTGTGTGGAGGAATTAACGTTGTCAAGTTTACCCCCCACCACCATACCCTCGGGGGATACCGGTGTATTCCCTTTAGGTAAAATGGATGGTTGATCCTCTTGAGGAGATGGAGGTGATGAGCTTTCTTTGTCTTTAAGAAGTTGCTCGAGCATCTTCTTGAATTCGTTGACCAAGGTAAATTCTCTAGATAATGCAACTATGGTGAATTTACCTATATGACAATTATGCAAGACTATCACAACACAAAGTAGTACCAAGTAAGTAAGGTGCGGTAAAGGATATAAGTAACTGAAAAGTGAACCCGGAGACACAAGGATTTGTTTCCCGTAGTTCTTTCCTTTTGAGGGGAAGTACGTCTACGTTTGGAGAGGGGGTGGTTTCAAACCACCAACGCCACGAGAGGCCTCCCTTGTTCTCCGATGAATCTCACCCCAACGGGATCGATTCACCTTCCACTATATCGGCAACCTTCAAGGTGGAAGCCGGCACCGTTACAAGTTTGGGGCACACATCCACAACTTAATCGGAGGCTCCCAAATACAAGCAAGTTGTCAAAGCAATCAAAGACAAGCTTGTAAGAATCAAAACAAGAACTAGGGTTTCCAAGAAAACACTAGAGCAAAGGGGCCCTCAATGAAATGAGGGGGAAATGAAAATCTCTTTTGGTGAAGTAGTAGATCGGGGCCTCCTCCTTCGATTCCCCAAAGATCAAGGACTTTGGGTGGTGGAATGAGGAGATCTTGAAGATTGAGTGGCTCCAATGGTGGTCTTGACTTTAATGTGTTTGAGCAGCTTGTCCCAAGGTAGGTGGAGGGGTATTTATACCCCTCCACAAAATCTGGCCGTTGGAGCATTTATTGCAGCGGTAGTACCGGAAGTTCAAGCGGTACTACCGGAGAACTCCGGTACTGCCGGACTTGGTACCGGACCACCCTTTTTTTCAAACTTCATCAAGTCCTGCCCACAGCGGTACTACTATTGATGCTACCGGAAAGCGGTAGTACCGCAAGTGGCAACCGGTACTACCAGACATAGTGGAATCAGCATCTTTCAGACGAAAAAACTCTCTGTCATGCCAGGTAGCAAAATGCGGTACTACCGCGTTTTGCTACCTAGGCAGACAGAAGCTTTTTGCCAATATACAAAAGTCTCTGCCTCGAGCGGTACTAAAATGCGGTACTACCGCATTTTAGTACCGAGCAGCAAAGCTTTGACAACATCAAAAGTATCAGATGGTGCGGTACTAAAATGCGGTACTAACGCTTTTTAGTACCTAGCCCGCAGGCTTGACTTTTGACAAATTCGTCAAGATTCCGGTAAAAAGCGGTACTACCGCTTTTTGGTACCGCGCCAGGCAGACAGTTTTTGAACATTGCAAATCTTTTTAATGCACCTGCAACACACTTAGCAAATAATTAGTCCGATATGTGTGTTGTTATCAAACACCAAAATCACTAGGGATAGCAAATGCTCTTTCAACTGCAGAAAGAGTTACTCGGACAAAGACTATCAAATTCTGCAAAGTTCAGTGGAACCACCATTCCAAAGAGGAAGCAACTTGGGAAAGAGAAGATGATCTTCGGAAAGACCACCCTCACCTATTTTCTAGACAATCCAAATCTCGAGGGCGAGATTGACCTTAAGGGGGTTAGATTTGTAACATCCCAAAAATCATGATTTGAAAAGGTTTGCATATCATACATGCATTCATAAACAATTGGTCATTTCAAACAAGATTTCAAAATAAGAAACCATATAATGCCTATTATCTAGCAAGAAAGGCAGTGGTTTTATTTCTACTTTCAAAATATGAGAATTCCTTGATTTAGTCAGAAATGTTTAAAGGTTTATGCAAGCTTGCACAAAGATTTCCAAAACAAAAATCAAAACTAAAACCATTCATATGCCTATTATATATAACTAAATAAGGCATGGTTTTTATTTTATTTTTCAATGGGCCAAATTTCTTTAGAGTAAACAATAGTGTTTTGTACACAATTATGTGCTTGGTTTACACTACAAAAATCCATAGGTGATTTGAATTTAAACCAATTTGAATTTGGTTTGAATTTGATTCCTAAAAAATCAAAATAGAAAAAGAAAATGAGTAAGGAAAAAGAAAAGGTCCGACGCCACCTATTCAGCCCAACAGCAGAAGCATCCCACTAAGCCCACCCGGCCATTCCCCCTTTCCCCCTCTTTCTCACTGCGCCTGCGCCGCACCCACTCACTGACAGCACGACCCCACTGCCACATCAGCTCATCATCCCCAAACCGCGCGCGACGACCAGCTCCTCCACCCGTTTTCTCCCTGCAGTGACTGCCGCGTTAATTCCTTAATTCCCATTGATACGCCACGTGATTGCCTCCCCTGGTCTGGATACTTAAGCACCACCCCTCTGGGGCCAATTCCCCTCACCTAGCCCCCACTAAGCGCCACCAGGCTCTGTAAATTTCGCCCCGCACCACCGTGGACCCGAGCAACTCCGGCGACGTATTCTGGTGAGCATCGTGCTCCCCTTCGCCTCTCGTTCATACGAGCTTGTTTGTCAGATGCTTGTGCATCTTCACACACTTTTGGCTTTCTCTGAATCACCCCAGGTCGTCGCCCCCGTCAACCCCCGCAAATGACCGAGGCGCCGCTCGACTTCTACAAGCAATCACGGTAACTTCTGAGCGCCCCTTGACCTCTCCTCTATACGACTAGGGTCGTCGTGCCTTTGTGCAGCTACTGATGCCTTGCGTTTGCCCTATGGTGACCTAGGTAGTCGCCTTTTGTCTCCGGCAGCGAGCACCCGACGCTAAGTCAAACTCCGGCGAGTTCCTGAGCCCGTGTCTGTGTGCCCCTGTCCAAGCCAGTTGCATGTCGAGCTTCACCGCATCATCGTGAGTCTGGTAAGCCACATCGCAACCCCTATCCCCCTCTGCAATCACCGGAACGCCACCGCCAGTAGCGCCGCCGCCACTATAGCCACGCGCGTCGCCAGTTCCTGGTCAAGCCGATGTGAGCCGTTAGATCTAGATCTAGCGGATCTGATTAGATCACTTAATGAAGGGGTACGCTTAGATTTGAGCCACATGATCTAACTTAAATCCTACGGCCTACGTTGGCCGGTCTGCGCGAAGCGGTACAAGCCAATCAGATGCGTCCACGTGTCTGAGATTTTGTTTTAAAATCTGTTTTTGAATATATTAATTATTGAAACTTGTAAAATTTATAACTTTTGTTCTTTTTATCCAAAAAATACAAATAATATATCAACGGAATCACAAAATTAAATCCTACACATCTGTAGGATTGGTTTTGTATTTTGCCTCTGTTAAAATATAATTTTATGCAGAGACATTTGCAGGCCTATTTTGAGCATATAAATTATTTAGAAAATGTTTTAAAGACTAATTTGAGTTTATTTAGTATATAAATTTTTAGTTTTGTGCTTAGTACTGTTTACTTGTCTTGTTTGGTTTAAGAAAAATCATCACATGGCATTTGCATGCATTCATATATTTTTTCTTGATTTATTTGAATGTAAATTGGTGCTATCATTTTATGTGTAGATTTTGGTGCTAGTGGTGATTGTGATTGTGAGGATTGTTGCTACTCCCCAAACTACCAAGGCAAGTGGTGCTTCATATTTTTGTCCCAATATTTTGACTATGCATTAGTAATATTTTGTATAGGGCTTGCATGATGTTTTTGCTAAGTATCTATATGCTATGCTTGGGAAATCCTCAGTAGTTGTAGACTTGTTAGAAATTTTCTCTAAGTTAAGATACTTGCTATATTGCCATTCTTAGCCTAGCTAGTAGCAAACAAGGGTGAATTATAATCATGCTATGGAAAAATATTGTTAAGTCTTTGACTTGTGTTTTACTTAATAAAACAACTAAGTGAATGAATCACCTGGGTGGAATGTTATGTTGGGTTATGTTGAGTGGTTACACAAGGCCCATATCTATGGTCTACCTTGTGTATCACACTTGTGGAAAGTCACCCAGGAACAAAGGGATTTGAGATACTTAGTGTTTAGAAGCTTCTAGTGCAACCACATGGCATATGGGCTCTGCCTTGATCATATAGGTTGCAATAACTTAGCCATTTGGACAATTGGTGGTAGGGTGATAGGTTGGAACGCGTCCATTTGGTCTAAGGGAAGGCTTCTGAAAGGTCTCGTCTTGATGCATGTCAAGTCTTGTGGAGAAAGTGCACCACCTCTCGAGAAGGAAAAATCTAAGTACTTAGCCGTGTCCCCGACAATGGACAAATGAGCATCAAGACACTGAAGCTATCAAGGATCTCCTCACCCCAATTTATAAGTTAAAAACTTGTGGTTGAACAAGGGTAAAGTTTCACCAATGTCTATTGGTGGTTCCTTGGGAGTTTTTATCTAACAAAAACTTACTGTTTTCAACTGATAGTCAAAACCTATTTTGAGCAAAGCAAGCCTAAGCTACACTTAGCCAAATTCATATAGAAGCTAGAAACTATTATTCTACTAAGGTATCACTTGCCAATACTATTCAAATGTATTGACCCACTGTGGCTGTAACTTGTGATGTTGCAGGTTACTCTGATGAGGATTAGGGTTATGAGTCTACACTCAACATGTTTGCCTGTGGCACATGAAGATGAAGACTTTACTTTATTTTGTTAAGTTGAACTCTTGTACTAGCCTATGGATATGGAGTTGTAAAAGAGTATCTTATCTATGGAATGACGATGTAATAATGACCTTTGTATTTGTGTACTTCATCTTAAACTGTGGATGCTAGCATTTGATCCAGGGACTAGCATTGAAATCACAGGGACCTTTACCTTTATAAAGGTGGGGTCTTACATGAATGATTTTGTAAAATTCATAACTGTTGTTCTTCTTGGACAAATTTTGCAAATTTTATATCAATGGATTCACAAAAAGTTAAACTTTATAACCATGTCCTTAGTTTAGTATTTTGCTTCTGGAAAATTGGATGTTTTTGCAGAAACATATCTAGGCCTATTTTGAGTATAAAAATTATTCTAGAAATGTTTTTTGAGTAAAATGTTTTGCAAATGGTTTGTTTTGAACTTACTGACCATAGAAACCAACATTTGTATTTAAAAGTATAATTTGAGACACTAAGGAAATTATTCCGTGAATAAAATCATTTCTAGTAAAGTAAAAATGTTGATTATGTTTTTAATATAATTTTTGAGTATAACCTTTTGCAAATGGTTTGATTTAAACTCTCTGACCCTAAACACTAACTTTTGGATTTAAAAATATATTTGAGTAACACTAGAAAATTATTACTTTAATTTAAAGGCATATCTAGTAAAACAAAATGATGCTTTGATTTAAAAATGATTTTTGGGTGAAAACTTTTGTAAATGAATTTGTTCTAAAAACTTGGACCATAAACACTAACATTTATGTTTAAGAATATATTTGTCAAACACTAGAAATCATTACTTTGGATTAAATCATTTCTAGCAAAACAAAAATGATTTAAATGGCCCATTTTCACTAACTTGAATTTAAATGGTTTTGACACTTTTATAAATGACCAATATGTGTTTTAAAATGTTTATAGCCTTAGTAGAAACCACTTTTTCAATAAAACAATCTTTTGCATGCTTGCATGCATTGTTTTGTTTTCTTTATTTTATGTGGTGAATTGTTTGAATGCTAATTTGAATTTGTGCCTTGATTGACTTGTAGTGAACTTTGAAGAGTGTGACCATTGCAAGATCAAACAATGAATCTAGTTTCTCTACCAAAAAGGCAAGTGGTGCTTCATAAATTTTGTCCTATTATTTTCACTATGCATTATTGATATTTTGAGTAGGACTTGCGTGGGAATTTTACTAAGTATGCTATGCCATGGGAAATCCTAGTAGATGTTGCCTTAGTAGAATTTTGCCTAAGATAAGATTCTTGATACTATTATGCTTAGCCTAGCTAGTAGAAAACAAGGGTCGATTATATTCATGCTATGAAATATTTCTAAGTCTATGACTTGTGTTTTGTTTAATAAAACATCTATGTGAATAAATCACCTGGGTGGAATGGAAGGAAAGGTTTGTGTTGAGTTGTTACACAAGTCTAGTATACTGGGGAAAACTTGTGTATAACAAGTCCAGTATACTGGGGAAAACTTGGTATCACACTTGTGGAAAGCCACCCAGGAACAAAGAGATTTGAGATGTCAAATGTTGAGAAGCTTCAAGTGCAGCCACATGGCATTATGGGCTCTGCCTGGATCATACATGTTGCAATAACTTAGCCAGATGGATAGAAGGTGGTAGGGGGTGATAGGTTTGGAACGCGTCCATTTGGTCTAAGGGAAGGCTTTTGAAAGATCTTGTCTTGATGCATGTCGAGTCTTGTGAGGAAAGTGCACCACCTCTCAAGAGAGTAAAATCTAAGTACTTAGCCGTGTCCCCGACAATGGACAATTTGAGCATCAAGACATGGAAGCTATCAAGGATTTCCTCATCCCAATTTCTAAGTTAAAAGATTGTGGTTGAACAAGGGTAAATGTAAAACAATTCAATTGGTTGTTCCTTGGCTGATTATTTTGATAAACAAAAACTTAGTGTTTTCAACTTATGAGGAAAACCTTATTTTGAGCAAAGCAAGCCTAAGCTCCACTTAGCCAAATGCATATAGATGATAGATTCCACTACTCTACCATAGTATCACTTGCCAATACAATTCAAATGTATTGACCCTTGTGGCTGTAACTTATTATGTTGGAGGTTTGTTTGATGTTAGTGAAGTGTGTTGAATAGGATTACAAGTCTACAACCAACATGATTGCCTGTGGCACTTTGAATATGAAGGACTCCATTCTATAGATATTTCTGTTGCATTGTAATGAGATGGCCTAATGATCTATGTAAGATGTAATGCATTATTTTATTCCTGGTTATAAGTGTAATATGACCTTTGTTCCTTGATATTACATCTTAAACTGTGGATCCTAGCTATTGATCCAGGGACTAGCATTGTAAACACAGGGATCTATACCTTATCAGGTTGGTACCTCTACAATTACCTTCCACACCATATGTTTAATCCTTTGTTACAGCAAACCGGTGAGCTTGACAACCTCAATGATTCGTTGGGGCAAAGTCTTGAGTTTGTGTTGTGCAGGTCTCTGCGTTGCTTGCAACACCTGTGTGACGTTTCCTTCCTCCTACTGGTTCGATAACCTCGGTTTCTTACTGAGGGGAAACTTGATGTTGTGCTACTTCACACCTTTCTCTTGGGGTTCCCAACGAAGCGCTCCTACATCAACTCAGCGTAGCCAACAAGATTTTCTGGCGCCGTTGCCGGGGAGGCTAAGGACGTCTTCACAAGGAGAGTCCTTGACTTCCTTCCTCTTTACTATGGTTTTAGTTTGCTTTATTTCTTTTGTTTGTTTTTGTTTGCCTCTTTCCAAAAAACCCCCAAAAATTAGTCTAGTTTGGTTTGCTTTCTTTATTCAAAAACACAAAAAAATTAGTTCCTACTCTAGCTGCTGCTGCTGTTTTTGGCTTACCCACCTTTGCCAAAATGAACTCTACTGAGAACAACAAGTTGTGTGACTTCACTAGCACCAACAACAATGATTTCCTTAGCACTCCTATTGCTCCACCTGCTCCTGATTCTACCTTTTATGAAATTAAGCCTGCTTTGTTGAATCTTGTGATGAGAGAGCAATTTTCTGGTGCTGGTTCTGATGATCCTGCTACCCATCTTAATAGATTTGTTGAACTTTGTGAGATGCAAAAGTATAAGGATGTAGATGGAGATATTATTAAGCTCAAGCTTTTTCCTTTCTCCTTGAGGGGAAAAGCTAAAGAATGGTTTCTTTCTTTGCCTAAAAATAGTATTGATTCTTGGACTAAGTGCAAAGATGCTTTTATTGGAAAGTACTATCCTCCTGCTAAGATTATATATATGAGAAGTGACATTATGAAATTTAAACAACTTGATAGTGAAAATGTTGCTCCATCTTGGAAAAGAATGAAATCTTTGGTTAAGAATTTCCCTACTCATGGACTCACTGCTTGGATGATTATCCAGACTTTTTATGCAGGTTTGAACTTCTCCTCAAGAAACCCTGTTGGATTCACCTGCTGGAGGTACCTGTATGGGCCTCACTTTGGGTGCTACAATAAGGCTCCTTGATAATATGATGGTTAACTACTCTGAATGGATACTTTGATGAGATCATGTTAATCACTATCACCAGATGGATACTTTGATGACATCAAACACCACACCGTAACTGGGTGGCTATAAAGGTGGCATTGATTGTTCAGAAAGTGTATGTTGAGGAACATGGATCAAGAGTGTTATTTGTCCATCCATATGACAGATAGATATACTCTGGGCCCTCTCGGTGGAATGTCATCCAATTAGCTTGCAAGCATGTGACTGGCTCACAAGGGATCATATATCACAGGAACGAAAAAAGAGTACTTATCGGTAACGAGGTTGAACTAGGTATGCAGAGATACCAACGATCAGACCTCGGATAAGTAAAATATCGCGAGACAAAGGGAAATTGGTATCATATGTAAATGGTTCATTTGATCGCAAAGAAATCGTAGAAATATGTGGGAACCATATGAATTTCCAGATTCCTCTATTGGTTATTGATCGGAGAAGAGTCTCGGTCATGTCTGCATAATTCACGAACCGTAGGGAGACACACTTAAGGATTCAATGTTGTTTAGTAGATATGGAATGTAAGTAGGGATACCGAATGTTCTTCAGAGTCTCGGATGGGAACCGAGATTTCACGTGGAGATCCAGAATGGTCCGGAGAATAAGATTCATATAAGGAAAGTCCAATTCCGGAGTTCGGGAATGATTCCTGTGTTTTCACCGGAATGATCTAGAATGGTCTAGAAGGTTCATCGGACCGGAAGGGGAAGGGTGCATGAATGTTTCATGACTAAGTGGAATGGTTGCATCATGTCTTAAGTCAAAGATCTATGCAAATAAAGAGTTAATATGAACTCCAAAATTGAAAGTCAAAAGGTAGGTTTGAAAAGTCAAACTGGGACAATGTTTCCTAGTGGACGAAGAAGAGAATCCTTCTCTCCCTCCACTACAAGCCTAGAAGGAGAGGGAGTTGGGGAAGGATTCAAACTCCCCTCTCCCTAGCTGCCCCTCCCTCTCATAAATAGAGGGGAGGGGGCTGCCCCGCCACAACACAACCACCACCCAAGCCGCCGCGTCGCCGCCCTAGTCGTCGCCGGCTCCACCTTCTCCTCTCAGGCTTCTAAACCCTAGATCGCTGGGGAAACCCTAATTATCCACCATAACCCGCTCCGGCTTAGGCGAAGCCCTGTGGGATCTTCCATCTACATCTGACACCACGCCGTCGCGCTGCCAGAATCACGAGGAGAGAACTACAACCTCTGTTGCCTGCTGGAACAAGGGAGAGGAAGGTCTTCATCAAGTATCGAATGTGTGACCGACTGCGGAAGCGCTGCCGGAACGCGGCGCCGGAAGGATCGTCTACGCGTTCTTGAGATCGGCAAGTGTACGACTACATCACCCACGAGAATTTGCTCTTGTTAACCTCTTTGGAATCTTCGAGGGTGAGTACTCTAATCGACTCGTTGCTACAATCTATATATAGATCTTGGCTTGTGTGTGTTCATGTGGTAGAATTTTTTTATTTTCCCTACAAACCCCTACATTTGGAACAAATAGTTTCATGCCGAAAATATTTTACAAAGCACAGGAATTTATTTCACTAGACACCGAAACTGTTTCGGGTGAAATTGCTGAAAGTGTTTCTGCATGTGAAATGAAATACTAGCAAGGGGTTATATGTGAATGTTTGTCCATTAAAGTAATTGACAAAATTCTGAATAAATAAAATGAGTTTTATTTAAGGAGATATTGCATTAAATTTGGTGGAAATTTAGTGGGAATTTCGAGTGGGATTTTGAGTGGAGAAATGAAGGGGCAATTTTGTGAGTGGGAGATCCATCCACATGAATGGAGGAGGGGAGGGGGCAGCCCCCATGCACCGTCCACCCCGTTGGGGTGCCCCTCCCTCCTATATAAAGCCCCCCTCTCCCTCTCTCACACTCACACCTCCTCGTGAAGGATCTCTCTCTCCCCCTCTAGTTTATCCCCATGGTCTCGAACTAGAGAGATACATGTTGTCACATCCCAAAATTTTCCAAATTTTGAAATGTGAAAAATAAATAAACAAAAGAATTAATTGTTGAAATTTAGGGTGAAAAGAAACTTTTTGCTTCTAAATAGAAACACCAAAACCCTTCTGGAACAAATTTGAATAAAATGGAATGAATGTATCCCAACAAATTTAAATGCATTCATCAATGAATGTATCTTGAAATTTAAACATTTTGAAAAGTTAAATCAAAACCCAAAACCCTAATGGAAGAAAAATATTTCCAAGATCTCTCTAAGACTATGGATTTAATCCATATAAAAATTCAACAACAAACATTTATAAATGATCAAAATGATAAACAAAAATATTATGAAACCATAGAAATTGATTTCATTCAATTTGGAACCATGGATAAAAACTTATGAATTTAATAAGATAAAAGGAAATAATTTCCAAAGCTAATAAAGCTCCTAACAAAAATCCATACCAAATTGTGAACAAAATAATCCTAAAGAGATTTAAAAGGATAAACAAATATTAAATAAAATTATACAAATTGGAATCACCAAATTTGGATCTATAAATAAAAAGATATGGAGTTTATAAGATAAAGAAAGAAATAAATAATTAAGGAATATTTAAAAACCAAATTAAATCTTGGCCAAAATCCATAAATAAATAAAAGTTATTGAATAATAAAAAATAGAAAGGATTATTTAAATAAAATCATAAGGATTGAACAATATCCAACTTTATTTAAATAAAGACAAATTGCCTAAACTAAATAAATAATAAATCCCAAGGAATTTATTTAGAAGACAATTTAAATCTTGAGTTAAATCCATGAGGAAATGGAATAAATATAATCCAAATAAAATAAAGCGATAAAGAATATCCAAATAAAATTATATGGCATTAACCAAATTCAATTCTATTTGAATAAAGACAAAATCCCTAATATAAAGGATTAATTAAATCATGGGGAAATATTTGAAATTGCCCAAGTGGAATAAAAGTTACTTAATTAACTTAAGTGGAATCAAAGAATTATTTGAATAAAATTTATATGGAATTAAAACCACATTTGATTTTATTAAAATAAAGACAGTTGCCCAATTTAAATGATTAATAAATCATATTAAAATATTCTGAATAATTCAAAGTGAATTATTTGCACTAATGAATAAATAAAACCTAATGAAAAAGGTTTAGTGAAAATTAGCATTTAAATAAGAAATTGAAAATATATTTAAAATCATATTTGAATAAAGGCAAGTGCCTATTATAAATGAATAATAAACCATAAATGAATAAAAGAATTATTCTAAAATGGACTTTAAATACATGTTTAAAACAGTATGGAAACATACTAAATATTTGGAAAGGATTTGAAAAAGAAATCTGAATTCAAATGATAGTTTGAATTCAAAACAGAAAATCAAAATGGATTACGAAAAAGAAACAAAATAAAAAAGGGAAAGAACCAGCCTAGCCCAACCTAGCCCAACCTGGCCCAACTAAGCCTAGCTAGCCCACTCTCTTCTCTCCCGAACCATTTTGTTTCTCACTCAAACGCGCACCCACTCAGCCAAAGACAAAACAACCCCACTGTCCCCCTCTCTATTTCGCTGACGATACGACGCCACTGCCCCGTTGATGGGGGAATACCAATCGGGGTATACCCACGAAGCGGATTCGCCAGCTGGATCGAGCCGACTGGAACCTAGCCCTACGCGGGTCGACTCGCCCAATATGGCGACTGGCGCATGCTGGACCTAGACGAGTGGCGCCGACTGGAGGCCCAAGACGACGACTTCAATACAAAGCCCACCAAATACTTGTAAACCCTAGCTGGCTGCATATATAAAGCCACCAGGGGCACCCCCATGGGGTAGGTCATATTACATCTTCTCCCACGTCTCATTAGATCTAGTCTCTCCCTCCGCCTACGGCGGCTTCCGTGTAAACCAATCTATGATCATATACTGGATTGATAGCAGGACGTAGCGATCCTCCACCGAGGGGACGTGAACCTGGGTACATCGTGTGCCAATCTCGCTCCCGGATTCTCCTACGTCGCCTTGCTCCCTCTACGTAAGCTACCAACAGTAGCATCTGCCGTGCAATACCACGACAGTTGGAGCCCACCGTGGGGACTACTGATGGGGATATGCGCCACCGTTGGGTATAAATTTAGCGAATAGACACTCGGGGACTGGCGATCAAAAATCCTGAGCGTCCACCCGCTGAAACTCAGCGAATGCGCACTCGGGGACTGGGCGCAAGATATAAAAGCACAACAGCAAAAGAATCTGACCACTGCAATACAGTGGACCGATCCTCGGGGACTGGACATACCTGGATGGTTGCGCCCAGCATGCCATGAAGTTGTAGTGCGTCCACGGAGGTGAGAAGAGCCAGAGTATGCCCGCGACGTTGCTCGACCTCCATCTCGGCGACCCCAGGTGCGCGGCTCGATGGCGTGGTATCACTCGTCGTGGCTGCTCTGGCCATGAAGCGCGGGAAGGTCGCAATGAATGCGCCGGCACCAAAAGAGGCCGGCTCAGTCACCCCAGGCGAGGGAGAACCCTCCTTGATGGCCGAGGCCATCACCGCCGCAGGATCACTCGGAGCCACCGTTGTGTCGTCAGACACCGTGACGACCTCGTCATTCTTGGCCTTATTGGCGCTGTCTGTGGGGGCAACGACCTCATCAGCCTTCCTCTTCCGAGAGGGATCCTCCTCGGCGACGACCGGCAGCACCTTGGCCACGGACGGGTGGCCTATCTTCTTAACCCCAGTCCCGCAAATCGATTACATGAGCAAAGTGGTTCGAGTACAACGAAAAATAAAGCAGGTGAATGAAACTCACTTGGCGACTGGTATGAACCGCAGCCCTGTGCGAATGCTAGCCGGCTTTTCCAGTTCGGGGCCCAGTCGTCGACTGAGGCCCATCTCCAGGACATCGTGCGCCCAAGAAACGGACGGCTTCTTTGTTGTCGAGGCCGCGACAGGAGCTTCCGAAACGTTTTTGGCGGGAGCTTCCCTCGGAGGCGAAGCTGCCGCGACCGGAGCAGCCCCCGACCCAGAGACTGGGGAAAACGGGGGAGGCATCGACGCCAGAGGCACCTCACTCAGGACAACGGTGATATCCGGCGCCGCCATCGACTGTGGCGCTTCACCCCTGGCCAGGCTGGTGGCGTCGGAGCTGCTTGGCGAATGAGTCGGAGATGCCTGTCTCACTGGCTTCGTCTTCCTCTTTGGAGGGGCCTTCACCTCCTCCTTCTTCTTCTTCTTCGATGGAGTAGCCTCGCGACGCGATGTGTGTTCGGGGAGTTCGTCGTCGTCATCGTCATGACGTTCGAGGCTTTTACTCGCTTCGAGCTCACGCTGCCGCTGTCCGCGAGTTTTGCGGACCAACGGGGCGACCTCTTCCTCGGATTCTTCGTCGTCGCCGCTCCTGTCGCTCTCAACGCCACCCCTCGCAGGAGGCGATTCGCCCCCGTCCTGGACGGACGAGCTCGAATTCTCGTCGTCCGCGGGCGGAAGCCACCCTTCCACCACTTGAAACAACTGCAATAGGCATGAGACAGCATCAGTATAACCGCGACAGCATTAACTACGATTGCGAATGATAGAAAAATGACTTACCGTCGAGGCTGGATTCTTCGCGGTGTAGGGGGCGAACCCAGCCTTGGCGTCCAGGTATGCCGCCTGGGTGATCTTCTTCAACGCCGGGAGGTAATCCTCGAGTTGCCACTCGGCGAGGCAGGATTTCGTCGAGTCCTCCCGGCCCGTGTACTCGTACATATAATGGTCACGGCGGTCCAGGGGAACGAGTCGCCGCCCGAGCCAGCAATTGTACAAGTTGATGGCCTGAAGACCCTTCTTCTTCAGACCGCGGATGGTTTGAAGCATCTCATCCACGACCATCCGCTGGTCCGTTGGAAGCTTGCCGACTTGGAGTCGGCGTGGTTCGGGCCGGTCGGCGGAGTATCTCGGAATTGCCACCTCGCCGTCTGGAGTCGCCTCGGTGACGTAAAATGAAGACTTATTCCACTCACTCGCCGCCTTGGCGGGTAGCATCAGGTCAAAAAAGTAGGCCTTCGACTTCAACTGAAACGTCAGGCCGCCCGCAGCAAGCATTGGGCCGCCTGCTTCTTCGCGACTGATCCGCCCGTGGAAAGATCTTGCCACAGGGGGAAGTAGGGCCTGCAGCCCAGGTAGCCCTCGCAGAACGCCACGAAAATGGCGAGCTGCTCGATGCATCGGGCCAGTGTCCGACGGCTGGATCCGTAGTAGCGCAGGCCGGAAGAAGAGAGATGGGAATCAGCCCCCGTTCCAGGTGGCTGGTGAAGCAAACGAATTCCCCCTCGCGCGGGTCCGGAGTCACCTCTCCGGCCGCAGGGATGCGCCATCTACCGGCGCGCAGGATCCCGGCCTCCTCGAAAGACGCCAGCAGCGCTCTCGTGCACTTGGACCTGCCCCATGGTTCGGTGGAGGGGGCCATTGGCGGGAAGGTTCGTGGGGGTCGGAGGATTTTGGATCGGCTGGATCGCGACGCGGAGGAGAACGGAGGTGTGCGAAATCGGAGGAAATGACGAGGAGATGGTTTTCTGATCGCTTACCATTCCCTTTATATAGCGGTTGTTACCCGCCAAATCAGGGAGCCGTTACTACGCGGTGATTACACCAAAAGTTACCGTTGGATTACCCCAACGGCTAGTTTTGACTGTGCTTGACGGTCCAACTTCAGCCACTCGGCTCGCCGACCCGATCACTACAAGAGTGACTGAATATTTCGCCGACCCGTTCGTCAAAGCTGCGACCAGAATGACTAGTTTTCTCCTTTATTCAGGAGCCCGCCACCGATTCAACTGGATGTCCGCATTGAAGCCGTATGCTCCGACTGCCAGCAACCACCTGCGCCCAATCGACGACGGCCTCAGGGACTACTGATGGGGATATGCCTACCGGGGTATACCCAGGGGCGTTCCGATCGCCCACGATCCGCAAGTGGGCTGCAAGAGGCGGCGGATCAAGACCTGGCGTGGATCCAAGCGACTGGAAGCTGAAGGCCCAGGAAAGTAGATAGGCCAGTCGGATTAGGTTAGACGAGTACCAAACCTTAACAGATTCGGTTGAGATTTGTAAGCCCTAGGGAGGGTGAGTCTATATAAACCTCCCTACAGGGCGTGTAAACGTACGTTCCATCATCCACCCAAGCGACTCACCACCTAGACGTCGATCTCGCCCCATTGTACGTCCATCATAATACAATCTAGCAGGAGTAAGTCTTTACCCTCGGGGGGCCGAACCTGGGTAAAAACCCTGAGTCTCCGCCCTCATCTCGCACCGCAGATGGCTGGCCGCCCTTGCCCTTCGTTCTACTACTCGCTGCCGATTGCAGCATCTTCCGTGGTCATTACCACGATAGTTGGCGCCCACCATGGGGCAAGCGATGCTTGGAGGGTGATAATCCGGGCGGGATCTCTCATCACCAACGACTCTCGGATTCATCCGGGCAAACGATCTACTTCAACGAGTTCGTCGTCAACCAGAGATTGGAAAAGTAAGATCCAATCTAAAGAGTGGTACGACTGCTGCTGTCATCACGTCGCGGCATGGCTGTTTGATGCCAACACTAATCCTGGTTTACAAGACCGGATCAAGCTGCAGCCTCCACGCGACCTAAGAAGGCTCGATCCCAGATCGACCTAACCAATGGGTTTTTTCTATCCGATCTCCTCTTGTATTCATTATTTTATCA
Source organism: Avena longiglumis (assembly GCA_030063025.1). NCBI lineage: Eukaryota > Viridiplantae > Streptophyta > Magnoliopsida > Poales > Poaceae > Avena > Avena longiglumis. Next base: position 173,528,101 of record CP125973.1, read on the forward strand.
ATTAAATAATATTTTATTCATTCATATCTAATCGCGTATGCATGTTTCTTGTACACGTCATTGGAGGATTAATCCACGAGCGGATGATTGCATCTCTCGTGCTCAGGTCCTAAGGCAGGGCTATCATCAATCAAAGAAGCAACGATGGGAGCATGCATCCAATTTGAATAAACGATCTCTCTCTCCTCGGACATATTCTACTTAATATTTATAGTATACGATCATGTCTACTAATGTGTCTGTATCTGCAAATACTAGGAGAACAAAGTCACGAAGGAGTGGCGGCGTACTGTTCGCATCAAATACCTACGAGATTGACAATCCTCTCGCAATGCATCGTCGACGTTGGATTAATCCAACGAATCTCTCTCATGATTACTCTGTCTATTAATTATTTTCTTCGATCTAATACTTTACATGGCTGTTCTGCAATACCTCCGGCGACCCGTCCATCGTGGACTCGCCATGTTTCGGAACTTGCCTAAACACGGACACGCTTAAACGCGGACTCGTTAGGCTTGGGGACTTGTATGTCGCGGACTCGCTCAATGCGTACTCATCATGCTAACAGTTAAGTTACTTTACACTCGTAGATTCTATGAACCCAAAACAAATATGCATCTCCATTCATTCTCAAAGCCGACCATGTAGTCGCATACGACCCTTTCAGGGACCAAAATCATATTTGGGATTGGTTTTAGTTTTGTCTGTTGTTTATTCGCGTTTGTCGAAATAGTGAGGCTGGGTACCAAAAGGCCGACCTTGTCTCCGGGTTCAACAGTCTGGCATCGCGTCCCTGTTACCCGGCAAGTGTTTGAAGCTGGAGGTCTGCCTACTCATGAAAAGACACGCATAAACCTTACATACTGCCCATCGATCCACATAACAAAAGTGCATTTTATTTCAACATCTACAATTCGCACGTCTTACAATTATTCAATATATTATGCAAGTACACCTTAATGCAATTGTATCTTTTCTCCTTCTCAGAAAAACGGTGTCTTTCTCACCACTCTCCGTGCTCGGGGACTCGGGGCCCGCCGGTCGCTCGTCCTCGCCACTCGCCGCGCTCGGGTACTCGGCACCCGCCGGTCGCTCGGCCTCGCCGCTCGCCGCGCTCGGGTACTCGGCGCCCGCCGGTCGCTCGGCCTCGCCCGCGCTCGGGTACTCGGTGCCCGCCGGTCGCTCGGCCTCGCCGCTCGCCATGCTCGGGTACTCGGCGCCCGCCGGTCGCTCGACCTCGCCACTCACCACACTCGAGGGATCCGCGCTCGCCGGTCCCTCGACCTTGCTACTCGCCGCGCTCGGGGACTCGGCGCTCGTCGGTCGCTCGACCTCGCCACTCGCCGCGCTCAGGGACTCGGCGCTCACCGGTCGCTCGACCTTGTCACTCGCGCGCTGGGACTCGGCCTCGCCGCTCGCCGCTCGGGTACTCGGCGCCGCTGGTCGCCGACCTCGTCACTGCGCTCGGGACTCGGCGCTCGCCACTCGCCGTGCTCGGGGACTCGGCGCTCGCCGGTCGCCGCGCTCGGGGACTCGGCGCTCGCCGGTCGCTCGACCTCGCCACTCGCCATGTTCAGCAGCAACCATTACTATTTTCAAAATATGCCTCTCTAAAGAGCCTCAAGCCGGCTCTACAAGCCAACTCGAGCCTCGGGGACTACTCCTAGGCATGCTGCGTGTACGCGTGACCGTGGCTCGCCCTCGTCGACTCGCCACCGCGGACTCTCCACTCGCGTACTCTCCACGCTCGGGGACTCGCCGCCATGGACACTCGCCCTCGCGTACTCGCGCTCGGGGACTCGCCACCACGGACTCGCCCTCGCATACTCAACACGCTTAGGGACTCGCCACCGCGGACTCGCCCTCGCGTACTCGCGCTCGGGGACTCGCCGCTGCGAACTCACCCTCGCGTACTCGCGCTCGGGGACTCGCCACCGCGGACTCTCCACTCGCGTACTCTCCACGCTCGGGGACTCGCCGCCATGGACACTCGCCCTCGCGTACTCGCGCTCGAGGACTCGCCACCACGGACTCGCCCTCGCGTACTCAACACGCTCGGGAACTCGCCACCGCAGACTCGCCCTCGCGTACTCGCGCTCGGGGACTCGCCGCTGCGTACTTGCCCTCGCGTACTCAACATGCTCGGAGACTCGCCACCGCGGACTCGCCCTCACGTACTCAACGTGCTCGGGGACTCCCCACCGTAGACTTGCCCTCGCGTACTCAACACGCTCGGATACTCGGCGCGCTACAGACAGCGCCACTCGCTGGTCTCCCAACCTGGCCACTCGGCGCGCTCGGGCAATCGGCACTCGCCGGTCGCTCGACCTCACCACTCGCCACGCTCGGGAAATCGGCACTCGCCGGTCTCTCGACCTCGCCACTCGCCGCACTAGGGGACTCGGCACTCGTCGGTCGCTCGATCTCGACACGCTCCATGTTCGGGGACTCTCCGCAACTGGCATCTTTACCGACAACATGCATATTTCGCCAACTGGCCATCATCGACTGGCTCATGCCGACCGCCTCCCGCTTCACGGTTCTTTTCTCTATTCAGGAGCTCGTCGCCGATTCGCCACGACCCATTGTCAAGACTCTCTACGCCCTGCCTCAAGCCCGCGTCGAATCGACAACGCGCTCGGGGACTACTGATGGGGGAATACCAATCGGTATATACCCACGAAGTGGATTCGCCAACTGGATCGAGCCGATTGGGACCTAGCCGTACACGGGTCGACTCGCCCAATACGGCGACTGGCGCATGCTGGACCTAGACGAGTGGCGCCGACTGGAGGCCCAAGACGGCGACTTCAATACAAAGCCCACCAAATACTTGTAAACCCTATATGGCTGCATATATAAAGCCACCAGGGGCACCCCCATGGGGTAGGTCATATTACATCTTCTCCCACGTCTCATTAGATCTAGTCTCTCCCTTCGCCTACGGTGGCTTCCGTGTAAACCAATCTATGATCATATACTGGATTGATAGCAGGACGTAGCGATCCTCCACCGAGGGGACGTGAACCTGGGTACATCGTGTGCCAATCTCGCTCCCGTATTCTCCTACTTCGCCTTGCTCCCTCTACGTAAGCTACCCCCAGTAGCATCTGTCGTGCAATAACACGACACCCGTCACCGTCTTCCCCACCGCGACCAGTTCATCCCCCCTCCTCGCCGTTTTTGGCTATGATTCCGCGCGCTTAATTCGCCATAACACCGCGTTAATTCCTCCCTGAGATTACTCTCTCTTAATCTCCTTCCTCCCCTCTCCCGTTTCCCCCAGACGCCACCATCCCTCTGCCCCCAGGCTGCCCCTGATTTTGTTTGCACGACCACTGCCCCAACAACATTCCCCGGTTAATTTCGGCGAGCACGAACTTCCCCTTGCCTCCCAGTTCCCAAGAGGACATTCCCCACCTCCCTACGCATCTCTCAATACCAACCACTCGCCCGCGCGTGCCCCAAAACCTCGGCAACGATGACAACCGAGAGCCGTCGTCATCTGCCTCCACTCCGGCGACCATTCCCTGTAAGTCCCGTCCTTCCCTTTCTCTCTGATTGTTGGTACCGAGTTTGCCAATCCCCTACGCGTCTAACAACACCTTTTATTCTCTCTGACATGCACCATATCCTTGCCTCCATCGTTGATAGAGTGTGCCCGTCGCCAGAAGAAACTCCGGTGAGCAATCCTCTTCTTTCTCGTGCGCCCCTGCTCTCCGAAGACCACCTTGAGCTTCGCCACACCACTGCGAACACTGTGAGCCATCTCCCTCTCTCTCGCGCGCTTCCTGAATCACCAGCAACCTCACCGCCCGAGCACGCTGCCGCCAGCCACCGTCGCAGCACCCCCAGATCGTGGTCAAATAGGTTAGAGCAGTTAGATTTTAATCTTGTGGTTGCGATAGATTCACTTGTCGAAAGGGTATGGATCAATCTAAAGCGTGCGATGCACTTTAGATCTGACGGCTAGTATTGGTTTATCCATGCGAAACGGTATCGCCCAGTTAGAAACAGACACGTGGCTCAGGTTTCGATTTAAAAACAGAAACTATCCTATTAGATGTTTGAATTTGTAAATTCCATAACTTTTGATCCACACTTCCAAATTTTGCAAAATTTATATCAATGGAATTGGCAAAAATAATACTTTCCAACCATGCCCTTTGTTTAGTGAATTGCTTCAGTAAAATTGGTTGTTTTTGCAGAAACATGTGTAGGCATATTTTGTGTATAAAATTTATTATAAAAATGTTTTTAGGGTAAAATCTTTTGTAAATGGATTGTTTTGAACCTACTGACCATAGAAACAAACTTTTGGATTTAAAAATATATTTTGTGACACTTAGGAATTATTCCTTTGAATTAAAGAATTTCTAGTTAAATAAAAATGTTGAATATGTTTAAAAATTCTTTTTGAGTAAAACTTTTGAAAATGGTTTGAATTAAACTCTCTGACCCTAAACACCAAGTTTTAGGATTTAAAAATATATTTCATGAACCCTAGAAAACTATTACCTTGTTTAAAGGCAATTCGAACAAAATAAAATATTGCTTTGATTTAAAAATGGTTTATAGGTAAAAGCTTTTGCAAATGGTTTTAATATTAAACACTTTGACCATAAACACTAACATTTGTGTTTAAAAATATATTTGTCAAACACTAGAAATTATTACTTTGATTTCAATCATTTCTAGCAAAACAAAAATGATTTAAAGTGGCCATTTTCACTAACTTAATATCAAATGGTTTTGCCACTTTTATAAATGACCAATAGGTGTTTTAAAATGTTTATAACCAATTAGAAACCACCTTTCCAAAATAAAAAAATTGTGTATGCTTGCATGCATTATTTCGTTTTCTTTATTTTATGTGATGAATTGTTTGAATGCTAGATTGAATTTGTGCCTTGATTGAATTGTAGTGAAATTTGAAGAGTGTGACTATTGCAAGATCAAGGAGTGAACTTATATTCTCTACCAAAAAGGCAAGTGGTGCTTCATACTTTTGTTCTATTACTTTCACTATGAATTAGTGATGTTTTGAGTAGGACTTGCATGGAATTTTTACTAAGTATGCTATGCCATGGGAAATCCTAGTAGATGATGCCTTGGTAGAAATTTTCCCTAAGTTAAGATCCCTATCACTATCATGCTTAGCTTAGCTAGTATAAAACAAGGGTGGATTATATTCATGCTATGAAATATTTCTGAGTCTATGACTTGTGTTTTGTTTAATAAAACAACTATGTGAATGAATCACCTGGGTGGACTGGTGGTGAATGGGTTATGTTGAGTGGTTACACAGGTCCCATATTTATGGTCTACCCTAGTGTATCTCACTTGTGGAATGCCACCCAGGAACAAAGAGATTTGAGATGTCAAATGTTGAGAAGCTTCAAGTGCAGCCACATGGCATTATGGGCTTTGCCTGGATCATATAGGTTGCAATAACTTAGCCAAATGGAAAGTTGGTGGTAGGGTGTGATAGGTTTGGGAACGCGTCCATTTTGGTCTAAGGGAAGGCTTCTGAAATATCTTGTCTCGATGGATGTCGAGTCTTGTGGGGAAAGTGCACCACCTCTCGAGAGAGTAAAATCTAAGTACTTAGCCGTGTCCCTGGCAATGGACAATTTGAGCATCAAGACATGGAAGCTGTCAAGAATCTCCTCATCCCAATTTCTAAGTTAAAAGCTTGTGGTTGAACATGGGTAAAGGATCACCAATGTCTATTGGTAGATGCTTTGGGTGATTTTGACAAACAAAAACTTATTTTTTTCAAATGATAAGGAAAATCCATATTGAGCAAAGCAATCCTAAGCTCCACTTAGCCAAATGCATATATATGATAGACTCCACTATACTACCATAGTATCACTTGCCAATACAATTCAAATGTATTGACCCTTGTGGCTGTAACTTATTATGTTGGAGGTTTGTTTGATGTTAATGAAGTGTGTTGATTAGGATTATAAGTCTACAACCAACATGATTGCCTGTGGCACTTTGAAGATGAAGGACTCCATGCTATATAGTTATTTCTGCTTCATTGTAATGAGATAGCCAAATGAGCTATGTAAGATGTAATGAATTATTTTATTCCTGGTTATAAAGTTGTACTAAGACCTTTGTTTCTTGATATTACATCTTAACTGTGGATGCTAGCTATTGATCCAGGGACTAGCATTGTAAACACAGGGATCTCTACCTTATTAAAGGTTAGGACCTCTACACATGTTCCCGGTGGCTTTTCGGCAAGAAAGAGTTGTTGCTTACACTACATCGCTGGAGCAAGGAGGCGGAGGTTTCTTGGTGGCTTGGATGTGTGTGCGAGCACGGATGCGCTGCTGATATGCGGCGCTAGGACTTCCTCTTGATCTTGAGATCGGAAAGCGTTCGTCTACATCATCCATGAGTACAACCTTGTTAAACTTTATCGGTCTTCAAGGGTATGTTCTCTATGATGTATATCCGCCCGTTGCTTGTATCTAGTAGATAGATCTTGGTACATAGTTGTTCTCATCGTAGGAATTTTTTTGTTTTTTATGCTATGAACCCTACAGTGGTATCAGAGTCAGATATATGCATAGATGCTTTGCACGGGTAGTACACATATGAGTATGTGGGAGATGATGATCATGTTATTGCTTCTTAGTTGTACTTTGGATATTGGTGGCATAGTGGGATGAAGCGGCCCGGACAAACTTTGCATGTCCTCGCACATGAGACCTGTTCCACGCTTGACATGCAACTAGTTTTGCATAAGTGTCTAGCGGGTGCCTGTCTCTCCTACTATAGTCAATATCTAATATCAATGAGTTGTCAATAATTTGGTTATCCTCGTTGTGGTTCCATGTTCGTAGGTAAGAACTTTTCTATCTTCGAAAGCCCTAAGCCACATAAAACTTGCAATGGGTAAATTAGAAGCGTCTAGTTTAGATTGTTGCTGGGCTAGTGTCATAATATGGTGATGGTGTAAGTAAAAGTATAAGTCGATACTCTTACAACACACATAATGTGTAAGTTCCATAGACCTTGGCCTTACACATAAAGGAATGATGAAGATCATACCACGAGACACGTGATGATTATCAAGTGCAAGAACCATATCATTTCACTTTTCACATGTGATGTTTGTTGCATCTTATATTGCTTGTTTGGCGTTTTATTATCATAATAAGTGTTGGAGATATGCCCTAGAGGCAATAATAAAAGTGGTTATTATTATATCTTTGTGTTTATGATAAATGTTTACATTCATGCTATAATAGTATTAAGCGAAAACATTAATACTTGTGTGATTTGTAAACTAAATTAGAGTCTCTGGTAAAGCCTCTTTATAATACTAGCTTGTTGGTTAATAGATGATCGTGGTTTCTCGATCATGAACATTGAGATGTTATTTACAACAAGATCATATCATTAGGAGAATGGTATGATGGACATACTCCTATAAATAAGCGTAGCATAAAGATCAAGTCATTTCAATAGTTCGTTTGCTATAAGCTTTCTGATACATAGTAACCTGATTCCTTCGACCATGAAATCATGCTAATCACCATCACCAGAAGTATGCTTTGATGACATCAAACACCACACCGTAACTGGGTAGCTATAAAGGTTGCATTGAGTGTTTGGAAAGTATGGGTTGAGGCACATGGATCAAGAGTGGGATTTGTCCATCCATATGACGGATAGATATACTCTGGGCCCTCTCGGTGGAATGACATCCAATTAGCTTGCAAGCATGTGACTGGCTCACAAGGGATCACATATCACAGGAACGAGAAAAGATTACTTATTAGTAACGAGGTTGAACTAGGTATGCAGAGATACCGACGATCAAAACCTCGGATAAGTAAACTATCGTGAGACAAAGGGAAATTGGTATCGTTGTAAGTGGTTCATTCGATCGCAAAGTAATCGTAGAAATATGTGGGAGCCATATAATTTCCAGATTCCTCTATTGGTTATTGATCGGATAAGTGTCTCGGTTATGTCCGCATAATTCACGAACCGTAGGGAGACACACTTAAGGATTCGATGTTGTTTAGTAGATATTGAATGTTATTAGGGATACTGAATGTTGTTCGGAGTCTCGGATGGGATCCAGGATATCACGAGGAGATCCGGAATGGTCCGGAGAATAAGATTCATATAAGTAAAATCCGATTCCGGAGTTCAGGAATGATTTCGATGTTTTCATCGGAGAGGTTCTAGAAGGTTCTAGAAGGTTCACCGGTCCGGAAGGGGAATGGTCCATGAATGTGTCATGGGTAAGTGGAATGATTGGATCATTCCTAGGTCACTTGGTGTGCGCATTTGTGAGAGAGAATTAAAGCTCTAAATTGAAAGTCAAACGGGAGTTTGAAAAGTCAAATTGGAACAATGATTTCCTAGTGGAAGAAGGAACGAGTCCTCTCAATCCAACTTGGGTTTGGGTTTGGATTCAAACCCACCCCTCCCAAGGCTGCCCCACTCTCATAAATAGAGGGGGAGGGTGCCCCAAAACACCAATCCCTAGCCCTCTACCCGTGCGCCGCAGCCGCACACCGCCGCAGCCGCGCCACCGCTCTGCGCCGCCTCCGGTCCGTTGCCGCCGCCCTAGCCGCTGCCGACACCTCCTCCTCCTCCCGGTCTTCTAAACCCTAGATCACCGGGAAACCCTTTATCCACCATAACACGCACCGTCTTAGGGGAAGCCCTGCGGGATCTTCCCTCTACTTCCGACACCACGTCATCGTGCTGCCGGAATCGCTAGGGGAGAACTACAACCTCCGCTGCCTGCTGGAACAAGGGAGAGGAAGGTCTTGATCGAGTACCGAACGTGTGACCGACTGCGGAAGCACTGCCGGAATGCAGTGCCGGAAGGATCGTCTACGCGGTCTTGTGATCGGCAAGTGTAAGACTACATCACCCATGAAAATCTACTCTCGTTAACCGCTTTGTAATCTTCGAGGGTCAATGCTTCTATTGACTCATTGCTATAATCTAGTAGATAGATCTTGGCTTGTTTGTGTGCATGCGGTAGAATTTTTTTCCATGCTACGAACCCCTATAGTGGTATCAGGGTCGTGTTTATATGTAGATCTGTTGCACGAGTAGAACACAATGGTCATTATGGGCGGTGGTGCTTTTATTATCAATTGCTTTTTGTGTACTTTGCATCTTGCGGTATGATGGGATGAAGCGGCCCGGGCTAACCTTACATGATATCGTTCATGAGACTTGCTCCACGCTTAACATGCAACTTGTATTACATAAGTGGCTTTGCGGGTGGCTGTCTCTCCCATCATAGTATATATTCTATTTACAATGGGCACTTGATAGTTCAAACATCAACATTGTGGTTCTTGTTTGTAAGTTAGAACGACACTTATTGAAAGCCCCAAACCACGTAAAATATGCAAAGAAAATTAGAGGCGTCTAACTTTGTTTTGCAGGGGTGTGATGTGATGTGATATGGCCATGATTGTGATTATATATGATGTATGCAATGTTCCTTATTGTAAGTTGGGAACCGGCAGGAGCCATATTGTTTTCTTTTAAATTCCATTAAGACATGCGTGTCTATTCAAAGTAGTTGTAATAGTTGATGATGGTGGACGACAACCATGAAGTGGCGCCATTGACCTTGACGCCACACCGGTGATGATGGAGATCATGTTCGTGCTTGAAGATGGAGATCGGAAGCACAAGAAGAAAGGCCATATCATATCACATATTATGAATTGCATGTGATGTTAATACTTTTATGCATCTTGTATTTCTTAGTTCACGACGGTAGCATTATAAGATGATCCCTCAAGCACACAATTTCAAGTTTTAAAGTGTTCATCCTTAGTAAGCACTGTTGCTAAAGCTCGTTGTTTCGAAGCACCATGTGATGATAGGGTGTGTTAGATTCTGCAAGTGTATACAACATGAGCAAGCCAGATTTGCTCATGCGGAATCTAAGGTTTGATCTTGACGATCCTAGCATGTACAGACATGATCTCGGAACACGGATCACCGAAAGGTAAAGCATGAGTCATATAGTAGATATGACGAACATGTTGATTGTTCGCCATTTAAGCTACATCAACTCTCGTGATCATCGGTTTTGATGTGGTGGATTTGGTTCGTGTGATCACTAAAACAATGGGAGGGATATTGTTTTGAGTGGGAGTTCACCTAGATTAATTTAAGTATTAATTAGAACTCAATTTGTCATAAACTTAGTCTAAACTATTGCAAATGTGTTGTAGATCAATGGCGGCCCCTACCATCAATTTTAATGCCTTCCTAGAGAAAGAAAAGTTGAAAAACAATGGAAGCAACTTCGCGGATTGGTTCCGCAATTTGAGGATTGTCCTCAATGCTGGTAATTTGACCTATGTGCTAGATGCACCGCTGGGTAACCCGCCTGCAGCTGATGCTACCGATGAGGTAAAGAATGTTTTCCTCGCTCGGAAGAATCAGTACTCCACAGTTCAATGTGCTATCTTGTATGGTTTGGAATTGGAGCTTCAGAAAAGGTTTGAGAACCATGACCCACATGATATTGTCCATGAACTCAAAATGATATTTGAGGCTCACGCGGCAGTTGAGAGTTATGAGGCTTCTGAAAAGTTCTTTAACTGTAAGATGGAAGAGGGCAGCTCCGTCAGTGAGCACGTGCTGAAGATGTCTGGGCACGCAAGCAAGCTTCAAAGCTTGGGTATAGTGATTCCTAATGCTTTGGGGATTCACCGTGTCCTCCAATCACTACTACCAAGTTACAAGAACTTTGTGATGAACTACAACATGCAAAACATGGACAAGTCGTTACCCGAACTCTTCTCCATGTTAATGTCTGCAGAAGTGGAGATCAAGAAAGAGCACCAAGTTTTGTTGGTTAATAAGACCACCAAATTCAAGAAGCAAGGCAAGTCTAAGAAAAAGGGAAACTTCAAGAAGGGCGGTAAGAAAGTTATCGCGTCGGCGAAGAAGACTAAGGCTGGGCCTAAGCCTGATACTGAATGCTTTTACTGCAAGGGAGAGGGTCACTGGAAGCGGAATTGCCCTAAGTACTTGGCGGATTTAAAGAACGACAACATCAAGAAAAAAGGTATATCCGATATACATGTTATTGATGTGTATCTCACTAGTACTCGTAGTAGTGCCTGGGTATTTGATACTGGTTCTGTTGCTCATATTTGTAACTCGAAACAGGTGCTGCAGAATAAATGGAAGCTAGCTAAGAACGAGGTGACAATGCGCGTTGGAAATGGATCAAAGGTTGATGTGATCGCGGTCGGCACACTACCTCTTCATCTACCATCGGGATTAGTTTTATACTTAAATAATTGTTATTTGGCGCCTGCGTTGAGCATGAACATTATATCAGGATCATGTTTATTGCGAGACGGTTACTTGTTTAAGTCCGAGAATAATGGTTGTTCGATTTATATGAGTAATATGTTTTATGCACATGCACCTTTGATAGATGGTCTATTCTTATTGAATCTCGATTGTAGTAATACACACATTAATAACATTGAAGCTAAAAATTAGAAATTGAGTGATAACTCGACCTATATGTGGCACTGTCGTCTTGGTTATATTGGAGTGAAGCGTATGAAGAAAATCCATTCCGATGGACTTCTTGAATCACTTGATTTCGAATCACTTGAAAGATGCGAAGCATGTCTGATGGGTAAAATGACTAAGACTCCATTGTCTGGTATGATGGAGTGAGCTACAGACTTATTGGAAATCATACATACCGATGTGTGTGGCCCAATGAGTGTAGCATCGCGCGGTGGTTATCGCTATGTTCTTACCTTCACAGATGACTTGAGTAGATATGGGTATATCTATTTCATGAAACATAAGTCCGAAACTTTCGAGAAGTTTAAGGAATTTTAAAGTGAGGTAGAGAATCATCGTAACAAGAAGATTAAATTTCTACGATCTGATCGTGGAGGTGAATACCTAAGTTACGAGTTTGGCGACCATTTGAAGAAATGTGGAATACTTTCACAATTGACACCGCCAGGAACACCACAACGTAATGGTGTGTCCGAACGTCGTAATCGAACTCTCTTAGATATGGTTCGTTCTATGATGTCACTTACAGATTTATCGCTATCATTTTGGGGTTATGCATTAGAAACAGTTGCATTCACTTTAAATAGGGCACCATCTAAATCCGTTGAAATGACACCGTATGAATTATGGTTTGCGAAGATACCTAAATTGTCGTTCCTTAAAGTTTGGGGTTGCGAATCTTATGTAAAGAAGTCACAGCCCGACAAGCTTGAACCCAAAGCAGAAAAATGCGTATTCATAGGATACCCGAAGGAGACTATTGGGTATACCTTCTATCATAGATCCGAGGGAAAAATCTTCGTTGCCAAGAATGGATCCTTTCTAGAGAAGGAGTTTCTCTCGAAAGAAGTGACTGGAAGGAAAGTAGAACTCGATTAGGTTGTTGAACCTTCTCTCGAACTTGCGAGTAGCGCAACACCGGAAGTAGTTCATGTGGCGCCTACACCAATAAGAGAAGAAGCTAATGATGTTGATCATGAAACTTCGGTTGAAGTTACTACGGAACCTTGCAGGTCAACGAGAACTCGTACCACTCCTGATTGGTATGATCCCGTTATGAGTGCCATGTTGGTGGACAACACCGATGACCCTGCGACATATGAGGAAGCGGTGATGAGCCCAGATTCTAATAAATGGCAAGAAGCCATGAAATCCGAGATTGGATCCATGTACGAAAACCAAGTATGGACTTTGATGGACTTAGCGGATGGCCGGAAGGCTGTCGAGAACAAATGGATTTTCAAGAACAAAATAGATGCTGATGGTAATGTTACTGTCTATAAAGTTCGACTTGTCGCAAAAGGGTTTCGACAAATTCAAGGAGTTGACTACGATGAGACTTTCTCACCGGTAGCGAAGCTAAAGTCTATGAGGATTATGTTAGCAGTCGATGCATATTATGATTATGAGATATGGCAGATGGATGTCAAAACGGCGTTCCTCAATGGAGACATTGATGAAGAGTTGTATATGGTATAACCCAAAGGTTTTGTCAATCCTAAAGATGCTAACAAGGTATGCAAACTTCAACGGTCCATTTATGGATTGAAGCAAGCATCCCGGAGTTGGAATCAACGTTTTGATAAGGTGATCAAAAGCTTTGGTTTTATACAAACTTATGGAGAAGCTTGTATTTACAAGAAACTAAGTGGGAGCTCTGTAGCATTCTTAATACTATATGTAGATGACATATTGTTGATTGGGAATGATGTAGACCTTCTTAATAGTGTCAAGGATTATTTGATTAATAGTTTTTCAATGAAAGATCTTGGCGAAGCAGCTTACATATTAGGCATAAAGATTTATAGAGTGTAACATCCCAAAAATATTAAACTAGAATCATCAAACTCTAATCATCAAAATTAGGGTTAACAAAAACTTTTCCAATTAAAAATATGAAAGCATTCATATGAGTGTGCATTAAAATTTGATTCTTTTGAATTGCCATGGTTTTGTGTTTCTTTTCTTGTAAAATGATTCTTAGGTGAAATAAACATCATCTAAAAAATCCCCACACTTTTCCCAAAGACAAACAAATTAAGTGAATGGTCACTTTGGCCAAATTAACTCTCATGCCTACTTTAGATATCTCTAACTTTCAGAACTTAACAGAAACTTGTATAGTTCTTTGCACCCCTTGATAGTACTCATAACAAGGTACCAAGTCCCACTTTGTGATCATCCAAAAACATTTGAATGCATAGTTTAAATGATAGTTTAAAATTTAATCTATTTCATATCGGAAGATCCCACTTTTTCAAAAACCACTCAAACAAGCTCAATTTTCATGCGGCCATTTCATCAAACAGGTTGCAGATGCAAATAAAACAAAATCAAAACACTATGTTGAGCAGTGTTTTGGGCCTAACTGGTTCCCTCTCTAGCTCACAGTATCCTTAGTAGATCATCTAGCAACTTTAACTAAGCTCTAGCCCCATTGTAAGCTGGCCAATATCATCAATGGTGAACAGGCCGAGAGCACCCATGTCACCCCAGTGTGGACATCAAGCTAGGAGAAGAACTAGCCATGCCAACCTTGTCTGGGAGCTAGCCAACACCCTACCGCCACTCCCTGTCCCAGCCTCGAGCAATGCCAGCCACTGGACCACACGCCCAAGCCATTACAAGCCTCTCTGCGAGCATGACGAGAGCGTGCCAGTGCGCCGCCCTCGACACACGCCCCCAGACCACGCGCCGCCCTCGCCGCGTGCACGCGTGATCACCACCGCCCCAACAACCCCGCAGACACGCCCGTTCGCTGTTGCGCGGACCACGCGCGCTGTGCGCCATCAAAACTTCCGTCGGACCAGCGCAGAGCGCCGAAGCGTTCCGACCAATCAGCACTGCCCCACGCCTCTCCACCACGCCGTTGAGCTTCGCCAGGGAGCACAACATCGCCCCCTACCGTCGCCCACACCGATAGCCCTCTGTGCCATTGACCACGACGAGCTCAGCCCGCGCCTGTCGATCCCCTCTCGCCACTATAAATAGAGGCATCCCCCACTCGAATTATTCACACCATTCTACTCTCCTCTCACCAAGAACCACCCCACCTCACTCCCGGAGCAAGGCGAGCAGCGCATCACCAGAATTTGGTCGGAGCTCGCCGCTGCTGGAGAAGAAGGAAGCCATTGATTGGATCCCCCCCAGGAGGAGCTGTCGGTACCAGGAGGTTCGCCATCATCGACTTCGTCGTTTGCCCCCATCTCCGACCCTCTCCTGAGCCCCGGTGAGCCTCCCACGACCCCCACCTGCCGTGTTGGGGTTCTGTCTCGCCGGCGCTGCCCGACGTGGATGATGAGCCGTAGCCGTTCGATTAGACTTAGATCGTGTGGCCGATATCGCCGCATACCGCTTCGCGTGTTATGAGCCACTGACTGGTGGAACCACCCTGTCAGCTGCGCCCCGCGACGCGGAGTGACACTGGTCCGGCCCATTACCCCTTCCTGTGCAGCCCACTCGTTTGAATTTAGATTTTTCTATTTAGATTCAAACTCAGTTTTGTACCTAGTTTCAAAAATCAACCCAGCTCGATTCAGTGAACCAAATTGAATGAAACCAATTTTGTTAGAAAGATACTGGAATGCTTAATCCAAGCCCGTTGGATTCAAATCATTTTGGATCTGTAGATCAACCTTGGTAAAAATAACAAGACAGAACCTTTTTTGCATTCAAACATTTTTCAAATTTAAACCATAATAGCTTTTGAGTTGATTCCAACTCTCAAAAATCATATTTGATCATACCTTTCAAAATATATAAAAACACATGGGTTTACTTACAGAAATAATGTCCAAGTAATAAAAAAATGCCACATAGGCATTTCTAGTCACTTTATTTATTTAAAATAAAAGGGTTAAACCTTATTAAATTGTGACACCACTTTAAATCACATTCCCATGTACTAAAATATGTGGTGATGACATGTGTCAACATGATCCCATGTTTGGTTTGGAGGATATTACATCTTAAGTAGTTTTTCAATGAGTAGAAATTACTTTTCTAAAAATAAAATCAATAAGACAAATGCTTTAATCTTGTAATGTAGGTGATGATGCTAGATCATCTATCGAACCCTTTTGTGTGATGATTGAAAGTAGTTAAGTATTTTTTGCTGATTGTGTACCTCATATTTATTTATAGACGCTAGTACCGACCAAGGATATGAGGAGGAAGGAGGATACTATGAAGAAGAAGCCAAGGAGAACTTCAACCACTGCTCTGCACAAGGCAAGCCTAATACTACTAGTTGATTGAGAAAGCTAACACTTGCAAGATATTCTACTTTAGCAAGCCTTACTAATCAAGTTGACCTATGCAAGCAAATACTTGATTGTTACAATGCCAACTATATGCCTTAAGCATATGTGATCATACCCACTTGATAAACCAATCCTAGTTTTACTTGCAAGTTTTCTACCTTATTTCTTTATCAAACCTATTTCTCAGAGTTTATTTAAGTGACTTGTAGATTCTAGGAAGATAATTGAAGGTTGCATAAAGAGCATTAAATTTGGCCTAAGCTAGATAATCTTGATGTCATCCTAAGGCATGAGATTGAACTCAATTAATCCCCACTTGTTTACCACCCCTCATTAGTACTTACCCCACTTGTAGATGCTAGTGCTAAGCATAAAACTTGATCAACTTTAGATGGGAATACTTGGTGGAAAATGGTTATGAAAACCTTAGAATGATGAGTCATTCTACTGAGATGTTATGACATGTGTTTCCAAACACCAGATGATTTTGGTGATGAAAATGTTGAGGCCTGAGCCTTAGCCCTTTATAAAACTGATGGTTGTCTGGATGCGATACCATTCCAATTTTACCGTACAAGCACAATACCCGAAAATTGGGTAGGGCTTGACTGGAAACTTATATACCTTAGTATGGGCTCCCTCACAGCCAAGGTCTGAGCTGAGGCTACCATGTGAAGATTGTCCACCTGTGTAGTACCCAAGATGACAGTTGGTCATGGTTGGGAGGCCAAACTCACATGAGAGGTGCCTATACTAGGGCGTGTAATTGAAAGGTTAGGATTAATTATCCGCATACTGAGTATGGTGAATTCAGGATTTGTTCCTGACAAATGTATCGAATGTTGTGGTGAAAGTGTACAATCTCTGCAGAGTGTCAAACTATTCGAATAACCGCGTCTGCGGTTATGGACAATTGGAGTGGCCATATTATTCCCTCGTCAGATGTTTTCAAAATGACTTGTGAAGTGAATTGAGATTTTGACTTGACCACAACAGGGTTGTGATATGAAATGCAAGTTCCCACTTAGGTGTTATAAAATTTCAACTATCTTCTCTTGCTTCTGAACTCAGTAGAGGTAAATCTGGCTTTTTGCAAAACAACCCTAGAGCTTAGTGTCCTACTACAACAACCCCCTTCACTTGTTAGTATTAGTTTGCGATTACTTAAAGAGTACTCATGGCTTTGTCCCTGGCTATTCCCGTGGCCAGACTAGGAAGAGGAGTACCAGGATGATGGACCCCAGGAAGGTTACGACAACTAGGATCATCTCCCATCATCAGCACTGCCTGTGACCCCGAAGATGGAGCTTCGTCTACGCTACCTTTATTATTACGTATTTCCGCTGCTTAAGTTGTATTAAGGACTGGATCATGAGATCCTTATTTGTGTAAGACCTTATGTATGGTTTGTAATGGATGATGTACTGTGGTATCCAATTCTGTTATGTCTCGCAAAAATGGTAATCGTGGGATTGCGATGTATGGCATAACAGGCATCTGGGATTAAAAATCCGGGTGTTGACATAGAGATAGATCGAGACGCCTAATATCATTGTCACAAAGTACATATTTGGACAAAGTTCTAAAGAGGTTTGGAATGGAAGATAGCAAGAAAGGTTTCTTGCCCATGTTTCCCAATATGACCTTGAGTAAAACTCAAAGTCCTGCAACAGCAGAAGATAGAGAAAGGATGAGTAAGACTCCCTATGCCTCAGCCATAGGATCTCTTATGTATGCCATTCTATGTACAAGACCCGACATTGCATATGCTGTTAGTTTAACTAGCAGATATCAAAGTGATCCAAGAGTACATCATTGGACAGCGGTCAAAAACATCCTTAAGTACTTGAGAAGAGCTAAGGATATGGTTCTTTCTTATGGAGGTGAACAGCTCGTTGTTAATGGTTACACCGATGCTAGTTGGAACACCGATCCAGATGATTCTAAATCTCAATCTGGATACGTATTTACTTTGAATGGTGCAGCAGTTAGCTAGAGGAGTGCAAAGCAAAGCGTTGTGGCGAGATCTTCAACTGAATCGGAATACATAGCTGCTTTGGAGGCTTCACAAGAGGCGATATGGATGAAGGAGTTCATTACAGATCTCAGTGTGGTTCCAAGTGTGCTGGACCCAATGTCTATCTATTTTGATAACATGGGCGCCATAGCCAATGCGCAAGAACCAAGGTCACACAAGAAGGTGAAGCATATCAAGCTACGTTTTCATGCTATTCGAGAGCATGTCCAAGATGGTGACATACAGATTTGCAAAGTACACACAGATCTGAATGTGGCAGATCCGTTGACTAAACCACTCCCGAGGGCAAAACATGACCAGCACCAAACCACCATGGGTGTTCGGTATATTACCATGTAATCTAGATTAGTTGACTCTAGTGCAAGTGGGAGACTATTGGAGATATGCCCTAGAGGCAATAATAAAAGTGGTTATTATTATATCTTTGTGTTTATGATAAATTTTTACATTCATGCTATAATAGTATTAAGCGGAAACATTAATACTTGTGTGATTTGTAAACTAAATTAGTCTCTGGTAAAGCCTCTTTATAATACTAGCTTGTTGGTTAGTAGATGATCATGGTTTCTCGATCATGAACATTGAGATGTTATTGACAACAAGATCATATCATTAGGAGAACGGTATGATGGACATACTCCTATAGATAAGCGTAGCATAAAGATCAAGTCATTTCAATAGTTCGTTTGCTATAAGCTTTCTGATACATAGTAACCTGATTCCTTTGACCATGAAATCAAGCTAATCACGATCACCAGAAGGATGCTTTGATGACATCAAACACCACACCGTAACTGGGTAGCTATAAAGGTTGCATTGAGTGTTTGGAAAGTATGGGTTGAGGCACATGGATCAAGAGTGGGATTTTTCCATCCATATGACGGATAGATATACTCTGGGCCCTCTCGGTAGAATGACATCCAATTAGCTTGCAAGCATGTGACTGGCTCACAAGGGATCACATATCACAGGAACGATAAAAGATTACTTATTAGTAACCAGGTTGAACTAGGTATGCAGAGATACCGACGATCAAAACCTCGGATAAGTAAACTATCGTGAGACAAAGGGAAATTGGTATCATTGTAAGTGGTTCATTCGATCGCAAAGTAATCGTAGAAATATGTGGGAGCCATATAATTTCCAGATTCCTCTATTGGTTATTGATCGGATAAGTGTCTCGGTTATGTCCGCATAATTCACGAACCGTAGGGAGACACACTTAAGGATTCGATGTTGTTTAGTAGATGTGGAATGTTAGTAGGGATACCGAATGTTGTTTGGAGTCTCGGATGGGATCTGGGATATCATGAGGAGATCCGAAATGGTCCGGAGAATAAGATTCATATAAGGAAAATCCGATTCCGGAGTTCGGGAATGATTTTGATGTTTTCATCGGAGAGGTTCTAGAAGGTTCTAGAAGGTTTACCAGTCCGGAAGGGGAATGGTACATGAATGTGTCATGGGTAAGTGGAATGATTGGATCATATCCTAGGTCACTTGGTGTGCACATTTGTGAGAGAGAATTAAAGCTCTAAATTGAAAGTCAAACGGGAGTTTGAAAAGTCAAATTGGAACAATGGTTTCCTAGTGGAAGAAGGAATGAGTCCTTCTATCAATCCAACTTGGGTTTGGGTTTGGATTCAAACCCACCCCTCCTAAGGCTGCCCCCTCTCATAAATAGAGGGGGGATGCCCCAAAACACCAAGCCCTAGCCCTCTACCCCGTGCACCGTTGCCGCACGCCGCCGCTCTGCGCCACCACGCCGCCGCCGACACATCCTCCTCCCGGCCTTCTAAACCCTAGATCACCGGGAAACCCAAAATCCACCATAAGACGCTCCGGCTTAGGGAAGCCCTGCGGGATCTTCCCTCTACTTCCGACACCACACCGTCGTGCTGCCGGAATCGCAAGGGGAGAACTACAACCTCCGCTACCTGCTGGAACAAGGGAAAGGAAGGTCTTCATCGAGTACCGAACGTGTGACCGACTGCAGAAGCGCTGCCGGAATGTAGCGCCGGATGGATCGTCTACGCAATCTTGAGATCGGCAAGTGTACGACTACATCACCCACGAGAATCTGCTCTCGTTAACCGCTTTGGAATCTTCGAGGGTGAGTGCTTCTATCGACTCGTTGCTACAATCTAGTAGATAGATCTTGGCTTGTTTGTGTGCATGCGGTAGAATTTTTTATTTTCCATGCTATGAACCCCTACAATAAAATGATCCCTCATATAGATATCAAGATAAAAATATGTTCTCTCTTAAGTATGCATCGATTATGTTTTGTCGCTCCAAGACATCACGTGATGATCGGGTGTTCTTGGATCCACGATCATATTTCGGGTGTAATACAGTTTACACACGCGAATACTAAGGTTCTTACTTGGCGAGCCTAGCATTTATAGACATGGCCTCGGAACACGGACCAAAAGGTTAAGCATGAGTCATACGAAGATATGATGCCCATATAGATTCTCGCCTTTGAAGCTACACTGACTCACATGATGATCGGACTAGGTGTACTGGATTTTGTTCATGTAATCACCAAAAAGGCACGAGGGATGTCGTTTTTTACTAGGAGTTCATTCTTAATTTGGATTAGTTGAACTCGATCTATCATAAACTTAGTCTAAACTTTACAAATTCTATTGTAGATGGCACCACCTCTTTTTAATTTCAATGTGTTCATGGAGAAAGAGAAACTTGCAACAAATGGTAGCAACTTTACCGACTAGGCTATGAATTTGAGGATTCTCCTCTCTGCTGCACAAAAGAAATATGTGCTAGAAGCGCCTCTAGGCCCCCCACCATTCGATGATGCCCCTGACGAAGAAAAGAACGCCTATCAGACTCGTCAGGAGGACCATAACTTATTTCATTGCGGCATGTTGTATGGGCTAGAGCCAGAACTTCGAAAGCGTTTTGAAAACGGCAATGCCTTTGATACAATGGGAGAGTTGAAAATGATTTTTGACACCGATGTTGCTGTAGAGAGTTATAATGCTTCAGAAAAGTTCTTTAGCTGCATGATGGAAGAGAACAGCTCCATTAGTGAGCACGGACTCAAGATGTCGGGGTACGCCGATAAGCTTGTGTCCTTGGGAATATTGTGGCACCCCGGATTTACGGTCCAAGAATACCCATTATGCATACGATTCACGTTCCCTTGATCAGTGAGCCGTGAGCATAACCGACTAGTATCATTACAACATCCATAAAGTAACGAGTACAACACTTACAAAGAGGCCATTATGGTGAATACAACACCAGTAGCGGAAGTATTCAGCGCAGAGCCCGTGCCTCAACCTACAGGCAACTGACTGGGAAGACAACCTAGCTCGCATAGACATCAGCACCTTCGTCACTTCTTAACATCTGCAATCTGGCCAAGTAAATAGCCAGAGACAATGCCGGTGAGTACTTTGAATATACTCGCAAACCGCCGAGACAAGGTAATAAGAATCATGCATAATGGGCTGTGGCGAGATAGCTCTACTCTATGGTTGTTTTCTGAAGAAATCTAACAATGGCATCTCTATATCTTTGTTGAAAAAGAGTTTTTTGAAAATACGTTGGGCCACTTAGAGATAAAACAAAAAAAATTCCTCTAACGTGGTGATCCCAAGATTTAGCTGAGGTAGAAGGCCACGAGGTTTACCACTAGACGCGGAGTTGCGGATTACTGATGAAGCGCGTCGGTTGATGCAGTGCAGTCCTCACGATCCGGTCGTCTTGGTGCTGATCGTATAATACCTCTACTGGTATATACACGTACAAGGAGGAGCACTGGCGGCGAACTGCTAGGTTCGGTACGTCGGCAGGACTGTTGTGGAGCTAGGGTTTCCAACACATGGAATGACCTAACCGATCAACGATTCACCCTTCTGGATTACTGTGCTTCACTATATATATGGAGAGAACGTGGGCTCCATTTTCATGGCCCATTCACTAAATCCCATATAACACTAGTCACCATGAGTCTGACTCACTGAATCAGTCCAAATCCGGCTCGGGTCCAACCCAACCAGATATCCGGTTCAGATCCTATCCGAACTTGCCCCCACTCTTAAGTGTGTGACCCCGTAGGCTCTTGGCAACTTGGACACGATTAGAGTCCGACTCTCAATCGATCAGTCGGTAGCGGCTCCTAGCAGAACTTGCCGACTCCCAAGTACCAAAGAGTCATAAAGACTTGCCTTTCCAATGTGACTTGCGTCCGAGTCCTTTTTCCTCATGATATACCTTGTCAGACTATAGGCGAATATTTGTTATCCCTTAAATAGTCCGACTCTCTTCTCGATCTGAGGTAAGTGATTCACCCGACTAAGTCTTAGTCGATCGCCTCGGTTAACACTTAACCGAGTCGTGCATGGCCATGCTCTCCAAATCATATCATCCGAGAGGGCCCAGAGAATATCTCTCCAAGTGGAGGGGCAAAATCCCATCTTGGTTATTCACATCACGCAACTTGATTCTCAGTCGACCCGAACTCTGCCTTTATGACTGCCCAGATACGGATCAACGTTTGACAGAACCTAAGTCGGTGATCCTCAACTCGTACTATGCAACAACCTCATGTCTAAGGATTATATTGATTGAGATATACAAATGACAACTTGTTCGTTGTACCTCAATATGGGTCAATCCGACTCGCTAAACTCTTTAGACGAATCTATGTAAGTCAGAATAGCATCACCATGCCCATGACAAGTGGAACCGAGTCATCAAGCCGACTTTCACATTGGTCTAAGTTGTGTTTCCAGCACAACCTAAATGACCAAGGACAACTTAATAATACACATATTCAATGATATGTATAGTTCCACAACCGAATGTATAGTTCAATAATACACATATTCAATGATGTCCAGCACAATCAAGTTATTTAGTACAAACAACATGAATGTATAGTTCCACAACCGAATCACATATTCAATGATACACATCAGATGTTTATACAAGGACAACTTAATAACTTTATGAATACAATGGAAAATATCATCATACATGATTGCCTCTAGGGCATATTCCCAACAGTCTCCCACTTGCACTAGAGTCAATCTTCCGACATCACATGTCTAAGCATCTAATGCCCATGGATCTCAGGTGCGCCTCATGCTTCGGCTGTGGTAATGGCTTTGTCAATGGATCCACAATATCTGTATCCGTGTGTACCTTGCATAACTTGATATCACCCTGATCCACTAACTGGCGAATCAGGTGGTACGACATGAGTATGTGCTTGTTCTTCTGGTGTTGTCTAGGTTCCTTGGCTTGTGAAATAGAACCATTGTTGTCACAATACAATTCCAACGGATTGGACGAGCCCTGAACCACACCAAGATCCATGAGGAAATTCCTCATCCAAACAACTTCCTTTGGTGCCTCCGAGGCGGCAATATAATCAGCCTCTATTGTAGATGCAGACACTGTCTCTTGCTTGGAACTCTTCCAGCTCACAGTACCTCCGTTTATAATAAACACATATCCGGATTGCGAACGAGAATCATCAGAGACGGTAAAATAACTCGCATCTATGACAAAAGAGAAAGGTTTACCACCTGTTTCAAAAGAAACAAAAGGCACTTAAATGTAAAATGGTTTATTCGCACCTGCAGGTACATATCTTCTGGGAGCCTAATCCTTTGCCGTGCCGCTCCCTCTTTGCTTTCTGGCTTTTCCTTCCTAACAAGGAGGCGGGATTTTGAAGTTCCTTTTTCCTTTTTGATATTTTTCTTTGAAAGCTTTTTCCAAATTCTATGGCAGCAAGATTATTTGACCCTTTACACTGAATTCATCTTCACCACCATAAACCAAAAACATATCCTTAGTCCTTCTCAAGTACTTCAAGATATTTTTAGCCGTTGTCCAGTGGATTTCTCCAGGATCAGCCTGGTATCTTCTCACAACACTTAGAGCATATGAAACATCCGGCCTAGTACAAATCATGGAATACATGATGGATCCGATTGCAGAAGCATACGTAATCGCACTCATCCGACTTCGCTCATCAGTTGTCGAAGTACACCGAGTCTTGCTAAGTTTTATGCCATGGGACATCTGACGAGGTTTGATCTCGCCAATGCCCATTGTTATGTACTTGGGTTTTGGAGAAGATGGGGATGCTGGAGATCGCGGAACGGTTAGCAAACAAGCAACACAGGGACACGAGGTTTACCCAGGTTCAGGCCCCGGAGGGAAAACCCTACTCCTGCTTGTCTGCTCTTGATTACGGCGGAACCGAAAGTTACAGGGGTGCGCAGATGCAATCTGGCGTGGAGGTGTGTATGCGGTGGTATGCGAGAGGTTGTAAGAGAGCCTCCTCATCGTGCCCTCCTGCCCTTTATATAGAGATAGGCAGGTCCCAGGCATAGACCGAGTCGGTTATAGTTTTTAGGGTTTATCCCTTTGAATTTTCTATCTACTTTAGTCTTACTCTCCAAGGATCCGAAGGCGTCATGGGCCTTGGCCACCCGAAAATCTTCATGGGCTGGTGCATATTCGTCGTGGGCCTTCCTTGGGCTGGACCAGGTATGCTAAGGTCGTGTACCCGCAGGGTATAACCATGTCAGTAGCCCCCGAGTGTTCAGTCAAATCGTAGATTTGGCTGAGGACTCTTCAATCTTTCGGGTGCAGCTATCTTTGTTTGCTAGATAATGATTTGAGCATGTAGGGATTGTTGATGCATGTGCCTGACTCTCCCGACAGATCAGGGTCAGTTAACTATCTTAGGACAAAACAACATGATCTTCTTCAGATTCGAGTGCCTCGACTCGAACCCAGAACATATGCTGGCGTAATTCGACTCAGGCCGCGGAGGACTTACAGGAGTGGAATTCCAGTGGATTTAAATGATGTACCCAACGCGTCCGTCGGGATTTTTCATCGCGCCTGCTGGCACGGATTTTTACTAGCAGAGCGCAGTCGTGTGTGTTGTCATGCCATCAGATGGTATCTACAGGTCTTATCTTTGCGTCGCAGACGCAGCATCTGAATGTTTATCACCGCGAAGGTGTTTCGGGTGTCCAAGGAGGACGTTGCTCACTTAGCGTAAATGGGGCAGAGCTGCCTAAAAAAATTACGTGCTGACCTGAAGGATCGCAGTCGAAAAATTCATAGGGTGCGCGACCAGCACTCCCTATGGGAGTAGCCCCCGAGTGTATGTTCGAGTCGTAGACTCGAGCGGAGACTTTTAATTCGATATTTGTTGACTTTTAGGTCTGTAGGACACAAATTTTTCGGATGCTTGAATCCATCCTCCCTATGGGAGTAGCCCCCGAGTCCGTAGTGGAGTCGCAGACTCGACGTAGGACTCGAAGAATAGTTCAATGGTATTATGCTTTGTTCATTTTTTGGGTGCGCGGCCAGCACTCCTGATAGAAGTAGCCCCCGAGTAGTTAGTCGAATCGTAGATTCGAGTGAGTACTCTTAGTTGTGTAGCCGAAGAATTGTAGATTCGAGTGGGTACTCTCAATTGGCCCCCGAGCCTTTGTTTTGACGGGTAGTATCTTTTGCATCCTTTTGTGCATGGCGCTAACCAGCTAGTGCAGCAGCACCTTGTGTTGGAAGCGAGCTTCAAACAGCTTCAAGGTGCGTACATGAGTTAATCTTTTTGCTTCCTCTTATATTTCTTGGCCTGCGATCTGATAAGTGTTCTGCTGATTGCAGAGGACAACAATACCACCCTCCATAAGCTTGATGCTCTCAAAAAGAGCCTTGGGCGAGCGGAGAAGAAGGCCGAGGACGTCGTTGCTGCGAAAGGGTGCCTCGAGCAGGAGATAACCAACGCAGGTGTGGCCAAGGAGCGCCTGCAGCAGGAGGCGACGGACCGCGAGGAGCAACTCGCCAACGCCACGGCTTCGCGCGAGAAGGAGGTAGCCGGCAAGCTGATGGCTGTTGCCAAGGCTATTTTGGGTGAGTTGCTTCGTCTTCCCTTTTCGGCTTCCTTGTATTTCCTTGCTGTGCTTTTATTTATGTTGCTTCTTTTGTTTCTTTAGATGTCGCGGGAATCGAGTTTGATCACGGTGCTCTAGAGCATGGAAGTGCTCTGGATGATGCCGCTGTGGCGGTTGAAGACCGCTGCAGTACCGTGGTGGGATCGCTTGCCAAGTCCAAGGATTTTCTCGGGTGCTTCTACAAGGAGCTCGTCCCCAAGGGGTTGCCCTCGAGGATGTCGATGCCTTGGCGGATGCGCTATCAGCCGAAGCGCCTGCGGCGTACAAGCGCAAGCAGAAAGGCATTGGCGCGTCCGTCGGGCTGGCGATGGCCTTGGCGTCTGGAGCGGATCTAGATCTTCATCAGGTCACCTCCCGGATGCCGACGACTGCTGATGGATCCGAGGTAGCCTTCGCCCTCTATGCTGCCTGCTGTAAACGTTATGGGCCGAAGTTGATTGACTTGCTGGCTAAGTACGCGTTGAGGCGGCAGGGAGAGGCCAAGGGGAGGCAGTCCGGCTCAGAGGCTACTCAGGATGCAGCTTCTTAGGCCTTGTAGTTGTAGGATAGCTTTTGTTTCCTTTGTTGTAATTATATCTACGAACGGTCCTTGTGCCACACAGTGGCTTTTTGCTGCACATAATGAATTTCCGAGTTCTGTGTTCCTTTGTCTGCTTGTTCATATCCTTGTCTTCTTTTACTCTAGGGGCCTTCTGGTGATGATCCCGTTGACACTTCGTCTGCACCACAGCTGCGGCCATCCCTGGATGGTGCGTCGCAGCTTGTGTTTCTTCGAGACCGCATTCGTGGCGTTGAGAAAGAATTGCTTGGAGTGCGTGGCCATGCCGATGTTTGGAAATCGAAGGCAGAGCGAGGCGCTGCCAGAGAGGAGTATTTGATGGGGGATTTGCGTCGTTTCTCCGAACAGCTTCAATGTAAGTTTCTCGAGCTGCTTTTCATTGTTTTGGGTGCGCCTGTTGGCCTTTCATCTTACTTTTTGCGAGTATTGCAGGTGCAAACCTTGTTCCGAGGGAGGAAAAAGAGCGTGTCGCTGTTCGGATCAACTGCCTGACCCAGCAGGACATGGAGGCCGGCGGGTTCTTCTGGATGGACTGTGATCATGCCATGGTCCATGCGACGGTGCAGGATCATGTCCACCAGGTATCGCGGGTGCTGCATCAGGTGAAGTCTTCGTTGGCATCAGTTCTGCATGTGATGTTTCCGCTGGATGAGGCGCCGTCGACTCTCTATGGCCTGCTGGTGAAGTTTCAAAATGTGCATCATGTCAGGGACCTGTGCGACATCAGCTTGTCGCGGGGGTGAAGGCTGCGCTCTCCCTTGTGCGGTTACATCGTCCTGATGTAGATCTGTCTGTTGTAGCGGTTGGGCCGCCTCTTCGGTCGGATGGTGGCGAGTGGGATATGTGTCCACATTATGCGGCTGTAAGGCAGTATGCCGAAAAAATTGTAGATCTGTTTGAGAAGCGTGCGCAGGCTATTCTTCAGAATAGGTAGGCCCTGTAAAAAAGATAGATGTAAAATTTGTATATATTCGACTAGGAGTGTTGTGCCCTTTATTGTAAAGGTTTTGTTGTTGTTTAGCACATAGTGCTTTGTTTGTATGTGTGCCCTTTTCGTTAGCCTGACGTGGTTAGCTACTTAGGTGTACACGCGTTATCCTCAGTCGACGAACTCGTGAGGTGGGGGGAGCCCCCGAGTGTGTTGTAACATGGAGTAAAATGCCAACAATAAACAAAATTTTTGGGCGAGACACTTAGCTTTATTCATATCGTAATGGAGGAGGTACATTGTTCGGCTGAGTAGCCTTGGCTGAATAGCCTTATTGAAAATAAAAGGAGGGTGGGTAGCTAGGGGTAGAAGCATCGCAGTTGTGCGACGTTCCACGGGTTGGAGTATGCGACTCCAGACTCCACGTGCTTGAGGCGATAGGCGCCACCTGGGATGACTTCAGTGACAATGTAGGGTCCTTCCCATGGTGACTCGAATTTCTTCGGACGCTCTTGCTTGAATCGCAAGACTAGGTCTCCTTCGACGAAGGACCTTGGGCGCAGCCGTCAGCTGTGGTAGTTGCGGAGGCTCTGTTGGTACACCGCTGATCGAGCAACTGCTATATCACGCGCCTCATCGAGTGTGTCAATGGCGTCTTTGAGTGCGGCCGTCGATTCGGCTTCGCTGTAAGCGACGACCCGTGGGGCCTTGTGGCGTATCTCTGCTGGTAGCACGGCTTCGGCTCCGTGCACCATGAAGAAGGGTGTGTAGCCAGTTGAGCTGTTTGGCGTTGTGCGCAGGCTCCACATGACCGAGGTTAGCTCTTGTTTCCAGGCTCCTGCGAGTCGCTCGAGTGGTATCATTAGGCGCTACTTGATGCCAGCACCGACGAGGCCGTTGGCCTTTTCGACCTGCCCATTCGTTTGCGGGTGCGCCACAGAGGCGTATGTGATGTTGATTCTGAGGTCTTCGCAGAAGTCCTGGAATTCTTTGGAGATGAAGTTTTACCCATTGTCGGTGATGATGCTGTGCGGCACGCCAAACCTATAGAAAATGGATTCGAATAACTTGACGGCCGTTTTGCCTTTTTGGTTAGTAATGGGCATAGCCTCAATCCGCTTGGTGAATTTATCGACTGCGACCAGGAGGTAGACGTGACCTCCTTTCGAGGACCTTGGAAGTTTGCCGATCATGTCGAGCCCCCATTGGGCGAAGGCGGGCCAGGTATGGGCACGAGCTCGATCGAGTGTGTGCGGTTTATCGGCGAACCTTTGGCACCCGTTGCATCTTCGGACGATGTCCTTGGCGTCGTTCATGGCCATTGGCCAGTAGAATCCAGCTCGTAGAGCTTTGGCGACGAGGGAGCGGCTGCCCGCATGATGGCCGCAGATGCCCTCGTGGATGTCTTGGAGGATAGTTTTGCCGTCACCGGTGGTGACGCACCTTTGCAGTACACCCGAAATGTTGTGCTTGTACAGCTCGCCATTGATGATAGTGAAGGCCTTTGACCGGCGAGATATGCGTCGGGCATCTGTCGGGCTATCAGGCAGTTCTCCGTCTATCAGGTATCTGAGGTATGGTCGTGTCCACGTTTCTTCGATTGCCATGACCTGCATTAGGTTAACCACTGCGACCTCTGTGTCGAGCTTTTCAGGTCCTTCTTGTCCTTCGGGTAGCGCAGCCCCTGAGTGTTCTACTTCTTCGGGTGATCCCTTGGGGAATTTCCTTTTGATGGACGGTACGCAGATCTGTTCGAGGAACACACCTGGTGGCACCCGTGCGCAAGTGGAGCCGATGTTGGCGAGTGTGTCGGCCTCTTCATTACTTTCTCTTCCAACGTGCCGAAGCTCGCAACCATCAAAGTCTCCTTCGAGTGCGTTGTAGAGTGTGCGGTACGCAATCATATTGACGGCATGCGCGTCGCACTCGTTCATCGTCTGCTGGACGACGAGGTTGGAGTCACCGTAGATGACGAGGCGCGTTGCGCTGCAGATCTTGGCCATCCTCATGCCGTGGTTGAGGGTCTCGTATTCGGCTTCATTGTTCAAAGCTCAAAACTTCATTCGGAGGACATACTTCATCTTGTCGCCCTGCGGGGAGGTCAGTATGACCCCGGATCCTGCTCCGGCTTCGCGCTTGGAGCCGTCGAAGTGCATTGTCCATGAATGTGTCATGTCTGGGGTGTCTGGCAGCTGCAGTTCCATCCAGTGTACGAGGAAGTCCGGGAGGACCTGAGACTTGATCGTGTGGCTCTTCTCATAGACGATGTCGAGAGGTGATAGCTCGATGCCCCACAGGGCCACGCGTCATGTGGCCTCCGGATTGTTCAGGATGCTGTTCAGGGGTGCTTCGTTAACGACCATCACCTGGTGCTCCTAGAAGTAGTGGCTCAGCCGACGAGCCCTCATGAACACGCCGTAGGCGAGTTTCTGGTAGTGAGGGTACCTCTGCTTTGTCAGCGTCAATACCTTGCTGAGGTAGTATATTGGGAGTTGGACCCCATGGGTCTTACCTTCTTCGGGTCGCTCGACCACCAGTACGGTGGTTACCACATGGTGTGTGGCTGCTATGTACAACAGTAAAGGCTCGCGCTCCTTTGGCGTGACCAGGACAGGCGAGGTAGAGAGCAGCCTCTTTAGATCTTCGAATGCGTCGTCCGCCTCAGACGTCCACTCGAATTTGACTGCTTTGTGTAGCAGCTGGTAGAACGGCAGAGCTTTTTCGCCCATGCGGCTGATGAATTTTATCAATGCCGCGATTTGCCCGGCAAGCTGCTAGACCCCCTTGAGGTTCTTTGGTTTTTCCATGGCCATTATGGCCCGGATTTTCTTCGGGTTCGCCTCGATCCCTCGCTGGGACATGAAGTAGCCGAGCAGCTGGCCAGATGGGACACCGAAGGCGCACTTTTCAGGGTTGAGCTTGATCTTGTAGCGGTCAAGATTATCAAAGGTGTCATGGAGATCGTCGATGAGCGTCTTCGCCTCCCTTGTTTTGATGACTATTTCATCGACATAGACTTGGATATTGCGGCCGATCTGATCCTTTAGGCATTCCTGCATGCACCGCTGGTATGTAGCACCTACGTTCTTCAGGCCGAAAGGCATTGTATTGTATCAGAATACTCCGAATGGCGTAATGAACGCCGTTTTTTCTTGATATTTGACCTTCAGTAGAATCTGGTTGTAGCCTGAGTAGGCGTCGAGGAAGGAGAGCTTCTCGCATCCTGCAGTTGAGTCGATGATCTGATCGATCCGAGGTAGGGGAAGTGATCCTTCGGGCAGTGCTTGTTCAGCGACGTGAAGTCCACGCACATCCGCAGGATGTCCGTGTCCTTTTTCGGGACAATCACGGTGTTGGCGAGCCACTCGCTCTCCTTGATCTCCCTGATGAAGTTTGCATCGAGTAGTCTGTTGACTTCGAATCCAATTGCTTCGGCCCGAGGTTCGGACAGTCTCCGGATAGACTGTTTGATGGGCTTGGCGTTTGGAAAGACATTGAGTGCATGCTCGGCGAATTCCCTGGGAACTCCTGGCATGTCCGCAGGACACCAGGCGAAGATTTCCCAGCGCTCATGAAGGAATTCAACGAGCGCGCTTTCCTATGCGGAGCTGAGGTCATTGGCGATCAGCGCCGTCTTGGAGGCATCCGTCGGGTGGACTTGTACCTTCTTTATGTTGACGGTGGAGTCGAAGGACATGTCTGGTGCGTTCTGTCTTGCGACTGGGGGTGCCCCGTTGTCTGCCACCTCGCGGAGCCTTACGAGCTCATATTGCATGCCGAATGACTGGGAGATTCTGTTGAAGTCCCTGTCGCAGTGTTCCGATTGAGTGAAGCTCCCGTGGACCGTGATGACGCCCCTGGGTCCTGGCATCTTGAGTAGCAGGTACACGTAGTGCGGTACTGCCAGGAATCGTGTGAATGCCACACGCCCGAGGATGGCATCGTATTGTGATGGCCAGTCCACCACTTCGAACTCGAGTCGCTCGCATCGGAAGTTATCCGTCTTGATGAAGATGACGTCGAGCCATATCTTTACCAGAGGGAATATGCCCTTTCCTGGAACGATGCCTTGGAACGTTGTGTCGGACTGTTCCAGGCTGCACAGCGGGATCCGCATTGCTGCTAGGGTGCTAGCGAACATCAGGTTGATGCCGCTGCCGCCGTCCATGAAGACACGACTCATGTCGAACCCTCCGATCTGTGCCTCAAGTACAAGGGCAGCATGGCCTGGGCGAGGGACCAGGCAGGGGTGATCCAAACGGCTGAACGTGATGCAGGACTCCGATCCGCTGAGGTACTCAGGGATGGCGGGTGGTGCGGTCACAGCCAAATTGATCTGACGGGTGATTTTCTTCTGCACCTTGTTCGTTGGGCGCCCTTTTTGGATCATCAGTGATCCCTTCGGCGCGGGGTACCCGTGCCCACCGTTATTCTGCGGGTGTGATTGGGTGGTTCGAAGGTCCCGCAGGTGGTGGTGGAGGAGCTCCATGTGTGATCTCACCTGGTGCGGGTGCGTTCCCGTATCCAGGGTTCGGGGCTTGCAGCCTCATCAGGGTCATGCTCTCGTTGAGTTTCTGGAACTCGCGGTAGTCCTTGAGCATGTGACTTGCTTTCTTCTTACCATCTTGCTTGTCAATATAGAAGTTGATGGTGCATGGACCTAACAGTTTTTCGTATGCTGAGGGTCCGTCATCACGGCCGCGACGCTTCCATGACTGCGTTGGGCGTCCTCCGTCGCGGAAGTTGCTTCCGTGGTATCCGCTGTTGCTGCGGTTGCCGTCGCTGCGGCGGTCGGCGTAGCCAGCCGCGACCATGTCGGGTCCATCGCGATCGTCGTAGACGCGCGACCTCTTGCTACGGTGTTCACGTCACCGGCCGTAGTCATCTTCCTCCTCCGAGTGCGCTCGGTGGACGGAGTCCTCGCCATCGGCCCACCTGTTGGCGATGTCCATGAGGTGGTCAAGTGTCTTGGGCTTGACGCGCCCAAGTTCTTCCTTGAAGTCATGGCATTTGACGCCATCTTTGAAGGCATCGATAGCTCTCTCCTCGGAGATGTGTGCCATGGAATTCTTGGTGTTGGACCAGCGCAGTATGTACGAGCGAATGGATTCGCCCGTTCGTTGGGTGCAGGCCCGCAGCTCCTCGATCGAGGCTGGCCTCTTGCTAGTGCCCTTGAAGTTTCGGATGAAACTGTATGCCAGTTCCTCCCAGCTTAGGATGGATCCCGACGATAGGCTGCTGAGCCAGATTCGGGCTGCGCATGTCAGCTGCAGCTGAAGGAATTGCAGGGCAGTGTCCTTGTTCCCACCGTGTAGCTTGACGGACGACAGGTGGTCGCTGAGCCACGCCTTGGGGTCCTGTGTGCCGTCGAACTTCGGAGTGTCCGAAGGAAGCTTGAAATTCCGCGGCATCCGTGTCCGCCGAACAGATCTGTTGAAGCACCGGGCTCCGCAGAGTTCTCCTTCGTCTTCGTCCATCTCGGATTCAGACGAGCATGCGCGCTTGGCGCGCGCTTTGTCGATTTTGCGCTGGGTGAGCTCGCTTCGGGCGTCGTAATCGCGGTTGTGATGGCGCGAGCTCTTGTGCCTTCGAGGAAGGTCATGTTCTTCATCTTCGGATGGAGGTGTGGGGCTATGGTTGAACTTGACCGTAGCCTTCTTCTGTAACATCCCAAAAATACTAAGCTTGGATCATCAAATTCTAATCATCAAAATTAGGGTTAACAAAAACTTTTCTAAATGAAAT
Organism: Avena longiglumis; assembly: GCA_030063025.1. NCBI lineage: Eukaryota > Viridiplantae > Streptophyta > Magnoliopsida > Poales > Poaceae > Avena > Avena longiglumis. The sequence continues at coordinate 173,561,165 of CP125973.1, forward strand.
CATGAATGCATGCATATGTGTATGCATGGATTTTGAAATCCTTTAAAACCACCTTGTTTGTTTGTTTCATTGCTTGTAAAATGTTTCTTAGGTGAAATAAACATCATCTAAAACATTTCCCACACTTTTCCTAAAGACAAGTAAATCAAAACACATATATGAAATGAATGGTCATTTTGGCAAATTTAACTCCCATGCCTACTTTGGCTGTCGCAAACTTTCAGAACCTAACATAAAATTTCTAGATCTTTGCACCCCTTGAATGTACTCATAACAAGGTATCAAGGCCCACTTTGTGATCATCCAGAAACTTTCAAATGCATAGTTTAAATGACAATTCAAAATTTAATCTTTATCATATGGGAAGATCCCACTTTTTCAAAAACCACTCAAACAAGCTCAACTTTCAAAACCCAAGCATCTGCAGACTCACCAGCACCAATCTAGCAAACCCACCAAAAATCTTTTCAAAATTCAAAACTTGATTTCATGCGGCCATTTCAGCAAACAGGTTGCAGACACAAATCAAACAAACATCAAACACTATAGTGTGCAGTGTTTTGAGCCTAACTTGTTCCCTAGTTAGCTCACACACAGCTCAGTAGATCATCTAGGAAGTTTAACTAAGGACTAGCACCCATGTGAGCTTGCCATTGCCATCAATGGTGAACAGCCGAGCACCCCCTTGCCACCCCATAGTCGACAACAAGCTACGAGCAGCAGCACGCCTAGCCAGCATGTCTGGGAGGCAGCCCACCGTCCACCGCCACTACCTGTCCTAGCCGCGAGCGTTGCCAAGCCCTGGACCACGCGCACAAGCCACGCCCAGACTGCCAGAGACCATGCCGAGCATGCGTCAGAGCACGACCCTCGACCGAAGCCCACAGACCGCGCGCCGCCCTCGCCGCGTGCATACACAATTCCCACCGACGCAGGAGACCGCCAGACATCCCCGTTTGTCTTCCCGTGCCGCACAGCCACCGCCCGCCGTCGAAGACGCCGCCTCTGCCGCACAGAGCACCGCCCATTCGAGACCAAACCACACCGCCCCATGCCTCGAGACCATGTCGTTGAGCATCGCAAGGAGACACCGCACCGTCCCCTACCCTTGCCCATGCCATTAGCCGCCTGTAACCTCTCCCCCGACGAGCTCACCGTGCGCCCCGACGGTCCCCTCGCTTGACTATAAATAGAGGCTACCCCCACACAATTTCTTCACACCATATCACTCCCCTCTCCTCACTGATCGTGCCACACCATTCTCAGAGCAAGGAAAGCACCACCCCGCCGGAATTTCACCGGAGCCCGCCGCCTCTGGAGAAGAAGGGAGCCAGCGATTGGAGCCGCCCCAGGAGAAGCCACCGGTACCAGGAGACTCGCCGTCGTCGACTTCGTCGTTCGCCCGCCTCGCCGACCCTCGCCAGTACCCCGGTGAGCCCCCAGCAACCCTCACTGGTCGCGCTAGGTTTCGTTCTCACCGGCGTTGTCTCGCGTCGACGATGACCCTCAGCCGTTAGATTAGAACTAGATCGAACGATCCACGTCACCCCATACCGCTTCGCCCATCCCCGTGTCACTAACGAGTGGGGACACCCACTTAAGCAGCCCGTGGGAGCACTGCGCTTAGCAGGCCGGCCCAGTAACGTTTCCCGCGCAAGCCCAATTATTCAAATTAAACCTTTTCTATTTCAATTCAAACACACTTCTGTACCCAACTTCAAAAATCAACCCAGATCGATTCAGTGCACCAAATTGAATGAAACCAATTTTGTTAGAAAGATCTGTGAATGTTGAATCCAAGCCAGTTGGATTCAAGTCATTTGGATCTATAGATCACCCATGGTAAAAATAACAAGGCAGAAGCTTTTCTGCATTCAAACATTTTTCAAATTTAAACCATAATAGCTTTTGAGTTGATTCCAACTCTCAAAAATCACATTTAACCATACCCTTCATAATATATAAAAATATATAGGTTTACTTGCACAAATAATGTTCAAGTAATAAAAGAATGCTACATAAGCATTTCTAGCCACTTTAATTAATTAAAATAAAAGGGTAAAACCTTATTAAATTGTGACACCACTTTAAATCACATTCCCATGGACTAAAATATGTGGTGATGACATGTGTCAACATGATCCCATGTTGGGTTTGGACAATATTAAATCTTAAGTAGTTTTTCAATGAGTAGAAATTACTTTTCTAAAAATAAAAGGAATTAAATCAAGCCTTAACCTTGTAATGTTAGGGATGATGCTAGATCATCCATAGGACCCTTGTGTGTGATGATTGCAAGTAGTTAAGTATTGTTTGGTAATTGTGTACCTCGTATTTATTCATAGATGCTAGTATCGACCAAGGATACGAGGAGGAAGGAGGATACTACGAAGAAGAAGCCGAGGAGAATTTCAATCACTGCTCTGCACAAGGCAAGCTAAAACTTGCAAGACACTCTACTTTAGCAAGCCTAATACTACTAGTAAATGTGCAAGCTTATACTGATATTGTGCAAGCTGAGACTATACCTATGCAAGCCCATACTTGTTAATATGACTACTATATGCCTTAAGCATATGTGATCATACCCACTTGATAAACCAATCCTAGTCTTATGAGCAAGCTTCTCACTTTATTTCTTTATCAAAGCTTACTTAGAGTTTACTTAAGTGACTGGTAGATATTGGAAAGATGCTGAAGGTTGCATAAAGAGCATAAAATTTGGCCTAAGTTAGAAACCTTGACATCAGCCTGAGACATGAGGTTGTACTTAGTTGAAACTCCACTAGTTACCACCCCTCATTAGTACTACCCCCACCTGTAGATGCTAGTGCTAAGCATAAAACTTGATCAACTTTTAGATGGGAATACTTGGTGGAAAAATGGTTATGAAAACCATGGAATTATGGATCATTCTATTGAAATGTTTTGGACATGTGTTTCCAAACACTTGAGAATTTTGGTGATAAAAACGTTGAGGCATGAGCCTTAGCCCTTTATAAAACTGATGGTTGTCTAGATGCGATACCATTCCAATTTTATCGTACAACCACAATACCCGAATATTGGGTAGGGCTTGACTGGAAACTTATATCCCTTAGTATTAGTTCCCTCACGGCCAAGGTCTGAGCTGAGGCTACCTTGTGAAGATTGTCCACAATGCGAGAACCAAGATGACAGTTGGTCATGGTTGGGAGGCCAAACTCACAGGAGAGGTGCTTATACTAGGGCGTGTAATCGAAAGGTTAGGATTGATTATCCGCATACTGAGTATGGTAAATTCAGGATTTGTTCCTGACGGATGTATCGAATGTTGTGGTGAAAGTGTATAATCTCTGCAGAGTGTCAAACTATTCGAATAGCCGCGTCCGCGGTTATGGACAGTTGGAGTGGCCATACTGTTCCCCCGTCAGACTTTTCAAAATGACCTGTGAAATGAACTAAGACTTTGACTTGACCACAACAGAGTTGTGACATGAAATACAAGTTCCCAGTTAGGAGTTATAAAACTGCGACTAGCTTTAGAACTAAGTAGAAATAAATTTGGTTTTTGCAAAACAACCCTAGAGCCTAGTGTCCTATTATCCAAAAACCCCTTTACCTATTAGTATTAGTTTGTGAGTACTTAAAGAGTACTCATGGCTTTGTCCCTGGCTATTCCTATGGCCAGACTATGAAGAGGAGTACCTGGAAGATGGACCCCAGGAAGGTTACGACAACTAGGATCATCTCCCATCGTCAGCATTGCTTGTGACCTTGAAGATGGAGCTTCGCCTACGCTACCGTTATTATTACGTATTCCGCTGCTTGATGTTGTATTAAGAACTGGATCATGAGATCCCTATTTGTGTAAGAACTTATGTATCATTTGTAATGCATGATGTACTATGGTATCCAATTCTGTTATGTCTCGCAAAAATGGTAATCCTGGGATTGCGATGTATGGCATAACAGGCATCTAGGATTGAAAAATTCGGGTGTTGACAAGTTGGTATCAAAGCCATCCTGACAATAGGAGACCCTAGTTAGACTGGAAGTTTGAACCAAAAACTTAGTTTCAAAACCAAAGAAAACAAATATTTACAAAAACTTATTCTCATTCTTATCTCTTTGATTCTTTCGTAAAAATTCATGTTCCTCAAAAACTCTTACAAAATCCATAAAATTTTGACACACTTGATCACTCTGATAATCTACTCATCCTCTATTTTTATAGATGGACGTGAAGTACAGTAAGTTTTACCAACTTGGGAATGGAGGAGACCTTATCTTTGAGAGGGATCTAGATCAGCTTTCGGAACTTCTGGAGCGTCCGCACCCCGAGTTCTTTGGAGCTCAGCTCAATGATCAAGGAGGAGAAGATCTGCAGTGGCTAATTGTTGCAAGTCTCCGAGGAAAGATTGAACCTCCCACTGTGGAGGGAATTCAGTTTACCTCGAGGGAAAACAACTGGCTCGATGGACTAGCCAGAGCAATGCAGGAAGATCTTTCCCGTCTGTGTGGGCAGAGCATCAATCAGATCAAGGGTACTCGCTTTGAGTTTTTCCCAAGGCGTGATGCAAATGGACAACCACTGGAAGCCCCATACCACCCCGAGCTGAAGACTCAATTGGACCACCTTAGCTTCATGATGTATGATCGTCAGCAGGAGTTGGACAACTGCCGTGACTATTGCAACCACAAGTCTGCCATCATCAAGACGAAGGATCAGACCATATCCATGCTAACAAAGGATCGCAAGTCTCGCCGCCGTCAGCTTGACAAGAAGGAGCGCATTATTGCCCGTCTTCGCCACCGCATCTCATCTCTGGAAGAGACCATCCACGAGAGAGACATGTAGTTGGAGGAAAGGGAGAATGCCGGAGAGGATCTTCGTGGAGACCCTTACTCCTATCTCAGCGATGACGATGATTTTCTAGAGGATCGGGCCATGGACTTCTTCACCGATGAGGATGATTTCGCCTTCATCGATGATGATGAAGATGATGAAGACACAGACTCCAAGGAGTAGTAGCATTGAGCACTAGCGTAGTGAGTAGTAGTCGGTCCCACTATATCGTAGTTTCCAGAATGGTTCTTAAAACCATCTGTTTTTCTTTGTTGCGGTGTGTGTTGTACTGTGTGCTATGAATGAATGAATGAAAAAGCAAGTTGCTAGAAAAATCTAAGTCAAACATTTAAAACCTTTCAAAGACCCAAAACCTTAGAAATTTCCCTCTTTTCTCCTGATCTATATCAATCTTCAGATGCCACGTGGAGGAAGTGGTTCAGCCCCGGACCCGATGTTGCAGATCCTGCAAATGTTGACTTCTGACCGCGAAGCTGAAAGAGCGGAACGTCAAGCCAACCTAGCCACTCTGCAACAGATAGCCCAACTAGCCCACAACAACCAAGGCCACGGAAATCAGGACAACCATGGATCTAAGCTCAAGAATTTCCAGAATACCAACCCACCCGTTTTCACCAAATCAGAAGAACCCCTAGATGTCGATGATTGGCTGCAAACCATGGAAAACAACCTAGAAGTCGCCAGAGTGGAAGCCAACGAGAAAGTCCTGTGCGCCACCCATTATCTAGCCGGAGATGCCAGGGCATGGTGGAACAGTGTTCGTGCAATGACCGGAGGCCAGATGATGACCTGGGAGGAATTCAAGGTCAAGTTTAGCAGAACCCATGTGCCACCAGGTTTGATCAAGAGAATGAGAGACGAGTTCAGAGAGCTGAAGCAAGGAAGGATGACTGTAGTGGAATACCGTGACAAATTTTTGTCATTAGCTAGGTATGCCCCAGACGAGATAGACACCGAAGCCAAGAAGAAAGAAATATTCCTGAATGGTCTGCATGACGAGATGCAGACGGTGTTAGTCAATATCCCCTTTGCTGATATTGAAGCCCTTGTCGACTCTGCTATCCAGATGGAAGGAAAGATCAACCAATCCAATGAGAACCGCAAGCGTCGCATGATGCATCAACCAGGAACCCATCAGACCCCAAAGTATCGCCCCAACCCATCTCCAGGATTTGCCCCAAGAACCAACAGACCCCCTATGACCCGTCCGACCTACCCCAACCGTGGAAACCCTAGACCCGGAGGAAATCACAACAACCCCGGAAACTCTAGCAATTTCACCCGTGCCCCACCCAAGTTCAACACCAACAATGCTACCGCCAACACCAACACTGCCCCGAGGACTGGAAGCAATGTTGTGCCTGTCGCAGCCAAGGACAAGTCACAAGTGACTTGTTATGACTGTGGAAATAAAGGCCAATATTCCAACGAGTGCCCCAACAAGAAGAATGCTACAGACCCTAATGCCAATGCCCCAGCTCAGCAGCAGCGTCGTGTCCAGCTAGGGAGAAGATTTGCCCTAGGGAATTCACTCAACCGCAATGGCCGTCTTTTTCTCATGCATGCTGAAGAAGCTCAGGAAGCGCCAGATGTCGTGCTGGGTATGTTTTCTGTTAATTCATTACTTTGAAGAGTGTTGTTTGACTCTGGTGCCTCGCATTCATTTGTCACCGAAGAATTTGCTTGCACTAGTAAAATTCAACCAACCAAAATGAAGCATGTTATGATTGTGCAAATTCCTGGATCAACCACCAAGGCTAGGAAAATTTGCAAAGCCGTCCCTATCCGAATCCATGACATAGATTTTTATGCTAATCTAATAGTACTCGGAACTAAAGGTTTGTAAGTAGTACTAGGAATGGATTGGATGTCCAAACATAAGGTATTGATTGACTGTGCTAAGAAAGCCATCACCATGACCAGTACCACCGGAATATCAGTCGAGCATATTTCTGAAACCTTACCTCACCAATTCAAGTGTAACAAGAGTCTAGCCCAACCTACCATTGACCAAGTCCGGATAGTCTGTGAATACCCCGATGTATTTCCAGATGTTTTGCCCGGTATGCCCCCAGATCGGGATATCGAGTTTATCATCGAACTAATCCCCGGAACAGGACCCATAGCCCAGAGACCCTATAGTATGAACCCGTCAGAACTAGCAGAACTGAAGAAGCAACTGGATTCCATGCTAGAGATTGGATTGATTCAACCAAGTGCGTCACCATGGAGATCGCCTATCTTATTTGTGGACAAGAAAGATGGAGGTAACCGTTTGTGTACAGATTATAGGAAGTTAAATGATGTCACCATCAATAAAAAGTACCCCAAGCCCAAGATAGAAGATTCGTTTGATCAGTTGACCGGTGCCCAGGTGTTTTCTAAGATTGATCTTAGAACTGGCTATCATCAACTCAAAATTCGTGTAGAGCATATTCCAAAGACTGTCTTTACCACCAGATATGGATTGTACGAGTATACAGTCATGTCTTTTGGATTAACCAATGCCCCCGCTTATTTCATGAACCTCATGAATAAGATTTTATGGACTTCCTGGATAAGTTTGTCGTTGTTTTCATCGATGACATTCTGATTTATTCCAAATCAGAAGAAGAACATGAGTTACACCTAAGGACCATTCTTGGAACCCTTAGAGATCATCAGTTGTATGCCAAGTTTAGCAAATGTGAATTCTGGTTATAGGAGGTAGGATTCCTCGGTCACATTGTATCAGCTGGAGGAATTGCCGTTGACCCTGCCAAAGTGAAAGATGTAGAAGATTGGCAAGCCCCAATCACTCAAACCCAAGTTCGTGCTTTTCTCGGATTGGCGGGATATTACCGCAAATTCGTAGAAGGATTCTCGAGTATCGCCCGACCCATGACCCAATTACTGAAGAAGGACAAGAAGTTTGAATGGACCGACAAATGTGAAGCGAGTTTTCAAGAACTCAAAAGGAGATTGATTTCAGCCCCAATCTTGATCATGTCGGATATCACGAAGCCCTTCGATGTGTATTGTGACGCATCCAAGATTGGTCTCGGATGTGTGCTAATGCAAGAAGGCAAAGTTATATCTTATCTATCTCGACAATTGAAGCAACATGAGCAAAATTACCCAACCCATGATCTCGAACTCGCAGCCGTAGTTCTAGCCCTGAAGACATGGAGACATTACCTAATGGGAAACCGTTGTGAGATTTATTCGGATCACAAGAGCCTAAAGTATATATTCACTCAGAAGGAGTTGAATATGAGGCAGAGAAGATGGATTGAACTAATCAAGGATTACGACCTGGACATTCACTATCGCCCTGGTAAAGCCAACGTGGTAGCCGATGCCCTTAGAAGATTGTCGTGCCGCTTGAACTCCATGATTTTGAAGGAGCAACCAAGTTTTCACAAGGAAATGGAAGATTTTTGAATGGAATTAGTAAGTGAAGGATTTTTGGCTAGCATAGAACTTCATCCCACTTTGATCAGTCAGATTAAAGAGGCGCAGAAGGGAAATGCCAGTATCGACGGAATCAAGCGTCGTATCGGTACAGGCAAAGTACCCGGATTCACCGAGGACGAAGAAGGAGTTCTGTGGTACAAAGGACGCCTTTGTGTACCAGCAGATTCGGAGTTGAAAGAAGTTATCTTGAAGGAGGCTCATGATACTCTTTATTCTATCCATCCCGGAGGAACTAAGATGTATCAAGATTTGAAAGAGCAATTTTGGTGGCATAAGATGAAGAGAGAAATCGGAAGCTATATCGCCAAGTGTGATATATGTCAGCGAGTCAAGGCAGGACATCAAAGACCCGCTGGATTGTTGCAACCTTTGCAAATTCCGGAATGGAAATGGGATTCTGTAGGAATGGACTTTATCACTGGACTACCTACTTCTAGTAGGGGAAATGACTCTATTTGGGTCATAGTGGACAGATTGTCCAAAGTCGCCCATTTCTTGCCCGTCAAAACCACCTATCAGAGTTCGAAGCTAGCGGAGTTGTACATCGCTAGAATCGTCAGTTTGCACGGAGTCCCCAAGAACATAGTATCGGATCGAGGAACTCAGTTTACCTCGAGATTCTGGAAGAAAGTCCAAGAAGGTTTAGGAACCCGCCTAGATTTCAGTACCGCGTATCACCCTCAGACCGATGGACAAACGGAGCGAGTAAATCAAATACTCGAAGATATGCTTAGAGCATGTGTGCTAGAATATGGATCCAAGTGGGAAGACTGTCTGCCGTTTGCAGAATTTTCCTACAACAATAGTTACCAAGCCAGTTTGCAAATGGCCCCATTTGAATTCATGTACGGAAGAAAGTGTCGCACCCCTTTGAACTGGTCGGAAGTAGGAGAGAGTCAGATTTTTGGACCCGACATCCTCCGAGAAGCAGAAGAGAAGGTTCACAAGATACGTGAGCACCTCAAGACCGCCCAATCCCGACAAAAGAGTTATGCCAACAACAGACGTCGAGACCTCGCCTTCAATATAGGAGATTTTGTTTATCTGAAAGTATCGCCATTGATGGGAATGCAGCGTTTCCAACTCAAAGGAAAGTTATCCCCCAGATATATCGGACCTTACAAAATTCTAAACCGTCGAGGAGAAGTATCGTATCAATTGGAACTACCCGAAGAGATGTCAGCAGTACACAATGTGTTCCATATCTCGTTACTTCGCAAGTGTCTCGAAGTCCCCGAGAAGACCGAAGTGTTCAAGAATATCGATCACCGGACCATAGAGATCAACGATGACCTGACCTATCCCGAAGTACCCATCCGCATTTTGGAAGAAGCTTTTCGAACTACCCGAACCCAAAGCATCAAGTTTCTCAAGATTCAGTGGAGCAACCACACAGAAGAGGAAGCTACCTGGGAGCGCGAAGATCACATCAGGACGGAGTTTCCCGATCTTTTCAAATCCAAGGTAATCTTTTCGTCCTTTTTCAAATCTCGGGACGAGATTTTGTTTAAGGGGGGAAGGTTTGTAACATCCCAAAAATACTAAGCTTGGATCATCAAATTCTAATCATCAAAATTAGGGTTAACAAAAACTTTTCTAAATGAAATCATGAATGCATGCATATGTGTATGCATGGATTTTGAAATCCTTTAAAACCACCTTGTTTGTTTGTTTCATTGCTTGTAAAATGTTTCTTAGGTGAAATAAACATCATCTAAAACATTTCCCACACTTTTCCTAAAGACAAGTAAATCAAAACACATATATGAAATGAATGGTCATTTTGGCCAATTTAACTCCCATGCCTACTTTGGCTGTCTCAAACTTTCGAACCTAATGAAACTTTTCTGGATCTTTGCACCCCTTGAATGTACTCATAACAAGGTATCAAGGCCCACTTTGTGATCATCCAGAAACTTTCAAATGCATAGTTTAAATGACAATTCAAAATTTAATCTTTATCATATGGGAAGATCCCACTTTTTCAAAAACCACTCAAACAAGCTCAACTTTCAAAACCCAAGCATCTGCAGACTCACCAGCACCAATCTACCAAACCCACCAAAAATCTTTTCAAAATTCAAAACTTGATTTCATGCGGCCATTTCATCAAACAGGTTGCAGACACAAATCAAACAAACATCAAACACTATAGTGTGCAGTGTTTTGAGCCTAACTTGTTCCCTAGTTAGCTCACACACATCTCAGTAGATCATCTAGGAAGTTTAACTAAGGACTAGCACCCCTGTGAGCTTGCCATTGCCATCAATGGTGAACAGCCGAGCACCCCCTTGCCACCCCATAGTCGACAGCAAGCTAGGAGCAGCAGCAAGCCTAGCCAGCATGTCTGGGAGGCAGCCCACCGTCCACCGCCACTACCTGTCCCAGCCGCGAGCGTTGCCAAGCCCTGGACCACGCGCACAAGCCGCGCCCAGACCGCCAGAGACCATGCCGAGCATGCGCCAGAGCACGACCCTGATCAAGCCCACGATCGCGCGCCGCGTGCATACACAATCCCCACCGACCCAGGAGACCGCCAGACATCCCCGTTTGCCGCCCCATGCCGCATAGCCACCGCCCGCCATCGAAGACGCCGCCTATGCCGCACAGAGCACCGCCCGTTCCAGACCAAACGACACCGCCCCATGCCTCGAGACCATGTCGTTGAGCCAATTGACGAGGTTTGATCTCGTCAATGCCCATTGTTATGGACTTGGGTTTTGGAGAAGATGGGGATGCTGGAGATCGCGGAACGGTTAGCAAACAAGCAACACGGGGACATGAGGTTTACCCAGGTTCAGGCCCCCGGAGGGAAAACCCTACTCATGCTTGTCTGCTCTTGATTACGGCGGAACCAAAAGTTACAGGGGTGCGTAGATGCAATCTGGCGTGGAGGTGTGTATGCGGTGGTATGCGAGAGGTTGTAAGAGAGCCTCCTCGTCGTGCCCTCCTGCCCTTTATATAGAGATAGGTAGGTCCCAGGCATAGACCGAGTCGGTTACAGTTTTTAGGGTTTACCCCTTTGAATTTTCTATCTACTCTAGTCTTGCTCTCCAAGGATCCGAAGGCGTCATGGGCCTTGTCCACCCGAAAATCTTCATGGGCTGGTGCATATTCGTCGTGGGCCTTCCTTGGGCTGGACCAGGTATGCTAAGGTCGTGTACCCGCAGGGTATAACCATGTCAACATCGGTAAGAACCCCTTCTTAGACGATTCCATGTTGAACTTATTCAACACTTTGTCCAAATATGTACTCTGACTCAATCCAATGAGCCTTCTTGATCTATCTCTATAGATCCGGATTCCGAGAATATATGTTGCCTCACCCAAGTCTTTCATTGAGAAACTCCTTTCCAATGATTCCTTGGTTTCTTGCAACATCTGGACATCATTTCCAATCAATATTATGTCATCAACATATAAGATTAGAAAGTTTACTTTGCTCCCACTAAACTTCTACAAACAAGAATCGTGATCACTCTTGATGAATCCAAACGATTTGACTACCTCATCAAAGCAAATGTTCCAACTCCGAGATGCTTGCTTCAACCCATAAATGGATTTCTGAAATTTGCACACTTTGTCAGCATTAGCCGGATCAACAAAACCCTCGGGTTGTATCATATACACGTCCTTAGTTAAATTTCTGTTAAGGAAAGCCGTTTTGACATCCATTTACCATATCTCATAGTCGAAATAGGCTGCTATAGCTAACATGATCTGAACTGATTTAAGCATCGCTACAAGCGAGAAAGTCTCGTCGTAATCAACTCCTTGAACTTGTCGGAACCCCTTCGCGACAAGGAGTGCTTTATAGACGGAAACATTTCCATCCATGCCAGTTTTCTGCTTAAAGACCCATTTGCATTCGACGGGTCTTGCACCGTCTGGCAGATCAACCAAGTTCCAAACTTGATTTTCATCCATGGACTTTAACTCGGATCTCATGGCTCCAAGCCATGACTCGGAATCAGATCCCACCATCGCTTCCGAATAATTTGCCGGCTCATCACTGTCTAACAGTAATATATCACGAACACTTCGTAATCTTGCCAATCTTCATAGTACAGGTGCTGCTGCCGGCTCAACCACCACGACAGGCTCAACCTCCAAGGTTTTTGCCGACTCGCTACTAGCCGGTTGCTCCCAAATTTCTTTGAGCTGCATCGTGCTCCCACTGACTCCCCGACTGAGAAACTCTTTCTCAAGTAAGACACCATTCCGAGCGATAAACACTTTGCCCTCTTCTCGGTTGTAGAAGTAGTAACCCAAGGTTTCCCTCGGATACCCCATGAAAATACACTTATCCAACTTGGTCGTAAGCTTGTCCGACTGAAGTCGCTTGATAAATGCTTCACAAACCCAAATCTTAAGAAAAGACAAACTCGGCTTTTTGCCTGTTCACATCCCATGCTGTGTTTTCTCTACCGACTTTGATGGTACTTTGTTTAGTGTGAACGCCGCTGTTTCTATATAATTGTTGTGAATATACCAAATGGGTATACCTACGGCATAGTCTCATACCGGCAAGCCCGGGTGGCCCATAGTGGGTGGTTAGGCCTATGGCATAACCGGGCGGCCCAGTTGCTGATAGACAAGACGGAGGTCTAGCAGGGATACAGGAAGGCGACGTGCCACCGCCTTAGATAGAAGCCAGAGCCTTGGAAGACACGAAGTCTAGTTAGTATTAGTCTAGGACTCTGTAACCGTATCTTGCTGGGACCCTCTTTGTAACCCTAGGTCATGGCGTCCTTATAAGCCGTCCTAGGGGAGCCTTTAGGGCATAACCTCAAGAACACCAAGTGCATAGCACTACCCGCACACAGCGAACCCCCCAATCCTGTAACTCGACGTATTGTCATTATAGTGATTTATAGAAGGAGTAGGATCTCGTCACCGTCGTGAGATCAGAACCTGGGTACACTATGTCAAGCCGACCCGGACGCTCTCCGTCTCCCCCACGTCTCTAAACTCGTCGTTGGGATACCCCTATGGCGTACATGTCGACAGAACCACGATAGTTGGCGCCTACCATGGGGCATGAGGCGCTTACAGCATGGATCCGGACGGGATCCTTCACCATCGTTCTAATCGGTGGTATCCACATCTTCATCGACAAAAACCAGCGCGAGATCTAAATCTTAGGAGGCCGGCATGGCGTCAATATCCGTACGGACCGTCTTTGGGCTGTATACGATCGCGGAGAGTCAGATTTAAGTTTGACCTCGTTGAGGTTTCTGGCTTAGATCTTCTGAAAAAAAGTCTAGGCGCGAACCCTCGACGCCTTTTAAGGCGGCATATCACGTCTAGCAATTCATCTGTTTAGGCAAGTTTTTCATCATTATCATCTGATATGCACGACTGGCTTTTCAGTACGTACGCAAATCAAGGATTTGATGTCAATGCTACCTTCACACATACCTCCAAAATCGTGTGTCTCTCGAGGACTAATCTAAAGATCAAAACGGAAATCTTACATGTTGAGCATATCCTTCAAAGCAAAGGGAATAGCTCCGCTTTCCGTCGTCTTTGGATAGGCCGCCGGGTTGGATTCAAGTTGGACACACACAGATTGGATCAGTTGAATCGTTTGGAGCTGCTAGTTGTTTCATGAGCCTCGTGCATGTATTTCCGATGAAACACTAATTATGCATGGAATTAGCGGCCAGAGTGCTAATCGGCATTAATGTTAGGCATGGTGATCTTGCATGGATTTTGGGGCCAGGATGCTAGCTTATTGACCAAATCGAGTATTTATCGCACCGCGTCAACACGTATATGCAAGCATCGGAATATTCACTTACATCCGGCTTCGTCTATGTTGCAATAAATTTTATTTGTGTTCGACTTCATCGTCGTTGCAGACTAACTTCGCAGTCTCGGATTTTTCTTCTTCGGCACAACATCGACTTCGTTCAAACAGCTAAGTACTTATTTATATTTATTATTTAATTATTTATAATCATTAGATTAAGATTGGTTCATTCATATTGCGAGTCTTTTACCGCTTTCATTATTGATCATATCTTTTCCACGATTTATCTTGCGCACGTGAGTATAATTTTTACTGACTTGCCGTTTTAAGGCCCCAATACCATGCAAAAAACCCGCCTTCGAGCGTTAGATTAAGTTTTCTGGATACACTTTTTTGTTGATTTTATGTAGATTCCAGAGTAGTGACTTTTTGGCACTCAAAGCCGGCGATTTGGCCTTGGGTTCTGGATGGTGCCATTAGGTATCATCACCCAAGGACATGGTTATGTGCTGCGAGTCTTTCGTCTCATGAAAGATCAAGCATAAAAAACAGAATAATGGATAAGCCAGCACTTGCTTAAACAAAATTTTACATAAACTGTTCAAATTAGTTGAGTTTTTTTTCTCCTAAACAGTTTTATGTTGTTCAACTGCTGCATTGGATCAGCTTTAAAGCATTTGTTTAAAGACCATGTTTTTTCCGCCTTACATTTGTTTGTTGGACACGGTTAAAGGAATAATTTAATACATTTGTATTTTCATATTTATGTTTCAGGTACATGACGCTTGGACATTACCGCGTTCCTCGGATTAAGGTGTTTTGAGCCGGATTTTCACTAGGCTTGACACCTCGGGGGCTACAATTGCAATTGTTGACCAAGACTTGAGCCGCCTTTGAGGATGTCGGATCGATGCTCGGGGGCTTGACATCTCTAATTTAAGAGCTTTGTCCCGCCTTGCGTCCAAGACGGAACAAACCTCGGGGGCTACAGTACGATGATCTTCAAGACATGGTTTGGTTCTCTTTGAGCATCAAGCCGAAAAATTCATGTGAATTTCACCTTGACGCTCGGGGGCTACACCGATGCTGGATTTTTTGTGAAGTTCTCTCTGGAGCACCAAGCCGAAATTATTTCCGACTTGGCGCTCGGGGGCTACACTATTCACATTTTCTCTAAAGCTACTCTGAAAGCACCAAGACGAATTTCTTTTGAAACTCCGACTTGGCGCTCGGGGGCTACAATAGTTTAATGTACAATTATGCATGTTCTTTTGAGCATCAAGCCGCCTTCGACGAAGCCGACTCAATGCTCGGGGGCTACATATGGTTATGTCAACAAAACTTTCAAGACGGTGAAGAATCCGGCTAGCAAAACTTGGGGGCTTGACATTAACTTTGCCTTCACGGAAGTTTCTTGGTTTACACGGATCGATGGCCTAAATGTTCGTGATATGAGAGGCTCTAAGACCTTAATTCGGCAAGCTCTTATGTCTTTGGCTTTGCTGGCTCTAAGTCGGCAGTTTGGCGGTCTTTACGACCGTGGCCCAGTAGCCGTGATTTTTTCCGGCTTGCATACCGTCCCACATGGATGAGAATATTAAAGACGTTCCTAGAGCTTAGAAGAATCACTAACGATTCTTTATAGAATTCTCCGCCTTGGATTCGTTCAAAGAAGCATACAAGCAACCATCTGGCTAGGCTTAGTCGGGTGAGAATATGATACGGGAGCTCTCCAAGATTCTTCACGAAGAACGCCTACAAGTTGAAGACGACATGATACTTACACTCAAAGCTAGGCGGAGGAACGCGGGGATCTTGAAGAACTCCGGGGGCTTCTGTTGTGGATATACCAAATGGGTATACCTACGGCATAGTCTCATACCGGCAAGCCCGGGTGGCCCACAGTGGGTGGTTAAGCCTATGGCATAACCGGGCGTCCTAGTTGCTGATATACAAGATGGAGGTCCAGCAGGGATAAAGGAAGGTGACGTGCCACCGCCTTAGATGGAAGCCGGAGCCTTGGAGGACACGAAGACTAGTTAGTATGAGTCTAGGACTCTGTAATCGTATTCGGCTGGGACCCTCTTTGTAACCCTAGGACCTGGCATCCTTATAAGCCGGCCTATAGGAGCCTTTAGGGCATAACCTCAAGAACACCAAGTGCATAGCACTACCCGCACACAGTGAACCCCCCAATCCTGTAACTCGGCGTATTGCCATTATAGTGATTTATAGCAGGAGTAGGATCTCGTCACCGTCGTGAGATCTGAACCTGGGTACACTGTGTCAAGTCGACCTGGACGCTCTCTGTCTTCCCCCCACGTCTCTAAACTCGCCGTTGGGATACCCCTATGGCGTACGTGTCGACAGAACCACGACAACAATAACCCCAAAATGATAAAGGCAGATCTGTCCGACTCATTATTGATCGTACCATGTCCAACAAGGTCCGATTCCGCCTTTCCGAAACACCGTTCCTTTGCAGCGTTCCTGGCGGAATAAGTTGAGGAACTATTCCACAAATTTTCAGATGGTCATCAAACTCATGGCTCATGTACGCGCCTCCTCGGTCCGACCGAAGAAACTTTATTTTCTTGCCGAGT
Organism: Avena longiglumis; assembly: GCA_030063025.1. Classification (NCBI taxonomy): domain Eukaryota; kingdom Viridiplantae; phylum Streptophyta; class Magnoliopsida; order Poales; family Poaceae; genus Avena; species Avena longiglumis. Next base: position 173,577,828 of record CP125973.1, read on the forward strand.
TGATTCTGTGCTTTATTCTGGAATTCTTTGAACTTTTCAAAAGCTTTCGACTTATGTTTCATCAAGTAGATATATCCATACCTACTCAAATAATCAGTGAAGGTAATGAAGTACTCGTAACCACCTCTGGTTGTCGTGCTCATTGGTCCACATACATCACTATGTACTAGTCCCAACAAGTCGGACGCCCTTTCGCAACTCTTTGAAAAGGTGTCTTGGTCATTTTGCCGAGTAGGCAAGATTTACATGTCTCGAATGACTCCAAGTCGAACGAAGTTAGGAGTCCATCATCATGGAGCTTCTTCATGCATTTCCAACTTATATGACCAAGCCGACAGTGCCAGAAGTAAGTCATATTCGGATCATTTGGTTTCAACCTTTTAACATTTATGTTATAAACCTACTCACCATCAAGATTCAAAATAAATAACCTGTCATGGATGGGTGCAAAGCCGTGAAACATATCATTCAAATACAAAGTACAACCATTATTCTTGATATTTGATTCATAGCTTTGCCTCATCAAACATGAAGCAGAAATAATGTTTCGACTGAGCACTGGAACATAATAACAATTATTCAGTTCCATAATGAATCCGGAAGGTAAATGAAGTTGCATCGTGCCGACTTCCAACGCAGCAACTCTTGCTTTGTTTCCGACTCGAATATCAACCTCGCCGCTTGCTACGCTCCTAGTTCTTACCAGTCCCTGCAATGAGTTGCAGATGTGAATAACTGATCCGGTATCATATACCCAAGAATTATTAGGTGAATCAACAAGATATATGTCTATAACATTGCAAACAAGTGTACCTGAGTCGGAAGTCATACCTCCACTCTTGGCTTTATCAGCCAAATACTTGTTGCAGTTCCTCTTCCAGTGGCCATCCTCCTTGCAATAGAAGCAAGTGGATCCGGCTGAAGGAGATGGCTTAGTCCCTGACATAGCGCTTGGGACCGGGTCCTGAGCCTGCTTTCCTCCCGACTTAGCCTTCTTCTTAGTCCAAGAACTCTTCTTGAACTTAGCCTTATTCTGCACCATCAACACTTGACGGGCGCCCTTCTTAAGATCCGCCTCTGCCTGCTTGAGCATCCCATGCAATTCAGTGAGCTTCTTATCCATACCATGCATGTGGTAGTTCGAAATGAACTGCCCATATGCACTAGGAAGAGAGTTTAGAATTATATTTGTAGCGAACTCTTCTCTAATGGGGTAGCCAAGCCTCTCCAGAGACTGCACGTAACCAACCATTTTGATCACATGCGGACTCAGTGGATCACCATCCTTAAGCTTTCAACTCAGCAAAGCCTGAGAGACTTGATACCTCTTAGTCTTCGCCTGAGCCTGGAACATACTTTTGAGGCTTTCTATCATATCGTAGGCCTCAAGATTCTCGAACTGCTTTTGCAAGTCCGGTTCCATGTGAGCAAGCATAAGACAGCTAATATCTGTGGACTCATCCTTAGCCTGACGGTAGGCATTGGTGGCAGTGACCGTCGCATTATCATTCGGCTCATCTAGAAGTGGGTTGTCTAGGACATGGTCCTTCTTTTCTTGTTTGAGAACAATTCTCAGATTTCGATACCAGTTGGTAAAATTAGTGTCGTTCAGTTTATCTTTCTCAAGAATGGTTCTCAACGCAAACCAGATATCTGAGAGTGACTGCTACTTGGTGCCATGATCTACAACAGAAAATATGCAAAACACTTAAGACATGTATTCATAAAAGAGAAAGCATATTAAACACTTTAATATTTTATGCTCCCACTAGAACCAACACCCCTTCGATGGTTACTTAGTGATTCAGGATCCTAAATAAGCAAGTCGGCTAGTGAGCTTTAGCATCACCGCTAGCCGCCAAGTGATCTAGGTAGACAACTCCTTGTCAATAGTATCTCATACAACTCCTATTGGATGGGTGGCATCACATGCCCCGGCTCCCATCCGACTTTTCCCCGAGCCCCACAACCGTTGTGATAGAACTGTCTAGCTTACCAAGTGTTTCTGTAGTAAGAGTCCGACTTGAACCCACCTAGTCGGAAAGAATTGGCAGCACCTCAATTTTATGATCCCACTACCAAAAATGTCCGACTTGTGATGGTGCAAACACTGGCGGGAGAACCGAATAGACCTTCTTTGAGGGATTAGATTTTACCGACTATCTAATAGATGTAAAACAGAGACATAACAATAACACATAATAAAATAATCATAATGTGAAATGGTATGGATCTCTTCATGGCGATCTCCATCTCCACAAAGCCTGTAGTCCGGCTCGTGCTAACTCTTGTCACTTGTCGTCTTACTCCATGTCGCCGACATGTACATCACCTTGCATGTCATCCGGATTCTCCAAACAGCTACACTAGCTTAGTAAAGTAAATTACATAGAGAAACCGACATGCAGGTCGTTATACAATAAAATGACAGCACCTAGGCTTCAGCCGGCTGACAAAAACCGTGATTCGCAGATCACGTATGGATTACACACATACATCACATGCACATGAACCATACCATTCAAAACTTCCGGCAAAAACAAGTTATGCATAGATACGCTATCTCCCGGTGTTGTGAAACTCGCAACGACATCTAAGGCGCTACGATAGGGCGAAGCCGGCGGTCCCGCTAGCCGGATAGCGGGCGGGGATCGAAGGGGCAGAGCCCCTCGTAGGTGCGGGCAGCGCCCGACGATTTCATCTATGATCCGGACATGGATTTTGACCATTATTCCGATTTGATCAAACTCTTTGATCTTCGATCACCGCTTCTGGATTTACGTGTCACAGTCTACCCCGATGGCGGAAGCCGACCAGTTGGGGTATGTCGTTCCACGACCTTATCAGTATGATCACGTAAATCAGATCTACCATTCCCCGAGTACAGTTGATCCAATCAACCTCGTACAAAACCGATCTATCTCATAGATCGACCACCAAACAGCACATAGATCTCATCTACAGCCAACGGCATATCACATATGCGAGATCTCGAGCCTAAAACCAGAAGCTATCGCTCTGATACCACTGTTGGGCCACTTAGAGATAAAACAAAACTTTTTCCTCTAACGTGGTGATCTCACGATCTAGCTGAGGTAGAAGGCCACGAGGTTTACCACTAGACGCGTAGTTGCAGATTACTGATGAAGCGCGTCAGTTGATGAAGTGCAGTCCTCATGATCCGATCGTCCTAGTGCTGATCGTACAACACCTTTGTTGGTATCCACACGTACAAGAAGGAGCACCGGTGGCGAACTGCTAGGTTCAGCACGTCGCAGGACTGCTGTGGAGCTAGGGTTTCCAACACATGGAATGACCTAACCGATCAACGATTCACCCTTCTGGGTTACTGTGCTCCACTATATATAGGGAGTGAATGTGGGCTCCATTTTCGTGGCCCATTCACTAAAGCCCATATAACACTAGTCACCGTGAGTCCGACTCACTGACTCAGTCCAAATCTGGCTCGGGTCCAACCCAACCAGATATCCGGTACAGATCCTATCCGAACTTGCCCCTACTCTTAAGTGTGTGACCCCGCAGGCTCTTGGCAACTTAGACACGATTAGAGTCTGACTCTCAATCAATCAGTCGGTAGCGGCTCCTAGCAGAACATGCCAACTCCCAAGTACCAAAGAGTCATGACGACTTGCCTTTCCAATGCGACTTGCGTCTGGGTCCCTTTTGCCTCACTATATACCTTGTCAGACTATAGGCGAATATTTATCATCCCTTAAATAGTCTGACTCTCTTCTCGATCCGAGATAAGTGATTCACCTGACTAACTCTTAGTCGATCGCCTCGGTTAACACTTAACTGATTCATGCATGGCCATGCTTTCCGAATCATATCATCCGAGAGGGCCCAGAGAATATCTCTCCAAGTGGAGGGGCAAAATATCGTCTTGGTTATTCACATCACGCAGCTTTATTCTCAGTCGACCCGAACTCTGCCTTTATGGCTGCCTAGTTACGGATCAGCGTTTGACAGAACCTAAGTCGGTGATCCTCAAATCGGACTATGCAACAACCTCGGGTCTAAGGATTACATTGATTGAGATATACAAATGACAACTTGTTTGTTGTACCTCAATATGGGTCAATCCGACTCGCTAAACTCTTTAGCCGAATCTGTGTAAGTCGGAATAGCATCACCATGCCCATGACAAGTGGAACCGAGTCATCAAGCCGACTTTCACGTTGGTCTAAGTTGTGTGTCCAGCATAACCTCAATGACCAAGGATATTTAGTACAAACAACATGAATGTATAGTTCCACAACTGAATCACATATTCAATGATACACATCAGATGTTTATACAACGACAACTTAATAACTTTATGAATACAATGGGAAATATCATCATACATGATTGCCTCTAGGGCATATTCCCAACAAAATATGCCTCCTTTTTGAAAATCCGGACATCTCCACATCCTTGTTAAAAAGATTTAAAACAGTTTTGTAGTAAAACCCTTTTTAAACGTCTTCGAACATCTCTGGTCAAAACCAAACTCGTTCTTATCTTTACTCGTGACCAAGTCACATCCTTTATTTCATCACAACATAACCGAAGGGTCCTCCTAGCACTTGCCATTCCAACCGTTCTTGACCGTGGACACGGCTATTTGAATAGATTAGACTCTGCATAATTTGTGCACTTTACCCACAAGAATCAATACATCCACCGGGATAAAACCACGGCCTTCTACACATGGTAGACAGGGGTTCGGATAATCAAACCTAGACTTTTCATTTATTCATCCCTAGCAACGGCGGCTTTTCCTTTTGGGTTGTTCTCTCCGGTATGAGTATGGGGCACGATGACCCTGGTCCTTCCTCCCGTACTGACCCCTACCTCCAAACCGTAGTTTGACCGGTAGCAATAGTGACAATAACTTTCTCCCGTACTAACCAAAAGTCATACCGTCCGCGAGAGACCCAATTGTTGCACCCGTACCTTGCCCATGGCAGTCCAGATTTCAGGGGATTTCTCCCGTTTAGCGAGTACGAGCAGCCCCGGCTAAAGACCACAAACTACGATCTAAGCCCCAGCGTCTGGGGTAATGTGGTTGCACGGATAAAATTGTTCAGGCATTGGCTTAGAACATCCCTTCTCTTTCTCTTGCTTGACTTTCTCTTCATCCACCCCATATCTTCTTTAGTAAAACTTCCACTCGGAAACGATGCCTCTTTCCAAGGGTTTTATTTTTGAAAACTTTGTAGTAGGGTAAAACCCAAATTAGTTTTATCATTGAAAATCCGTGGGTTCCAAGAGGGAAGATGCTAATCATCTTAGCCTCGATCTAAAGGGGGTAAAAGTAGGTGTCAATAGTGTAGGTGTCCTAATGGACCCTCAGCCATAACTTGGAGGAGCCAAATTACTCACGCTTTTTTATTTGAAAACAAACTATGCCATTTGATCGTGCAGTTCATACACGAGATATAAAACAATTGATAAACAGGAGTAGGTTAATATAGGAGTTAAGGAATGGTGGCTTGCCTGTGACCAGCGAGATGTCCCTTGACTTCCTTATAATACCAGAATACCAATTATATCAAGAATAAGAATAACCCGATGCTTTCTTCTTCTCGGCGTCACACAATCGCGACTATCGCCGTTATCGAGCATACATGCAAACAAACAACACCACAATCAATACAAGGCATGCAAGAATCAAACCATACAACAAGCAAGGGATAAATACATGATATACATCAATAGGATGTTGAAGGTTTGATTTGATTGGATTGGGAGAAGATTTGGAGATATAGGAAAAAGGGGTCCTCTTTGGATTTAAAGCCTAGGAACTAACTAAGGGAGGTTTTTGACCAAGGGCTTGATCTGTATTATACCATTGTATAAAAATGATACCAGCAGATAGGTATTGATAAAATGAGGCCAACAAAAGTGGTTTCACTATTTTATCATTTTCCCTTGATTTAAAATGGATTTTATAGTGGATAAAACCCTAGTTTTAGGAAATAATTCACCAGAACTGTTATGGAGTTCCAAAAATTATTTCCTTGGGTTATTAAGTAGAATTTGGAGGATTGATTCAGGAGGAGTTGGAATCACCTCAAAACAATTACCAGAATGACCTTGAGAAATTCTCAAAGTCAGTACTCGCTGGGATTTGTCTTTTTCATCATATTTATTTTACAGAAGATATTTAGGGTATTCCAAGGAAACATGTTAAGTACTGAGAATACCTATCTGCAGAAATTGGAATCAACCTTTTTGGAGTTTCAGAGCTACTGTAATGATTTTATTAGTGAATAAACCATGCACAAAAGATTTTATTTCACTAAAATTCAACAGAGACTCATAAAAATATGAGCTGCTGGATTATGAAAGATATGGTTATATGAGTTCTGGGGGAGTTGGAATTAGGTCGAAACCTCATTTGGTTTGACCTAGTTAATTTCCTAAAGGAAAAAGGGACCTTATTTTGATATTTTTGCTACTAGAAAACTAGGAAGAAAAATAAGGTGGGGCCAGTGGGACATGAAAGGTATGGTTTATACCTTACAGTAAAAGTTGGATTTAATCCATTTGGTTATACCAAAATTTATGGAGAAATTATTAGTGAAATGGACAGATCTGAGTATAAGATTTTTCATCTTTAATCTAGACCTTAAATGGGTCCAGCACCAAGTCTGAATGTTAGGTAAGACATCAAGGTACTTGGGGATTTTTGGATCTAAGCAATTCGAGTCATTTTACATTTTTATTTGGGTTTAAAGTAACTGGCTCACTTCTGGATCTATAAGAACAGAAAAGAAAAGAGGGGAGAGGGGATTCGCGGGCCAGATCCAATGGGGGAGTGGGCCACAAAGGGTTCCCGGCCCACCCGGGGTCGCGTCCATGCGCGAGGAAGAGCAGTTGCCAGTCTAGCTGGGCCGACCCACCAGCGGAGTAAGGGGAGTGAAGGGGTATGGGGAGCGGTGGTCGTTGGATCAAGCCCCGATCGACGGCCACGGGCTGTCTTCTTCCTCTAATACCTGAGCACGCAGAGGAAACCCTAGTTAGGGCTTAATAGGCACGGGGTGCTCACCAGGGGCACGGAGGAGAGGCGGGGAGGGTCCAGGGCGAGGCGGCAGGCTGCAACGAGTCCAGAGAGGGGCGGCAAGGCAGGGTTGACGCCAGCACCTTGCTCGCACGAAAACGACCGCGGGGGTGCTATCGGGAGTTCGCCGTGGATGCTTCGGTGGTCCCTGCATGTCAAAAAGAAGAGCACCCATAGCATCAGTGAGGGGAGGGGAGCTCTAGAGGATGACATGCAGTAAGGGAGAGGGCGAGGGGGAGGTGATGTGCTCGACTTTTGGGAGGAGGCCGAAGCTCCCAGCTTCTTTTCTCCCGAGCAAGGCAGAGCAGGGGGAGAGGGAAGGGGTGCTTTGGGAGGTGAGTGTGGAGGAGAGGGCACTACTAGGAAAACGGCTATAGGTAATCAGCACATCCGTGGCTCACATGGTTGAAGTGCCCCACGGCTAAAACAGGCGTGGCTCACCTGTGGGCAGTGCCCTACTAATAACTAGAACAACCGTGGCGCACATGACTATAGTGCGCCACAGATGTGTGTGGGCCAGGGCCCTGTTGGCCGCACGCCAAACATCTGTAGCGCACTATAGTCATGTGCGCCACGGTTGTTAGTGTCATCTGTGGCGCACATGGGGGTGGTGCGCTACGCCTAAGCGCATGCCCCCCTCTGCTCTGAAACGGCCACAAACTTCTGTGGCGCACTATGGCATGTGCGCCACGGATGTATAAACTTAGTAGTAGGGCACCTTGCCCTAGTGCCCTACGCCTAACTATCCTGCACCAACTCCACACTTCCCGTGGATCGCCTTTTTAGGCTTTGCAAAAAATAAAAGAAAATGATAAACACTTAAAAAAATTAAATACTTTCATATTTAGGTAGTTAATGTGGTATAGCTTCTAGTAAAATTAACAAACATGAGTTTCGACTTTATTTGCAAAAAAAAGTCATGCCACGGTAAAAAGGCCGTAACTTTTGCATACGATATCGAAAAAAATCGTATAATATACCAAAATGAGCAGAACGAGATTTCGCATCCGCTCGCAACGACCTTTGGTCGTTTAGCGATTTTTTAGATTTTCAAAATTCGAAAAGAGTAAAAAGTTATGGTCAAAAGACCGTTTTTTCCTGCAGAAAAAAAATAGAGGGCGGCTTACCCGTAGCGCACCACCACCTAGTGCGCCACGGATAAGCTTGGGCGGGATTCAAATTTCGAATCCCCACCCCGCCCACCTTCCCTCCACTTCTCTCCTTTTCCTTTTCCTCCCTTCTCATTTCCTTCTTCTTCTCCTCCTTCTCCTTATCCTCCTCTTCCTCCTCCTTGCAGTGAACATGGTGATGGCGGCGGCCTCCTCCTTGTAGTTCCGACAACGAGACGGCGGGCTCCTTCTTCTCCTCCTCTTCCTCCTCCTCCTTGTAGTTCCGACGACGAGGCCTCCTCTTCTTCTCCTCCTCCTCTTCTTCTCCTTCTCCTCCTCCTCTTCTTCTCCTTCTCCTCTTCCTCTTCCTCCTCTTCTTCTTCTCCTCCTCCTCCTCTTCTTCTCCTTCTCCTCCTCCTCTTCTTCTTCTCCTCCTCTTCCTCCTATTCTTCTTCTCCTCCTCCTCCTCTTCTTCTCCTCCTCTTCCTCCTATTCTCCTCCTCCTCCTTGCATCTCCGACGACGACGATGAGGTGACGACGAGGAGGCGACGACGGCGACCTGCACCGACGCGCGACAACACTGACGACGAGATCCAGATTTGCTTTTTTATTTATTTTGAAATTTATATCCGTGGCGCACAGCACCTAGTGCGCCACGGTTATCGTTTCATACGCGTGGCGCACCTGGACTACTTTCCGTGGCGTACTGGCATGTGCGCCACGCCTATCTCGACACAACCGTGGCGCACCAGGTAGTGCGCCACGGCTAGGAGATAGCATAGCGCGAGGCCCGTGGCGCACTGCTAGTGCGCCACAGATGGCCTTTTCAGGTGCGCCACTAAAGGCCGTTTTCCTAGTAGTGAAGATCTACTCGCGCTCGTTTCTTCAAATCCAAATTCCTTTGGTGAGAAGGTAGGAATAATGATTCCCCACAACTTTCATGTTCTGAGTTTTTCAATTTGACCTACGGATTTGTCTCTCTAACACAGATCTATTTCTTGTCTATTCTCACCCAAAATCGGGTCAATCTCTTCTTCTAGCCACCGGATCCTATCCAGACGGTCGAGATCCAATCAAACCGGTGCGTGCCATGTCGTCATCCCGGTCATCTTCCTCATCAACGCCACGTCAACGTAAGGTCAACATCTAGTCCCAGTCAGCATTCAAAGTCAACTTGTCCAGTCAGCGGAATATTCCCTGGAATATTCCGTTCGAATTTAAAAATTGCATATTATAGATCTAACTTGTAAAATTCATTAGAAATTCATACCACGTCCACAAATTGCTTATAATATATCAAATTGAAGATAATTTTACGTAGAATCATCTTATCAGAATAGATCCAACTTTTACTGTATGTGGTTACTGCAGTAATTTAATTAGTTTTAATAGTCTTTTAGGTTAATAAATTCATAAGAAATTATCCGTAACTCCGAAAAATATGAATAATATATCAAATTGAAGCTACTGTAATGTAATTTAATAATATCTGGTTGGATCTAGCCTTTGCAGATTATTTAACCCGTAGCAATTTAATTAGTTTTAATGGATTTATAAATCATTAAATTCATAGTAAATTAATTGCTTGTCACAAAAATATAAATAATATACCGATAAAAAGCTGGTTCCATGTAGATCATCAATATGCAAATGGTTCAGTAAAATACTATAAGGTTTTGCAGCAATTAAATAAATGGTTTAATGGCTTATTTAGAGTAATAAATTCATAAGAAAATAAATACTATTCAGAAAATTACAAATAATATGTCCCTGAAATCACAATTCCGTGGAGATTACAGATATAATTTTTGTTTGATTTTTAGGCAAAATAAACTGTATGAATCATTTAAAACCCATTAAACACTATTTAAATCATATAAAAAGATCTATAACTTCGATTAGGGTGAATCCAACGCCTACTGGTTCGTATTAACGCCACCTATCTAGTAAACCCAAGAAACAAATTTAATTCTATAGTTAGAATAGGCGTTACAATAGAACTATCAAAACCCTTATATTGGCAAGTAATTATTAATAACAAGTACCCTATTGCATTAAAAGAACTCATACATGCATCATATGATATATTAATGTTCATAAAACTAATTATAACCATTGTGTCATGTTAAATCATCATGCATGTTTTTGATCGTCCTTGTTGTGTTTGCTATGTTTGCAATTGTTTTGATTGGAACTACCTTGTCCTCATATTAGATTGTTCGAAGAGTGTGATTGCTGCGGAGAAATACAATCAACACCCATATTATCAACATAAGGCAAGTTACACCACTTGTTCATAATTTTGTCCCAGTTTTGATTCTATGCATGTGATCTTCAAAATTCTGTAGTATGCATGTGTAGGATGTTCTAGTAGAATTTTTCCTTAGTATTATTTTGCAAGTGCGATGATTTTGTAGTATGCCATGAGTAGCTCCATACTTAGGATTTCCCATCCTAATAGGTTACCCCTGTTTTTGCTAAGTATTGCTTGCTATGCTATATATACAAAGTACCGTTGGGGGGTTCGAAAGACAAAGAATTTTTCTAAGTATAAAGGCTCTCTAGAGCAAACTTTTCTTCTCAAATCCACTTCAAAATAAAACTAAGTTTTCTTCTGGGCGGAATGGTTGTCAGGTCAACAAGTGAGATTTTGGTGGAGGACGGCCGCCCAGGAATCAAAGAAGTATGCCATGTTTCGGAATTCAGAAGCTTTCGGTGCAACCACAGTTCATTATGGGCTCTGTCTTGGCCTAGTACTTAGTGGGAAACCTCACCTGGGTACCAACATTTGGTGGTTCTTGGCACGGTTGGATCCGGAAGGTAGAGGGGATACTAAGGGAAAGCCTCGCCATGGTCTTGTCTGTAAAAAGGACTTGATTGTGGATTGTGGGTAAATTGCACAAACTCTCGAGAGTATTGCAATCTGATCGATCAGCCTTGTTCACGGAAACAGAACATCATTGAGCATATGAAGGATGGAGCCTCTGAAGGATCTTCCTCTCTCTTTTCTAAAGCAAAGTTTTGAAACCCCATGGCGTGCGTAATATCGCCAATGGGTGGGTTTTTGGGAACTTGGTGTGTAATATCCAAGTGACGCTTGGTGCGTAATATCCAAGTGTTTGGTTGTTTGGACACTTGGTGAGTAATATCCTCGTGTGCCATTCGACCCTATTTTATCTAAGCAAATGTTTACAAAGTAGGGTAAAACTCTCTCTCTCTCTTTCCTCCATACTTAGAGAAAATTAGCTTTATGCAAATGAACTCCAAAGCCTAAACTAGCCTTGCATGTATAGTTAGTCTTTCCTTCCTTGGTGTAATTTGCCAATACATTCAAAGTATTGACCCAACTTGTTGGCTGCACGTTTCATGTGCAGAATTTCGGAGATCGTTGAAAGGTGCGCTAGGATCGTGGGTCTTCACTCAACCTTCCTGTGGCATTGATGGGACTCCAAGTTGTATTTATATAAACATTGTAATAATGTAAACTCTGGATTATTCGATTCATGTAACAAAGACTTGTGTTTTACATGATATTTCATCGACTGTGAGTGCTAGCTATTGATCCAGGGACTAGCATGTTATTCACAGGGACTTAGGATCTTACTTGATCCGAGGTCACTACAAGTAGTATCTATCATCTATATGAATTTGTCTAAGTGTAGCTTAGTCTGTCATTGCTCAAAATAAGGTTTTGACTTATTAGTTGAAAACACTAACACTACTAGGAAAACGGCTATAGGTAATCAACACATCCGTGGCTCACATGGTTGAAGTGCCCCACGGCTAAAACAGGCGTAGCTCACCTGTGGGCAGTGCCCTACTAATAACTAGAACATCCGTGGCGCACATGACCCTAGTGCGCCACAGATATGTGGTCAGGCCTGTTGGCCTGCCAAACTTCATGGCACTACAGCCATGTGCGCCACAGTTGTTAGGTCATCTGTGGCGCGTGTGCATGGTGCGCCATTCTGAGCGCATGCCCACCTCTGCTCAAACAGCCACAACTTACGTGGCGCACTCCGCCTAGTGCGCCATAGGGACTAGAGCATGTGGCGCACTCCCTAGTGCGCCACGAAGTTTGTACTCCCTGAGGCATGGCTGTGGCCGCCACGGATGTGTCGATTTTTAGGACAGCACTTTATGTGCACATGTGTGACCACATCCACCACCCACACTTCACTTTCCCTTCTTCTTCCTCCTTAGATCTAGTCGGGATCTTCTCCTTCCCACCTCAATTTCTCCACACATTCACCATTTTTAGCATGTAAAACTTGCTTTGGATGTTACATAAGTAATAGAGGAGGTCTCGGTCTCTCATCTATCCGTCTCCGACGCCGCACCTCTCCTTTCCATGTTTCTCATGATCGGTCTCTCATCTCGGTAAGTTGTCCATGTAAGGATGTGTTCATGTGTATATGGATGATGCATGTGCTCATATGTATGTAGATGATCGATGCTCATGATGTGTGTATGTGTGGAGAGGATCGATGGTCATATGTGTGTGTATATGGAGTATCGATGATGCTCATGCATGTGTGTATGGAGAGGATAATGATATGTTCATGTGTGTATGGATCGGTCTCTCTCTCTCTTGTGTTTGTATGTGAACAAGTTGCCATTTGTTTTGCCAAAATGTTGATTCATTTCCATTTTGGCAAGACTTTGGCATTCATAAAGGTCCTAATTTTAGGATAGGTCATGCGAAATTTTCTATCGACCATTGCATGCATGCATTCATTATGTGGTTCTAATAGACTTCAAAATTGTACCGTGTACATCGTGCGAGCAAAATGTTCCGCATAATGAGCGAAGGCATTGTGGCTAGATTTTTGAAATGTCGACGGCCGACATGATCTGAAATAACAACAGATATAAGATGTCCATGCGAAGATGCAAACTCAAGCTGGGTGATCGACCCAGTTACGGGAATCTGCGCACTGCTCCGCCATGGTTTCATGGATGGATACACTCGTTGGATAAGCGATGGCGTAGATGATGGAGACGGTGATCATCATCACGGCGAACGGGCGAGATGATGAAGAGGCTCTGGAGATGGTGAAGGTACGAGCGGGCAGGGATGATGATGATCTAGATGCGGGAGGAGCGTATCACGATGGAACAACGTCGAGCTGGTGCGGGACCCTTATGTGCAAGAGCTGCTTCTCAAGCGGGCGAGTAACGCCAGGCTGCCGCTAGAGAGAAAGCCAAACTTGCGCAACTTGAGAAAGACGCGGTTACTCCATTGTATGAAGGATGCAGGCCGATGATACCGGTTGAATGTAACGCTCAAGGCTATGGAGATGAAGGCAAAGCACAAATTGAGCGCAAGCTTGACGATATGATGGCATTCAGCACGATCGTCTCCGGAGAACACATGTCCAACTAGTATCGAGGATGCCAAGAAAATCGTCATCCTCTCGATCTACCGCGTTAGATATCACGTATGCATCAGATTGCATCATTTATCGGGAGGGCGAGAAAACCACATGTCCGTGTGCGGCGTGAGTCGATACAAGAAAGGGAAGAAAGCACCTCGAAAAGTGGTATGGTACTTTCCTATCACCCCTTCTGCAGCGCTATTTCGCGGACCCTAAGGAAGCGAAGCTCATGCGATGGCATGCGGAAAGGAAGAAGCCGGAGATGATGATGACCGAAAAGGATGAGCTGGCGCACCCTTCGGATGCTAGCGTGGAAAGCATTGGACCTCGAATTCCCAATTGGTGGAGATTCGAGGAACATCGGGCTTGGTGCGAGCACCGATGGACTCAATCCGTTCGGTAGCGAGCAGCACGCACAAAGACTTGGCTGTTTGTATGGATGTACAACCTCCTCCATGGTTGTGCATGAAGAAGAAGTACATACAAATGAGTATGCTAATTCAAGGGCGAAACAACCTGCACATCAATCAGATCTCGGGCTGTTGAAGAGGAGCTAGCCACGTTATGGGAATCTGGAGCCAATACTTACGAAGCCGTCGCACAAGATTATTTCACTATGAGAGCGCGTTGGTCACTACGGTGCAAGACTATCCAGGTTCGGGTATATCTCGGGCAGGTTATCCAAGGATTCCACGCATGCGTTAGGTGCATGGATAACACAAGCTATCTCCAACTAGAGAAAGATCCGGGGTCATCGAAACCGTGTTCATGGCGCACGGAGGTGGCTCGGCAAGAATGATCCATGGAGAAAGCGTGGAGACCTGTTCGATGGCAAATCAGAGACCGAGGAATCCCGGGCGTAGGAGCAGCGAAGAAGTGGAAGAGTTCTTTGAAAAGCTGGAAAGATTGTCCTAAGCACGGAAAGAAGCGAAAGAGGCAGCAACAAGACAAGCCGATGAAGGTATGGAAAACAAGGTCTGCTTTACGGAGTTGCCATCTTGGAAGTTTCTCCATACGCCTCATAGCCTCGACATCATGCATATCACGAAAAATGCGAGAGTCTGGTCGCCACCATAATCAACATGCCGGATAGGGACGAAAGATGGTCCAAAAGCAAGGCACGACTGATATGCTTGGGTATCCGGAAGGAGCTTCACGGAGGGCCTACTCTCGATGATCGGAAGATGACGATGATCATGAGTCGGAGCGACACAAGGTCGTCGGAAGGGTAAAAAGTTCAAGAAGAACGAATATTACGCCCTCCTTCTTGCTTCACTCTAAGCCGTGATGAGATCAAACAGTTTTCAAGTGCCTTCTAGGAGTCAAATTTCCTTACGGCTCTGGGCAAGATAAGCGATACCTAGACGAGGCGACGAGGTTTAGTGGCATGAAGTCTCACGACCGTGCCATGCTAATGACGCAGTACTTCGTCGCACTAAGAGGGATAATGGACGAGCACGTCCGTGAAAGCGTTATTTGGCTTATGCAAGTTTTTCGGCGTCATCTCTAGGAAGTCGATTGGCTTGAATCAGCTCGGAAGGCTACGAGGAGGAGATCGTGGTGATACTATGTGAGCTTGAGGTCTACTTCCCACCCGCATTCTTCGACATTATGGTGCATCTGCTGGTCCATGTCGTGGAGGACATCGTACAACTCGGGCCGATGTTTCTCCGCAGCATGATGGCGTTCAAAAGGATGAGCGGACACATCAAAGGATACGTTATAGCAGGTCCGTCGGATGGAAGCATAGCCAAGGGCTTTCGGCGAAGAGTGCATCTCTTTCGCACGAATTATCTAGACATCGAGAACCATCGGTCTTCCGTCAGCAGACACCTTGGCAAGCTCGACGGATCTGGTCACCGAGAGGGTCGTCGCATCTGCGCACTTGATTTTCGACGCCAGACTTTGATCGAGCAAACCTCATCGCGCTACAGCATTTAGAACTGGTCGATCCTTGGGTGCGAAGCACAAAAGGTTAATCGAGAAGAAATACGATGGCCGGGCATACAGAGGACGCAGGGAGAAATAATCAAAGAGCACAACTCAGATTTCACGCGTTGGTTTAGCGGGCGCTCCTTGATAATCCCGCTTCGCATTCTTCCGACACGGAAAGATCATATTCACCTTGTCGCGAGGACCGATGCAAAACCTGGTGACCTATCGCGTATGATATCAACGGCTACACATTCTACATGGAGGAAAAGGACAACAAGTGTGATTATCGAACTCGCGTAACGCCGAATTCTACACCGATGACAACGTGAAGGAAAGATTCTACGGAAGAATCGAGGAGATCTGGGAGCTCGACTACATGGAGAAAAGGTGTCGATGTTCCGTGTCGGATGGGCAAAGAACGTCGAAGAGAAGACCGGTATTTCACAACCATGGTTATACGGCAGCCAAATCCAAGGCCGGTGCAAGCGTGGCGAAAAATGAACCGTGGGTACTGGCTACCAAAGTGGACCAATGTTTTTTCATTACCGACCTGACAAAGCCTAGCCGTGTTGTCGTGAGGAGAGGAAAAAGGAACATCATCGGAATGGATGGAGTCGCCAATGAGCAAGACTTCGACCAGTACGGCGATCCAAAGATTGAAGATGACGACGACTACGATGCAGCAACATACATCACAAGAAGAAAAAGGACAACCCTACCCAAAAAGGTAGCCCGTTCGAAAGAAGAAACATTAAAGTGCCGGGGCTAAATTATTCAACCGCGACAAAGAAGGGAAAAAAGATTGTAAAACGCTAGCTCAAAAAATATTGTAAACGCGTGGTCGAAAAAGATTGTAATATTCATGGACAAATTATTATGAAATTTAGTTATACTTTAAATCATATTTTTGGGCATTTTTGGAATATTATTACTTTTGGGCATTTTTGGAATATTTAAAAGTATTTTAAAATCAAAATAAAACTTCTATGGCATATATCACCACTTTTGGGCATTTTGGAATATTTAAAAGTATTTTAAAAACAAAACAAAATTTGTATGGCATGTATCACCACTTTTGGAACATTTTAAAGTATTTTTTGGAACATTTTAAAGTATTTTTAAAGTAAAAATAAAAAAGTGGAGCACCAGGATTCAACACAGGTGCTCATCGTTTAGACTAGAGCTAAGGCAGAACCAAGTGGGTAAGACAGTACTAGTGTTAACTAGTGGGACGACCAAGTACTTATCGATAGTCCAACCCACACGCGTGGCCTCACCAGCTAAGTCGCTACGGATAGCGCACTTAGCTGAGTGCGCTCTGGCGTGTGGGTTGGACTAGTCAATCAACAGCGTGAGCCAGCCTACCATCGTCGCCGACACATCGTCCATCCCCATCCCCATCCTCCGCATCGCCGCCACGCCAGGAGGCCGCCGCCGCCACGCCAGGAGGGGGCCGCCGCCGCCACGCCAGGAGGAGGCCGCCACGCCACGCCAAGAGGAGGAGGAGGCTGCCACACCACGCCAGGAGGAGGAGGCCGTCACGCCCAGAGGAGGAGGCCGCCGCCACGCCAGAGGAGGCCGCCACGCCACGCATCCGCCAGCCCTCGTCGTCGTCATCTCCCCTCTCCTCGAGCAATCTCGGAGGTGAGCTCGCCTCCTCTATCCTTCTCCCCTCTCTCCTCAAAGGGTTAGGGTTAGACAAAATGTCTGAAATGGACGGATAGGATCGACTAAAGTTCCATTGTTTGCCTTTGAAATGGACCGGAAATGGATGGGTGGATAGGATCGACAACACCTATAAGAGGCTAAACTAGTGAAGGAAATAATGGTGTTGAACTGAAGATAACATTGCCATGGAAAATTTCTTGCATGTTTACTTACTCCTAGTTGATCTATATATCCACCAGCTGACATCGACTTATAAGTTTCAAGACAAATAGACAAGTTTCGAATTGAAGTCTAGTGTGCCTAGGCATTATGGCTAATTAAAAAATCAGAATTGAATGTATTCACACTTCGAAAGATATTGGGTTGATATAGTGCTCTCAAAAGCTGAAGATAGAGAAGCTACGGTTTGCATGGAGTAGTATGGTTGAGTTCAATTCTGAACTCTTGGCATTAAACATGTAGTTCTATTGCTAACCAACAACAACAATCGGATATATAGGAGTACCAAAACCTGATTCAACACGGTGTACTAGCGATGTGAAGCAGTACTATGAATAACAATGTCATACCTTGAGAAATTATAATCATATCAAACTTGCATCCCTGCCCCTCCCCTCTATCCTTCTCCCCCTCTCGCTCTCTCCCCCTTATTTTGTTCAAGTGTCCTGTTCCAGCCAGCTAACATCTCCTAAACAAACACCTGATCCATATAATCTGATAAATTCAGAGAGGGGAAGGAAGAGAAGGATAAGCACGTGCTTATCCTTCTAGATGTTCAAGTTCAATTCTTTTGTTGAATTTGGAGTGTACATCAGTGAGTCATTTAATCATGATCTAGATGTTCCTCTCTCCTCTCTCTCCCTCTCTTCCTCTCTCCCTCTCTCAACTGCTCTTTAGATTTCTGAAATTCAACATTTGGTTCAAGATATGATTCAAGGCTCATTCGTAATTGGTCAATATACCAAGGTGTGCGACTTGAGTTAGGTTTATTCTGTAATTGGTTAGTTTATTCCTTTTTATTCCGGAGCTAGTTGACAATGACATATATCCTACAAGCACAACTAAAATCCGAGAAAAACAAGCAAGTACATGGAAAATAGTCAAGAAATTGCATGGAACACTAGAGTAGTTCTGTTGTTCATTGTTCGTTGTCCGAAATAAAGTACAGGTTTGAAATAAATCCAAAACAAAGCCAAGTATGATTTCAGCAAGTTACATTGTTGAAAAGTGAATATGCACTAGTAGTGGTGCTACTTCTACGAAATAAAGGTCAAGTTAACTAATTTTTTCTCAACAAGTTCCTTTTTTATTGCTATATACTATTGTGCAAAGCTTCAGTCCATGCATATATATGCTTCTTGGGGTTACATCCGAGTGGAGCTAAGGATCACCTGGACCATGCTCGTAAACTCCTCTCTGGTGGGAACAGTTTTGTCTTTGCATTTTACCTTTGTTTATGCTTCTTTGAAACCTGAAATGCTAAGTCCAAACTGAACTGCTAAGTCCAAACCTAAAACCTGCTGCTAAGTCCAAACCTGAAACCTGGCCATTTATGCTTGATGTCTTGTTTGTGTGTTGGCCATTTATTCTAGTTGCTCCATTTTTCCTGAAACAGATTTATTGTGTCTTGGTTGTGCATTATCTTTGGCTATCTTGGGCCATTTATGTTGGTTGTCTTTGGCTATGATGTCCATTTATTGTGTGCTAGCTATGCTGGCCATATATATGAGTTCTTGTATGAAACGAGTCCCGATTTTTGCGAATGTTGATTAACTTCCGTTTTGGCGTAAATCGGGCACTCTAGTTTAAGAAAATTAGCAAAGGTCATGCGGATTTTTCCGTGCATTTAACCAATTATTTGTTTTTATTAGTGCAAAGATGTGTGATAACGACGAGGTGGATGTTCTAAGCACATCAGCTGAAGGAGAACTCTGACCTCCGAATAAACAATTGACATTCGGGAGGCGGCCCAGCGTCTAGAAGGCGATGAAGAATACCATCCTTGGAGAGCGAGGATGATGAGATGGAAGACACGGAGGAAGAAGCGAAGGCGGACGATGAAACCAGCGATGGCGGCGAGGAGGGCACAGGAGTGGTAGCAACCCTCCTAAGAAGAAGCCGAAGGACGGCGCCCGAACACGGCCTGCAGTCGAGGAGAATGCAGTGAGCCCATCGGGGTTCCTTTGGAGCCCGCCCTTGTCGTCAAAGTGCGGTGGGCAAGTGGCGGCGATCACCGGACAACCATCTCGATCAACACCGATAATCTCCGGCATAAAGATAATGGCCACTTGCGCACTCCTCTTGAGAAGCCGCACGGATACAAGTTTCCGCTAAGTATCGAACACAAATTATCATGGGAACGGTAAACAAATCCGCCCTCACAAAGATGAGCACCGCCAGCCACCGGAGAACCGGATAAAGAAGAAGATCTATAAAGAAGGCAAAGTCTCGAGGAGATCCGGAAGATTGACCCAGATCACGAAGATCAGTTCGGAGTTCAAGGAGAGGTGTGAATCGAAGAGCCCTGGCCAATAGTAATCGGGGAAAGCGCTGAGCGATGAATATAGGTCATCACCATCTCGGATCCGTGGATCTGAACCGCGGAGGCCAAATGGAATAAGGAGGACGAAGAGTATAGATCCAAGGGATAGAAAACCCTTTGCTAAATTCAACCGCAGGTTCGAAACTTCATCGAGGCCCGCTACCATGTGGACCCAAAACCAAACAACTCACCGCGGATCCTGCGGTGAAGGAATTCGAGAAATTGTGGTAAGTATAATCTAATTACCGTGATCAACACGATTGCAATCTAATCGATGATCTAAATGATTCACGTTACTTCTTCGCAGAGGAGGAAATTGTTGCTAGTCATGGATCCTGTGGTTCCTCATCCGTGGGTCGACGGCGGCCACCGGTGGGATAACCCTTTTAACAGGCGATGAACCGGGCCAAGAAAATAGAGCGATTCTGAAGAAGCCGTTGTTGCCGTGGCGTCTGGCGGCCTCGGGTAAGAATTGGGTGGATCATTTTGGTCCATCGCCGAGGACGCATGTGGCGCCGTCGGGAAGGAGCGAGGAGGAAAACAGAGAGGTTCAAGAACTTAAGGCACAAGTGGTGCGGATCCCGCAGATCGTCCAAGACAACCTGGCAATCACCCTTACGTCCTTCCTGCCTACCTTGGTGGAGTCAATAGCGAACTGGAGTGCGGGTGGTCGAGTAGGGCCGTGCCCGATTCCAAGCATGGTCAGCAGCCACTCGAACAACGCGGCGCCGACGAATCAGGCGAACTACGTGTGAATGTGCCACTCGATATGTCCTTCAACACATTCCATTTGAATTTTTTGCGCAGAGATGAACACTGCACGCTCATATCCTTATCGCCGAAGCATTCCCACGCCACGTATTTCGACTCGGGGAGTCTAGAAAAGAAGAAAAACTACGACAAGATCAAGGAAGTTCTGGATGATGCTCTCACTGGCTTTGCCTCGACGGAAGGCACCACCGTGCGTAAGAAGGTCAAGTTCGGCAGCACGTCTTCAACCACGTAATGTAGTTCCCCTGCGTGAAGCAGCCGAAAAACAGTAAGAAGGAAGCCTACTACACACTCCATCACATGAGGGCGTTCCTACTTGACCAGCAGAATTCTGCTGCGGATCATCTCAAGCAAAGGTCAAGCAAAGGCCAAGATCAATGATTCGGATATTAGACAAGAGATGTATCGCATCCAGCATAGCTTGGGGCAATCATCTTCGTGATGTCATGACTTCGGGGATCTTCTACGGAGGAAATATCCCGAATAACGTGACATAGAAGATCTCCTAGAGATGCAGGTGACTATAGGAAGTTCATGACGAGGCGGGCGTCCTCCGTTCCCTAAGCGAGCCGTAAGGCTTGATGTTGGCCTAGTTGTAGTTGCAAACTATAGATGACCTTTGTGTGTGTGGACGACAAGTGTACTTATCTTATTAGGTTTATGAATCACCGCTTACTTATTTTGCTTATTATTATTATATATCAATCAATGCTTGGTTTTTGCTTACTCTTTGGTTTTTTGCTTACTCTTTGGTTCTCGGACGACAAGTGTGAGTTATTTTTGTCTTTTTCGAGAATATGCCGATGATTGAAATGTCGTGGCACAATATATATGTGAATGTGCTATGACGGGATTGTCGACCTTGTGATATGCACAAGTCCGTGAATTGTGCATCCTACTTGGTACAGTCCGTCATAAGCAATTCATGTGTCCAACGACCTAGCTAGTTATATATGAGGCATGCTTTTCGAGTTATTTTGTCTTTTCGAGAATATGCCGATGATTGAAATGTCGGCACAATATATATGTGAATGTGCTATGACGGGATTGTCGACCTTGTGATATGCACAAGTCCGAATTGTGCATCCTACTTGGTAGCATCCGTCATAAGCAATTCCTGTGTCCAACGACCTAGCTAGTTATATATGAGGCATGCTTTTGAGTTATTTTGTCTTTTTGAGAATATGCCGATGATTGAAATGTCGTGGCACAATATATATGTGAATGTGCTATGACGGGATTGTGAGCCTTGTGATATGCACAAGTCCGTGAATTGTGCATCCTACTTGGCTCACAGTCGCCATAAGCAATTCATGTGTCCAACGACCTAGCTAGTTATATATGAGGCATGCTTTTGAGTTATTTTTGTCTTTTCGAGAATATGCCGATGATTGAAATGTCGTGGCACAATATATATGTGAATGTGCTATGACGGGATTGTGAGCCTTGTGATATGCACAAGTCCGTGAATTGTGCATCCTACTTGGCTCACAGTCTCGCCATAAGCAATTCCTATGTCCAACGACCTAGCTAGTTATATATGAGGCATGCTTTTGAGTTATTTTTGTCTTTTTCGAGAATATGTCGATGATTGAAATGTCGTAACAATATATATGTGAATGTGCTATGACGGATTGTTAGCCTTGTGATATGCACAAGTCCGGAATTGTGCATCATACTTGGCTAGCAGTCCGTCATAAGCAATTCTGTCCAACGACCTAGCTAGTTATATATGAGGCATGCTTTTGAGTTATTTTTGTCTTTTCGAGAATATGCCGATGATTGAAATGTCGTCGGGCACAATATATATGTGAATGTGCTATGACGGATTGTTAGCCTTGTGATATGCACAAGTCCGTGAATTGTGCATCCTACTTGGCTAACAGTCCTGTCATAAGCAATTCCTGTGTCCAACGACCTAGCTAGTTATATATGAGGCATGCTTTTCGAGTTATTTTTGTCTTTTTCGAGAATATGCCGATGATTGAAATGTCGTGGCACGATATATATGTGTGAATGTGCTATGACGGGATTGTTAGCCTTGTGATATGCACAAGTCCAGGAATTGTGCATCCTACTTGGCTAACGGTCCCGTCATAAGCAATTCCCTAGCTAGTTATATATGAGGCATGCTTTTGAGTTTGCTCTTTTGATTTAAGAGTACTTTCTATAAGTGTATCTTCATATGCGACTTTAATTATACATGTTTTTTCAATCACGGTTAGTTATTATTGTCAACTTGTAGATGACGTGGTACGTCGTGTACAAGGGACGGGTTCCCGAGTCTACTCTGATGATTGGGAAGACTCGGAGACAGTGCACCGCTTCAGTGACAATAGCTAAAGCTAAGGTACAACACTATGGCGGAGGCGGAAGATAGATACACGCGCTATCTAGCGGGAGTTAGGACAAGGAACCGGATGAAGACCTACACCTTCGTCATGGCGGTGATCATGCTTATCTTCTTTGGTTATTTATCCCGCGTTTGTGTCTAGCTAGCTAGTTTAGATGTCTAGGCGAGCTTAGAGCTCTAACTTGTTCGATCGACACATGTATTCGCATGTCACCAACTACTACTTTGTAACATGATCAAAACAATGTAACTTGGACTATGTATTCATGTATGAGACTTATCTATATGTATTTGTTTCAATCTTGTTTTTCATATCGGTATTTATATATATAATTGTATATCTTGTATCTGTGTGTGTATATCTGCTGTAATATTGTATATAATCTGTATTGCATATAATCTGGCTTGGAAATTAAAAAACAAAAAATACATCTGTGGCGCACATGTTCTACCTTCGTGGCGCACTACCCTAAAGCGCACCATGGATGTTTAGTGGCGCCTGGGTAGTGCCACGAAGATCCAAGGGTAGCGCACCATGCCAAACTTCATGGCGCATTAGCTGGTGCGCGCCTATCTCTACACAGCAGAAAGTGGCGCCATAGAGATGACGGTGGCGTGGCGCGCAAGACGTCAGCCACTTGGTCTGATGGGCCTTTCAGGTGCGCCACAAACGACCATTTTCCTAGTAGTGGGGGGCAAATGAGCTGAAGCGAGGGTGTTGGGTGGCCTTGGGCATTATAAACTGAGATGGGTCGGTTCATGGTGAACCTAGACCATGGGGATGATGGGGAGACGGAGGTAGCCAGGGTTGGTTGAGTGGGGCATGGAGAGGTGTGGTGGGGACACAGATGGACAGAGAAGGGCTGGGGAGTCGTCTGCTGCAACGTTCCTCCCTCTCTCTTTATTTGGCCAAGTGAATAAGAAATGAGGGAGAGGGGAGGGCTAAGGAGGCTAGGGGTGCAGCCATTGGCTAGTGGGGTGGTGTGGGGGGTACTGTAGGCGACCAGTGGAGAAGAGAGGGGTGGTGGTTGTTGCCAAGCTTTCAATGCACAAGATATGCCAAGATATTGTCTCTCCCTTACTCTTACAAGCACTAGGGGACAAAGAGGAGGGAAACTACAGTAGGTAGTACTATAGCACACGACCTAAGAGTGTAGTGCGTGTTGTGGTGTAGTACTTGACAAGGTTTGGTGGTGTTTTTAGTTGGTTCGAATCAAGTTTTGGCTAGTTTTGCAAATTTGATCAAGTGGGTGCTTGTGAAGGAAGTTGAAAACTTGCATTGGGAAAAGTGTGGAAATGGTACTGTTGGTTAGAGTAGGTCAAAGAATCTCTCCATGATTTAAATGAGATTTTTCTAGAGATTATAATCTCATTTAAATGCACTTCTTCAAAAAGTGTTGAAGTAGATTACGGAAGCTAAGTTGATATTTTCATATTGGAAAAGCTTGGTTTTTGATGTGATATGGTCCTAAACACCATAACACACATTGGAGAATTTTATTGGGATTTATTAGGGTGGAAAGTATTTTTGGGGAATTATTTCTTGTTTCTGCCATTTAAGAAAAAAGGGAAATAATAAATAATAAAGGATCTCAATATTTATTTTTGAGTTGGAAATATGGGATATGATATATAGGCATCAAAGGTGCCTTGAGTTGGCAAGGTGATTTGGAGAAAAACAAACTTGCCCTTGAAGACAAGGTTGTTGAGAAATTGGTAAATAAGGGAGATAAAATAGTTTAATAATCCAAATAATTTTGGGAATTATTTGGGGATGCTTATACCCAAGGTAGATGATGTAAACTTGCTGTAGGCATCAAGTTCAACCTTGGTTTTGAAGAAAAGTGGTGAAAAGGATGGAAACTAGATAAGGGAGGATCTAGGGTTTAGTTATTTTGATGCCACCTAAACAGGGTTGGATTAGGAAGCTCAGAGCTCACCTTGGTACAAGGGGTATATGGATGGATAGAAAAAGTTATATAGATGATCATGGAATCAAGAGTTGGGCTTGGTTGCATTTGAGGTGATTTAGAAGACATGGCAAACTTTGTTGAGAATAAGGCTGACATAGCAGATACATCAGGTAGCCTCCTAAACCATGTGGGTTTAAGAAGCACAAGGATCCAATGGAAACAAGTGGAGTGGGGATTGATAGGCCATGACTAGTATCTCATAATGATGCAAAGAGTTGGCCAAGGGGAGGTGGCATATAGATGTGAGCTTCTGCCAAGGTAGGCAAGATAATAAGATTCACAGAAAAGATTATTATCTTGACTACAAAACCATCATGGGTGAGGGGTAGATAGCATGGCTTAGCCAAGGGCAAGAGTAGGATTTGGAAGTACTAAAGATGTACTACAAGATGGTTCAGGTGCATTCTCAATAATGCACAATGGTTGGAAAAGGTAGAGCTCCAAAGATGGTATCCAGATAAGAAATCCAGACTTAGCCATTTTGGCAGATTTGGGGTTTTAGACTAGAGTGCAAGTGTAGATGATTTTGAGAGGATGTTGTGATCCAAACTCATGATAAAAGGGAGTATTTTTATATGATGGATAATTAGATATTTCCATGCTTAGATTGGGTCTTCATTGAGTTGGAAATTGTCAAAAGAGTTTATCCCTGGATGGATCTGAGTAGGAGATGAGCTGATCACTTTAGTGGCTAAGGATAGATCCATATTTGGATGCTTGGTTTGAGATTGATGACCACAAACAAGGATTGGGGTCCTAAGGTATGAGCTACTAGATTAGCTCACTCTCGTTCCTAAGGAAACAAGGCAATCAACAGACCAAGGCAATTCATCAGACAGTAGATCAAGGCAATTCATCAACCAGCAGATCAAGGCAACTCATCTTAACACTTATGTACTACTACTAGGGTTACTATCAAGCCTAGCTTGAGGTAAGGAGGGGTATTTTGGAAGAAGGGTTTTGCTTTGAAGTAGGACAAGGATCATCTTGGTATTACTACCAAGATTGGAATAAAAGGTTTTAATAGAACTAGTAAAGTATTTTTGGTAGAGATAAGGGTAGTTGAAGGTTTTGTCTTGAAAACATAAGGAGTTTATATATAGTTCTCAATAGTTTTGTTAATAGAACTAGTAAAGTATTTTTGGTTGTGTCAAAGTCATCTTGGCTCAGGTTTTAGAATGCCAGAACATTTGAGAATATGAAAGATGAGCCAAGAAATCTCTTTTGTAAAATAGTTTTTGTAAACTAGTGTTGAGGTGAGGAGTACACAACTAATACACAAATAGTTGCTTGATCACAAGCAAACAGGTAAACACACATTGTAAGAAAAAGTTTCTGTTCCCCCTGATTTTTGCCTTTTTTGACATTTAATCAGGGTTGCTGAAATTGGGATGTTACAAATATCGATTCCCATTGACTTAGGCATACATCATGTTCTCCAATATCTGCCACCTAGCTACAAGAGCTTCGTGATGAACTATAACATGCAGGGCATGAAGAAGTCTCTCCCCGAGCTTCTGTCTATGCTTAAGACTGTAGAGGTGGAGATCAAGAAGGAACATCAAGTGTTGATGATCAATAAGACCACCAATTTCAAGAAAGACAGGAAGGGTAAACATAAGGGAAAGAAGGGCGGCAAACCGGTTGTCATATCCGAAAATAAATCCCGAGTTGGCCCTAAGTCTGATACCGAGTGCTATTATTTCAAGGGTATTGGCCACTGGAAGCACAATTGCCCCAAGTATTTGGCAGACAAGAAGTCCGGCAAGGTAAATAAAGGTATATATGATATACATGTTATTGATGTGTACTTCACTAGTACTCATAGTAGCACCTGGGTATTTGAAAAACCGGATTGGTTGCTAATAATTGTAACTCGATTCAGGGGCTGCGGAACAAGCGACCGCTAACAAGGGGTGAGGTCAAGATGCGTGTCGGCAACAGATCAAGTATTGATGTGATCGCCGTCGGAATGCTACCTCTCCACTTACCATCGGGATTAGTTATAAACTTGAATAATTGTTATCTGGTGCCTGTACTGAGCATGAACATTGTATCCGGATCATGTTTGATGCGCAGTGGTTATTCATTTAAATCCGAAAACAATGGTTGTTCAAATTATATGAATGATATCTTTTATGGTCATGCATCGATGATGAATGGTTTATTTATATTGGATCTCGAAAATAGTGTTACACATATTCATAATGTTGATGCTAAAAGGATTAAACTTAATGATGATATATCCGCACATATGTGGCACTGCCGTCTAGGTCATATTGGCGTTAAACGCATGAAAAGTCTCCATTCGGATGGACTTTTGGAATCACTTGATTTTAAATCATTTGATACATATGAGCCATGCCTTATGGGCAAGATGACTAGAATATCATTTTCCGGTTCAATGGAACGGGCGATAGATTTATTGGAAATCATACACTCTGATGTGTGTGGTCCAATGAGTGTGTCACTGCGAGGTGGATATCGTTATTTTGTTACTTTAACGGATGATTTGAGTAGATATGGTTATATCTACTTAATGAAATCTGAAACCTTTGAGAAATTCAAGTAATTTCATAGTGAAGTGGAAAATCATCGTAATAGAAAGATCAAATTTCTACGGTCTGACTGTGGAGGTGAGTATCTAAGTTACGAGTTTAGCACACATATGAAAGAGTGTGGAATAGTTTCATAACTCACACCTGCCGGAACACCACAGTGAAATGGTGTGTCGGAACGTCGTAATCGTACTTTACTAGACATGGTTCGATCTATGATGTCTCTGGTGGACCTGCCACTGTCATTTTGGGGTTATGCACTAGAAACTGCTGCATTCACTTTAAATCGGGCAACGTCTAAATCCGTTGAAAAGACACCGTATGAATTGTGGTTTGGAAACAAACCTAAGCTATCATTTCTAAAAGTTTGGGGATGCGATGTTTATGTGAAGAAACTTCAACTGGATAAACTCAAACCCAAAGTGAAAAATGCGTCTTCATAGGATACCCTAAGGAAACTATTGGGTATTTCTTCTATCACAGATCTGAGGGCAAGGTTTTCATTGCCAAGAATGGATCCTTTCTAGAGAAAGAGTTTCTCGCGAAAGTGTGTGTAGTAGGAAGGTAGAACTCAAAGAGGTTGTAGAACCTTCTCTTCATATATGACGAGTAGTGCAGGGCCGAAAGCCGTTCCGGAGTTGACTTCACCAAATGAAGAGGGAACTAATGATAATGATCATGAAGCTCCGAAAGAGAATACTACCAAACCTCGCAGGTCTAGCAGGACGCGTGAAGCTCCCGAGCTATACGGAAATCCTGTTATGAATTTCATGGTCGATGAAATTGATTACCCTACGACATATGAAGCGATCATCGGCCTGGATTCCAACAAATGGTTAGAAGCCATGAAATCCGAGATTGAATCCATGTACGAAAACAAGGTCTGGACCTTGGTGGACTTACCTCATGACCGAAAGGCCGTGGAGAATAAATGGAATTTCAAAAGGAAAACTTATGCTGATGGTAATATAACCGTCTATGAATCTCGACTTGTCGCAAATGGGTTGATACGTCCAAAACATATCTACTTTCCCGAACACTTTTGCTATTGTTTCTCCTCTAAACTTATGTGATTTGGATACAACTAACACAGACTGACGTTGTTTTAGCAGAATTGTTTTGGTGTATAGTTTTTGTGCAGAAAATCAACTTTCAGGAAAAATCCTGGAAAATATGCCAAAACTTCTATTTTACTAGAAGATTCACGGAGCCAGAAGATGAGACGGAGGAGGGCCACGAGGGGCCCACACCCCCTGGCCGCGCGGGCTAGCCCAGGCCACTCCTGGGAGGGGTGTGGCCACCTCGGGCACCCCCTCGGCCTCCCTCTTCGCCTACATAAAGCCTTCTGACCTAAAAACGGCGGGGGGGTCGATGTTTTTCCAAAAAGATTTCTGCTGCGCCGCCACCAGAAACCGTGATTCGGAACCAGAAACTCCGTTCTGGCACCCTGCCAGGACGGGGAATTGGAGGAGATCATCGTCATCATCATCACCGACGCCTCTCCATCAACCATCCATGTTTCCTCCATCCATGAGTGAGTAATCCCCCGCTGTAGGCTATGGGGATGGTAGGGATTGGATGAGATCTATCATGTAATCAAATAAGATTGTTAGGGCATGATGCCTAGTATCTTTATTAGCGCTATTTGATTTTGTTGCAACTTGTTGTGCTTAATGCTTGTCACTAGGGCCCGAGTGCCAAGATCTCAGATCTGAACTTATTATTGATTCATGATGGTAGTATTGTTTGAGATCTTATCTGCAATTTGTGTACACATATCATTGACCAGAACCAAAGGCCCCGAAGTGACAGAAACTGGGACAGCCGGAGGGGATGGCTGTGATATGAGGATCACATGTGTTCATGGGGTGTTAATGCTTTGCTCCGGTACTCTATTAAAAGGAGTGCCTTAATTGCCAGTAGACTCCCTTGAGGCCCCTCTGCAACGGGCTGGCAGGACAAAAGATGTTGTGCAAGTTCTCATTGCGAGCACATATGACTATATATGGAACACATGCCTATGATTTTTTAGTACTTGGATGCTTTATCTTATTTATCTGCAATTGCCCTAGATCTTGAAGTTACATGAATAATCTTGTCCATGCAACGCCCATCCATCCATCCCTATGCCTACCGCACTCATATCCTGTTGTTTGCTACTGTTGTTACTACTGCCTTTATTTTACTGCTGCTGTTACTTTGATATTGGTACTACAAAACTGTTGCTACCGATAAACTACTGTGAGCAATACTATTTCCAGGTGCAGCTGAATTGAAAACTCAGTTGTGAAGGCTTATAAGTATTCTTTGGCTCCCCTTGTGTCGAATCAATAAATTGTGTTATAATACCTTCAAAGACTGTTGCGATCCCCTATACTTGTGGGTCATCAAGGGTTTTGACAAATTCAAGGAGTTGACTACGATGAGACATTCTCTCCCATAGTGATGCTAAAGTTAGTTAGGATTATGTTAGCAATTGCTGCATATTTCGACTATGAGATATGGTAGATGGATGTTAAAACCGCATTCCTCAATGGCAACATTGAAGAAGAGTTGTACATGGTACAACCAAAGGGTTTTGTCGATCCTAAGGATGCTGACAAGGTATGCAAGATTCAGCGATCCATCTATGGACTGAATCAAGCATCCCGGAGTTGGAATCTCCGCTTTGATGAGGTGATCAAAGAGTTTGGATTTATCCAAACTTATGGAGAGGCTTGTACTTACAAGAAAGTGAGTGGGAGCGATGTGGCATTTATGATGTTATATGTGGATGACATATTACTGATCGGAAATGATATAGATCTTTTAAACATTGTTAAAAGTTATCTAAATAGCAAATTTTCAATGAAGGACCTAGGTGAAGCATCATACATATTAGGCATAAAGATCTATAGGGATAGATCTAGGCGCCTAATAGGGCTATCACAAAGTACATACCTTGATAAGATTTTAAAGAAATTTAAAATGGACGGAAGTAAGAAAGGGTTCTTACCTATGTTGCAAGGCAAGACACTGAGTAAGACTCAAAGTCCGGCTACGGCGGAAGAAAGAGAGATAATGGACAAAGACCCCTATGCTTCAGCCATAGGATCTATAATGTTCGCCATGCTATGTACAAGACCGGATGTGGCACACGCTATTAGTTTGACTAGTAGATACCAATCTGATCTAGGATCGAAACACTGGATAGCGGTCAAGAATATCCTTAAGTACTTGAGAAGAACTAAGGATATGTTTCTCGTGTACGGAGGTGAAGAAGAGCTCGTCGCTAAGTGTTATGTTGACGCTAGCTTCGACACCATTATGGATGACTCTAAGTCTCAATACGGATACGTATTTCTCATGAATGGTGGAGCGGTTAGTTGGAGGAGTTCCAAACAACCCGTGGTGGCGGGATGAACAATGGAGGCCGAATATGTTGCTGCTTTGGAAGTGGCTCAGGAAGCAGTTTGGATGAAGGAATTCATAATCGAACTAGGTGTGGTCGCGAGCGCGTTGGACCCAATGGTGATCTATTGTGACAACAATGGAGCCATAGCCAATGCCAAAAAACCAAGGTCTCACAAGAATTCCAAGCATATTAAGCGCCAGTTTCACTCCATCCGCGAGCATGTCAAGGATGGAGATATAAAGATTTGTAAAGTACACACGGATCTCAATATAGCAGATCCGTTGACTAAAATTCTCCATAGAGCAAAACATGATCAACACCAGAACTCCATGGGTGTTAGATTTATCACTATGTAACTAGATTATTGTCTCTAGTGCAAGTGGGAGACTGAAGGGAATCCCTGAGAGGCAATAATAAAGTGGTAATTATGTATATTCCAAGTATATGATATATGTTTATTTTGCATGATATAATTGTATTAATACGGATACGTTAATACATGTGTGTTTAATAAACAAACAGAAAGTTCCTAGTTATGCCTCTCTTATAAACTAACTCGTTGATTATCAAGATGATCAAGGTTTCCTGATCATGGACATCGAATGTTGTTAATAATGAGGTCACAACATTATTGAAATGGTGTGATGAACATTCATCCAAAGTATAGCATTATGATCTAAGTCATTGAGTTTATATTTCTATAATATCATATGAAGTAATCCTAATCCTTAGACCATAAGATCATGCCAATCACTAACACTGGAAGAGTATCTTCATAACATCAAATGTCACACCATAACAGGGTGATTATAAAGATGGGTTCAGTGCTACTAAAGTGTTATGTTGAGGCCCATGGATCAAGAGTGGAATTTTTTCATCCCGATGACAGATAGATATACTCTGGCCCTCTCGGTGATATCACATTGGTTAGCTTGCAAGCAAGTGATTTGATCACTAGAATGTTATATCACGGGAACGAGAAAAGAGTACATGTTAGTAACAATATCAAACTAGGTATGAAGATACCGATGATTGAATCTCGGACATGTAATATATCACGAGACAAAGGGATTAAGATTATAGTGTAAAAGGTTCTCACGATCACAAGAAAGTCATCATCGAATGTGTGGGAGTTGGTATGGATCTCCAGGTACCGCTTCTGATTCTTGATCCGAGAGGGGTCTCGATCATGTCCGCATTATTTTTGAACCATAGGGTGACACACTTAAGAGACACCGAGACCATTTGGAACAAATGGTTTCATGCCGAAAAGATTTACAAAGCACAGGAATTTATTTCACTAGACACCGGAACTGTTTCGGGTGAAATTGCTGAAAGTGTTTATGCATGTGAAATTAAATACTAGCAAGGGGTTATATGTGAATGTTTGTCCATGAAATTAATTGACAAAATTCATAATAAATAAAAGGAGTTTTATTTAAAGAGAGATTGCATTAAATTTGGTGGATATTTAATGGGAATTTTGAGTGGAGAAATGAAGGGGCTATTTTGTGAGTGGGAGATCCACCAACATGAATGGAGGAGGGGACGGGGCAGCCCCCATGCGTCGGCCACCCCCTTGGGGTGCCCCCTCCCTCCTATATAAATCCCCCCTCTCCCTCTCTCACACTCACACCTCCTCGTGAAGGATCTCTCTCCCCCTCTAGTTTATCCCCATGGTCTCCGACTAGCGAGATACATGTTCTCGATAGCTTTTCGGCAAAAAGAGTTGTTGCTTCCGCTGCATCGCTGGAGCGAGGAGGCGTAGGTTGCTCGGTGGGTTGGATGTGTGTGCGAGCAGATGCGCTGCTGATTTGCGACGCTAGGACTTCCTCTCGATCTTGAGATCGGCAAGTGTTAGTCTACATCATCCACGAGTACAACCTCGTTAAAATTTATCAGTCTTCAAGGGTATGTTCTCTACGGATGTATATCCGCCTGTTGCTTGTATCTAGTAGATAGATCTTGGTACATAATTGTTCTCATCATAGGAATTTTTTGTTTTCTATGTTGCAAACCTACATAAACAAGGCTCGGGATTGTTAACAGGAGACGGTACGGGCGGACACACCTATATCATGCGCCCGTACCAAAACCTCGATGAAACTGACGCTCTTCACCGTACTTGTAACGAGCAATGGTACGGGTCGATGCGCATGTACCGCCTTCCCGTACTAAGCTTCGACAAAATCGACGACGTCCTCGGTGCTGATAACAAGTTATGGTATGGGCGAGACCCACTCGTATCGTCCGCCCGTACCAGGAACTCCAGGTTTGATTTTAAACCCTAATGTTGATCCAACAGTGGCGACTATCGGTACGGGTGGGACCGTCCCGCCCGTCCGTACAGCGTGCATCGCCAGGTAAAGGTCGAAGGCAGATGGCTCCCAGCCAGCCTCCTCCTTCTTCTTCCTCTTTATCCCTAGTTCTTTCTCTCTCCACCTCAAACCCTAATCACCTAGAACCTTTTCTTCTTCATCGATTTTGTGTTTTTGAGTGGGGG
Source organism: Avena longiglumis (assembly GCA_030063025.1). Lineage (NCBI taxonomy): Eukaryota > Viridiplantae > Streptophyta > Magnoliopsida > Poales > Poaceae > Avena > Avena longiglumis. Next base: position 173,611,082 of record CP125973.1, read on the forward strand.
AATCTTCACATCGTTACGTTTCTCATCCAATCCATGCTTTATTTTCTGAAATCCATGGTTGAATTCCTCACATTGACTATCTAGATGAGTTCATCATATTTGAGATAATTTTTTATTCCTCGCGTTAGGATTTGTAACTACTGCATGTAATCATTTGTTTATGTGATAGAAACTTGATACCCATGTTTTCCTTTGCAAATTTTGTAGCACAATGCATAACATAGGAAGAATCCTCCGCAAGGGCAAGGGTGTGGCAGGGGCCTCGGGCTCCTCTATGCCGCCAGGATCGAAGAAGAGGCGTTCGGAGGTAGATAAATTGAGGACCGACATGAGCCGAGACTTCGAGAGGGTGAGCAAACGCAAGGTTAAACCTACCAAGTGGGAAAACCGCGAGTTTCTCTCCCACCAAGGTCTCTTGGAGGATTTCAAGCGGATGACTATGCATGTAGGCATGGTCCCCTTCTCCCACCTCTCCGTCGACACCAACGAGATCGCCATGTTTGAGTTCTTATCATCATTCCATGATGATCCCGAAGCCAAAGAGCAAAACTACACTGTAAGTTTTGTGCTCAATGGACAACTCTAAAGCCTTTCCTTTTACAAATTTTGTGATTGTTTTGTGTTCTCCTATGAGGGAGCACTCGAAATTAATGACAATATGCATGTGGAGGCAATGCAATCTTGGGAGAAGATTTATGTCCACAGGAGCACTAACTGTTGGAGATATGCACTAGAGGCAATAATAAATGTAGTTATTATTATATCTTTGTGTTTATGATAAATGTTTACATTCATGCTATAATAGTATTAACAAGGAAACATTAATACTTGTGTGATTTGTAAACTCAATTTGAAGTCCCTAGTAAAGCCTCTATACATCACTAGCATGTTGGTTGATAAATGATTGTGGTTTCCCTATCATGAACATTGAGATGTTATCAACAACAAGATCATATCATTAGGAGAATGATATGGTGGACATACTCCTATAGATAAGCGTAGCATAAAGATCAAGTCATTTTAATAGTTCAATTGCTATATGCTTTCTGATACATAGTAACCTAATTCCTTCGACCATGAGATCATGCATATCATCTTTACCGGAAGGATGCTTTGATGACATCAAACACCACACCGTAACTGGGTGGCTATAAAGGTGGCATTGAGTGTTCGGAAAGTATTGGTTGAAACACATGGATCAAGAGTGGGATTTGTCCATCCATATGACGGATAGATATACTCTGGGCCCTCTCGGTGGAATGTCATCCAATTAGCTTGCAAGCATGTGACTGGCTCACAAGGGATCATATCATATCGGAACGAGAAAAGAGTACTTATTGGTAACGAGGTTGGACTAGGTATGCAGAGATACCGACGATCATAACCTCGGATAAGTAAACTATCGTGAGACAAAGGGAAATTGGTATCGTATGTAAGTGGTTCACTCGATCGCAAAGTAATCGTAGAAATATGTGGGAGCCATATGAATTTCCAGATTCCTCTATTGGTTATTGTTCGGAGAAGTGTCTCGATCATGTCCGCATAATTCACGAACCATAGGGAGACACACTTAAGGATTCGACGTTGTTTGAGTAGTTATGGAATGAATGAGAAAGAGACCGAATGTTTTTCGGAGTCTTGGATGGGATCCGGGATATCACGAGGAGATCCGGAATGGTCCGGAGAATAAGATTCATATAAGGAAAGTCCGCCGGAGTTGGGGAATGGTTCCTGTTTTCATCGAATGTTCTAGAAGGTTCCGGAATGTCCCAAGACTCCGGAGGAAGGGGTACATGAATGTGTCATTGTAAGTTGGAATGATTGCATCATGTACTAAGTGTCTTCGCTGTCCAAAATAAAGGGTTTATTCAAATCCTAAATTGAAAAGTCAAACAGCTAGTTTGAAAGTCAAACCAAGTTTTGGAAAGAGGAAAAGAGGAGGAAGGTGAAACCGAGTTGGGGAGGGAGTCCTCCTCCCCAAGCCGGCGCACCACCCAAGCCGAGTTGGGAGGACTCCTCCTCCCTTGGCCGGCCCCTCCACCTATATAAGGAGGCGGGGCTCCTCCTAGCACACACAAGTACCTCTCCTCAAACCCTAGCTTGGCGCCTACCACCATAGCCGCCGCCGCCCCCTAGGGTTTTGCCCTAGCCGCCGACTTGGGGTGCCCCAAACCCTATCCGCCGGCTCTAGCACCCCCTCCTTGGTGTATCTAAAACCTAGATCGCCGAGGAGCTCTCTCATAATCCACCATACTCGCTCCGGCTTAAGGCTCACGAGATCTCCTCTACTTCCTGTACCACGCCAGTTGTCTTTGGAATCGCGAGGAGAGTACTACAACCTCCGCCTTTCATGGAACAAGGGAGAGGAAGGTCTTCCGAAAATCGAACGTGTGACCGACTGCGGGAGCGCTGCCGAATGCAAGCCGGGAAGGATCGCTCACGATCTTGAGATCGGAAGAGTACGACTACATCACCCACAAGAATCCGCTCTCGTTAAACACTTTGGAATCTTCGAGGTAAGTTATTCCATCGACTCGTTGCTACAATCTAGTAGATAGATCTTGGCTTGTTTGTTTGTATGTGATAGAAAATTTTGTTTTCCATGCTACGAAACCCTACGGGTATCGAGCCGTGTCTATATGTAGATCTGTTGCGCAGTAGAACACAATGGTCATTGTGGGCGTTGATGCTTTATTGTCGATTGCTTCTTGTGTACTTTGCATCTTGCGGTATGTTGGGATGAAGCGGCCGGGCTAACCTTACATGACATCGTTCATGAGACTTGCTCCACGCCGACATGCAACTTGTATTGCATAAGTGGCTTTATGGTGCCTCGCTTCCTAGCATAGTTAAGATCCAATTTACAACGGGTGATTAACAATACTAGTATCAATGTTGTGGTTCATGTTCGTAAGTTAGAACGACACTTATTGAAAGCCCCAAACCACGTAAAACATGCAAAGAAAGTAGAGGCGTCTAACTTTGTTTTGCAGGGGTGTGCAGTGATGTGATATGGCCATGATTGTGATTATATTTGATGTATGCAATGTTCCTTATTGTAAGTTGGCAACCGGCAGGAGCCATATGGTTGTCTTTAATTTATGTTAAGACCCGCGTGTCTATTCAAAGTAGTTGTAATAGTTGAAGCCGGTGGACGACAACCATGGAGAAGCGTCATTGACCTTGATGCAATGCCGGTGATGATGGAGATCATGTTCGTGCTTGAAGATGGAGATCGGAAGCACAAAGAAGAAAGGTCATATCATATCACATATTATGAATTGCATGTGATTTTTATCCTTTATGCATCTTGTATTGCTTAGTAGACGACGATAGCATTATAAGATGATCCCTCATGCACATGAATTTCAAGTCATAAATTGTTCACCCTTAGTTAGCACCGTTGCTAAAGCTTGTTGTTTTGAAGCACCACGTGATGATCGGGTGTGTTAGATTCTGCAAGTGTATACAACGTGAGCAAGCCAGATTTGCTCATGCGGAAACTGAGGTTTGATCTTGACGAGCCTAGCATGTACAGACATGGTCTTGGAACACGGATCACCGAAAGGTAAAGCATGAATCATATAGTAGATATGATGAACATGTCGATTGTTCGCCATTGAAACTATATCAACTCTCGTGATGATCGGTGTTGATGTAGTGGATTTGGTTCGTGTGATCACTAAAACAATGTGAGGGTTGTTGTTTTGAGTGGGAGTTCACCTAGATTAACTTTATTATTAATTTGAACTCAATTTGTCATAAACTTAGTCTAAACTATTGCAAATATGTTGTAGATCAATGGAAGCCCCTACCATCAATTTTAATGTGTTCCTAGAGAAAGAAAAGTTGAAAAACAACAGAAGCAACTTCGCGGATTGGTTCCGCAATTTGAGGATTGTCCTCACAGCTGGTAATTTGACCTATGTCTTTGGATGCACATTGGGTGACCCACACCGTGATGCTTCCGATGAAGTAAAGAATGTTTACCTCGCCGGAAGAATCAAGACTCCATAGTTCGGTGCTACCTTGTATGGTTTGGAATCGGAGCTTCAGAAAAGGTTTGAGAATTCAGACCCATATGATATTGTCGAGGATCTCAAATTGATCTTTGAGACTCATGCGGCAATTGAAAGTTATGAGGCTTCTGAAAAGTTCTTTAACTGCAAGCTGGAAGAAGGCAGCTCCGTCAGTGTGCATGTGCTTAAGATGTCTGGGCACGCAAACAAACTTCAAAGCTTGGGTATAGTGATTCCTAATGCTTTGGGGATTTACCGTGTCCTCCAATCACTACCACCAAGTTACAAGAACTTTGTGATGAACTACAACATGCAGAACATGAACAAGCAGTTGCCAGAACTGTTTGCTATGTTAAAGTCTGCAAAAGTGGAGATCAAGAAAGAGCACCAAGTGTTGTTGGTCAATAAGACCACCAAATTCAAGAAAGGCAAGTCTAAGCAGAAGGGACACTTCAAGAAGGGTGGTAAGAAAGTTACCACGCCGGCGAATAAGACCAAGGCTGGACCTAAGCCTGATACTGAGTGTTTTTACTGCAAGGGAGAAGGTCACTGGAAGCGGAATTGCCCAAAGTACTTGGCGAGGAAAGGAGGGAGAGGGCGCGAGGCAGAGAGGATGGAGGGAGAGAGGAGAGGGGACGCACGCGTCGGGGTGGTTGAGGGAGGAAGAAGAGAGAGGGAGCGGGCGACAGGGCAGGTGGGCCGGAGGGGTGGGACCCAGGGGAAGGTAGCGGTGGGCCAGGCGGTTCAGGGAGAGGAGTGGGGAATGGGTCGGCGGTGGAGAGGTTTGACTGTGGGGTGGGTCTCAGGTGGGGCCCGGGGAGTGGGTGTGTTTGCTGTGGGTGAGGGTGTGTTTTGGGTGGCAGGTAGGGACGGGGACGGTGGGACCGGGGTGTAAGTGAGGTGGGTTAGTGGGCTGTGTGAAAAGAGAGAGGGGGAAAAAGTCTAGGATTGATGAGGTGGCAGGTGGGTAGGAATTGGGGGAGAGGTGAGGTGGCGAATGTGAGAGGTGGGTAGGATAGATTTGGGTGGGAATAGGATTTAGGTGGGCTGGTTAGGTGGACCGTTTTAATCTGGGGTGGTCGTCAGGTCGAATCGCCCGCTCGACCGCCTCACAAAAATAATTAAATATTTTATTTGTTTCGAACAGACTTTTGCAACCCGATAGCAAACAAAACAAAATAATCCGGTGACCCGGGTTTTGCGTTTGAACAAAGACGGGGCGTTTAGAAAACACAAACAGGTTTTTCCGAAATAGTTTTATGCAAGCAAATGCAAGATGATGACGATGCTCAAATGCAATGTGGCATGATGACATGAGCATGCGGTCATGATGATGCAATGCACAAAATCAACGCGATTTTCTAGTAGTGGTTTTTTGCGGGATGCCACAATTCGACACCACTAACAATGGATCTCGCCCTCGAGATCCGCCTCATGGTACTGGAAGGAAAGGTCGGCGATCTGGGTCTTCTCGCTTCGTGTAGTTCCTCGCGACACCACTAACAAGAGGTCGTTGTCCGTGATCGTCGAGGGAACACTCCGGGAACAAAAGGTCAAAGGTAGAGGCATCAACAAATAAAGCCACCTCTAGCTTCCGTGGACGGAGTAAAATTGCTGGATCCACTGATTCGATGTACAAGAGCGAATGATAAGAGTAGTCGGATGGTGATCAGTCCATCACGCACCCAAACTATTACTCTGCATACGAATAGGCGGATTATGCAACCAACTCTCGGAATCAGACTGAAGATCTCGACAAGCGAGGTTCGGAAACAAGGAGTGATGCAGACTCTGCATCGGATCGGGCGTAGATGATGTCGTCGCGTCGGAAAAACACTGGAAGGCACAAACAAGGAACAAAGAATGGTACCACAGTAGACGTATTCCTCAGATAGCATGAAGACCGGATGGTAGAACATCGTTATCAAAGGAGGAAGCGAAACCCTGAAGGTACGACGGAACCCAACCACGAGAAATCCTGGACTCGGAGAGAGAGAGGAGAGCGGATTCAAAACACGCAGAGGTAAGAGGAGAGCAGCAGAGGGGTAAGGAGTAAAATCAGACCTAATCAGAACTATCTAACCGATTTTGCAAAAATAGTTTTGACACTCTACTTCGGCCGTTAGCTAAGGTTATCCTACAGGCTGGACTTGTGGGGTATCGCAATTGCTGAGCTCTGATACCACTCTGTAACACCCTCAGAATCGACCCTATGCAAGTTTCAGCGATTTCCGCCAAACCCGCATAGAAACGATTCAAAGGTGCCCACCAGGCACTTTCGTGCGGGTGGAAAACGAAGTAATAACATTACACAACAGTCCTCGATGGGACCCACAGAACAAATATATACACAATAGCGACTCAATGAGTCAAGATTACAGATATACAGAACAAAGATCCAAATCACCTTGAAAACGATAGAGCGTCCAGTTACGTACAAGATGCAAATGGGGGCTAAGAGCCCTGAAGAATAACCAATGGCGTCCATAACCCTGCCCAGGCCAAGCCGGAAGGGTAACCCTGCTAACGACGTCGATCTCAGAACCTGCTTAAACAAAAGGGGTGCCGGCAAAGGGCAAAGGAAAAAGAGGAGCGTCAGTACTGAGGCCAGTACACGGCGAGGCTAGAATTCGGCGGTCCTCGCCTACATAGGTATGGTGGATCAAGCGGCGCGCAAAGATGCACTAAACAACCTATAGAGACTCGGTATAACCGACGGCTAAGAGAGGGGTAAGAAAGACCTATCCGAACCGTGATCGATACTAACACCAAACAATCCCATCCTGGTATTCCCCCTCGAGACCAATCGAGGAAGTCAACCGAGGAACTCACACAGTTGGCAGTTTTATTTATTCAATTATCGTTGCAGCAATTACTAGTCAGGTTTAGATAATCATCCTGATGAAGTAAGCAGTGGGCACTTTGAGTTAACCATTCCGTGATAGTTGCAACACTTACTAGTCAGATACAATTAGCATGAGATATCCCAAAACCCAGCAGTTGTTGGTACTTTTATTCAGCCATTCCGTTATAGTTGCAATACTTACTAGTCAGGTACAATGGTCGCAAACGACAACCCAAGCAAACAATTGTTGGCAGATGTATTTAGCCATTCCATTATTGTGAAGCTGATTACTAGTCATTATAAAGTCAAATTTATAGCACTACTTTAGTTATAGTTGTCTATGATCGAGATACTGTGCTCCAAGTCGTCCATAACCGCGGACACGGCTTTCAGAAAGTTTTACCCGGCAGGGGTGCACCAATAGCAACACACACTCGATCAACCTTGGAAAAACCAAATCAAAACCCAACGAGGCCTTCACGACAAAGCAATCACAGGATTCAGAAATATTCCAGGGGGCCACCCCTTGGAGTACACCCGCAACGAAGTTAGCTGACTTCGAGACGGACCCGAGGTTTGTGGGGCCGGTAAGCGATCGGGAACCCAAACTGGGCTTGTCGATACCGCGTAAGCGGGTCACGATCCTAACAGACAGTGTGCTCCTCGCACAATCGTAAATAAAGCAGTAAAGCATGGCATAAGTACAGGATAGTAAATAAAACCTCAAACTAGTTTGTGGCCCCAAGAAATAAGAATGAATCAAGCTCTGGCTCAGGGGGGTCCCATAATCCTCCCAGATGTGGATAGCGCGAAAATTCAAGGAACAGGTATCAAGCACTCGGGGTCCTACGGGACACAAGTGGGCGGTCGGAAACCAAATATTATCTATCACCCACCGATGCCTCTGCTTACTTACTCCAATTTTAGTTGTTAAACAGTAATAAAGTGCACGGTAATGAAAGTCATGATCAACTCCAACATCAACATGCGGCAATACACCAACAACTGTGGCACTGGACGCCACGCAACAGCACTTGAGCAAGCGACTACGACGCGCAAGTCCAACTATCTACCAAACAACAGTTAATAGGATGTGGCCAAGGCAATATAAGGCTGCAAGGGATATCACGGGTACGAAAACTAGAGCATCGTAGCACAGATAGCAATAGAACAACAGGAGGGAATAAATACTATAAAAGTAAGATAGGTAGAAAGGGGAAGATGCTCGCCTGGAAAACATTGTCGAAGGTTCGACCGAAGATCGGGGCGAAGCTCACATCAACTCAATGGCCTTATCCGTGAAGAAGCAAAACACTAGAATAAACACCGGATGCAATATTCAATACTACAGCAAAAGATCGGGCATGATGCATCTATGATGTATGGCATGGCAAAGATGCGATGCAATTAGGCAATATTAAGCGGAACCGGGGTCCTGACAGTTAATTAGATGGTTCATGTTGTTTAGCTACCCCGCAATTAAATGTTGTTTTAACAAGGCAAGATATGACAACGGTTCGATGCACAAATTTAAATGAGGCCAATATAAGACTAGATTTGCCCGCATATGGGCCCCATATTTAATTATGAGGTGAATCGGCATAAGGCCCCCAAACCACACAAATATGCATGCGAGTATGACAATTTAATATGCAACAAGTTGGATTATATTATAAAATAGGGTTTCAGGAAGGGGTTCACACATTAGGGTTCGGCGATCTTGGGGTTCCGGGGGTTCGGGGTCCAGGGTTTGACGGAATCGTTCTCGGATAACAGAGGTAGGTCTTGCATTCCGGGAAGAAGTACTTGGTGGTCTTCGGCTCCACCCAAGTCGGTGCCGATCTTGTCGCATCCGGGTTCTCCGGGTCATGTCGACGGTCATGGCGTTCGGGATGAAGTACTCGGCGTCCTCGAGGGAGTACTTGGCGTTCCGGAATGAAGAACTTGGCGTTAGGCGGTAGATCTTGTCGGTTCCACCCCGAAGGCCTGGTTGCTCCGCGGCGTAGATCTTGGGGGGTTTTCGGGTTTTCCACGGGTTCGGGCTTCGGAATCTTCCATCAGGTCGGGGATCTTGGTGTTCCCTGTGGCAGTCTTGGCATTCGTGAAGAGGGTCCCCGGATCGGAGGACTTGGCCTCCGTGGAGAATTCCTTGTCGATCTGCGGCGACGATATGGGGTTCGTTCTTGGGTTGTCGGTGGTGAACTCTTATGGGCCCAAACAAACATCGGTATGGCACAGACGCACAAATGCATCTGACGGGAGCAGACAGAGAACAGAGGACGACGCGGGCCAACGACCCGGTTGAGCAGCGAGAGGGCGGAAGGCACACTCACGGCGGCGGGCCAGGGTGGCGCTAGCAGGGCCATGGTCGGCGACGGCTGCACGAGACAAGCGGCGGAGGTGCAGCGGGCGGTGGCAGAGATGGAGGCCGGCGGCAGCCTGAGGAGAGGAGGGCGAGGGCGCGGCGGCGCTGGCTGATGTAGACGGAAGCGGCGGCGGTCCGTGGCTTCGGGCAGAAAAGCGGCGGAGAGGAGCAGCGCCGGGCTCGGAGGTCGCGCAGGCGGAGGGAGCGGCGGCGGTCTCGGCTCGGGCGGAGCGCGAGCGGAGGCGGGCGGAGGATGGGGAGGAGCGGTCGCGGCGCATCGATGGCGGAAGCGGCAGGCGGGGCGACGACCGGCGGGGGGGCAGACGCGGGACGTGGGGGCGCGGCGGAGGACGTGGAGGAGGCAGCAGAAGGGGAGCGCCTGGAGGAGGATTTGCGGCTCAGCGGGGTCGGGCGAGGCGAGGGAGCCAGCGGCCATGGCGGGAGAGGGGTTGAGGTCGGCGAGGAAAGGAGGGAGAGGGCGCGAGGCAGAGAGGAGGGAGGGAGAGAGGAGAGGGGACGCACGCGTCGGGGTGGTTGAGGGAGGAAGAAGAGAGAGGGAGCGGGCGACGGGGCAGGTGGGCCGGAGGAGTGGGACCCAGGGGCAGGTAGCGGTGGGCCAGGCGGTTCAGGGAGAGGAGTGGGTAATGGGTCGACGGTGGAGAGGTTTGACCAGGGGGAGGTGGGTCTGCGGGTGGGGCCCGGGGAGTGGGTGTGTTTGCTGTGGGTGAGGGTGTGTTTTGGGTGGCAGGTAGGGACGGGGACGGTGGGACCGGGGTGTAAGTGAGGTGGTTTAGGAGTGGGCTGTGTGAAAAAGAGAGAGAAGGGGGGAAAAGTCTAGGATTGATGAGGTGGCGGGGTGGGTAGGAATTGGGGGAGAGGGTGAGGTGGCGAGCTGTGAGAGGTGGGTAGGATAGATTTGGGTGGGAATAGGATTTAGGGTGGGCTGGTTAGGTGGACCGTTTTAATACCGGGGGTGGTCGTCTGGGTCGCATCGGCCTGTTCGACTGCCCCCAAAAAAAAATTAAATATTTTATTTGTTTCGAACAGACTTTTGCAACCCGATAGCAAACAAAATAAAATAATCCGGTGACCCGGGTTTTGCGTTTGAACAAAGACGGGGCGTTTAGAAAACACAAACAGGTTTTTCCGAAATAGTTTTATGCAAGCAAATGCAAGATGATGACGATGCTCAAATGCAATGTGGCATGATGACATGAGCATGCGGTCATGATGATGCAATGCACAAAATCAACGCGATTTTCTAGTAGTGGTTTTTTGCGGGATGCCACAACATTATATCGGGATCTTGTTTATTGCGAGACGGTTACTTGTTTAAGTCCGAGAATAATGGTTGTTCGATTTATATGAGTAATATGTTTTATGCACATGCACCTTTGATAGATGGTCTATTCTTATTGAATCTCGATAGTGGAAATACACATATCAACAACATTGAGGCTAAACGTTTGAAATCAAGCGATAATTCTACCTATATGTGGCACTGTCGTCTTGGTCACATTGGAGTGAAGCGTATGAAGATACTCCATTCCGATGGACTTCTTGAATCACTTGATTTCGAATCACTTGATAGATGCGAAGCATGTCTGATGGGTAAAATGACTAAGACTCTATTTTCTGGTATGATGGAGCGAGCTACGGACTTGTTAGAAATCATAGATACCGATGTGTGTGGTCCAATGAGTGTAGCATCGCGCGGTGGTTATCGTTATGTTCTTACCTTCACAGATGATTTGAGTAGATATGGGTATATCTATTTCATGAAACATAAGTCCGAAACTTTTGAGAAGTTTAAGGAGTTTCAAAGTGAGGTAGAGAATCAACGTAACAAGAAGATTAAATTTCTACGTTCTGATCATGGAGGTGAATATCTAAGTTACGAGTTTGGCGAGCATTTGAAGAAATGCGGAATACTTTCACAGTTGACACCGCCGGGAACACCACAGCGTAATGGTGTGTCCGAACGTCGTAATCGAACTCTCTTAGATATGGTTCGTTCTATGATGTCACTTACAGATTTACCGCTATCATTTTGGGGTTATGCATTAGAAACAGCCGCATTCACTTTAAATAGGGCACCGTCTAAATCCGTTGAAACGACACCGTATGAATTATGGTTTGGGAAGAAACCTAAATTGTCGTTCCTTAAAGTTTGGGTTGCGAAGCCTATGTAAAGAAGTTACAGCCGGACAAGCTTGAACCCAAAGCGGAATAATGCGTCTTCATAGGATACCCAAAGGAAACTATTGGGTATACCTTCTATCATAGATCCGAAGGAAAAATCTTCGTTGCCAAGAATGGATCCTTTCTAGAGAAGGAATTTCTCTCGAAAGAAGTGACTGGAAGGAAAGTAGAACTCGACGAGGTTGTCGAACCTTCACTCGAAATTGCGAGTAGCGCAAAGACCGAAGAAGTTCTGTGGTGCTGCACCAATTAGAGAGGAAGCTAATGATGATGATCATGAAACTTGGTTGAAGTTGCTCTGAGCCTCGGAGGTCAACGAGAACTCGTACCACTCCAGATTGGTATGATCCCGTTATGAGTGTCATGTTGGTGGACAACACCGATGACCTGAGACATATGAGGAAGCAATGATGAGCCCAGATTCCAATAAATGGCAAGAAGCCATGAAATCCGAGATTGGATCCATGTACGAAAACCAAGTATGGACTTTGGTGGACTTCTGGATGGCGGAAGGCAATCGAGAACAAATGGATCTTCAAGAAGAAAAGCAGATGTTGATGGTAATGTTATCATCTATAAAGCTCGACTTGTCGCCAAAGGGTTTCGACAAATTCAAGGAGTTGACTACGATGAGACTTTCTCACCGATGCAAAGCTAAAGTCTGTGAGGATTATGTTAGTAATGTGCATATTATGATTATGAAATATGGCAGATGGATGTCAAAACAGCATTCCTCAATGGAGATATTGATGAAGAGTTGTATATGATGCAACCCAAAGGTTTTTAGATCCTAAAGATGCTAACAAGGTATGCAAACTTCAACGGTCCATTTATGGATTGAAGCAAGCATCCCGAAGTTGGAATCAACGTTTTGATAAGGTGATCAAAAGTTTTGGTTTTATACAAACTTATGGAGAAGCTTGTATTTACAAGAAAGTGAGTGGGAGCTCTGTAGCATTCTTAATACTATATGTGGATGACATATTATTGATTGGGAATGATGTAGACCTTCTTAATAGTGTCAAGGAATATTTGAATAATAGTTTTTCAATGAAGGATCTTGGCGAAGCAGCTTACATATTAGGCATAAAGATTTATAGAGATAGATCGAAACGCCAAATATCATTGTCATAGAGTACATATTTGGACAAAGTTCTAAAGAGATTTGGAATGGAAGATAGCAAGAAAGGGTTCTTGCCCATGTTTCCCAATACGACCTTGAGTAAAACTCAAAGTCCGACATCGGCAGAAGATAGATAAAGGATGAGTAAGACTCCCTATGCCTCAGCCATAGGATCTCTAATGTATGCCATGCTATGTACTAGACCCGACATTGCATATGCTATTAGTTTGACTAGCAGATATCAAAGTGATCCAGGAGTGGATCATTGAACAGCGGTCAAAAACATCCTTAAGTACTTGAGAAGAACTAAGGATATGGTTCTTTCTTATGGAGGTGATGAACAGCTCGTTGTTAATGGTAACACCGATGCTAGTTGGAACACCGATCCGAATGATTCTAAATCACAATCTGGATACGTATTTATTTTGAATGGTGCAGCAGTTAGCTGGAGGAGTGCAAAGAAAAGCGTTGTGGCGAGATCTTCAACTGAATCGGAATACATGGCTGCTTCAGAGGCTTCACAAGAAGCGATATGGATGAAAGAGTTCATTACAGAGTTGGGCGTGGTTCCTAGTGCGCTGGACCCAATGTCTATCTACTGTGATAACATGGGCGCCATAGCCAATGCGCAAGAACCGAGGTCACACAAGAAGCTGAAGCACATCAAGCTACATTTTCACGCTATTCGAGAACATATCCAAGATGGGGATATAAAGATTTGCAAAGTACACACAGATCTGAATGTGGCGGATCCGTTGACTAAACCTCTCCCGAGGGCAAAACATGACCAGCACCAAACTGCCATGGGTGTTCGCTATATTACCATGTAATCTAGATTAGATGACTCTAGTGCAAGTGGGAGACTGTTGGAGATATGCCCTAGAGGCAATAATAAATGTAGTTATTATTATATCTTTGTGTTTATGATAAATGTTTGCATTCATGCTATAATAGTATTAACAAGGAAACATTAATACTTGTGTGGTTTGTAAACTCAATTTGAAGTCCCTAGTAAAGCCTCTATACATCACTAGCCTGTTGGTTGATAAATGATTATGGTTTCCCTATCATGAACATTGAGATGTTATCAACAACAAGATCATATCATTAGGAGAATGATATGGTGGACATACTCCTATAGATAAGCGTAGCATAAAGATCAAGTCATTTTAATAGTTCAATTGCTATATGCTTTCTGATACATAGTAACCTAATTCCTTCGACCATGAGATCATGCATATCACCTTTACCGGATGGATGCTTTGATGACATCAAACACCACACCGTAATTGGGTGGCTATAGAGGTGGCATTGAGTGTTCGGAAAGTATTGGTTGAAACACATGGATCAAGAGTGGGATTTGTCCATCCATATGACGGATAGATATACTCTGGGCCCTCTTGGTGGAATGTCATCCAATTATCTTGCAAGCATGTGACTGGCTCACAGGGGATCACATATCATGGGAACTAGAAAAGAGTACTTATCGGTAACGAGGTTGAACTAGGTATGCAGAGATACCGACGATCATAACCTCGGATAAGTAAACTATCATGAGACAAAGGGAAATTGGTATAGTATGTAAGTGGTTCATTCGATCGCAAAGTAATCGTAGAAATATGTGGGAGCCATATGAATTTCCAGATTCCTCTATTGGTTATTGTTCGGAGAAGTGTCTCGATCATGTCCGCATAATTCACGAACCGTAGGGAGACACACTTAAGGATTCGACGTTGTTTGAGTAGTTATGGAATGAATGAGAAAGAGACCGAATGTTGTTCGGAGTCTCGGATGGGATCCGGGATATCACGAGGAGATCCGGAATGGTCCGGAGAATAAGATTCATATAAGGAAAGTCCCGTTTAGGAGTTGGGGAATGGTTCCAGTGTTTTCATCGGGAATGTTCTAGAAGGTTCCGGAATGTCCGGCACTCCGGAGGGGAAGGGGTACATGAATGTGTCATTGTAAGTTGGAATGATTTCATCATGTACTAAGTGTCTTCGCTGTCCAAAATAAAGGGTTTATTCAAATCCTAAATTGAAAAGTCAAACGGCTAGTTTGAAAGTCAAACGGCAAGTTTTGGAAAGAGGAAAAGAGGAGGAAGGTGAAACCGAGTTGGGGAGGGAGTCCTCCTCCCCAAGCCGGCGCACCACCCAAGCCGAGTTGGGGAGGGACTCCCCTCCCTCCCCTTGGCCGGCCGGCCCCTCCACCTATATAAGGAGGCGGTCTCCTCTACCTGCACACGTACCTCTCCTCAAACCCTAGCTTGGCGCCTACCACCATAGCCGCCGCCCCCTAGGGTTTTGCCCTAGCCGCCGACTTGGGGTGCCCCAAACCCTAGCCGCCGGCTCTAGAACCCCCTCCTTGGTGTATCTAAAACCTAGATCGCCGAGGAGCTCTCTCATACTCCACCATACTCGCTCCGGCTTAAGACGAAGCCCTGCGAGATCTCCCCTCTACTCCCGGTACCACGCCGTTGTGCTGCCGGAATCGCGAGGAGAGTACTACAACCTCCATTTTCTTTGGAACAAGGAGAGGAAGGTCTTCGTCGAGCGTGTGTTGGGAGGCGCTCTTGGAGCATAGCGCGGAAGGATCGTCTACGCGATCTTGAGATCGAGAAGAGTACGACTACATCACCCACGAGAATCCGCTCTCGTTAAACACTTTGGAATCTTCGAGGGTAAGTTATTCCATCGACTCGTTGCTACAATCTAGTAGATAGATCTTTGCTTGTTTGTTTGTATGCGATAGAAAAATTTTGTTTTCCATGCTACGAAACCCTACACTAACTTCTTGCGCAAAAATAGCGCAACCATCCAGAATCCAACTATTTGTTATTTTCATACTTTCTTAATGAATTCTATTTTTGGGAAAGGAGATGTCGGGGCAATGACCGGCCCTGAAATGAGCGTGATCCATATGGCCCCGCACCCCGAGATGGAGCACAAGGTAAACTTGGGTGCTCTGCTCATCCAGCATTTTCGCTGCCAACAAGCAGCTTCCACTAGGGACATCCTCTATGAAATTTTGGTCACACAGATTGCCTACACAAGTGGTTTTGTCGTGCCACGGGAAAGATTCATGGCTGGCAGTAAGACGCTGGATGATATTCACATGGCTAGCACCAAATTCATGGGGGTCTATAGACCCCAACGCTCCCTTCGTGCTTATCAGTTTTATTTTGATCCTAACGGTGAACTCCACCAAGTTTAGCTTCCTCTTGTCCAAGCTTTTGGTTTGCCAGGTAAACAAAGCTGGGTCCTCACAGAGGAGGAGTTCCAGCAGGAACTGATCTTCTTAGGAAGGATTACACCACCAGGAGGTCATCCCAACTAGGAAAATGCAACAGCTGGCCAACAACAACAAGGCAAAGAAGGAGAGGATTGAAATGTGGAGGCTAGGACGAATATGGCCAGCAACACCACCACAATCAGCCTTTCCCTCAGCACCATCAAGGTATGCCTTCACCACAGCCGGGATTCGACTATGTCCCGAGGAGTGACTTTATCCAGGTGGTACATCACATCGACAACATTGAAAACATATTGTAAGATGCGAATGCCAACATAGTAGATCTCACTTAGAACTTCACTTCTTTTATGACTGATTTTTCAAGCCACTGTCTGAACTTCCCATACCTGCAGCGGCCACCTGGTGATGGTGGCAACTATTGATTCATAGAGGCCAAGATCCTAAGCTTGGGGAGGATGAACTCCTCCCACTTTTTGCATTCATATTTTTCATTTTTATTTTTATTTATTTTATTTTCCATCTCGATGCATGTTTACTTTCAGTTTTGCATTGATATAAAAACATTATTTTAAGACTAGCTTTTATCTTCACTTGTGCAAATTTCTCTCTGCTCTTGTTGATTTTTATGCAGGTTACTCGTTTCTAGTGACTCAACTATAAAGATGAACACGATGAGTCAGCTCAAGCAAGGGGAAAGCAAGCAAGAGGAGGTATTACATTTTTGTTCTCCCTCTTCCTATAAGTTTAATTCATGAACATTTTATGTTTGTTTGGTTGCACTTGAGTTCTACTCTGCGCATAACTAGTTATCTTTTAAGGCTTGAGCTCAAAAGTTTTTGAAACTACTTTGATTAAGACTTGCAAAAACTGGTATTAGTTTGAAAATCAACCATTTGGATTAAAATCCAGAAATTTTGAGAACAAGAAAAAGTGTCTATCGACAACTTTGGTCCCATGTTTTTGTCTTAAGGGCTTAATCTTAGTAGTACTCAACCCCACATACTGATCACTGACCTGATGACACCTTCTGAAAGAGAATTGTTTGATGGAATGAACTTTTATGGTGGGAGAGGGAGATGCTAAAACCTATTTTATCCTGCTGAAAAATAGAGAGAGGAAACAATTCTATGTTTCTCATACACACCTTTGGGATGCTAACAACTCCGCTGGACTATGAACAATCTATGGTATAACCCTGGATTTTGGCTATGAGTTGATGACATGAGTGGCATATGTGTCGCTATATGGGAAAAAAGTATTAGCACTCTCAAAGATTGTGTATGCATTTTATAAAAAGCAAACGATCATTGATCCTTGAAAGAGGAAGAAAAAATAGAAAGAAGATATGAGCTAAAAAACATTCTATACATTGCTAGAGCGTTGGCATCACCTCACCACCTAAAATGAATAATTAGGGTTCTTTAAAGGCAAGGAAAAGAAGAGGTGTTTGGTAGCCGCGATTATCGAAGTGGGTGTTAATGAAAAATCTCTAAGATTATCCTTCTTTTGGCATCTACTTGTGCACCCTTAAATTTGACACAAGTGACCTCGCTTAAAACATTTTTACTCACATAATAAGAGAGGCGTTGAAGAAAAATTGATCTACAATCCCAACCAAATTTTTGACAATCTCATTTGGGTCTTTAATAATTATTAGCTATCAAGTTATTTGCGTCAAGGGATTGAACTTAAGTACAGCTATTCAGATATATTATGCTCATGATCAAGGTTGCGGGATTTTAGACAACCGAATATGATACAACCTCGAAATTGTAAGCCTTTTTTCCTTGATTCAATTCCTGGCTATTTTTCATTATAGCTTAGTCACTCGAGGGTGAGTAACAGCTAAGCTTGGGGAATTTTATAGCTCCAAATTTCATCACTTTTTACTATTGAGTTTCCCCTTATTCATTGTTGGATTTCGCTGAAGATTACCCTTTCCACTAATGTCAATGTCGCAATCAGCGAATCCTTGGTTTCTTGTGATGGTTTTCAGGTAATAAACATTTATTGAAGATCTAATGGCATTTATGAGCTAATTACACCTAAAAGAAAATCCCTAATTGGATCCCCTCTCATTGGAGGTGTACAGAACGTGTAACGACCAGTGGTATGGTTGGGACGCGCCCGTACCGTCCGCCCATACTACATGCCAGCGGCTTCCTTATATCAATAGAAGCAACTTTCGTAAAGAAGGGGGGACGAAAAATAGAACACAGTCGCCGCAAAACTCATCAGAAGGAAGAGATCAGATCTAGAAGAGGAGAAGAACATTCCCTCGTTCCTCGACGATCTCCACATCTTCAAAACACACTCCATCATCATCCCGATCATCATCTAGAGAGAGAGAGATATTTGCAATTGTAAGATTAGGTTTTGATACTTTTATCTACCTTTGGTTTGTATTTGATTTGATCTTCAAGTACTATTGTGGTTTGCTACGATAATTTTGAGATGATTTCCATTTGCAATACAATTATGCCTTTGATTTGTCTTCCTCTCATGTCTGAGTAAATCCTCATAGGTGTGGGAGATATAGGGAATTGGTGAGATGTGTCGTGCCTCCTTCATATCCATCCATTTGTGATTGTTGTAGTGATTATTAATTTGTGATATCTATTTTTGCCTAATGCTTGTTATCTAATTTAAGGCCTCGGGTAACATGATCTAAAGATATCATAGGTATGAACTTGTGTTCTAGCGAATCGGCGACCCCTGAGTGACGCAGCCGATATCAATGAGGAGCTAGCATCACCCAAGGACAACAAGGAACCATCAAGATCAAAGTTTTGATCTGGTCGCAAGACCTTAATTGATGTGCTGACCATTGTCGTGGTAACAGACAGACGAATCATTGGGACTAGCAAGAATTGTCCATGAGGACTTCTAGTCGGTATATGGGTTGTTTTCCTACTCACTTACAAATAATAAATGTCACAATTACTTATTCCACTTTATACATTTGGCACATTCACTATCACCATGAACCGTTTCTCTCCGAGCCTAACTTCTCATCTGCAGGAACTCCAAACTCATTTCCAACCTTTACTTTTATGCAATTTACTCCTTATTTACTTCCTATGCAAGTTTTCTCTATCTTTTACTAACCACTTTCCATCATAAGAAATTGCAGTTAATTCACTCAAGACTTGTGACACCTTGAGTGTGACAGAAATGCCACCTAAAAGCACTTGCCAAAACTCCTTGTTGGGATCGATATAAAAAATGGAATTAATACTTCCACGGAAACATTCTCTGACGAACTTGTGCACTTGCAGGCCATCACAACGTGATAGAAAATGCATCAAAGGAGATGGGTATGAGACCCACAATATGAGTTTTCCACAGTGGTAAACCACTCTATGTGATCGCAGATCCCGTGATATAGAATTGGGAGACAAGCCGTTGGTTAGCTGCGAGGAAAGTATCCCTACTTTAATAAACACCACTCCATGAAGATCCAATACTTTCCTATTCTGCACAGAAGGTTGATTTATTATCTTAATATGTTGTAAGTGGCTTATCTTAAGCAGATATGTCCTGCAAAACATCTTTTAAACAACACACCTATATGAGTTTGAATATTAAATGTCGCAGTCTATGAGAGTAGGGTTCTCTTTAATAAACTCATGAAATTCCATGGAGTATGACGCATAAGCTCCACACGCCGGTAAGTACCACGGTAGCCTAGTATCGGTCAAGACTTCGTGTGAAGCTAGGTTTGCAGTAAACTTGCAGTTCAAGGCATAGTCCATTATACAAGCTGCAACCTAGTATAACAAAAAGCTCTAGGTAAAAGTTCAACTTAACAGTCTCCACTACAGTACCGGTATATAAATATTGTTTTGGAATCAAAGGCGAACTTCATGTGCCTCTAGGATCTGGTGAGAGATTGTTGGAATTTTTCCCTAAATGTCCCAGTCCATTTATTATATGCCAATAAATTCCTGAAATACTAGAGACCCACTTGGCTCATTCATACAAGGAAAGAGGAGGGACAAAAGTTTAGTCCCACATTTCTAGTTGAGAGGAAGTTGAACCATCTTATAAGATGATCTCTTCCATCACTTGTACGATCTTGAGAAGAGAAGACATATACATGGGCGCTCCTCCTCCTCCCTCGCCTCGCCATGCCTCGCCTCGTCATGATGCGCGGGCTGGGGGTTGCGGGAATCTCGCTGAGACGAGCTTTATTTTGCCACGCATGAATGGTATATGAAAAGTTGTACAGAAGATAAAATGTTTTGCTTGAGTGGAATTTTAATACGAGCTAAGTGGAAATGAATGCGAACTTAGTGGAGGTTGTCCGATTTTGGCTGTGGCATTTTCTCTTTAGCTTCCGTCTCTTTGTTTCATCTCCTACGCAGCATGTCTGCCTTCCCTCTGTGCCTATAAGAGAGAGAGAGAGAGAGGTCGCACCTCCTCTCAGATATACCAACGCACACCCCTTTGCGCCTGCAGTTCCAGAGCACTGCGCTACCTAGATCTTTCCCATCCCGTCTTGTGGCGTGCACCACGAGCTGGGACAGTAGGCCTCCGAGACCCCGCTGCTTCGAGCCCTGTACAGGAGAAGGATGATAAGGTTTTTGGGGAGCGCTATTGGCGTAACTATTGGCTTCATCATAGACTCCTTCACGGATAGCGGCAGCGCCGATGTCTTTCCCAATGACGACTTTTTCCCTGGCATCAACAAGCTCTTCCTCGACGACATGGCTGACGATGGTGCCAGTGCCAACACTGGAGGTTCCTCTACAGTGATGTACATCATCTTTCTCAACATTTTTCTGATCTTATCTCAAGTTCTTTGCCTTGCGATACTCTTGGGTATTTATCCTAATATTTATCTGCTAAATCAGATGATTAGTTTAATTTTTATTATTCTATTCATGTTTTATCTACCGTTTCTTATGGTTAATTCTCTTGGTAAATTGCTCTTTTACTCAACACGGCGAAGAGGAGAAATCTCATGGCGCAACGGAGGCCGCCGAAATCCGCCATCCTACCCTCAAACTCCATATAGGTAGCCGCCCTAAGGGAAATCCTATCTCTAATCCTATATCTACTATATACAGAGGGAGCCAGCCACCTGATCCATCTTCTCGCCAGTCTGCAGATCTATCGGAGAGAGAAGGAAGGGGGCGGCGATGGGGAACTGGATCGACTCTCAAGGAGTGTGGAAAGAACGAGAGGGAGTGGATTTATGGAGAAATCCTAACCAGCTCACTGCAACACTGAAATATTCAAAATCAGTTCAGTTTTTTGGTAGTTCGGCGGTACCACTCCGCAAAAACAGATGAGCATTAAGAAACAGTAAAACCGAGCTAGCTAGGAGCCACCACATCAATTTGACATTCCAATCCGTCGGATGGAGTTGCTGAGCGACCCAGATCTTCCGATCTTACCCACCAAACGTCTACGGGCATTTTCATCTCGCGAGCCTACTAACCACGTTTGGCAGATGTAAATGAGCTGCTACTCTGTAAACCTACCTAGGTGGCACGTGGTTCACCGGACCCTATTCGTGGCATGAGGGCTTCGATGGCCCGTTTTGTTTCCTCGACTGCTGATGATGCACTGTTCGTATAGAAGATGAAATCTGCGTAGAAGTGGGACGCTTCGTCTAATTGTCTCCTGGTCGCCAACTCGCCGAGAGCAACAACGCTTGCCACCACGAGATGTATGTCCGTGATAGGGAGCTTCGCATGTAACCGATCAACGACATGATCCACGAGAACAACGTCTAGTTGATTGAGGTCCCTCTCCTTTCCCCATCTCCCTCCAAAGATGGATGATCCACCCTCACCCATGAAACCCTAGCGATCAAGTGCACGCAATAGATCCTATTGTCAACGACAGCAAATTCGGACGGCGGGTGGTGTGCGCGTGCGGCGTCATCGGATTCAGATCGAGGTGAGTATGTTATATTATATTGTATTTTCTTGCATCTCCTACACATTTTTCGTTTGATTTTCCTTAAAAGAAACCCTGACATGATCATGGCGTATTTGTATGATGTCGGTTCCGCTCAGTAATTTAGGTCGGGGGGTACCTTGAGTGCTCGTGGTGCATGTACGTGTCACAAACGAACACTGCTACTCAAAACTAGGGTGCCAACTATCCATGATTCAGAGCTACAAAAGTATACAAGATTTGTTGAACATGATTAACTACAACACATATCTTGTTGGTTCGGTTTTGACGTGCGATGACAGCCTAGATGATTTCTGAAGCATATTCTGATCATAGCGGCATGAAGTATCAAGACATTTTTTTGCAGAAGTTTCATCACTAGGTAATGAGGGCTTTTATTTAAAAATTATCTTAATATCCTTCTGCTTATTTGTTTGGAAAAGAATGATGGCATAAGTTCATTTTATCATTTTGAAGCAACCTACAAAGACTAAGCCCGGCTACTGTCAGTGGTTTTTGTTCTAACTTCAATAACAAATACTTTGTGTTCAATCTTTGTTTAGCTCGCATGCAGAGTAAAGCGTGCAACTGATGATAGTAATAATAAAAGATGCAATAGCTATTTTCTGTCATTATTCATTTGTTTTATCTAGACAGCCAATTTAACATCTAAAATTGTTGTAGAATCCCGAGGAGGAAAAAAAAATAGATTGTAGGTGCAACAATGGGACAAAATTAAGAAATATTTCAAGAGCAATCTCGAGAAAACCAGTTGTGGTTCTCATTAAATCCTCCTGATGTATTAACAGTCCTGATTTTTCTCATATTGATCATTTATCTTTTTTCTGGTTTTGAACAGTTATTCCCCTCTCAGTGCAACATGCAGGGAAATTTGGTGGATTTGGTTTCGTATTTTTTTTCCTTCTATTTCATTGCATACAATTTTATCGGGACCCTTTGTAGCTACCTTGAGCATGCTGAGAGCAACTAAGTGACATTCATCATAGTTTTATGTTCTCAGCCTTTGAGA
Organism: Avena longiglumis; assembly: GCA_030063025.1. Classification (NCBI taxonomy): domain Eukaryota; kingdom Viridiplantae; phylum Streptophyta; class Magnoliopsida; order Poales; family Poaceae; genus Avena; species Avena longiglumis. The sequence continues at coordinate 173,633,828 of CP125973.1, forward strand.
ACAACCAGTCAGCGGTTAGTTTATCTTAGTATTCACCATGTGTTGCTATTTTTTTTTCCTTTCAATAGTGTTCATCTTTGTGCAGTGAAAATGTAGGTTAGCTCCGAAAGGCATGCCGGTGTGACATCATCGTCTCTAAAGGAGACAATCCTTTTATATACCTGCTCACCATATTATTGGTAATTTTTTCCTTCGTTGGCCATATCCCACGTTATTCAACTTGTCGCACTCTACATCATATAAGGACATTTTTTGTTAACACAAACGTTATGATACATTATATTTATTTACATGCTATTTTGTATTATATTTATTGTGCTGATGCTTTCAAAGTTTTCCCCCGCAAAAAAGAATCTGGTGTGTTGCTAGCAGAAATTATTTGAGACGTGATAACAACATTCTGTTATTGAACTTCAATTTTTTTAGACTGGTGTTTTGTACATGAATTATATCACTTTTGCAGCAATTACTTGGTGGTAATACTGATATTTTTGTGCAAGACTATTGGTGTAGCGATAACCTGATATAGAGATGAAGAAAATAGTATAAAGGGAAATGAGTGACATTGAACCATAGCTCCTTTTCTGTATTTTGTGGTGTTGGATTGGATTTTTCTAATCTTTGTTAGCTAATAAATCATATTTCTTTCTGTGAAATACTTTCAATGCAGTACACAATAATGTATCTAAATTCTATTATCTTACTTATGAATTGGAAACTCTGAAACTTCCTACAACAAGACCCTGGATTGGACTAAACTGTGCATATTCTTGTCCCGTAAACATTTTTTAGCAAACTACCACGCAATTTGTATAAGTTAATAGAACGGTTCGTATCCAAGGTATGTGAACTTTTGCGAGAAAATTCATGGCGATGTCTAGAACAAAACTACGATGTGCTTACTTGATTATTTTCCTATATAATCTTGCTTTCATATTTTAGTTTGTGGATATATGAATTTTATAACTTTGTTTCTCACAAAAATCATTTTAGTATACCCTTTACGATCAAGTGAGCTTTCCAGAGAGGAATTTAGGTCTATCCGTCTCTGTGGCATTAATTTTGTGTTGCTTTGTCCTCACATAAGGGGTTGTTATAGATGACACGTGAAATAAGTCAGGCTACTAATATATATACTCTCTTCGTATCAAAATATATGTCGCACATTTGTCTAAATCTGGATATATCTAGACACTATTTAGTATATATATAATCCAATTTAGACAAATTTTTGACATCTATTTTAAGACGGAGAGAGTATCCTTTAGTCTACTGAAATAAATGCATCATGATCCGGATAGTATTCTATGATTAACTCGTTACTCCAAGGTCTAACAATCAACGGAAGTTGCTTTAAGTGGAGAATGCATATTATTGTCAGGTCGTCCATATGATAGTTCTGGGTTAATTTTTATTTCTCAAATCGTCAATTCTGTATTTTCTCTCAAGCCTATCGTTAGTCTCGACGGAACATATGATTATGATCGTATTGTTTGTTGTGTTAGATCTTAGAATGTTGGATATTATTTTTTCAGAGGTAAAAAACAATAATATTTCATTGAGGTTCTCGAGGAAATATATGTCATGGTTTTTGCTGCTACATGTTTCATGGTAAATATGCTAAGCTTAAAATGGAAGTCTATATGCCACTTTTAGAGTTTCACCATCATAGTTTCTTCGTTAAATATCCTTGCATGTTTAATTGTGTTTGATTTCAACTTTCATGTTGTTCAAACTTTGGATGCAAATTAGAAATGTTATAACTGATCCAGAGAGGAGCTCTCTCGAGCCATTAGCGTCTGGAGCCATCCATTTTACGATCTATGCATTCCTGATCCCCTCTGCGCCCAATGTCCTAGGGGATGTAAATGTCCGTACAATAATAAGAACCTAATGAATTTTACCATATTTTATTATAGTTCATTAGTTACTTTTATATATGGTTTGTTTTCATAAGATGGATGGACGCAGCAACACATGCCTTTATGGTCTAGTGGGAGTATAAAATAGGTTTTTTCCTTCTAACTACCATGTCAACACTCTTACTCTCTTAGCATCTCCAGCCGCGTCCTTGAGATGGCGTTCAAAAAAAAGGATCAAGCGGCTAGGGCGCAAATTGATTATACTTTTGCACACGTAGTAAATAAGTTTGAACACTATACAAATTAAGTTTTACAACAACAGAAATATAATGTTTAATACAATTCTTGTGTCAGAAAATCCTTTGGAGTATATGTTGCATCATCGGTGAAAAAGTATGTGTATAGCTGGTATGAACCCACATCCTCTGCCTTGGATTGTTTTCCTGAAGACAAGCTAGAACCATCAGCTGATTGTCAGCGTCCTCAGCAGCTTCCTCCTCCAGGAATGCATGGATCATCATCTTGTCGTGGTTGTACATGTCTACAAGTCAACTAACCAGAAAGTCGTCGATCAAACGACCTGTGGCGAGATAGGAAAGAACTACCAAAAATGCAGCCTATTGAAGCAAACGGATGAACACCTTGCATGCACGACGGGTAAGTGAGGTGGCCGCCGCGTCGGTACTGGAGTCGACAGACACCTGCAGCGGAAAAACTACCAGATATGAGGGAGGGGGCGCTTTGGATGTCGACGCGGACAAACTATCGGCGTCAAAATGGGCGGTAGATGCGATTTGGGAGGGGTGGGAGGCGCTAAGTAAGGTAGGCGCATCGGGAAATTGAATGTGTCACTGGTAGGTGGCCCTGGCTAGCTCTCTCCTATATGGCATCGTTCGCAACTTGTGGCATGCGCGCCCGGATCCCTGTGGGCCGGGGATGGCCTCGAGGCATCGGAAAGAAGCAGCCTTTGGGGCACTAGGCTCGACGCGGTTTACCGTCCGACGCGTCCAATAGCCCACACCGTTTGGGGGACATGGTTGAAGATGTTCTTAATTTTTCGAACCATCTGGGAATTGTTGAAAATAAAATAGTGGACAATATCATAGACATAGTGTGTGCATGCTATTGAACCATTCTATCCAAAATGTTATGGCAATGTTACTTTGATTTTTTGTTTTGCGTGGTACAAATGCTTAAGGTAAATCGGTAGTTCACATGTTATTCCGAATACTGCGTTCCTGGTTCTTTTACTTTCGTGTTTTTTGTGAGCTTTCAAGGTAAATCAAAACAACATAGGGGTAAGTATATTCTATTGTCTTGAAGAATATTAGCGTTTCTCGTCTTGAGAACAAAATAGCATGGCCCGTGTCTATGCATTTTATTTTCTCTCAAGACATAAGCAGAAGTAGTACTACAAAAGGTGTAACGGTACCCACACGATTGTACATTGTAAAGGATCTTTATCTTGCACTGGCAGTAGTATATAAAAGGACGTCTAAGTGACTGACACGTAAAAGCAATACAATAGCATTTTTTTGTGCGATGCTCCACTTGCTTGGAAAGGGAAAGGAAAGAAAAACAAAGTGAGGTGCTGTGCGTCATTTTCTACTCTAGTCTCTGTTATACTTTTCCTAGTTTATATTAATAATCTTAATTTTATCTAGATTTATATGTATCTATTTAAGTATTTAAACTAGATACATTCGTATCTAACAACGTTGAAGCCGTTAATATGGATCGGAATGAGTACGCAAAATAAGATTGGAAATAAACCAGAAAGAACAAATCCATCGTCACCATGCTACATCTCATATTTCGAAGGCTCTACGACCATTTGATGTCCAAAGATCAGCTTCGATCAACGTTTTCCTCTATATTTTTCTTACAACTGCTAGGAATAACGGAAAATCCTTTTAATTTCCGAGCTCTAGTACTTTTTGCGTATTAAAAATAAAAATTGCATTTATAAGTTAAAAAATGAAATAAAATTATAAAAGTAGCTAATGATATATCCAACAAACGTGTAAAATCTTAATTTAAAATGTTTTGTATTCTAATCTACACAAAAATAGCAATGCATTGTTTTTTATTTGAAATCACTACATGCTCAGATCTACAATTTTGTTATTTTGGTGTGGCTCAAAATACACATTATTTCGAATTGAGAATTTGCATATTTGTGGTATACATCTTTAACCATATCCTGATTTTTTAGAATTTTTGAAACTCATAAATATAATTTTTTATTTTTTTAAGAAAACGAGATCACTGGTGCCCATGTGCATAAAATTCTACTCTAGGAATAACACATGCAGTGATGTACACCGACGCATACCACATACAATGACACACATTGGCTAGATTTGTGAATGGAGCATAAATCCGTGGATCTCACTAAATCCTCGAGAAGAAACCGGCGTACATGTAACAAATTATACATCGAGATTCACACACTTGGTGCTACCACAACTCCACCACCAAACACCGCAATCAACACTAAGGTGGCTTTTTGAAAGGACATCAATGTCGCCTATAAAGGGTGAATAGGTGTTTCAAAACTGTCATGCTTTTGACTTAACAAATGTGAAATAAAACTAATGGTTTGTTACCGAGCGCAATATATATGTTAGGCTCAAGCATGAGATCCAACAACTTATGCTACAAGACAAGCAACAATGTGACAACAAGATATATAAATTCAAAGACGAATATTATCGCAAAGTAAAGTGCATAATTAAGTAAGTAGCTCGCGTATAAAAATAACCTAGGCCCATGAAAATGATGATGTATCTCGTAGTCCACCTTTATGCCCCTCGTTATAGAGTTATCAAAGTGTAACTGTAAGTTGCCTTTGATTTCAAACAAGAGATTGTTTGTGAATGACAACAAACAGTGTTTAATGAGAACATGGTGTGGCACCAACAGTGGGTAAGTGGTGTAACACGATGAAACTGCAATAGAGCTAAAGTATTCTCAGGGAGTTCAATATATAGCGCTAGCATTTAGTAATAAATAAGATCAATATAATGTTTGTCTAATGTGTATTCTTGTGTATGGGCGGAGATCCCATTTGTAGGCGATCCCATTGGCCTCATACTTCTCGCCCCTCATAGCTACCCCTCGTCATCAGAGGCTAGCATGCATTATTACATAAGTGGTTAAGGGTCTCACCATGGCTATGGAAATTCGTTCTTTGGATTCTCCATGATCCCCCATTGATGTTTTGCTCTAGGAAAATAGTGTGATATGTCACATAACACCACAAAACCTCTAGAAATACCAATACAACCTCCTCCTTATCCCCAAAGGGTAAATTATTACACAGTCGATGGTCATGTAGCAATCAAAAAGAAGAGTTAAATACACAATTATACAAATAAGGAGACACGTATCTTTATTTCAATTTATAATAGTGCTAGGATTTCTCCATCTCCCTAAGAACAAATGAAACTACTCACTCATGGAGGAAATCAACATCATCATAGTAATATAAATGTAATATGAAGGTAATGATGAATACACATGTAAAATCACACTAGGGTTTGGAATACAACAATATGGACGAGGGAAATGGTGATGGTGATAGAGATGGTGTTAGTCATGATGAAGATCGATGCCCAAGTGACATGGGTATGACTTATCGGGTTCCCACAATTAGTATACCTGGTACTTACCTATGATACGTCCCATGAAGCCCAGCTAGAACCATGAGTCCTGGAAAGCACCCGAAGCCCATGAACCAGATGTGGGATCAAGATACATGCAAATCGACATAGCTATTGAGTCACGGTTCTACCTTGTACCGGACCTGAAATTAACTTTGAGACCTAGTCTCCTATATAAAGGCTGGGAGGAGCTGAGGGAGATACCACCTTAGCTTTTTGAAGGGAATATGCCCGAGAGGCAATAATAAAGTTGTTATTATTGTATTCCAAGTATATGATAGATGTTTATTTACATGCTATAATTGTATTAAAAGGAAACATTAATATATGTGTGTTTAATAAACAAATAAAGTGTTCCTAGTTATGCCTCTCATATAAACTAGCTCGTTGATTAACAAGATGATCAAGTTTTCCTGATCATGGACATTGGATGTTGTTAATAACAAGGTCACAGCATTGGTGGAATGATGTGATGAAAATTCATCTGAAGTATAGTAATACGATCAAAGTTATTATATTTAAATTGCTATAACATCATTATAGGTAACTTCACTCCTTAGACCATGAGATCATGTCAATCACTAACACAACAAGAGTAGCTTGATAACATCAAACATCACACCGTAACAGGGTGACTATAAAGTTGGGCTTAGATACTCCGATAGTGTTATATAGAAGCTCCTGGATCAAGAGTGGGATTTGTCCATCCAAATGACGGAGAGATATACTCTAGGCCCTCTCGGTGATATCACATTGATATAGCTTGCAAGAAAGTGATGGGGATCACTAGAATGTTATATCACGGGAACGAGAAAAGAGTACATGTCGGTAACGAGATCAAACTATGTATGGGGACACCGATGATCGTATCTCGGACATGTAAAATATCTTGAGACAAAAGGATTTAGTTGCAATGTTAAGGTTCTCATGATCACAAGAAGTCATCTTTGAATGTGTAGGAGTTAGTACGGATCTCCAGGTCCCGATGTTGATTATTGATAGGAGAGGGGTCTCGACCATGTCTGCATTATTCGTGAACCGTAGGGTGACACACTTAAGGTATATCGACGCCATTTGGAGCAGATGAGTTGCCGGGAAAAGAATATCAAAGCATCTAAATTATTTCAATGGACACTGGAATTGTTTCGGGTAAAATTGCTGAAATTGGTTCTGCATGTGAAATTAAAATGTAGCAAGGGGTTTTATGTAAATGTTTGTTAATTAATGTAATTGAAAAAATTCTAAATAAATAAATAAAATAGTTTTATTTAATGAGAGATTATATTGAATTTGGTGGAAATTTAATGGATTTTGAGTGGGATTTTGAGTGGAGGAAATGGAGGGTCATTTGTGTGAGTGGGAGATCCACTCACATGAATGGAGAAAGAGGAGGGGGAACCACCTTGGACGTCGGCCAAGGGGAGGTGCTGACCCTCATCCTATAAAAGTCCTCCCTCTCCCTCCTTCTCACTCACACCTCCTCGTGAAGGATCTTTCTCCCCTTCTAGTACTATTCCCCCATGGTCTCGACTTAGCGAGAAACATGTTCCCAGTGGATTTTTCTAGAGCAAGGATTTGTTGCTTTCGCTGCATTGCTAGAGTGAGGACGCGGAGGTTGTCGGGGTCCCGGACGTGTGTGCGATCATGGATGTTCTGCTGAGTTGCGGTGTTGCCGAACTTCTACTCGATCTTAAGATCGACAAGCGATTGACTACATCACCAACGAGTCCATACTCGTAAAGCTTTGTCTGTCTCCATGGGTATGTATTTTGGATGTATAGCCACCCGTTATTTGTATCTAATAAATGGATCGTGGCATATACAGTTCCCATCGTAGGATTTTTTTTGTTTTCTATGCTGCGAACCCAACACTTTTAGCAACAAAACCCGTCGTGAGTTAGATTGTATCTAGCGAATGGCGGCTCTGTAATTCTCTATATGCCAATAATCAGACTTTCATCGACTCCATTGTTTGTCTGATAAGCCGACGAAATTACCAATGCTCCTCTTTTCTTGAAACCCAAGTCCATATCAATGGGCATTGCCGAGGTTACTGATACGTTGAAAACGTATCTATAATTTTTTATGTTCCATGCTTGTTTAGTATCTACTCTGCTTTGCTTTGCCTACACTTTGAGGTATTTTTATACACTTTCTAGAACTAACCTATTGACAAGATGCCACAGTGTCAGTTGCTTGTTTTCTGCTGTTTTTGGTTTTAGAAAGCTAAAAAATGAATATTCTCGGAACGGGACAGGACAAAAACCAAAGTTCATATTTTTTTCCTCAACGATACGGAAAATCAAAGACGAGAATGAGGAGGACACCAGGGTGGCCACACCCTAGGTGGGCACGGGGCCCACCCTGGCCGCGCCCACAGGGGGTGTGGGCCCCCTGGCCCTCCATCGACCATGCATCCTTCGCCTATAAGAAGCCCCCAACTCAGAAACCCTAAAAAATCAACCAAAAAGCTACAAAAAGTTCTGCGATGCCGCCGCCACCGAAAGGGAGATTCGGGGGACAGGAAGTATCTGTTCCAGCACCCTGCCGGGACGGTAAAGTGCCCCCGGAGCCATCTCCATCAATCTCCACCACCATCTTCGTCACTGTTGCTGATTCCATGATGAGGAGGGAGTAGTTCTTCCTCGAGGCTAAGGGCTCTACCGTTAGCTATGTGTTCATCTCTCTCTCTATGCATGATCTTGTTGTGGTCATGAGCTTTGTAATCAAGTAGATCTACCTTTCTACTCAAGTGCTTCAATAGATCTCTGTTGTCCCCACGTGTATGAAAGTGACAATGTGCATACCGTGGTGGCACTTAGGCTAGAGTCTACATAAATACTCATCGTGCTTTAATAGATCTATTATTTTCCCCACGTGTGTGAAAGTGATAGTGTGCACACCGTGTGTGGCACTTAGGCTAGGTTACATATATATATTCATGAGTATATTTTGAGTTGGTTGTCTCTATGAAATTGTTATGTTTGTTGGAACCATCTAGCGCTCAAGGTGACAGTGTGGGGTTATCTAGATTGGGAAAGGAGGACTTTGAGGAGTGCTTTTGTAGCCTACCATGGATTAGAGTGTCCAACCGGAGAGTAGTTAAGAGTATTATAATGAAGAGAAGATATTTATATGAGAGAGTGTTCACTAGTGAAAGTATGATCCCTAGGCCTTGTTTCTAAACATTGAAACACCGTTTGCATCTAGATCTGTTGCATGTTTGCTTACTTCCATATTTTTTCCTTTAGTCTTTACCTCACCGTCAAGCTATTTTCTGGCACCGTTACCACTTGTATTTCACTATCTCTTCGCCGAACTAGTGCACCTTTACACCTGACAAGTGTAATGGGTGTGTTAGGGACACAAGAGACTTCTTCTATCTTGATTGCAGAGTTGCTTGAGAGGGATACCTTTGACCACTTCCTCCCTGAGTTAGATATACCTTGGGTGATCCACTTAAGGGAAACTTGTTGCTGTTCTAAAAACCTCTACACTTGGAGGCCCAACAACTGTCTACAAGAATAGAAGTGCGTAGACATCAAGCTATTTTCTGGCGCCTTTGCTGAGAAATAAAGAAGAAGAATCTCCCACGTCAACAACATGCCTAAGCTATTTTCTGGCGCCGTTGTCGGGGAGGAAAGGTAAAAGTCACCCACACGTTACCCCGCAACAGAAGATGAGCTATTTTACGGCCGCTGTCGGGAGGTAAGGTAAAAGGTACTCACATCCTCCGATGTGAGTGATCGAAGTTATTTCCTTTAGATTCTGCAATTTTGTCTTTTTGTTTCTTGTTTTCACTAGTTAGGCTTAATGGAAAATAACAAAAAAAATTAGAGAGCTTTATAGTGTTTATCTTGAGTTAGGACATGAAGTGTTTGAAGAGAAAATTAAAAAACTTATGGAACTTTATTTGCATGCTAATAGCAGTGTTATGAATTCTTTGGACACCCTTATTGCTAATGCTATGGAAACGTCTAAGCTTGGGGAAGCTAGTTTTTATGAAAATGATCTTTTTTAGTTCCCCAGCTTTGGAAGATAGCTATTCTATTGCTTATGATGATACCAAACCTCCAATATATGATAATTACAATGATGAATATGATATTTTTAGTCCACCTACTATTGAGGAGACAATTTATTGTGATTACAATATGCCTCCTATATTTGATGACTATCGTGATGAGAATAATAATGATAGCTATTTTGTTGAATTTTCTCCCACTACAATTAATAAGAATGACTATGCTTATGTGGAGAGTAATAATTATTATATGCATGTGGATCATGATAAGAATGTTTTATGTGATAGATATATTGTTAATTTTATTCATGTTGCTACTAAAAGTTATTATGAGAGAGGGAAACATGGTTTTATGCATCTCAAAAATATTAAATTTCCCCTCTTTATGTTGAAAATCTTGAAGTTGCACTTGTTTTGCTTTCCTATGCTTGTTGCTTTGTGATTTCATGACTTATTTCTTTACAAGATTCCTATGCATAGGAACTGGGTTAGACTTAAATGTGTTTTGAATTTGCTTCTTGATGCTCTCTTTTACTTCAATTCATATTTCTTATGTAAGCATCTTCTCAAAATATCAAGCCTAACTTAAAGGCGTTAAAGAAAAGTACTTGTTGGGAAATTACCCAAGAGTTTTCTTGAGTCTTAGAAGTTATTACTTCAGTAATGACCTCTCCTTATCCTTTTTATTTGCTTTTTGTTCCAAGAATAACCTCTAATGAGAGGGAAGTAAGATTTGGGGAGTTGTTGTCCCGAAACAGATTTTTGTGCTCCACCGTAAAAATTCGTGAGGAATCTCTGTAAATCGGATTGAGCTGATATTTTACAAATAAATCCCCAGTATGTTAGCTAACTTTCGTTAGTTCAACACTTTTTGATTTTAGCAACAGAAGGTCTTCGAAAAAATCGGTTTCTACCTACTGGTCTGTTTTGACAGATTTGTGCCATTATTTGCATTTGCTTCTTATTGATTCCTTTTTGGGTTCTTTTTGGGAAATTGAAATTTTTAAGGGAATTTCTACAGTAGCTTGTGTTTTTAGTGAAAGTTTTGTTGTTCTAAAGCTAAACTAAAAGATCTATTATCTTTTGAATACACTAATGTTGCTAATGAAGATTGTGTGAAGTTTTGTATGAAGCAAAAAATTTAGGTGTAGAGAAAGAATGGTGTAATGATATGAAGAATGGACAAAAGCTCATGCTTGGGGATGCCACCCCGTGTCACCCCAAGAAACATTCAAGAGGTACAAGCATCAAAGCTTGGGGATGCCCAAGTCATCCCCTTTTTCATCAATAAAAATCTTAGGTATTTCTAGACACTTCATTTTTATTGTTTCATGCACAAGTTGTGTTGTTCTTGGAGCGTCTTAGTTTTAGTTTTTGGTTTTCGTTTGATTAGTTTGCTTGATTAAGTTGGTTGGATCACAACACACTTATTTTGGAGAGAGACACACTCTGTTTCATTGACTAGAACACTCTAGTTTTCATTCTTATTGTCTTGTGAGTGTTCTCTTTTTCTAGCACTGTGTTTAGCCTTAGTTTTCTTGTGATTTTAGCTTAGAACTTTTTAGTTCTTCTTTGTGGATTTGTGAGACAAGCTCACTAATCTTTATTGATTACTCCCTCCATTCCTTTCTATAGTGCCTATAGTTTTTTAATAAAAATTTCAAAATATAAGATATATTGCGTTACACAACTCGTTTGGACAACTTTTCAGGGAGTTTACATAAAGTATATAGCATTTCATGTCTCATGCAAAATCCTCTATTTTATCATGTCAATTAGCCACGATAAATTCCACCCAAAACTATTTTAATTTTCTCACCACATGTGTTTCTTAATTTCCGTGCCAGAAACAATAGGCACTATAGAATGGACCAGAGGGGGTATTATCTTTGTGAGTTGTTTCAAATAAGTTGATTGGTGTTGGAGAGGAGTAGAAAGTTCTTGCTTGAATAGTGCAAAGGGAGCTTGTTTTGACTTTGACATAGACTTTAACATGACATGCTAGATGTTGTTTTGACCTTATGCTTAGTGATTATTGTTGTAGCATGACTTGTTCCAAACAATTGAGATTGCTTAATATGCCTTGAAAGAATCATGCGTTGTTTTAGCATACAAAAGCATAGTATTGTGGTATTATCCTTTGATGCTTTGTTTGGGTTGACTTGGCACATGCTCACACCATGTTATGACTATAAACCAGTCACCATAACCTCTATGATCATTAGTTTTTGACTTGTAGTACCACTTTATGCTTTAGTTAGTAATGTTTTTTCACTTTGCATGATTATGGCCATTATTGCTCTCTTAGTTGGTCGCTCCCAGTCTTTTTCTAGCCTCCACTTGTATGAGTAAGTTCTACTCATGCTTCCAACTCCCAAGAAACCAAGTTATTCCAAAGTGTCCACTATAAATTCCTATGCTTGGTGTGTTACACCATTCCAAGTATATTCTTGTTTTATCTATCTTCCAAGTAAAAAATATTTTGTTATGTGAAAAAATTAGTGATTAAAACTCCCACAAACTTGATGACACACTTTATTTTTCTTGCCCCTAATAAAATTGAACCATTGTTTCATCTATATTGTATATGCTTGCACTTATATATTGGGAATTAGCAGAACCATGTTGTCATGGGGAACGCTTTCAACATTACACTTGTACATTGTACACAGTTGATATCATGCTATTTTGTTTATGGATGTCGTTGGTGTGAAATAAAAGGGGAGCTTGTAAGTCCATGGAGTTATGTATGTGTGTTAAAGAAATGCCTGGGCCGCTAGCTAAGCCATGCCTAATCATGGTGGAAACTTGCAGCATCACCATAATGACATCTATGAAGATTTATTCTTATAAAAAAGAGACATATTGAAAAGAGGAAAGAGAGAAAAAACCACCATTTTCCCATGGTAAATAAGAAGATTGCTGAGATGCTTATTGTCTTCTTGCCTTGTCATTTTGATTATGGGATAGCTCTTGTATCATGTGCAAGGGGGTACCCCATTGGCGGTTCTCTATGATACACATGTACTTACTATGACAAGAGCTTACATGTGACTAAAGTTGAGTAGCATGAGGAGCGGCCCTCGTATTCAAGGGACATGAGATTGCCAACTTATACTTTGTCAAGAATATATTCCATAGTTTGTTCACTTTAACCTTAAAAACTTCAAGATGCTTATGATAGGGGAAATGAGAGCTGAAAGCTAACAAGTACCATAATTTTTGGAAGCTCTTTTTGAAACTTGAAATCCCTTCTTCCCTTATGAAGGGCCTTTCTTCCACTATTATATTGAGTCTCCACTTTCTATCCTTAGGCACCAGTTAAGAGAGCATAGTTGCCATTCTTAGTTATATGTGCATTGTCCCAAAACTTATTGAACGATGCATATTGTTGATATTGCTTGTTCTTGAACTATTTGTATCTAGTCACTCTTATGAACTTTGAAGGTGTCATATGCATCTATTTGCTACTCCATGAGGGACAAGTTGAATGCCACTATGTTATGCTTTATGTATGTGAAACAAATAAACATTTTTTAATGCATGTTATTCATGATATTTGTTTGTAACCTCTCATGTTGCATGCATAGTTACTTTGTCTTACTATTAGAACTCCATCTTTCATGCTCATGTTTAGAGTTCTTTGATCCTAGCTTTCATTGCTTGCAAATGGTTTGATCTTGATTTTGATGGTGCATGTCACCTCAAAAATTATTCTTTTTATCACTTACCTACTCGAGGACGAGCAGGAGTTAAGCTTGGGGATGCTTGATACGTTGAAAACATATCTATAATTTTTGATGTTCCATGCTTGTTTAGTATCTATTTTGCTTTGCTTTGTCTACACTTTGAGGTATTTTTATACACTTCTGGAACTAACCTATTGACAAGATGCCACAATGCCAATTGCCTGTTTTCTGCTATTTTTGGTTTCAGAAAGCTAAAAAATGAATATTCTCGGAATTGGACGAGACAAGAGCCAAAGTTCATATTTTTTCCTGAACGATACAGAAAATCAAAGACGAGACGGAGGAAGACACCAGGGTGGCCACACCCTAGGTGGGCGCGGGACCCACCCTGGCCGCGCCCATAGGGGCCTCCACCGACCTTGCCTCCTTCGCCTATAAGAAGCCCCCGACTCAGAAACCCTAAAGAATCGACCAGAAAGCTACGAAAAGTTCTGTAGCGCCGCCGCCACCGAAGGGGAGATTCGGGGGACAGAAAGTCTCTGTTCCGGCACCCTGCCGGGACGGGGAAGTGCCCCCGGAGCCATCTCCATCGATCTCCACCACCATCTTCATCACCGTTGCTGATTCCATGATGAGGAGGTAGTAGTTATTCCTCGAGGCTAAGGGCTCTACCGGTAGCTATGTGTTCATCTCTCTCTATGCATGATCTTGTTGTGGTCATGAGCTTTGTAATCAAGTAGATCTACCTTGCTACTCAAGTGCTTCAATAGATCTTTGCTCTCCCCATGTGTATGAAAGTGACAGCGTGCATACCGTGGTGGTAGTTAGGCTAGAGTCTACATAAATATTCATCGTGCTTTAATAGATCTATGTTTTTTCCCACGTGTGTGAAAGTGAAAGCGTGCACACCGTGTGTGGCACTTAGGCTAGGTTACATATATATATTCATGAGTATATTTTGAGTTGGTTGTCTCTATGAAATTGTGGTGTTTGTTGGAACCATCTAGTGCTCAAGGTGACAGTGTGGGGTTATCTAGATTGGGAAAGGCAGACTTTGAGGAGTGCTTTTGTAGCCCTACCATGGATTAGAGTGTCCAACCAGAGAGTAGTTAAGAGTAGTATCATGAAGAGAAGATATTTATATGAGAGATCGTTCACTAGTTAAAGTATGATCCCTAGGACTTGTTTCTAAACATTGAAACATCGTTTGCATCTAGATCTGTTGCATGTCTGCTTGCTTCCATCTTTTTGCCTTTAGTCTTTACCGCACCGTCAAGCTATTTTCTGGCACTGTTACCACTTGTATTTCACTATCTCTTCACCGAACTGGTGCACCTATACACCTTACAAGTGTATTGGGTGTGTTGGGAACACAAGAGACTTCTTGTATCTTGATTGCAGAGTTCCTTGAGAGGGATACCTTTGACCACTTCCTCCCTGAGTTCGATATATCTTAGGTGATCCACTTAAAGTAAACTTGTTGCTGTTCTACAAACCTCTGCACTTGGAGGCCCAACAACTGTCTAGAAGAATAGAAGTGCGTAAACATTTGTTACCCCTCGTCACCAAGCTTCCAATTTGAGAAGCGATGGATATGAATGCACTTCTACAAGGTCCCCCTCCGGATGCCTTCTGGATGTGAGATTTTGGTGTTTCTGGTGGTTGCACATGTCTGGTCCCTAATCCGAACGCATCGTGGTAAAAGTATATGACGAGGTGTTGTTGTTGAGACACCGTACGGTCACGGGTACAATCACCTGGATCGTACCATAGGTTGTTAAAGGCAATGGACGCTTCGTTCTGATTCTTTTATCCTTGGCTTTCCACCCAGGTGCGTAGATATTTGTATTGAAAGTCTTTAAGGCCTCGAATTCGCATATTTGTTCCTAAAAATATCATCTCTAATTGATTTCTTCATCAACCTCCTTAATTTCGAGATCTTGGGGAAATAGTCGTAAAAGATGAACACGGGCGCGGTAAAATACCAAAATACCTACACTATTCATGTAGTTGCACAATATAAAACATGATGCAAAATGCACTCATCAACCGACCTGAGTTGGGCAGAACTTTCGTCTGTGTCTTTGTACACTCACACCCCTACCGACCGGATTGGGGCAACCCCATACATGATGGCCCACACCACCACCACCACAATACCTCACCATTATAGATGCAAAGTCGGTTCCTCCAACACCAACATGGCCAAGAGCACGCCATCTGTCGTCCACCTCCCACACGCTGAGAGGCCGCAACTTCGGTTCACCAACCACCTTACTTACATCCTAACATACTCCTACAACTCCGGTAGCCACTATCGCGAGCCCTAGCTTTGAGCATACAACCATGAGACAGTTGCCTCCGCTGCCCGCGAAGCCTAGATCTGGCCCAGATCAACCTCGTCGTTGCCTATAAATCCTTCACCAAGAAACTCCACCTCACCCACTCCAAGACCTCTACTTCTTCTCAAGGGCATCGCCGTACACAACACTATTCATCCGCGACTCACGGTCAACATCATTAAACCTCCTCGCCATGATGCATCGTCCACTTGTCATCTCGCCGCCGCATGGAGGGAACCTAACACAGAGCGCCCACCCTACTCGCCGCCTTCGATGATCGGGTGCATCCGCCACCTCCGGCGCTAACAACAACCTGGGAGTATCTGAGACCATGATGCATGGCCTAATAGGATTGATACGTCGGAAATGTATCTATAATTTTTGATGTTTCATGCTTGTTTAGTATCTACTTTTCTTTGCTTTGTCCACACTTTGAGGTGCTTTTAATATGTTTTCTCGTACTAAACTATTAACAAGTTGCCACAGTGCCAGTTGCCTATTTTCTGCTATTTTTTGTTCCAGAAAAGCTAGTAATGAAATATTATCGGAATTGGACGGGACAAAAGACAAAGTCAATATTTCACTGAGGAGAACATGGAGTCCAAAGGAGATACGGAGGGGCGCCACAGGGCGGCTGCACCCCCCAGGCGCGGCCTAGGGTGGGCCCGCGCCTGGGCAGGGTGTGGGGCCCCTGGCCGCCTCCCAGCCTCGCCTCTTCGCCTATAAGAAGCCCCCGATGCCTAAACCTAAGTACCCGATCAATATTCCACGAAACCGTCTGTATCCGCCGCCACCATCGTCCCCAAATCAGGGGGGATCTGAAGCTCTTCCCAGCACCCTGCCGGAGGGGAGATCATCCCGGAGTCCTTCTTCTTCATGTCAGCCTCCGGTATGAAGCGTGAGTATTTCCACCTTGGACTACGGGTCCATGTAGTAGCTAGATGGTTGTATCTCCTCCTTGTGCTTTGATGTCTAGATCTTGTGAGCTCTGTTCATGATCAAGACCTCATCTATTTGTAATCATGCATGTTGTGTTTGCGGGGATTCGATGGAGATTGAGATTACTATGTCAGATTGATTAATGGTTTTGTCTTATTGATTCTATCATGTTTGTGTTGTTTGTGATCTTACATGCTCTCCGTTGTTAGTAGCTATCTTGGCCAAGTAGTTGCTAGTGACTCCAAGAGGGGGTATTTATGCTCGATAGTGGGTTCATGCCTCTATTTAATCAAGGGAAGTGACAGAAATCCCTAAGGTTGTAGATGTGTTGTTTCCTGATGGCTCAGTTGATGTGGAGCCTGTTGGGAATCCCAAGAGCAAGGTGTGAAGCAGCACAGCAGCAAGTCTTCCCACGGTAAGAAATCGAGGTTATCGAACCAGTAGGAGGAAGAAAATGTCGCACAGGTGTTGCAAGCAACGTGGAAACCTGCACAACACAAACTCAAGACTTTGCCCCAACTAACAGTGAGGTTGTCATCTCACCGGTTGCTCTAACAAAGGATTAAACGTATGGTGTGGAAGGTAATGGTTTGCAGCAAGTAAACAGGTAACAGTAGAGGATGTATCAATGGTAAAGATTGGACCGGGGTCCATAGTTCACTAGAGGTGCTCTCCTTAGATAAACAACATGGCATGAAGGGTAAACAAATTACAGCAGGTCAATTCACAGGAACTGAGCAAGGCATAACAATGCAATACTAGACAAAAAGATCCTATGAGATTCCATTGGGCAATACAACAATATACATAGACCGCCATCCAACTGCATCTATGACTAGAAGTCCACCTTCAGGTTATCATCCGAATCCCCTCCAGTATTAAGTTGCAAGCAACAGACAACTACTTTAAGCAAAGTGTGTAAGGTAAACAATCCACTTGTTCCATGAACAAGAGACCGTTGTTTTCTCCCTAGTGGCAACAACACATCTACAACCGAAGAGATTTCTATCACTTCCCTTGGAAACTAGAGGCATGAACCCACTATCAAGCATAAATACCCCCTCTTGGAGTCACTAGCAACTACTTGGACAAGATAGCTACTAACAACGGATAACATGCAAGATCATAAACAACACAGACATGATACAATCAAATAGACAAAACCATTAATCAATCTGACATAGTAATCTCAATATCCATCGGATCCCTGCAAACACAACATGCATGATTACAAATAGATTAGATCTTGATCATGAACGGAGCTCACAAGATCTATACATGAAAGCACAAGGAGGAGATACAACCATCTAGCTACTACATGGACCCGTAGTCCAAGGTGGAACTACTCACGCTTCATACCGGAGGATAGCATGATGAAGAAGAAGGCCTCCTGGGATGATCTCCCCTCCGGCAGGGTGCCGGGAAGAACTTCAGATCCCCCCGATCTAGGGACGATGGTGGCGGCGGCTACAGAAGGTTTCATGGAGTTTTGATCGGGTGCCTAGGGTTTTTGCATCGGGGTTTCTTATAGGCGAAGAGGCGAGGCTGGGAGGCGGCCGGAGGGCCCACACCCTACCCAGGCGCGGTGTGGGCCCACCCGCGCCTAGGGGAGGTGTGGCGTCCCTGGCTCGCCTCTCCGTCTCTCCTCTAGACTTCGTGACGCCCACGGTAAAATATTAACTTTGGCTTTTGTCCCGTCCAATTCCGAGAATATTGATTTTCTGCCTTTCTGGAACCAAAACAAAAGAAAAAAGGCAACTGACACTGTGGCAACTTGTTAATAGGTTAGTTCCAGAAAAGATATAAAAACACCTCAAAGTGTAGATAAAGCAAAGCAAAGTAGATAGTAAACAAGCATGGAACATCAAAAATTATAGATATGTTTCTGATGTATCAAGCATCCCCAAGCTTAACTCCTGCTCATCCTCGAGTAGGTAAGTGATAAAAATAATAATTTTTGAGGTGACATGCACCGTCAAAACCAAGATCAACCATTTGCAAGCATTAAAAGTTGGGATCAAAGAACTCTAAACATGTGAATGAAAGATGGAGTTCTAACAATAAGACAAAGTAACTATGCATGCAACATGAAAGGCTACAAACAAAGATCATGAATAACATGCATTGAAAAACGTTTGTTTGTTTCAGATACAGAAAACATGGCATAGTGGCATTCATCTTGTCCCTCATAGAGTAGCAAGTAGATGCATAGGACGCCTTCAAAGTTCATAAGAGTGACTAGATACAAATAGCACAAGAACAAGTAATATCACAATATGCATCAATTAATAAGTTTTGGTACACTACACACAGAATGGCAACTATGCTCTCTTAATGGTGCCTCAAGGTAGAAGGTGGAGACTCAAATGATAGTGGAGGAAAGGCCCTTCATAAAGGGAAGTAGGGATTTCAAGTTTCAAAAACAACTTCCAAAAATTATGGTACTTGTTGGCTTTCAACCCTCATTGCCCCCATCATAAGCATCTTGAAGTGATTAAGGTTAAAGTGAACAAATATGGAGTATATGCTTGACAAAGTATAAGTTGGCAATCTCAAGTCCCTTGAATACGAGGGACACACCTCATGCTACTCAACTTTAGTCACCTGTAAGCTCTTGTCATAGTAAGTACATGCGTATCATAGAGAACCGCCAACGGGGTACCCCTTGCACATGGTACAGGAGTTATCCCATAACCAAAATGACAAGGCAAGTAAACAATGAGCATCTCAGCGATCTTTTTTATTTACCATGGGAATATGGTGCTTTTTTCTCTCTTTCCTCTTTTCTCAATGTGTCTCTTTTTTTATAAGAAGAATGCTTCATAGATGTCACTATGTTGATGCTGCAAGTTTCCACCATGATTAGGCATGGCTTAGGCTAGCGGCCCAGACGTTTCTCTTACACACGATACAAACTCCATGGACTTACAAGTTCCCTCTTTATTTCACGCCGGTGACATTGATACGTTGGAAACGTATCTATAATTTTTGATGATCCATGCTTGTTTAGTATCTAGTTTGATTTACTTGTCTAAACTTTGAGGTGCTTTTTACATGTTTCTGGTACTAACTTATTAACAAGTTGCAACAGTGCCAGATGCCTGTTTTCTGCTGTTTCTGGTTTTAGAAAAGTTAGTAAAGAAATATTCTCGGAATTGGATGGGACGAAGGACAAAGTCAATAACTTTTCGTGGGGAACAAGAAGTCCAGAGGAGAGACGAGGAGGCATGCCAGGGCGGCTAAACCCCCCTAGGCGCGGGTGGGACCTACCCCGCGCCTGGGTAGGGTTTGCCTCCTCTGGCCGCCGCCTCGGTCTCCCCCTTCGCCTATAAGACCCCCGATGCAGAAACTCTTAGTACCCGGTCAGAAATTCACGAAACCGTCTGTAGCCTCCGCCACCATCGTCCCTAGATCGGGGGGATCTGAAGATCTTCTCGGCACCCTGCCGGAGGGGAGATCATCCCGGAGGCCTTCTCTCCGGTATGATTTGTGAGTAGTTCCACCTTGGACTATGGGTCCATGTAGTAGCTAGATGGTTGTATCTCCTCCTTTGTGCTTTCATGTATAGATCTTGTGAGCTCCGTTCATGATCAAGATATAATCTATTTGTAATCGTGCATGTTGTGTTTGCGGGGATCCGATGGATATTGAGATTATTATGTTAGTTTGATTAATGGTTCTATCTTTATGATTCTATCATGTCTGTGTTGTTTGTGATCTTGTAAGTTCTACTCATGCTTCCAACTCCCAAGAAACCATGCAAGTCCATGGACCGGTGTAACCATGTTTGTGATATTGTAACCATGACCGGTGTGAAATGAAGTAGGAACTTGTAAGTCCATGGAGTTTGTATTCTGTGTTAGAGAAATTCCTGGGCCCCTAGCCTAAGCCATGCCCAATCATGGTGGAAACTTGCAGCATCACCATAGTGACATCTATGAAGCATTCTTCTTTTAAAAAAAGATACACATTGAGAAAAGAGGAAAGAGAGAAAAAAGCACCATATTCCCATGGTACATAAGAAGAATTGCTGAGATGCTCATTGTCTGCTTGACTTGTCATTTTGGTTATGGGAAAGCTCTTGTACCATGTGCAAGGGGTACCCCGTTGGCGGTTCTCAATGATATGCAAATACTTACAATGACAAGAACTTGCCTGGGCCCTAAGTTGAGTATCCATGAGGTGTAGCCCTCATAGTTAAGGGACTCGAGATTGCCAACTTATACTTTGTCAAGCATATACTCCAGCTTTGCCACTTTAACCTTAACCACTTCAAGATGCTTATGATAGGGGCAATGAGGGATGAAAGCTAATAAGTACCGTAATTTTTGGAAGCTCTTTTTGAAACTTGTAATCCCTGCTTCCTTTACAAAAAAGCCTTTCTTCCATCATTATTGAGTATCCACCTTCTACCTTTAGGCACCATTAAGAGAGCATAGTTTTCATTCTGCGTGCAGTGTCCCAAAGCTTATTAATTGATGCATATTGTGTTATTACTTGTTCTTGTGCTATTTGTTTCTAGTCACCCTTGTGAACTTTGAAGGTGTCCTATGCATTATATTTCTAGTCTATGAGGGACAAGCTGATTGCCACAATGCTATGTTTTCTGTATGTGAAACAAACAAACGTTTTTCAATGCATATTATTCATGATCTTTGTTTGTAGCTTGCCATGTTGCATGCATAGTTACTATGTCTTATTGTTAGAATTCCATTCTTTCATGTTTAGAGTTCTTTGATCCCAGCTTTCAATGTTTGCAAATGGTTGGATCTTTATTGTGAGGGTGCATGTTCACCTCAAAAATTATTCTTTTTATCACTTACCTACTCGAGGACGAGTAGGAGTTAAGCTTGGGGATGCTGATACGTTGGAAACGTATCTATAATTTTTGATTCTCCATGCTTGTTTAGTATCTACTTTGCTTTACTTGTCTACACTTTGAGGTGCTTTTTACATGTTTTATGGTACTAACCTATTAACAAGTTGCAACAGTGCAGATGCCTGTTTTTTGCTGTTTTTGGTTTCAAAAAAGTTAGTAAAGAAATATTCTCGTAATTGGACGGGACGAAGGACAAAGTCAATAACTTTCCGTGGGGAACAAGAAGTCCAGAGGAAATATGAGGAGGCGTGCCAGGGCGGCTAAACCCCCCTAGGCGCGGGTGGCCCTACCCCACGCCTGGGTAGGGTTTGCCCCCTCTGTCCGCCACCTCGGTCTCCCCCTTCGCCTATAAGAAGCCCCCGATGCAGAAACTCTTAGTACCCGATCATAAATCCACGAAACCGTATGTAGCTGCCGCCACCATCGTCCCTAGATCGGGGGGATCTAAAACTCTTACTGGCACCCTGCCGAAGGGGAGATCATCCCGGAGGCCTTCTCTCCGGTATGATTTGTGAGTAGTTACACCTTGGAATATGGTTCCATGTAGTAGCTAGATGGTTGTATATCCTCCTTTGTGCTTTCATGTATAGATCTTGTGAGCTCCGTTCATGATCAAGATCTAATATATTTGTAATCATGCATGTTGTGTTTGCGGGGATCCGATGGATATTGATATTATTATGTTGGTTTGATTAATGGTTTTGTCTTTATGATTCTATCATTGCTGTGTTGTTTGTGATCTTGCATACTCTCCGTTGTCAGTAGCTATCTTGGCCAAGTAGTTGCTAGTGACTCCAAGAGGGGGTATTTATGCTCAATAGTGGGTTCATGCCTCTAGTTTCCAAGGGAAGTGACAGAAATATCTTCGATTGTAGATGTGATGTTTCCACTAGGGAGAAAACAACGGTCTCTTGTTCATGGAACATGTGGACTGTTTACCTTACACACTTTGCTTAAAGCAGTTGTATGTTGCTTGCAACTTAATACTGGAGGGGGTTCGGATAATAACCTGAAGGTGGACTTCTAGTCATAGATGCAGTTGGATGGCGGTCTATGTATCTTGTTGTATTTCCCAATCGAATCTCATAGGATCTTTCTGACTAGTAATTGCGTTGTTATGCCTTGCTCAGTTCCTGTCAATTGCCCTGCTGTAATTTGTTTACCCTTCATGCCATGTTGTTTATCTAAGGAGAGCACCTCTAGTGAACTATGGACCCCGGTCCAATCTTTACCATTGATACATCTTCCACTGTTACTTGTTTACTTGTTGCAAACCATTACCTTCCATACCATACGTTTAACCCTTTGTTACAGCAAACCGGTGAGCTTGACAACCTCACTGATTCGTTGGGACAGAGTCTTGAGTTTGTGTTGTGCATGTCTCCATGTTGCTTCCAACTCATGTGTGACGTTTCCTTCCTCCTTCTGGTTCGATAACCTTGGTTTCTACTGAGGGAAATCTTGTTGTTGTACTCTTCATACCTTGCTCTTGGGGTTTCCAACGAAGCACTCTTCCTCCCTGTTGAGTGTAGCATCATACATCCATAGACAAAAGAGCATGATATCAACTGAGTACAAAGTACAAGTGCAATGTTGAAAACGTTCCACGTGACAGCACGGTTCTGTAAATTCCAACGTATAAGTGCAAGCATATACAACAAAGATGTCACAATGGTTCAAGTTTATTAGGGGCAAAGAATATAAAGTGTGCCATCAAGTTCGTGAGGGCTTTAATCACTAAGTTTTCACATAAAACATAGTTTTTAATTGGAAGATAGCTGAAAAAAGAATATACTTGGAATGGTGTAACACACCATGCATAGGAGTTTATAGTGGACACTTTGGAATAACTTGGTTTCTTGGGAGTTGGAAGCATGAGTAGGACTTACTCATACAAGTGGAGGCTAGAAAAAGACTGGGAGCAACCAACTAAGATAGCATAATGGCCATAATCATGTAGTGCAACAAAGCATACCAATCAAAGCATAGAGTGGTACTACAAGTCAAGGACTAAATGATCATAGAGGCTAATGGTGACTTGTGAGAGTCATAACATGGTGTACGCATGTGCCAAGTCAACCCAAACAAAGCATCAAAGGAGAATGCCACAATACTATGCTTTTGCATGCTAAAACAACGCATAATTTCTTCAAGGCACACTAAGCAATCCCAATTGTTTAGAACAAGACGTGCTACAACAATAATCACTAAGCATAAGGTCAAAACAACACCTAGCATGTCATGCTAGAGTCTAAGTCACAGTCAATGCAAGCTCCTCTTGCACTTCAAGCAAGAACTTACTACTCCTTTCCAACACCAAACAACTTATTTGCAAAACAACACAGCGAGAACGGGGGTCAAAACTACTTTATTCAAGCAAACTAAACAACCTAAGCAAAGCAAACAGAAACTAAGACGCTCCAAGAACAACACAACTGTGCATGAAACAATAAAAACGAAGTGTCTAGACAGACCTAAGATTTTTATTGATGAAGAAGGGGATGCCTTGGGCATCCCCAAGCTTTGACGCTTGTACCTTGATACGTCAGAACCATATCTATAATTTTTGATGCTCCATGCTTGTTTAGTATCTACTTTGCTTTGCTTGTCTACACTTTGAGGTGCTTTTTAGATGTTTTCTGGTACTAACCTACTAACAAGTTGCAACAGTGTTAGATGCCTGTTTTCTACTGTTTTTGGTTTCAGAAAAGTTAGTAAAGAAATATTCTCGGAATTGGACAGGACAAACGTCAAAGTCAATTACTTTCCGTGGGGAACAAGAAGTCCAGAGGGGAGACGAGGAAGCGTGCCAGGGCGGCCACCCCCACTCCCCAGGCGCGACCAGGGGTGGGCCCGTGCCTAGTTAGGGTTTGACCCCCCTGGTCGCCTCCTCGGCCTTCCCCTTCGCCTATAAGAAGCCCCCGATGCAGAAACCCTAAGTACCTGATCAAATATCCACGAAATCGTCTGTAGCCGCCGCCACCATCGTCCCTAGATCGGGGGGATCTGAAGTTCTTCCCGGCACCCTGCCGGAAGGGAGATCGTCCCGGAGGCCTTCTCTCCGGTATGATGCGTGAGTAGTTCCACCTTAGACTATGGGTCCATGTAGTAGCTAGATGGTTGTATCTCCTCCTTTGTGCTTTCATGTATAAATCTTGTGAGCTCCGTTCATGATCAAGATCTAATCTATTTGTAATCATGCATGTTGTGTTTGCAGGGATCCAATGGGTATTGATATTATTATGTTGGTTTGATTAATGGTTTTCCCTTTATGATTCTACCATGGCTGTTTTGTTTGTGATCTTGCATACTCTCCCTTGTTTGTAGCTATCTTGGCCAAGTAGTTGCTAGTGACTCCAAGAGGGGATATTTATGCTCGATAGTGGGTTCATGCCTCTAGTTTCTAAGGGAAGTGACAAAAATATCTTCGGTTGTAGATGTGATGTTGCCACTAGGGAGAAAACAACGGTCTCTTGTTCATGGAACATGTGGACTGTTTACCTTACACACTTTGATTAAAGCAGTTGTCTGTTGCTTGTAACTTAATACTAGAGGGGGTTCGGATGATAACCTGAAGGTGGACTTCTAGTCATAGATGCAGTTGGATGGCGGTCTATGTATCTTGTTGTATTGCCCAATCGAATCTCATAGGGTCTTTCTGACTAGTAATTGCGTTGATATGACTTGCTCAGTTCTTGTCAATTGTCCTGCTGTAATTTGTTTACCCTTCATGCCATGTTTTTTATCTAAGGAGAGCACCTCTAGTGAACTATGGACCCCGGTCCAATCTTTACCATTGATACATCTTCCACTGTTACTTGTTTACATGCTGCAAGCCATTACCTTCCACACCATACGTTTAATCCTTTGTTACAGCAAACCGGTGAGCTTGACAACCTCACTGATTCGTTGGGGCAAAGTCTTGAGTCTGTGTTATGCAGGTCTCCGTGTTGCTTGCAACACCTGTGTGACGTTTCCTTCCTCCTTCTGGTTCGATAACCTCGGTCTCAACTGAGGGAAAACTTGTTGCTTGCTCTTCACACCCTACGCTTGGGGTTACCAATGAAGTGCCACGTCGAGCATCATCAAGGCTTTTATGGCGCCGTTGCCAGGGAGGCTAAGGACGTCTTCACTAGGGGAGTCCTTCACTTCCTTTCTCTTTACTTGTTTTTAGTTTGCTTGGTTTTATTTGCCTCTTTTCAAAAAAACCAAAAATATTGTTTAGTTTGGTTGCTTTCTTTATTCAAAAACACAAAAAAAAATTAGTTCCTGCTCTAGTTGCTGGACTGTTATTGCCTTGCTTGATCATGCTTTCTATCAATGGATGGTTTCTTTGAAACTAGTTCTTATTTGCAAGGTGGGTTCACGGAAGAACAAAAGTATTATTATAAGGAACACCGTTTGTCACAAAAAAGGGAAACACCTATGGGAACAAATTGATAGGTTGAATACTATTGCTAGAGACGTGTGCTCTATTTATAATGTTACTTATTGCTTTGATAAAGCTTGTTGCTGCAGGAGGTATAAACACCTACCCTTTCAATGTGAGTATAATGATAATGTTACCATATCCTCTTATCATAAAGGAAATTATGACTTTTATGATGTGGAACAAATTGAAGAATTTATTTCCTTCAAAGGTGCATTTGAACTTGCCAGCTTGCTTGAAAATACTGATGATGCACCTTATGAATGTGAGGTTTATGAGATAATTAAATTTTGTTTTGATGATTACAAGGATGCAAATGGCAATATTCTTGAATATTTTAATAGATGTTTTCCACAAATGTAAGAGACTAATGCCTTGCATGAGCCTATGGAAGAAAAAATTGTTGAAACTGGAAGCTCATTAGATGAAAAAGAGGAGGAGAGTGATGAACAAAAGGAGGAAGAATGGATTATCTACCCATGCCTACCTTCTAATGAGAGTAACTCTTTATCCCATACATTATTTGATTGTCCCCCATGCTTACCAAAGGAGGATGAATGTTATGTTCCTGTGGATCCTTTTGAAATATCTACCGTGGGTAAAACCAGTGAAGGTTTTAATCCCACTATTTTTGAGTTTGATAGAAATTATGTGTTTCTAGCTCATGAAAAGCATGATTTATGTGATAGATATATTTTTGAGTTTATTCATGATGCTACTGAAAATTATTATTAGAGAGGAAAATATGGTTGTAGAAGTTTTCATGGTACTAAAACACCTCTCTCTGTGCTGAAAGTTTTGAAGTTACTCTTGTTTTCTCTTCCTATGCATGTCACTTTGTTCTTTGTGAACTTATTTTTGTACAAGATTCCTATGCATGGGAAGCGGGTTAGACTTAATGTGTTTTGAATTTGCTTCTTGATGCTCTCTTTTACTTCAACTCATAGTTCTTATGAGAGCATATTCTCAAGCAATCAAGACTAACTTAAAGGCGTTAAAGAAACGTACTTGTTGGGAGATAACCCAAGAGTTTCCTTGAGTCTTGAAAGTTATTACTTCAGTAATGACCTCTCCTTATCCTTTTTGTTTGATTTTTATGCCAAGAATGACCTCTACTGAGAGGGAAGTAAGATTTAGGGAGTTGCTGTCCCGAAACAGATTTCTGTCCTCCACCAAAAAAAATCGTGAGGAGTCTCTGTAACCCGGATTGAGCTCAAAATTTACGAATAAATCCTCCAGTATGTTATCTAACTTTCGTTAGTTTAACACTTTTTGATTTTATCAACGGAAGATGTTTGAAAAAATCAGTTTCTACCTGCTGGTCTATTTTGACAAATTTCTGCCATTATTTGCATTTGCTTCTTATTGATTCCTTTTTGAGTTCTCTTTAGGTGAATTGAGCTTTTTGAAGGAGTTGGTACAGTAGATTGTGTTTTTAGTGAAAAGCCTTGTTGTTCCAAAGTTTTTCCAGGGGTCTAATATCTTTTGAATAAACTAATGTTGCTAATGAAGATTGTGTGAAGTTTTGTATGAAGGAAAAATTTCAGGTTTTAAGAGAGAATGATGCAATGAGATGAAGAATGGACAAAATCCCAAGCTTGGGGATGCCACCATGGTGTCACCCAAGAAATATCCAATAGGTACAAGCGTCAAAGCTTGGGGATGCCCAAGGCATCCCCTTCTTCATTAATAAAAAGCTCAGGTCTGCCTAGACACTTCGTTTTTATTGTTTTATGCACAGTTGTGTTGTTCTTGGAGCGTCTTAGTTTTTGTTTGCTTTGCTTAGGTTGTTTAGTTTGCTTGAATAAAGTAGTTTGGACCCCCGTTCTAGTTGTGTTGTTTTGCAAATAAATTGCTTGGTGTTGGAAAGGAGTAGTAAGTTCTTGCTTGAAGTGCAAGAAGAACTTGCATTGACTCTGACTTAGACTTTAGCATGACATGCTAGGTGTTGTTTTGACCTTATGCTTAGTGATTATTGTTGTAGCATGTCGTGTTCCAAACAATTGGGATTTCTTAGTGTGCCTTGAATAAATTATGCGTTGTTTTAGCATGCAAAAGCATAGTATTGTGGTATTCTCCTTTGATGCTTTGTGTGGGTTGACTTGGCACATGCTCACACCATGTTATGAATATGACAAGTCACCATTAGCCTCTATGATTATTTAGTCCTTGACTTGTAGTACCACTCTTTGCTTTGATTAGTATGCTTTGTTGCATTGCATGATTATGGCCATTATGCTCTCTTAGTTGGTTGCTCCCAGTCTTTTGCTAGCCTCCACTTGTATGAGTAAGTTCTACTCATGCTTCCAACTCCCAGGAAACCAAGTTATTCCAAAGTTTCCACTATAAACTCCTATGCATGGTGTGTTACACCATTCCAAGTATATTCTTGTTTTCAACTATCTTCTAATTAAAAACTGTAGTGGTCCCAACCTGATAAGGTAGAGATCCTTGTGTTTACAATGCTAGTCCCTGTATCAATAGCTAGCATCCATAGTTTAAGATGTAATATCAAGAAACAAAGGTCATAATACAACTTTATAACCAGGAATAAAGTAATACATTACATCTTACATAGCTCATTTGGCTATCTCATTACAATGCAGCAAAAATAACTATATAGCATGGAGTCCTTCATCTTCAAAGTGCCACAGTCAATCATGTTGGTTGTAGACTTGTAATCCTATTCAACAATCTTCACTAACATCAAACAAACCTGCAACATAATAAGTTGCAGCCACAAGGGTCAATACATTTGAATTGTATTGGCAGGTTTCACTACTATGTAGAAATAAGTGGAACCTATCAATATATGCATATTTGGCTAAGTAGAGTTTAGGCTCATTTGCAGAAAGCGATATAGTTTTATCCTATCTTTTCAAAATAGTTTTGATCTTTTGACAATCTTTTTGAACTCCTTGGAAAACTCCAAGTGATTCTAATCCCTTGTTGACACCATCAAGTTTTACGTTGAGAAATTGGAATGTCAAGATCTTCCATAGCTTCAGGCCTTAGTTGCTCAGAGTTGTCCGTAACCGGGGACACGGCTAAGTACTTAGAATTTGATCTTCTGCAGAAGTTGTACACTTTACCCACATGACACAATCTCGTCTTGACGCCACTAGTGGCCGCTGGATAAGTACTCACCAAATGGAGTACCGGCAGATCGAGAATGTGACAAAGTCTTTCCATAGAAGTCCTCCCAATACACAATGCTAGCTTGTCTACCAGGCACCAATGTAAGGATATATTTCCAATACACAATTCTAGTTAACCTGAAGATGCCAATGTAGGGGTCTTCCACTATGTAGTTGACTAAGACAGAGCCCATTTAGCATGTGGTTGTACACGGAAGCCACTGTACGAGAAACATGTTCAATCTCTAAGTCCCTGGATGGTTTTCTTCTAGTGCACATATAATAAGATAGCCATATAAACATGGTTCTCTTTGTTGCCACCTTGTCCAAAATTGAGTATCCTCATTCCACCCAGGTGGTTCATTGAATACTTGTTTTATTATATAAAACATATATTTTTCCAACACTTCATATATTCATAACATGGTATTCCACCCCAAGTATATAGCAGGGATAAGCATACTACAACTATGATGTTTTCACTAAGGAAGATATAAAGGGTTTCCTAATAGGACATAGCATAACATATTAATATAGTAGCCCTATCATGCATACTACAAAAATACCACCAAGTGTAATGAAAATAGTAGGACATGGATGATAGTGTCACTTGCCTTAGTATTTGGTGGTGTTGGTACACTCTTCGCAATCACACACTTGATAATCAACACAATCTATCAAGCAAAACAACCAAGACAAAACATACACAAGATCAACACTAATGGCAACACAAAAATCATGCAAAGTATGCAAACATGCAAGATGGTAATTTTTATTGTACAAATTTTTATAACAAGGTTCTGAACATTACTAAGTGATTTATTGACATTTTATATTTTCAAGATTACAAATGCAACCATTTGTGCAATTGTAGCAATTAGCAATATTTTCTAATAGTTGGAAAGGCCATTCTCACTATATAATTTCCACGGTCTTATTTATACTAGAATAAAATTATATTTTGGTCTTACTATACAGAGGGTTCAATTTACAACCATTTGCAAAAAGATTCGCTTAAAAATAATTTACACAACAATTTTTATACTCAAAATACTCCACAAATGGTTCTGTATAAAACGTGATTTTAACAGACTCAAAAATACCTCATTATGGCTCCACTGTGTTCTACTCGTTTTTGTGAATCCAGACATATTATTTGCTAAATTTGGATATACATAACTAAAGATATAATTTTTATGGTGAAAATGACCAATTAAACCATTTAATTCATAAAACAATTTTTGTACATATAATAAGTAATATTATTGCAGAAATGGATTCTATTGAATCTCAGCTTTTCAGGGATACCAAATTTATAATTTTTGGACTTCTAAATCTTTATCTATGAATTATACGAATTCGTACTAAAATCTGGAAAAGTCAAACTCGGGAATTGACTAAAATTGACTATGACCGATCTGACTGAGTTGACTGTTGACTATGCTGATGTCATGATGATGTCAGAATTGACTACAGAAAAAGTTGCCCAGATAGAAAAACTTTCTACATGAAAGTTGTAGATAACAACTAGATCTATCTATTGTTCAAAGGAATTTGAGTTTGGAGCAACAAGGTGGACGTAAAATGGATTATACCTTCTAAGATCTGAATCTTTGACCGTGTTTTTATCTCTGCTCGATGAATGAAACGAGGTGAAACCAGTGGAAATGGAACCGTCTTGACGAGGGGAACAACTTCCATCTTCAAGCCTCCGCGATCCGAGGTCGCCTTGAAGGTCTATTTGGGTGGAGAAGATTGGGGAGAATTTTGGACGAAAATGGAGCTATCATGAGTTGAAAAATTGTGAACTTTCCTGGACTGGGGTTTTATAGGAGGGGGGTAGGGGCTGAATTAAAGGAGATTAAAGAGGAAGAGGAATTAGGGGGTATTTAGTGCAATTTAGGAGGGCAATTGAGGATCATTTAAGATTAATAAATGCAAATGAAAGAAAGACTAAGGTTACCATTCCTGTAGGTGCCTGGTTGTGGTGCCCTTATGGCCGATCAGCCTGGTTGGGCCGACCCATTTTGGCCGGCCTGGTCGGCCACTCTATTTTTTTTCATTTTATATTTTTTCCTATTTCTTAATTTTATTATAACTTTTGATTTAGAGCTCCGAATTTGTTGATTCAAATTTCTGCGGGTTCGTAAATTCATGGACAATATTTTAGGACATAAATTTTATATATTTGGAAATATTTAATTTTCTCAATTATTAATTAGCCAATTATTGTACGATTGCATGTGTGCGATATTGACCTAGTTGCAGGGCAATATATTTGGAATGACTTAGATTCTTTCATTATTTGAATTTGATTCGATTTAGTTCCACCTTACATGGATAACCCATGAATTAAAGTTTCAAAATATGAGAGGATAATTTTATAAAATCTTAAAATATCTCACATAAGCTATGGTGCTTATTTTAAAACGAGACTCTTTGCTTTTATTTTTGGTTCAAACCAAAACAAAGGTTGTTTGAAAAATGTAAATGAAGTAGTTGAGATGTATAGATGGTTTTTGGTTGAGAACATTCCTCAAGATTAAAAATAGATTTTCAAATACAGGAAGTTTGTGAAAAAGATTTTGAAGGCGAACCTTGCAAATTATAATTTTGAAGTAGAGGAGATATATGGATAATCTTGATGCGTTGATCTTAGGGTTTTTGTTAAATGCTATTTTTATTTTAAGGAGTAGCTTTATTTGGGGGAAAACTTTTGTAATAGTTTAAAAGGTTTTAATGTTTCCAATTATAAGCAAAAAGTTTCTTTTCCCCATAAATTTCAACAATTGTTTCTTTTGTTTATTTATTTTTCACATTTCAAAATTTGGAAATTTTTGGGATGTGACAAAAACTATTTTGTTATGTGAAAACTTAGTGATTAAATCCCTCACGAACTTGATGGCACACTTTAGATTCTTTGCCCCTAATAAACTTGAACCATTGTGACAACTTTGTTGTATATGCTTGCACTTATAAGTTGGAATTAGCAGAACTGTGTTGTCACGAGGAACGTTTTCAACATTGCACTTGTACCGTACTTAGTTGATATCATGTTCTTTTGACTATGGATGTCACCGGTGTGAAATAAAGAGGGAACTTCTAAGTCCATGGAGTTTGTATCCTGTGTTAGAGAAACGCCTAGGCCGCTAGCCTAAGGCAAGCCTAATCATGGTGGAAACTTGCAGCATCACCATAGTGAGCTATCTATGAAGCATCCTCAATAAAAATCTATGCATATGGTAAATAAAAAGATTGCTGAGATGCTTATTGTCTGCTTGCCTTGTCATTTTGGCTATGGGAAAGCTCTTGTACCATGTGCAAGGGGTACCCCGTTGGCGGTTCTCAATGATATGCAAATACTTACAATGACAAGAACATACATGGGCCCATAGTTGAGTATGCATGAGGTGTGGCCCTCGTATTCAAGGGACTTGAGATTGCCAACTTATACTTCGTCAAGCATATACTCCATCTTTGCCACTTCAACCTTAACCACTTCAAGATGCTTATGATAGGGGCAATGAAGGCTGAAAGCTAACAAGTACCATAATTTTTGGAAGCTCTTTTTGAAACTTGTAATCCCTGCTTCCTTTACAAAAAGGCCTTTCTTCCACCATTATTGAGTCTCCACCTTCTACCTTTAGGCACCATTAATAGGGCATAGTTGTCATTCTGTGTGCAGTGTTCCAAAGCTTATTAATTGATGCATATTGTGATATTACTTGTTCTTGTGCTATTTATTTCTAGGCATCCTTGTGAACTTTGAAGGTGTCCTATGCATCTATATTGCTACTCTATGAGGGACAAACTGATTGCCACTATGCCATGTTTTCTGTATGTGAAACAAACAAATGTTTTTCAATGCATGTTATTCATGATCTTTGTTTGTAGCCTGTCATGTTGCATGAATAGTTACTATGTCCTATTGTTAGAACTCCATGTTTCATGCACATGTTTAGAGTTCTTTGATCCCAACTTTCAATGCTTGCAAATGGTTGGATCTTTATTGTGAGGGTGCATGTCACCTCAAAAATTATTCTTTTATCACTTACCTACTCGAGGACGAGCAGGAGTTAAGCTTGGGGATGTTGATACGTCAGAAACGTATATATAATTTGTGATGCTCCATGCTTGTTTAGTATCTACTTTGTTTTGCTTGTCTACACTTTGAGGTGCTTTTTACATGTTTTCTGGTACTAACCTACTAACAAGTTGCAATAGTGCCAGATTCCTGTTTTCTACCGTTTTTGGTTTCAGAAAAGTTAGCAAAGAAATATTCTCGGAATTGGACGGGCAAACGTCAAAGTCAATTACTTTTCATGGGGAACAAGAATTCCAGAGGGGAGACGAGGAAGCGTGCCAGGGCGGTCAACCCCCCCCCCCCTAGGCGCGGCCAGGGGTGGGCCCACGCCTGGGTAGGGTTTGACCCCCCTGGTCGCCTCCTTGGCCTCCCCCTTCGCCTATAAGAAGCCCCCGATGCAGAAACCCTAAGTACCCAATCAAATCTCCACGAAACCGTCTATAGACGCTGCCACCATCGTCCCTAGATCGAGGGGATCTAAAGTTCTTCCTGGCACCCTGCCGGAGGGGAGATCATCCCGGAGGCCTTCTCTCCGGTATGATGCGTGAGTAGTTCCACCTTGGACTATGGGTCCATGTAGTAGCTAGATGGTTGTATATCCTCCTTTGTGCTTTCATGTATAGATCTTGTGAGCTCTGTTCATGATCAGGATCTAATCTATTTGTAATCATGCATGTTGTGTTTGCGGGTATCCGATGGATATTGAGATTATTATGTTGGTTTGATTAATGATTTTGTCTTTATGATTCTATCATGTCTGTGTTGTTTGTGATCTTGCATGCTCTGCGTTGTTAGTGGCTATCTTGGCCAAGTAGTTGGTAGTGACTCCAAGAGGGGGTATTTATGCTCGATAGTGGGTTCATACCTCTAGTTTCCAAGGGAAGTGACATAAATCTCTTTGGTTGTAGATGTGTTGTTGCCACTAGGGAGAAAACAACGGTCTCTTGTTAATGGAACATATGGACTGTTTACCTTACACACTTTGCTTAAAGCAGTTGTTTGTTGCTTGCAACTTAATACTGGAGGGGGTTCGGATGATAACCTGAAGGTGGACTTCTAGTCATAGATGCAGTTGGATGGCGGTCTATGTATCTTGTTGTATTGAAAAATCGAATCTCATATGATCTTTCTGACTAGTAATTGCATTGTTATGCCTTGCTCAGTTCCTGTCAATTGCCCTGCTGTAATTTGTTTACCCTTCATGCCATGTTGTTTATCTAAGGAGAGCACCTCTAGTGAACTATGGACCCCGGTCCAATCTTTACCATTGATGCATCTTCCACTGTTACTTGTTTACTTGCTGCAAACCATTACCTTCCACACCATACGTTCAATCCTTTGTTACAGCAAACCGGTGAGCTTGACAACCTCACTGATTCGTTGGGGCAAAGTCTTGAATTTGTGTTATGCAGGTATCCGTGTTGCTTGCAACACTTGTGTGACGTTTGCTTCCTCCTTCTAGTTCGATAACCTCGGTCTCAACTAAGGGAAAACTTGCAGCTTGCTCTTCACACCCTACGCTTGGGGTTACCAACGAAGTGCCACGTCGAGCATCATCATACCTCTTGGATATTTCTTGGGGTGACACCATGGTGGCATCCCCAAACTTGAGCTTTTGTCCATTCTTCATCTCAATGCATCATTCTCTCTCTACACCTGAAATTTTTCCTTCATACAAGACTTCACACAATCTTCATTAGCAACATTAGTGTATTCAAAAGATATTAGACCTCTGGCAAAGCTTGGGAACAGCAAGGGTTTTCACTAAAACACAAGCTACTGTAGTAACTCCTTCAAAAATCTCAATTCACCTAAAGAGAACTCAAAAAGGAATCAATAAGAAGCAAATGCAAATAATGGCAGAAATATGTCAAAACAGACCAGCAGGTATAAACCGATTTTTACGAACATCTTCTGTTGCTCAAATCAAAAAGTTTTGAACTAACTAAAGTTATCTAACATACTGGGGGATTTATTTGTAAATTTTGAGCTCAATATGAGTTACAAAGACTCCTCACGAATATTTTTGGTGGAAGACAGAAATCTGTTTCGGGACAGCAACTACCCAAATCTTACTTCCCTCTCATTAGAGGTCATTCTTGGCACAAAAGGCAAACAAAAAGGATAAGGAGAGGTCATTACTGAAGTAATAACTTCCAATACTCAAGGAAACTCTTGGGTTATCTCCCAACAAGTACTTTTCTTTAACGCCTTTAAGTTAGGCACAAGAAGCAAGAAGAATCAAGTATTTTCAAATGAAGAAGCATTAACATCAATACTTGCAAAATCTTCAACTATGAAAGGTATCTCATCTGAATGGGTTTTGGAGGATCCCTTCTCATTTCTCTTTGGCTTACTACTTTCATCAAATGGATTTTCAGGAACAATCCAATCAAAATTCTTTTCATAGGCCTCATGCATCTCAACAAGCTTAAAGGGTATTGTATCTTAAATTCATCTCTGGGCTTTGTTTTATCTGAAGTACCCATAACATCTACACATGAGCCTAGCATATTAAAACGCTCAAAGACCTTTCTAGCTTCCCTAGCAACATCATGGAACTCTTTGAGTAAAGTTTCAAGAAAAAATCTCTCTTTTCAGCATTCTTTTCTTATTTTAGTTTTAGGAACAAAATCTGCATCATGGGGTTAAGGCTAACAAACCTAGCCTCCAGCATATGAACTAAAGAAGTTGAAGCAATCTCATAATTAGGAGCAAGCTCTGCTATAGATTTATCCTTAATATCCTCATGCTTGCTAACATAATTAAAGAATTCTTCAATATTATCTTTCCCAATTATGGAGCCACTACCTATAGAAAGGTCCTTAAGGATGAACTTGGGGAGCAACATGGTGAGCTAGAAGGAGGTGGCAACTAGAGTAGGAACTAATTTTTTGTGTTTTTGAATAAAGCAAGCAAACCAAACTAGACTAATTTTTTTGGTTTTTTTAAAGAGGCAAACAAAACCAAGCAAAAGAAATAAAGCAAACTAAAAACAAAGTAAAGAGAAAGGAAGTGAAGGACTCCCCTTGTGAAGACGTACTTAGCCTCCCTAGCAACGGCGCCAGAAAACTTGATGGTGGAGCTTGACGGGGAGGAAGAGGTTGAAGCTGTCCTGTAGATCCCCGGCAACAGGGCTAGAGAACTTGTTGATGACTCCTTGATAGCACCAGAGAACTTGGTGCTTTAAGTGGAGTTTGTTGGTAACCCCAAGAGCAAGGTGTGAAGCAGCACAACATCAAGTTTTCCCTCAGTAAAAACCGAGGTTATCGAACCAATAGGAGGAAGGAAACGTCACACAGGTGTTGCTAGCAACACGGAGATCTGCACAACACAAACTCAAGACTTTACCCCAATGAATCAGTGAGGTTGTCAAGCTCACCGGTTTGCTGTAACAAAGGATTAAACGTATGGTGTGGAAGGTAATGGTTTGCAGCAAGTAAACAAGTAACACTGGAAGATGTATCAATGGTAAAGATTGGACCGGGGTCCATAGTTCACTAGAGGTGCTCTCCTTAGATAAACAACATGGCATGAAGGGTAAACAAATTACAGCAGGGCAAATGACAGGAACTGAGCAAGGCATAATAATGCAATTACTAGTCAGAAAGATCCTATGAGATTCGATTGGGCAATACAACAAGATACATAGACCGCCATCCAACTGCATCTATGACTAGAAGTCCACCTTCAGGTTATCATCCGAACCCCCTCTAGTATTAAGTTGCAAGCAACATACAACTGCTTTAAGCAAAATGTGTAAGGTAAACAGTCCACATGTTCCATGAACAAGAGACCGTTGTTTTCTCCCTAGTGGCAACATCACATCTACAACCGAAGATATTTCTATCACTTCCCTTGGAAACTATAGGCATGAACCCACTATCGAGCATAAATAGCCCCTCTTGGAGTCACTAGCAACTACTTGGCCAAGATAGCTACTAACAACTAAGAGCATGCAAGATCACAAACAACACAGACATAATAGAATCTTAAAGACAAAATCATTAATCAAACCAACATAATCATCTCAATATCCATCGGATCCCCGCAAACACAACATGCATGATTACAAATACATTAGATCTTGATCATGAATGGAGCTCACAAGATCTATACATGAAAGACCAAAAGAGGAGATACAACCATCTAGCTACTACATGGACCCATAGTCCAAGGTGGAACTACTCACGCATCATACCAGAGAGAAGGCCTCCGGGATGATCTCCCCTCCGGCAGGGTGCCGGGAAGAACTTCATGTAGGGGTTCGTAGCATGGAAAACAAAAAAATTCTACCGCATGCACTCAAACAACCCAAGATCTATCTACTAGATTGTAGCAACGAGTCGATAGAAGCACTCGCCCTTGAAGATTCCAAAGCGGTTAACGAGAGCAAATTCTTGTGGGTGATGTAGTCGTACACTTGTTGATCTCAAGATCGCGTAGACGATCCTTTCCGGCGCTGCGTTTCGGCAGCGCTTCCGAAGTCGATCACACGTTCGGTACTTGATGAGGACCTTCCTCTCCCTTGTTCCAGCAGGCAGCGGAGGTTGTAGTTCTTCCCTCGCGATTCCGGCAGCATGGCGGCATGGTGTCGGAAGTAGAGGGTAGATCCCGCAGGGCTTCGCGTAAGCCGGTGCGAGTTATGGTGGATCTAGGGTTTCCCGGTAATCTAGGGTTTAGAAGACCGGGAGGAGGAGGAGGAGTCGGCGGTGGATAGGGCGACGGTGACGGGCCGGCGGTGGCGCAAGGCGGCGGCTGGCGGCGAGCGGCGGCGGGTCGGCTGCGGCGGCTCGGGTGGAGAGGGGCTAGGGCTTGTGGTGTTGGGGCAGCCCTCCCCCTCTATTTATGAGAGGGAGAAGACTTGGGAGGGGTGGGTTTGAATCCAAACCCAAACCCAAGTTGGATTGAGAGAAGGACTTGTTTCTTCTCCCACTAGGAAACCATTGTTCCAGTTTGACTTTTCAAACTTTCCGTTTGACTTTCAATTTAGAGCTTTAATTATCTCTTGCAAATGCCCACACCAAGTGACCTAGTATATGATCCAATCATTCCACTTACCCATGACACATTCATGGACCATTCTCCTTCCGGATCGGTGAACCTTCTAGAACCTCTCCAATGAAAACATAGGAATCTTTCCCGAACTCTGGAATCGGACTTTCCTTATATGAATCTTATTCTCCGGACCATTCCGGATCTCCTCGTGATATCCCGGGTCCCATCCGAGACTCCGAACAACATTCGGTATCCCTATTAACATTTCATATCTACTAAACAACATTGAATCCTTAAGTGTGTCTTCCTACGGTTCGTGAATTATGCGGACATGACCGAGACACTTCTCCGATCAATAACCGATAAAGGAATCTGGAAATTCATATGGCTCCCACATATTTATACGATTACTTTGCGATCAAATGAACCACTTACATACGATACCAATTTCCCTTTGTCTTACGATAGTTTACTTATCTGAGGTTTTGATCGTCGGTATCTCTGCATACCTAGTTCAACCTTGTTACCGATAAGTACTCGTTTCTCGTTCCCATGATATGTGATCCCTTGTGATCTAGTAACATGCTTGCAAGCTAATTTTATGACATTCCACCGAGAGGGCCCAGAGTATATCTATCCGTCATATGGATAGACAAATCCCACTCTTGATCCATGTGTCTCAACACATACTTTCCAAACACTCAATGCCACCTTTATAACCACCCAGTTACGGTGTGGTGTTTGATGTCATCAAAGCATCCTTCCAGTGATGGTGATTAGCATGATCTCATGGTCGAAGGAATTATGTTACTATGTATCAGAAAGCTTATAGCAAACAAACTATTAAAATGACTTGATCTTTATGCTACGCTTATCTATAGGAGTATGTCCATCATACCATTCTCCTAATGATATGATATTGTTATTAATAACATCTCAATGTTCATGATCGAGAAACCACAATCATCTATTAATCAACAAGCTAGTATTATAAAGAGGCTTTACCAGGGACTCTAATCTAGTTTACAAATCACACAAGTATTAATGTTTTCGGTTAATACTATTATAGCATGAATGTAAACATTTATCATAAACACAAAGATATAATAATAACTACTTTTATTATTGCCTCTAGGGAATATCTCCAACAGTATCCCACTTGCACTAGAGTCAACTAATCTAGATTACATGGTAATATACCGAACACCCATGGCGGTTTGGTGCTGGTCATGTTTTGCCCTCACGAGAGGTTTAGTCAACGGATCCGCCACATTCAGATCTGTGTGTACTTTGCAAATCTTTATGTCACCATCTTGGACATGCTCTCGAATAGCGTGAAAATGTAGCTTGATATGCTTCAGCTTCTTGTGTGACCTTGGTTCTTGCGCATTGGATATGGCGCCATGTTATCACAATAGATAGACATTGGGTCTAGCACACTTGGAACCACACCGAGCTCTGTAATGAACTCCTTCATCCATATTGCCTCTTGTGAAGCCTCCGAAGCAGCTATGTATTCTGATTCAGTTGAAGATATCGCCACAACGCTTTGCTTTGCACTCCTCCAGCTAATTGCTGCACCATTCAAAGTAAATACGTATCCAGATTGAGATTTAGAATCATCCGGATCGGTGTTCCAACTAGCATCGGTATAACCATTAACAACGAGTTGTTCATCACCTCCATAAGAAAGAACCATATCCTTAGTTCTTCTCAAGTACTTAAGGATGTTTTTGACCGCTGTCCAATGAAGCACTCCTGGATCACTTTGATATCTGCTAGTCAAACTAACAACATATGCAATGTCGGGTCTAGTACATAGCATGGCATACATAAAAGATCCTATGGTTGAGGCATAGGGAGTCTTACTCGTCCTTTCTCTATGTTCTGCCGTTGTAGGACTTTGAGTTTTACTCAAGGTCGTATTGGGCAACATGGGCAAGAATCCTTTCTTGCTATCTTCCATTCCAAACCTATTTAGAACTTTGTCCAAATATGTACTCTGTGATAATGATATTAGACGTCTCGATCTATCTCTATAAATCTTTATGCCTAATATGTAAGCTGCTTCGCCAAGATCTTTCATTGAAAAACTATTATTCAAATAATCCTTGACACTATTAAGAAGGTCTACATTATTCCAAATCAACAATATGTCATCTACATATAGTATTAAGAATGCTACAGAGCTCCCACGCACTTTCTTGTAAATACAAGCTTCTCCATAAGTTTGTATAAAACCAAAGCTTTTGATCACCTTATCAAAACATTGATTCCAACTCCAGGATGCTTGCTTCAATCCATAAATGAACCTTTGAAGTTTGCATACCTTGTTAGAATCTTTAGGATTGACAAAACCTTTGGGTTGTACCATATACAACTCTTCATCAATGTCTCCATTAAGGAACGCCGTTTTGACATCCATCTGCCATATCTCATAATCATAATATGCAACGATTGCTAACATAATCCTTACAGACTTTAGCTTCGCTACTGGTGAGAAAGTCTCATCGTAGTCAACTCCTTGAATTTGTCGAAACCCTTTTGCGATAAGTCGAGCTTTATCGACAGTAACATTACCATCAGCATATGTTTTTTCTTGAAAATCCATTTGTTCTCGACAGCCTTACGGCCATCCGGTAAGTCCACCAAAGTCCATACTTGATTTTCGTACATGGATCCAATCTCGGAATTCATGGCTTCTTGCCATTTATTGGAATATGGGCTCATCATCGCTTCCTCATATGTCGCAGGGTCATCGGTGTTGTCCACCAACATGACACTCATAACGGGATCATACCAATCAGGAGTGGTACGAGTTCTCGTTGACCTGCGAGGTTCTGTAGTAACTTCAACCGAAGTTTCATGATCAACATCATTAGCTTCCTCTCTTATTGGTGTATGCGCCACAGGAACTACTTCTGGTGCTGCGCTACTCGCAAGTTTGAGAGAAGGTTCAACAACCTCGTCGAGTTCTACTTTCCTTCCAGTCACTTCTTTCGAGAGAAACTCCTTCTCTAGAAAGGATCCGTTCTTGGCAACAAAGATTTTCCCCTCGGATCCATGATAGAAGGTATACCCAATAGTTTCCTTCGGGTATCCTATGAAGACGCATTTTTCCGCTTTGGGTTCAAGCTTGTCGGGCTGTAACTTCTTTACATAAGCTTCGCAACCCCAAACTTTAAGGAACGGCAATTTAGGTTTCTTCCAAACCATAATTCATACAGTGTCGTTTCAACGGATTTAGATGGTGTCCTATTTAAAGTGAATGAAGTTGTTTCTAATGCATAACCCCAAAATGATAGCAGTAAATCTGTAAGTGACATCATAGAACTAACCATATCTAAGAGAGTTCGATTACGACGTTCGAACACACCATTACGTTGTGGTGTTCTCGGCGGTGTCAATTGTGAAAGTATTCCGCATTTCTTCAAATGCTCACCAAACTCGTAACTTAGATATTCACCTCCATGATCAGATCGTAGAAATTTAATCTTCTTGTTACGTTGATTCTCAACCTCACTTTGAAATTCCTTAAACTTCTCGAAAGTTTTGAACTTATGTTTCATGAAATAGATATACCCATATCTACTCAAGTCATCCGTGAAGGTAAGAACATAGCGATAACCACTACGCGATGCTACACTCATTGGACCACACACATCGGTATGTATGATTTCTAATAAGTCTGTAGCTCGCTCCATCATACCAGAAAATGGAGTCTTAGTCGTTTTACCCATCAGACATGCTTCGCATCTTTCAAGTGATTCAAGAAGTCCATCGGAATGTAGTTTCTTCATACGCTTCACTCCAATATGACCAAGACGATAGTGCCACATATAGGTCAAGTTATCACTCAATTTCAAACGTTTAGCTTCAATGTTATTAATGTGTGTATTACCACAATCGAGATTCAATAAGAATAGACCATCTATCAAAGGTGCATGTGCATAAAACATATTACTCATATAAATCGAACAACCATTATTCTCGGACTTAAACAAGTAACCGTCTCGCAATAAACATGATCCGGATATAATGTTCATGCTTAACGCAGGCACCAAATAACAATTATTTAAGTATAAAACTAATCCCGATGGTAGATGAAGAGGTAGTGTGCCGACCGCGATCACATCAACCTTTGATCCATTTCCAACGCGCATCATCACCTCGTTCTTCACTAGCTTCCGTTTATTCTACAACACCTGTTTCGAGTTACAAATATGAGCAACCGAACCAGTATCAAATACCCAGGCACTACTACGAGTACTAGTGAGATACACATCAATAACATGTATATCGGATATACCTTTCTTCTTGATGTTGTCGTTCTTCAAATCTGTCAAGTACTTAGGGCAATTCCGCTTCCAGTGACCCTCTCCCCTGCAGTAAAAGCACTCAGTATCAGGCTTAGACCCAACCTTGGTCTTCTTCACCGGCACGGTAACTTTCTTACCGCCCTTCTTGAAGTTTCCCTTTTTCTTAGACTTGCCTTGCTTCTTGAATTTGGTGGTCTTATTGACCAACAACACTTGGTGCTCTTTCTTGATCTCCACTTCTGCAGACTTTAACATGGAGAAGAGTTCGGGCAACGACTTGTCCATGTTTTGCATATTCTAGTTCATCACAAAGTTCTTGTAACTTGGTGGTAGTGATTGGAGGACACGGTGAATCCCCAAAGCATTAGGTATCACCATACCTAAGCTTTGAAGCTTGCTTGCGTGCCCATACATCTTAAGCACGTGCTCACTGACGGAGCTGCCCTCTTCCATCTTGCAGTTAAAGAACTTTTCAGAAGCCTCAT
The DNA here is from genome assembly GCA_030063025.1 of Avena longiglumis. NCBI lineage: Eukaryota > Viridiplantae > Streptophyta > Magnoliopsida > Poales > Poaceae > Avena > Avena longiglumis. The sequence goes on from CP125973.1 coordinate 173,676,680, forward strand.
AACTCTCAACTGCCGTGTGAGCCTCAAATATCATTTTGAGTTCACGGACAATATCATGTGGGTCATGGTTCTCAAACCTTTTCTGAAGCTCCGATTCCAAACCATACAATATAGCACACTGAACTGTGGAGTATTGATTCTTCCGAGCGAGGAAAACATTCTTTACCTCATCGGTAGCATCAGCTGCAGGCGGGTTACCCAGCGGTGCATCCAGCAATAGGTCAAATTACCAGCATTGAGGACAATCCTCAAATTTCAAAACCAATCCGCGAAGTTGCTTCCATTGTTTTTCAACTTTTCTTTCTCTAGGAACGCATTAAAATTGATGGTAGGGGCCGCCATTGATCTACAACATATTTGCAATATTTTAGACTAATTTTATGACAAATTGAGTTCTAATTAATAGTTAAATTAATCTAGGTGAACTCCCACTCAAAAATTTATCCCTCACATTGTTTTAGTGATCACACGAACCAAATCCACCACATCAAAACCGATCATCACGAGAGTTGATATAGTTTCAATGGCAAACAATCAACATGTTCATCATATCTACTATATGACTCATGCTTTACCTTTCGGTGATACGTGTTCCGAGACCATGTCTGACATGCTAGGCTCGTCAAGATCAAACCTTAGCTTCCGCATGAGCAAATCTGGCTTGCTCACGTTGTATACACTCGCAGAATCTAACACACCCGATCATCACGTGGTGCTTCGAAACAACGAGCTTTAGCAACAGTGCTTACTAAGGATGAACACTTTAAAACTTGAAATTGTGTGCTTGAATGATCATCTTATAATGCTACCGTCGTGAACTAAACAATAGAAGATGCATAAAAGGATTAACATCACATGCAATTCATAATATGTGATATGATATGGCCTTTCTTCTTGTGCTTCTGATCTCCATCTTCAAGCATGAACATGATCTCCATCATCACCGGTGTGGCGTCAAGGTCAATGGCGCCGCTTCATGGTTGTCGTCCACCAGCATCAACTATTACAACTACTTTTAATAGACACGCAGGTCTTAAAGAAATTTAAAAGACAACCATATGGCTCCTGACGGTTGCCAACTTACAATAAGGATCATTGCATACATCATATATAATCGCAATCATGGCCATATCATATCACAGCACACCCCTTCAAAACAAAGTTAGACGCCTCTAATTTTCTTTGCATATTTTACGTGGTTTGGGGCTTTCAATAAGTGTCGTTCTAACTTATGAACAAGAACCATAACTTTGATGTTTGAACTATCAAGTGACCGTTGTAAATTGAATCTATACTATGATGGGAGAGACACACACACCCGCAAAGCCACTTATGCAATACAAGTTGCATGTTAAGCGTGGAGCAAGTCTCATGAACGATGTCATGTAAGGTTAGCCCGGGCCGCTTCATCCCATCATACCGCAAGATACAAAGTACACAAAAAGCAATTGATAATAAAAGCACCACCGCCCACAATGAACATTGTGTTCTACTCATGCAACAGATCTACATATAGACACGGCTCTGATACCACTATAGGGGTTCATAGCATGGAAAACAAAAAAATTCTACCGCATGCACACAAACAAGCCAAGATCTATCTACTAGATTGTAGCAACGAGTCGATAGAAGCACTCACCCTCGAAGATTCCAAAGCGGTTAACGAGAGTAGATTCTCGTGGGTGATGTAGTCGTACACTTGCCGATCTCAAGATCGCGTAGACGATCCTTCCGGCTAACAAGCCCGCAACGCTGATCGGTCACATGTTCGATACTCGATGAAGACCTTCCTCTCCTTATTCCAGCGAACGCGGAGGTCGTTCTTCCCTCACGATTACGGCGATGCGGCGTGGTGTCGGAAGTACAGGGTAGATCCCGCAGGGCTTCGCCTAAGCCGGTGCGAGTTATGGTGGATCTAGGGTTTCCCGGTAATCTAGGGTTTAGAAGACTGGGAGGAGGAGTTGGCAAAGGCTAGGGCGACGGCGACGGGCCGGCGGCGGTGCAAGGCGGCGGCGGGTCAGCGGCGGCTCGGGTGGAGAGGGGATAGGGCTTGTGGTTTTGGGGCAGCCCTCCCCCTCTATTTATGAGAGGGAAGAGCCTTGGGATGGGTGGGTTTGAATCCAAACCCAAACCCAAGTTGGATTGAGAGAAGGACTTGTTTCTTCTCCCACTAGGAAACCATTGTTCTAGTTTGACTTTTCAAACTTTCCATTTGACTTTCAATTTAGAGCTTTAATTCTCTCTTGCAAATGCCCACACCAAGTGACCTAGGATATGATCCAATCATTCCACTTACCCATGACACATTCATGGACCATTCTCCTTCCGGATCGATGAACCTTCTAGAACCTCTCTAATGAAAACATCAGAATCTTTCCCGAACTCCGAAATCGGACTTTCCTTATATGAATCTTATTCTCCAGACCATTTCGGATCTCCTCGTGATATCCCGGATCCCATCCGAGACTCCGAACAACATTCGGTATCCCTACTAACATTCCATATCTACTAAACAACATTGAATCCTTAAGTGATCTCCCTACGGTTCGTGAATTATGCGGACATGACCGAGACACTTCTCCGATCAATAACCAATAGAGGAATCTAGAAATTCATATGGCTCCCACGTATTTCTGCGATTACTTTGCGATCGAATGAAACACTTACATACGATACCAATTTCCCTTTGTCTTACGATAGTTTACTTATCCGAGGTTTTGATCGTTGGTATCTCTGCATACCTAGTTCACCCTCGTTACCGATAAGTACTCTTTTATCGTTCCCGTGATATGTGATCCCTTGTGAGCCAGTCACATGCTTGCAAGCTAATTGGATGACATTCCACCGAGAGGGCCCAGAGAATATCTATCCGTCATATGGATGGACAAATCCCACTCTTGATCCATGTGTCTCAACACATACTTTCCGAACACTCAATGCCACATTTATAGCCACCCAGTTACGGTGTGGTGTTTGATGTCATCAAAGCATCCTTCCAGTGATGGTGATTAGCATGATCTCATGGTCGAAGGAATTAGGTTACTATGTATCAAAAATCTTATAGCAAACGAACTATTGAAATGACTCGATCTTTATGTTACGCTTATCTATAGGAGTATGTCCATCATACCATTCTCCTAATTATATGATCTTGTTATTAATAACATCTCAATGTTCATGATCGAGAAACCACGATCATCTATTAATCAACAAGCTAGTATTATAAAGAGGCTTTACCAGGGACTCTAATCTAGTTTACAAATCACACAAGTATTAATGTTTCCAGTTAATACTATTATAGCATGAATGTAAACATTTATCATAAACACAAAGTTATAATAATAACTACTTTTATAATTGCCTCTAGGGCATATCTCCAACCCTTCAGATCCCCCCGATCTAGGGACGATGGTGGCGGCAGCTACAGACGGTTTCATGGATATTTGATCGGGTGCTTAGGGTTTCTGCATCGGGGCTTCTTATAGGTGAAGAGGGAGGCCGTGGCGGTGGCTAGGGGCCCCACACCCCTCCCAAGCGCGGGGCAGGGCCCACCCGTGCCTAGAGGGGGTCTGGGCGCCCTGGCTTGCCCCTACAGCTCCCCTCTAGACTTCTTGTTACCCACGGAAAGTAATTGACTTTGGCGTTTGTCCCGTCCAATTCTGAGAATATTTCTTTACTAACTTTTTTGAAACCAAAAACAACAGAAAACAGGCATCTGGCACTATGGCAACTTGTTAATAGGTTAGTACTAGAAAACATGTAAAAGCACCTCAAAGTGTAGACAAAGCAAAGAAAAGTAGATACTAAACAAGCATGGAACATCAAAAAATATAGATACGTTTCCGACGTATCATGCTTTCATGTCTAGATCTTGTGAGCTCCGTTCATGATCAAGATCTCATATATTTGTAATCATGCATGTTGTGTTTGCGGGGATCCGATGGATATTGAGATTACTATGTCAGATTGATTAATGGTTTTGTCTTATTGATTCTATCATGTCTGTGTTGTTTGTGATCTTGCATGCTCTCTGTTGTTAGTAGATATCTTGGACAAGTAGTTGCTAGTGACTCCAAGAGGGGGTATTTATGCTCGATAGTTGGTTCATGCCTCTAGTTTCCAAGGGAAGTGACAGAAACCCATAAGGTTGTATATGTGTTGTTGCCACTTAGGGGAAAACAACGGTGTCACATCCCAAGATTTTCCAAATCTTGAATGTGAAAAATAAATGAATAAAATAAAACTTTGTTGATTTTCAGAGTGAAAAGAAACTTTTGAATCCAAATGGAAACCTTCAAACCAATTTGGATAAAATAAAATCCTAAAGAGATTTAAAAATATAAACTTTTATTAAAGGAAAATAAAAATATTTAAAATTACTATTTTTGATCTTTAAATAAAAGGATTTGGTTTTCAAAGGAAAAGATAGATTTATAAATAAAGATTATTTTATATAGCCAAATTAAACCTTGGCCAATATTTTGAAATAAATGTTTTGTTTTGATAAAAATAGTAAAGGTTTATTTAAATAAAATAATAAGGATTTAATATCCAATTTTATTTAAGTAAAGGCTTTTCCCATTTTAAATAAACACTAAAACTTATTTATTTATTTTAAATAAGTTTTCCAAGTATTTTATATTCTCAAATAAAACCTACTGAAGTGTTTTGGTTTTATTTTAGATTTCAAAATAAATATTTTAATAAAATAAATCCTATTTGATTTAATAATGAGGGTCTATTGTATTTAATTAATAATGGACCCTAAAATAAAAGGTTATTTTGTTTTAAGCAAGTTTCCAAGTATTCTTTATTTTCAAATAAAACCTACTGATTTGGTTTTGAAAATATTTGGATTTCAAATGGAGATTTTATTAAATAAATCAAACCCTATTTGATTAAATAACTAATGGTCCATTTTATTTAATTAATGAGTGGAACCTAAAAAGATTTAAATATTATTTTATTTTAGGATTTGGTTTATGTTGATAAACAGAACCAAAAACTCATTACAAGTTTGGAAGTGTTTGAATTGTTTGAATAGTTGATTGAAATTCAAAACAGAATTTGATTTGGAAAAAGAAAAAGCCAGCAGACAGAAAAAAAATAGAGTTTGGACCTAGCCCAGCCGGCCAAGCCCACAAGCCCAGAACCAGCCCAGCTTTTCCTCCCCGAAGAAAAACGCGTTTACTTTCGATTTTAAACCCACAGAGAAGCTGACCAGTGGACCCTTCCCTCACTCCTTTTCTCACTGATGACTGGACCCCACTCTCCTGTTCATCCTCCTCACCCGCGCGACTCCTTCCCCCAAACCTCGCTGTCGTTGCTGCCGTTCAAAGCCGTGTTCAATTCACCTTAATGGCCGCGTTAATCTCGCCCCCGACCATGCATACATAAGCACCTCTCCTCCCTCTGTCTTTTCCCTCAAACACCAACTCCACATCGCCACTGTGCCTCGAATTGGCCCGCCATTGTTTCGGCGAGCTCCTCCATGAAATCCGACAAACCACATCCACCTCCTGCCTCCCGAGCACACTAGGAGATTCCCCACCTCGCATCTTCCTGCCTCGGTTCGATCATGGCGCCCAGGAGCCGTCTTCGACAAGCTCCGACCTCGCCGCTGCGTCATCTTCAACTCCGCAAGCACCTGTAGTTTAGACCCCGCTTTCTAAAGCACACTCACACATTTGCCTCACTCTCCTGCGTCTGACCACACCTTCGGTTTGCCTTCTAATGAATCACAGCATCGTCTCCGACCGCGACCAGAGCACGCCGTCGCCAGAACGAACTCCGGCGGACATTACTCCACGACCGTCGCCCGCCTGTCGACCACGTTGAGCTTCCCAACCTCCTGCGATCTCGGTGAGCCTACTCCTCCCTCTCGCTTCTGTTTCGCCATTGGCCGCCACATCGACTGCCGCCGCTAGCCATCACTACCGCAAATGGTCAAGCACGCTAGCACCGTAGGATCTCGATCCGACGCTTGCGATAGATCATTTAAGCCGCGAAGGGGTACGTTTTCTGAACCTCACGATATGCTTAGATACAACGCACCGCGTTGTCGATCCGGCCGAACCGGTACCGTCCAATTAGACAGTGCCGCGTGTCCCCTGTTTTGTTTAAAAACAGATTTGAAAACAGATTTGTTTGTGAATTTCAAACCTTTGTAACTTTCAATCCACACGTCCAAAATTTAAAAATTTCATACCGTTAGAATCATTGGAACAAGCCCTAGCCAACCATGCCTTTTGTTTAGTAAAAAGCCTCTGAAAAAATGGTTGTTTTTGCAGAAACATTTGTATGCTTGTTAAGGATGTGAAAATTGTTTAAAAATGATTTTGGGGATAAAATCTTTGGAAAATGGTGTGATTTGGACCTACTGACCATAGGAAACACTTTGTGGTTTCAAAAATGTATTTGGTGAAACAAAATAATGATCCTTTGATTTAAAACCATTTCTAGTCAAATAGAAATGTGGTTTATTTATTGAAAATGATTTTGAAGGAAAACCTTTGGGAAAATGTTTTGTTTCAAACTCTCTGACCCCAAACACCAAGTTTTATGGTTTAAAAACATGTTTGGTGAACCCTATAGATTAATGCCTTAGTAAAAATATTTTACACCACATAAAATGATACCTTGTTTTGAAAAATGATTTTTAAAGTGAAACCTTTTGCAAATGACTTTGCCACTTTACAAAATGACCATTAGGTGTTTTCCAATGTTTATGACCCATTAGGAACCACTTTTTTCAAAACAAAACAAAGCTTGGCATGCTTGCATGCATTACTTTGACTTTGTTATTTTATGTGTTGTTTTGCTTGAATGGTAGATTGAGATTGTGCCTTGCTTGATTGATTTGTAGTGACTTGAAGAGTGTGATTGTTGCAAGGACAAGGAGTGAACTTATACTCTACCAAAAAGGCTAGTGATGCTTCATACTTTTGTCCCATTACTTTCACTATGCATTAGTGATTTTCTCTAAGTAAACTTGCATGGAAATTTTGCTAAGTATAAACCTTGCTATAGGAAAACCTAGTAGATGAAACCTTAGTAGAAATATTTCTAAGTCAAGATACCTACTACTATCAAGCTTAGCCTAGCTAATAGAAAACATGGGTGGAATATATATTCACACTATGGAAAAATATTCTAAGTCCGAGGACTTGTGTTTTGTTTAATAAAACAACTAAGTTAATGAATCACCTGGGTGGAATGGGACTTGCTTGGTGGATTTTGGTTTAGTGGTTCACAAGGCCCATGTATATGGTTGACCTCGTGTATCTCACTTGTGGATGGCCACCCAGGAACAAAGAGATTGGAGATGTCAAATGTTGAGAAGCTTCAAGTGCAACCACTTGGCAATATGGGCTCTGCCATGATCATATAGGTTGCAAGAACTTAGCCATATGGACAGAGGGTGGTAGTGTTTGATAGGTTGGAACGCGTCCATTTTGGTCTAAGGGAAGGCTTCTGAAAGATCTTGTCTTGGGAAACCAAGTCTTGTGGGGAAAGTGCACCACCTCTGCAGAGTGTAAAATCTAAGTACTTAGCCATGTCCCTGGTAAAGGACAATTTGAGCATCAAGACATGGAAGCAATCAAGAATCTCATCATTCAAATTTCTAAGTTAAAACTTGTGGTTTGAACAAGGGTTGTTTGAAATCTTCAATCTTTGATTGAGAGATGCCTTGGTTAAAGGATCCTCAAATCTTTGATTGAGAAAAATGATTTTGCCAAGCAAAACTTAGTATTTTCAAATGATAAGGAAAAATCTATTTTGAGCAATGCAAGCCTCAACTCCACTTAGCCAAATGCATATAGATGATAGACTCCACTATACTACCATAGTATCACTTGCCAATACAATTCAAATGTATTGACCCTTTGTGGCTGTAACTTGTATGTTGCATGTTTGATTAATTTTAGTGAAGATTGATTGTTTAGGATTACAAAGTCTACAACCAACATCTGCCTGTGGCGCTTTGAAGATGAAGGACCCATGCTTATAGTTATTCCGCTGCAATGTAATGTAATAGCCAAATGAGCTATGTAAGATGTAATAAAATTATATTATTCCTGGTTATAAAGTTATATTATGACATTTGTTTCTTGATATTACATCTTAACTGTGGATGCTAGCTATTGATCTAGGGACTAGCATTGTAAACACAGGGGATACCACCTTATATTGTTGTAAGGTTGGGACACTCCCTCTACAAACAGTCTCTTGTTCATGGAACAAGTGGATTGTTTACCTTACACACTTTGCTTAAAGCAGTTGTATGTTGCTTGCAACTTAATACTGGAGGGGGTTCGGATGATAACCCAAAGATGGACTTCTAGTCATAGATGTAGTTGGATGGCGGTCTATGTATATTGTTGCATTGCCCAATCGAATCTCATAGGATCTTTATGTCTAGTATTGCATTGTTATGCCTTGCTCGGTCCTGTCAATTACCCTGCTGTAATTTGTTTACCCAGCATGCCATGTTTGTTTATCTAAGGAGAACACCTCTAGTGAACTATGGACCCCGGTCCAATCTTTACCATTGATACATCTTCCACTGTTACCGTTTACTTGCTGCAAACCATCATCACCTCCACACCATATAGTTAATCCTTTGTTACAACAACCGGTGAGATTGACAACCTCACTGTTAGTTGGGGTGAAGTCTTGAGTTTGTGTTGTGCAGGTTTCCACGTTGCTTGCAACACCTTTGGGATGTTTCCTTCCTCCTACTGGTTCGATAACCTCGGTTTCTTACTGAGGGAAAACTTGTTGTGCTGCATCATACCTTGCTTGGGGTTTCCCAACGAAGCGCTCACGTTGACGCAACGCCATCAAGGATTGATAGTATACTCATACCAACAAGTTGCAACTTCTTTTCCAAAATCTCATATGAAAAGAACTCTAAGGTTAAGCGTGCTTGGCCTAGATAAAATTGAGGATGAGTGACCGACTGAAAAATGGGTACCGAGTGCGCACGAGTGAGGGCAAAGTGTGCATAAAAGACTAGTGTTGGTTTGTGGGGTTAGTATAGAGATCCTATTGATATGCCAGGAGTGACATCCGCTGGTTCGGAGAGGCCGAGGTGTTACAGAGTACACGGACAAGTTTTTTTTCTTGGCTAGGGTTGTATCCTCTAGGGTTGCTGGCGCGAGTGACCCGAGAGGGAGATTAGTGGAACATTCTCATTTAATGAAATTGCATGTTATCAAAATGCCTAGTTAGTATTGCATGTGCTTGTTATGAGATAGAGGTTGGTGAAGAATTATAGAGGAGAAATATCAAGAAAGGTGCAAAGTGAGTGGTTTGTAATAGAGCTGAATATTTATTCCATCGGTTCTGGTTGTGCCCACATGGAGTTAGAACATGAGAGCCGGTGAGGGAGATGTCACTCTTGACACTTCGATCTCCACTTAGGTGTAGGGTTCGTAGCATGAAAAACAAAAAATTCTATCGCATGAACACACAAATCCAAGATCCAATCTATGTAAAATCCAAGATCTAATCTACGAGATCGGTGCAACAAGATTGTAGAAAACTAACCCTCGTAGATCCAAAGCGTTTAACGAGATCGGATTCTCGTGGTTGAGGTAGTTGATCACTTGCCGATCTCAAGATCGCGTAGACGATCCTTTCGGCGCCACGTTCTGGCAGCACTTCCGCAGTCGGTCATACATACAATAGTCGATGAAGACCTTCCTCTCTCTTATTACAGCAGGTAGCGGAGGTAGTAGATCTTCTCGAAGTCCCAACAGCATGACGGTGTGGTGGTGGTGGTGGAGGAGATATTTCTGCAGGGCTTCGCCTAAGTCGGAGCAGTGCGGTGGACGGGAGAGAAGAGAGGGGGCGGCTAGGGTTAGGCGCCATGGATCAAGGGGGTACTTGGGGTGCTCCCTCACCCCTCCTTATATAGGTGGAGGCGGCCAAGGGTGTTCCCAGCCCTAGTGGAGTCCCTCCCCAACTCAGCCTCCAAAGGAAGAGGTTGAAACCTTTTCCACCAAGATTTCCCTCTTACCAAAAACTATAGTTTGACTTTTCAAACTAGGATTTGACTATTCAAACTAGGGTTTGCCCCTTCTACTAGTCTTGGCCAAATTGACCCTTTAGGGTTTGGTGCGGCTAGCCCTTTAGGGAATGCCACATCCAAAGTAACCCCTCCCGGGGTGGTGGACCTTCCAGAACATTCTAGAAGCTTCCGATCAAAACACCGAAAACATTTCCAAACCCCGATAAACCACTTTCCTTATATGAATCTCATTCTCCGTACCATTCCGGATCTCCTCGTGATGTCCTGGATCCAATCCGAGACTCCGAACAACATTCAGTCTCCAACTCACATTCCATATCTACTTAAACAACATTGAATCCTTAAGTGTGTCTCCCTACAGTTCGTGAACTATGCAGACATGATCGAGACACCTCTCCGATCAATAACTAATAATGGGATCTAGAAATCCATAATGGCTCCCACATACTTCTACGATGACCTCGTGATCGAACGAACCATTTATGTATGATACCGATTCCCTTTGTCGCGTGATACTTTACTTATCCGATATTTGATCGTCGGTATCTCTATACCTAGTTCAACCTCGTTACCGATAAGTACTCTTTACTCGTTCCGTGATATTACATCCCTTGTGACCTAGTCACATGTTTGCAATCCAATTGGATGACATTCCACCGAGAGGGCCTAGAGTATATCTATTCGTCATATGGATGGACAAATCACACTCTTGATCCATGTGCTTCAACACATACTTTCAGAACACCTACTGCCACCTTCATAACCACCCAATTATGGAAGTGGTGTTTGATGTCATCAAAGCATCCATATGGTGATAGTGATTAACATGATCTCATGGTCGAAGGATTAGGTTACTATGTATTTAAAAGCTTGTAGCAAACAAACTCTAAATGACTTGATCTTATGCTACACTAACTATAGGAGTGTGTCCATCACATCATTCTCCTAATGATATGACCTTGTTATTAATAAAATCCAATGTCCATGATCAGAAAACCATGATCATTTATTAATCAACAAGCTAGCTTAACAAGAGGCTTACTAGGGACTCTTTTATGTATACAAAACATACAAGTATTAATGTTTCTGGTTAATACAATTATAGCATGGGATGTAAAAATTTATCATAAACATAAAGATATGATAATAACCATTTTATTATTGCCTCTTGGACATATCTCCAACATTAGGAGTGTCTATTCACATAAGGATCTCACTAGTGGAAGTTTGGTTGAGAAGGAGTTGGCATTAGGACTAATGACTGTCTACCAATAATGGCTTGCTCGCAATGATGCTAGGGATGTGGTTTAGATCAAAGATTGATCTGAAATATCCTCAGATTACGGCTAAGAGGACTATGTACCTCACTGAGGAATGGATTGTTCTCTCAATTGTTCCAAATACGACTAACCGTCTAGCTCATGGTGCACCGACAACCACCGGGGGAAGGTGGCTAAAAGACAATGCAGACTGAGCTTTTTCACAGGGGACGAACTGTAGTGGTGGTGGGACGGTGATCTGCGATCTTGTATGCTTGTGGCAGGATCGTGCCATTTTCTTCCCATAGTGACTGACCTAGAGAGAGCTGAGATCTTGGCATGTCGAAGAGTTGTTTGACTAGCAATAGAGATGGGAGCAAGGAAACTCGTGTTGGAAATGGATTGCTTGAGTGTAGTTGGAAAGCTATCGAAGATGGAGTTGGATAGATCAATGCATGAGCCATTGGTGGAAGATTTCAAGGTGGTTCTAAGAGCGTTTGATTACTTCGAAGTTCTACACATGCAGAAGAATGCGGACGAGGTAGCTCATCAGCTAGTGACGGATGGCTATGCCAATAAAGTGTGCAAAACTTGGTTGAGTGTACTTTGAGTACAATGTAAACATTATCTGATGGTGTCGGTTTTAAATAAAGTTGCAGTGATTGATCTCAAGAAAGAAAAAGTTACTCCCACTCATCGTGAGTAGTCTCAACAGGGTTAACATCCCAGACACGGCCCGTCAAGACTACCACCAATGGAAAATCGAGGAATATAGGCGCAAAAAGATGAGATCTGATCCTCGATCTCCCTCCGCCTAACAAATAGACCAAGCAACTGTTCATAATTTGGAAAGTATTCGACCCTTATTATAGGTTAATTTCACGTGCCAGCAAAAATCAACTAACGGGCCCGCATACTTGACATGCCACGGGCTGGCCCATCTGACGCTAGTCTGGTGCGGGCCTAAATCACATCACCGTCGGCTGGCCCAAACCCACGAGCCGACGGGCCATGACGGCGTCGTGCGGACTAATCACGTGAAGCTAGTGCCAGGCCGGGCCAACCCATTGGCCAGGTTATTTAGGCACCAACCAAACAGAACACTGGCAGATCCTGGGAAAGCGCTAGGCCAGGCAAAGTTTGCCCAAGGGCAGTATCCAAACAAAACAAGCCATAATTGCGTTGCAGGGCTCAAGCCAGGCAGAGGCAGACCTTCGTCTTCTACAAATCGCGGCAAGTCCAACTTGGCCACCAACCGTCCAACTTTCCTCTCCCTTCTGAACCGCTCTCGCCCCTTCCTTTCCCTTCCCTGGTTCCTCTTCATCCAGGCCGATAGGCCCCTCCCCCTCCTCTCCGGCGGTGGCCGGTGTTGAGATTAGGTGAGGGACCCTTCCCCCTGTACAACAGTAGCTAGAATAGGTTAGTTTGATGTGTTCCCTAGTGCCAGCTGGCGTCATGCCATTTGGGATCTCGTCGTTGAGGCTCGGGAGCGACCTCCAGCGGCGGGTGGTGGTGGTCTGCTTGCTCGTGGTGCTCCATTGGCGGGAGTCGGAGGCGAGCGGTGGTGCTACAACCACAATCCCCTCAATAAAGCTCCCTTTGCTCTCCCCAGATCGAGGCGTTGCAGTTGGGATTCTTCCTCCAGGCAATCGAGGTGATGGAATTGAGGAAGATTCTCAATCCATTGAGGCCCTTTGCCGATCTGAGGAGCGGGATGGTGGGAATACTACGGCGATCTTCTGGAGCGGATCCTCGATGGCTCTTCGCTGGCGTCGCGCCAGCCCGCCACCGACTCGTATGGCCAAATGGCGGCTGCTCCGAGCTCTGGTGCTGGCCGCTGCCCGGTTCCATCTCACCTTCAACCTCCTGGCCGATGTGCCATGTCGGAGGCCCTTCATCTGCTTCGTCGTCGGGAACCCCGTCTGCACCTCACCAAGTGGTCTAGTCCCCGGTGGTGGCGTCGACATCGACGATCTGAAGCTCAAGTTCGCATCCGGTGGAGAGGGACCCGATCACTTTTCTTTTTTTAGTTTTGAGGTCCTGTATGCATTGTGGGAGGACTATATTGTAATTTCTATTTTCTTTGAGGTTCTCCCTGTATCTTGTAAGCCCACCGCTGAGGACCAAGGCCAGTTCTTTTGGTGGCTTCTCCGAGAAGCTGCCTTACCCCCAGCTTCTTGGGAAAGCCGGTTCAAAAAAATTACGAGACTTTCAAAGTGTCTAAGACTAAACTAATTTGAAAGCCTCACAAAATTTTTGAACCGGCTTAACAAAAAGTTGGGGATATGACAACTTCTCGGAGAAGCCACAAAAAAAAAGGGGCTAATGCAGTTAAAAAAAAAAAAGTCTTACACAAACCAAACCCTGTCCACTGTCCAGGCAGGTCCAGGTGCGCTTCAGGTCAGGCATGGAACTCCAGGGAATCGTCGCCTTAGAAAAAAACGGCGTCGGGATCCCTCCACTGCACCACAGATCCTTCCACGCCGCCCCCCCTGCTCTTCACAGCACACCTCCCCTGCGCCGTCCTCCCTCAGTAACGGCATCAATGACGTCACGGAGGTGATCCTGAGGCGACGGCGATAGCATGGTCGAGCGGCGACGGTCACGGCGACGTCAACGATAACAGGGGTATGTTGCTCCTCTCTCGTGCCTGTAGCGAATTATCCCCGATCTAGATTGAACAATCGAGATTGGGGTTCCAACATCGGATCCAGCTTTTCCTTGATATATGTTGCTGATTTACTAATGAGCAAAGCAATTCTTTGTTTGGCAGATTCAGACGCTGTAGTTGACTAGGTCCCGTTACGGCCCCTTTCCATTACAGACAGCTCGCTTCAGGGTTCGAATATGGACATGGCATTGCCGGTTGTGAATGCCACAGCAGCAGTGCTGGCTCGTTTTACAGCTGCATTCAACGCCCCTCTCGCCCGTGCGGTCGTCTTTGGGGTTCACATCGATGGTAAGCCTTTCCTGTCCATCAACTAAGAACTCGCCATTCAATAAGAGTGTTGCTAAATATTGACATTTTTGGGGCGGTGGCATGTTTCAGGACACTTGGTTGTGGAAGGACTTCTTATTGCAGTCATAGTGTTTCAGCTTTCCAGGAAGAGCTACAAACCACCAAAGAAGCCACTTAGTGAAAAGGTGGAGGACTTCGCCGCTCATTGCTCTCTCTTTGTTCATGTTAGGATATATAGTACTGATTTTGGTCATTACTTCACTAAACATTTTGTGAATGTTTGCATTTGATCTCTGCAGGAGATTGATGAGCTGTGTGATGAATGGGAGCCAGAACCTCTATGTCCTCCAGTCAAGCAGGGGACCCGAATAGACACACCAGTGTTGGAGAGGTTTGTGTGATGGTTTAATTTCTAATGATGTAGTCATACTTTCAATTCAGAGGTCAATGCAGTGATGTTGGAATACCAGAACTCTACATTGTTTCTAGTTTTTAGTTCTTAAGATCAATTTAAGTTGTTCTTGCCCAAAGAGTTCACTGTTCAGCATCCCAGGGACTTGCCATTCTATCAGCGATAGAAATCATGGGGCAGTTGTCTTGCTAGATATCTGATGCGAAAAGGCATGAAAACTCGGTTTCCATGCTAAAATCTGCAATGTATCACTCTGTCTAGTTTGAAGAAGTGCAGAACACTGTGAACCACTTGCACTATCATTTTAACCCCTTTGCTGCCTAAATCCCTACAGTTTTTGTGCTCGAATTGATATCAATACGATTAACAAATACTTAATCCATGATGTCATATGGTGTCTTACTAGCATTATCCCAATAATCATGTAAGTTTTTAATTATCAATAATATTTCCATACCTATGTTGCACTAGTAATGGGCATTAATTTCATGAGTTAAATGCTTTCTACATCTGCTCTAGCGTGTATGTTAGAATGCCTTTTGCTTTAAAGTTTTAGGAATAACTTTGAACTCCCAAGTACAGGCATTATTTTCTCTGAAGCAATTCTCATTGATAGAATGTTCCTCCTATTGTCATCTGCATAAGTTGCTGTTTATGTATGTGCAAATGACATTTAATTTGTTTGCGAGGCTCACTAAAGGAAGATAAAGTTCTTGATATTTTTCTTGTATCTGGTTGTGATTCTATGGTTTTAGATTCATGGAATATGAAACATAGGTGAATTTACTACTTGAGAAAGTTGTGATTACAGGATATCTACAGTTGCTGGACATGTATAGTTTGCGGTGAGTTGTGGTCAGAATTAACAACCGATTTGTTTTTTCCTTTCTACAGTGCTGCTGGACCACATACGACTATTGATGGGACAGAAGTTGTGAACTTTGCATCAGCAAACTACCTCGGTCTGATTGGCAATGAGAAAATTCTCGTAAGACAGAACTCTATTGTTTGACAGCATTCTCAACAGCTGTTTTCTTCTGGAATGTCTGATCGAAGTCGGTGAGTTGTAGGATTCTTGTGTTGGTTCACTGGAGAAATATGGTGTTGGATCATGTGGCCCACGCGGCTTTTACGGAACAATTGGTTTGTATGCTGTCTCTTTACATTATTTGGCTGGTATTGCAAATATGGATGAACTTATCTTTTAAATGCACGTGCAGATGTCCACCTTAACTGTGAGTGCAAAATAGCCACTTTCCTGGGAACTCCAGACTCTATTCTGTATTCATATGGGATTTCGACGATATTCAGTGTGATACCTGCCTTCTGTAAGAAAGGAGACATCATAGTCGCGTAAGTTAACCATCATTTTCTCTACAATATATGAAATATAAAGGCTGAGAGAGACAGAAAGTTGTTTTGGTGCTTTCTGTTTACCAGCCTTTTGTAAATATCTGTAATTTTATAGGGAAAATTTTCTTGCTTGTTTCCTTTGATGGCATACTCGATAGACTTATAAGGAAGTTTGAATTTCTTTAGCTCACAAGCTTGACCAAAGGTGTTGGCTCTTTCGTTCCTCTATTTATCTACCAGTCTTTGTCATGACATTATGTATATCTGGCTTGTTTTTGCACTAAATAATAGTTTCCACTTATGAACGGACGCGGGTCTTTTATGTTCATTGTAGTGATGAGGGTGTTCACTGGGCAGTGCAAAATGGTCTCCATCTATCAAGAAGTACAGTTGTTTATTTCAAGCACAATGATATGGCTTCACTAGCGAGCACTTTGGAAAAACTTACTCATGGGAATAGACGTACTGAAAAGATAAGACGCTACATTGTTGTGGAATCTATCTATCAGGTGAGGCGCCTTTTATGACTGGCCTTATGATAGACAAGTGAAGGGGTTCTCCTTATTTGTTCATGAATTTGCCACATAAATATTACTTCTGCTTGTACAATGTAACAAACCGATGAATACATAAGGTAACATATATTGGATGAAACCCCTTACTGTTGTGGTGACTGGTGACTGCAGAATTCTGGTCGAATCGCCCCCTTGGATGAGATTGTTAAATTGAAGGAGAAATATCGGTTCCGTATTATTCTGGAGGAGAGTCATTCTTTTGGTGTGCTTGGAGAGTCTGGACGTGGCCTTGCTGAACATTATGGAGTTCCAGTGAGTGTTTAGTGTTTTAAAAATATATTTTCTGCAACACTGAAGTAGTGTAAATGAATAGATGGATGGTTTAGCACACACCTTTCTGGGCAGGTACCAGTTAATCGTAGACTAGTTTTAGTTGGATTCTTCTGCACCATGGTCTTCTTAGTTGTGAAAAGTTATTGCATGTGCAGATTGACAAAATTGATATCATCACTGCTGGAATGGGAAATGCATTAGCTACTGACGGTGGCTTCTGTACGGGAAGTGTGAGGGTTGTTGATCATCAGGTAGATGCAATACCAATCAATGGAACATCAGTCGAGATAGACTGAAATTGTGCTCTGAAATGTTTTCAGTTTTGAATAATTAAGGAGCTACATTGTTGCAGCGTCTAAGCAGCGCGGGCTATGTCTTCTCTGCTTCTTTGCCACCCTATCTTGCCAGTGCTGCTGTCTCTGCTGTAAACTACCTGGAGGAGAACCCATCAGTTCTTGCAAACCTAAGGAGCAACATTGCTCTTTTGCACAAAGGTAAATATGTTTCTCTTGTCATTAAGGCTCCGTTTGGCAGCTTAGTATTTCTAAAACCAAAGTATTCAGAAAACACGGTATTGCAGCGCCTGGCTCTGAGATACTTTGGTTTTAACGATACCACAGTTTTTGGAAAAAGGGGTCTAGACCTCTTTCTATTTTAGTGTGAAAATAACTCGTTTTTTGAAATACTACGGTTTCAAAACTTTGGTATTTTGTGGTAGCCAAACAGCTCAAAGTATTGCAAACTGTAGTATTTTAAAATACTGTGGTATCTCTGAGATACTGAGAAAAAACTGCGTTGCCAAACAGACCCTAACTATTTTCTGACCAAAATGTACTTATTTGATATTTTTTCCCCTGATTCGTGGAGGTATATTCATACTATATGGATCGATCAATGTGAATGCAAATACTGTTGACTGCGGAATAGCATAAATTGTGGAGCTTGTGTGTTTTCCTTGTAAGCTAGAATAGCAGTACTAGTTGTGGAACTATATGTGCAACACATGAAACATGAGAATTACAGTCAGCCATGCCGTTGGAAGATACAATTGCTAGTTAACTGTCCTGGTCAGGTCAAAAAAAAAGTCCTGGTCATCACCTTGATATCTTGTATGTGTTTGATCTGCAGAACTTTCAGATACCCCAGGGCTCGAAATTTCTAGCCATGTTCTGTCCCCTATCGTCTTCCTTAAGCTGAAGAAATCGACAGGCTCACTGACCACTGACCTAGATCTTCTTCAAACCGTTGCCAAGCGGGTAAGTTTGACCGGGCCCAAGGAGACATACAAATGCAGTTTGCATGAATTTTCAGGAGCAGAGATTCACACATCTTTTCATCAACAGGTCTTGAAGGAAGATTCGGTTTTCGTTGTGGCATCCAAGCAGTCAAATTTAGACAAATGCAATCTTCCTGTTGGAATCCGCCTGTTTGTGTCAGCTGGTCATAGCAAATCAGATATATCCAGGGTGTGTTTATCGTTGAAGAGGGTTTCAGCTTCTGTTCTTTCGGATTACACATGACCCCGGATATGGAACGAGATCTGTCCTTTTCTATGTGCAGTTTGTGTTTTGGTGAATATACATAACGTGTACATTTCTAGATCTGCTGAGTTAATCTTGTTGCTCATACCCACAACACTTACAATTTTGTAAAACAGTAATGTTAGCGTGCTGTACATTTGACCAGTTTTGAGGTAGTTAGTCACCTAGGCAGTTCGAACTTGTACACTCTGTATCTCAATATCTGAATTGTGTATCACATAGAATTGCCACTTTTTCCGAAAGATACAAAAGCTCTCATTGTCATCGATGTTTTTTCTTGGTGATTAAAAATGAAAACTTAGGCAAACAAAGATCTATGTCCTATGTGTTCGTCAAGCGACTTTCTCGTGTAAAGGAACCCTGAGGTGGCTTGTCAAAATATCATTGGGTCACCTAAGGCCTGCCGGTGTGGGCCGTTTTGTCATCCGGTGTCCCTAGGCCAAACCCAACCCACGGGGGCACCCTAGGCCGAACCCAACCCACGGGGGGCAAGCGGGGGCGTCGAATGGAGCTGCAAACGACACGAGCCAGCCCTGGCATGAAATAAACGACCCGTCTCCCGAGTATTGTTCCGTCGCCGGCCACGCGGCAACGAAATTGCTCGCCAACGCGTTCTTTCGCCATGCCCTTCCCGTCTTTTCCACCGCTTCCTGCCCTTTTCTCATTATATGTAGGTGTGCCGGACATCGCCATTACAGGTCTACACCATGACCAGACCTCACATCTGATGGGCTTCGCAGCATAGTAAATCAAAAAAATTCTACGAATGCGAACGGAAAAGCCAAGATCTAATCTAGGAGATGCAAACAACGAGGGGGAATAGATGAGATCTTCATACCCTTGAAGATTCGCACAGCGGAACGTTCGATGGAACATGGGTGATGTAGTCGTACTCGCTTCTCCTCCTCGCGATCCGATCCGATCTAACACTGCAAGTGGCGATGCCTCCGAGAGATGCACACGTGCGGCACCTCGACGTCTCCTCATTCCTCGGTCCAGCAAGTATGGTGGAGAGATGGATTGAATCTACAACGCGACGGCGCGGTGCAAGCGGTGGAGAGTTTCTGCGGCAGGGCTTCGCCTACGCGCAGTCGGGAGGGAGAGAGAGAGGAGGGGCAGCAGGGCGGCTAGGGTTGTGGAGGAGGTGTGGGAGGGGTGCGCCCCCAGCCCTCTTTATATAGAGGGGTGGGCGGCTGGCCCTTGCCCCTCCCCAAAGCCCTAGGGCCGGCGGCCAAGGAGGAGGCAAGTTCCCCCTTCTAGAAGCTCCCTAGGGTTTTGCCCTAGGCTGGGCCCTATGGGGCTTGTGCCCCTGGCCCAATGCGGCCAGGACACTCCCTCATAGGCCCATGCCCCCTCCCAGCAGGTGGGGCCACGTTGGTCCCCCTCCGGAAGGTTCTAGAAGCTTACGGTACAATACCGATTAACCCGAAACAATTCCGAACTCCAAAAACTGCATTGCCTTATATGAATCTTATTCTCCGGACCATTTCGGAACCTCTCGTGATGTCCCGTATCCCATCCGAGACTCCGAACAAAAACTCATAAACCAATTATCCAATATATCCTAGCATCGAGACACGTTAAGTGTGTGACCCTTCGGGTTCGAGAATATGCAGACATGATCTTATATCAATAATCAACAACGGGGTCTGAAAACCCATATTGACTCCCACACATTCATCGATGATCATATCGGATGAACCACGATGCCAGGATTCAATCAATCCCATATATATATATATATATATATATTCCATTCGTCGCGCGATATTTTACTTGCCCGAGATTTGATCGTCGGTACCGTCATACCTAGTTCAATCTCGTTCACAGCAAGTACTTTACTCGTTTCGTAATCCGATATCACTTTGTGATTAACTCCTTAACCACATGCTTGCAAGCGGTGTTGATATCGACACGAAAGGGGCCAAGTATATCTCTCCGACTTGGGAGGAACAAATCCCATCTCGATACATACAACCCAACAGGTACTTTCCGATCACCTGAGAGACACCTTTATGATCACCCTCTCATAGGATGACGTTTGATGACCTCAAAGCTTTCTTCCGATACCAGGGACTTGTATTATCTCATGGTCTAAGGAATACAATATTTGACATAAGAAAAACTTCGCAAAGATGAACACGATGACACGATCTAATTGCTCCGCTTAGTTTGGGTCTGTCCATCATATCATTCTCCCAATGATATGATCTCATTATTAATCGACAACTCATGTCTATGGTTAGGAAACCTTAACCATCATTAATCAATGAGCTAGTCCATAGAGGCATACTAGGGACACGGTGTTGTTCACAAACCACACAAGTATTAATGTTTCCGCTTAATACAATTCTAGCATGGAATATAAACTTTATCATGAACAAGAATTATAATAATAACATCTTTATTATTTCCTCTAGGGCATAATTCCAACAGTCTCCCACTTGCACTAGAGTCAATGATATAGTTTACATCTGGCAACAATCTAACACCCATGGCACTAAGGTGCTGATCATATTTTGCACGTGGAAGAGGTTTAGTTAATGGATCTGCGACATTCAGATCTGTATGTACTTTGCTAATCTTCAGATCTCCATCTGCTATATAATCTCGGGTTATATGAAACTTGCGGTTGATATGCTTGGTCTTTGGATGATATCTTGGTTCCTTAGCGAGTGCTATGGCGCCAGTGTTGTCACACAATATCTCAAGTGGGTCCAAGGCACTTGGTGTAGGGATTCGTAGCATGGAAAACAAAAAATTTCTATCGCATACAAACAAACAAGCCAAGATCTATCTACTAGATTGTAGCAACGAGTTGATGGAATAACTTACCCTCGAAGATTCCAAAGTGTTTAACGAGAGCGGATTCTCGTGGGTGATGTAGTCGTACTCTTCCCGATCTCAAGATCATGTAGACGATCCTTCCGGCATTTGTTCCCAAGCGCTTCCATGATCGGTCACACGTTTCGGTACTGACGAAGACCTTCCTCTCCCTTGTTCCAAAGAAAATGGAGGTTGTAGCACTCTCGCGATTCCTAAGACAACGGCGTGGTACCTAAGTAGAGGGAGATCCCGCAGGCTTCGCCTTAAGCGAGTATGGTGGAGTATGAGAGAGAGCTATTAGTGGTCTAGGGTTTAGACACACCAATTAGAAGGCTCTAATCCGAAGGCTAGTGCAATTAGAAGCTCTAAACCAAAGCGGCTCTATACCGGAGTCTAGGGCTAGTATTTAGATTAGAGGATAGGAACTTGTGTGTCTAGAGGAGGAGGCCCCGCCTCCTTTTATAGGTGGAAGGCGGCCAAGGAGGGATTCCTCCCAAGTCGGCCTTGGTGGCGCTTGGCTTGGAGAGAGAGGACTCTCCCCAAGTCGGTTTCAACCTCCTCTTGCTTGTTTCCCTCGCTTCGTTTTTAGCCGCTTGACTTTCAAAGCCATTTGACTTTTCAGTTTTAGGATTCAATTTAATCCTTTATTTGGAACAGCGAGAACACTTAGTACATGATGCAATCATTCCAATATGTAATGACACATTCATGTACCCTTCCCCGGAGTGTCGGACATTCCGAACCTTCTAGAACATTCCGATGAAAACACCTAATCATTCCCGAACTCAAACGGACTTTCCTTATATGAATCTTATTCTCCGGACCATTCCGGATCACCTCGTGATATCCGGATCCCATCCGAGACCAACAACATTCATCTCTTTCATAATACCATAACTACTCAAACAACGTCGAATCCTTAAGTGTGTCTCACGGTTCGTGAATTATGCGGACATGATCGAGACACTTCTCCTAACAATAACCAATAGAGGAACTGAAATTCATATGGCTCCCACATATTTCTACGATTTTGCGATCGAATGAACCACTTACATACGATACCAATTTCCCTTTGTCTCACGATAGTTTACTTATCCGAGGTTATGATCGCTTGGTATCTCGCATACCTAGTTCAACCTCGTTACCGATAAGTACTCTTTTCTCGCTCCGTGATATGTGATCCCTTGTGACCCAGTCACATGCTTGCAAGCTAATTGGATGACATTCCACCGAGAGGGCCCAGAGTATATCTATCCGTCATATGGATGGACAAATCCCACTCTTGATCCATGTGTTTCAACCAATACTTTCCAACACTCAATGCCACCTTTATAGCCACCCGCCACGGTGTGGTGTTTGATGTCATCAAAGCATCCATCCCAAAGGTGATATGCATGATCTCATGGTCGAAGGAATTAGGTTACTATGTATCAGAAAGCATATAGCAATTGAACTATTGAAATGACTTGATCTTTATGCTATGCTTATCTATAGGAGTATGTCCATCATATCATTCTCCTAACGATATGATCTTGTTGTTGATAACATCTCAATGTTCATGATAGGAAACCACAATCATTAATCAACCAACAAGCTAGTGAAGTATAGAGGCTATACTAGGGACTTCAAATTAAGTTTACAAATCACACAAGTATTAATGTTTCCTTGTTAATACTATTATAGCATGAATGTAAACATTTATCATAAACACAAAGATATAATAATAACTACATTTATTATTGCCTCTAGGGCATATCTCCAACAGTCTCCCACTTGCACTAGAGTCATCTAATCTAGATTACATGGTAATATACCGAACACCCATGGCAGTTTGGTGTTGGTCATGTTTTGCCCTCGGGAGAGGTTTAGTCAACGGATCCGCCACATTCAGATCTGTGTGTACTTTGCAAATCTTTATATCCCCATCCCGGATATGTTCTCGAATAGCGTGAAAACGCAGCTTGATGTGCTTCAGCTTCTTGTGTGACCTTGGTTCTTGCGCATTGGCTATGGCGCCATGTTATCACAGAGATAGACATTGGGTCCAGCACTAGGAACCACACCCAGCTCGTAATGAACTCTTTCATCCATATCGCTTCTTGTGAAGCCTCCGGCGACCATGTATTCGATTCATTGAATATCTCGCCACAACGCTTTGCTTTGCACTCCTCCAGCTAATCACGCACCATTCAAAATAAATACGTATCCAGTTGTGATTTAGAATCTTCCGGATCGGTGTTCCAACTAGCATCGGTGTAACCATTAACAACGAGTGTCCATCAACTCCATAAGAAAGAACCATATCCTTAGTTCTTCTCAAGTACTTAAGGATGTTTTTGATCATTGTCCAATGATCCACTCGATCACTTTGATATCTGCTAGTTAAACTAACAACATATGCAATGTCGGGTCTAGTACATAGCATGGCATACATTAGAGATCCTATGGTCGAGGCATAGGAGTCTTACTCATCCTTTCTCTATCTTCTGCCGATGTCGGACTTTGAGTTTTACTCAAGGTCGATTGAGCAACATGGGCAAGAACCCTTTCTTGCTTTCTTCCATTCCAAACCTCTTTAGAACTTTGTCCAAATATGTACTGTGACAATGATATTTGGCTTCGATCTATCTCTATAAATCTTTATGCCTAATATGTAAGTCGCTTCGCCAAGATCCTTCATTGAAAAACTATTATTCAAATATTCCTTGACACTATTAAGAAGGTCTACATCATTCCCAATCAACAATATGTCATCCACATATAGTATTAAGAATGCTACAGAGCTCCCACTCACTTTCTTGTAAATACAAGCTTCTCCATAAGTTTGTATAAAACCAAAACTTATGATCACCTTATCAAAACGTTGATTCCAACTTCGGATGCTTGCTTCAATCCATAGATGGACCGTTGAAGTTTGCATACCTTGTTAGCATCTTTAGGATCGACAAAACCTTTGGGTTGCATCATATACAACTCTTCATCAATATCTCCATTGAGGAATGCTGTTTTGACATCCATCTTCCATATCTCATAATCATAATATGCACATTGCTAACATAATGCTCACAGACTTTAGCTTCGCCATCGTGAGAAAGTCTCATCGTAGTCAACTCCTTGAATTTTTCGAAACCCTTTTGCGACAAGTCGAGCTTTATAGACATGAACATTACCATCAAGATCTGCTTTCTTCTTGAAAATCCATTTGTTCTCGACACCTTTCGCCATCCCAGAAGTCCACCAAAGTCCATACTTGGTTTTCGTACATGGATCCAATCTCGATTTCATGGCTTCTTGCCATTTATTGGAATATGGGCTCATCATCGCTTCCTCATATGTCTCGGGGTCATCGTGTTGTCCACCAACATGACACTCATAACGGATCATACCAACTGAGTGGTACGAGTTCTCGTTGACCTCCGAGGCTCAGTAGTAACTTCAACCGAAGTTTCATGATCACCATCATTAGCTTCCTCTTATTGGTGCAGCACCACAGAACTTCTTCCGATGTCGCGCTACTCGCAATTTCGAGAGAAGGTTCGACAACCTCGTCGAGTTCTACTTTCCTTCCAGTCACTTCTTTCGAGAGAAATTCTTCTAGAAAGGATCCATTCTTGGCAACGAAGATTTTGCCTTCGGATCTATGATAGAAGGTATACCCAATAGTTTCCTTCGTATCCTATGAAGACGCATTTTCCGCTTTGGGTTCAAGCTTGTCCAACAGAACTTCTTTACATAGGCTTCAGATCCCCAAACTTTAAGGAACGACAATCTAGGTTTCTTCCCAAACCATAATTCATACGGTGTCGTTTCAACGGATTTAGACGGTGCCCTATTTAAAGTGAATGCTGTTTCTAATGCATAACCCCAAAATGATAGCGGTAAATCTGTAAGTGACATCATAGACATATCTAAGAGAGTTCGATTTACGCTCGGACACACCATTACGCTGTGGTGTTCCCGGTGTCAATCAGGAAAGTATTCCGCATTTCTTCAAATGCTCGCCAAACTCGTAACTTAGATATTCACCTCCACGATCGTAACGTAGAAATTTAATCTTCTTGTTACGTTGATTCTCTACCTCACTTTGAAACTCCTTAAACTTCTCGAAAGTTTCGGATTTATGTTTCATGAAATAGATATACCCATATCTACTCAAGTCATCCGTGAAGGTAAGAACATAACGATAACCATCACATGATGCTACACTCATTGGACCACACACATCGGTATGTATGATTTCCAATAAGTCCGTAGCTCGCTCCATCATACCGTAAAATGGAGTCTTAGTCATTTTTCCCATCGACATGCTTCACATCTTTCAAGTGATTCAAAATCAAGTGATTCAAGAAGTCCATCGAATGGAGTTTCTTCATACGCTTCACTCCAATGTGACCAAGACGAAAGCGTTACATATAGGTCGAATTATCGCTGATTTCAAACGCTTAGCCTCAATGTTGTTGATATGTGTATTTCCACCATCGAGATTCAATAAGAATAGACCATCTATCAAAGGTGCATGTGCATAAAACATATTACTCATATAAATCGAACAACCATTATTCTCGACTTAAATAGTAACCGTCTCGCAATAAACAAGATCCCGATATAATGTTCATGCTCAACACAGCACTAAATAACAATTATTTAAGTATAAAACTAATCCCGATGGTAGATGAAGGTAGCGTGCGATCGCGATCACATCAACCTTTGATCTGCTTCCCACGCCGCATCGTCACCTCGCTCTTCGCTAGCTTCCGCTTATTCGCAGACCGCTTCGAGTTACAAATATGAGCAACCGAACCAAGATTAAATACCTGTGCACTACTACGAGTACTAGTGAGATACACATCAATAACATGTATATTAGATATACCTTTCTTCTTGATGTTGCCGTTCTTCGATCCGCCAAGTACTTTGGGCAATTCCGCTTCCAGGACCTTCTCCCTTGCAAGAAAAGCACTCAAGATCGTGCTTGGGCTCAGCTTTGGTCTTCTTCACGGCGTGGCAACTTTCTTACCACCCTTCTTGAAGTGTCCTTCCGCTTAGACTTGCCTTTCTTGAATTTGGTGGTCTTATTGACCAACAACACTTGGTGCTCTTTCTTTATCTCCACTTCGCAGATTTCAACATGGCAAAGAGTTACGGTAACGTCTTGTTCATGTTCGCATGTTGTAGTTCATCACAAAGTTCTTGTAACTTGGTGGTAGTGATTAGGACACGGTAAATCCCCAAAGCATTAGGAATCACTATACCCAAGCTTTGAAGTTTGTTTATGCGCCTGCACATCTTAAGCACATGCTCACTGATGGAGCTGCCTTGTTCCATCTTGCAGTTAAAGAACTTTTCAGAAGCCTCATAGCTTTCAATTGCCGCATGAGTCTCAAAAATCAATTTGAGATCCTCAACAATATCATATGGGTCTGACTCTTCAAACCTTTTCTGAAGCTCCGATTCCAAACCATACAAGATAACACACTGAACTATGGAGTACTGATTCTTCCGAGCGAGGTAAACATTCTTTACTTCATCGGGAGCATCACCGCAGTGGGTCACCCATGTGCATCCAAAGACATAGGTCAAATTACCAAATGTGAGGACAATCCTCAAATTGGAACCAATCCGGGTTGCTTCCATTGTTTTTCAACTTTTCTTTCTCTAGGAACGCATTAAAATTGATGGTAGGGCTGCCATTGATCTACAACATATTTGCAATAGTTTAGACTAAGTTTATGACAAATTGAGTTCAAATTAATTAATGAAATTAAACTAGGTGAACTCCCACTCAAAACAACATCCCTCACATTGTTTTAGTGATCACATAACCAAATCCACTACATCAACACCGATCATCACGAGAGTTGATATAGTTTCAATGGCGAACAATCGTCATGTTCATCATGTCTACTATATGATTCATGCTTTACCTTTCGGTGATCCGTGTTCGAGACCATGTCCGTACATGCTAGGCTCGTCAAGATCAAACCTTAGTTTCCGCATGAGCAAATCTGGCTTGCTCACGTTGTATACACTTGCGTAATCTAACACACCCGATCATCACGTGGTGCTTCAAACAACAAGCTTTAGCAACGGTGCTAACTAAGGCGAACACTTTATGACTTGAAATTGATGTGCATGAGGGATCATCTTATAATTCTACCGTGCCTACTAAGCAATACAAGATGCATAAAGGATTAACATCACATGCAATTCAATAATATGTGATATGATATGGCCTTTCTTCTTTGTGCTTCCGATCTCCATCTTCAAACACGAATATAATCTCCATCATCACCGCATTGCATCAAGGTCAATGACGCTTCTCCATGGTTGTCGTCCACCGGCTTTAACTATTACAACTACTTTGAATAGACACGCGGGTCTTAACATAAATTAAAGACAACCATATGGCTCCAACCGGTTGCCAACTTACAATAAGGAACATTGCATACATCAAATATAATCACAATCATGGCCATATCACATCATCAGACACACCGCAAAACAAAGTTAGACGCCTCTACTTTCTTTGCATATTTTACGTGGTTTGGGGCTTTCAATAAGTGTCGTTCTAACTTACGAACAAGAACCACAACATTGATACTAGCATTGTTGATCACCCGTTGTAAATTGGATCTTAACTATGCTAGGAGAAACAGGCACCCGCAAAGCCACTTATGCAATACAAGTTGCATGTCAAGCGTGGAGCAAGTCTCATGAACGATGTCATGTAAGGTTATCCCGGGCCGCTTCATCCTAACATACCGCAAGATGCAAAGTACACAAGAAGCAATCGACAATAAAAGCATCAACGCCCACAATGACCATTGTGTTCTACTCGTGCAACAGATCTACATATAGACACGGCTCTGATACCACTGTAGGGATTCGTAGCATGGAAAACAAAAATTTTCTATCGCATACAAACAAACAAGCCAAGATATATCTACTAGATTGTAGCAACGAGTTGATGGAATAACTTACCCTCGAAGATTCCAAAGTGTTTAACGAGAGCGGATTCTCGTGGGTGATGTAGTCGTACTCTTCCCGATCTCAAGATCGTGTAGACGATCCTTCCGTACAGTGTTTCGCAGCGCTCAGCCGGTCACACGTTCGGTACTCGACGAAGACCTTCCTCTCCCTTGTTCCAGCAGGCAACGGAGGTTGTAGCACTCTCCTCGCGATTCCGGCAGCACAACGGCGTGGTACCGAAAGTAGAGGGGAGATCCCGCAGGGCTTCGCCTTAAGCCGGAGCGAGTATGGTGGAGTATGAGAGAGAGCTATTAGTGGTCTAGGGTTTAGACACACCAATTAGAAGGCTCCAATCCGAAGGCTAGTGCAATTAGAAGCTCTAAACCAAAGCGGCTCTAAACCGGAGTCTAGGGCTAGTATTTAGATTAGAGGATAGGAACTTGTGTGTCTAGAGGAGGAGGTCCTGCCCCTCCTTTTATAGGTGGAAGGGGCGGCCAAGGGGAGGGAGTCCCTCCCCAAGTCGGCCTTGGGTGGCGCGTCGGCTTGGAGAGGAGGGACTCCTCCCCCAAGTCGGTTTCAACCTCCTCTTGCTTGTTTCCCTCAGTTTCTGTTTTAGCCGTTTGACTTTCAAACCGCCATTTGACTTTTCAGTTTTAGGATTCAATTTAATCCTTTATTTGGAACAGCGAACACTTAGTACATGACGCAATCATTCCAATATGTAATGACACATTCATGTACCCTTCCCCGAGTGCCGACATTCCGAACCTTCTAGAACATTCCCGATGAAAACACCTAATCATTCCCGAACTCAAACGGACTTTCCTTATATGAATCTTATTCTCCGGACCATTCCGGATCACCTCGTGATATCCCGGATCCCATCCGAGACTCAACAACATTCGGTCTCTTTCATAATACCATAACTACTCAAACAACGTCAATCCTTAAGTGTGTCTCCCTACGGTTCGTGAATTATGCGGACATGATCGAGACACTTCTCCTAACAATAACCAATAGAGGAATCTGGAAATTCATATGGCTCCCACATATTTCTACGATTACTTTGCGATCGAATGAACCACTTACATACGATACCAATTTCCCTTTGTCTCACGATAGTTTACTTATCCGAGGTTATGATCGTCGGTATCTCTGCATACCTAGTTCAACCTCGTTCGATAAGTACTCTTTTCTCGTTCCCGTGATATGTGACCCCTTGTGAGCCGGTCACATGCTTGTAAGCTAATTGGATGACATTCCACCGAGAGGGCCCAGAGTATATCTATCCGTCATATGGATGGACAAATCCCACTCTTGATCCATGTGTCTCAACCAATACTTTCCAACACTCAATGCCACCTTTATAGCCACCCGCCACGGTGTGGTGTTTGATGTCATCAAAGCATCCATCCGTAAAGGTGATATGCATGATCTCATGGTCGAAGGAATTAGGTTACTATGTATCGTAAAGCATATAGCAATTGAACTATTGAAATGACTTGATCTTTATGCTATGCTTATCTATAGGAGTATGTCCATCATATCATTCTCCTAACGATATGATCTTGTTGTTGATAACATCTCAATGTTCATGATAGGAAACCACAATCATTAATCAACCAACAAGCTAGTGAAGTATAGAGGCTATACTAGGGACTTCAAATTAAGTTTACAAATCACACAAGTATTAATGTTTCCTTGTTAATACTATTATAGCATGAATGTAAACATTTATCATAAACACAAAGATATAATAATAACTACATTTATTATTGCCTCTAGGGCATATCTCCAACAGTCTCCCACTTGCACTAGAGTCATCTAATCTAGATTACATGGTAATATACCGAACACCCATGGCAGTTTGGTGTTGGTCATGTTTTGCCCTGGAGAGGTTTAGTCAACGGATCCGCCACATTCAGATCTGTGTGTACTTTGCAAATCTTTATATCCCCATCCCGGATATGTTCTCGAATAGCGTGAAAACGCAGCTTGATGTGCTTCACTTCTTGTGTGACCTTGGTTCTTGCGAATTGGCTATGGCGCCCATGTTATCACAAGAGATAGACATTGGGTCCAGCGACTAGGAACCACACCCACTCTCAGAATGAACTCTTTCATCCATATCGCTTCTTGTGAAGCCTCCGAAGCAGCCATGTATTCCGATTCAGTTGAATATCTCGCCACAACGCTTTGCTTTGCACTCCTCCAGCTAACTGCTGCACCATTCAAAATAAATACGTATCCAGATTGTGATTTAGAATCTTCCGGATCAGTGTTCCAACTAGCATCGGTGTAACCATTAACAACGAGCTGTCCATCAACTCCATAAGAAAGAACCATATCCTTAGTTCTTCTCAAGTACTTAAGGATGTTTTTGACCGCTGTCCAATGATCCACTCCTGGATCACTTTGATATCTGCTAGTTAAACTAACAACATATGCAATGTCGGGTCTAGTACATAGCATGGCATACATTAGAGATCCTATGGCTGAGGCATAGGGAGTCTTACTCATCCTTTCTCTATCTTCTGCCGATGTCGGACTTTGAGTTTTACTCAAGGTCGTATTGGGCAACATGGGCAAGAACCCTTTCTTGCTTTCTTCCATTCCAAACCTCTTTAGAACTTTGTCCAAATATGTACTGTGACAATGATATTTGGCGCTTCGATCTATCTCTATAAATCTTTATGCCTAATATGTAAGCTCGCCAAGATCCTTCATTGAAAAACTATTATTCAAATATTCCTTGACACTATTAAGAAGGTCTACATCATTCCCAATCAACAATATGTCATCCACATATAGTATTAAGAATGCTACAGAGCTATCACTCACTTTCTTGTAAATACAAGCTTCTCCATAAGTTTGTATAAAACCAAAACTTTTGATCACCTTATCAAAACGTTGATTCCAACTTCGATGCTTGCTTCAATCCATAGATGGACCTGAAGTTTGCATACCTTGTTAGCATCTTTAGGATCGACAAACCTTTGGGTTGCATCATATACAACTCTTCATCAATATCTCCATTGAGGAATCTTTTTGACATCCATCTTCCATATCTCATAATCATAATATGCGATTGCTAACATAATGCTCACAGACTTTAGCTTCGCATCGGTGAGAAAGTCTCATCGTAGTCAACTCCTTGAATTTTTCGAAACCCTTTTTGCGACAAGTCGAGCTTTATAGACAAGAACATTACCATCAAGATCTGCTTTCTTCTTGAAAATCCATTTGTTCTCGACCTTTCTCGCCATCCGGTAAGTCCACCAAAGTCCATACTTGGTTTTCGTACATGGATCCAATCTCGGATTTCATGGCTTCTTGCCATTTATTGGAATATGGGCTCATCATCGCTTCCTCATATGTCTCGGGGTCATCGTGTTGTCCACCAACATGACACTCATAACGGATCATACCAATGGAGTGGTACGAGTTCTCGTTGACCTCCGAGGCTCAGAGTAACTTCAACCAAGTTTCATGATCACCATCATTAGCTTCCTCTCTTATTGGTGCAGCACCACAGAACTTCTTCCGATGTCGCTACTCGCAATTTCGAGAGAAGGTTCGACAACCTCGAGTTCTACTTTCCTTCCATCACTTCTTTCGAGAGAAATTCCTTCTCTAGAAAGGATCCATTCTTAACGAAGATTTTGCCTTCGGATCTATGATAGAAGGTATACCCAATAGTTTCCTTCGTATCCTATGAAGACGCATTTTTCCGCTTTGGGTTCAAGCTTGTCCGGCCGTAACTTATTTACATAGGCTTCGCATCCCCAAACTTTAAGGAACGACAATCTAGGTTTCTTCCCAAACCATAATTCATACGGTGTCGTTTCAACGGATTTAGGCGGTGCCCTATTTAAAGTGAATGCGGCTGTTTCTAATGCATAACCCCAAAATGATAGCGGTAATCTGTAAGTGACATCATAGACATATCTAAGAGAGTTCGACACGACGTTCGGACACACCATTACTGTTGTGGTGTTCCCGCGGTGTCAATCGTGAAAGTATTCCGCATTTCTTCAAATGCTCGCCAAACTCGTAACTTAGATATTCACCTCCACGATCGTAACGTAGAAATTTAATCTTCTTGTTACGTTGATTCTCTACCTCACTTTGAAACTCCTTAAACTTCTCGAAAGTTTCGATTTATGTTTCATGAAATAGATATACCCATATCTACTCAAGTCATCCGTGAAGGTAAGAACATAACGATAACCATCACATGATGCTACACTCATTGGATCACACACATCGGTATGTATGATTTCCAATAAGTCCGTAGCTCGCTCCATCATACCGTAAAATGGAGTCTTAGTCATTTTCCCATCGACATGCTTCACATCTTTCAAGTGATTCAAGAAGTCCATCGAATGGAGTTTCTTCATACGCTTCACTCCAATGTGACCAAGACGACAGTACATATAGGTCGAATTATCGCTGATTTCAAACGTTTAGCCTCAATGTTGTTGATATGTGTATTTCCACTATCGAGATTCAATAAGAATAGACCATCTATCAAAGGTGCATGTGCATAAAACATATTACTCATATAAATCGAACAACCATTATTCTCGACTTAAACAAGTAACCGCCTCGCAATAAACAAGATCCCGATATAATGTTCATGCTCAACACAGCACTAAATAACAATTATTTAAGTATAAAACTAATCGATGGTAGATGAAGGGGTAGCGTCGACCGCGATCACATCAACCTTTGATCTGCTTCCCACGCGCATCGTCACCTCGTTCTTCGCTAGCTTCCGCTTATTCTCGCAACACCGTTTGAGTTACAAATATGAGCAACCGAACCAAGATTAAATACCGAGCACTACTACGGTACTAGTGAGATACACATCAATAACATGTATATCGATATACCTTTCTTCTTGATGTTGCCGTTCTTGAGATCCGCCAAGTACTTTGGGCAATTCCGCTTCGAGGACCTTCTCCCTTGCGGTAAAGCACTCAAGATCGTGCTTGGGCCAGCTTTGGTCTTCTTCGGCGTGGCAACTTTCTTACCACCCTTCTTGAAGTGTCCCTTCTTAGACTTGCCTTTCTTGAATTTGGTGGTCTTATTGACCAACAACACTTGGTGCTCTTTCTTTATCTCCACTTGCAGATTTCAACATGGCAAAGAGTTCTGTAACGTCTTGTTCATGTTACGCATGTTGTAGTTCATCACAAAGTTCTTGTAACTTTGTGGTAGTGATCAAGGACACGTAAATCCCCAAAGCATTAGGAATCACTATACCCAAGCTTTGAAGTTTGTTTTGCGTGCCCAGACATCTTAAGCACATGCTCACCGATGGAGCGCCTTGTTCCATCTTGCGCTTAAAGAACTTTTCAAGCCTCATAGCTTTCAATTGCCGCATGAGTCTCAAAAATCAATTTGAGATCCTCAACAATATCATATGGGTCGACTCTTCAAACCTTTTCTCAAGCTCATTCCAAACCATACAAGATAACACACTGAACTATGGAGTACGATTCTTCCGAGCGAGGTAAACATTCTTTACTTCATCGGAGCATCACCGCAGTGGTCACCAATGGTGCATCCAAAGACATAGGTCAAATTACCACCGTGAGGACAATCCTCAAATTGCGGAACCAATCCGCGAAGTTGCTTCCATTGTTTTTCAACTTTTCTTTCTCTAGGAACGCATTAAAATTGATGGTAGGGGCTGCCATTGATCTACAACATATTTGCAATAGTTTAGACTAAGTTTATGACAAATTGAGTTCAAATTAATTAATGAAATTAAACTAGGTGAACTCCCACTCAAAACAACATCCCTCACATTGTTTTAGTGATCACACGAACCAAATCCACTACATCAACACCGATCATCACGAGAGTTGATATAGTTTCAATGGCGAACAATCGTCATGTTCATCATGTCTACTATATGATTCATGCTTTACCTTTCGGTGATCCGTGTTCCGAGACCATGTCTGTACATGCTAGGCTCGTCAAGATCAAACCTTAGTTTCCGCATGAGCAACCGCTTGCTCACGTTGTATACACTTGCAGAATCTAACACACCCGATCATCACGTGGTGCTTCGAAACAACAAGCTTTAGCAACGGTGCTAACTAAGGGCGAACACTTTATGACTTGAAATTGATGTGCATGAGGGATCATCTTATAATTCTACCGTCGTCTACTAAGCAATACAAGATGCATAAAGGATTAACATCACATGCAATTCAATAATATGTGATATGATATGGCCTTTCTTCTTTGTGCTTCCGATCTCCATCTTCAAACACGAATATAATCTCCATCATCACCGGCATTGCATCAAGGTCAATGACGCTTCTCCATGGTTGTCGTCCACCGGCTTTAACTATTACAACTACTTTGAATAGACACGCGGGTCTTAACATAAATTAAAGACAACCATATGGCTCCAACCGGTTGCCAACTTACAATAAGGAACATTGCATACATCAAATATAATCACAATCATGGCCATATCACATCACTGCACACACCTGCAAAACAAAGTTAGACGCCTCTACTTTCTTTGCATATTTTACGTGGTTTGGGGCTTTCAATAAGTGTCGTTCTAACTTACGAACAAGAACCACAACATTGATACTAGCATTGTTGATCACCCGTTGTAAATTGGATCTTAACTATGCTAGGAGAAAGCAGCACCCATAAAGCCACTTATGCAATACAAGTTGCATGTCAGCGTGGAGCAAGTCTCATGAACGATGTCATGTAAGGTTATCCCGGCGCTTCATCCTAACATACCGCAAGATGCAAAGTACACAAGAAGCAATCGACAATAAAAGCATCAACGCCCACAATGACCATTGTGTTCTACTCGTCAACAGATCTACATATAGACACGGCTCGATACCATCAGAGGGATTCGTAGCATGGAAAACAAAAATTTCTATCGCATACAAACAAACAAGCCAAGATATATCTACTAGATTGTAGCAACGAGTTGATGGAATAACTTACCCTCGAAGATTCCAAAGTGTTTAACGAGAGCGGATTCTCGTGGGTGATGTAGTCGATTCTTCCCGATCTCAAGATCGTAGACGATCCTTCCATTGTGTTTCGGCGCTTCCGCGATCGGTCACATCGTTACTCGACGAAGACCTTCCTCTCCTTGTTCCAAGAAAACGGAGGTTGTAGCACTCTCCTCGCGATTCCGGCAAAGACAACGGTGGTACCGAAAGTAGAGGGAGATCCGCAGGCTTCGCCTAAGCGAGCGAGTATGGTGGAGTATGAGAGAGAGCTATTAGTGGTCTAGGGTTTAGACACACCAATTAGAAGGCTCCAATCCGAAGGCTAGTGCAATTAGAAGCTCTAAACCAAAGCGGCTCTAAACCGGAGTCTAGGGCTAGTATTTAGATTAGAGGATAGGAACTTGTGTGTCTAGAGGAGGAGGTCCTGCCCCTCCTTTTATAGGTGGAAGGGGCGGCCAAGGGGAGGGAGTCCCTCCCCAAGTCGGCCTTGGGTGGCGCGTCGGCTTGGAGAGGAGGGACTCCTCCCCCAAGTCGGTTTCAACCTCCTCTTGCTTGTTTCCCTCAGTTTCCTGTTTTAGCCGTTTGACTTTCAAACTGGCCATTTGACTTTTTAGTTTTAGGATTCAATTTAATCCTTTATTTGGAACAGAGAGAACACTTAGTACATGACGCAATCATTCCAATATGTAATGACACATTCATGTACCCCTTCCCCGAGTGCTTACATTCCGAACCTTCTAGAACATTCCCGATGAAAACACCTAATCATTCCCGAACTCCAAACGGACTTTCCTTATATGAATCTTATTCTCCGACCATTCCGGATCACCTCGTGATATCCGGATCCCATCCGAGACTCGAACAACATTCGGTCTCTTTCTCATAATACCATAACTACTCAAACAACGTCAATCCTTAAGTGTGTCTCCCTACGGTTCGTGAATTATGCGGACATGATCGAGACACTTCTCCTAACAATAACCAATAGAGGAATCGGAAATTCATATGGCTCCACATATTTCTCGATTACTTTGCGATCGAATGAACCACTTACATACGATACCAATTTCCCTTTGTCTCACGATAGTTTACTTATCCGAGGTTATGATCGTCGGTATCTCTGCATACCTAGTTCAACCTCGTACCGATAAGTACTCTTTTCTCGTTCCTGATATGTGATCCCTTGTGACCCGTCACATGCTTGCAAGCTAATTGGATGACATTCCACCGAGAGGGCCCAGAGTATATCTATCCGTCATATGGATGGACAAATCCCACTCTTGATCCATGTGTTTCAACCAATACTTTCCGAACACTCAATGCCACCTTTATAGCCACCCAGTTACGGTGTGGTGTTTGATGTCATCAAAGCATCCATCTAGTAAAGGTGATATGCATGATCTCATGGTCGAAGGAATTAGGTTACTATGTATCAGAAAGCATATAGCAATTGAACTATTGAAATGACTTGATCTTTATGCTATGCTTATCTATAGGAGTATGTCCATCATACCATTCTCCTAACGATATGATCTTGTTGTTGATAACATCTCAATGTTCATGATAGGGAAACCACAATCATTAATCAACCAACAAGCTAGTGAAGTATAGAGGCTATACTAGGGACTTCAAATTAAGTTTACAAATCACACAAGTATTAATGTTTCCTTGTTAATACTATTATAGCATGAATGTAAACATTTATCATAAACACAAAGATATAATAATAACTACATTTATTATTGCCTCTAGGGCATATCTCCAACACTTGGAACCACGCCAAGCTCAGTGATGAAGTTCCTGATCCAAACTCCTTCACTTGACGCTTCTGCAGCAGCCATGTATTCCGCTTCTACTGTAGATCCCGCGATCATGCTTTGCTTGAAGCTTCTCTAGCTCACAGCTCCTCCATTTAAAATATAAACGTATCCTATCTGAGATTTAGAATCATCCTTGTCGGTGTTGAAAGTAGCATCGACGTAACCTTTTACGACGAGCTGCTCATCACCTCCATAGACTAAGAACATTTCTTTAGTCCTATTTAGGTACTTTAGGATGTTCTTCACGGCTGTCCAGTGTTCCACTCCTGGATCACTTTGATATCTGCGCGTCAAACTAAGAGCATTGGACACATCCGGTCTAGTACACAACATGGCATACATGATAGAACCTAT
Source organism: Avena longiglumis (assembly GCA_030063025.1). Classification (NCBI taxonomy): domain Eukaryota; kingdom Viridiplantae; phylum Streptophyta; class Magnoliopsida; order Poales; family Poaceae; genus Avena; species Avena longiglumis. The sequence goes on from CP125973.1 coordinate 173,714,061, forward strand.
GGCCGAGGCATAAGGCACTTTTCTCATAGCTTCTCTATCATTTACTGTAGCTGAACACTGAGCCTTGCTCAATATCTTACCTGACAACATAGGCATTGAACCTTTCTTTGCCTTATCCATTTTGAACCTTTTCAGAACTTTGTCTAGGTATGTACTCTGGCTTAAAGCTATCAGGCGTCTTTGTCTATCTCTATAGATTTTGATGCCCAATATATAAGCAGCTTCCCCTAGGTCTTTCATTGAAAAACATTTGTTTAAATAACTCTTCACATCGTTAAGCATGTTTATGTCATTTCCAATAATCAATATGTCATCCATATATAGTACCAGAAATGTCACTGAGCTCCCACTCACTTTCTTATAGATACAAGCTTCGTAGCAATTTGGAACAAATCCAAAGCTCTTGATCACTTGATCAAAACGAAGGTTCCAACTCTGAGATGCTTGCTTCAGTCCATAAATGGAACGCTGAAGTTTGCACACCTTATCATCATCCTTAGGATCGACAAAACCTTCGGGTTGCATCATATACAACTCTTCATCAATGTTGCCATTGAGGAACGCAGTCTTGACATCCATCTGCCATATTTCATAATCATGAAACGCAGCAATTGCTAATAAAATTCGAATGGACTTAAACATCGCTACGGGAGAGAAAGTCTCATCGTAGTCAACACCTTGAACTTGTCGAAAACCTTTTGCGACAAGTCGTGCTTTATAGACGGTAACATTACCATCCGCGTCCGTTTTCCTCTTGAAGATCCATTTGCACTCAACGGCCTTTTGGTCGCTAGGAGGGTCCACCAAAGTCCATACTTGGTTTTCGCTCATGGATCCCAATTCGGATTTCATGGCCTCTAGCCATTTCTCAGAGTCTGGGCTCATCATCGCTTCCTCATAGTTCGCAGGTTCACCGTCATCTACTAACAAGACAGTTAAGACAGGGTTGCCGTATCACTCAGGAGGGGCACGCGACCTTGTCGACCTGCGACGTTCAGTAGTAGCATCGTCCGAAGCTTCATGATCCTTGTCATTACCTTCCTCTATTGTTGGTGCAGGCGGCACTGGAACAATTTCAGGTGTTGCGCTACTCTCCAACTCAAGAGAAGGTTCAACAACCTTGTCTAGCTCTATTTTCCTCCCACTCACTTCTTTCGAGAGAAACTCCTTCTCAAGAAAGGAACCGTTCTTTGCGACAAACACTTTGCCTTCAGTTCTGTGATAGAAGGTATACCCTATAGTTTCCTTAGGGTATCCTATGAAGACACATTTCTCCACTTTGGGTTCTATCTTGTCCGGCATCAACTTCTTGACGTAAGCTTCGCATCCCCAAACTTTAAGAAACGACAACTTAGGTTTAGCACCAAACCACAGTTCATACAATGTCGTCTCAACGGATTTAGATGGTGCCCTATTTAAAGTGAATGCAGCGGTTTCTAATGCATAACCCCAAAATGATAACGGCAAATCAGTAAGAGACATCATTGATCGGACCATATTTAATAGAGTTCGATTCCGGCGTTCAGACACACCATTGCGCTGTGGTGTTCCGGGTGGCGTGAGTTGCGAAACGATTCCGCTTGCTTTAAGATGCGTGAGAAAATCATAACTCAAATATTCACCTCCACGATCGGATCGTAGAAACTTAATTTTTCTGTTACGATGGTTCTCCACTTCATTCTGAAATTCTTTGAACTTTTCAAACGTTTTAGATTTATGTTTCATTAAATAGATATACCCATATCTACTTAAGTCATCAGGAAAAGTAAGAAAATAGCGATATCCACCGCGCGTCGAAACACTCATCGGTCCGCATACATCGGTATGTATGATTTCCAACAAGTCCGTTGCTCGCTCCATCATTCCGGAGAACGGGGTTTTGATCATCTTGCCCATGAGGCATGTTTCGCATGTGTCAAATGATTCAAAATCAAGAAACTCCAAAAGTCCATCAGAATGGAGTTTCTTCATGCGTTTTACACCAATATGACCTAGACGATAGTTCCACAAATAAGTAGTATTATCACTATCTACCTTGCATCTCTTAGCCTCAATGTTATGGATGTGTGTTTCATCCATTTCGAGATTCATAAGAAATAAACCATTCACATAAGGTGCATGACCATAAAATATGTTACTCATATAAATAGAACAACCATTATTCCCAGATTTAAATGAATAACCGTCTTGCAATAAACACGATCCAGATATGATGTTCATGCTCAACGCAGGCACATAATAACATTTATTAAGGTTTAAAACTAATCCTGAAGGTAAAACTAAGGAGAGCGTGCCGACGACCATCACATCAACTCTTGATCCGCTAACGCCAAGCATCGTCACCTCATCCTCGCAGTCAGCCGCCTATTCCGTAGCTCTGCTTTGAGTTACAAATATTAGCAACCGAACCAAGATCAAATACCCGAGCACGACAACGAGGGCTAGTAAGGAAAACATCAATAACATGTATATCAAATATACCTTTGATGGTGCCAGCCTTCTTGTTCGCCAAGTACTTGAACAGTTGCCCAAAGGACCCTTGTCCTTGCAATAGAATCACTCGGTTCGGCTTAGGTCCGCACTTGAGCTTCTTCTCGGAGGGCAACGCAGCTGTCACGCTTTCTTGAAGGGCTTATTTGCACCCTTACCTTTCTTAAAGCTGGGGGGCTTGTTGACCATCAACACATGATTATCCTTCTTGATGTCCACCTCCGAAGCTTTCAGCTTAGCGAAGAGCTCGGTGATCGTATCAGTGGAACCAATCTGATTATGAGTCACTACAAAACTTTTGTAGCTAGGAGGGAGTGATTGCAGAACCCTGTCAATCTTGAGCTCCTCTGAAATCTTACAGTCCAGTTGCTCAAGGCGTTGAGTGTAGCCCGGCATCTTTATGGCGTGCTCACTAACGGAACTCCCTTCTTCCATCTTGCAGTTAAAGAATTTCTCAAAGATCTCATATCTCGTATCAGCCCGAGTCAAACATAGTTTTCAGCTCCTCAAGAATCTCAAAGGGCCCGGGATAATCTTCAAAACGATTTTGAAGGTCCAATTCCATAGCAAACAACATGGTGCTCTTTATAACACCATAATCATCTTTGCGCAACTGATAAACAGCTTTCTCATCAGCCGTCGCATCTACAGCAGGGGCGTCACCTAGCGCATCCTCAAGGACATAGTCCTTTTGTCCGCCAGCGAGAATAATTCTCAGATTGCGGAACTAGTTGGTGAAGTTAGACTCATTGTTTCTAAGCTTTTCTTTCTCAGCAAAAACGTTGAAGTTGAAGTTGGACTTAGCCATTTGATCTACAATATTTGCAAGTACAAATTAGACTATGTTCATGATAACTAGTTCAACTTAATCAAATTACTAGATGAACTCCCACTAAATTCAACATCCCTCAAGTTGTTTAGTGAACATGATCCAAATTCACCACACCTAATCCGATCTTCACGAGAAGAGATGTGGTTTCAATGGTGGACAACCAAGTGTCGATCATATCATTCATATGACTCATGCTTAACCTTTCGGTTCATGTGTTCCGAGGCCATGTCTGTACATGCTAGGCTCGTCAAGTCAAACCCAAGTATTCCCGCGTGTGTAAAACTGGCTTGCACCCGTTGTATGTGAACGTAGAGTTTATAGCACCCGATCATCACGTGATGCTTGAACACGACGAACTTTCGCAACGGTGCATACATGGGGAGAACACAGTTTTATCTTGATCTTTAAGTGAGGAATCATCTTATAATGCTACCGTCGCGATCTAAGCATAATAAGATACATAAAAGGATAAACATCATCTGCATATAACTTTATGTGACATGGTATAGCCAATCTTCGCGCAATGATCTTCATCTTGTGCGTGCCGGCATGATCTCCATCACTCCACCATGATTGCCTCCACCACGAATAGCAACTACAACTATTGCTAACTACTTAGCGATAAAGTAAAACTATTACATGGCGTATAAGAAGTTGACACACAGGTCATACACAATTATAAAGACAACCATATGGCTCTTGCCGGTTGTGTACTTATCGACATGCAAGTCGTGAAACATTACAAAACATGATCATAGCATATAACATACACATCACATCTTGGGCCATACCATATCACAGAAAACACTCCATGCAAAAACAAGTTAGATGCCTCTAATTTGTTGTTGCATGTTTTACGTGGCTTATGGGAGTAGCAAGCTAAGAACGATTCTTACCTACGGAAAGCCACAACGGTGATATTATGGTTGCCAAACTCCGGTGTAAATCCCATGACAACTATAGTGAGAGAAACTGACATCCACCAGCCGCATGTGTGGAACAAGCCACACGTCAAGTGCGGAGTCGGTCTCGCGAATGAGGTCGCGTAAGTTTGGCATAGACCGCTTCGATCTCACTATCCCGCGTCATAAGAAGTACACAAACAATAGGCTTGCAACAGAAAACATCAACGCCCGCAACAAGCATGTTGCGTTCTACTCGTGAAACACATCTACGCATAGATCTAGCTCTGATACCACTGATGGGCTTCGCAGCATAGTAAATCAAAAAATTTCTACGAATGCGAACGGGAAAGCCAAGATCTAATCTAGGAGATGCAAACAATGAGGGTGAATAGATGAGATCTTCATACCCTTGAAGATTCGCACAGCGGAACGTTCGATGGAACGTGGGTGATGTAGTCGTACTCACTTCTCCTCCTCGCGACCCGATCCGATCTAACACCGCAAGTGGCGATGCCTCCGAGAGATGCACACGTGCGGCACCTCGACGTCTCCTCCTTCCTCGGTCCAGCAAGTATGGTGGAGAGATGGATTGGATCTACAATGCGACGACGCGGTGCAAGCGGTGGAGAGTTTCTGGTGGCTTCGCCACGCTGCAATGGAGGAGAGAGAGAGAGAGGCAGCAGGCGGCTAGGGTTGTGGAGGAGGTGTGGGAGGGTGCGCCCAGCCCTATTTATAGAGGGTGGGCGGCTGGCCTGCCCTCCCAAAGCCCTAGGGCCATGCCAAGGAGGAGGAGGGGCAAGTTCCCCCCTTCTAGAAGCTCCCCTAGGGTTTTGCCCTAGGCTTGGCCGGCTGGGCCCTATGGGGCTTGTGCCCCTGGCCCAATGCGGCCAGGACACTCCCTCATAGGCCCATGACCCCTCCCGGCAGGTGGGGCCACGTTGGTCCCCCTCCGGAAGGTTCTAGAAGCTTCCGGTACAATACCGATTAACCCGAAACAATTCCAAACTCCAAAAACTGCATTGCCTTATATGAATCTTATTCTCCGGACCATTCCGGAACCTCTCGTGATGTCCCGGATCCCATACGAGACTCCGAACAAAAACTCATAAACCAATTATCCAATCTATCCTAGCGTCGAGACACGTTAAGTGTGTGACCCTTCGGGTTCGAGAATATGCAGACATGATCTTATATCAACAGCGGGGTCTTGAAACCCATATTGACTCCCACACATTCATCGATGATCATATCGGATGAACCACGATGCCAGGATTCAATCAATCCCATATATATTCCCTTCGTCGCGCGATATTTTACTTGCCCGAGATTTGCTCGTCGGTACCGTCATACCTAGTTCAATCTCGTTCACAGCAAGTACTTTACTCGTTCCGTAATCCGATATCACTTTGTGATTAACTCCTTAACCACATGCTTGCAAGCGGTGTTGATATCGACACGAGTGGGCCCAAGTATATCTCTCCGACTTGGGAGGGACAAATCCCATCTTGATACATACAACCCAATGATTTTCCGAGCACCGAGAGACACCTTTATGATCACCCTCTCATAGGATGACGTTTGATGACCTCAAAGCTTTCTTCGATACCGTGGAGTTGTATTATCTCATGGTCTAAGGAATACAATATTTGACATAAGAAAAGCTTCGCAAAGATGAACATGATGACACGATCTAATTGCTCCGCTTAGTTTGGGTCTGTCCATCATATCATTCTCCCAATGATATGATCTCATTATTAATCGACAACTCATGTCTATGGTTAGGAAACCTTAACCATCATTAATCAATGAGCTAGTCCATAGAGGCATACTAGGGACACAGTGTTGTTCACAAACCACACAAGTATTAAAGTTTCCGCTTAATACAATTCTAGCATGGAATATAAACTTTATCATGAACAAGAATTATAATAATAACATATTTATTATTGCCTCTAGGGCATAATTCCAACAATACCCTCTCCTGTAATACCTAGGACATCGGCAGGAGGCGCTGCTTTCTCCAGTAGGGCCGACGCATAGCCATGCCTGGCCGCCGTGGTTTCCCGCCTCAACCATCGTTCGTGGGAGTGCTGTGGCACCCATTTACACCTCTCCATGGACCCAACCACACTGGCTCGGAGTGCTCCGACATGGAGTGGATAGACTCCGACGACTCCGACATAGCCAACACCGATGAGCTGGGTTGGGCTACTTCAGACCCCGAGTCCGAGGAGCCACTCGAACAGTGGGTGACCAACCGCCGTATTCGACGTGAGTACGGACGAGGGCTTTCGCTGCCGCCAATACCCCACCAACCGGCTTACCGAACCACTGGCGAGCCTTACGGGTGAGACATTTTCCGTGAAGTTTTCCCCTCGGAGCACCGCCGGCTGCAAGAACTCGACGACGTCCACAGGTGGTTCCTCTATGCGTCACACAGAGAGCCCGACGACACTGACTTGCGTGCGAGACGGACTAAGAAGGGAGTAGCAGACCAACATGCAACTAGCAAGATACAACTCGCTAATTGATCTGTGGGATGTCGCCAGAGGTCCGTCACCGCTACTGCCGTTGCCGCGTCGTCCTCCTAGCGAGAGCAGCACCTTCGGCTGTCAGAGGCGTTAGTTTAACTTTTTTCTTTCAATGTAAATTGAAGTGCGTGTGAATAAAAAAGTTGAAGTGTTTCAGGCCACGCCTGACACCATATGAAGGGACGAGCGGAGATGCTCTAAGCCCATAACAAAGGGCAACCCAAAGAGCCTATATATTATGCATAATGTTGCTGTACCTAACTTCAGTCAATCATTCATGCCACAACTCTTTACACATCTGCTTATTTTATAGTTTGTCACGGTCATAGCTTGCCACATTTTGTTAGCTCTGGTGTCCTTGTGATATTAATATATACTCTTTTCTAAAAAAAATGTGAGAATATTAATAATCAGTGCGCTTAACTGAATTTCTGTTTGTGAGAAATCAACACAGAATAAATTGGGGTTTCCAAATTTTAATTCTCTGTGGTTTAAATACATTGACATGCAATTTTGAAAGAAAATATCATTTTCATGGTATTCAAAGCACACTATCGACTATCCTTTTTTTTTTGGGAAATTATTAACAGTCTCGACTATCTTTTTTTTGGAGATTAGCACTCTCTACTATCTGTAGTGCAAAGTTGGTTGTAGAGCGTGAAGCCCACGTATTTCTTCGCTTGATCCAGCCCACATGTAATAGGCCCAACTAACCGAGCTTTATTTGACCGAAACCCTAGCGTCCGGTATATAAACTGCCTCTTGCTCCCCTGCCCGAGCCCTCGCACGCGCGCCGCCATCTCCCCGTCCACGCCGCAGCAGCCGCCTCCTGCTAGCCGCCGCCGAGATGGTACGTTCCTCTCGTCTTGGCCTTCCTTTCGCTTGCGTCGATCCGTGCGGTTGGAACTCGTTGTTTTTCTTAGGATATATCCTGCGAGATCGTATCGTTTATAGGTGCTAAATCATGTGAGTTCTATTCGACTAGATTGTATGTAGTGCGATGATGAGCTCTCTCCACCCCCCTTTGCGATCATTTGTGTTATCCCTGAGTCGAGTTTGCTTGCGCACGTATCCAAGTCCTTGGGGTTATACAAATGCATTGATAATGTGCTGTGGCTAGCAATGTAGAATCACTGGGAAAAGCTATGCATTACTGGATGCTAGTACTAGCAACCGCCCATTGGTAGTGAGGGGCAGTGCTCGAGGACTTGGGGTAAAATGAGGAACTGTTCTTGGGTGTGGCATAAGATATTGTTGTGTAGGATGCAAGCTGCGTGAAGGAACACTCTCAACCTTGTAATTGTATAATTTTGGTTGGTATTAAGCTTTCCACAGCTAAATTTGTTCAATTGCCTAAATCATAGTCTAAGAATTTGATAGGCATGAAATGCTCCCTCCAATGGCTAGTACTTGTACCATTGATTCTGAAAAACTGTGATTCCAACCACTGTTTCCAAAGGAATCTATTTATAGAACGTTTTTTAAAGTATGAAAATGCCTTCATCACTTTTAGCAACAGGCTCATAATCTTATAATTTAAAGTGTCTGGTCCAGATATTTTTAAACCTTTGTTAGTAAAAAATATAATTTTATCAAAGTCAAGAGTGACAGGTAATCTAGAATGTAGTAGGATCTGTGGTTGAATGCTTTTGGTAGAGTGTTCCTTGAGTTTCAGACGGAACTGGGTAGTAATTCACTACTGAGTGTTCATCTTATTATCTCCTTTTGTAACCCACCCCTCTGTTGATCATTTCAGAACTTCAATTTAAATTTGTTGGAGTCTAGTGTAGATGTTTGTGCTAGCTGATTATGTCAGCCTGTTCCCTTTTATTATGCTGTTGTGTAATTTGTTGTTTTGCAATGTCTACTCAGACGAAGCGCACCAAGAAGGCTGGAATTGTTGGCAAATATGGTATGCACTTCTAACATTGACTTGTTTTCTCTTGTATCTGGTTCTGTCATGTCCTGAATTAGCCCTTACATTGTTATAGGTACTAGGTATGGTGCCAGTTTGCGTAAGCAGATCAAGAAGATGGAGGTGTCCCAGCACTCCAAGTACTTCTGTGAGTTCTGTGGAAAGGTACGAGTTCTGTTACCTACTTGGTTACACTGCATTTACCTGAATGCTTTCTCCTTTGTATTAACTGTTAGGTATAGTACTGTGTGCTGACTAATGAGTGCAGCAGCTTCCTGTGCAATATGTTCTGTTGTATTTATTTTTGTTTGTTATATGATATTTTTGTGTTGGTTAGTATGTTTTTCCTACCCTGTAATATTGTTTGTGTCAATAGTAAATTCATTTCATCTTGGGATGAATTGTAATCATGGTCTCATGCTTGTAGTATCTCTTGTCTGTCCATGTTGTATCATCTCTTTGCATCCAAATATTTCAACTTCTGTTTTGTGTCCACAACCTCTTAGTACTTTCATTGCACCGAATCTTGTTTAACATTGTTATTATTTTGAAATAATTCTGCACATACAAGGAAGTAATATTAAATGTATTTAAGGAAGCTAGCCTGTTTTGATATTTAGTTTGGTATACATCTGGTAAGATGTGTTCTGTATAAGACCATGTGTAATGACGTTTTCCCCGTGTCTTAACTACCTTTTTGTTTGCTTATATTGCCAGTTTGCTGTGAAGAGGAAAGCAGTTGGAATTTGGGGATGCAAGGACTGTGGGAAGGTCAAGGCTGGTGGTGCCTACACCATGAAGTATGTTTCTGTTGCGAGCTCCTTCTAAATGCCCTGTTCAGTGTCATCGTTCTATGCTAACCCCTGTTTATGTATTTGCAGCACTGCCAGTGCCGTGACTGTTAGGAGCACAATCCGTCGCTTGAGGGAGCAGACTGAAGCTTGATTGCACTACTTTATCTTGAGAAATCCAGGGGTTTTGTAGTGAAGTCGAGAGTTGCAAATCTCTGTATTTTGGCTATTTAGCCATGGATATCTGTTAGTAACTTTGGTGTCTGATTTAGGATCCTTGAAACTCGAAAGCATGTTGCTACAGTTACCTATTGTGCTGATCTTTTGTGGTATCAAAGTTTGTCTCATTTTACACTTGGTATATCAAAGTTCTGTGGTAGCTCAGAGCCTCAGAGTAAATTACTTGGAGCATCTCCGATAGATGATCTAAACCATCCTAGGTGATGAAAAAACTAACTTCTACATCACCTCTCTCTTTGTCCTTATAATCCACTTTAAAGGCCTCAAAACTTCAATTGAGGGATTTGATTATTCAATATTTGATTAGAATGGATTCACAATAATTCTAAAAAAATATTCGTTCAACATATGATGCAAAATACTTTGGTGAGGAAACCTTTTTTGGGCAGCCCTTAATTTTGACTCAGTGTGATGTATATGTATATGGAGACTGCCACGCGTCCCGGGTCCCTGGCCGTCCGATCGTCCTAGATCGATGGTCAGATTGTCTCCCTCCTGCTATTCCGCTTTTGTTATAAATAGTCCTGCTTTTGCTACATGTAGCAAAAAAACGTTTTGGATATGGCCGGAGATCTCATAGCAAGAAAGTCTCACGTCGCTGGGTTGACGGGGATCGAGTTGGTGCACGATGACCTCCATCTCTGGCAACCGTTGGTCGGGACGAGCGGCGGCAAAATCTTCAATTCCACCGAAGGTGGAAGAGAGAGGAAAGAGGCAGGGCGGCGCCCGGCGGCGGAGAGGCTGGCCTCTTGGCCCCACGCAACTAGGGAGGGCGGCTGGGCCGGCATGCTCATGCAGTGAAGCAGGATCGGCCGCGCGCACGAGCGCGAGTGAGGAAGCGGCGCCATGGCGGCATGGCGCTTAGCATGGAGGCGCGCATGGTGGGCAGCGTAACTAGCGATGTGCGGGTTCTGCGAAGATAAGGTTCACATGGCCCCACCTACGACCTACGCGTACGCGAGCACCAGGGACCCGGAGGATGCGAACGTGCCATCCCCCGGAGGATCCCTATCATTTTCCTATGTATATTTGCATCACATTGTCTGGAGCAAAACAAAATGGACCACCGTTGTGACCAACCGCTAGCTGAAACCCTCGTGTTTCCCCTCCTTGTCGCCAGCAGCGTTGCTGCTGATTATGTCGCCGCCTTGCTGATTTGCCGCTAGATCAACCTCCCTCGCCTGTCGTTCCTCCATCGATTTGGGTGCTGCAAGGAAGGAGGATGAGGCCGTCCCTTCCATCATCGTCGCGCCATTGGATTCCTCAGAGTTGACTCTGATTTCTGGAACACATCACCAACTCCGATGACGACACATTTTGGGATGATTAAGTAGGTTGTGTTCCCGTTTGTGGAATCAATGTTTATCTTAGTTGTGTCAAATCGATCTTCTATCTATGTTTATCTAGTTCAGTCGATGTTTATCTTAGTGTTAGGTTGTTGAATAGATTATGTATCGATGTTTATATAGTGCTAGGTTGTGTTGAATCGATATCAAGTTCAAACAAATGTTAAATCAATGTTTAATTGAAAGTGCCAAATCGATGTGAAGTGTTCAATTTCAAATTTAAAATGTTAAAATGCATCTAGCATTTATCTCGTGTGCATCTTATAAATCACAAGCTGCAAATGTGATGTAAAAGGCAGATTTTGGTGATGTAATTTTTTTACATCACCTGTTTTGGGTGCCCAATTTTGCATCTAGTAGAGTTGCTCTTATGGAATTCTCATTTCAGGAATTCTTCTAAATGTATGCTTTGTGCCCCATATGGCTAATCTTTCTAAAGCGAGCACGCGCCTGCCAAACTTCTCCCTTTGAGGGTGACATTCCTACGGTGAAAGATAAACACATGTTCTAATTGAAGTGAGAGTGCTGGTTTATGTCAAATTGATGATGGTTAAATAACTGACACCAGCTCATCAATCTTATCCTGAATATTGTGCACATTTGACGTTGCAGCTTTATTTCTTGTACTTATCAATGATACAACCAAAGGCCCTTCTGCATTCCGGTCGAGGAAGTTGCTCAGATCCTTTTGAGAAGCGCTTTGAGATGCGGCTGTAGACTGTTTGTGACTGTTGCCATCTGAACAATGTACGAGAGCTCCCCGTCCACCATCTGAAATGCCCTTGCAATCTGCTTCACCTGACGAGATTACACAGATTTTTAAGACGATGCAATTTTCATGTTGGAAATCGACGCAATCAGGCCATACAGACGTCCTAATTCTACCAGGTACTGTACAAATCGGTGAGAGGGAACGTAAGCTAGTACTCCCTCTGTCCCATAATAGATGTCTTAAATTTGTCAAAATTTGATGAATCTAGACACTATTTAGTACTCCCTCCGACCCATATTAGTTGACTCAAACTTTTCTAAATTTGGATGAACCTATACACTAAATAGTGTCTAGATTCATCTAAATTTTGACAAATCCAAGCAAATATGGGTCGGAGGGAGTATATTGATTCATCCAAATTTTGAAAAACCTGAGACATCTATTTTAAGACGGAGGGAGTACAAAACCCTAAAGATGGTCACCTCATATGAAGTTCAGCGACTCCAAGACAGGCTTACTTTTGAACATTAAACAAGTGGGACGATGCAGATGAAAGCAGTGCATTGCTTTTAGAGTTTATAGTAATTCTACAAGCAGATCTATTCCTTGTTAAATACAGATTTCCGGGTGCAAAATTTAAATATTAGTGCACAATAAGCATACAGTTGATCGCGGAAGAGTCAATTTGTCATATTTACTTGGAGGACGAAATGAAGAAAAAAAATCTCTTACCCGCAAAAAAAAAGAAACAAAATCTCGAATGCTGCAGCTCTTTTGGGTAATTAAATGTTGCAATTAGGCATGCCTCAGCAGTCAGCATACTAGAAGCATCATCACATAGTCAAATCAAAATCTACCGTCAGAACATCAATAAAAGAACTCGAAATAGACTTCAATAAGAGACCTCCTATACAGTCACCCTATGATCAGTACCTTTGATGCATTGCCAACAAGTTCGCTTTGGAGTGTCACTGTTTTCTTTTCAGCATCATATGAACCCTTCTGCATGTTTTAGAAGCAAAGTTGTGGCCATAAATCAAAACTACAGTTTAGCAAAAATAAAGGAATATAAACAAGTAAAGTACATCAATTTATTTATTTCTTAGACATTAACCTTTTTGCTCAGTGACAGTGGAATCACAGTGTGATGAATACTAGTTCCTACAACGTCCTGCCTGTGTTGTGATCTATGACTACCTTTTGGCACTATAAGAAATTTACATGAGGACAACTATTTTTTGGATAGGTGTTTCGATATATCAACTAGCTTCAAGGACTGGTTCCCTGTATTTTAAGTACCAGCTGTTTAAGGGGAAAAAAAGGAAGGAGGAGGGACTACAAAATGTCACAAACCTACACATTTTTTCATCAAAATTATTACATAACTACACTTTTGGGCAACAATCTCCTACTGACAAAACTACACATTTGTCTTCTAATTGTAGTGTAGTTTGGGGAAATATTAATTAATAATTTTACCAAGTGAGATTTTTGAGATTCCATTTATAGTTTCATGATATTTTTTACATAACAAGTATATCTCTATATCATAAGGCAGTTCATATTATCACTGTATATCAGTTAGTAATTTTGGTGTCTGATTTCCTACTGAGCATGAGCAACCTACCATGCAGTTCATCTTATCAAATTCATATTCAACATAAATCACCATAATATTTCAATGAGATCAAAGATCCTTTGTCTTTTCATTGCACAGCTTAGCAGAATAGCAGGTCAGGTAAGAGGTGAGGATGATTAATCTGTCCAACTGGTGCAAGCAACTAAGATATGTTACAGAAAATTAAAGCATCCAAAGATAGCACATGTCAACTCACTTTCTATTTCTACATCAACTTCCTTTCGATTTCTACATAAGAGATGAACACAATTACACATAAATCCTGATGAGATTTCAATGAGATCGAAGCTCATGTGTTATTGCACACCTTGGCAGGTCAGGTAAGGATAATTAATCTGCCTGCTGGTGCAAGCAATTAAGCTAAGTTGTGGTTCAGTATCCAGTTCAGAATATTCAGAACCAGATAAACTGCCGTATGCAGACAGTAAACTGAGCATGGGCATGTTCAGGAAGTAGAAACACACCTGGACCTCAGCGAGGCCTGTACTCTGGGCGATGACCACCTCGACGGAGCCATCGGGGCGGGGCCGCCAGTACCCACTCTCGGCGTGCATCGGCTCGCCGGACGCCGCCTTCCACGTCCTCTGCGTGTACGATATCACGGGCTGCGCGAACCCACGCCGAGCCCGGCAAAGGCATGAAAAGCTCTAAGAATCGGCTAACCAAGGGCAAGGTTATTGCCATGGAAGGGACACATATGGGCATATGTCATACCTTGGAGGGGTGGTGGGAGAAGAGGATCTCCTCGCCGTAGCGGAAAGGGGCAATGGTGGGGAAGGTCCCCTCGCCTTCCCCGCGCCACTTGCCCAGTAAAAACGACAGCGGCGCAACCGACGGGTGCGGCGCCGGCGGCTGCGTGGGTGGGCCGGCGGCTTCCATTTCTCGGGGTCTCCGGTTGAAGTTTCAGATTTATGCGCTCTCTGCTAGCCAGGAGTCAGGTCAGGAGCCTCTCTCCCTCCGTTGGCGCGGCACTTACTATGTGAGCTGAACTGACGTCTGACAATGTCATACCCTGAATCCACATTGGGCTATTTTGTGGACTTCGAGTCTTCGATAGAAATTTGGAACACGTTAGGGCATCTCTAGCAATACCGTATAACGCAAACCTTTATGAGGCGGACAAAGGGCGTCTTTAATTCGGTCGCGCGGAACAGAGACATTAGACCAAATTTTAAAATACGAAATTCAAACTTTTTTTTAGGAGATTCGTGCATGGATTGCATAGTTCTTGCGATTAACGGACATCGATCATAAGCAGAGACAACAAAAGTAAGAAGCGCAGGAATATCTACACGCATCGCCGCCCTAACCCTTAACATCCAAAATTCGGCTCACTGGAGCCTCATGGTGCGGCGGCGGCGTGAAGGACTTCCAGCAGTTGCCATAGGTGAGGTCGGCGTGCTTGGCCCCTTCTTCCCTCACCATTCGAGCTGCTTCCTCGAGACGAGATCTTCGAGCTTCGCTCGATCTCCTTTCTCCTCTCTTCGAGACTCACACTCTCTCCCTTCTACGTCTTGCCAACCTCCTCCTCCTCCTCCTTGTGCCATCACGGCAACCAGTTGATGACGGTGATGATGATTGGTGGCGATGACGTCGTCGCTGTCCGTCACCGCCGGCAAGGTCGCGTGTCCGCGTCTCCCTCGCCCTCTTTTTCCCTTCTCCACCCCCACCTCCCTTCTCCTTTTATTCAATTGGAGGCGGTCCAAAAATTTATTTTATATAAAAAATAGGGGTTTTTCCAAAAATTTTCTCTTTCTCTTTTTCTTTTTTCTCTCTCCTGGTTTCTCTCTCTCTCTCCTCTGCAAAACTCTCCAAGAAAGACACAACGCGCAGAATTAGGCACGCTTGCTAGCGCGGGAGAAGAAGTGCTGTCGTTGAGCGAAATGCTACTTAGAATGTTGACTCTGTCACTTGTGTGGATGATCGTTGAAGGTGTGGGGGCAGGTGATCGACTGATAGGCATCATCACGATCGCAAGATCATCATCCATGTTCATGATCCAATATGCTTCTTGATATAAACAACACTCTCATAATCATACAACACACAACACTTTCTCTCTAAAACATGTTTCTCTTAAAAGTAAAAAATTCTCTTAATACATTATTCAAAATTAAATATAGTGTTGATCTTGGCATTGAAAAAATTTGAATTCATGAAAAAATTGGTTTTCTGAGGAGAGGAGGAATGGGAATGGAGGAGGGGGAGGAGGAGAGGAGGAGAGGAGGAGATTTGGATGAGAGATAAGAGGCGAAGCGTAGTATAGGAAGGGGGGAGTATAGATCTAAATATGGGATGGGTAAAATGTCAAGAAATCCTGAAGAATAGGATTATTGATATGTATGGAATGAATACTTAGCAAACGGATTTTTAATGATTTTCTGATAAGGCAACAAAACAAGGAGCAAGTAATAAAGACAACAAGCAAACACAACAAGTGGCCCAATTCTTTCTTAGCAAAGGACAAGCCGGTGGAAATACTTATAAGGACCAAACGTTCTTGAGGACACATGAAAATTCTGTCAAGTGTTTTCGCTTCAAATAGCTGAGTACTCTTCCCTGGTGTTGTAAGTGTTATGTGAGTGAACCTGTGCTAACATACCGACCTTACTTGGACTAATACATACTTGTGATTAAACCCCCTGCAAACATCCGTAACTGCAGGAAAGTAATTAAGATATAAATCTAACCACAGCCTTAAACTCTGAGATCCTACACTCCCTTGTGCAAAGGTGTCATAACGGGGGTTCAGGTTTCTGTCACTCCGGCAACCCCACAATTAGTACCCAAATACACAATGCATTTCCCTAGGCCCATAAATGGTGAAGTATCATGTAGTCGACGTTCACATGACACCACTAGAAGAATAGCACAACTTAAATACTAAACCATTGAATAATAACTCAACACAAATTCACAACTAACAACATGACTTCTCTCATGTCCTCGAGAACACAACGAACTACTCACAAGACATCATATGGATCAAGATCAAAGATGATATGGTAATGGATAACAATCTGAACATAAACAATAATCCAATGGTTTCACTCACAAGCATCAACTACAATAGTAATTAACACCGGGAAAGTTTTCCTAAGAACTAAAGCAATATCCAACACAATTGTTATAGAGGGACGGAGTGGTGATGATGGTGCTGGTGGAGATGATGGTGTGGATGATGATGATGATGATCCCAATGAAGCCTAGCTTTATTATGGTGTTGATGGCGACGGTCTCCCCTCTCTGGGAAGGAAATCCCCCGGCAGATATCTGTCTGTCGGAGAGATCTTTCTCTCTCGATGTTTTCTGCCCCCGGAGGCGACAGAAATCTATCTGTGGTCGCTCTCCTGGACTTAGGGTTTCGTAGGAAAGATATAGGCGAAGGGGCAGAGTCGGGAGCCGGGCAGGTGGACCACACCTGCCCTAGGCACGGCCCAGGGGGGTACCCGCTCCTAGGGGGCGTGGGCCCCCTGTGGCCCCTCTTCGCTCCTCCTTCTGGCTTCCTCAATCTTCTAGAAAAATAATATTTTCCCATATTTTTCTAGTATTTTTCTGATCTTCACGAAATTGCACCAAAACACCTTCTTTTCCATCAGAATCCAGACTCCGGCAGTTCATCCTCCAAGAATCACCCAACATGCATAAACAGATGAAAAGACATAAGTAATACCTCATAATAAGACATATATCAATGGATAGAGGTAAATTATGATATAGAAAAGTGATGCAAATTGGGCGTATCAACTCCCCCAAGCTTAGACCTTCGCTTGTCCCGAAGCGAAAAATGAGCTCAGTAAACATGTCCACAGGTTTATGGAGTGAAGTGTCGATAAAATAATGTGAACAAGAAGCATAACACTTACCATTGCACAAATCATAGAAGAAAGCAACTCGCCATTATATAACTTAGCTTGTAACCAAGTACAACAGTCTCAATAGAGATGTATAAAGATAAATCATAATTGGAATTGGCAAACTTTCTTCCTGGTCAGAGAACAGCTGGCAAACAGTTTCACAAAAAGCTTTTTGTAGAAGTTTTCAAACAGGAGCACTCTTTGCTCAAAAAGGTCTTTCACAAGTGAAGGCTTTCAAAGTAATACTCAATATATAAGAGTTTTGTGCAAACAAGATAAAGAACATGATTGAATAAATCACCATATGAATGCTTGAAACACAACAACTCAAATGCTTGCTGGAGATAGAGAGGAAGTAGGTTTACTGACTCAACTTGGAAGTGGGAGAAAGGTCCCTTCTTAGAGGGAAGCAGGGATTACAAGTCATAAAGAGCTTTCAAAAGATTATGGTACTTACTAGCTTTGAGCCCTCATTGCCCCTATCATAGGCATCTTGAGATGATTAAGGTTAAAGTGTACAAAGATGGAGTATATGCTTGACGAAATATAAGTTGGCAATCTCATGTCCCTTGAATATGAGGGCAACTCCTCATGCTACTCAACTTCAGTTACCGGTAAGTTCTTGTCATTGTAAGTACATGCGTATCATAGAGAACCGCCAACGGGGTACCCCTTGCACATGGTACATGAGCTTTCCCATAACCAAAATGACAAGACAAGCAGACAATGAGCATCTCAGGGATCTTTTTATTTACTACATGCATAGCTTTTTATTGAGGATGCTTCATAGATAGCTCATTATGGTGATGCTGCAAGTTTCCACCATGATTAGGCATGGCTTAGGCTAGCGGCCCAGGCGTTTCTCTAACACAAAATACAAACTCCATGGACTTACAAGTTCCCTATTTATTTCACACCGTTGACATCCATAGACAAAAGAGCACGATATCAACTGTGTACAAAAGTACAAGTGCAATGTTGAAAACGTTCCCCATGACAGCACGGTTCTGCTAATTCCAACGTATAGGTGCAAGCATATACAACTTCAGTGGCACAATGGTTCAAGTCTATTAGGGGCAAAGAAATAAGGTGTGCCATCAAGTTCGTGAGAGCTTTACTAACTAGTTTTTACATAACAAAATACTTTTTAATTCGAAAGATAGATGAAGCTTGAGAATTTGCTTGGAATAGCAATAATGCTACTAGGTAGATATGATGGACACAAATGGCATAGGTTTGGTTCAAAGGATTTGGAAACATGAGAAGTATACCTTGTCAAAACAGGTTTTTGGCTAGCAAGGCTGGGTAGCAAGCAAGAGAGTTGAAAGAAACAAGCAAACATACAAGTAATAAAGCCAAACATGCAATCTTCCTTGAATACACAAAATATCTTAAATAGAGAATACTAAGCTTATGAGCCAACAAGAAGGAAAACAAATGATACAAAATACCTGTAAGCTTTTTCTCTTTTTCTTTCAAACTTCAAAAAGTATTGCTACTGACCAGAACTTGGTTTGCCAAAACCAATTTAGAGTTACTTGATGCTCCCAAAGTGATGCCAATACTGATCAACAAGATCCATCATATAATAGAGATTGCAAACTAAAATAAAACGTGCAAAAAGTAAAAGATGAGACTTCTCATTAATATTCCAATAAAGGCACTCACACCAAGGGATACATAGATAAACAACTAAAGGAGAGATACTTCCACATGCAAACCAAACTATAAGATAACCTCTCTACCAAAGATATGAATCCAGTAAAAAGGTAAAAGATAAAAGATAATGGTGGTGATACCGCGACACTCCCCCAAGCTTGAAACAAGCCAAGGGGATGCCAAACCTGATGGTGAATTACTCCTTTGGTGGTGGTGGTATTCTCTTGTCATCATAAAACTTCCAAGGCAATGGTTCTGTAGGGGTTAGTAGCATGGAAAACAAAAAAATTCTACCGCATGCACACAAAAAAGCCAAGATCTATCTACTAGATTGTAGCAACGAGTCGATTAGAGTACTCACCCTTGAAGATTCCAAAGCGGTTAACGAGAGCAGATTCTCGTGGGTGATGTAGTCGTACACTTGTCGATCTCAAGATTGCGTAGATGATCCTTCCGGCGCCGCGTTCCAGCAACGCTTCCGCAGTCGGTCACACGTTCGATACTCGATGAAGACCTTCCTCTCCCTTGTTCCAGCATGCAGTGGAGGTTGTAGTTCCCCCCTCGCGATTCCGGCAGCACGACGATGTGGTGTCGAAAGTAGAGGTAAGATCCCGCAGGGCTTCGCCTAAGCCGATGCGAGTTATGGTGGATCTAGGGTTTCCGGCGATCTAGGTTTAGAAGGCCGGGAGGAGGAGGTGGAGTCGGCGGCGGCAAGCGGCGGCGAGGTGGGGATGGCTGGTTGTGGTGCTTTGGGGCATCCCCTCCCCTCTATTTATGAGAGGGAGGGCAACTTGGGAGAGGGGAGTTTGAATCCTTCCCCAGACCCAAGTTGGAGAGAAAGAAGGACTCTTTCCTTCTTCCACTAGGAAACCATTGTTCCAGTTTGACTTTTCAAACCTGCCTTTTGACTTTCAGTTTAGAGCTTTATTTCTCTCTCGCAAACGCCCAACCAAGTGACCTAGGACATGATCCAATCATTCCACTTAACCATGACACATTCATGAACCATTCCCCTTCCAGTCCGGTGAACCTTCTAGACCCTTCTAGAACCTCTCTGATGAAAACATCTGAATCATTCCCGAACTCCGGAATCGGACTTTCCTTATATGAATCTTATTCTTCGGACTATTCCGGATCTCCTCGTGATATCATGGATCCCATCCGAGACTCCGAACAACATTCGCTATCCCTACTTACATTCCATATCTACTAAACAACATCGAATCCTTAAGTGTGTCTCCCTACGATTCGTAAATTATGCGGACATGACCGAGACACTTCTCCGATCAATAACCAATAGAGGAATCTGGAAATTCATATGGCTCCCACATATTTCTATGATTACTTTGCGATCGAATGAACCATTTACATACGATACAAATTTCCCTTTATCTCGCGATAGTTTACTTATCCGAGGTTTGATCGTCGGTATCTCTGCATACCTAGTTCAACCTCGTTACCGATAAGTACTCTTTTCTCGTTCCCGTGATATGTGATCCCTTGTGAGCCAGTCACATGATTGCAAGCTAATTGGATGACATTCCACCGAGAGGGCCCAGAGTATATCTATCCGTCATATGGATGGACAGATCCCACTCTTGATCTATGTGCCTCAACACATACTTTCCGAACACTCAATGCCACCTTTATAGCCACCTAGTTACGGTGTGGTGTTTGATATCATCAAAGTATCCTTCCGGTGATGGTGATTAGCATGATCTCATGGTCAAAGGAATTAGGTTACTATGTATCAGAAAGCTTGTAGCAAACGAACTATTGAAATGACTTGATCTTTATGCTACGCTTATCTATAGGAGTATGTCCATCATACCATTCTCCTAATGATATGATCTTGTTGTTAATAACATCTCAATGTTCATGATCGAGAAACCATGATCATCTATCAACCAACAAGCCAGTATTACAAAGAGGCTTTATGAGGGACTCTAATTCAGTTTACAAATCACACAAGTATTAATGTTTCCGGTTAATACTATTATAACATGAATGTAAACATTTATCATAAACACAAAGATATAATAATAACCACTTTTATTATTGCCTCTAGTGCATATCTCCAACAGGTTCCCCATCCAAAAAGGATGTCCTTGTCTCTGCAATCCCGAAACTAGCAGCAGAGCTTATGCGATCAAATATAGCCTCATACTCACAGTTTTGGTTCTGTATGTCATAGAGCTGTGCTTGCAATTGGTTGGTGGTCTGACGGAGTGAGAAGATATCTTCTCGGAGTTCAGCAACTTATCCCTCGTGCTTGATAATGAGTTATGAACTTATCTTGTGAATAACATCCACTTCGCGTTCTGCCATCTTCTTGTACCTGAAAACTTCTTGTTCTAATGCTTCCATCATGTCTTCTAGACTGCTTTGTCCTTTAGGGCCTTGAACTTCTTTCATCTGTACCTTCCCCTCTTTGAGAATCAACTCCTTGGGATGAATCCTCAACTCACACATGTACGGGTTGAGAACGTCCGCAGAGGAATCTTCCGTGGGTGATCCAGAGGAAGACATTTAGGCTCTAGATATGAGAATTTGCCTGACAGAAATAGATCAAAACAGAAACGCGATGAGAACTCGATACAAGAACCTCGAGAAACCCAGGAGGGTATATATTACGAAGTTGCAAGGCATAAGGAAGGTTCTGATACGAAAACGAGGCGGAGACGGAGTTCGAGGATGGCACACCCCCCTCAGGCGCGACCAGGCAAGGGCCCGCGCCTGGGGTGGGTTTGTCCACCCCGGTCTCTGGTTCCTCCTCTGTTCTGTCTCGTAGTATTACCTATGTATTAAAAACATAAAAAATATAAAAAGATTGAGGTTTCACGAACCTTCTGTTTTCACCACTTTTACCTATTCAAAGACTTACTCTGCAGACTCCTTTTCTCCTTCTCCTAGAATTTTCCTTTCCTCACAAGGAAATACACAAACTTCAATGGAAACATTAGTGTAAGAAAAAACAAAACTTTAGGTTCACACTTCAACTGAAAACCCATCAAAACAAAGGCTCTGTAAGAGGCAAATGCAAATGATGGCAGAAATCTGTCAAAACAGACCAGCAGGTAAAGATTGTTTTTTTCAAAAACCTTCTGTTGCTCAAATCAAAAAGTGCAGAACTAATGGAAGTTGGATAACAACTTGGAGAACAAGCTCATAAAAATGCAGCTACATCCAAAGTACTGAGCTTCCTCGCGAATTTTTACAATGCAGCACAAAAATCTGTCCCATGACAGCCACTTTTCACAACTCCTCTACTTCACAAAAGTAGTTGAACTTGACACAAAAAACAAAACAAAAAGGATAAGGAGTATTTATTACTGAGGTAATAACTTCCAAGAATCTACAAAACTCTTGGGTTATCTCCCAAAAAGTACTTTTCTTTAATGCCTTTAAGTTAGGCTTGAAACTTTCAAAGATGCTCACAAAGGAGATAAATATTTGAAGTGAAAGAGAGCATCAAGAAGCAAATAACCAACACATCTGAGTCTAACTCACTTCCTATGTATGGGAGTATCATGAGAAAACTAATTGTTGAAACAAAAAGCCACTAACATAGGAAGACAAAATAGATGCAACTTCAAAGCTTTCAACATAAAACGGGGAAACTTAACATTATTGAGATGCATAAAACCATGTTTCCCTCTCTTAAAGTAACTTTCAGTAGCACTTTGAATAAAGTTGATAATATAACTGTCACTGGGAACATTTTTATCATCAGAATAAGCATACTTACAGTCATCAAAAAGAGGTCCAAGGTCATAGACTGGATCAATAGGAGCAAGTTGTTCCATCCTGAAATCTTTATTAGGCAAGATATTTTCACAAGGAGCTTTAGAAAAATTGTAAAAGTTTGTAGGGTTTCGTAGCATGGAAAACAAAATTTTTCTATCGCATACAAACAAACAAGCCAAGATCTATCTACTAGATTGTAGCAACGAGTCGATGGAATAACTTACCCTCGAAGATTCCAAAGTGTTTAACGAGAGAGGATTCTCGTGGGTGATGTAGTCGTACTCTTCCCGATCTCAAGATCGCGTAGACGATCCTTCCAAGGCTGCTGCTCCGCAGCGCTCCCGCAATGGTCACACGTTCGGTACTGACGAAGACCTTCCTCTCCTTGTTCCAAGAAAATGGAGGTTGTAGCACTCTCCTCGCGATTCCTAAGAAGACAACGGCGTGGTACCTAAGTAGAGGGAGATCTCGCAGGCTTCGCCTTAAGCCGAGCGAGTATGGTGGAGTATGAGAGAGCTCGGTGTTCTAGGGTTTAGACACACCAAGGAGGGATGCTAGAGCCGGCTAGGGTTCGGGACCCCAAGTCGGCGGCTAGGGCAAAACCCTAGGGGTGGCGGCTATGGTGGGCTGCAGCTTCTAGGGTTTGAGGTGAGGACTTGTGTGTTCTAGGAGGGTCCCCGCCTCCTTATATAGGTGGAGGGGCGGACAAGGGGAGGGAGGAGTCCTCCCCAACTCGGCTTGGAGGGTTGCCGGTTGGAGGAGGAACTCCTCCCAACTCGGATTCCCTCCTCCTCTTTCCACTTTCCAATTTTAGCTATTTGACTTTTCAATTTAGCTATTTGACTTTTCAAACTAGGATTCAATTTAATCCTTCATTTGGAACAGCGACACTTAGTACATGATGCAATCATTCCAACTTGCAATGACACATTCATGTACCCCTTCCCTCCAGAGTGCCGACATTCCGAACCTTCTAGAACATTCCGATGAAAACACCTAATCATTCCCCAACTCAAACGGACTTTCCTTATATGAATCTTATTCTCCGGACCATTCCGGATCACCTCGTGATATCCGGATCCCATCCGAGACTCGAACAACATTCGGTCTCTTTCTCATAATACCATAACTACTCAAACAACGTCAATCCTTAAGTGTGTCTCCTACGGTTCGTGAATTATGCGGACATGATCGAGACACTTCTCCTAACAATAACCAATAGAGGAATCGAAATTCATATGGATCCCACATATTTCTATGATTACTTTGATCGAATGAACCACTTACATACGATACCAATTTCCCTTTGTCTCACGATAGTTTACTTATCCGAGGTTATGATCGTCGGTATCTCTGCATACCTAGTTCAACCTCGTTACCGATAAGTACTCTTTTCTCGTTCCCGTGATATGTGATCCCTTGTGAGCCAGTCACATGCTTGCAAGCTAATTGGATGACATTCCACCGAGAGGGCCCAGAGTATATCTATCCGTCATATGGATGGACAAATCCCACTCTTGATCCATGTGTCTCAACCAATACTTTCCAAACACTCAATGCCACCTTTATAGCCACCCAGTTACGGTGTGATGTTTGATGTCATCAAAGCATCCATCCGGTAAAGGTGATATGCATGATCTCATGGTCAAAGGAATTAGGTTACTATGTATCAGAAAGCATATAGCAATTGAACTATTAAAAATGACTTGATCTTTATGCTACGCTTATCTATAGGAGTATGTCCACCATATCATTCTCCTAACGATATGATCTTGTTGTTGATAACATCTCAATGTTCATGATAGGGAAACCACAATCATTTATCAACCAACAAGCTAGTGATGTATAGAGGCTATACTAGGGACTTCAATTTAAGTTTACAAATCACACAAGTATCACTGTTTCCTTGTTAATACTATTATAGCATGAATGTAAACATTTATCATAAACACAAAGATATAATAATAACTACTTTTATTATTGCCTCTAGGGCATATCTCCAACAGTCTCCCACTTGCACTAGAGTCATCTAATCCAGATTACATGGTAATATACCGAACACCCATGGCAGTTTGGTGCTGGTCATGTTTTGCCCTCGGGAGAGGTTTAGTCAACGGATCCGCCACATTCAGATCTATGTGTACTTTGCAAATCTTTATATCCCCATCTTGGATATGTTCTCGAATAGCGTGAAAACGTAGCTTGATGTGCTTCAGCTTCTTGTGTGACCTTGGTTCTTGCGCATTGGCTATGGCGCCCATGTTATCACAGTAGATAGACATTGGGTCCAAGACTAGGAACCACACCCACTGTAATGAACTCTTTCATCCATATCGCTTCTTGTGAAGCCTCCGGAGCGACCATGTATTCGATTCAGTTGAAGATCTCGCCACAACGCTTTGCTTTGCACCTCCACTAATCGCTGCACCATTCAAAATAAATACGTATCCAGATTGCGATTTAGAATCATCCGGATCGGTGTAACCATTAACAACGAGTTGTTCATCACCTCCATAAGAAAGAACCATATCCTTAGTTCTTCTCATGTACTTAAGGATGTTTTTGACCGCTGTCGAATGATCCACTCTTGGATCACTTTGATATCTGCTAGTTAAACTAACAGCATATGCAATGTCAGGTCTAGTACATAGCATGTCACACATTAGAGATCCTATGGCTGAGGCATAGGGAGTCTTACTCATCCTTTCTCTATCTTCTGCCGATGTCGGACTTTGAGTTTTACTCAAGGTCATATTGGGCAACATGGGCAAGAACCCTTTCTTGCTATCTTCCATTCCAAATCTCTTTAGAACTTTGTCCAAATATGTACTCTGTGACAATGATATTTGGCGTTTCAATCTATCTCTATAAATATTTATGCCTAATATGTAAGCTGCTTCGCCAAGATCCTTCATTGAAAAACTATTATTCAAATATTCCTTGACACTATTAAGAAGGTCTACATCATTCCCAATCAACAATATGTCATCCACATATAGTATTAAGAATGCTACAGAGCTCCCACTCACTTTCTTGTAAATACAAGCTTCTCCATAAGTTTGTATAAAACCAAAACTTTTGATCACCTTATCAAAACGTTGATTCCAACTTCGGGATGCTTGCTTCAATCCATAGATGGACTGTTGAAGTTTGCATACCTTGTTAGCATCTTTAGGATCGACAAAACCTTTGGGTTGCATCATATACAACTCTTCATCAATATCTCCATTGAGGAATGCTGTTTTGACATCCATCTGCCATATCTCATAATCATAATATGCAGCGATTGCTAACATAATCCTAACAGACTTTAGCTTCGCTACTGGTGAGAAAGTCTCATCGTAGTCAACTCCTTGAGTTTGTCGAAACCCTTTTGCGACAAGTCGAGCTTAATATACGGTAACATTACCATCAGCATCTGTTTTCTTCTTGAAAATCCATTTGTTCTCGACAGCCTTTCGGCCATCCGGTAAGTCCACCAAAGTCCATACTTGGTTTTCGTACATGGATCCAATCTCGGATTTCATGGCTTCTTGCCATTTATTGGAATCTGGGCTCATCATCGCTTCCTCATATGTCTCAGGGTCATCGGTGTTGTCCACCAACATGACACTCATAACGGGATCATACCAATCTGGAGTGGTACGAGTTCTCGTTGACCTCCGAGGCTCTGTAGCAACTTCAACCGAAGTTTCATGATCATCATCATTAGCTTCCTCTCTAATTGGTGCAGGCACCACAGGAACTTCTTCCGGTGCTGCGCTACTCGCAATTTTGAGAGAAGGTTCGATAACCTCGTCGAGTTCTACTTTCCTTCCAGTCACTTCTTTCGAGAGAAATTCCTTTTCTAGAAAGGATCCATTCTTGGCAACGAAGATTTTGCCTTCGGATCTATGATAGAAGGTATACCCAATAGTTTCCTTTGGGTATCCTATGAAGACGCATTTTCCGCTTTGGGTTCAAGCTTGTCTGGCTGTAACTTCTTTACATAGGCTTCGCAACCCCAAACTTTAAGGAACGATAATCTAGGTTTCTTCCCAAACCATAATTCATACGGTGTCGTTTCAACGGATTTACATGGAGCCCTATTTAAAATGAATGCGGCTGTTTCTAATGCATAACCCCAAAATGATAGCGGTAAATCTGTAAGTGACATCATAGAACGAACCATATCTAAGAGAGTTTGATTACGACGTTCGGACACACCATTACGCTGTGGTGTTCCCGGTGTCAATCAGGAAAGTATTCCGCATTTCTTCAAATGCTCGCCAAACTCGTAACTTAGATATTCACCTCCACGATCAGAACGTAGAAATTTAATCTTCTTGTTACGTTGATTCTCTACCTCACTTTGAAACTCCTTAAACTTCTCGAAAGTTTCGGACTTATGTTTCATGAAATAGATATACCCATATCTACTCAAATCATCCGTGAAGGTAAGAACATAACGATAACCACCGCGCAATGCTACACTCATTGGACCACACACATCGGTATGTATGATTTCTAATAAGTCCGTAGCTCGCTCCATCATACCAGAAAATGGAGTCTTAGTCATTTTACCCATCAGACATGCTTCGCATCTATCAAGTGATTCGAAATCAAGTGATTCAAGAAGTCCATTAGAATGGAGTTTCTTCATACGCTTCACTCCAATGTGACCAAGACGACAGTGCCACATATAGGTCGAATTATCGCTTGATTTCAAACATTTAGCCTCAATGTTATTAATGTGTGTATTTCCACTATCGAGATTCAACAAGAATAGACCATCTATCAAAGGTGCATGTGCATAAAACATATTACTCATATAAATCGAACAACCATTATTCTCGGACTTAAACAAGTAACCGTCTCGCAATAAACAAGATCCCGATATAATGTTCATGCTCAACGCAGGCACCAAATAACAATTATTTAAGTATAAAACTAATCCCGATGGTAGATGAAGGGGTAGCGTGCCGACCGCGATCACATCAACCTTTGATCTGTTTCCCACGCGCATCGTCACCTCGTTCTTCGCTAGCTTCCGTTTATTCTGCAAAGACTGTTCGAGTTACAAATATGAGCAACCGAACCAAGATCAAATACCGTGCACTACTACGAGTACTAGTGAGATACACATCAATAAGATGTATATCGATATACCTTTCTTCTTGATGTTGCCGTTCTTCAAATCCGCCAAGTACTTTGGGCAATTCCGCTCAAAGGACCTTCTCCCTTGCGGAAAAGCACTCAAGATCGTGCTTAGGTCCAGCCTTGGTCTTCTTCGCCGTGGTAACTTTCTTACCACCCTTCTTGAAGTGTCCTTCGCTTAGACTTGCCTTTCTTGAATTTGGTGGTCTTATTGACCAACAACACTTGGTGCTCTTTCTTGATCTCCACTTCGCAGAGTTTAACATAGCAGTTCGCAACCGCTTGTTCATGTTCTCGCATGTTGTAGTTCATCACAAAGTTCTTGTAACTTGGTGGTAGTGATTGGAGGACACGATAAATCCCCAAAGCATTAGGAATCACTATACCCAAGCTTTGAAGTTTGTTTGCGTGCCCTGCACATCTTAAGCACATGCTCAGACGGAGCTGCCCTCTTCCATCTTGCGCTTAAAGAACTTTTCGAAGCCTCATAACTTTCAATTGCATGAGTCTCAAATATCAATTTGAGATCCTCGACAATATCATATGGGTCTGAATTCTCAAACCTTTTCTCAAGCTCCGATTCCAAACCATACAAGATAGCACACGAACTATGGAGTACCGATTCTTCCGAGCGAGGTAAACATTCTTTACTTCATCGGAAGCATCACCGCAGTGGGTCACCTAGCGGTGCATCCAGCACATAGGTCAAATTACCAGCTGTGAGGACAATCCTCAAATTGAGGAACCAATCCGCGAAGTTGCTTCCATTGTTTTTCAACTTTTCTTTCTCTAGGGACGCATTAAAATTGATGGTAGGGGCTGCCATTGATCTACAACATATTTGCAATAGTTTAGACTAAGTTTATGACAAATTGAGTTCAAATTAATAATAAAGTTAATCTAGGTGAACTCCCACTCAAAACAACATCCCTCACATTGTTTTATTGATCACACGAACCAAATCCACTACATCAACACCGATTATCACGAGAGTTGATATAGTTTCAATGGCGAACAATCGTCATGTTCATCATATCTACTATATGATTCATGCTTTACCTTTTGGTGATCCTTGTTCCGAGACCATGTCTGTACATGCTAGGCTCGTCAAGATCAAACCTTAGTTTCCGCATGAGAAAATCTGGGTTGCTCACGTTGTATACACTTGCAGAATCTAACACACCCGATCATCACGTGGTGCTTCGAAACAACAAGCTTTAGCAACGGTGCTAACTAAGGGTGAACACTTTATGACTTGAAATTCATGTGCATGAGGGATCATATTATAATGCTACCGTCGACTACTAAGCAATACAAGATGCATAAAGGATTAACATCACATGCAATTCAAAATATGTGATATGATATGGCCTTTCTTCTTTGTGTTTCCGATCTCCATCTTCAAGCACGAACATGATCTCCATCATCACCGGCATTGCATCAAGGTCAATGACGCTTCTCCATGGTTGTCGTCCACCGGCTTCAACTATTACAACTACTTTGAATAGACACGCGGGTCTTAACATAAATTAAAGAAAACCATATGGCTCTCGCCGTTGCCAACTTACAATAAGGAACATTGCATACATCAAATATAATCACAATCATGGCCATATCACATCAAGGTACACCCCGCAAAACAAAGTTAGACGCCTCTACTTTCTTTGCATGTTTTACGTGGTTTGGGGCTTTCAATAAGTGTCGTTCTAACTTACGAACATGAACCACAACATTGATACTAGTATTGTTAATCACCCGTTGTAAATTGGATCTTAACTATGCTAGGAGAAACAGCACCCATAAAGCCACTTATGCAATACAAGTTGCATGTCAAGCGTGGAGCAAGTCTCATGAACGATGTCATGTAAGGTTAGCCCGGCCGCTTCATCCCAACATACCGCAAGATGCAAAGTACACAAGAAGCAATCGACAATAAAGCATCAACGCCCACAATGACCATTGTGTTCTACTCTGCAACAGATCTACATATAGACACGACTGATACCACTGTAGGGTTTCATAGCATGGAAAACAAAAATTTTCTATCGCATACAAACAAACAAGCCAAGATCTATCTACTAGATTGTAGCAACGAGTCGATGGAATAACTTACCCTCGAAGATTCCAAAGTGTTTAACGAGAGTGGATTCTCGTGGGTGATGTAGTCGTACTCTTCCCGATCTCAAGATCGCGTGATCCTTTCCTTCCTGCGTTAAGAAGGTGCTCCTTGATCGGTCACATGCGTTAAATTTTCGTGAAGACCTTCCTCTCCCTTGTTCCAGTAGGCAGCGGAGGTTGTAGCACTCTCCTCGCGATTCCGGCAGCACAACGACGTGGTACCGGAAGTAGAGGGGAGATCTCGCAGGGCTTCGCCTTAAGCCGGAGCGAGTATGGTGGAGTATGAGAGAGCTCCTCGGTGTTCTAGGGTTTAGACACACCAAGGAGGGGATGCTAGAGCCGGAGGGTAGGGTTCCGGGGACCCCCAAGTCGGCGGCTAGGGCAAAACCCTAGGGGGTGGCGGCGGCTATGGTGGGCTGCAGCTTCTAGGGTTTGAGGTGAGGGACTTGTGTGTTCTAGGAGGGGTCACTGCCCCTCCTTATATAGGTGGAGGGGGGCCGGCGGCCAAGGGGAGGGAGAGGAGTCCCTCCCAAACTCGTCTTGGAGGGTTGCCGCCGGTTGGTGGAGGGAACTCCTCCTCAACTCGGATTCCCCCCTCCTCCTCTTTTCCACTTTCAAATTTTAGCTATTTGACTTTTCAATTTAGCTATTTGACTTTTCAAACTAGGATTCAATTTAATCCTTCATTTGGAACAGCGAGGACACTTAGTACATGATGCAATCATTCCAACTTGCAATGACACATTCATGTACCCCTTCCCCTCCGGAGTCTTTGGACATTCCGAACCTTCTAGAACATTCCCGATGAAAACACCTAATCATTCCCAACTCAAACGGGACTTTCCTTATATGAATCTTATTCTCCGGACCATTCCGGATCACCTCGTGATATCCGGATCCCATCGAGACTCAACAACATTCGGTCTCTTTCTCATAATACCATAACTACTCAAACAACGTCGAATCCTTAAGTGTGTCTCCCTACGGTTCGTGAATTATGCGGACATGATCGAGACACTTCTCCGAACAATAACCAATAGAGGAATCTGGAAATTCATATGGCTCCCACATATTTCTACGATTACTTTGCGATCGAATGAACCACTTACATACGATACCAATTTCCCTTTGTCTCACGATAGTTTACTTATCCGAGGTTATGATCATCGGTATCTCTGCATACCTAGTTCAACCTCGTTACCGATAAGTACTCTTTTCTCGTTCCCGTGATATGTGATCCCTTGTGACCCAGTCACATGCTTGCAAGCTAATTGGATGACATTCCATCGAGAGGGCCCAGAGTATATCTATCCGTCATATGGATGGACAAATCCCACTCTTGATCCATGTGTCTCAACCAATACTTTCCAAACACTCAATGCCACCTTTATAGCCACCCAGTTACGGTGTGGTGTTTGATGTCATCAAAGCATCCATTCGGTAAAGGTGATATGCATGATCTCATGGTCGAAGGAATTAGGTTACTATGTATCAGAAAGCATATAGCAATTGAACTATTAAAAATGACTTGATCTTTATGCTACGCTTATCTATAGGAGTATGTCCACCATATCATTCTCCTAACGATATGATCTTGTTGTTGATAACATCTCAATGTTCATGATAGGGAAACCACAATCATTTATCAACCAACAAGCTAGTGATGTATAGAGGCTATACTAGGGACTTCAATTTAAGTTTACAAATCACTCAAGTATCAATGTTTCCTTGTTAATACTATTATAGCATGAATGTAAAAATTTATCATAAACAGAAAGATATAATAATAACTACTTTTATTATTACCTCTAGGGCATATCTCCAACAGTCTCCCACTTGCACTAGAGCCATCTAATCTAGATTACATGGTAATATACCGAACACCCATGGCAGTTTGGTGATGGTCATGTTTTGCCCTCGGGAGAGGTTTAGTCAACGGATCCGCCACATTCAGATTTGTGTGTACTTTGCAAATCTTTATATCCCCATCTTGGATATGTTCTCGAATAGCGTGAAAACGTAGCTTGATGTGCTTCAGCTTCTTGTGTGACCTTGGTTCTTGCGCATTGGCTATGGCCCCCATGTTATCACAGTAGATAGACATTGGGTCCAGCGCACTAGGAACCACACCTAGCTCTGTAATGAACTCTTTCATCCATATCGCTTCTTGTGAAGCCTCCGAAGCAGCCATGTATTCCGATTCAGTTGAAGATCTCGCCACAACGCTTTGCTTTGCACTCCTCCAGCTAACTGCTGCACCATTCAAAATAAATACGTATCCAGATTGCGATTTAGAATCATCCGGATCGGTGTAACCATTAACAACGAGCTGTTCATCACCTCCATAAGAAAGAACCATATCCTTAGTTCTTCTCAAGTACTTAAGGATGTTTTTGACCGCTGTCCAATGATCCACTCCTGGATCACTTTGATATCTGCTAGTTAAACTAACAGCATATGCAATGTCGGGTCTAGTACATAGCATGGCATACATTAGAGATCCTATGGCTGAGGCATAGGGAGTCTTACTCATCCTTTCTCTATCTTCTGCCGATGTCGGACTTTGAGTTTTACTCAAGTTCGTATTGGGCAACTGGTTTCCTTATTAGCAAGGTGAATAACCACATCAATGTCCTCAAGCTCACAAGGACCAATGGGGCAAATGGTTTCCTTATTAGCAAGGTGAATAACCACATCAATGTCCTCGAGCTCACAAGGACCAATCTCATGCAAAATTTCCCTGTAAAGCTCATAAGGAATAACACTAGAACTAGCACCAATATCACACAAACCATAATATAAATGATCACCAATTTTAACAGAAAGCACATGAACACTAGCTTTTCTAGCTTTACTAGGATGAGATATAATATTAGAAGCGTCTTTGCAGAAGATAATGTGCTCATCCTCTATATTTCTGGTGACAGTGTTTTTCACAATAGCTACCACATGTTCAACATTCAATTGCTTATCAGGCTCCACAGTTTCCTTTGTACCTTTGTTATTTGCACTAATAATCATAGAATACTCCTTTACCTTAGCTGGGAAAGGTAATTTCTCAACATGAGGTTCAGGTACAATATGATTAGTAGTACAAACTTGAGTACTTCTAACTGGAACATGACTAACAACATCTTTATAAGGAGCATGGTACTTATTCCAATTATTTTGGGGAATTTCTATGTAAGAGGCAAAGGCCTTAAACCAGTTGGCAATACTTTGGAATCAAGACCAAACTCATTGCTAATATCATGGAAGTCATCAGTTCCCATAAAAGATTTAATGAATTCATAATCATAGTTTATACCTGACTTTCTTCCTTTGTTATTCTCCCAAGCTTCAGTGTTATCTTGAATACGGTCTAAGAGATCCCATTTAGCTTATTTCTTCATACGTGTGAATGATCCAACACAAGAAGCATCTAGTAAATCTTTATCATGAAGAGAAAGCCTAGCATAAAAGTTATTAAGAATAATATTGTTAGGGAGTTCATGAATAGGACATTTAAGCATTAGTAACTTAAATCTCCCCCAAGCTTCAGTTGTACTCTCTCCATCAAGAGGCCAAAATTTATATATACGATTTCTATCCTTATGAATTTCACTGGGAGGATAAAATTTAGAGTAAAAGAGAAATGCCTGATACGTTGGAAACGTATCTATAATTTTTTATGCTCCATGCTTGTTTAGTATCTACTTTGATTTACTTGTACACAATTTGAGGTGATTTTTACATGTTTTCTGGTACTAACTTATTAACAAGTTGCAACAATGCCAGATGTCTGTTTTCTGCTGTTTTTGGTTTCGAAAAAGTTATTAAAGAAATATTCTCGAAATTGGACGGGACAGAGGTCAAAATCAATTACTTTCCATGGGGAACAAGAAGTCCAGAGGAGAGCCGGAAGGGCCGACCAGGGGGCCAGACCCACCCCAGGCGCGGGGGCAGGTGGGCCCGCTCCTAGCTAGGGTTTGGTGGCCCTGGCCGCCTCCCGGTCTCGCCCCTTCGCCTATAAGAAGCCCCCGATGCAGAAACCCTGAGTACCCGATCAAAAATCCACGAAACCGTCTGTTGCCGCCGCCACCATCGTCCCTAGATCGAGGGGATCTGAAGTTCTTTCCGGCACCCTGCCGGAGGGGAGATCATCCCGGAGGCCTT
Organism: Avena longiglumis; assembly: GCA_030063025.1. Lineage (NCBI taxonomy): Eukaryota > Viridiplantae > Streptophyta > Magnoliopsida > Poales > Poaceae > Avena > Avena longiglumis. Next base: position 173,748,134 of record CP125973.1, read on the forward strand.
CTCTCCGGTATGATTCGTGAGTAGTTCCACCTTGGACTATGGGTCCATGTAGTAGCTAGATGGTTGTATCTCCTCCTTTGTGCTTTCATGTATATATATTGTGAGATCCGTTCGTGATAAAGATCTAATCTATTTGTAATCATGCATGTTGTGTTTGCGGGGATCCGATGGATATTGAGATTATTATGTTGGTTTTATTAATGGTTTTATCTTTATGATTATATCATGTCTATGTTGTTTGTGATCTTGCATGCTCTCCGTTTCTAGTGGTTATCTTGGCCAAGTAGTTGCTAGTGACTCCAAGAGGGGGTATTTATGCTCGATAGTGGGTTCATGCCTCTAGTTTCCAAGGGAAGTGACAATAATATCTCCCGTTGTAGATGTGTTGTTGCTACTAGGGATAAAACAACGATCTCTTGTTCATGAAACATGTGGACTGTTTACCTTACACACTTTGCTTAAAGCAGTTGTCTGTTGCTTGCAACTTAATACTGGAGGGGGTTCGGATGATAACTTGAAGGTGGACTTCTAGTCATAGATGCAGTTGGATGACGGCCTATGTATATTGTTGCATTGCCCAATCAACCTCATAGGATCTTTCTGGCTAGTAATTGCATTGTTATGCCTTTCTCAGTTCCTGTCAATTGCCCCGCTATAATTTGTTTACCCTTTATGCCATGTTGTTTATCTAAGGAGAGCACCTCTAGTGATCTATGGACCCCGGTCCAATCTTTACCATTGATACATCTTCCACTGTTACTTGTTTACTTGCCGCAAACAATTGCCTTCCATACCATACGTTTAATCCTTTATTACAACAAACCGGTGAGCTTGACAACCTCACTGATTCGTTGGGACAATGTCTTGAGTTTGTGTTGTGTAGGTCTCCACGTTGCTTGCAACACCTTTGAGACGTTTCCTTCCTCCTTCAGGTTCGATAACCTCGGTCTCTACTGAGGGAAACTTGCTGTTGTGCTCATCACACCTTGCTCTTGGGGTTCCAGCAAAGTGTCCCACGTCAACACTGGGTGCACGCATCAAGATTTCTGGCGCCGTTGCCGGGGAACTAAAAGGCTATCAAACTTCTTCCTCCCCGTCAAGCCATCAAGATTTCTGGCGCCGTTGCTGGGGAGGCTAAGGACGTCTTCACTAGGGGAGTACTTCACTTCCTTTCTCTTTACTTTGTTTTTAGTTTGCTTTGTTTCTTTTGCTTGGTTTTGTTTGCCTCTTTTCAAAAAACCCAAAAAAATTAGTCTAGTTTGGTTTGCTTGCTTTATTCAAAAACACAAAAAAATTAGTTCCTGCTCTAGCTGGTGCTGTTGTTGGCTTGCCCACTTATGCCAAAATGAACTCTGCTGAGAACACCAAGTTTTGTGACTTCGCTAGCACCAACAACAATGATTTCCTAAGCACTCCTATTGCTCCACCTGCTCCCGATGCTAGCTTTGATGAAATTAAGCCCGCCTTGTTGAATCTTGTGATGAGAGAACAATTTTTTGGTGCTTGTTCTGATGATCCTGCTGCCCATCTTAATAGCTTTGTTGAACTTTGTGAGATGCAAAAGTATAAGGATGTAGATGGAGATATTATTAATCTCAGGATTTTTCCTTTCTCCTTGAGGGGAAAATCTAAAGAATGGTTACTATCTTTGCCTAAAAATAGTATTGATTCTTGGACTAAGTGCAAAGATGCTTTTATTGGAAAGTACTATCCTCCTGCTAAGATTATCGCTATGATAAGTGACATTATGAAATTTAAACAACTTGATAGTGAACATGTTGCTCCTTCTTGGGAAAGAATGAAATCTTTGGTTAAAAATTGCCCTACTCATGGACTCACTGCTTGATGATTATCCAGACTTTTTATGCAGGTTTGAACTTCTCCTCAAGAAACCTTTTGGATTCTGCTACTGGTGGTACCTTCATGGGCCTCACTTTGGGTGCTGCAAGAAGGATCCTTGATAATATGATGGTTAACTACTCTGAATGGCATGTTGAGAGAGCTCCACATGGTAAGAAGGTAAATTTTGTTGAGGAAACTTCCTCTTTGAGTGAAAAGATTGATGTTATTATGGCTATGCTTGTTAATAGGAGCTCCTCTAGATCCTAATAGTGTTCCCTTAGCCTCTTTGGTTGCTCAAGAAGAGAAAGTTGATGTGAACTTCATTAGAAACAACAATTTCAACAACAATGCCTATAGGAATAATTTTGGTAGCAACAACAATTATAGGCCTTATCCTCCTAATAATGGAAACTCCTATGAAAGATCTTATAATAATGCTAGAAGTGTCTCCTCTGAACTTGAAGTAATGCTCAAGTACTTTATTAGTAAACAAACCACTTTCAATAAGACTATAGAGGAAAATCTTTTAACTAGTGAGAAAAATATACCCTCTTTGTCTGAAGCTCAAACTTCCTTGGTTAATAAAATGGATGCTAAACCTGAAACTATGGAAAACACCTTTGCTACTGCTCATGCCATACAAGTTACTATTGATGAAAATGTTAGGCTGTTAGCTCAACTTCATGCTAGGTGGGAAAGGGAAGCTGAAATTGATAGAACAATAGTGTCTGCACTATCACCACTAAACCACAAGTAGCCCCTATTCCTCCTCCTGCTATGCCTAAGCCTAGTGAGCCTACTACTAGTGATGCTAAGTTTGACTTTCATATTGATGGTTGCAATATTTCTGAAGTGATTATGTTCCTGCAAAATCTTGCTAGAAGTCTTGATGCTAGTGATATGCATGTTGCCTTTACCAAACACATTACAGATGCTCTTGTTAAGATTAAGGAAGAGAAGCTAAAACACAAAGCTTCTATTCCTAGGAAAGTAGAAGATAGTTGGGAACCCATTATTAATATGCAAGTGAATGACTTTGATCTCAAAGCTTCATGTGGTCTTGGTTCTAGTGTCTCTATTATGCCTAGGAAGATTTATGAAATGGTTGATTTGCCACCTTTGGAAGATTGTTATTTGGATGTCCCACTCAATTATAATGCTAGGAAACTCATGGGGAGTATTAATGATGTTCTCATTATGGTTAACAATGCTTATGTCCCTATTGATTTCTATGTTTTGGATGTTGAATACAATGCTTCTTGTCCTATTACTTTGGGAAGACCTTTTCTTAGAACAGTTGGTGCCATCATTGATTCTAACATCCCTAAAATCATGATTTCAAAGTTTGCATATCATTCATGCATGCATATAGATTTGAGGTCAATTTCAAACTCATTTCAGAAAAAACAGAAGCACTTAGTGCTATGATTTTATGTGAACAAACTTAAATCAAATGGCCACCCCCATTTGAAAGTTTGAATGATTTCAAACCTAGCTTGTTTGTCTTCCTTATAGAAAGGTTTGAGTGTGGTTGGAACCAAGTTTTACAAATTGGAAATAATTTCAAAAACCATTTCTCAAATTTTGCAAACCAAGTGCCAAGTCTCTGATATTTTGTTTTCCAAGCTTAACCAAGCCTTTGCAAAGCAGCCACATGAATTTGTGCCTATATTTGAGTCTACTGCTCACTGTAAAAATCCCAAGAAGATTTGAATTCAAATGAAACTTGAATTCATTTGAAAATCAATTCTGAAAATCAAAACAGAAAAAGAAAAGGAGTAAACAAAAGAAAAGGGCCAGGCGCCACCAATCTGGCCCAGCATCTGAACAGGCCCAGCTAGCCCACCCGGGCCATTCCACTCCCTCTCGCACGCGCCAACGCACCCAGACAGTCGCTGACGACCAGACCCCACCTCCCCTTCGCGCGCTTCGCTGACGAGCGGGCCCTCTCCACGCTGCCCTCGTCTTCCCCAAACCGCGCCCGCGACCACGTCGCCGCTGCTGTCAAGGCCGGTAATGGCGCGGCGTAATTAGCCATTATGCCGCAGGTGTTTCATGTCGCGCCTGGGCCTATTTAAACCTCTCCGCACCGCGAGCTTTTCCCCCCACTCTCCTCGCTCACTCCGCCACCAGGCTGCGCACATTTTCTCTCGAAGCCCCGCGGTACCGACAACTCCGGCGACCGATTCCGGTGAGCCTCGACCGCCCCCCTCTCTCTGGTTCAAACGAGGATGCCCAGCTTGATCTTGCGCGCATCGACGCTTTCTTTTGCCTGCCAGTGACCAGTCGTCGTCTCCGTCTTCGACCGAAACCACCTGCGCCGCCGATAGACTCCGGCGACCAATTAAGGTAAAACCCGAGCGCCCCTTGCCCCCTCCTTCACGCGAGTTTGTTCGCCTGCGTCTTGCGCAACTCCTGATGCCTCTGGTTTGTGCTAGGGCGACGCCAAACCCCGCCAGTTACCACGTCTGCAAGCGACCGACGCCGCCCGCAACTCCGACGAGCTCCAGAGACCGTTCCCGCGCGCCCCTTCGCGAACCAACGCCACGTCGAGCTTCAGCACGCCACTACGGATCTGGTACGACCCTTCTCCCTCTCGCGCACGACCTAGAACGCCAGCGCCGCTGCTGACTGAGCGCTCCGCCGCTCGCTGATGCCGCGCGCCGCCAGGACATGGTCGCATGCTCGAGCGCCGTTGGATCTAGATCCAACGATTACGATAGAATCACTAATTGAACCGTTATGCTAGATCTGGACCGTGTGTTTTACTTAGATCCTACGGCTCGCAGAGCTCGATCCGGCCGAACCGGTACGCGCCAATAGAAACACGACGCGTGGCTAGAGTTTAAATCAAAAACAGATTTCAAATCAGATTTAGATCCAATTTTCAAATGGCTATAACTTTTGATTCCCACGTTATATTTTTGCAAATTTTATACCGTTGGAATCAGTGAGTTAAGCCCTTTCTGAATCTGCAATGTGTTTAACAAAAATTTTCTGTTAAAATGACTCTGTATGCAGAAACATATTTAGGTCCATTTTGAGTATAGAATTTGTTTAGTAAATTGTTTTAGTGCTAAATAAGTTTAGTTAGCAAGCTTTTTGACTTGGTTATGTTTCTGTATCATGCACTTGCTTGGTGGAGTTTTCAAAAATCATCACTTAGCATTTTCTTGCATACATGCATTCATATTTTTGTATATATGAATTGTGTGTAATTTTGTGCTACAAATTTTTGTGTAGATTTTGCTAGTGACTGTGATTGTGAAGAGTGCTACTCTCCCCATTACCAAGGCAAGTGGTGATTCATGAATATTTCCATCCCTATATTTTGTATAAGCATTAGAAATATTTTGCTAAGTCTTGCATGTTACTTTTTGCCAAATGCCATGTTGGGAAATCCTAAGTAGTTGTAGAATTGTAGAATTGCTAGGAATTTTCCTAATTTAAGTTACTATGCCATGCTTAGCCTAGCTAGTAGCAAACAAGGGTTGGTAAAGTATATACATGCTATGTTGAAAATATTTCTAAGTCTTTTGGACTTATGTTTTCTTAATAAAACAACTAAGTCAATGAACCTCCTGGGTGGAATGGGACTTGAATGGTGGTTTTTGGTTGAGTGGTTACACAAGGCCCATAGATATGGTTTACCTTGTGTATCACACTTGTGGTATGCCACCCAGGCACAAAGGGATTTGGAGGCCAAGTGTTGAGAAGCTTATAGTGCAGCCACTTGGCAATATGGGCTCTGCCTTGATCATATAGGTTGCTAGAACTTAGTCATTTGGATAGTTGGTGGTAGTGGGATGATAGGTTGGAACGCGTCCATTTGGCTAAGGGAAGGCTTCTGAAAGGTCCTGTCTTGGGAAACCAAGTCTGGTGGGGAAAGTGCACAACCTCTGCAGATGGAAAATCTAAGTACTTAGCCAAGTCCATGGCAATGGACAGCTTGAGCATCAAGACATGGAAGCTACAAGAATCTCATTACTCCAACTTCTAAGTAAAACTTGTGGGTGAACAAGGGTAAAGGACCCCAATGTCTATTGGTGGTTTCTTGGGAAAGTTTTGACAAAGAAAAACTTAGTGATTTCAACTAATAGGAAAAACCTATTTTCACGCAAAGCAAGTGTAACACCCTCAGAATCGGCCCTATGCAAGTTTCAGCGCTTCCCGCCAAACCCGCATAGAAACGATTCAAAGGTGCCCACCAGGCACTTGCGTGCGGGTGGAAAACGAAGTAATAACATTACACAACAGTCCTCGATGGGACCCACAGAACAGATATATATACAACAGCGACTCAATGAGTCAAGAATACAGATGTAATATACAAAGATCCAAATCACCTTTAAAACAATATAGCGTCCGAGTACGGACAAGATGCAAATTGAGCTAAGAGCCCTGAAGAATAACCAATGGCGTCCATAACCCTGCCTGTGCCAAGCGGAAGGGTAACCACAACTAACGACGTCGACCTCAAAACCTGCTTAAACAAAAGGGGTGCCGACAAAGGGCAAAGGAAAAAGAGAGAGCGGTCAGTACTGAGGCCAGTACACGACGAGGCTAGAATTCGGCGGTCCTCGCCTACATAGGTATGATGGACTGAGCGGCAGCACATCATGCACTAAACAACCTATAGGGACTCGATATAACTGGCGGCTATCAGAGAGGGGTAAGAAAGACCTATTCAGATCCATCCTGATACTACCACCAAACATACCCTCCTGGTATTTCCCCCTCGAGACCAAACGAGGAAGTCAACCGAGGAACTCACACAGTTGGCATTTTTATTTATTCGGTTATCGTTGCAGCAATTACTAGTCAAGTATAGATAATCATCCTGATATAATAAGCAGTGGGCAATTTTAGTTAACCATTCCGTTGTAGTTGCGACACTTACTAGTCAGATACAATTGGCATGAGATATCCCAAAACCCAACAGTTGTTGGTACTTTTATTTAGCCATTCCGTTGTAGTTGCAATACTTACTAGTCAGATACAATGGTCGCAAACGACAACCCAACCAAGCAATTGTTGGCAGTTTTATTAGCCATTCCATTATAGTGGAGCTCATTACTAGTCATTATAAAGTCAAATTTATAGCACTACTTTAGTTATAGTTGTCTATGATCGATATACTGTGCTCCAAGTCGTCCATAACCGCGGACACGGCTTTCAGAAAGTTTTACCCTGCAGGGGTGCACAAATATCAACACACACTCGATCAACCTCGGAAAAACCAAATCAAGACCCAACGAGGCCTTCACGACAAAGCAATCACAGGATTCAAAAATATTTCAAGGGGCCACCCCATTGAGTACACCCGCAACGAAGTTAGCTGACTCCGAGACGGACCCAAGGTTTGGGTGGACGGTCAGAACGATCGGGAACCCAAAAGCTGGGCTTGTCGATACCGCGAAATCGTGTCCCGATCCTAACAGACAGTGCTCCTCGCACAATCGTAAATAAACAGAAAGCATGGCATAAGTACAGGATAGTAAATAAAACCTCAAACTAGTTTGTGGCCCCAAGAAATAAGAATGAATCAAGCTCGCTCAGGGGTCCCATAATCCTCCCGGATGTGGATAGCGCGAATATTCAAGGAACAGGTATCAAGTACTCGGGGTCCTACGGGACACAAGTGGACGGTTAACAACCAAATAACATCTATTGCCCACCTGTGCCTCTGCTTACCTACTTCAATTTTAGTTGTTAAACAGTAATTAAAGTAAACGATAATGGAAGCCATGAACATCTCCAACCTTAAACATGCGGCCACAATCCAACAACTGTGGTACTGGACGACACGCAACAGCACTTGAGCAAGCGACTACGACGCGCAAGTCCATCTATCTACCAAACAATAGGTAATAGGAGGTGTCCAAGGCAATATAAGGCTGCAAGGGATATCACGGGTACGAAAACTAGAGCATCGCAACACAGATAGCAATAGATCAACAGGAGGGAATAAATACTATAAAAGTAAGATAGGTAGAAAGGGGGAGATGCTCGCCTGAAAAACATTGCCGAAGGTTCAACCGAAGATCGGGGCGAAGCTCACATCAACTCAACGACCCAATCCGCGAAGAAGCAAAACACTAGAATAAACACCGGATGCACTATTTAATACTATGACAGAAGATCGGGCATGATGCATGTATGATGCATGGCATGGCAAAGGTGCGATGCAATTAGGCCATATTAAGCGAAACCGGAGTCCCGACAATTAATTAGATGGTTCATGTTGTTTAACTACCCCACAATTTAAATGTTGTCTTAACAAGGCGAAAACATGGCATCGGTTCGCTACACAATTTTAAATGGGACCAATATACGACTAGATTTGCCCGCATACGGATCCCATATTTAATTATATGGTGAATCGGCAAAAGGCCCCCAAACCACAGACAAGTATGTATGTATGAATAATGCAACAAGTTTATATATAGCATTTATAAAATAGGGGCTCGGGAAAAGGTTCACACATTAGGGGGGCTCGACGATCTAGGTGGCTCCGAGGGTCCGGGGTTGGTCTCAGGGTTTCGGATCTTCGGGAGGGTCGGTCTTCGGATCTCAACATGGGCCGGTCTTGGTGACGATCTTGTCCGATGGGGATCTTGGTTCAACATCATCGCGGTCTTCGGGTCCGAGAGGTAGATCTTGGCGTCCGAGGGAAGTTCATGTCGTATCAGTGTCGACGACCTTGGCGTTCAGGGGGGAGGACGTGGTGTGGCGTCGGGGCGCATCGGGTCCGCCCTGGTTGGTGCCGATCTTGTCGTCGATGGCGAACTTGAGTGGATCGGTTATCGGGGTCTTCGGATCCGTGTAGACGGTCATGGCGTTCAAGTGGCGAACTTGGCGTTCCATGGAAGCGACCTTGGCGTCCGGTCCTCGGGGTTCGGTCTTCGGGGTTCGACGGGTGTCTTGGCGTCCCATGGAGGAGAGCTTGGCGTTAGGCGGTAGATCTTGTCGGTTCCACCCCGAAGGCCTTGTTGTTCCGCGGCGCAGGTCTTGGGGGGGTTTCGGGGTACCACGGGTTCGGGCTCGACAATCGGACTCCGGGAACGGGTCTTGGTGTTCCGAGACGAAGATCTTGTAAAGGGACTTCTACTTTGTGGTTCTTCGTGCATGGCACCGTCTTGGGTGGCATCATCTTCGACGGAGAACTTATCGATGTCCACAACAGAGCAAGCTAGAGGTCCATCGGGTCCAAAGGCCCGTCTGGCCGCGACTGTGGGACGCAGAGGCGAGGCGGGCTGGCTTGGCGCAGTGGCCATGGCTGCCGAAGCTCTGCGGTGGTGACTGGCAGACGAGCGACGAGGTGGCGTCTTGTGGCGCCAGCAGAGCCGGCAACGGGACGAGGAGGAGGAGAGGAACGGGGCGGCCGGAGCGAGCTGCTGCGGGGAGGAACCGAGGAGAGGACGCGGGAGGAGGGGGTCGCGGAGGCGGGGTAGGGAAGGGGTGCCCTGGCGGCGGCGGGGCGAGCCGACGAGGAGAGGTGGGGCGAGGGGAGGACAAGGGCGGAGAGGTGCAGGAGGCGGCCAGTGGGGAAGGAAGCCGAGGAAGGAGGTTGGCAAGGCCATGGGAGCCGAGGCCGAGCGGGGCGGTGGTTGGGTGCGGAAGGAGGGAGCGCGCGGGCGGCCACCGGGAGGGACGGTGAGGACGACTAGGGGCCGGCATGGCCGCACGGGCCTCCAGCGGCGACGGTCGCCCTGGGAGGAAGAGGCCGGCGGAGCTCGGGAGGGGACGCCGGCGTGTGGGGCGGTGGAGACGAGGTGGGGTGGAGGCAGGCGGTGGTTTCTCTGGGGAGGTTGGGCGGCGGGGAGTGGGGCGAGGGGAGCGTCGGCGGAGGGAGATAGGGAGAGGGAGGGGAGGAGGAAGACGTGAGCGGGGCGGGTGCATGGGGGGCGCTGGGGTGGGGCCAGTCGGTGGGAGTGGGACGGGCGGGTGGGGGTCCGAGGCGTGCGTGGTGAGAGTGGCAGGGCAGGCGGTGGGACCAGGGTGGAAGGGAGAGGGGGTAGGTGGGGGCTATGTGTGAGTGCGGGTGTGGCGTGAACAGGGAGGGTGGGGAGAGAGAGAGAGAGGGAGGCGGGACCAGGGGTGGTCGGTGGGCCCAGGTGGTCAGTTGACCAGGCGTGGGTGTGTTGTGGGTTGTGCGTGTGTGTCATGCATGGGTGCTGGCGAGAGAGAGTGAGTGGGGTGAGAGAGAGGATTGGTGAGGTGGTGAGAGGAGTGATGAGGTGGAGGGACGGTGAGGTGGCAAGATGCGTTGGTCGGGTGAGGTGGAGGGGTTGGGTAGACTAGGTTTAGGTAGAAAAGGGTTTAGGGTTTTCTTTAGATGGGCGGGTGGTAGGTAGTCGTCGGGTTGGGCCTCTGCCCGACTGATCGGACCGCCTCCCCGACAAAATATTTTATTTTTTAATTTTATTTGTAAAACATTTTGTAAATACTTTTAGACAAATAAAAGATCCAAACAGATCGATGTTTTAATTTGAATAAAAGACGGGGTTATTTTAAAACAAAACTCAAGCGTTTCAAATAGTTTCGCATAAACAATGCATGATGATGACGATGCAATGCACAAAAACAACGCGATTTTCTAGTAGTGGTTTTTGCGGGGCGCCACAATTCGACACCACTAACAATGGATCTCGCCCTCGAGATCCGCCTCATGGTACCGGGAAGAAGGTCGGCGATCTGAATCTTCTCGCATCGTGTAGATCCTCGCGACACCACCAACAAGGATTGTTCCCCATTCGTCGAGAGATCACTCCGGAGAAACAAAGATGAAGGTAAAGGTCTCAAAAGGGTAAGCCACCTCTAACTTTCGCGGAAGGAGCATAACTGCAATGATTCACCATTCAATGAGCAAGAGCGAATGATAAGAGTAGTCGGATGGTGATCAGTCCATCGCGCACCCAAAGCATTACCCTGCACATGAATAGGAAATTATGCAACCAACTCTCAGAATTAGACTGAAGATCTCGACAAACGAGGTTCAGAAACAAAGGAGTGATGCAGACTCTGCATCGGATCTGGCGTAGATGATGTCGTCGCGTCGGAAAACACCGGAAGGCACGAGAAGGAACAAAGAGACGTTCACCAGACGTAGGATTCCTCAGATAGCATGAAGACCAGATGTAGCAACACCGTCACCCAAGGAGGAAGCGAAACCCTGAAAGTGCGACGGAAAACCCAACCACGAGAAATCCTGGACTCGAAGAGAGAGAAGAGAGCGGATTCAAAACACGCAGAGGTGAGAGGAGAGCAGCAGAGGGGTAAGGAGTAAAATGAGACCTAATCAGAACTATCCAACCGATTTTGCAAAAATAGTTTTGACACTCTACTTCGGCCGTTAGCTAGGTTATCCTACATGCTGGACTTCTGGGGTATCGCAACAGCTGAGCTCTGATACCACTCTGTAACACCCTCAGAATCGTCCCTATGCAAGTTTCAGCGCTTCCCGCCAAACCCGCATAGAAACGATTCAAAGGTGCCCACCAGGCACTTGCGTGCGGGTGGAAAACGAAGTAATAACATTACACAACAGTCCTCGATGGGACCCACAGAACAGATATATATATATACAACAACGACTCAATGAGTCAAGAATACAGATGTAATATACAAAGATCCAAATCACCTTTAAAACGATATAGCGTCCGAGTACGGACAAGATGCAAATTGAGGTAAGAGCCCTAAAGAATAACCAATGGCGTCCATAACCCTGCCCAGGCCAAGCCGGAAGGGTAACCCTGCTAACGACGTCGACCTCAAAACCTGCTTAAACAAAAGGGGTGCCGACAAAGGGCAAAGGAAAAAGAGAGAGCGGTCAGTACTGAGGCCAGTACACGGCGAGGCTAGAATTCGGCGGTCCTCGCCTACATAGGTATGGTGGAATGAGCGGCAGCACAACATGCACTAAACAACCTATAGAGACTCGATATAACTGGCGGCTATCAGAGAGGGGTAAGAAAGACCTATTCAGATCCATCCTGATACTACCACCAAACATACCCATCCTGGTATTTCCCCCTCGAGACCAAACGAGGAAGTCAACCGAGGAACTCAAACAGTTGGCAGTTTTATTTATTCGGTTATCATTGCAGCAATTACTAGTCAAGTATAGATAATCATCCTGATATAATAAGCAGTGGGCAATTTTAGTTAACCATTCCGTTGTAGTTGCGACACTTACTAGTCAGATACAATTGGCATGAGATATCCCAAAACCCAGCAGTTGTTGGTACTTTTATTTAGCCAATCCATTGTAGTTGCAATACTTACTAGTCAGATACAATGGTCGCAAACGACAACCCAACCAAGCAATTGTTGGCAGTTTTATTAGCCATTCCATTATAGTGGAGCTGATTACTAGTCATTATAAAGTCAAATTTATAGCACTACTTTAGTTATAGTTGTCTATGATCGAGATACTGTGCTCCAAGTCGTCCATAACCGCGGACACGGCTTTCAGAAAGTTTTACCCTGCAGGGGTGCACAAATAGCAACACACACTCGATCAACCTCGGAAAAACCAAATCAAGACCCAACGAGGCCTTCACGACAAAGCAATCACAGGATTCAGAAATATTTCAGGGGGCCACCCCATGAGTACACCAAGAACGGCCACCGACTCGAGACGGACCCAAGGTTTGGGTGGACGGTCAGAACGATCGGGAACCCAAACTGGGCTTGTCGACATCGAAATCGTGTCCCGATCCTAACAAGACAGTGCTCCTCGCACAATCGTAAATAAAACAGTAAAGCATGGCATAAGTACAGGATAGTAAATAAAACCTCAAACTAGTTTGTGGCCCCAAGAAATAAGAATGAATCAAGCTCTGGCTCAGGGGGGTCCCATAATCCTCCCGGATGTGGATAGCACGAATATTCAAGGAACATGTATCAAGTACTCGGGGTCCTACGGGACACAAGTGGGCGTTCGGAAACCAAATATTATCTATCACCCACCGATGCCTCTGCTTACTTACTTCAATTTTAGTTGTTAAACAAGAATTAAAGTGAACGATAAGTAAAACCATGATCATCTCCAACGTCAAACATGCGGCAATACACCAACAACTGTGGCACTGGACAACACGCAACAACACTTGAGCAAGCGACTACGACGCGCAAGTCCATCTATCTACCAAACAACAGGTAATAGGATGTGTCCAAGGCAATATAATGCTGCAAGGGATATCACGGGTACGAAAACTAGAGCATCGCAACACAGATAGCAATAGATCAACAGGAGGGAATAAATACTATAAAAGTAAGATAGGTAGAAAGGGGGAGATGCTCGCCTGAAAAACATTGCCGAAGGTTCAAACGAAGATCGGGGCGAAGCTCACATCAACTCAACGGCCCAATCCGCGAAGAAGCAAAACACTAGAAGAAACACCGGATGCAATGTTTAAGATTACGGCAGAAGATCGGGCATGATGCATGTATGATGTATGGCATGGCAAAGATGCGATGCAATTAGGTCATATTAAGCGGAACCGGGGTCCCGACAATTAATTATATGGTTCGAGTTGTTTAGAACCCCCGCAAATTGAAGGTTGTCTTAACATGGCAAAATATATCACCGGTTCGATACACCAATTTAAATGAGGCCATTATAAGGCTAGATTTGCCCGCATATGGGCCCCATATTTAATTATAAGGTGAATCGGCATAAGGCCCCCAAACCACACAAATATGCATGCAAGATGAATGATTATTATGCAACATGTTTTATATTTAGCATTTATAAAATAGGGGCTCGGGAAAGGTTCACACATTAGGGTTCGGCGATCTTGGGGTTCCGGGGTTCGGGGTCCGGACTCAGGGTTCAGGGTTCGACGGGATCGGCGGGAGCGGATACAAGACGGAGAACTTGTCGTGACGTGCCGGAGATCTTGGTTCCAAGCGGTCGAGCTTGTCGGGCCCACGGATCGGCCAGTCTTGTCGTTCGGAAGTAGAACTTGTAGTACTTGTGGCGTTCTTGGCGGTTCCGAGGGCCTTGTGTTTGACGGGGTTCGGGCGCGCCGTGATCGGTCTTCGGACCCGTGTAGATGGTCTTGGCGTTCCGGGGATCTTGGACCGTGTCGGCCTTCTCAAGGTCATGCATCGCCGCTCCGTGTCGAAGGCTTCGAGGGTTCGGTGACGGAGATCTTGAAGGCCCGAGAGGAGAACTTGGTGCCCGTTCAATGGTCGAGGAGGATCTTGTCGAGGGGGTCTGGGGTCACAGGGGCGCTTAGGGCGACGATTGTGTTGTTGTTGCGAGAAGGTGCATCTAGCGTTGCCGCTTGGGCCTTGTTTCAACAGGAGGTAGGCGCCTCGGTCATGCGGGAGGCCTTGCGCGAGGTGGTCACCGCGAGCGCGGAGGCGGCTGGCCGACGGTGGTTGAGGGGCCATGGCGGGCTCATGACGCGCGCGGTTGGCGGGTCGAATCATGGGCGAGGAGGCGTTGCTCGGGCCCGGGCGGGAGGCGTGGCGCCGCTGAGGTCGAGGAGGCTGGGCGGCGCCAGGGGGCCGAGCGGCGGAGGGCGAGACTTCGCGCTGGTCGGGCGAAGGCCGAGGGAGGTGGTCTGCAACGGGCGACGAGAGGGAGAAGGAGAGGCGGGCAGAGGAGGAGGAGGAGGCTCGGGAGAGGGTCACCGGGGAAGGGAGAAGGGTGGGCAGCGGTTGGTCGGCGTGGAGGAGGCGGCTAGCGGGAGAGGTCGGGGCAGTGGGGGAAGGAAGGGAGAGAGGAGGGGGACAGGCCGGTGGGGAAGCGAGCGAGGGAGGCGGAGGAGCTCGCTGGCGGGCGTGAGCATCGGCCGGAGGCTGCCGAGCATGAGCGGTGAGGTTAGGGACTGAAGGCGCAGAGAGGGGAGGGAGATGCGCGAGCGGGTGGTGGGAAGGACCGGGAGAGGGACGGGAGGTCGCCAAGGGAGGGAAAGGAGGAGGAGGGGGGGGGCAGGCCGAGGAGGACGGGCAGCGGGCACGGTCACGGGAGGCGCTGAGGCGAGGGGAGGGGAGAGGAGAGGAGGGAGAGAGAGAGAGAGGGCCCGCAGGTGGGGTCGGTGGGGGGCCCAGCGATGAGGGGGTGGGAGTTGGTTGGTGGGGGTGTGGTCTGCGGGTGGGTCCAGGGGCGGTGGGGGCCCCAGCGGTAAGGGAGAGGTTAGGAGAGTGGGTAGGATGGCTAGGGTGAGAAAAAGGGAGATGGTGGGCTGTGGATCGGTGAGGTGGCGTGTGGGTAGGAAAAGGGTGAGAGGGTGAGGTGGCGGCCTGCGGTTGGTGGGTAGGACAGATTTGGGTGGGGATAGGATTAGAGGGGGCTGGTTTAGGAGGTGTGTTTGTTTTGTCTTGCCTATTTTAAAACAAGGCCACTTTGCAAATAGTTTTTAGGTAATTAAAATCTCCGATGCGATCGGGGTTTTGCATTTGAAAATAAGAGGGGTATTTGTACAAAGCAAAACTAGGCTTTTTCGAAATAGTTCGGACAACCCATGCATGATGATGACGATGCAATGCACAAAACAACGCGATTTTCTAGTAGTGGTTTTGCGGGATGCCACAGGTAGAAAAGGGTTTAGGGTTTTCTTTAGATGGGCCGGGTGGTAGTCAGTCGAGTTGGGCCTCACCGACTGGGACCGCCTCTGACAAAATATTTTATTATTTTAATTTTATTTGTAAAACATTTTGTAAATACTTTTTAGACAAATAAAAGATCTGAACAGACCGATGTTTTAATTTGAATAAAAGAAGGGGGTTATTTTAAAAACAAAACTCGGCGTTTCAAAATAGTTTCAGACAAACAATGCATGATGATGACGATGCAATGCACAAAAACAACGCGATTTTCTAGTAGTGGTTTTGCGGGGCGCCACAGCAAGCCAAGCTACACTTAGCCAAAATGCATATAGTAATATAGTCCACTTAAAAATTTACTAAGGTATCACTTGCCAATACTATTCCAAAGTATTGACCCACCGGTCAGTAATTTGTGATGTTGCAAGTTACTCGATGATGATTAGGTGTCATGAGTCTACACTCAACATGCTTGCTCGTGGCACATGAAGATGAAGACTTGTGTTTATTTACTTATTCCAAAACTTGTATTAGGCCTATGGCCTTGAGTTGTAAAAGACTATGTTTTATCTCCGGAATGGATGTAATAAATGACCTTTGTATCTGTACTTTATCTTAAACTGTGGATGCTAGCAATGATCCGTGGACTAGCATTGCAATCAGGATCCTTTTCCTTTACAAAGGTGGGATCTTACAGATGGTATCGAGCAATCGTGTTGCTCAGAGGATTATGACCCTAGGATTGGAAAACCACTAAGGAAAATTTTTCAACTACTACTACACTTGTCTATTCTTCTCAAACTTTTCTAATCTTCTCATTCTCCTCTCTATTTGTAGATGAACTCCATCAACGGCCGTGAAGAAAGGACCACTCATGACCATGACCTTGGAGTGTGAAACCGAGTTTCCCAAAATTCTCAAGGACCTCATGGTGGCAATGGAAGCACATGGTGTAGCTGTACAAAGGCTTTCCAAAGGATGGATGAAGGAGTGGAGTACTGGTGGGTGCAACTTCACTTGTACAAAAACAAGGAAGACAACCACAAATAAAGAGGATTCTGCATGTACACCAACACTGTGATGCACACCACATTCTTTGAGTCAGCAAGAGAAGCAGCTTGGAGGACTATCAAAGAACTAAGTGCTAGAGTCAAGTGCAGAATGCTCAACCTCCAAAAAGACTTAGAGAAAGAGAAGGAACATACCCAAGAGTTGGAAGCCACCAACCAAACCTTAAGGGGAGATATTATAGACTTAGTGATGGAATCATGTGAACAAGATAGGCTGATTGCCTCTAGGAACATTGTGTTAGCCAACAGATCCAGTGAGATAGGATTGTAAACGCACTTCGTTAGTTGGACCACCACCTATCACCTTATTTTCCAAAATGATACCTTAAATAAGTTCGGACCTTGATTGATGTAATGGATTCATGTATGCATGACTTGTGTGATTTTTTTATTCCAAGGATGTGTATGTGATGTTGTCTTTGTTTTATCTTAAATAGTGTTGTTCTAACTTTTCCATCTTATAAATAGATGCATATTACCATCAGCACTGTTGAGGAGTTCCAGGTTACCTGCTTTGGTCCTCGTATCGTTGAGCTTACCACTTTACTCGATCTCCCTCTTCCCACCATCATGGTGCATCCACTCACCAAGTTCGAGAGGAAGGACCTCTGGGGCTTCAAGGTGAACCAGCCCGGATGCCAGACAGAGCCTACTACGGAGGCCATCGTCTTCAAGCTTATGCACGATGACAGGGAGAGAGGCATGGAGGTAGTCATGCAGACTGATAGGACGCGCTAGGACGTCACTCCCGACAAAGTTAGAGGCACCCATTTCCACGCCTTCTTGAACACGTGATGATGATGGAGAGTCCATCGACTTGAGGACGACTCGAGGGACGCAGCAGAGCCGTCGTCTCTATCTCCGTGACTTAGAGTCTCTCATTAGGCACGTGGACACGGACAGACCAATGTCATGCTCAAGAATGACGAGCTCCAGCGGCCATGAGAAGGACAAGCTTTTCGCACAGCAGGACGAGATAGTCAAGGAAATGGAGGCGAAGTTCGAGACCCAGGACCGGAAGTTCAAGAGTCAGGAGAAACACGTCCAGGATAGAAACAAGAAGATCCGGGACATGACTGAAGAACTGAAGTCCAAGGATTTCGAGCTGGAGCAGCAGCAGATGGTGATCGAGAGGCTTCGCTCCCAGAAGAGGGCTCTCAAGGCCAAGATCGATTCCTTGACCACTACTATTGAGGAGAACAAGACCGCGATGGAGAACGCAGGTCTTACCTTCGTCGAGGAGGAGATTGATGCTGATGAGTAGACTTGACTACTCGTTTATCTTTTATTATCGTACTTGCTATTTGTGAACTTGTTATTGGACCATCCGACATGTGGATGGCTTGCCACTTGTGTGTTTTACTTCGTGAACTTGTTATCTGGTTGTTGAACTTTTTATTGCATGCTTTGTGTTTGCTTGTGATGTAATGTGCATAAAACATCTATGGGTATCTCATTCTTATCTCTATTTGAACAAACCACAAATGCCTCCCCGTCGCGCAAACCCCAACCCCAACAACATTACTCCAGAAATGCAGCAAATGATGAATGCTCAAACACAGCTCATGCAGATGATGACAACATTCATCCAGAACCAGAATAACAATAACAACAACAACCCCAATAACAACAACAACAACCCTCCGGGCTTTGATATGCTCACCAGATTTCTGCGATTGAGGCCAGCTAAGTTCTCGAGGACAACTGATCCCATGGTGGCCAATGATTGGCTATGTTCAGTGAACAAGGACTTAGTGACCGTGGGCTGCACGGATGCTGAAAAGGTCAGGTTCGCAGCACATCTGCTGGAAGGGCCAGCCGCCACATGGTGGGACATCTTCCAAATCACCACTCCTATAGATGAGGTGACTTGGGCTATCTTTGAAGATGGATTTCGCACTGCTCATATCTCATCAGGAATAATGAGCCTAAAAAAGAAAGAGTTCCACAATCTGAAGCAGCGCCACCGCAGCGTGGCTGAATACATTGAATAGTTCAACAATCTGGCGCGTTATGCACCAGACGAGGTTGACACAGATGCCAAAAGAAAGGAAAAAATTCTGGAAGGCTTGAATGATGAGCTGAATCTGCAGCTGGCTGTGGCATATGTTCCCACTTATCAGTCGCTCTGTGACAAGGCTGCTATATTGGGAACAAAATGAAGCAAGTCGAGAGTAGGAAGAGGAAACACTCCGACAAGCACAGCTCGGGGTCGTCTCACAAACGATCTCACTATGATGACAGTGGAAGCTCAGGATCCCATAAGCATGGGAAATTCAACAAGAACCACAACCACAACCGTCATGACAACAAGCATCACCGCAGTCATGACAATGACAAGTACAAGAACCACAAGAGTGGACATAAGAGCCACCACAGTGGAAATTGTAGTGGAAGTGGAAGTCAGCCTGCTAAGAGATACATCGGTCATGTTGAGTGCTTCAAATGCAAGAAGATGGGACACTATGCAAATGAGTGCCCCGAAAAGAAAGTTGAAGGACCTGTCAAGCCCAATCCTTTCCAGAAAGGTCAAGTGAACCACATTAATGTGGAGGAGGTCTATGAGGAACCTGACGCTGTTGCTGGTAAGTTCAGACTCAATTCCATTCCAGCATTTGTACTCTTTGATACTGGTGCATCTCATTCATTCATATCAAGAGCATTTGTTGAAAGAAATGAACTACCATTAGAAACTATTGGGTGTCCTATAAAAGTAAGTTCTCCTGGTGGAGAAATGATAGTGAATTCAGGATGCCATGACCTAGTAATAGAATTTGGGAAGTATAAGTTTCCCGTTAACTTGATAATATTAAACTCCCAAGGTTTGGATGTCATTCTGGGAATGGACTGGATGACTAAGTACAAAGGAGTGATAGATTGTGCCAGCCATACTGTCTCACTCACAACTCCGGAAAATAAAAGGATCAGATTCAAGACTAGCTTTGGAGCAAAGAGGAGTATGCTTAATTATCTTAAGGGGGTTAGCATGGACAGTGTGCCAATTGTGTGTGAGTATCCGGATGTGTTCCCGGAAGAATTACCAGAAATGCCACCCGATAGAGATGTGGAGTTTCTGATAGATTTGGTACCAGGTTCTGGACCAATAGCAAAGAGACCATACAAAATGTCAGTTGATGAACTGAAAGAGCTCAAGAAGCAACTAGGAGAACAGTTGCAGAAAGGATTTATACAACCAAGTTCTTCATCTTGGGGAGCCCCAGTCTTGTTTGTGGAGAAGAAGGTGTTGGAATTATGCCCTAGAGGCAATAATAAAGATGTTATTATTATAATTCTTGTTCATGATAAAGTTTATATTCCATGCTAGAATTGTATTAATCGGAAACTTTAATACTTGTGTGGTTTGTGAACAACACCGTGTCCCTAGTACGCCTCTATGGACTAGCTCATTGATCAATGATGGTTAAGGTTTCCTAACCATAGACATGAGTTGTCAATTGATAATGAGATCATATCATTGGAGAATGATATGATGGATGACCAAACTAAGCGAAGCAATTAGATCATATCATCGTGTTCATCTTTGCGAAGCTTTTCCTATGTCAAATATTGTATTCCTTAGACCATGAGATAATACAACTCCCTGGTATCGGAAGAAAGCTTTGAGGTCATCAAACGTCATCCTATGAGAGGGTGATCATAAAGGTGTCTTCCAGGTGATCGGAAAGTATCTGTTGGGTTGTATGTACCGAGATGGAATTTGTCCCTCCCAAGTCGGAGAGATATACTTCGGGCCCACTCGGTAATCGATATCAACACCGCTTGCAAGCATGTGGTTAAGGAGTTAATCACAAAGTGATATCGGATTACGGAACGAGTAAAGTACTTGCTGTGAACGAGATTGAACTAGGTATGACGGTACCGACGATCGAATCTCGGGCAAGTAAAATATCGCGAGACGAAGGGAATATATATGGGATTGATTGAATCCTAGCATCGTGGTTCATCCGATATGATCATCGATGAATGTGTGGGAGTCAATATGGGTGCCTGCACTACCGTTGATTATTGATAGAAGATCATGTCGCATATTCTCGAACCGCAGGTCACACACTTAACGTGTCTCGACGCTAGGATAGATTGGATAATTGGTATATGAGTTTTTGTTCGGAGTCTCGGATGGGATCCGGGACATCACGAGAGGTTCCGGAGTGGTCCGGAGAATAAGATTCATATAAGGCAGTGCAGTTTTTGGAGTTCGGAATTGTTCCGAGTTAATCGGTATTGTACCGGAAGCTTCTAGAACCTTCCGGAAGGGGACCAACGTGGCCTCACCTTCCGGGAGGGGGCATGGGCCTATGAGGGAGTGTCCTGGACGCATTGGGCCAGGGGCACAAGGACCCATAGGGCCCAGCCGATCCTAGAGAGTTTAAACTTGTTTAAACTAGAGATAGGGTTTCTAGAAGGGGGAGAGTCCTTGCCCCCCACTTCTCCCTCCCTTGGCCGCCGGCCCAAGGCTTGGAGGAGGGGCAAGGGCTGGCCGCCCCCCTCTATATATAGAGGGCTGGTGCGCCCCCTCCCCCTTACACCTTGCCTCCAAACCCTAGTTGCCCTGCTGCCCTTCCTCTCTCCCTCCCGACTGTTTGTAGGCGAAGCCCTGCAGCAGAAATTCTCCACCATATACACCACGCCGTCGTGTTGTAGATCCAATCTATCTCTCCACCATACTTGCTGGTCCGAGGAAGGAGGAGACGTCGAGGTGCTGCACGTGTGCATCTCACGGAGGCACCGCCACTTGTGGTGCTAGATCGGATCGGATCGCGAGGAGGAGAAGCGAGTACGACTACATCACCCACGTTCCGACGAACGTTCCGCTGTGTGAATCTTCAAGGTATGAAGATCTAATCCAATATCTCTCGTTGATTGCATCTCCTAGATTAGATCTTGGCTTTCCCTCTGTTCGCATCCGTAGAATATTTTGATTTAATATGCCGTGAAACCCTTCAGTGGTATCAGAGCTAGATCTATGCGTAGATGTGTTTCACGAGTAGAACGCAACATGGTTGTTGCGGGCGTTGATGTTTTCTGTTGCAAGCCTCTTGTTTGTGTTCTTCTTATGACGCGGGATAGTGAGATTGAAGCGGTCCAGGCCAACCTTACGCGACGTCGTTCGCGAGACCGGCTCCGCACTTGACGTGTGGCTTGTTCCACACATGCGGCTTGTGGATGTCAGTTTCTCTCACTATAGTTGTCATGGGATTAACACCGGAGTTTGGCAACCATAATATCACCGTTGTGGCTTTCCGTAGGTAAGAATCGTTCTTAGCATCTACACCCATAAGCCACGTAAAACATGCAACAACAAGGTAGAGGCGTCTAACTTGTTTTTGCAGGGAGTATTTTCTGTGATATGGTATGGCCCAAGATGTGATGTGTATATTGTATGCGATGATCATGTTTTGTAATGTTTCACGACTTGCATGTCGATGAGTACACAACCGGCAGGAGCCATATGGTTGTATTTATAATTGTGTATGACCTGCGAGTCAACTTCTTATACGCCATGTAATAGCTTTACTTTATCGCTAAGTAGTTAGCAATAGTTGTAGTTGCTATTCGTGGTGGAGGCAATCATGGTGGAGTGATGGAGATCATGCCGGAATGCACAAGATGGAGATCATTGCACGAAGATTGGCTATACCATGTCACATAAAGTTATATGCATGTGATGTTTATCCTTTTATGTATCTTATTATGCTTAGATCGCGATGGTAGCATTATAAGATGATTCCTCACTTAAAGATCAAGATAAAACCTGTGTTCTCCCCAAGTATGCACCGTTGCTAAGTTCGAAGTCCAAGCATCACGTGATGATCGGGTGCTATAGACTCTACGCTCACATACAACGGGTGCAAGCCAGTTTTTGCACACGCGGAAATACTTGGGTCTAGCTTGACGAGCCTAGCATGTACAAACATGGCCTCGGAACACAAGGACCGAAAGGTTAAGCATGAGTCATATGAATGATATGATCGACACTTTGTTGTCCACCATTGAAACCACATATCTTCTCGTGATGATCGGATTAGGTGTGGTGAATTTGGATCGTGTTCACTAAACAACTTGAGGGATGTTGAATTTAGTGGGAGTTCATCTAGTAATTTGATTAAGTTTAACTATTTATCATGAACATAGTCTAAATTGTACTTGCAAATACTGTAGATCACATGGCCAAATCCAACTTCAACTTCAACGTTTTTGCTGAGAAGGAAAAGCTTAGAAACAATGGGTCTAACTTCACCAATTGGTTCAGCAATCTGAGAATCATTCTGTCTGGCGGACAAAAGGACTATGTCCTTGGTAAAGCGTTAGGTGACCCTCTTGAAATCGCTACCGATGAGAAAGCTGTCTATCATCAAGCAAAAAGATGATTATGGTGTGATTAAGAGCACCATGTTGTTTGCTATGGAACCGAACTTCAAAATCGTTTTGAAGAGTATCCTGCCCTTTGAGATTCTCGAGGAGCCGAAAACCATGTTTCGCATCAGCCCGCTCGAGAGATATGAGATCTCGAGAAGTTCTTTAACGCAAGATGGAGGAAGGAGTTCCGTTAGTGAGCACGCCATAAAGATGACGGCTACACTCAACGCTTGAGCAATCGGAATGCACGATTCCAGAGGAGCTCAAGATTGACAGGTTCGCAATCACTCCTCCCAGCTACAAAAGTTTTGTAGTGACTCATAATCAGATTGACTCCACTGATACGATCACCGAGCTCTTCGCAAAGCTGAAGGCTGCGGAGGTGGACATCAAGAAGGATAATCATGTGTTGATGGTCAACAAGCCATCCTTTAAGAAAGTTAAGGGTGCAAAGAAGCCCTTCAAGAAGGGCGGCGCAAGCGCAATGCTCTCGCCGAGAAGAAGCTCAAGTCTGGTCCTAAGCCGGCATAATCGAGTGCTTCTATTGCAAGGACAAGGGTCATCGGAAGCGCAAATCGTCCAAGTACTTAGCGGACAAGAAGGCTGGCACCATCAAAGGTATATTTGATATACATGTTATTGATGTTTTCCTTACTAGCCCTCGCTAGTGCCCGGGTATTTGATACCGGTTTAGTTGCTAATATTTGTAACTCAAACAGAGCTGCGGAATAGACGGCGCTTGCGAGGATGAGGTGACGATCTTGGCGTTGGCAACGGATCAAGAGTTGATGTGATGGCCGTCGGCACGCTCTCCTTAGTTTTACCTTCGGATTAGTATTAAACCTTAATAAATGTTATTATGTGCCCGTGTTGAGCATGAACATTATTTACGGATCGTGTTTATTGCAAGACGGTTATTCATTTAAATCGGAGAATAATGGTTGTTCTATTTATATGAGTAACATCTTTTATGGTCATGCACCTCTTGTGAATGGTTTATTTCTTCTAAATCTCGAAAGGGATGAAACACACATCCATAACATTGAGGCTAAGAGATGCGAAGTAGATAGTGATAATACTACTTATTTGTGGCAATCGCTGCTCAGGTCATATTGGTGTAAATCGCATGAAGAAACTCCATTCGATGGACTTTGGAGTCTCTTAATTTTGAATCATTTTACACATGCGAACCATGCCTCATAGGCAAGATGATCAAAACCCCGTTCTCCGGTATGATGGAGCGAGCAACGGACTTGTTGGAAATCATACATACCGATGTATGCGGACCGATGAGTGTTTCGACGCGCGGATATCGCTATTTTCTCACTTTTACCGATGACTTAAGTAGATATGGGTATATCTATTTAATGAAACATAAATCTGAAACATTTGAAAAGTTCAAAGAATTTCCGAATGAAGTGGAGAACCATCGTAACAGAAAGATTAAGTTTCTATGATCCGATCGTGGAGGTGAATATTTGAGTTATGATTTTCTCACGCATCTTAAAGCAAGTGGAATCGTTTCACAACTCACGCCACCCGGAACACCACAAAGACAATGGTGTGTTCGAGCTGAATCGAACCCTATTAGATATGGTCCGATCAATGATGTCTCTTACTGATTTGCCGTTATCATTTTGGGGTTATGCATTAGAGACCGCTGCATTCACTTTAAATAGGGCTCCATCTAAATCCGTTGAGACGACACCATATGAACTGTGGTTTGGTGCTAAACCTAAGTTGTCATTTCTTAAAGTTTGGGGATGCGAAGCTTACGTCAAGAAGTTGATACCGGACAAGCTCGAACCCAAAGCGGAGAAATGCGTCTTCATAGGATACCCTAAGGAAACTATTGGATATACCTTCTATCACAGAACCGAAGGCAAAGTGTTTGTCGCTAAGAACGGTTCCTTTCTTGAGAAGGAGTTTCTCTCGAAAGAAGTGAGTGGGAGGAAAGTAGAGCTTGACGAGGTTACTGAACCTTCTCTTGAATTGGAGAGTAGCGCAAGACTGAAATTGTTCCAATCACCGCACCAACAATAGAGGAAGCTAATGACAAGGATCATGAAGCTTTGGACGATGTCACTTCGAACATCGCAGGTCGACAAGGTCGCGTGCCCCTCCTGAGTGGTACGGCAACCCTGTTTTGACTGTCTTGTTAGTAGAAGACAGTGAACCTACAAACTATGAGGAAGCGATGATGAGCCCAGACTCTGAGAAATGGCTGGAAGCCATGAAATCCGAATTGGGATCCATGAGCGAAAACCAAGTATGGACTTTGGTGGACCCTCCTAGAGACCGAAAGGCCGTTGAGTGCAAATGGATATTCAAGAAGAAAACGAACGCGGATGGTAATGTTACCGTCTATAAAGCACGACTTGTCGCAAAAGGTTTTCGACAAGTTCAAGGTGTTGACTACGATGAGACTTTCTCTCCCGTAGCGATGTTTAAGTCCATTCAGATTTTATTAGCAATTGCTGCGTTTCATGATTATGAAATATGGCAGATGGATGTCAAGACTGCGTTCCTCAATGGCAACATTGATGAAGAGTTGTATATGATGCAACCCAAAGGTTTTGTTGATCCTAAGGATGCTGATAAAGTATGCAAACTTCAGCGTTCCATTTATGGATTGAAGCAAGCATCTCGGAGTTGGAACCTTCGTTTTGATCAAGTGATCAAGAACTTTGGATTTGTTCCAAATTGCTACGAAGCTTGCATCTACAAGAAAGTGAGTGGGAGCTCGGTGACGTTTCTAGTACTATATGTGGATGACATATTGATTATTGGAAATGACATCAACATGCTTAACGATGTGAAGAGTTATTTGAACAAGTGTTTTTCAATGAAAGACCTAGGTGAAGCTGCTTATATATTGGGCATCAAAATCTATAGAGATAGACAAAGACGCCTGATAGCTTTAAGCCAGAGTACATACCTAGACAAAGTTCTGAAAAGGTTCAGAATGGATAAGGCAAAGAAAGGTTCAAGGCCTATGTTGTCGGGTAAGATATTGAGCAAGGCTCGGTCCAGTCCACGGTAAATGATAGGAAGCTATGAGCAAAGTGCCTTATGCCTCGCCATAGGTTCCATCATGTATGCCATCTTTGTGTCTTGGACCGGATGTGTCCAATGCTCTTAGTTTGACGAGAAGATATCAAAGTGATCCGAGAGTGGAACATCGACAGCCGTGAAGAACATCCTAAAGTACCTAAATAGAACTAAAGAAATGTTCTTACTCTATGGGGTGATGAACATTGTCGTAAAAGGTTACGTCGACGCTAGTTTTGACAATCGACAAGGATGATTCCAAATCTCGCACGTGATACGTTTATATTTTGAATGGAGGAGCTGAGTCGAGAAGCTGCAAGCAAAGCGTGATCGCAGGATCTACAAAGGAAGCGGAATACATGGCTGCTTAAGCGTCAAGTGAAGGAGTTTGGATCGTAAACTTTATCATCGAGCTTGGCGTGGTTCCAAGTGCATTGGACCCACCGGAGATATTGTGTGACAACATCGCGCCATAACACTTGCTAAGGAACCAAGATATCATCCGAAGACCAAGCATATCAACCATAAGTTTCATATAATCCGAGATTATATAGCGGATGGAGATCAAGATTAGCAAAGTACATACAGATCTGAATGTCGCAGATCCATTGACTAAACCTCTTCCACGCAAAACATGATCAAGACCTCGATTGCCATGGGTGTGATTGTTGCCAAATGTAAACTAGATTATTGACTCTAGTGCAAGTGGGAGATCTGGAATTATGCCCTAGAGGCAATAATAAAGATGTTATTATTATAATTCTTGTTCATGATAAAGTTTATATTCCATGCTAGAATTGTATTAATCGGAAACTTTAATACTTGTGTGGTTTGTGAACAACACCGTGTCCCTAGTACGCCTATGGACTAGCTCATTGATCAATGATGGTTAAGGTTTCCTAACCATAGACATGAGTTGTCAATTGATAATGAGATCATATCATTGGAGAATGATATGATGGAGACCAAACTAAGCGAAGCAATTAGATCATATCATCGTGTTCATCTTTGCGAAGCTTTTCCTATGTCAAATATTGTATTCCTTAGACCATGAGATAATACAACTCCACGGTATCGAAGAAAGCTTTGAGGTCATCAAACGTCATCCTATGAGAGGGTGATCATAAAGGTGTCTCTCAGGTGATCGGAAAGTATCTGTTGGGTTGTATGTATCGAGATGGAATTTGTCCCTCCCAAGTCGGAGAGATATACTTCGGGCCCACTCGGTAATCGATATCAACACCGCTTGCAAGCATGTGGTTAAGGAGTTAATCACAAAGTGATATCGGATTACAGAACGAGTAAAGTACTTGCTATGAATGAGATTGAACTAGGTATGACGGTACCGACGATCGAATATCGGGCAAGTAAAATATCGCGAGACGAAGGGAATATATATATGGGATTGATTGAATACTGGCATAGTGGTTCATCCGATATGATCATCGATGAATGTGTGGGAGTCAATATGGGTGCCCAGACCCCGCTGTTGATTATTGATAGAAGATCATGTCTGCATATTCTCGAACCCGCAGGGTCACACACTTAACGTGTCTCGACGCTAGGATAGATTGGATAATTGGTTTATGAGTTTGTTTTGGAGTCTCGGATGGGATCCAGGACATCACGAGAGGTTCCGGAGTGGTCCGGAGAATAAGATTCATATAAGGCAGTGCATTTTTTGGAGTTCGGAATTGTTCCGGGTTAATCGGTATTGTACCGGAAGCTTCTAGAACCTTCCGGAAGGGGACCAACGTGGCCCCACCTTCCGGGAGGGGGCATGGGCCTATGAGGGAGTGTCCTGGCCGCATTGGGCCAGGGGCACAAGGCCCCATAGGGCCCAGCCGATCCTAGAGAGTTTAAACTCGTTTAAACTAGAGATAGGGTTTCTAGAAGGGGGAGAGTCCTTGCCCCCCACTTCTCCCTCCCTTGGCCGCCGGCCCAAGGCTTGGAGGAGGGGAAAGGGCTGGTCGCCCCCCTCTATATAGAGAGGGCTGGTCGCCCCCCTCTATATAGAGAGGGCTGGTGCGCCCCCTCCCCCTACACCTTGCCTCCAAACCCTAGTTGCCCTGCTGCCCTTCCTCTCTCCCTCCCGACTGTTTGTAGGCGAAGCCCTGCAGCAGAAATTCTCCACCATATACACCACGCCGTCGTGTTGTAGATCCAATCTATCTCTCCACCATACTTGCTGGTACGAGGAAGGAGGAGACGTCGAGGTGCTGCACGTGTGCATCTCACGGAGGCACCGCCACTTGTGGTGCTAGATCAGATCGGATCGCGAGGAGGAGAAGCGAGTACGACTACATCACCCACGTTCCGATTTAACGCTCATGCAGCGAATCTTCAAGGGTATGAAGATCTAATCCAATCTCTCTCGTTGATTGCATCTCCTAGATTAGATCTTGGATTTCCCTCTGTTCGCATCCGTAGAAAATTTTGATTTACTATGCCGCGAAACCCTTCAGAAGGATAGAAGCCAAAGGTTATGCATAGATTACCGTTCACTCAACGAGGTAACTATCAAGAACAAATATCCCTTGCCTAGAATCAATGACTTGTTTGATCAACTAGAAGGAGCATGTGTATTCTCAAAGATTGATCTCCGGCCAGGCTATTTTCAACTTAAGATAAGAGAGCAAGACATACCTAAAACAACATTCACCACAAGGTATGGATTATATGAGTATACCGTAATGCCTTTTGGCTTGACAAATGCTCCAGCATACTTCATGAATATTATGAACAAGGTGTTCATGGAATTCCTTGACAAGTTTGTTGTCGTTTTCATCGATTACATCTTATTCTACTCCAAGAGCAAAGAAGAGCATGAAGGACACTTGCGTTTGATACTCGAGAAGTTGAGAGAGCATAAACTTTATGCCAAATTCAGCAAGTGTGAGTTCTGGTTGGAAGAAGTTGGATTTCTTGGTCATGTTATGACAAAGGATGGTGTAGCAGTTGATCCTGCTAAGGTTTCAGCCATGACGGAATGGGAATCTCCCAAGAATGTAAAAGAAGTTCGCAGTTTCCTTGGCTTAGCAGGTTACTGCAGAAGGTTCATCGAGAATTTCTCTAAAGTAGCTAAGCCAATGACTGAATTATTGAAGAAAGACAAGAAGTTTGCTTGGTCTGAAGGTTGTGAAGTCAGCTTTCAAGAATTGAAGAAGAGACTTGTGACAGCACCAGTTCTATGTCTGCCAGATTTGGAAAAGGATTTCCAAGTGTATTGTGATGCGTCTCATCAAGGTTTGCGTGCCGTACTTATGCAAGACGGTAAAGTTGTGGCCTATGCCTCGAGACAACTCAAAACTCATGAGGTGAACTATCCTACTCATGATTTGGAGTTAGCCTCTATCGTCCATGCACTCAAAACATGGAGACATTACCTCTTGGGAAAGCGTTGTGAAGTGTTCATGGACCACAAAAGTTTGAAGTATATCTTCACCCAAAAGGAAATCAATATGAGACAAAGAAGATGGTTAGATCTTATCAAGGATTATGACTTAAGTTTGCAATACCACCCAGGTAAAGCAAACGTTGTAGCAGATGCTCTCAGTCGTAAGGTATTTGTAAATGGCCTTACCAAAGGAGAATTGCCAGATGATTTGTGTACCCAATTCCGAGAACTCAGATTGGAGATTGTGCCTGAAGGACATCTCATGTCTTTGGACGTTCAACCCACCTTGTTGGACAAGATCCGAGAACCTCAGAGGACCGATAAGGAAATTGAAGAGATTAAGAAAAATATTGGCCTAGGGAAAGCTAAGAATTTCCATGAAGACGAACAGGGTACTTTATGGCATGGGAAACGTATTTGTGTTCCGCAAGATCCGGAGATGCGGAAACTGATTCTGCAAGAAGCCCACAACTCTTCGTATTCTATTCACCCGGGTAACACCAAAATGTACATGGACATGAAAGAAAGATTTTGGTGGAATAATCTCAAGAGAGATATCGCCGAACATATTGCTTTGTGTGATGTGTGTAGTAGAGTAAAAGCGGAACATCAGAAACGAGCGGGATTACTTCAACCACTACCTATTCCTGATTGGAAATGGGACAAAATTGGTATGGATTTCATTACCGGATTACCAAGGACCAGATCAGGATATGATTCCATATGGGTAGTAGTGGATCGCCTAACTAAAGTGGCTCATTTCATACCCGTGAAAACAACTTATACTAGTGCCAAGTTAGCCAAAATCTACATGAGTAGAATTGTATGCCTTCACGGTGTGCCTAAGAGTATTGTGTCTGATAGAGGAACTCAATTCACTTCCCATTTTTGGAGACAACTACATGAGTCATTGGGAACGAGGTTGGAATTCAGTACTACTTTTCATCCTCAAACTGACGGACAAACAGAAAGGACTAATCAAATTCTAGAAGACATGTTGAGGGCATGTGCCCTAGATTATGGAGCAAGTTGGGACGAAAGTCTGCCTTACGCGGAATTTTCTTACAACAACAGCTATCAAGCCAGCATTGAGATGGCACTGTTTGAGTTTCTCTACGGAAGGAAGTGTACCACCCCGTTGTTATGGAATGGTGTGGGAGAAAGAAGTTTATTCGGGCCAGATCTTATCAAAGAAGCCGAAGATAAGGTCAAATTGGTTAAGGACAGGTTGAAGATAGCACGGTCCCGACAGAAAAGCTACGCCGATCCTAAGCGTAGAGAAGTCACCTACGAAGTTGGTGATAGAGCCTATCTTAGAGTATCACCACTTCGTGGAGTGAAAAGATTCGGAGTCAAAGGAAAGTTGGCACCAAGATATGTTGGGCCATTCAAGATTTTGAGTCGCAAAGGAGAAGTTGCTTATGAAATTGAACTGCCAGCATCTCTATCAGCAGTCCATAATGTGCTTCATGTGAGTCAGCTTAAGAAATGTCACCCAGAAATGGAAGAAACTTCTTTGAAGGATACTATACCTTTGGAAGAGGTTCAACTAGAAAGTGACCTCACATATGAGTGAAGGGAATATGCCCTGAGAGGCAATAATAAAGTGTTTATTATGTGTATTCCAAGTATATGATAGATGTTTATTTTGCATGCTATAATTGTATTGATACGGAAACGTTAATACATGTGTGTTTAATAAACAAACAGAAAGTTCCTAGTTATGCCTCTCTCATAAACTAGCTCGTTGATTAACAAGATGATCAAGGTTTCCTGATCATGGACATTGGATGTTGTTAATAACGGCATCACAACATTAGTGTAATGGTGTGATGAACATTCATCCGAAGTATAGCATTACGATCAAAGTCATTGAGTTTATATTGCTATAACAACTTACGAAGTGATCCTAATCCTTAGACCATGAGATCATGTCAATCACTAACACCGGAAGAGTTTCTTGATAACATCAAACGTCACACCGTAACAGGGTGATTATAAAGATGGATTCAGAACTAATAAAGTGTTACGTTGAGGCTCATGGATCGAGAGTGGAATTTGTTCAACCCGATGACGGATAGATATACTCTGGGCCCTCTCGGTGATATCACATTGATTAGCTTGCAAGCAAGTGATTTGATCACTAGAATGTTATATCACAGGAACGAGAAAAGAGTGCATGTCGGTAACGAGATCAAACTAGGTATAGAGATACCGATGATCGAATCTCGGACATGTAATATATCGTGAAACAAAGGGATTATGATACTAGCGTAAAAGGTTCCGACGATCACAAGAAAGTCATCGTTGAATGTGTGGGAGTCAGTATGGGTCTCCAGATCCCGCTTCGATTATTGATCGAGAGGGTCTCGATCATGTCCGCATTATTCACGAACCGTGCGGTGACACACTTAAGAGACACCGACATCCAATTGGAGCAAATGTTTCATGCCGAAGAATGAACAAGCGGAATTTATTTCACTAGATACAAAACAGGTTTCGGGTGGAATTGCATAAAGTGGTTATGCATGTGAAATAGAATTCTAGCAAGGGGTTATTTGTGAATGTTTGTCATTAAAGTAATTGACAAAATTCTGAATAAAATAAAAGAGTTTTATTTAATGAGAGTTTGCATTAAATTTGGTGGAAATTTAATGGGAATTTGAGTGGACTTTTGAGTGGAGGGATTTTAAAGGGCATTTTGTGAGTGGAGTGTCCACCCACATGAATGAAGGAGGGGAGGGGGCAGCCCCCATGGCCGGCGGCCACCCCCTTGGGTGCCCCCCCTCCTCCTATAAAAGGAGCCCCCCTCCTCACTTGTCTCTCACACCTCCTCGTGAAGGATCTCTCTCCCCCTCTAGAATTTATCCCCCATGGTCTCGGACTAGCGAGATACATGTTCCCGGTGGCTATTCGGCAAGAAAGAGTTGTGCTTCCGCTGCATCGCTGGAGCGAGGAGGCGGAGGTTTCTCGGTGCCTCGAACGTGTGTGCGAGCACGGATGCGCTGCTGATTTGCAGCGCTAGGACTTCCTCTCGATCTTGAGATCGGCAAGAGATCGTCTACATCAACCACGAGTTGAACTCGTTAAGCTTTGTCGGTCTTCAAGGGTATGTTCTCTACGGATATACATCCGCCCGTTGTTTGTATCTAGTAGATAGATCTTGGTATATAGTTCACATCGTAGGAAATGTTTTGTTTTCTATGCTGCGAACCCTACAGTGGTATCAGAGCCGGATCTATGCGTAGATACTTTACACGGGTAGTACACATATGAGTATGTGAGCGATGATGATCATGGTGTTGCTCCTTTGTTGTAATTTTGGATATTGGTGGCATAGTGGGATGAAGCGGCCCAGACAAACTTTACATGTCCTCGCACATGAGACCTGTTCCACGCTTGACATGCAACTAGTTTGCATAAGTGGCTAGCGGGTGTCTGTCTCTCCTAATATAGTCAATATCTATTTTGCAAGCGAGTTGTCAACAATTTGATTATCCTCGTTGTGGTTAATGTTCGTAGGTAAGAATGGTTCTATCTCGAAAGCCCTAAGCCACGTAAAACTTGCAATGGATAAATTAGAGGCGTCTAGTTTAGATTGTTGCTGGGCTAGTGTTATGATATGGTAGTGTTGTAAGTAGAAGTATGAGATGATACTCTTACAACACACATAGCGTGTAAAATCCATAGACCTTGGATTTACACATATAGGTATGATAGTGATCATACCATGATGCACATGATAGACATCATCTGCGGGAACCATATCATTTCACTAATAAACATATGATGTTTTGATAGCATCTTATATTGCTTTTTTAGCGCTTTGTTAGCATAATAAGATGATACCTCATTTAAATATCAAGATAAGAATGTGTTCTTCCTTTAGTATGCACCGATTATGTTTTCGTCGCTCCAAGACATCACGTGATGATCGGGTGTTCTTGGATCCACGACCATATTTCGGTGTAAAGCAGTTACACACGCCAATACTAAGGTTCTAACTTGGAGCCGAGCATGTACGCACATGGCCTCGGAACACGGACCGAAAGGTTAAGCATGAGTCATATAGTTGATATGATGCCCATTTGATGCTCGCCTTTGAAGCTATATACCGACTCACGTGATGATCGGACTTGGTGTAGTGGATTTGGTTCATGTAATCACCAAAAGGCACGAGGATGTCGTTTTGAGTGGGAGTTCATTCGTAATATAGATTAGTTGAACTCAATCTATCATACACTTAGTATAAACTTTACAAATTTTGTTGTAGATGGCATCACACCTTTTAATTTCAATGTGTTCATGGAGAAAGAGAAACTAGCAACAAGAGCAACTTTACCGAATGGGCCATGAATTTGAGGATTCTCTCTCTGTGCACAAAAGCAATATGTGCTAGAAGCGCCGTTAGGCCCCACCTTTAGATGATGCCCCGACGAGGAGAAGAATGTCTATCGACTCGTCGGAGGACCACAACTTAGTTCATTGCGGCATATTGTATGGGCTAGAGCCGAACTTCAAAGCGTTTGAAAGGCAATGCATTTGATACAATGGGTGAGTTGAAAATGATTTTCGACACACATGCTTTGTAGAGAGCTACAACGCCTCGAAAAGTTCTTTAGTGCATGATGGAAGAGCACTCGTTAGTGAGCATGTACTCAAGAAGTCGGGTTCTGCCGATAAGCTTGTGTCCTTGGGAATATCGATTCCCATTGACTTAGGCATCCATCGTGTTCTCGTCTCGCCACCTAGCTATAAGAGATTCGTGATGAACTATAATATGCAAGGCATGAAGAAGTCTCTCCCGAGCTTACATCAATGCTTAAAAGCAGAAGTGGAGATCAAAAGGAACATCAAGTGTTGATGATCAATAGGAACACTGGTTTCAAGAAAGACAAGAAGGAAAAAGCGGAAGTAAGGCGGCAAGCTGTTGCCGCTGAAAAAACCCGAGTTGGACCTAAGTCTGATTTCGAGTGCTACTATTGTAAGGGGATCCCTTCGAAGCAATCGCCCCAAGTATCCGCGCATAAGAAGGCGGCAAGGCAAACAAATGTATATATGATATACATGTTATTGATGTGTACTTGACTAGTGCTCGCAGTAGCACCGGGTATTTGATACGGTTCGGTTGCTAATATTTGTAACTCGAATCGCGGAACAAGCGACCGCTAGCAAGGGGTGAGGTCAAGATGCGTGTCGGCAATAGATCAAGCGTTGATGTGATCGCCGAACGCTGCCTCTCCACTTGCCGTCGGGATTAGTTATAAACTTGAATAAATGTTATCCGGTGCCTGACCGAGCATGAACATTGTATCGGATCGTGTTTGATGCGAAGTGGTTATTCATTTAAATCGAGAACAATGGTTGTTCCATTTATATGAATGAAATCTTTTATGGTCATGCACCGATGATGAATGGTTTATTTCTATTAGATCTCTATGATAATGTTACACATATTCATAATGTTGATGCTAAAAGGATTAAACTTAATGATGGTATATCCGCATATATGTGGCACTGCGCTCTAGGTCATATTGGCGTTAAGCATGAAGAAGATCCATTCGGATGGACTTTTGGAATCACTTGATGATGAATCATTTGATACATGTGAGCCATGCCTTATGGGCAAGATGACTAGAACGCGTTTTCTTCAATGGAACAGGCGGATTTATTGGAAATCATACATTCGATGTATGTGGTCCAATGAGTGTGTCGGTGAGGTGGATATCGTTATTTTGTTACTTTCACGGATGATTTGAGTAGATACGGTTATATCTACTTGATGAAACACAAGTCGAAACCTTTGAAAAGTTCAAGGAATTTCAGAATGAAGTGGAAAATCATCGTAATAGAAAGATCAAATTTCTACGGGTCCGTGGAGGTGAGTATCTAAGTTCTGAGTTTAGCACTCACATGAAAGAGTGTGGAATTGTTTCACAACTCACACTGGAACACCACATCGAAATGGTGTGTCGGAACGTCGTGTCGTACTTTATTAGATATGGTTCGATCTATGATGCCTCGACGGACTTGCCGTTGTCATTTTGGGGTTATGCACTAGAAAGCTGCTGCATTCACTTTAAATCGGGCACCATCTAAATCCGTTGAAAAGACACCGTATGAATTGTGGTTTGGAAACAAACCTAAGTGTCATTTCTTAAAGTTTGTGGATGCGATGTTTATGTGAAGAAACTTCAACGGATAAGCTCGAACCCAAAGCGGAAAATGCGTCTTCATAGGATACCCTAAAGAAACTATTGGGTATTCCTTCTATCACAGATCCAAGGGCAAGGTTTTGTTCCCAAGAATGGATCCTTTCTAGAGAAAGAGTTTCTTGCGAAAGGTGTGAGTAGTCGGAAGGTAGAACTCGAAGAGGTTGTGGAACCTTCTCTTCAAAGTATGGCGAGTAGCGCAGTAGGGAAGTTGTTCGGAGTTGGCTCCACTGTTGAAGAGGGAACTAATGATAATGATCATGAAACTCCGAAGAGAGTACTCGAACCTCGCATGTCAAGCAGACGCGTCAGCTCCCGAGTCGGAAATCCTGTCATGAATTTCATGGTTGATGAAAATGATGAC
Source organism: Avena longiglumis (assembly GCA_030063025.1). Taxonomy (NCBI): domain Eukaryota; kingdom Viridiplantae; phylum Streptophyta; class Magnoliopsida; order Poales; family Poaceae; genus Avena; species Avena longiglumis. Next base: position 173,784,011 of record CP125973.1, read on the forward strand.
CCTGCGACGTATGAAGAAGCGATGATGTGCCTGGATTCCAACAAATGGTTAGAAGCCATGAAATCCGAGATGGAATCCATGTATGAAAATCAAGTTTGGAACTTGGTGGAATTACCTCACGACCGAAAGGCCGTGGAGAACAAATAGATTTTCAAAAGGAAAACTGATGCTGATGGTAATGTGACCGTCTATAAAGCTCGACTTGTCGCAAAGGGGTTTCGACAAATTCAAGGAGTTGACTACGATGAGACTTTCTCTCCCGTAGCGATGCTAAAGTCAGTTAGGATTATGTTAGCAATTGCTGCATATTTCGATTATGAGATATGGCAGATGGATGTCAAAACCGCGTTTCTCAATGGTAATATTGAAGAAGAGTTGTATATGATACAACCAAAGGGTTTTGTCGATCCTAAGGATGCTAACAAGGTGTGCAAGCTTCAGCGATCCATCTATGGATTGAAGCAAGCATCACGAAGTTGGAATCTCCGCTTTGATGAGGTGATCAAAGAGTTTGGATTTGTCCAAACTTATGGAGAAGCTTGTATTTACAAGAAAGTGAGTGGGAGCAATGTGGCATTTCTGATATTATATGTGGATGACATATTATTGATCGGAAATGATATAGATCTTTTAAACAGTGTTAAAAGTTATCTAAACAGCAAATTTTCAATGAAGGACCTAGGTGAAGAGTCATACGTATTAGGCATAAAGATCTATAGAGATAGATCTAGGCGCCTAATAGGGCTATCGCAAAGTACATACCTTGATAAGATTTTAAAGAAGTTTAAAATGGACGGAAGTAAGAAGGGGTTCTTACCTATGTTGCAAGGCAAGACATTGAGTAAGACTCAAAGTCCGGCTTCGGCGGAAGAAAGAGAGATAATGGACAAAGTCCCCTATGCTTCAGCCTTAGGCTCTATAATGTACGCCATGCTATGTACAAGAACGGATGTGGCACATGCTATTAGTTTGACTAGTAGGTACCAATCGGATCCAGGTTCTAACCTTTGGATAGCGGTCAAGAATATCCTTAAGTACTTACGAAGAACTAAGGATATGTTTCTTGTATCTGAGGTGAAGAAGAGCTCGTCGCTAAGTGTTATGTCGATGCTAGCTTTGACACCAATCCGGATGACTCTAAGTCTCAATCCGGATACGTATTTCTCATGAATGGCGGGGCGGTTAGTTGGAGGAGCTCCAAACAACCTGTGGTAGCGGGATCAACAACGGAGGCCGAATATGTTGCTTGAGCGGCTCAGAAGCGCTTTGGATGAAGGAGTTCATATCCGAACTAGGAGTGGTGGCAAACGCGTTGGACCCAATGGTGATCTATTGTGACAACAATGGTGCCATTTCCAATGCCAAAGAGCCAAGGTCTCACAAGCATTCCAAGCATATTAAGCGCGGTTTCACTCCATCCGCGAGCATGTGAAGGATGGAGATATAAAGATTTAAAAGTACATACGGATCTCAATGTAGCGATCCGTTGACAAAACTCTCCTAGAGCAAAACATGATCAACACGAGAACTCAATGGGCGTTAGATTTATCACTATGTAACTAGATTATTGTCTCTAGTGCAAGTGGGAGGCGAAGGAATATGCCCTGAGAGGCAATAATAAAGTGTTTATTATGTGTATTCCAAGTATATGATAGATGTTTATTTTGCATGCTATAATTGTATTGATACGGAAACGTTAATACATGTGTGTTTAATAAACAAACAGAAAGTTCCTAGTTATGCCTCTCTCATAAACTAGCTCGTTGATTAACAAGATGATCAAGGTTTCCTGATCATGGACATTGGATATTGTTAATAACGGGATCACAACATTAGTGTAATGGTGTGATGAACATTCATCCGAAGTATAGCATTACGATCAAAGTCATTGAGTTTATATTGCTATAACAACTTACGAAGTGATCCTAATCCTTAGACCATGAGATCATGTCAATCACTAACACCGGAATAGTTTCTTGATAACATCAAACGTCACACCGTAACAGGGTGATTATAAAGATGGATTCAGAACTAATAAAGTGTTATGTTGAGGCTCATGGATCGAGAGTGGAATTTGTTCATCCCGATGACGGATAGATATACTCTGGGCCCTCTCGGTGATATCACATTGATTAGCTTGCAAGCAAGTGATTTGATCACTAGAATGTTATATCATAGGAACGAGAAAAGAGTTCATGTCAGTAACGAGATCAAACTAGGTATGGAGATACCGATGATCGAATCTCGGACATGTAATATATCGTGAAACAAAGGGATTATGATACTAGCGTAAAAGGTTCCGACGATCACAAGAAAGTCATCGTTGAATGTGTGGGAGTCAGTATGGGTATCCAGATCCCGCTTCTGATTATTGATCCGAGAGGGGTCTCGATCATGTCCGCATTATTCACGAAACTTAGGGTGACACACTTAAGAGACACCGACATCCAATTGGAGCAAATGTTTCATGCCGAAAGAATGAACAAGCGCAGGAATTTATTTCACTAGATACCAAAACAGGTTTTCGGGTGAAATTGCATAAAGTGGTTATGCATGTGAAATATAATTCTAGCAAGGGGTTATTTATGAATGTTTGTCATTAAATTAATTGACAAAATTCTGAATAAAATAAAAGAGTTTTATTTAATGAGAGTTTGCATTAAATTTGGTGGAAATTTAATGGGAATTTGAGTGGACTTTTGAGTGGAGGGATTTTAAAGGGCATTTTGTGAGTGGAGTGTCCACCCACATGAATGAAGGAGGGGAGGGGGCAGCCCCCATGGTCGGCGGCCACCCCCTTGGGTGCCCCCCTCCTCCTATAAAAGGAGCCCCCCTCCTCACTTGTCTCTCACACCTCCTCATGAAGGATCTCTCTCCCCCTCTAGAATTTATCCCCCATGGTCTCGGACTAGCGAGATACATGTTCCCGGTGGCTATTCGGCAAGAAAGAGTTGTGCTTCCGCTGCATCGCTGGAGCGAGGAGGCGGAGGTTGCTCGGTGCCTCGAACGTGTGTGCGAGCACGGATGCGCTGCTGATTTGCGGCGCTAGGACTTCCTCTCGATCTTGAGATCGGCAAGAGATCGTCTACATCAACCACGAGTTGAACTCGTTAAGCTTTGTCGGTCTTCAAGGGTATGTTCTCTACGGATATACATCCGCCCGTTGTTTGTATCTAGTAGATAGATCTTGGTATATAGTTCACATCGTAGGAAATTTTTTGTTTTCTATGCTGCGAACCCTACAATGAGGAGAAGCCTATCAAGATTCTTGAGACTGCAGAAAGAGTCACAAGGACAAAGACTATCAAGTTTTGCAAAGTACAATGGAATCATCATTCCGAAGAGGAAGCAACATGGGAAAGAGAAGATGATCTTCGGAAAGACCACCCTCACCTATTTGCTAGCCAATCCGAATCTCGAGGGCGAGATTCATCTTAAGGGGGTTAGATTTGTAACATCCCTAAAATCATGATTTCAAAGTTTGCATATCATTCATGCATGCATGCATATAGATTTGAGGTCAATTTCAAACTCATTTCAGAAAAAACAGAAGCACTTAGTGCTATGATTTTATGTGAACAAACTTAAATCAAATGGCCACCCCCATTTGAAAGTTTGAATGATTTCAAACCTAGCTTGTTTGTCTTCCTTATAGAAAGGTTTGAGTGTGGTTGGAACCAAGTTTTACAAATTGAAATAATTTCAAAAACCATTTCTCAAATTTTGCAAACCAAGTGCCAAGTCTCTGATATTTTGTTTTCCAAGCTTAACCAAGCCTTTGCAAAGTAGCCACATGAATTTGTGCCTATATTTTAGTCTACTGCTCACTGTAAAAATCCCAAGAAGATTTGAATTCAAATGAAACTTGAATTCATTTGAAAATCAATTCAGAAAATCAAAACATAAAAAGAAAAGGAGTAAACAAAAGAAAAGGGCCACACGCCATCAATCTGGCCCAGCATCTGAACAGGCCCAGCTAGCCCACCCGGTCCATTACACTCCCTCTCGCACGCGCCAACGCACCTAGACAGTCGCTGACGACCAGACCCCACCTCCCCTTCACGCGCTTCGCTGACGAGCGGGCCCTCTCCACGTTGCCCTCGTCTTCCCCAAACCGCGCCCGCGACCACGTCGCCGCTGCTGTCAAGGCCGGTAATGGCGCGGCGTAATTAGCCATTATGCCGCAGGCGTTTCCTGTCGCGCCTGGGCCTATTTAAACCTCTCCGCACCGCCAGCTTTTCCCCCACTCTCCTCGCTCACTCCGCCACCAGGCTGCGCACATTTGCTCTCGAAGCCCCGCGGTACCGACAAGTCCGGCGACCGATTCCGGTGAGCCTCGACCGCCCCCTCTCTCTGGTTCAAACGAGGATGCCCAGCTTGATATTGCGCATACACTGACGCCTTTCTTTTGCCTGCTCGTGACCCAGGTCGTCGTCTCCGTCTTCGACCGAAACCACCTGCGCCGCCGATAAACTCCGGCGACCAATTAAGGTAAAACCCGAGCGCCCCTTGCCCCCTCCTTCACGCGAGTTTGTTTGCATGCGTCTTGCGTAACTCCTGATGCCTCTGGTTCGTGATAGGGCGACGCCAAACCCCGCCAGTGACCACGTCTGCAAGCGACCGACGCCGCCCGCAACTCCGACGAGCTCCAGAGACCGTTCCCGCGCGCCCCTTCGCGAACCAACGCCACGTCGAGCTTCAGCACGCCACTGCGGATCTGGTACGACCCTTCTCCCTCTCGCGCACGACCTAGAACGCCAAAGACACCACCGATGGCCGCTCGCGCTCGACGGCACGCGCCGCCAGGACATGGTCGCATGCTCGAGCGCCGTTGGATCTAGATCCAACGCTTACGATAGAATCACTAATCGAACCGTTATGCTAGATCTGGATCATGTGTTTTACTTAGATCCTACGGCTCGCAGAGCTCGATCCGGCCGAACCGGTACGCGCCAATAGAAACATGACGCGTGGCTAGAGTTTAAATCAAAAACAGATTTTAAATCAGATTTAGATCCAATTTTCAAATGGCTATAACTTTTGATTCCCACGTTAGATTTTTGCAAATTTTATACCGTTGGAATCAGTGAGTTAAGCCCTTTCTAAATCTGCAATGTGTTTAACAAAAAGTTTCTGTTAAAATGACTTTGTATGCAGAAACATATTTAGGTCCATTTTGAGTATAGAATTTGTTTAGTAAATTGTTTTAGTGCTAAATAAGTTTAGTTAGCAAGCTTTTTGACTTGGTTATGTTTCTGTATCATGCACTTGCTTGGTGGAGTTTTCAAAAATCATCACTTAGCATTTTCTTGCATACATGCATTCATATTTTTGTGTATATGAATTGTGTGTAATTTTGTGCTACAAATTTTTGTGTAGATTTTGCTAGTGACTGTGATTGTGAAGAGTGCTACTCTCCCCATTACCAAGGCAAGTGGTGATTCATGAATATTTCCATCCCTATATTTTGTATAAGCATTATAAACATTTTGCTAAGTCTTGCATGTTACTTTTTGCCAAATGCCATGTTGGGAAATCCTAAGTAGTTGTAGAATTGTAGAATTGCTAGGAATTTTCCTAAGTTAAGTTACTATGCCATGCTTAGCCTAGCTAGTAGCAAACAAGGGTTGGTAAAGTATATACATGCTATGTTGAAAATATTTCTAAGTCTTTTGGACTTATGTTTTCTTAATAAAACAACTAAGTCAATGAACCTCCTGGGTGGAATGGGACTTGAATGGTGGTTTTTGGTTGAGTGGTTACACAAGGCCCATGGATATGGTTTACCTTGTGTATCACACTTGTGGTATGCCACCCAGGCACAAAGGGATTTGGAGGCCAAGTGTTGAGAAGCTTATAGTGCAGCCACTTGGCAATATGGGCTCTGCCTTGATCATATAGGTTGCTAGAACTTAGTCATTTGGACAGTTGGTGGTAGTGGGATGATAGGTTGGGCCGTCCATTTGGCTAAGGGAAGGCTTCAAAGGTCCTGTCTTGGGAAACCAAGTCCGGTGGGAAAGTGCACAACCTCTCCGCAGATGGAAAATCTAAGTACTTAGCCAAGTCCATGGCAATGGACAGCTTGAGCATCAAGACATGGAAGCTACAAGAATCTCATCACTCCAACTTCTAAGTAAAACTTGTGGGTGAACAAGGGTAAAGGACCCCAATGTCTATTGGTGGTTTCTTGGGAAAGTTTTGACAAAGAAAAACTTAGTGATTTCAACTAATAGGAAAAACCTATTTTCAAGCAAAGCAAGCCAAGCTACACTTAGCCAAAATGCATATAGTAATATAGTTGTAACATCCCTAAATTCATATTCCAAAACTCATTCATATCATCCTTGCATTCATCATCATTTAGGGATTTTCTCAAAATCATTTCAGAAAAACAGAAGCTTTTGATGTTATGATTTTATGTGGACAAATTTAATTCAAAAGACCAACACCATTTGAAACTTGAATGTTTAGGAACTTGTTTGCTTGCCCCATTGTTGGAAAAGTTTAGGAGAGAAGGGTTAACCAAAGTTTAAAATTTAGAAAGAAATTCAAAATCCCTTTTCCAAACATTTTCAAAACAGATGCAAAGCCTCTGTTGTTTGAAATCCAAGTTTGACCAAGCCCTTACAGGGTAACCACATGGTTAAATAACAGATTTTTGAAACCATAGTACCCTGCAAAAATCCCCAGAATTGTTTGAATTCAAAAAGGATTTGAATTCATACCTAAATCATTCCTGAAAACCAAAATAGAAAAGAAAAAGAAATAAACAAAGGAAAAGGGCCAAGCGCCAGATATCTGGCCCAACAGAGGATCGAGCCCAACTAGCCCACCCGGGAATTTCCTTTTCTTTTCCCACGCGCGAGCACACGCAGGCTGTCGCTGACAGACGGACCCCACCCTCATTTCACACACATCGCTGACGAGCGGGCCCTGTCCATGCTGTCATCGTCTTCCCCAAACCGCGCCCGCGACCACGTCGCAGCTGCAGTCACTGCCGGTAATGGCGTGGCTTAAATGGGCATTAAACCTCCGGCATTTCCTGTCGAGGCACAGGCTATAAGATCCCCACCTCCTCGCAGTCATTTTCCCCCAGCCAATTCTGCATTCACGCCACCAGGCTGCCCACGACTCGCTCAAAACCGCCGCAGACAGAGCTCACTCCGGCGATCGATTCAGGTGAGCCCCGTGCGCCCCTTCCCCTCTGGATTGTTCGAGCCACTTTGTAATCTCCTGGCGCACCTCCTGACCCCACTAGCTCATCCTGTATTGCCCCAGGTCGCCGTATTCGCTTGACACCGTAAGCACCTGACGACCACCCCAACTCCGGCGACCAATCTCAGTAAGTATCGTGCACCCCTTGCCTTTTCCTTCACATGAGCGTGTTCGCAACTGTCTTGCGCACCTCCTAAACCACCTGGTTCGTGTTAGGGCGACACGGAGCCTCGGCAATGACTCCGAAAACATCCACCCGACGCCAGACGCAGCTCCGACGAGATCCAGAGTCCATCTCCGAGCGCCCCTCCGCAAACCAGTACCACATCAAGCTTCAGCACGACCTTGCGGATCTGGTAAGCACCTCCCTGCTTCCTGGGAAGATCTAGAACGCCGCCGCCGCCACCGTAGTCTGACTCGCCGCCGCCGGTCAGCGCCGCTAGCGCCGCCAGAGTGTGGTCAGAATGTTTGGGAGCGTTGGATCTAGACCCTGTGGTGTAGAATAGAAGTAGGACGAAGAATGCAGCGTGTCCGAGCCGCCAGATCTCATTTAGATCGTGCGGTCAGAGCTCGATCCGCGAACGATGCCGCCCGGTGAGGTTGCGACGTGGCTGGCTAGGATGAATTCAAAAACAGAATTTAAACCTGATTTAGATCCAAACTTCAAACTGCTATAACTTTTGAATGCCACGTTAGAATTTTGCAAACTTTATATCTTTGGATTCAGTAAAACAAGACCTTTCTGAATATCCAATGTGTTTAACAAATAGTAACAGTTAAATTGACTTTATTTGTGGAAACATGTTTAAGGCCATTTTCAATATAGATTTATTTTGGTAAATTGTATTAGTGTTTAATAAGTTTAGTTGGCAAACTTGTGACTTGTTAAGTTTCTGTAAACATGTGCATGCTTGGTAGAGTTTTCAAAATCACCACTTAGTAAATTCTTGCATGCATGCATACATATTATTTTTGGTTGTATATAATTGTGTGTAATTGTATGCTATAATTTTTGTGTAGATTTTGCTTGTGGTTGTGATTGTGAAGAGTGCTACTCTCCCCACTACCAAGGCAAGTGATATTTTCATGAATATTTCTATCCTATGTTTTGTACTAGCATTAGATATTTTGCTAAGTCTTGCATGTTATTTTGCCTAATGCTAAGTTGGGAAGTCCTATGTAGTGTAGAATTGTAGAATTGCTAAGGAATTTTCCTAAGTTAAGTTATCTTACCATGCTTAGCCTAGCTATTTAGCAAACAAGGGTTGGTGAAAAATCTATACTTACTATGGTGAAAATATTTCTAAGTCATGAGACTTATTCTTTCCTAATAAAACCACTAAGTCAAATGAACCTCCTGGGTGGAATGGAAGGATTGGGTTATGTTGAGTGGTTACACAAGGCCATGGACTTGGGTTGTGTATCTCACTTGTGGTATGCCACCCAGGCACAAAGGGATTTGGAGGCCAAGTGTTGAGAAAGCTTACAGTGCAACCACTTGGCAATATGGGCTCTGCCTTGATCATATAGGTTGCTAGAACTTAGTCACTTGGACAGTTGGTGGTAGATGGGATGATAGGTTGGAACGCGTCCATTTGACTAAGGAAAGGCTTCTGAAAGGTCCTGTCTTGGGAAACCAAGTCTGGTGGGGAAAGTGCACAACCTCTGCAGATGGAAAACCTAAGTACTTAGCCTAGTCCAAGGCAATGGACAATTTGAGCATCAAGACATGGAAGCTACAAGAATCTCATCACTCCAACTTCTAAGTAAAATTTGGTGGGTGAACAAGGGTGAAGGACCCCAATGTCTATTGGTGGTTTCTTGGGAAGTTTTTGATAAAGAAAAACTTAGTGATTTCAACTAATAGGTAAAACCTGTTTTCAAGCAAAGCAAGCCAAGCTACACTTAGCCAAAATGCATATAGTAATATAGTCCACTTAAAATATACTAAGGTATCACTTGCCAATACTATTCCAAAGTATTGACCCTCCGTGGCAGAACTTGTGATGTTGCAGGTTACTCCGATGATGAGTAGGAGTCATGAGTCTACACTCAACATGCTTGCCTGTGGCACATGAAGATGAAGACTTATGTTTATTTACTTATTCCTTAAACTCTTGTATTAGGCCTATGGCCCTGAGTTGTAAAAAACTATGTTTTATCTCTGGAATGAATGTAATAAACGACCTTTGTATCTGTGTACTTCATCTTAAACTGTGGATGCTAGCATTGATCCAGGGACTAGCATTGCAATCATAGGGATCCTTTCCTTTATAAAGGAGGGGTTTAACAATAGTCCACTTAAAAATTTACTAAGGTATCACTTGCCAATACTATTCCAAAGTATTGACCCACTCTGGCTGTAACTTGTGATGTTGCAGGTTACTCGGATGATGATTAGGTGTCATGAGTCTACACTCAACATGCTTGCCTGTGGCACATGAAGATGAAGACTTGTGTTTATTTACTTAATCCAAAACTGTTGTATTAGGCCTATGGCCTTGAGTTGTAAAAGACTATGTTTTATCTCTGGAATGGATGTAATAAATGACCTTTGTATCTATGTACTTCATCTTAAACTGTGGATGCTAGCAATGATCCAGGGACTAGCATTGCAATCACATGGATCCTTTTCCTTTACAAAGGAGGGATCTTACATTGATATGAAAGAAGGCACTATTAAATATCATTTTCCATTCAAGAAAGTTAATGAACACTTCCCAATGAGAAGAGAGAATTTGATTTTTTTCTCCTCCTTTGAAAGCAAGATTTGATGTTAATGCTTCCTCATTTGAAAATATTTGATTCTTCTTGCTACTTGTGCCTAACTTAAAGGCATTAAAGAAAAGTACTTGTTGGGAGATAACCCAAGAGTTTCCTTGAGTCTTGGAAGTTATTAATTCTAAAATGACCTCTCCTTATCCTTTTTGTTTGCCTTTTGTGCCAAGAATGACCTCTAATGAGAGGGAAATAAGATTTGGGGAATTGCTGTCCTGAAACAGATTTATATCCTCCACCAAAAGCAATCTCTAGGAGGCTATGTAACTCGGATTGAGCTAAAAATTTACTAATAAATCCCCCAGTATGTTAGATAACTTTCGTTAGTTCAAAACTTTTTTATTTGAGCAACAGAAGATGTTCGAAAAAATTCGTTTCTACCTGTTGGCCTGATTTGACAGATTTCTACCATTATTTGCATTTGCTTCTTATTGATTCCTTTTTGAGTTCTCTTCAGGTAAATTGAGCTTTTTGAAGGAGTTACTAAAGTAGCTTGTGTTTTTAGTGAAAAGCCTTGCTGTTCCAAAGCTTTGCCAGGGGTCTAATATATTTTGAATAAGCTAATGTTGCTAATGAAAATTGTGTGAAGTTTTGTATGAAGGAAAAATTTCAGGTGTAGAGAGAGAATGATGCAATGAGATGAAGAATGGACAAAAACTCAAGCTTGGGGATGCCACCATGGTGTCACCCCAATAAATATCCAAGAGGTACAAGCGTCAAAGCTTGGGGATGCCCAAGGCATCCCCTTCTTCATCAATAAAAAGCTCAGGTCTGTTTAGACACTTCGTTTTTATTGTTTCATGCATAGTTGTGTTGTTCTTGGAGCGTCTTAGTTTTCGTTTTCTTTTCTTAATTTGTTTAGTTTGCTTTAGTAGTTTGGACCCCCGCTCTCGCTGTGTTGTTTTGCAAATAAGTTTGCTTGGTGTTTGGAAAGGAGTAGTAAGTTCTTGCTTGAAGTGCAAGAGGAGCTTGCATTGACTGTGACTTAGACTTTAGCATGACATGATAGGTGTTGTTTTAGCATTATGCTTAGTGATTATTGCTGTAGCATTTCTTGTTCCAAATAATTGGGATTGCTTAGTGTGCCTTGAAAAAATTATTTGTTGTTTTAGCATGGAAAAACATAGTATTGTGGTATTCTCCTTTGATGTTTTGCTTGGGTTGACTTGGCACATGCTCACACCATGTTATGACTATGAAAACTCACCATTAGCCTCTATGATCATTTAGTTCTTGACCTGTAGTACCACTCTTTGCTTTGATTAGTTTGCTTTGTTGCATTGCATAATTATGGCCATTATTGCTCTCTTAGTTGGTTGCTCCCAGTCTTTTGCTAGCCTCCACTTGTATGAGTAAGTTCTACTCATGCTTCCAACTCCCAAGAAACCAAGTTATTCCAAAGTGTCCACTATAAACTCCTATGCATGGTGTGTTACACCACTCCAAAGTATATTCTTGTTTTAACCTATCTTCCAATTAAAAACTAGTTTGTTATGTGAAAACTTAGTGATTAAAGCCCTCACGAACTTGATGGCACACTTTATTATTTGCCCCTAATAAACTTGAATCATTGTGACAACTTTGTTGTATATGCTTGCACTTATAAGTTGGAATTAGCAGAACCGTGTTGTCACAGGGAACCTTTTCAACATTGCACTTGTACCTTGTTGTACTAAGTTGATATCATGTTATTTTGTCTATGGATGTCACCGGTGTGAAATAAAGATGGAACTTGTAAGTCCATGGAGTTTGTATCCTGTGTTAGAGAAACGCCTAGGCCGCTAGCCTAAGCCATGCCTAATAATGGTGGAAACTTGCAGCATCACCATAGTGACATGTATGAAGCATTCTTCTTATAAAAAAGAGACACATTGAGAAAAGAGGAAAGAGAGAAAAAAGAACCATATTCCCATGGTACATAAGAAGAATTGCTGAGATGCTCATTGTCTGCTTACCTTGTCATTTTGGTTATGGGAAAGCTCCTGTACCATATGCAAGGGGTACCCCGTTGGCGGTTCTCAATGATATGCAAATAATTACAGTGACAAGAACTTACCTGGACCCAAAGTTGAGTATGCATGAGGTGTGGCCCTCATATTCAAGGGGCATGAGATTGCCAACTTATACTTCGTCAATCATATACTCCAGCTTTGCCACTTTAACCTTAACCACTTCAAGATGCTTATGATAGGAGCAATGAGGGCTGAAAGCTAACTAGTACCATAATTTTTGGAAGCTCCTTTTGAAACTTGTAATCCCTGCTTCCTTTACAAAAGGCCCTTCTTCCACCACTATTGAGTCTCCACCTTCTACCTTTAGGCACCATTAAGAGAGCATAGTTGTCATTCTGTGTGCAGTGTTCCAAAGCTTATTAATTGATGCATATTGTGATATTACTTGTTCTTATGCTATTTGTTTCTAGTCACCCTTATGAACTTTGCAGGTGTCCTATGCATTTTAGTGCCACTCTATGAGGGACAATATGATTACCACTATGCTATGTTTTCTGCATGTGAAACAAACAAACGTTTTTCAATGCATACTATTCATGATGTTTATTTGTAGCTTGCCATGTTGCATGCTTAGTTACTATGTCCTATTGTTAGAACTCCATCTTTCATGCACATGTTTAGAGTTCTTTGATCCCAGCTTCCAATGCTTGCAAATTGTTGGATCTTTATTGTGAGGGCGCATGTCACCTCAAAAATTATTCTTTTATCACTTACCTACTCGAGGACGAGCAGGAGTTAAGCTTGGGGATGCTGATACATTGGAAACATATCTATAATTTTTGATGCTCCATGCTTGTTTAGTATCTACTTTGCTTTACTTGTCCACACTTTGAGGTGCTTTTTACATGTTTTATGGTACTAACCTATTAACAAGTTGCAACAGTGCCAGATGCCTGTTTTCTGCTGTTTTTGGTTTCACAAAAGTTAGTAAAGAAATATTCTCGAAATTGGACGGGACGAAGGTCAAAGTCAATTAGTTTCCCTGGGGAACAAGAAGTTCAGAGGAGAGCCGGAAGGGCCAGACAGGGGGGCCAGATCCACCCCAGGCACAGGGGCAGGTGGGCCCATGCCTAGCTAGGGTTTGGTGGCCCTGGCCGCCTCCCGGTCTCGCCCCTTCGCCTATAAGAATCCCCCCGATGCAGGAACCCTGAGGTACCCGATCAGAAATCCACGAAACCGTCTGTAGCCGCCGCCACCATCGTCCCTAGATCGGGGGGATATGAAGTTCTTCCCGGCACCCTGCCGGAGGGGAGATCATCCCGGAGGCCTTCTCTCCAGTATGATTCGTGAGTAGTTCCACCTTGGATTATGGGTCCATGTAGTAGCTAGATGGTTGTATCTCCTCCTTTGTGCTTTCATGTATAGATCTTGTGAGCTCCGTTCATGATCAAGATCTAATCTATTTGTAATCATGCATGTTGTGTTTTCGGGGATCCGATGGATATTGAGATTATTATGTTGGTTTGATTAATGGTTTTATCTTTATGATTCTATCATGTCTGTGTTGTTTGTGATCTTGCATGCTCTCTGTTGCTAGTGGTTATCTTGGCCAAGTAGTTGCTAGTGACTCCAAGAGGGGGTATTTATGCTCGATAGTGGGTTCATGCCTCTAGTTTCCAAGGGAAGTGACAATAATCTCTTCGGTTGTAGATGTGCTGTTTCTACTAGGGAGAAAACAACGGTCTCTTGTTCATGGAACATGTGGACTGTTTACCTTACACACTTTGCTAAAAGCAGTTTTCTGTTGCTTGCAACTTAATACTGGAGGGGGTTCGGATGATAACCTGAAGGTGGACTTCTAGTGATAGATGCAGTTGGATGACGGTCTATGTATATTGTTGTATTTCCCAATCAACCTCATAGGATCTTTCTGGCTAGTAATTGCATTGCTATGCCTTGCTCAGTTCCTGTCAATTGCCCCGCTGTAATTTGTTTACCCTTCATGCCATGTTGTTTATCTAAGGAGAGCACCTCTAGTGAACTATGGACCCCGGTCCAATCTTTACCATTGATACATCTTCCGCTATTGCTTGTTTACTTGCTGCAAACCATTACCTTCCACACCATACGTTTAATCCTTTGTTACAGCAAACCGGTGAGCTTGACAACCTCACTGATTCGTTGGGACGAAAGTCTTGAGTTTGTGTTGTGTAGGTATCCACGTTGCTTGCAACACCTTTGAGATGTTTCGTTCCTCCTTCAGGTTCGATAACCTCGGTCACTACTGAGGGAAACTTGCTGCTGTGATCATCACACCTTGCTCTTGGGGTTCCAACAAAGTGTCCCACATCAACACTGGGTGCACGCATCAATGACATCTCCTCCCATTCCATAGATTGTCCATTCTTCAGCAGCTTATACCATTCTTCAGCTCTCCCTTTCAAGGATATGGAGAGTAACTTCTTCTTCACCTGTTCAGTTGTGATACCTGCACACTTAAACAACCCGCATAATTCATGGATAAAAAGCAAGTGATCACCAGGATGGACTGTTCCATCTCCTAAATAATAATTATCCATAGCACGATTAACAATACTTGTAGGTATCTTGAAAGGATCTATCTCAACAGGTGGTGGTTCATCTACTAACCTAGTAGTGGTAGTAGTTTTACCAAACAGAAAACCAAGTGGGTTATCCATATTGGAAACAAAGAAACAAGCAGTAACAAAAGCATTAGTCACAGTAGAAGTTTCACTTACCAGTTCCATTCTTCAATAGTGCTTCACTCCTCGGCAACGGCGCCAGAAAATAGTCCCGATGACCCACAAGTATAGGGGGTGTATCGTAGTACTTTCTATAAATAGGAGTGTCGATCCCAACAAGGAGCAGAAGGTGCTAAACAGTGGTATGGAGCAGGAAATCCCTGTGAATACTTAGCAAACGGATTTTTAGTGGTTTTCTGATAAGGCAACAAAACAAGGAGCAAGTAATAAAGACAACAAGCAAACGCAGCAAGTGGCCCAATCCTTTTTTAGCAAAGGACAAGCCGGTGGAAATACTTATAAGGAACAAACGTTCTCGAGGACACATGGGAATTCTGTCAAGTGCTTTCGCTTCAAATAGCTGAGTACTCTTCTTTGGTGTTGTAAGTGTTGTGTGGGTGAACGTGTGCTAACATACCGACCTTACTTGGACTAATAGATACTTGTGATTAACCACCTGCAAACATCCATAACTACATGAGAGTAATTAAGATATAAATCTAACCACATCCTTAAACTCTGAGATCCTACACTCCCTTGTGCAAAGGTGTCCTAACGGGTTCGTGTTTACATCACTCCAAGAACCCCACAATTAGTATCCAAATACACAATGCATTCCCCTAGGCCCATAACTGGTGAAGTATCATGTAGTCAACGTTCACATGACACCACTAGAAGAATAGCACCATAACTTAAATACTAAACCATTGAATAATAACTCAACACAAATTCACTACTAACAACATGACTTCTCCCATGTCCTCAAGAACACAACGAACTACTCACAAGACATCATATGGATCAAGATCAAAGATGATATGGTAATGGATAACAATCTGAACATAAACAATAATCCAATGGTTCCACTCACAAGCATCAACTACAATAGTAATTAACACCGGGAAAGTTTCCCCTAAGAACTAAAGCAATATCCAACTCAATTGTTACAGCGTGGCAGAGTGGTGATGATGGTGCTGGTGGAGATGATGGTGTGGATGATGATGATGATGATGATGATGATCCCGATGAAGCCTAGCTTGATGATGGTGTTGATGGCGACGGTCTCCCCTTTTCGAAAAGGAATTCCCCCAGCAGAAATCTGTCTACCGGAGAGATCTTTCTCCCTCGGTGTTTTCCGCCCCCTAGAGGTGGCGGAAATCTATCTGTGGTCGCTCTCCTGGCCTTAGGGTTTCGTATGGAAGATATAGGCGAAGGGGAGGAGTCGGGAGCCGGGCAGGTGGGCCACACCTGCTCTAGGCACAACCCAGGGAGGACCCACGCCTAGGAGGGCTGTGGGGCCCTTGTGGCCCCTCTTCTCTCCTCCTTCTGGCTTCCTCAATCTTCTGGAAAAATAATATTTTCCCATATTTTTCTGGTATTTTTCTGATCTTCGCGAAATTGCACTGAAACGCCTTCTTTTCCATCAGAATCCAGACTTCGGCAGTTCATCCTCCAAGAATCATCCAACATGCATAAACATATTAATATTTGTTATAGAAAGGTGATGCAAATTGGGCGTATATCAATGAGTAATACCTATAAGTAATACCTCATAATAAGACATATATCAATGAATAAAGGTAAATTATGATATAGAAAGGTGATGCAAATTGGGCGTATCGGAAGCATATTAATATTTGAGACGATATTTGGCAACCTATAAGCCCTATGGGTAAGGCTTTTACCCCTTGTGGGGATATTCTCTTGAACACATTTGATGACCTTATTGATGCAAATGGAAATTGGGATGAAGAGCTTATTAGAGATTTTTTGGTCCATTGCTGCCATTCTGTCTATTCCATTGAGTGAACATGGGATGGAAGATTTTGTTGCATGGAAATATACCAAGAATGGTCTCTTATCGGTTTGTTAAGATTGTCATTTGGAATGGGAGTCACAGTTTGGATAGAAGCTAAACATAATTGATGGAGCAGATGAAGCGAGTCAAAATCCAGTTTGGGATGAGGTATGGAAATGCAAACTTCTAGCTAAAATAAAAATATTTGCTTGGAAAGGTGATGGAGGGGTTAACCTCTTGGGTGCCCGATCTTCACGGATCTCGTGGTCCAATCGATGGGAAAGCAAGGGGAAAGGGAGAAGGTAGCGGAAGCGGACACACACCTCGCGAAGAACACGATGAACACACGCAAAACTCACACGATACAAGGCTGATTGCTCCCGAACGGCGGCCACTGGTCCGATAGAATCCTCGCAAGGAAAGATCGGTCAACATGCTCCCTCAAATCCACATCGGAGAGGGAAGAACACCTTGGGGAGGGTCTTGACAACTTGGAGACGGGACATCGAACTCCAAGGCCTTGTTCAACGATGGATGCGTGATGCAAAGTCCAATCGAGGTTGGTGACGATAGTCAGTCCCCTTGGTAAAGGGGATGAGGAAAAACTAGAGATTCCACACAAGGGGGTTGTCTTTAGTCTATCATCTATGCCTAAGGGATACACGAAGGGGTGGGGCTCTATTTATAGGCCAGCCACATAAACCAGGGTAGTTTAGGGATAAAACTAGGGTTTGGACGAGCTAGAGGGGTGCATGGGCTGAAGGCCCAGCTGGCGGTGCGCAGGCCCATCGTGTAGGTCGGAGACTCTGGTCTGTCTCCGGTGTCGTCTCCAGAGTGGCGTTCTGACTGTCCTCGGGCGGTTGCTGGGGTCGGTCCGGAGACTCAGGAAGATTGACTTGACAACACTTCAATGTTCCTTCACCCTCCATGAAGCCTACAAAGCTCACGACAAAAGCGAAGCAACACTCAAAGTGTAGCCAATTCATGAACATTATAGCATGAGTCCTCAAGTAGAAGGAAGTCACCTTAGATTGTAGAGATAGCTCGATGAAGGGTAGCCATAGGTAACTCTCTTCGGTTCTTCTTGTCAACATATAGTCCATAGAGGTTGACGTGTATGCATTTGTGCCTTCACACAACAAAGACCAAGCAAAATATTTTCGTGCGTGATCGAGGAGCATGTCAAATGTGGAATGTCCATTCTTGTTCACAACACTATTAGCACAAATACAAGGATAGCAAATGGAATGCATATGCAAGGTCAAAGTGCATGGAAATCGTTTGAACATCATCCAAATGTGGAAACTCAAAAACTCCATATAACGTAGTAGTGGGGCACTCAAAGCATTGGATCCAAATTTCAAACAACATCTTTGATGCAAGAATAGGAGAATTTGGCAAAAACACACAAGGAAGAATGTCCAAAGAAACATCATTAGGTGTGCAAACCAACCATTGGAAAGAGAAATTGTTCAACATGTTGGATGTCACACACAAATCATCACAAGAAAATTTCATGGGAGTATGGGTATCCCAAGTGGAAGCAAAAACGGCATGTTTGCAAACAAACCAAATGAAAGAGCAAGTGGTCCTTATGTTTGTTGCAACAACAAGACGAGATTCTTGGAAGCTCTCATGACAATACATGCTCTTAATGACATTATGGTTGCACACAAAACATCGAAAAGGGAAATTGTTCAACATTTTTGTTGCAACACACAAAGCATCATTATCCAAAAGGAAAGAAACATGAATGTCACAAGGTGATATAATACCATCAACATGCTTGCAATCAAACCATATGAAAGAGCAATTTGCCAACATGAAAGATGCAAAGCATGCAAAAGGTATCAGAGCTGGGTTCGATCTTGAACTCACTTGTGGGATGCTCTCAAGAGCTCTTTTTGTCAACTCGTGCTCAACCGAGGTTGACATGATAGTGCGGGTACCTACACTCATCATACACAAAAGGAAGAATGTGTGTGCATGGTAGAGATACATATCATCCATCATGACGTATTTCTTCTTTTGCACATCACCAATAATGTCAATCAAGTATGAAATAGATGCATGGTGAGTATGCAAGTGGGGAACATGCTTATCATGGCAATCATCAAAATCTCCAAAAATTGAGAAAGCTATGGGGGCCATCTCATTATAACGCATATGATCAATGCTGTTGCAAGCAAAACAAGTGAAATAGCAAGCATTCATCTTATTGCAAGCAACGGGAGAAATTGAATGACTAGCATGACAAAGCAAGTCTGAAGCAATTGGAGGATACACACAAGATGCATAGCATGGCATGTTTATGGAAATGGTATCGCAATCAAACAATTCCACATGAGCAATATTATGCAAAGGCAAAGCATCACATGGGAATATGAATGAAGCATATGTAATGTCACAAGTATCATCCAAAGCATGCATATCCTCACAATTCATCATGTCCACTAGTGGGATCATGGCATCATCAACACCCTTATTGTTGCCTTGTTCATACCTCTCATATGAAGTGGGTGTTGTGGAAGTAGTGGCCTCCTTGTGTACGACTTCGTCTTCTTGATGTAGCCATGGCGTAGCATCCTCTTCATCCACCATGTACATCTTCTCCATTCGAGGCATCATTGCTTCATGGCTTGGCGCGTCTTCATCCATGGAACCGAGCACAACACAAGAGAACACACTAGAGGTGGAGGGTAAGTTGTTAGAAATCGAAATGGTCTCACTTGACCTATCAACTACCACTCTCAACTCACTAGGTGTATCACTCATGCCCTCCAAGTGGAAGCACTCAATCTCACATAAGGTGGAGTCACTCATCTCACTCTTGTTCTCACTCAAGTGGGTTAAGTGGCTCTCATACTCACATGGGATTGGTACCACATCATCACTCAAGCATATAGGGGTAGGCTCGGGTTCCTCAACTCCATGCGCCTCCCTTGGTGAAGGGAAAATCCCATGCTCACCATTCTTGACCTTGTCGCCTCCAAATTTGGATGCCATAAGATGGGCATCATCGCTCGCCTCCTTAGTCGAAGGGAAAATCCCATGCTCGACCGTCTTGTGGCCATCTCGTAGTAGTGGTGAAGGTAGGCTCATGCTATCCAACTTGGCGAAGTAGAGGTCTACATTTTCCTCGTTCACGAGGTCATGGAAGTCAAGCGTAGGAGTTGAAGCTTGATGGCGTGGAGGAAGGCTTGCTCTTGGTGCCATTGTGGTGGTGGCACGAGTAGTTGAAGGTGCCCTATGATGGTGTCGACGGAGGTCATTGGCGTGCGTTGCCGATGGTTGATGTAGGTGGCGCCCTTGGTCGTCCACATGACACTCACGACGGTGATCATTTTCCTTGGCACTCTTCTTGTCCTTGTGGTGCCTTCTTGAGCTTGCTTGAGCATTATGGTTGGTGCTCATCAAGAATTCTTCGTCTTGGTGGCAAAGATGCCGTTGACGCTGTCTTGTATCCTCTTTATGGTGGCGATGCTCATGAGAGGATGTTTGTCGATGAAGAGTCTTGTTTCTTGGCGCCTCTTGATGTATATGATGTTTGGACGCCACTCTTGTTTGGATAGAAGGTGGAGCTTGGCGCCTTGGAGGTGATGGAGCTTGGCGCCTTGGAGATGGTGGAGCTTGACGCCATCTAGGTGGTAGCACTTGATGCCTTGTCGATGGTGGCGCTTGACGCCTTGGAGGTGGATCATCGAAGTAGGTGGTGCCCTTTGGTGTGGCACGCTTGGCCTTGAAGGTCATGGATTCTTGATGATGCACCTCCACTTGCTTGGCGTAGTAGGCTTCCATCTCCACACGGTGGAGGAATTCTTCATGGCTCATGGAGGATCCATCAAAGTCGATGAAGTTCTCCGTGTCCTCCATGCTTGGCGACGCGTCGTTGATGTCGCACTCGAAGTCGTCCATGCTTGGGGAGTAATTGTTGGTGAAGTACTCCATATCACCCAAGCATGTGGAGCGATTGTCGGTGTTGTGCTTCGGGTCCTCAAAGCATGCGGAGCCATTGTCGGTGTTGTGCTCCGTCATGTCCTCTATACTTGTGGAGTCGTAGTCATGGTGGCTCATCGTGGATTCTTCATAGATATCATCCTCGGTTCCGGGGTCCCTAGACATGATGCACAAGACCAAGCGGTGTATATGGAAGTGGTAGTGGGAGTTAGGAATACAACGTCAAACCTTACTTTACCTTGGAAGATCGTATCGTACAAGTGGCCACACTTGAGAGCAATAAACCAAGCAAAGTGAAGTTCACGCGGAACACCCAAAACCAACTACTAACCAAAAAACACAGACACACAGAAGGCCTATGGTGGATAGGTATGAAAAGTGGCATGTCAAGAACCAATCTGAAATCAAGATGTTGTAATGGAAAGTAAAGAACCACAATGATCACAAAGCAAAACAAGTCAATCCACAAGATAGGAAATATGTACAAGGAAACACACACGGTGGGATAAATGGAACTTGTGCGACGGAGAAAGTGAGCTAAGAACCAAATGATTACCTAGCGAATACTATAAGCTCGTATCACACAAGTACAAGGATAGACGCTAGTTCGATTGCATAAGGTTGGTGGGCTACAAGATATGCACAATAAGTACCACCTATATGATGTTCATCGAGCTTGCGCTTCCTATTCTATGAGGCACATGTATATTTCTTTCTCTTTTCTTTTTTTTTTCCTTTTTTTCTATTTTTTTCTCTTTTTCTTCTTTTTCTTTTTCACTTGCCTCTTCCTTGTGCCAACAACTATACAAGATAACTATATGAGATAGCGCTCACACGTTTGCTCGGAATTCTACAAGGTATCAAATGTGCATAGCCCAAGCAATCATAAGAGGAACTAGTTTCAATAGGTGTTTGTTGCTCGCAAAGATAGTGGGGTTCACAAAGGAATGCAAGTGGGGAAAAGTCGCGGAATGTTATACCTTTCGTCGACGATCTTCACCCTTTATTGTTGGACTCCGCCTTGCTCACGGAATTTTGATGGAGTAGATAGCATGAACAACTCTGATGATGATGTAGTGCTCCTTCTCCTCTTCGAAACGAGCTAAAGAACACCAAAATCCGAGTTGAAATGCAAAAGTTATGCTCAAAACCGTGCTGCAGTTTTTCTGTCTGCAGGGAGGGGCGGAGACTCCGGTCTGGAGGTCCGGAGACTCCGGTCTGGAGCCCAAAAAGTCCGGAGACTCCGGTCTAGGCCGGAGACTCCGGTCCGGGTGATTCCAGAGCGTCCAGAACTCGAACGGGACGCGTTTTGGGCGGAAAAACTCGAACCAAAACCTCAGATTGATGGGGGAAATCAAGGAATTAGGCCATGGGAACGCAGGGGAAGGTAGATCAACTAGTTTAGCAAGTAATCCATGGATCAAAACCTACCAAAACTCACTCAAATCACAGATCGATCCAAAACACGAATTGGGGCTGTTTTTGGTGGAATTTTCGAATTTATGGGGAAAAGACCAAGTCGATGAGAAATCCGTGGCAACCAAAAGCTGCTGATACCAGATGATGGAGGGGTTAACCTCTTGGGTGCCCGATATTCATGGATCTCGTGGTCTAATCGATGGGAAATCAAGGGGAAAGGGAGAAGGTAGCGGAAGCGGACACACACCTCGCGAAGAACACGATGAACACACGCAAAACTCACACGATACAAGGCTGATTGCTCCCGAACGGCGGCCACCGGTCCGATAGAATCCTCGCAAGGAAAGATCGGTCAACGTGCTCCCTCAAATCCACATCGGAGAGGCAAGAACACCTTGGGGGGGGGGTATTGACAACTTGGAGACGGGACATCGAACTCCAAGGCCTTGTTCAACGATGGATGTGTGATGCAAAGTCCAATCGATGTTGGTGACGATAGTCGGTCCCCTTGGTAAAGGGGATGAGGCAAAACTAGAGATTCCACACATGGGGGTTGTCTTTAGTCTATCATCTATGCCTAAGGGATACATGAAGGGGTGGGGCTCTATTTATAGGCCAGCCACATAAACAGGGGTAGTTTAGGGATAAAACTAGGGTTTGGACGAGCTAGAGGGGTACATGTAGGGTTTCGTAGCATGGAAAACAAAAATTTTCTACCGCATACAAACAAACAAGCCAAGATCTATCTACTAGATTGTAGCAACGAGTCGATAGAATAACTCACCCTCGAAGATTCCAAAGTGTTTAACGAGAGCGGATTCTCGTGGGTGATGTAGTCGTACTCTTCCCGATCTCAAGATCGCGTAGACGATCCTTCCGTCGCTGCGTTCCAGAAGTGCTCCCGCAGTCGGTCACACGTTCGGTACTCGATGAAGACCTTCCTCTCCCTTGTTCCAGCAGGCAGCGGAGGTTGTAGCACTCTCCTCGCGATTCCGGCAGCACAACGACATGGTACCGGAAGTAGAGGGGAGATCTCGCAGGGCTTCGCCTTAAGCCGGAGCGAGTATGGTGGAGTATGAGAGAGTCCCTCGACAATCTAGGGTTTAGACACGCCGAGGAGGAAGCTTGGCCGGCGGCTAGGGTTGCTAGGCGTCGGCGTCGGCTTGACCTAGGGCGGCGGCAGCAGGTGGCGGCGCCGGCGGCTTAGGGTTTGGAGGAGAGGATCTTGTGTGTCTAGGAGGGGAGCACTGCCCCTCCTTTTATAGGTGGAGGGTCCGGCCGGACAAGAGGAGGGGAGTCCCTCCCCAACTCGGCTTGGAGGTGGGACGGCGGTGGAGGAGGGACTCCTCCCCAACTCGGTTTCCTCCTCCTTCCCCACTTCCCAAAAATAGTCGTTTGACTTTCAAACTAGCTGTTTGACTTTTCAAACTAGGATTTGAATAAACCCTCTATTTTATTCAGCGATGACACCGAGTACATGATGCAATCATACCAACTTGATATAACACATTCATGTACCCTGCCCCTCCGGAGTGCCGGACATTCCGGAACCTTCTAGAACATTCCCGATGAAAACACCGGAATCATTCTCCAACTCCGAAACGGGACTTTCCTTATTTGAATCTTATTCTCCGGACCATTCCGGATCTCCTCGTGATATCCCGAATCCCATTCGAGACTCCAAACAACATTCCGACTCTTTCTCATCATTCCATAACTACTCAAACAACGTCAAATCCTTAAGTGTGTCTCCCTACGGTTCGTGAATTATGCAGACATGATCGAGACACTTCTCCGAATAATAACCAATAGAGTAATCTGGAAATTCATATGGCTCCCACATATTTCTACGATTACTTTGTGATCGAATGAACCACTTACATACGATATCAATTTCCCTTTGTCTCACGATAGTTTACTTATCCGAGGTTATGATCGTCGGTATCGCTGCATACCTAGTTCAACCTCGTTACTGATAAGTACTCTTTTCTCGTTCCCGTGATATGTGATCCCTTGTGAGCCAGTCACAGGCTTGTAAGCTAATTGGATGACATTCCACCGAGAGGGCCCAGAGTATATCTATCCGTCATATGGATGGACAAATCCCACTCTTGATCCATGTGTTTCAACCAATACTTTCCGAACACTCAATGCCACCTTTATAGCCACCTAGTTATGGTGTGGTGTTTGATGTCATCAAAGCATCCATCCGGTAAAGGAGATATGCATGATCTCATGGTCGAAGGAATTAGATTACTATGTATCAGAAAGCATATAGCAATTGAACTATTAAAATGACTTGATCTTTATGCTACACTTATCTATAGGAGTATGTCCACCATATCATTCTCCTAATGATATGATCTTGTTGTTAATAACATCTCAATGTTCATGATAGGGAAACCACAATCATCTATTAACCAACAAGCTAGTATTACATAGAGGCTTTACTAGGGACTCTTATTTTAGTCTACAAATCACACAAGTATTAATGTTTCCTTGTTAATACTATTATAGCATGAATGTAAACATTTATCATAAACACAAAGATATAATAATAACTAAATTTATTATTGCTTCTAGGGAATATCTCCAACAGTCTCCCACTTGCACTAGAGTCATCTAATCTAGATTACATGGTAATATACCGAACACCCATGGCAGTTTGGTGCTGGTCATGTTTTGCCCTCGGGAGAGGTTTAGTCAACGGATCCGCCACATTCATATCTGTGTGTACTTTGCAAATCTTTATATCCCCATCTTGGATATGTTCTCGAATAGCGTGAAAACGTAGCTTGATATGCTTCAGCTTCTTGTGTGACCTTGGTTCTTGCGCATTGGCTATGGCGCCCATGTTATCACAGTAGATAGACATTGGGTCTAGCACTAGGAACCACACCAGCTCTGTAATGAACTCTTTCATCCATATCGCTTCTTGTGAAGCCTCCAAGCATCCACGTATTCCGATTCAGTTGAAGATCTCGCCACAACGCTTTGCTTTGCACTCCTCCGACATCTTTGCCGCTCAAAATAAATACGTATCCATTGTGATTTAGAATCATCCGGATCGGTGTTCCAACTAGCATCGGTGTAACCATTAACAACGAATGTTCATCACCTCCATAAGAAAGAACCATATCCTTAGTTCTTCTCAAGTACTTAAGGATGTTTTTGACCACTGTCCAATGATCCACTCCTGGATCACTTTGATATCTGCTAGTTAAACTAACAGCATATGCAATGTCGGGTCTAGTACATAGCATGGCACACATTAGAGATCCTATGGGTGAGGCATAGGGAGTCTTACTCATCCTTTCTCTATCTTCTGCCGATGTCGGACTTTGAGTTTTACTCAAGGTCGTATTGGGCAACATGGGCAAGAACCCTTTCTTGCTATCTTCCATTCCAAACCTCTTTAGAACTTTGTCCAAATATGTACTTTGTGACAATGATATTTGACGTCTTGATCTATCTCTATAAATCTTTATGCCTAATATGTAAGTCGCTCGCCAAGATCTTTCATTGAAAAACTATTATTCAAATATTCCTTGACACTATTAAGAAGGTCTACATCATTCCCAATCAACAATATGTCATCTACATATAGTATTAAGAATGCTATAGAGCTCCCACTCACTTTCTTGTAAATACAAGCTTCTCCATAAGTTTGTATAAAACCAAAACTTTTGATCACCTTATCAAAATGTTGATTCCAACTTCGGGATGGTTGCTTCAATCCATAGATGGACCGTTGAAGTTTGCATACCTTGTTAGCATCTTTAGGATCGACAAAACCTTTGGGTTGCATCATATACAACTCTTCATCAATGTCTCCATTGAGGAATGCTGTTTTGACATCCATCTGCCATATCTCATAATTATAATATGCAGCGATTGCTAACATAATCCTCACAGACTTTAGATTTGCTACTAGTGAGAAAGTCTCATCGTAGTCAACTCCTTGAATTTGTCGAAACCCCTTTGCGACAAGTCGAGCTTTATAGACAGTAACATTACCATCAGCATCTGTTTTCTTCTTGAAAATCCATTTGTTCTCGACAGCCTTCCGGCCATCCGGTAAGTCCACCAAAGTCCATACTTGGTTTTCGTACATGGATCCAATCTCGGATATCATGGCTTCTTGCCATTTGTTGGAATCTGGGCTCATCATCGCTTCCTCATATGTCTCAGGGTCATTGGTGTTGTCCACCAACATGACACTCATAACGGGATTATACCAATCTGGAGTGGTACGAGTTCTCGTTGACCTGCGAGGCTCTATAGCAACTTCAACCGAAGTTTCATGATCATCATCATTAGCTTCCTCTCTAATTGGTGCAGGCACCACAGGAACTTCTTCGGTGTCGCTACTGCAATTTCGAGAGAAGGTTCGACAACCTCGTCGAGTTCTACTTTCCTTCCAGTCACTTCTTTCGAGAGAAATTCCTTCTCTAGAAAGGATCCATTCTTGGCAACGAAGATTTTGCCTTCGGATCTATGATAGAAGGTATACACACTAGTTTCCTTCGGGTATCCTATGAAGACGCATTTTTCCTCTTTGGGTTCAAGCTTGTCCGGCTGTAACTTCTTTACATAGGTTTCGCAACCCCAAACTTTAAGGAACGACAATCTTGGTTTCTTCCCAAACCATAATTCATACGATGTCGTTTCAACGGATTTAGATTGTGCCCTATTTAAAGTGAATGCGGATGTTTCTAATGCATAACCCCAAAATGATAGCGGCAAATCCGTAAGTGACATCATAGAACAAACCATATCTAAGAGAGTTCGATTACGACGTTCGGACACACCATTACGTTGTGGTGTTCCCGGCGGTGTCAATTGTGAAAGTATTCCGCATTTCTTCAAATGCTCGCCAAACTCGTAACTTAGATATTCACCTCCATGATCAGAACATAGAAATTTAATCTTCTTGTTACGTTGATTCTCTATCTCACTTTGAAATTCCTTAAACTTCTCGAAAGTTTCGGACTTATGTTTCATGAAATAGATATACCCATATCTACTCAAGTCATCCGTGAAGGTAAGAACATAACGATAACCACCGCGTGATGCTACACTCATTGGACCACACACATCGGTATGTATGATTTCCAATAAGTCCGTAGCTCGCTCCATCATACCAGAAAATGGAGTCTTAGTCATTTTACCCATCAGACATGCTTCGCATCTTTCAAGTGATTCGAAATCAAGTGATTCAAGATGTCCATCGGAATGGAGTTTCTTCATACGCTTCACTCTAATGTGACCAAGACGACAGTGCCACATATAGGTCGAGTTATCGCTCAATTTCAAACGTTTAGCCTCAATGTTATTAATATGTGTATTTCCACTATCGAGATTCAATAAGAATAGACCATCTATCAAAGGTGCATGTGCATAAAACATATTACTCATATAAATCGAACAACCATTATTCTCGGACTTAAACAAGTAACCCTCTCGCAATAAACAAGATCCCGATATAATGTCCATGCTCAACATAGGCACCAAATAACAATTATTTAAGTATAGAACTAATCCCGATGGTAGATGAAGGGGTAGCGTGCCGACCGCGATCACATCAACCTTTGATCCGTTTCCCACGCGCATCGTCACCTTGTTCTTTGCTAGCTTCCATTTATTCTGCAGCACCTGTTTCGAGTTACAAATATGAGCAACCGAACCAAGATTAAATACCCGTGCACTACTACAGTACTAGTGAGATACACATCAATAACATGTATATCGATATACCTTTCTTCTTGATGTTGCCGTTCTTCAAATCCGCCAAGTACTTTGGGCAATTCCGCTTCGGGACCTTCTCCCTTGCAAGAAAAGAACTCAAGATTCGGCTTAGGTCCAGCCTTGGTCTTCTTCGGGCGTGGTAACTTTCTTACCACCCTTCTTGAAGTGTCCCTTCTTCTTAGACTTGCCTTTCTTGAATTTGGTGGTCTTATTTACCAACAACACTTGGTGCTCTTTCTTGATCTCCACTTCTGCAGATTTCAACATGGCAAAGAGTTCGCAACGCCTTGTTCATGTTTTGCATGTTGTAGTTCATCACAAAGTTCTTGTAACTTGGTGGTAGTGATTGAGGACACGGTAAATCCCCAAAGCATTAGGAATCACTATACCCAAGCTTCAAGTTTGTTTGCATGCCAGACATCTTAAGCACATGCTCACCGACGGAGCTGCCTCTTCCATCTTGCAGTTAAAGAACTTTTCGAAGCCTCATAGCTTTCAATTGCCGCATGAGTCTCAAAGATCAATTTGAGATCCTCGACAATATCATATGGGTCTGAATTCTCAAACCTTTCAAGCTCCGATTCTAAACCATACAAGATAGCACACTGAATCGGGAGTATCGAGTCTTCCGAGTGAGGTAAACGTTCTTTACTTCATCGGCAAGATCACCGCAGTGGGTCACCAATGTCCATCTAGCACATAGGTCAAATTACCTTGTGAGGACAATCCTCAAATTGCGGAACCAATCCGGGTTGCTTCCATTGTTTTTCAACTTTTCTTTCTCTAGGAACGCATTAAAATTGATGGTAGGGCTGCCATTGATCTACAACATATTTGCAATAGTTTAGACTAAGTTTATGACAAATTGAGTTCAAATTAATAATAAAATTAATCTAGGTGAACTCCCACTCAAAACAATATCCCTCACATTGTTTTAGTGATCACACGAACCAAATCCACCACATCAACACCGATCATCACGAGAGTTGATATAGTTTCAATGGCGAACAATCGACATGTTCATCATATCTACTATATGATTCATGCTTTACCTTTTGGTGATCCGTGTTCCGAGACCATGTCTATACATGCTAGGCTCGTCAAGATCAAACCTTAGTTTCCGCATGAGGAAATCTGGCTTGCTCACGTTGTATACACTTGCGGAATCTAACACACCCGATCATCACGTGGTGCTTCGAAACAACAAGCTTTAGCAACGGTGCTAACTAAGGGTGAACACTTTTATGACTTGAAATTCATGTGCATGAGGGATCATCTTATAATGCTACCGTCGTCTACTAAGCAATACAAGATGCATAAAGGATTAACATCACATGCAATTCATAATATGTGATATGATATGGCCTTTCTTCTTTGTGATTCCGATCTCCATCTTCTAGCACGAACATGATCTCCATCATCACCGGCATTGCATCAAGGTCAATTACGCTTCTCCATGGTTGTCTTCCACCGGCTTCAACTATTACAACTACTTTGAATAGACACGCGGGTCTTAACATAAATTAAAGACAACCATATGGCTCCTGTCGGTTGCCAACTTACAATAAGGAACATTGCATACATCAAATATAATCACAATCATGGCCATATCACATCACAGCACACCCCTGCAAAACAAAGTGACGCCTCTACTTTCTTTGCATGTTTTACGTGGTTTGGGGCTTTCAATAAGTGTCGTTCTAACTTACGAACATGAACCACAACATTGATACTAGTATTGTTAATCACCCGTTGTAAATTGGATCTTAACTATGCTAGGAGAAACAGCACCATAAAGCCACTTATGCAATACAAGTTGCATGTCAAGCATGGAGAAAGTCTCATGAACGATGTCATGTAAGGTTAGCCCGGGCCGCTTCATCCCAACATCCCGCAAGATGCAAAGTACACAAGAAGCAATCGACAATAAAATCATCAACGCCCACAATGACCATTGTGTTTACTCGTGCAACAGATCTACATATAGACACGACTCTGATACCACTGTAGGGTTTCGTAGCATGGAAAACAAAAAATTTCTACCGCATACAAACAAACAAGCCAAGATCTATCTACTAGATTGTAGCAACGAGTCGATAGAATAACTCACCCTCGAAGATTCCAAAGTGTTTAACGAGAGCGGATTCTCGTGGGTGATGTAGTCGTACTCTTCCCGGTCTCAAGATCGCGGAGACGATCCTTCCACGTGCGCTTCCGGCAATCCCCTGATCGGTCACATCGCTCGACTGACGAAGACCTTCCTCTCCTGTAGCATCCCAATTGTCTAACAACTGTAATGCTACTTGGTCTAGTAATATAATGGCTACTTCATATATACAATTGTTGCATCATCATTATATCATGCTCATGTCATCATGCCACCTTGAATTTGAGCATCATATAAAACCCTTTTGATTTGGTTCTTCTCTCATATGTATTGTAAATTGTATTTGCCTCTTGATATTGTATTTGGTTCTTGATATATTGTGTAAATGCCCAAGATGAGTTGGGGGCATATCTTTTATTGACTCCACCACCTTTCTTGTCATCACCCCATCATTCCACCATTCCACCATATATGAGCATTGCAACTTATTTGGTTTTACCTCTAGCTCATGTGGGTTGGGATGGATCCAATTCTATTTCCTCATGCTCTCATCTTAGCATCAGGTGGTTTTCACCTTATGGATATGTGGAGAGCCACATGTCCACCTTTGCATGCTATGTTGTAGATTTGCCTCTACTAGCTTCTATGTGGGAATTATTCTATATGTGTACATGCATGAAGCTATAATTTAGCCATGTGATGATCTAGTGGAGAAACACACACTAGTATGGTCATATAGCTCCATATATGTGCATAGGTTCAATATTTTCCATATTGCATGGTAGTATTCAAATTGAGTGCATGCATGATATCAATGCCCATGTGAAGTTATAATTGTTTTCACAATTATCAAGAGGGCATTTAATGCTTATGCATGGCCCATGCAAGCTTGCACCCATCCTCCTTCTATTAAGTTCCTTTTAAATTTGTGAGATGCTTGGTGATCTAATTCATCTAAGTTTGATCAAATTTAATTACTATCTCAATAGACCATCTATTGTCCCATCTATGTTCCTTTTGGCTTCCACTTGTCCTTGATTTCCTTTTGTATCTTACTCAAGAGTTTGCTTAAATCAATAAAACAAAAATAAATAAATGGAAAAAAATAAAAGAAACCTAAACTATCCTTTCCATCTAATCAAAACCCTAATCCCTCTCCCTATCCCTCTCTCCTCTCTTTTTGTCATCTCTTGTTTTGGTCTTGTTTCCAAACCTATCTACCACACCACCCCTTCTCACTTTATCCTCTCCCCTAAACCCTAGTCCCTCTCTAACCTAACCCAAGCCTCTCTAGCTCTCCTCCTCTCTCTCGGCCTCTCTCTTCTCCCTACCTTGCTGGCCCCACCTGGCAGCCCTAACCACCCCAGCTCCCTAACCAAACCCTAACCCGAGCCCTCCTCCTAGCCAAGCCCTAGCTAACCCGAGCCACCCCATCCCTCCAACCTTAGCTCCATGCTACAACCCCCTCTCTCCAGCTCTCTCCCTGCCAGGCCGACCCCACACCCGAGCCCTACCTGCCTTGCCTCCCCTGGCCCACCTGCATGCTCCCGTGCCTGCCCATGTCGAGCCCCAGCACAAGACGTGAGGAGGAGAAAAGGTGGCCGAGCCACCTTTTCCACCGTCCACTCCCGTACGGCACCTCCCTCTCCCTCTCTACTACCTACCACCATCTCCCGGCTCTCCTCTGCCTCTCCCAGATCCGCCCAGGGCCTCGCCCTCTCCTCTCCTTCCTCTCCACCACCGTCTACCCCAACGCCAGCCATCGTCGGCCTCCACCTCCCCTACCCTTTCCAGCCGGTGGCGTGGCGATCAAGGGTGTCGAGGAAGATCACGCGGCTCCCCTGCTTCACCTCGTACGCACCAGCGAGGAGGAGAAGGGCCGTAGCCGAAGAACATCGCGACGCCGACCCCGAAACCCTAATCCGCTGGGCCTCTGCATCACCGTCGTCCTGCTGCTCGCCGACCCGATCCGACTCCACCGACCTACCCACGGTGAGCCCCTAACCCTCCTGGACATGGTCCGCCTCTCTATACCCCCCTAGCCTCGCCAGACTTTGCGTCGAACGGCCTCCGCGCGCCGGAGTGCACTGGCGTCTGCACGCTCGCGCTCCGCGTAGCACCTCACCTAGGCCGCGCCTACCTCTCTGACAACAACCCCCTAGCCACCGCAGCGGTAACGCCACAAGACGCCGAGGTCGCGGATCGACCCATCGCGCCCGCTGTCGAACACCGCTGCCGTCGTGATTCGAGAAGATCCACAGCATGCCACCGCTTTTGCGAAAAACCCCTATAGCTTTTATTCTCAACCCGCTCCTCTAGGCCCACATGTCGCCCCTTTCGTGGCGTTTGCAAAAGGATCCCGGAGTTTTGTACTCCTCAACCCGCAGTCCCGGATCCACCATGTGTCGACCACCAGCCGGTCAGGCGCGCAGTGGACCCGAGACCGCTTAGCCCCACCTGTCAACGCATAGGCTAGGAAGCCCATGGTGAGAAAACACATTCGCACGCTGTGTTGCCCGATTGGCCCCACTTGTCACATCGTGGCTAAGTCTGGGTCGAGTAACAAAAGTATTTATGTTTTCCTGTTATAATTCAAATCTTTTCAAATTATTTTTAAATTCAAATTTAAATCTGTTTTAATATAACTTTCAAAATATAAATCCAAATAATACAAATAATATATGTTTTCAAATCAGAAAAATATGAGGAATTCAAATGTGCCCTCCAAAATATATTTTGAACACTTTATTTTCCAAGTTGATTAAAATTACAATAAAATGCCCTTTTCTTAATAAATTAATAACTTTTGTTTTATAACTCCAAATTTAACAAATGATATGTCTAAAATGATAAGCTCGACGAGACCTTTCTATTTATGCATTCCATGTTCTGAATTGCAGCATGCATCATATAAATATAAAGATTACAGCAACTTATTGGAGTATAAACTATGATTAAAACCCCATAAAATGTTTATTTCTTGTAATCTACACCTCACCCATGCCATGCTACTTTATTGCCATGCAAATTGTGCATCATTCATCATGGCATGATTGTTTGCTGGTCTCATTTTATTCTTATGCTTGTGCACTTTATTTATGTTGGCCCTTGTTTGTTTGGTTCTTCTTCGAATAGACGCTGAGCAGGGGATATATCAAGAAACCCAGGAGCACTACCCAGATCCTTCTCTCGCTTCAACTGAGCTGCCAGGCAAGCACTACCACATGCTTGCATACATATAGTACCTATTGCCTCTATCTTATTCTTGCATCATTGAGTCGCGATTGCATTAAACTGAATCCCAAGTATTGCATAGCCTTACTTTTAAACCCCACCGAAGCTTGTTCCTCCATCCCATGAGCCATTACTACAGGAGTTGTTTGAGCCATGCGAGTCGTAGAACAGCATGTGTAGGGTATGTGAGTGTCTGATGGATAACGAGGTACCTAAACAACTTAACCTGAGAGTAATGGGATAACTAATGAAAGTGGCACCGGTGAGCAATATCTGCTATTTGGTTTTTCATGCTCACTTGTGTCCCGTAGGACCCCGAGTACTTGATTCCTGTTCCTTGAATATTCGCGCTATCCACATCCGGGAGGCTTATGGGACCCCCGGAGCCGGATCTTGATTCATTCTTATTTCTTGGGGCCACAAACTAGTTTGAGGTTTTATTTACTATCCTGTACTTATGCCATGCTTTATCGCTTTATTTAAATTGTGCGATGTCGCACTGCATCGTTTAGGATCGTGACACGTTTTATTGTATCGACAAGCCCACCACATTTTCGGGTTCCCGATGCTTACAACCGTCCCCACAAACCTTGAGTCCGTCTCAAGTCGGCTAACTTCGCTATGGTATACTTAATGGGTGGCCCCTAAATATTTCTGAATCTGTGATTGCTTTGTCGTGAAAGCCTCGTTGGGTTTTGATTTGGTTTTTCCGAGGTTGATCGAGTGTGTGTTGCTATTTGTGCACCCTCAGGTAAAACTTTCTGAAAGCCGTGTCATGTTATGGACGACTTGGAGCACGTTTCTCGATCATAGACAAGTATAACTAAAGTACCGCTTTTAATTTGACTAAGTAATCGACTAGTAAATAGTGCAACACTCACGGAATGGTTAATAAAACTGCCAACGGATGGGGGGTTGTTCGTCCGCTTCCTCGTTGGTAAGCGAGGAGGAGGATGGATCTGTTAATGTTACCGTTATAACTGTTGTCTCTAATTCACGGACATCCGTCTATCTTTGGTTAGGCGGATGGTTAGCGAGTATCTATAGAATTGTTAGGGTTTATCTTTTGCTGCAATTGCGTCACCCCAGGTTGTGTCCCCTTTAGAGGCATAAAGACTTGCTGAGTACCCCTAGGGTCTCACACGATAAATGGTTTGATTCAGATAAACAGGTACACTCACAAGATGGATACTGGGTGGAGGAGACGGACGATGTGGACAACGATCATTCGGTGTAGAGATTACGGGAACGGGGATCCGTGAGATCTGTGGGCGGGATGTGTTTATTTTATGGGGCATCTTATGCCGATTTGCTTCTTATCCGTACTCGGACCTTGTTTGTCGCTTCCGCATGATACTCTGATGTTTGATGTATGAGGAGATATCCTAAACTATTATATCTATCTAGGAAACTTGGATCTTGCCGTATGGCATTGCAATATTTCTATTTCTTTTAGATGGAATGGCTCCGATGTACTGTTGTATGGTGGCTTGCATACATACCCATTTGTGTATGTAGTTGATCCCTTCGCCTGCCGATTACGCCGCCCGTTCTTGTCCCGATGTTTGGAAATGGTTGGGACGTCTGAAAGGTCTACCTGTGAGTGGCATTTGGGCCCCACCGTACTATTTGAACCATTTCCGCTCATTCAGGCTTGTAACTAGGAGCGTAATTCACCGAGGTAATTACAATTGGTATCAGAGCCATCCCGCCCTTCAGGGTCTCAGCCAAATGGTCGTTGTCAGTCTAGCAAATATTTTTGGTAGCTATGTATACTAGGGAAAAACAAAACGTGAGAGTAGGACTGCTTCCACTTTTCTTCTTACCCACCCACCCACCCTTTTCTGGTAAGGAAGTGTAACGTTTTCAATCCTCTTCTTAAAAGTTCAAACTAGGATTCACGTGTTCTGGGTTTCCGTAGTACCATAGGTTGTGTGTGTGCGTGTGTGTGTGTGTAATTCCTTGTCTATCTGTTGCATCCAAGTTGTTGTCACAATCGGCCTTTTGGTTATCAACGGTTGGTACATTCCATACCGACAGGCTTTTGCAAACCGACGCGATCTATCTGATTCGTTGTATACCTCCGCGATCTGTCTTACCCTTTGTTATCCGACGTTATCTTGTTTGGGGTGTTCGTTTCCGTAGTTACTAATCTTTAGGTTCATCGTGAGTAGAAGGGGTTAGGATATGTGTTCTACTTATTCATGTGCGGAGTAATGCTTTGAGTGCGGGATGGAGTCGCGACCATACCACTACTCTTATTATTCGCTTTTGTATATTGAATTGGTAGAGTCACTAATCTTGATTCGTTAAGTGATTTTGCGCATCTACTGGTATTTTAATGCCGAAATTGCGGAATTTTTTTCTTTGATATATCTGTGTACCACACTCCTTTTCAGTCGTGTGTGATATGCTTAATATCTTCTAGGTGCTTTGAACTTTGTTGATATTTTAATATCATCTTAGTAAATTGTATCCTTTAATCTTGGTTAATTCCATCTTGGTACTATTTTGGATTATTATTATTCTCCATTATAGTACCGACTTGTGTTTTATATCAATCACAGGATGGCACCACCACGCCGTTCTGATGAGGATATACCACCTGAACTGGGGTCCGCGTTGTCAAACATCGCCAATGCCTTGGCAGCAATGCAGCAGAACCAGCAGCGTTTCGAAGAGAGTGTTCGGAGGAATGAGTTTGCTCCGCTACCTCCACCTCCCAAGCGAGGAGACATCAAAAGCTTCCTGAAGTTCAACCCACGCCAATTTGATGTTTCTGATCAACCACTTGATGCTGATGATTGGTTGCGTGAGATGTCAAGGCTCTGAGACCTGATGTTCTGAGCAAGAATGGGTAAAATGTGCTACTCACCTTCAAGGGAGATGCAGCTCTGGTGGGAGAATTACACAAGGCAAACTGCATTGGTTTTCAGCCTACTTGGGGACAGTTCACTGGAGCCTTCAAAGAGCAGTATCTGACAAAAATTGTCATGGAGAGGATGAAGGAAGTGTTTCTCAACCTCAAGCAGGGAAATGACAATGTCAATACCTACATCAGGAACTTCATGAACCTTTCTCGTTATGGTGGCGATGAGATCTCCGATGACAAGAAGAAGAAAAAGAGGTTCCGGCAAGGGCTCAATGCATCGATTAAATATGCAATCACACATGCAAGGCCGGTATTTTTCGGAACTTCAAAGATACAGCTCTGCAGAAGAAGCAAGTAGGCAAGTGTTTGAGGAGTCAAAGAAACACAACCATGAGGCACAAGCTCTTCACTATGTCAACTCCTTCTAAGCGCCGTGTCCGATCCTAACACCCCACCGCCGCCCGCTCCACCAAGACCTTCAAGCTTCGGCAAGGCCACCAAACTTCCTCACCGCTGCTCCTGGGGCTACAACCACCACTACCTCGAGCTCAAGGAGTCCTCGCTACATTGCTCCACGTCCACCGGTGCTTGTTACACGTGTGGAGACTCGGCATCAAAATGGAACCGTCCGATGAAAAACAAAGCTCTTCCTCCACCACCTCCAAGATCTGCGCAAGCTCTCCTTTGGTTCGTGCACCACCACCTCGGGCTCTCAACATCAACACCAAGCCCGGGTTCATCGTTGCTGTGCCAACCGTGTGTCAACGCCGCCAAGCCGAGCATACACCGAGTTGTGATGGGTATGCTTCCGTTAACTCGCCCCGCACGAGTTTTGTTTGATTCTCGTGCTTCGCATTCTTTTGTTTCGCATAAGTTTGCAAGAGCATGACCTGGCTAGGGTTCCTTTATCACGTCGTCTGGTGGTACAATCTCCTGGTTCAAACATGAGGGCTGCTCATATCAGCCATGGCAATCAAATTGAGATTGGTGGCTCTTCGTTCTCGGCGTCCTTAATTCTTCTGGGCAATTCTGACATTGATGTCATCTTGGGCATGGATTGGTTGACAGCAAATGCAGCTGTGATTGATTGTGCTGAACGCTCGGTTTCTCTGAAGATTCCTGAAGGCCATATAGTCTATTCTCCAAGTCTGACTCGCTATCCAAATTTTCTCTTTGGCGGCTCAATGATGATGCTATGGAAGCTATTCAGAGTGTTCCTGGTCTGTGAGTTCGGATGTCTTTCCGAAGAGTTGCTGTATGCCTCCGGATCGTGAGGTTGAGTTTGTAATTGAGCTTGAACCTAGAACGGCTCCTATCTCCAAGCGGCCTTATAAAATGGGTCCTGCTGAGTTGGCTGAACTCAAACGACAGCTTGATGAACAAGAGAAGTTGGGTTTCATTCAACACAGTACTTCTTCTTGGGGTAGCCCAACAATCTTTGTGAAGAAGCGAGACAGGACTGATAGACTTTGTGTTGACTATCGGGATCTCAATGCTAAAACCATCAAGAATAAATATCCCCTTCCGCGGATTAATGATCTCTTCGATCAGCTAGTTGGAGCTGTGGTGTTCTCTAAGCTTGACTTGAGAAGTGGTTATCACCAAATCAAGATTCGCAAGGAAGATGTGCCTAAAACAGCTTTCACCACCCGCTATGGCCTGTATGAGTACACGGTCATGTCCTTCGGTCTCACCAACGCACCTGCTACCTTCTCGAGGCTCATGAACTCGGTTTTCATGGAGTATCTTGATAAGTTCGTTGTGGTCTATCTGGACGACATCCTAGTCTATTCTAAGTCAAAGGAAGAGCATGAAGAACACCTTCGGTGTGTCCTAAACAAGCTTCGTGAGAACCGCTTGTATGCAAAGTTCTCCAGGTGTGAGTTTTGGCTGCCTCAAGTAACCTATCTTGGTCACGTCATCTCTGCCAAGGGCATTGCAACAACCCGAAACTGTAAAGACAATTGTTGAATGGCTTCCTCGTTAATGTCAAAGAAGTGCGGAGTTTCCTTGGTTTGGCTAGTTATTGCCGCTCGCTCGTAACTTTTCGAAGATAGCAAAGCCTCTTACCGATCTCCTCAAGAAAGGCAAGAAATACCTTTGGACTCCAGCATGTCAAGCAAGCTTTGAGACACTCAAAGAGAATCTCACTTCCACGCCAGTCTTGGTTCCTCCGGACACATCTAAGCCTTTCCAGATATTCTGTGACGCCTCTTTGCAAGGATTGGGTGCGGTCCTTATGCAAGAAAAACAAGTTGTTGCTTATGCCTCTCGACAGTTGAAGACGCATGAGATCAACTATCCTACACAAGACCTCGAGCTCGCAGCAGTTGTCTTTGCTTTGAAACTATGGAGGCACTACTTGCTGGGCAACCGTTGTGAAATCTTTTCTGATCACAAGAGTCTGAAGTATATCTTCACACAACCTGATCTCAACCTTCGGCAGATGAGATGGATTGAAGCAATCAATGATTTTGATTTGACCATCAACTACACTCCGGGCAAAGCTAATGTCATGGCCGATGCTCTCAGCCGCAAAGCTTATGTCAACAACCTCATGATGGAAGAACAACAGCCTCTCTTGTGCGAGGAATTCCGTCAGCTCAACCTTGAAATTGTGGAACAAGGGTACCTCCTGAACCTTCTGGCTACTCCTCTCTTGGAAGAAAAGGTTCGCTCCTTTCAGCGTGGTGATCCGCACACCAAAAAGATCATCTCAAAACTTCAGCTTCCGAAGTATGAGTCCTTCCACGTCGATGATCAAGGCACGCTTTTCTTTGAACACCGGATGTTTGTTCCGAACTACCCAGGTTTGAGAGAGCAAGTTCTCAAGGAGGCGCATGATTCTGTTCTTTCTATCCACCCTGGAAGCACAAAGATGTACATGGACTTGAAAACACAATATTGGTGGCCAGGATTGAAACGATATTGTGCCAAGTATGTCTCCGAGTGTGATGTATGCCGCAGAGTGAAAGCTGTCCATCAGAAACCTTACGGTCTTCTACAGCCATTGAAACCCCCGGAATGGAAATGGGAGAAAGTAGAGATGGACTTCATCACTGGTTTCCCAAGGTCGCAGAAGGGCAACAATGCAATCTTTGTTGTCATTGACAGGCTTTCTAAAGTGGCTCACTTCTTCCACGTCAAGGAAACAATTTCTGGAATTCAGTTGGCTGAGCTCTATATCAACAGAATAGTCTCTCTGTATGGGGTTCCGCTTGAGATCAGTTCAGACCGTGGGAGCATCTTCACTTCCAAGTTCTGGGAAAGCTTCCAAAATGCTTTGGGGACAAAATTGAACTTCAGCACAGCTTACCACCCTCAGTCGCAAGGACAAGTTGAAAGGATCAATCAGATTCTGGAGGATATGCTTCGTGCTTGCGTCATCTCTTTTGGCATGAAGTGGGAGGAATGTCTTCCTTATGCTGAATTCTCTTACAACAACAGCTTCCAGAAAAGTCTGAAGATGGCACCATTTGAGGCTCTCTATGGCCGCAAATGCAGAACTCCGATTGGTTGGTCAGGTGCGGGAGAAAGAATTTGGTTTGGCCCTGACATTGTAACTCAAGCGGAGGAGAAGGTGCATATCATTCTTGAAAATATGAAAATTGCTCAAAGTCGCCAGAAGAGCAATTATGACAGAAAGCACACGGACATGGTGTATGTCCCTGGTGATCTCGTCTACCTTCGTGTCACTCCCATGAAAGGCACGCACCGTTTTGGTATCAAAGGAAAGCTGGCTCCTAGATACATCGGACCTTTCAAAATTCGTGGAAGAAGAGGAGAAGTTGCTTATGCTCTTGAGCTCCCGGAAAAACTCAAGGTTCATGATGTTTTCCACATCTCTCAACTCAAGAAGTGCTTCAAGGATCCCGGTAGGACCGTGGATCATGAGCTAATCAATCTCCAAGAAGACCTGTCTTATCAAGAACACCCCACAAAAATCCTTGAGATCGCAGAAAGAAGGACTCGCAACAAGTCCATCAAGTTCTGCAAGGTGCAGTGGTCGCACCATTCCGTTGACGAAGCCACTTGGGAGCGTGAAGATGAGCTCCGTGCCAACTATCCTACCCTCTTTGAGTCTTCTTCTTCCTAGAATCTCGGGGCAAGATTCTTGTTTAGTGGGGGAGAGTTGTAGCATCCCAATTGTCTAACAACTGTAATGCTACTTGGTCTAGTAATATAATGGCTACTTCATATATACAATTGTTGCATCATCATTATATCATGCTCATGTCATCATGCCACCTTGCATTTGAGCATCATATAAAACCCTTTTGATTTGGTTCTTCTCTCATATGCATTGTAAATTGTATTTGCCTCTTGATATTGTATTTGGTTCTTGATATATTGTGTAAATGCCCAAGATGAGTTGGGGGCATATCTTTTATTGAATCCACCACCTTTCTTGTCATCACCCCATCATTCCACCATTCCACCATATATGAGCATTGCAACTTATTTGGTTTTACCTCTAGCTCATGTGGGTTGGGATGGATCCAATTCTATTTCCTCATGCTCTCATCTTAGCATCAGGTGGTTTTCACCTTATGGATATGTGGAGAGACACATGTCCACATTTGCATGCTATGTTGTAGATTTGCCTCTACTAGCTTCTATGTGGGAATTATTCTATATGTGTACATGCATGAAGCTATAATTTAGCCATGTGATGATCTAGTGGAGAAACACACACTAGTATGGTCATATAGCTCCATATATGTGCATAGGTTCAATATTTTCCATATTGCATGGTAGTATTCAAATTGAGTGCATGCATGATATAAATGCCCATGTGAAGTTATAATTGTTTTCACAATTATCAAGAGGGCATTTAATGCTTATGCATGGCCCATGCAAGCTTGCACCATCCTCCTTCTATTAAGTTCCTTTTAAATTTGTGAGATGCTTGGTGATCTAATTCATCTAAGTTTGATCAAATTTAATTACAATCTCAATAGACCATCTATTGTCCCATCTATGTTCCTTTTGGCTTCCACTTGTCCTTGATTTCCTTTTGTATCTTACTCAAGAGTTTGCTTAAATCAATAAAACAAAAATAAATAAATGGAAAAAAATAAAAGAAACCTAAACTATCATTTCCATCTAATCAAAACCCTAATCCCTCTCCCTATCCCTCTCTCCTCTCTTTTTTCATCTCTTGTTTTGGTCTTGTTTCCAAACCTATCTACCACACCACCCCTTCTCACTTTATCCTCTCCCCTAAACCCTAGTCCCTCTCTAACCTAACCCGAGACTCTCTAGCTCTCATCCTCTCTCTCGGCCTCTCTCTTCTCCCTACCTTGCTGGCCCCACCTGGCAGCCCTAACCACCCCAGCTCCCTAACCAAACCCTAACCCGAGCCCTCCTCCTAGCCAAGCCCTAGCTAACCCGAGCCACCCCATCCCTCCAACCCTAGCTCCATGCCACAACCCCCTCTTTCCAGCTCTCTCCCTGCCAGGCCGACCCCACACCCGAGCCCTACCTGCCTTGCCTCCCCTGGCCCACCTGCATGCTCCCGTGCCTGCCCATGCCGAGCCCCAGCTCGTGCACGTGAAGGAGGAGGAGAAAAGGTGGCCGAGCCACCTTTTACACCATCCACTCCCGCACGGCACCTCCCTCTCCCTCTCTACTACCTACCACCATCTCCCGGCTCTCCTCTGCCTCTCCCAGATCCGCCCAGGGCCTCTCCCTCTCCTCTCCTTCCTCTCCACCACCGTCTACCCCAACGCCGGCCATCGTCGGCCTCCACCTCCCCTACCCTTTCCAGCCGGTGGCGTGGCGATCAAGGGTGTCGAGGAAGATCACGCGGCTCCCCTGCTTCACCTCGTACGCGCCAGCGAGGAGGAGAAGGGCCGTAGCCGAAGAACATCGCGACGCCGACCCCGAAACCCTAATCCGCTGGGCCTCTGCATCACCGTCGTCCTGCTGCTCGCCGACCCGATCCGACACCACCGACCTACCCACGGTGAGCCCCTAACCCTCCTGGACATGGTCCGCCTCTCTGAACCACCCTAGCCTCGCCGGACTTTGCGTCGAACGGCCTCCGCGCGCCGGAGTGCACTGGCGTCTGCACGCTCGCGCTCCGCGTAGCACCTCACCTAGGCCGCGCCTACCTCTCTGACAACAACCCCCTAGCCACCGCAGCGGTAACCGCCGCCGCGCGCGCACGCGAGGTCGCGGGATCGACCCCTGCATCGCGCCCCGCCTGTCGAACACCGTTTTGCCGTCAGGGATTCAGAGAAGATCCACGATCGCGTCGCTTTTTGCGTAAAACCCCTATAGCTTTTACTCCTCAACCCGCTCCTCTAGGCCCACATGTCATCCTTATGGCGTTTTGCAAAAGGATCCCGGAGTTTTGTACTCCTCAACCCAGTCCCGGATCCACCATGTGTCGACCACCGGTGCCGTCTTGTATGATGGACCATGAGACCGCTAGCCCCACTCGTCAGTCGCATAGGCTAGGAAGCCCCGCGGTGAGAAAAACCTGTTCTGCACGCTGTGTTGCCCAGTCAGCTTGGCCCCACTTGTCACTGACTGTGGCTAAGTCTGGTCGAGTAACAAAAGTATTTCTGTTTTCCTGTTATAATTCAAATCTTTTCAAATTATTTTTAAATTCAAATTTAAATCTGTTTTAATATAACTTTCAAAATATAAATCCAAATAATACAAATAATATATGTTTTCAAATCAGAAATATATGAGGAATTCAAATGTGCCCTCCAAAATATATTTTGAACACTTTATTTTCCAAGTTGATTAAAATTACAATAAAATGCCCTTTTCTTAATAAATTAATAACTTTTGTTTTATAACTCCAAATTTAACAAATGATATGTCTAAAATGATCATCTCGACGAGACCTTTCTGTTTATGAATTCCATGTTCTGAATTGCAGCGTGCATCATATAAATATAAAGATTAAAGCAACTTATTGGAGTATAAACTATGATTAAAACCCCATAAAATGTTTATTTCTTGTAATCTACACCTCACCCATGCCATGCTACTTTATTGCCATGCAAATTGTGCATCATTCATCATGGCATGATTGTTTGCTTGCATTTATTCTTATGCTTGTGCACTTTATTTATGTTGGCCCTTGTTTGTTTGGTTCTTCTTGAATAGACTGGCGGGGATATATCAAGAAACCAGAGCACTACCGGATCCTTCTCTCGCTTCAATCGAGCTGCCGGGCAAGCACTACCACATGCTTGCATACATATAGTACCTATTGCCTCTATCTTATTCTTGCATCATTGAGTCGCGATTGCATTAAATGAATCCCAAGTATTGCATAGCCTTACTTTTAAACCCACCAAAGCTTGTTCCTCCATCCCATGAGCCATTACTACAGGAGTTGTTTGAGCCATGCAGTCGTAGAACAACATGTGTAGGGTATGTGAGTGTCGATGGATAACGAGGTACCTAAACAACTTAACCCAGTAGAAATGGGATAAGTAATGAAAGTGGCACCGTGAGCAATATCGCTATTTGGTTTTCATGCTCACTTGTGTCCCGTGGGACCCCGAGTACTTGATTCATGTTCCTTGAATATTCGCTATCCACATCCGGGAGGCTTATGGGACCCCTGAGCGAGCTTGATTCATTCTTATTTCTTGGGGCCACAAACTAGTTTGAGGTTTTATTTACTATCTTGTACTTATGCCATGCTTATCGCTTTATTTAAATTGCGATGTGTCCTGCAGTCTTGTTAGGTTAAGTGACGTGACATCGTTATCGACAATCCCAGTCACATTTTCGGGTTCCCAGTCGTTTATAGCCGTCCCCACAAACCTTGAGTCCGTCTCGAAGTCGCCTAACTTCGTTGCGGGTATACTTAATGGGGTGGCCCCCTGAAATATTTCTGAATCCTGTGATTGCTTTGTCGTGAAAGCCTCGTTGGGTTTTGATTTGGTTTTTCCGAGGTTGATCGAGTGTGTGTTGCTATTTGTGTACCCCTGCAGGGTAAAACTTTCTGAAAGCCGTGTCGCATGTTATGGACTTGGATCACAATTTCTCGATCATAGACAAGTATAACTAAAGTACCGCTTTTAATTTGACTAAGTAACTGACTAGTAAATAGTGCAATACTCATGGAATGGATAATAAAAATGCCAACGGATGGGGTGGGGGTTGTTTGTCCGCTTCCTCGTCGGTAAGCGAGGAGGAGGATGGATCTGTTAATGTTACCGTTATAACTGTTGTCTCTAATTCACGGACATCCGTCTATCTTTGGTTAGGCGGATGGTTAGCGAGTATCTATAGAATTGTTAGGGTTTATCTTTTGCTGCAATTGCGTCACCCCAGGTTGTGTCCCCTTTAGAGGCATAAAGACTTGCTGAGTACCCCTAGGGTCTCACACGATAAATTGTTTGATTCGAACAGGTACACTCACAAGTAGGATACTGGGTGGAGGAGACGGACGATGTTGACAACGATCATTCGGTGTAGAGATTCCGGGAACGGGGATCCGTGAGATCTGTGGGCGGGATGTGTTTATTTTATGGGGCATCTTATGCCGATTTGCTTCTTATCCGTACTCGGACCTTGTTTGCCGCTTCCTCCTGATACTCTGATGTTTGATGTATGAGGAGATATCCTAAACTATTATATCTATCTAGGAAACTTGGATCTTGCCGTATGGCGTTGCAATATTTCTATTTCTTTTAGATGGAATGGCTCTGATGTACTGTTGTATGGTGGATTGCATACATACCCATTTGTGTATGTAGTT
This sequence comes from Avena longiglumis, assembly GCA_030063025.1. Taxonomy (NCBI): domain Eukaryota; kingdom Viridiplantae; phylum Streptophyta; class Magnoliopsida; order Poales; family Poaceae; genus Avena; species Avena longiglumis. The sequence goes on from CP125973.1 coordinate 173,828,590, forward strand.
GATCCCTTCGCCTGCCGATTACGCCGCCCGTTCTTGTCCCGATGTTTGGAAATGGTTGGGACGGCCGAAAGGTCTACCTGTGAGTGGCATTTGGGCCCCACTGTACTATTTCAACCATTTCCGCTCATCCAGGCTTGTAACTAGGAGCGTAATTCACCGAGGTAGTTACAATTGGTATCAGAGCCATCCCGCCTTCGTGGTCTCAAATAAATGGTCGTTGTCGGACTAGCAAATATTTTTGGTAGCTATGTATACTAGGGAAAACAAAACGTGAGAGTAGGACTGCTTCCACTTTTCTTACCCACCCACCCACCCTTTTACGGTAAGGAAGTGTAACATTTTCAATCCTCTTCTTAAAAGTTCAAACTAGGATTCACGTGTTCGGGGTTTCGTAGTACCATAGGTTGTGTGTGTGTGTGTGTAATTCCTTGTCTATCTTGCATCCAAGTTGTTGTCACAATCGGCCTTTTGGTTATCAATCGTTGGTACATTCCATACCGAGGCTTTGCAAACCGACGATCTATCTCGATTAGTTGTATACCTCATGATCTGTCTTACCCTTTGTTATCCGACGTTATCTTGTTTGGGGTGTTCGTTTCGTAGTTACCAATCTTTAGGTTCATCGTGAGAAGAAGGGGTTAGGATATGTGTTCTACTTATTCATGTGCGGAGTAATGCTTTGAGTGCGGGATGGAGTCGCGACCACTACTCTTATCATTCGCTTTGTATATTGAATTGGTAGAGTCACTAATCTTGATTCAAGTGATTTTAGCATCTCTTGGTATTTTAATGCGAAATTTTTCTTTGATATATCATGTACCACACTCCTTCTCGATCGTGTGTGATATGCTTAATATCTTCTAGGTGCTTTGAACTTTGTTGATATTTTAATATCATCTTAGTAAATTGTATCCTTTAATCTTGGTTAATTCCATCTTGGTACTATTTTGGATTATTATTATTCTCCATTATAGTATCGACTTGTGTTTTATATCAATCAGGATGGCACCACCACGCCGTTCGATGAGGATATACCACTGAATCGGGTCCGCGTTGTCAAACATCGCCAATGCCTTGGCGGCAATGCGCAGAACGCGTTTGAAGAGAGTGTTCGAGGAATGAGTTTGCTCGCTACCTCCACCTCCCAAGCGAGGAGACATCAAAAGCTTCCGAAGTTCAACCCACGCCAATTTGATGTTTACGATCAACCACTTGATGCGATGATTGGTTGCGTGAGATGTCAAGTCTCATGGAGAGCTGATGTTCTGAGCAAGAATGGGTAAATGTGCTACTCACCTTGGAGATGCACTCTGGGGAGAATTACCGAAGGCAAGCGCATTGGTTTTCAGCCTACTTGGGATAGTTCATGGAGCCTTCAAAGAGCGATGTCATCGAAATTGTCATGGAGAGGATGAAGGAAGTGTTTCTCAACCTCAAGCAGGGAAATGACAATGTCAATACCTACATCAGGAACTTCATGAACCTTTCTCGTTATGGTGGCGATGAGATCTCCGATGACAAGAAGAAGCAAAAGAGGTTCCGGCAAGGGCTCAATGCATCGATTAAATATGCAATCACACATGCAAGGCCGACGTCTTTTCTGGAACTACTTGGGAACACTTGCTTACTTGCTTCTTCCTGCAGAGCTGTATGCTGAAGTTCCAGAAAAGACGTCGGCCTTGCATGTGTGATTGCATATTTAATCGATGCATTGAGCCCTTGCCGGAACCTCTTTTGCTTCTTCTTGTCATCAGAGATCTCATCGCCACCATAACGAGAAAGGTTCATGAAGTTCCTGATGTAGGTATTGACATTGTCATTTCCCTGCTTGAGGTTGAGAAACACTTCCTTCATCCTCTCCATGCAATTTATGACAGATACTGCTCTTTGAAGGCTCCAGTGAACTGTTCCCAAGTAGGCTGAAAACCAATGCAGTTTGCCTTCAGGTAATTCTCCCACCAGAGGTCTGCATATCCCTTCAGAAGGTGATTAGCACATTTTACCCATTCTTGCTCAGGAACATCAGCAGTCGTCAGTAGCCTTGACATCTCACGCCACCAATCATCAGCATCAAGTGGTTGATCGGACACATCAAATTGGCGTGGGTTGAACTCGTGAAGCTTTTGATGTCTCCTCGCTTGGGAGGTGGAGGTAGCGGAGCAAACTCATTCCTCCAACACTCTCTTCAAAATGCTGGTTCTGCTGCATTCGCCAAGGCATTGGCGATGTTTGACAACGGACCCCGCCTGTGGAATGTCCTCATCAGAACGACGTGGTGGTGCCATCCTGTGATTGATATAAAACACAAGTCGGTACTATAATGGAGAATAATAATAATCCAAAATAGTACCAAGATGGAATTAACCAAGATTAAAGGATACAATTTACTAAGATGATATTAAAATATCAACAAAGTTCAAAGCACCTAGAAGATATTAAGCATATCACACACGAAAAAGGAGTGTGGTACATGATATATCAAGAAAAATCTTCCGCAAATTTCGGCATTAAAATACCAAGAGATGCTAAAATCACTTAACGAATCAAGATTAGTGACTTTACCAATTCAATATACAAAAGCGAATGATAAGAGTAGTGGTATGGTCGACTCCATCCCGCACTCAAATCATTACTCCGCATGAGTAAGTAGAACACATATCCTAACCCCTTCTTCTCACGATGAACCTAAAGATTGGTAACTACGGAAACGAACACCCCAAACAAGATAACGTCGGATAACAAAGAGTAAGACAGATCGGCGGTATGCAACTAATCGATAGATCGCTCGGTTTGCAAAAGCTTTCGGTATGGAATGTACCAACAGTTGATAACCAAAAGATTGTGATAACAACTTGGATGCAACAGATAGACAAGGAATTACACACACACACACAACCTATGGTACTACGGAAACCCATAACACGTGAATCCTAGTTTGAACTAAGAAGAGGATTGAAAACGTTACACTTCCTTACCGTAAAAGGGTGGGTGGGTAAGAAGAAAATGGAAGCAGTCCTACTCACGTTTTGTTTTTCCTAGTATACATAACTACCAAAAATATTTGCTAGATCGACAACGACCATTTGGTCGAGACCACGAGCTCAAGGGATGGCTCGATACCAATTGTAACTACCTCGGTGAATTATGCTCCTAGTTACAAGCCTAGATGAGGAAATGGTTGAAATAGTACGGTGGGGCCCAAATGCCACTCACAGGTAGACCTTTCGCCGTCCCAACCATTTCCAAACATCGGGACAAGAACGGCGTAATCGGCAAAAGGATCAACTACATACACAAATGAGTATGTATGCAAGCCACCATACAACAAAGACATCGAGCCATTCCATCTAAAATAAATAGAATATTGCAACGCCATACGGCAAGATCCAAATATCCTAGATAGATATAATAGTTTAGGATATCTCCTCATACATCAAACATCGAGTATCAAAGTGAAGCGGCAAACAAGATCCGAGTACGGATAAGAAGCAAATCGCATAAGATGCCCCATAAATAAACACATCCCGCCACAGATCTCATGGATCCCGTTCGCTCGAATCTCTACACCGAATGATCGTTGTCCACATCGTCTGCCTCCTCCACCCAAGATCCATCTTGTGAGTGCACTGTTCATCTCAATCAAATAATTTATCGTGTGAGACCCTAGGGTACTCGGAAGTCTTTATGCCTCTAAAGGGACACAACCTGGGTGACGCAATTGCAAAAAGATAATACCTAGCAATTCTATAGATATTGCTAACCATCCGCCTAACCAAAGATAGACGGATGTCCGTGAATTAAGAACAACATATATAAAGAATATTAATGATCCATCCTCCTCCTCGCTACCAACGAGGAAGCGATTTAACAACCCCATCCGCTGGCGCTTTATTATCCATTCCATGAGTGTTGCACTATTTACTAGTCGCCATTTAGTCAAATTAAAAGCGGTACTTTAGTTATACTTGTCTATGATCGAGAAGCTGTCCAAGTCGTCCATAACCGCTTTTCAGAAAGTTTTACCTGCAGGGGTGCACAAATAGCAACACACACTCGTTCAACCTCGGAAAAACCAAATCAAAACCCAACGAGGCTTTCACGACAAAGCAATCACAGGATTTAGAAATATTTTAGGGGGCCACCCCATTAAGCTACCCGCCACGAAACTGGCCGGCTCCGAGACGGACTCAAGGTTTGCGCCAATGGTCAGAAACGATCGAACCCAAATGTGGATCTTGTCGACACTGAAAACACTCCGCTTACCTAAGCGAAGACAGTGACTGCACAATTTAAAATAAAGCAGTAAAGCATGGCATAAGTACAAGATAGTAATAAAGCCCCAAACTAATTGTGGCCCCAAGAAATAAGAATGAATCAAGCTCTGGATCAGGGGGGTCCCATAAGCCTCCCGGATGTGGATAGCGCGAATATTCAAGGAACAGGAATCAAGTACTCGGGGTCCTACGGGACACAAGTGAGCATGAAAAACCAAATAGCAGATATTGCTCACCGGTGCCACTTTCATTAGTTATCCCAAACTACTCCGGTTAAGTTGTTTAGGTACCTCGTTATTGATCAGACACTCACATGCCCTACACATGCTGTTCTACGACTCGCATGGCTCAAACAACTCCTGTAGTAATGGCTCATGGGATGGAGGAACAAGCTTTGGTGGGGTTAAAAGTAAAGGCTATGCAATACTTGGGATTCAGTTTAAGGCAATCGCGACTCAATGATGCAAGAATAAGAAAGAGGCAATAGGTACTATATGTATGCAAGCATGTGGTAGTGCTTGCCTGGCAGCTCAGTTGAAGCGAGAGAAGGATCTGGGTAGTGCTCCCGGGTCTCTTGATATATCCCCTGCTCAGCGTCTATTCGAAGAAGAACCAAACAAACAAGGGCCAACATAAATAAAGTGCACAAGCATATGAATAAAATGCGACAAGCAAACAATCATTCCATGATGAATGATGCACAATTTGCATGGCAATAACGTAGCATGGCATGGGTGAGGTGTGGAATACAAGAAATAAACATTTTATTGAGTTTTGGTCACATTTTATACCCAAATAAGTTGCTGTACTCTTTATATTTATATGATGCATGCTGCAAAACATAACATGGAATGCATAAACAGAAAGGTCTCGTCGAGCTGATCATTTTAGACATATCATTTGTCAAATTTGGAGTTATAAAGCAAAAGTTATTAATTAATTAAGGAAAAGGGCATTTTATTGTAATTTTAATCAACTTGAAATTTAAAGTGTTCAAAATATATTTTGGATGGCATATTTGAATTCCTCACATTTTTCTGATTTGAAAACATATATTATTTGTATTATTTGAAATTATGAATTTAAATTTATTTTAAAGTCAAAATTAGTCAAATGGAGTCAAAGTCAAAGGTTTGACTAGTTTGAATTAGTTTGAAAATATTTGACTAAAGATTTGAATTGACATTCAAAAACAAAACATATTTCGTATAAGGTTTGAATTCAAATACCAAACCATTTGAAAGTTATGGATTAGTTTATATTTAAACAGATTTGAAATTTGAATTTGAATTAATTTGGAAAAGTTTGAATTTGTATTCAGAAAAGGTTCCTGGACTTTTGTTACTCAGCCCAATCTAGCCACAGACACTGACCAGTGGGGTCAATGCTGACTGGGACAACACGCGCGCAGAAAAGCTTTTCTCACTGCGAGCTACTCTAGCCTCAACAGATGATAGGTGGGGCCAGCGCTTCTCCAGGGCCACATGCGGGCGCGGCTATCGGGCGCTGACACGTGTGCCATCCGGGGAGCGCGGGTTGAGGGGTTCAGAGCTGCGGGGTGTTCTTTGCAAGATTGGACGGGCGGCTGACAGGTGGGGGCTGCGGTTCAAAGGGAAAAACTCGAGGGCCTCTGCACAAGAACGCAATGCCGCTGCCGCCGTCACGAAGCAGCGACGGCGACGGATCTGGCAGTTTTCCGGTGACGATGGCGACCAAACGGCGGCGACTCTCGCCAAGCTGCAAAAAGGAAAGATGGAGAGGGTGGGCGCACAACTTCGTTCGAGAGTATCTACGGGGGGTGAGGTCTTGGCCGGGCTTCATCGGAACAGAGGGACAGGGGAACTGGGGCTGCACGCTGCGACGGCGCTGCGCCTGCAGAGCGCTCGACAGAAGGCGGCGGAGCTACGGTGCAAGAGAGGGGAGGGGACCACGTCTGGAGGGCGCAGGGGCTCACCAGGAGGATGTTGGTGGTGATGGTTCGGGCAGAGTAGCTGGCGACGATCGGCAGCGGGCGGCCGGAGTGCTCCTGGTGCTCACGGACACGGCGGCGGCGATGCTTCTCCGGCGAGGTCCGGCTGGTTCCCAAGGCTTGTGAAGAAGAGGAGCAGGGACGCTCTGGTGCTCTGGTTCGGCTTGGGCCCAGATCGGCTAGAGGAAGGTGTGGCTGGCTGGGGCTTAGGGGCATGGTGGTGATCATGGTGGGAGGGAGGAAGAAGGGAGGATGGAGAGGGCTGGGCGCTTCTAGATGGGATCTGAACTGGGGTAGCTGGGTGGTTGAGGTGATAAGGGGGGGGGAGAGGCACATGGGGTGGTGGCCACCTTTATGCAAAAGAGAAAGGAGAGGGGGAGGGTGGCATGGAGCTAGGGTTTGGAGAGAGGGGGACCAGGGGAGGCACATGCGATGGGGGTGGTTCCAGGGTGGTCAGGTTGGGTCGTGGGGCAGGGGGAGGGGGTGAGATATGAGTGGGTAGCTAGGGTTAGCTAGAGGGTGCTCGGGTTAGGGTTAGATGGGGTGTGGTTTAGAGAGAAAGGTAAAGGTAGAGGGGTGGTGTGGTAGATAGGGTTGGAAACAAGATCAAAACAAGAGGTGTCAAAAAGAGAGGAGAGAGAGATACTTGCATGCATCTAGCTAGATTAAGCAAAAGAAGGAAGAGAGAGAGAAGAGAAGATGAGGTAGGGTGCTTAGGGTTTAGAAATAGAAAAAGGAGAGAGGGGTTTAGGGTAGGGTTAAAAGCAAGATCAACAAGATCAAGCAAAAGGAGGAGGGGAGAGATAGAGGATGATCCACTCAAAGAATTTCAATAAAATCCAAATGACTTAGATGTGGTGGTTCTTGCATGGCCCATGCAAGATAATAAATGACATGTATCATCCTTGTGAAAACAAAATAATAAACATGGCATTATTCTCATGCATCCCCAAAATGTGGAGTATAGCCCAAGCAAAAGAAATTAAAAGGATGCCCCATGTGGAGTAGATGGAGAGGACCATATTTGAATAAAAATGGGACATGCTAGTGTGTAGGTGCCACTAGATATTTTATAGTCCCAAATATCCCAACATGAGCATGAATCCATGATAATCCACATGAAAGCTAGGAAAAAGGAGCACTACTCATAATGCATGCAAAGGTGGCTCCACATATCAATAATGTGAAAACACATGATGCTAAGATGAGAGCATGTGGAAATAGAATTGGATCCATCCAAACTCCCATGAGCTAGAGGTAAAACCCAATAAGGTGCAAAGCTCATATTTAGTTGGATGGTGGAATTATAAGGTGGTGACAGAGAAAGGTGATGGAGTTGAATAAAAGATATACCCCCAACTCAACTTGGGCATATAAACAATATATCAAGAACCAAATACAATATCAAGAGGCAAATACAATTTACAATGCATATGAGAGAAGAACCAAATCAAAAAGGGGTTTTATATGATGCTCAAATGCAAGGTGGCATGATGACATGAGCATGATATAATGATGATGCAACAATTATATATATGAAGTAGCCATTATATTACTAGACCAAGTAGCATTACAGTTGTTAGACAAATGGGATGCAATCTTTGTTGTCATTGACAGGCTTTCTAAAGTGGCTCACTTCTTCCCCGTCAAGGAAACAATTTCTGGAATTCAGTTGGCTGAGATCTATATCAACAGAATAGTCTCTCTCTATGGGGTTCCGCTTGAGATCAGTTCAGACCGTGGGAGCATCTTCACTTCCAAGTTCTGGGAAAGCTTCCAAAATGCTTTGGGAACAAAATTGAACTTTAGCACAGCTTACCACCCTCAGTCGCAAGGACAAGTTGAAAGGATCAATCAGATTTTGGAGGATATGCTTCGTGCTTGCTTCATCTCTTTTGGCATGAAGTGGGAGGAATGTCTTCCTTATGCTGAATTCTCTTACAACAACAGCTTCCAGAAAAGTCTGAAGATGGCACCATTTGAGGCTCTCTATGGCCGCAAATGCAGAACTCCGATTGGTTGGTCAGGTGCGGGAGAAAGAATTTGGTTTGGCCCTGACATTGTAACTCAAGCAGAGGAGAAGGTGCATATCATTCTTGAAAATCTGAAAATTGCTCAAAGTCGCCAGAAGAGCAATTATGACAGAAAGCACACGGACATGGTGTATGTCCCTGGTGATCTCGTCTACCTTCGTGTCACTCCCATGAAAGGCACGCACCGTTTTGGTATCAAAGGAAAGCTGGCTCCTGGATACATCGGACCTTTCAAAATTCGTGGAAGAAGAGGAGAAGTTGCTTATGCTCTTGAGCTCCCGGAAAAACTCAAGGTTCATGATGTTTTCCACATCTCTCAACTCAAGAAGTGCTTCAAGGATCCCGGCAGGACCGTGGATCATGAGCTAATCAATCTCCAAGAAGACCTGTCTTATCAAGAACACCCCACAAAAATCCTTGAGATCACAGAAAGAAGGACTCACAACAAGTCCATCAAGTTCTGCAAGGTGCAGTGGTCGCACCATTCCGTTGACGAAGTCACTTGGGAGCGTGAAGATGAGCTCCGTGCCAACTATCCTACCCTCTTTGAGTCTTCTTATTCTTCCTAGAATCTCGGGGCGAGATTCCTGTTTAGTGGGGGAGAGTTGTAGCATCCCAATTGTCTAACAACTGTAATGCTACTTGGTCTAGTAATATAATGGCTACTTCATATATACAATTTTTGAATCATCATTATATCATGCTCATGTCATCATGCCACCTTGCATTTGAGCATCATATAAAACCCTTTTGATTTGGTTCTTCTCTCATATGCATTGTAAATTGTATTTGCCTCTTGATATTGTATTTGGTTCTTGATATATTGTGTAAATGCCCAAGATGAGTTGGGGGCATATCTTTTATTGACTCCACCACCTTTCTTGTCATCACCCCATCATTCCACCATTCCACCATATATGAGCATTGCAACTTATTTGGTTTTACCTCTAGCTCATGTGGGTTGGGATGGATCCAATTCTATTTCCTCATGCTCTCATCTTAGCATCAGGTGGTTTTCACCTTATGGATATGTGGAGAGCCACATGTCCACCTTTGCATGCTATGTTGTAGATTTGCCTCTACTAGCTTCTATGTGGGAATTATTCTATATGTGTACATGCATGAAGCTATAATTTAGCCATGTGATGATCTAGTGGAGAAACACACACTAGTGTGGTCATATAGCTCCATATATGTGCAAAGGTTCAACATTTTCCATATTGCATGGTAGTATTCAAATTGAGTGCATGCATGATATAAATGCCCATGTGAAGTTATAATTGTTTTCACAATTATCAAGAGGGCATTTAATGCTTATGCATGGCCCATGCAAGCTTGCACCATCCTCCTTCTATTAAGTTCCTTTTAAATTTGTGAGATACTTGGTGATCTAATTCATCTAAGTTTGATCAAATTTAATTACAATCTCAATAGACCATCTATTGTCCCATCTATGTTCCTTTTGGCTTCCACTTGTCCTTGATTTCCTTTTGTATCTTACTCAAGAGTTTGCTTAAATCAATAAAACAAAAATAAATAAATGGAAAAAAATAAAAGAAACCTAAACTATCCTTTCCATCTAATCCAAACCCTAATCCCTCTCCCTATCCCTCTCTCCTCTCTTTTTGTCATCTCTTGTTTTGGTCTTGTTTCCAAACCTATCTACCACACCACCCCTTCTCACTTTATCCTCTCCCCTAAACCCTAGTCCCTCTCTAACCTAACCCGAGCCTCTCTAGCTCTCATCCTCTCTCTCGGCCTCTCTCTTCTCCCTACCTTTCTGGCCCCACCTGGCAGCCCTAACCACCCCAGCTCCCTAACCAAACCCTAACCCGAGCCCTCCTCCTAGCCAAGCCCTAGCTAACCCGAGCCACCCCATCCCTCCAACCCTAGCTCCATGCCACAACCCCCTCTCTCCAGCTCTCTCCCTGCCAGGCCGACCCCACACCCGAGCCCTACCTGCCTTGCCTCCCCTGGCCCACCTGCATGCTCCCGTGCCTGCCCATGCCGAGCCCCAGCTCGCGCACGTGAAGGAGGAGGAGAAAAGGTGGCCGAGCCACCTTTTCCACCGTCCACTCCCGCACGGCACCTCCCTCTCCCTCTCTACTACCTACCACCATCTCCCGGCTCTCCTCTGCCTCTCCCAGATCCGCCCAGGGCCTCGCCCTCTCCTCTCCTTCCTCTCCACCACCGTCTACCCCAACGCCGGCCATCGTCGGCCTCCACCTCCCCTACCCTTTCCAGCCGGTGGCGTGGCGATCAAGGGTGTCGAGAAAGATCACGCGGCTCCCCTACTTCACCTCGTACGTGCCAGCGAGGAGGAGAAGGGCCGTAGCCGAAGAACATCGCGACGCAGACCCTAAAACCCTAATCCGCTGGGCCTCTGCATCATCGTCGTCCTGCTGCTCGCCGACCCGATCCGACACCACCGACCTACCCACGGTGAGCCCCTAACCCTCCTGGACATGGTCCGCCTCTCTGTACCCCCCCTAGCCTCGCCGGACTTTGCGTCGAACGGCCTCCGCGCGCCGGAGTGCACTGGCGTCTGCACGCTCGCGCTCCGCGTAGCACCTCACCTAGGTCGCGCCTACCTCTCTGACAACAACCCCCTAGCCACCGCAGTAATGGCCACCGCAAGACGCGAGGTCGCGGATCGACCCGCATCGCGCCTCCGCCGAACATCGCTTTGCCGCTGATTCAGAGAAGATCCACAGTGCCGCGTTGCCGTTTTTGCAGAAAACCCCCTACAGCTTTTTACTCCTCCACCCGCGCTCCTCTAGGCCCACATGTCAGCCTTCCGTGGCGTTTTTGCAAAAAGGATCCCGGAGTTTTGTACTCCTCAACCCGCAGTCCCCGGATCCACCACGTGTCGACCACTAGCCGTGCTGCAGGTGGACCATGAGACCACTAGCCCCACCCACCGCATAGGCTAGGAAGCCCATGGTGAGAAAAACTCGCTCATTTGTGTTGCCCAGTCAGCTTGGCCCCACTTGTCACTGACTATGGCTAAGTCTGGGTCGAGTAACAAAAGTATTTCTGTTTTCCTGTTATAATTCAAATCTTTTCAAATTATTTTTAAATTCAAATTTAAATCTGTTTTAATATAACTTTCAAAATATAAATCCAAATAATACAAATAATATATGTTTTCAAATCAGAAAAATATGAGGAATTCAAATGTGCCCTCCAAAATATATTTTGAACACTTTATTTTCCAAGTTGATTAAAATTACAACAAAATGCCCTTTTCTTAATAAATTAATAACTTTTGTTTTATAACTCCAAATTTAACAAATGATATGTCTAAAATGATCAGCTCGACGAGACCTTTCTGTTTATGCATTCCATGTTCTGAATTGCAGCATGCATCATATAAATATAAAGATTACAGCAACTTATTGGAGTATAAACTATGATTAAAACCCCATAAAATGTTTATTTCTTGTAATCTACACCTCACCCATGCCATGCTACTTTATTGCCATGCAAATTGTGCATCATTCATCATGGCATGATTGTTTGCTTGTCGCATTTTATTCTTATGCTTGTGCACTTTATTTATGTTGGCCCTTGTTTGTTTGGTTCTTCTTGAATAGACGAAAGGGGAATATATCAAGAAACCCGTGAGCACTACCTGCATCCTTCTCTCGCTTCAATCGAGCTGTGCAAGCACTACCACATGCTTGCATACATATAGTACCTATTGCCTCTATCTTATTCTTGCATCATTGAGTCGCGATTGCATTAAACTGAATCCCAAGTATTGCATAGCCTTACTTTTAAACCCCACCGAAGCTTGTTCCTCCATCCCATGAGCCATTACTACAGGAGTTGTTTGAGCCATGCGAGTCGTAGAACAGCATGTGTAGGGTATGTGAGTGTCTGATGGATAACGAGGTACCTAAACAACTTAACCTGAGTAGTAATGGGATAACTAATGAAACTGGCACCGGTGAGCAATATCTGCTATTTGGTTTTTCATGCTCACTTGTGTCCCGTAGGACCCCGAGTACTTGATTCCTGTTCCTTGAATATTCGCGCTATCCACATCCGGGAGGCTTATGGGACCCCCCTGATCTAGAGCTTGATTCATTCTTATTTCTTGGGGCCACAAACTAGTTTGAGGTTTTATTTACTATCCTGTACTTATGCCATGATTTACTCCTTTATTTAAATTGTGCGATGTCTTCGTCTTATTTAGGATCGTGACACGTTACTGTATCGACAAACCACATTTTTTGGGTTCCCAATGCTTCTACCGTCCCCATTAAACCTTGAGTCCGTCTCGAAGTTGGCTAACTTCTATGGTATACTTAATGGGTGGCCTCAAATATTTCTGAATCTTGTGATTGCTTTGTCGTGAAAGCCTCGTTGGGTTTTGATTTGGTTTTTCCGAGGTTGATCGAGTGTGTGTTATTTGTGCACCTCAGGGTAAAACTTTCTGAAAGCCGTGTCCGCGGTTATGGACGACTTGGAGCACAGTTTCTCGATCATAGACAAGTATAACTAAAGTACCGCTTTTAATTTGACTAAGTAACTGACTAGTAAATAGTGCAACACTCACGGAATGGTTAATAAAACTGCCAACGGATGGGGGGTTGTTCGTCCGCTTCCTCGTTGGTAAGCGAGGAGGAGGATGGATCTGTTAATGTTACCGTTATAACTGTTGTCTCTAATTCACGGACATCCGTCTATCTTTGGTTAGGCGGATGGTTAGCGAGTATCTATAGAATTGTTAGGGTTTATCTTTTGCTGCAATTGCGTCACCCCAGGTTGTGTCCCCTTTAGAGGCATAAAGACTTGCTGAGTACCCCTAGGGTCTCACACGATAAATTGTTTGATTCAGATAAACAGGTACACTCACAAGTAGGATACTGGGTGGAGGAGACGGACGATGTTGACAACGATCATTCGGTGTAGAGATTCCGGGAACGGGGATCCGTGAGATCTGTGGGCGGGATGTGTTTATTTTATGGGGCATCTTATGCCGATTTGCTTCTTATCCGTACTCGGACCTTGTTTGCCGCTTCCGCCTGATACTCTGATGTTTGATGTATGAGGAGATATCCTAAACTATTATATCTATCTAGGAAACTTGGATCTTGCCGTATGGCGTTGCAATATTTCTATTTCTTTTAGATGGAATGGCTCTGATGTACTGTTGTATGGTGGCTTGCATACATACCCATTTGTGTATGTAGTTGATCCCTTCGCCGACACGCCTGTTCTTGTCCCGATGTTTGGAAATGGTTGGGACGGCCGAAAGGTCTACCTGTGAGTGGCATTTGGGCCCCACCGTACTATTTCAACCATTTCCGCTCATCCAGGCTTGTAACTAGGAGCGTAATTCACCGAGGTAGTTACATCTCCCTTGTTCCAGCAGGCAGCTGAGGTTGTAGCACTCTCCTTGCGATTCCGGCAGCATAACGGCGTGGTACCGGAAGTAGAGGGGAGATCTCGCAGGGCTTCGCCTTAAGCCGGAGCGAGTATGGTGGAGTATGAGAGAGTCCCTCGGCGATCTAGGGTTTAGACACGCCGAGGAGGAAGCTTGGCCGGTGTCTAGGGTTGCTAGGCGGCAACGGCGGCTTGACCTAGGGCGGCGGCGGTAGCAGGTGGCGGCGCCGGCGGCTTAGGGTTTGGAGGAGAGGATCTTGTGTGTCTAGGAGGGGAGCCCTGCCCCTCCTTTTATAGGTGGAGGGGCCGGCCGACCAAGGGGAGGGGAGTACCTCCCCAACTCGGCTTGGAGGTGGGCCGGCGGTGGAGGAGGGACTCCTCCCCAACTCGGTTTCCTCCTCCTTCCCCACTTCCCAAAAATAGCCGTTTGACTTTCAAACTAGCCGTTTGACTTTTCAAACTAGGATTTGAATAAACCCTCTATTTTGTTCAGCGATGACACCGAGTACATGATGCAATCATACCAACTTGATATAACACATTCATGTACCCTTCCTCCGAGTGCGGACATTCCGAACCTTCTAGAACATTCTGATGAAAACACCTAATCATTCTCCAACTCAAACGGACTTTCCTTATATGAATCTTATTCTCGGACCATTCTGATCTCCTCGTGATATCCCGAATCCCATTCGAGACTCGAACAACATTCGGACTCTTTCTCATCATTCCATAACTACTCAAACAACGTCAATCCTTAAGTGTGTCTCCTACGGTTCGTGAATTATGCGGACATGATCGAGACACTTCTCGAATAATAACCAATAGAGGAATCTGAAATTCATATGGCTCCACATATTTCTACGATCACTTTGCGATCGAATGAAACACTTACATACGATATCAATTTCCCTTTGTCTCACGATAGTTTACTTATCCGAGGTTATGATCGCGGTATCTCTGCATACCTAGTTCAACCTCACATCGATAAGTACTCTTTCGTTCCGTGATATGTGATCCCTTGAGCCGTCACATGCTTGCAAGCCAATTGGATGACATTCCACCGAGAGGGCCCGAGTATATCTATCATCATATGGATGGACAAATCCCACTCTTGATCCATGTGTTTCAACCAATACTTTCCGAACACTCAATGCCACCTTTATAGCCACCCAACGGTGTGGTGTTTGATGTCATCAAAGCATCCATCCGAAAGGTGATATGCATGATCTCATGGTCGAAGGAATTAGATTACTATGTATCAGAAAGCATATAGCAATTGAACTATTAAAATGACTTGATCTTTATGCTACGCTTATCTATAGGAGTATGTCCACCATATCATTCTCCTAATGATATGATCTTGTTGTTAATAACATCTCAATGTTCATGATAGGGAAACCACAATCATCTATTAACCAACAAGCTAGTATTATATAGAGGCTTTACTAGGGACTCTTATTTTAGTCTACAAATTACACAAGTATTAATGTTTCCTTGTTAATACTATTATAGCATGTATGTAAACATTTATCATAAACACAAAGATATAATAATAAATAAATTTATTATTGCCTCTAGGGCATATCTCCAACAGTACATGGGCCGAAGGCCCAGCTGGCGGCGCGCAGGCCCATCGTGTAGGTCGGAGACTCCGGTGTGGGGTCCAGAGACTCCGGTCTAGGCCGGAGACTCCGGTCTGTCTCCGGTGTCGCCTCTCGAGGTGGTCCCCAGTCCCGGAGACTCGGTGTAGTTCAAATGGCTTCTTGGTCTCCTCTTCCAAGCCTCCGTCTTGTCGGGCTTGATGTCCCAAGCTTCCTCCCTTGCCTCCGTGCATTTGAACCTATCATGCATATGTGACGGAGTATGAAGTAGCATACCATTCAATAGGGTAGGAAGTGGGCTCGCATAGAGGAACGAGTTCACCTTTGGAGTCCATGACGACTTGGCGTAAGTTGGAGACCATGATGTGGTAACGACCGTAGGTCGGGCTACATCAAAAGGTCTACGTGCTATTCCCCCTGTTATGGGTCTTTGGCAAAATCAGCATGTGATTACTAATAGTTCATGTCCTTTATGTGCTGGTGCTTGTGAAGATATAAATCACGTTCTATTTATTTGTGGTGGTGCTAAGGAAATATGGAAGGAAATGGGTATATGGACTCTGATCCAGGAAGCATGTATGGTTGATCACTCTGGAAGTGCAGCTTTGGAGTATCTTATCAGATGGCATTTTGGGAATCAGCAAGAAGCAAGGATGAATGATATTAGAGAGGTGATCCTGACTACCGCCTGGTACATATGGTTCATCAAACCACAAAAAGTACATGATGAACCAACTCAACCCCTGGTACAAGTTGTAATGTCATCAAAGTTCTCGCAGAAAATTTTATCCGAGTTGCCAATCCAAAGCGAAGAGAAAAGGAGAGCGATTGGGTGAAGGCAAAATGAGGGTTTTGTTAGAGTGAATGTTGATGCAAGGTTTTATATCAATCAAAGGAAAAGGACTACATGAGCTGATATCGGAGATGAGAGGAAATTTTGTTGCGGCTAGCAATAATAATATCGACTATGCTCTTGATGCTGCAACTTTTGAGGCAATGTCTATAAGAGAAGGTATTTATTTGTCTAACCAAGTTGGGTGCAATAGGATTATTGTCCAATCTGACTGTTTGGAGATTATCAATTCTTTGGAAGAGGGTGGATACACAGCCACGGCTGTTGCACCAATCCTTCAAGACATCTGCATTTGTAGTGGCCTCGGATCGATAAGGATCCTAAGTCCCTGTGATTAACATGCTAGTCCCTGGATCAATAGCTAACACTCACAGTCGATGAAATATCATGTAAAACACGAAGTCTTTATTACACGGAGAATCCAGAGTATGAATTTATTACAAAATTGCTTAGAATTATGCTAGCTCAATTAACAGCGGAAACATAAAAGCAGCTTGAGTCCATCAACGCCCCAGGATTGTCGAGTGTAGACTCGCGATCCCTACGCACCTTTCAATCTTCGGATTCTGCACATAAAACGTGCAGCCAACAAGTTGGGTCAATACTTTGAATGTATTGGCAAATTACACCAAGGAGAGAAAAGACTATCTGTACATGCAAGGCTGATATAGGCTGTAGAGTTCATTTGCTCAAAGCTAGTTTTCTTAAGTAGAGATAAGAAGAGAGGATTGTCCTACTTTGTAAACATTTGCTTAGATAAAATATGGTCGAGTGGCACACGAGGATATTACGCACTAGTGTCCAACCAACCAAACACTTGGATATTACGCACCAAGTGACACTTGGATATTACACACCAAGTTCCCCAAAATCCCAACCATTGGCGATATTACGCACGCCATGGGGTTTTCAAAACTTGGTTTTTAGAAAAGAGAGAGGAAGATCCTTCAGAGGCTCCATCCTTCAGACGCTTATTGTTGTTCTGTTACCGTGAACACGGCTGATCGATCAGATTGCAATACACTCGAGAGTTTGTGCACTTTACCCACAATCCATGATCAAGTCCTTTTACAGACAAGACCATGGCGAGGCTTTCCCTTAGTAGCCCCTCTACCTTCCGGATCCAACCGTGCCAAGAACCTCCAAATGTTGGTACCCAGGTGAGGTTTCCCACTAAGTACTAGGCCAAGACAGAGCCCATAATGTATTGTGGTTGCACCGAAGCTTCAATTCAAACATGGCAGACTTCTTTGATTCCTGGGCGGCCGTCCTCCACCAAAATCTCACTCGTTGTCCCGACAACCATTCCGCCCAGAAGAAAACTTAGTTTTATTTTGAAGTGGATTTGAGAAGAAAAGTTTGATCTAGAGAGCCTTTATACTTAGAAAATTCTTTGTCTTTCGAACCCCCCAACGGTACTTTGTATATATATAGCATAGCAAGCAATACTTAGCAAAAACAGGGGTAACCTATTAGGAGTGGAAAAATCCTAAGTATAGAGCTACTCATGGCATACTACAAAATCATCGCACTTGCAAAATAATACTAAGGAAAAATTCTACTAGAACATCCTACACATGCATACTATAGAATTTTGAAGACCGCATGCATAGAATCAAAACTGGGACAAAAGTTATGAACAAGTGGTGTAACTTGCCTTGATCCGAGCAGCACTCTACACAATAGCACTCCTTAGCACACTCCGAACAATCTAACGAATCACAAACATAGATCTGATCACAACTTGTTCAAAACATATCACAGAGGTAATCATGCATGCATGCACATGGTAATTTATGCAAGGTTGGTTCATCTACATTGACCAAGGTAGCAAGATTGAGTTGCAATGGTGTGAGGGTGTCACTAGGATTGATTTCCCAAAGGTTTAGATCTAATTGAATCACTAAAACAATTCCTAGGATTAAAGGAGATCAAACCATCTAATTAGCCCCAAACTAGATCTAATGATCTTAAGCAAGGTTTTATAATTTTGTCCAGTAGGCATTGTGGAAACAAAGTTATTGCAACAAGAATCAATTAAAACAGAATTTTAATTATTTTTCTATAGAATAAACACTCTAATCTAATTATTAAAATCTACACCTAAAACATTACTGTAAACTTGGAATATTATTGCAGATATGGATTCTACATAAAATTAGGAATCCAACGGTATATTATGAGCTAAGTTTGGCCAAAAATTCAATTTTATATGAATTTCGCAAGTTTTTTACCTAAATCTGCAACAGATCTAACCCTGACTTATTAACTCGCCATGTGTCAGCTTCTCGTCCACCGGCAACGGGGTGACGCGTGGCGCTGATGCGGCGGCGAAACGTATGCCACGCGGCGTAGATTGGCACATACCCTTCCGGTCTACTTAATCCGCCATAGATTGAAGATCGAACGGAGGGTGGGAAGGCGACGACTTATGCGGCACGGCGGTGGCGGTGGTGGCGACGGCGGGCGCTTTGGTGCTCTTCGAGGAAGGAGAAGCCGCCATTGGTGATCGCCTCTCTCGCGGTCCGTCTATCGCTCGATTTCGCCTTCTCTTCCTAATGGCGGTGGTAGCGCCTCTTCCGCAGCTCCGTGAGCAATTGGCGATGCACGCTGCGGTAAACATTGGGCAAGGAAGGTGAGACGAAACGGTCGGCGTAGGGTCATCCTGGGAGACAGAGAGGGAGGCTCGACATCGACTCAACTCACCGGTCGGCGCGGCTTGAACCAGTGGAACCGGAAGGCTAGGGTTTTGAGCTTGGGAGCGGAGGGAGGTCATGCCGAGCATATACACGGCTCAGGGGTCTGGCCGGACACGGAGGCGAGGAAGGCGTGGTACGGGTCTCTGCTCCGCTCACGTTGGGGAGAGGAGAGGGATGTGGTCAGTTGTGTTGGCGGAGGAGAAGTGGGCAACTAGCTGTCATGAGCCGGCCCAGCTAGGTTAGTTGCTGTCCCCTTTTTTTTTCTTTTATCATTTGTCAATTTCTGATTTAGCAAAACCTAAGTAACTTTTGCATACTAAGTCCAAAAGTGATGAAACTTGTTTCCAAATATTTGTAAAAATAAGGTGGTCAACATAGGACCATGGTTTACTGTTTTTACATAGTTTTTATAAGGGGTCAAACTACTACCAAAAAAGTGCTTACATAAGGAAATATTTAATAGGGTTTTAAACCGTGTTAGGATTTTTTTATTGCAATTTTAAATTGTAGGATGCAATGATGCAAGGATGATGCATGACACTAATAACATTCTAATACAAATTCTGGGATGTTACAGCATTCAGGCATCTAGTTTCTCCAAAGTAGAATATTATCATGTTCCTAGAAATGCCAATAGTGTAGCTCATGCTTTAGCTAAAGAGTGTGGTAATCAACCAAATGTCTGTGTTGAGGATCCACCTAGTTTTATTGTTCCTTTATTGATTGATAATGTAAGTATGCTTTAAATTAATAAAGTTCACAACAAGACTCAGTTTCCCTAAAAACACTGAATTAGGATCAGTGAACCAGTTCATACAACAAAACATCGTTTGGTCACACTTCGTCTTTACTACGTCATAGTTGAAACTCATCGACTTGATGATGGCTGATTTTGGGTGACTATGTGAAATGGACACGTGGACCCTTAGTCATATGATGGGTCCAACATGTGGGTGACTCAACTAATACACTGTATTAAAAGTATTGTTCTATCGATCAATACCATAGTATATTTATAATAACAAATAGTAGACAATAGAGATACATAAATTGTCTTCAACTATTTATAAAATAAAATCTAAAAGAAAACGAGCAAAACTTTTGTGACTTATAATAACAAGATTTTTAAGCTCCTCTTATTTCATGACACAATCTTATATTTCCATCGTCCGGAAATAAGTGACTTAGATTTATGTAGATTTATATATATCTTAACGCTTTGTTATGTGTGAATACATATGAATCTAGACAAGTCCGAGACACTCTTTTCCATACTTTTGTGAAGACAGCAACGTCCCCGTGGAATAAAATGATAAGAAATGCACAGATCTGGATCAAGTTAATAACGAGCTCTGGACGTATATATATTCACCGAAATGGAACATCACATGGGTGAATGAACGAAGAAAAGAAAAAGAAAAACTTATTACAGCTTATGATTTCTGCAAGGCACTTTTCTGATTGCATTAGTATAGATCTGAAGACGGGACAAAAACAAATAATAATCAGAGAGAGCACCCAGGCCACCACCACAAGGAGAAAAAAACATAACGAGTGGTTGGAATTGGAACACGACGAGCGCGGCGTCGCCAAGAGTCAGTGCGTGCAGCGTGATCTCTGGAATCTGAGCCGTCGGTTCTTGAGATCGAACTCCCACAGGTGCTCCTGCTGCAGGATGTTGCCGATGACGGAGACCCCGGGCCAGGGTCCCTCCTGCACGCCGATGCACTTGACCCCGGGCGCCGCGTCGATGACGTAGCTCTTCCCCGGCGGCTCCAGCCGCGCCTTGCCGGCGAAGTGCACGGCCAGCTTCGGCAGGTCCACGTCGATGTCCTCGCCCGTGGACGGCGACGTCCAGTTGTAGCAGTACTCGAAGGGGTCCAGGACCACCCGTGGTACCCCCGCGAGCTTCTTGCTGAGGGCGGCCACGACGGCGCGGTATGCCGGCTTGGCGAGCACGGTGAGGCTGGTGCCGGAGTCGAGGATGACGCCGCCTCCCGTCTCGACGTCCCAGACGGTGCGCGGGATCTTGAGGAACTCTCCGGCGACGGAGATGGCCTTCACTGAGACGTCGTAGAAGGGGCGCATCCGGGTGTCGAGCACCAGCGGCGTCTCCCGCGCGCGGGGCGGCGTCCGCGCGGTGGGGCAGGAAGAGGGAGAGGAAGAGGAGGTGGAGTAGACGGCGGGGTTGGGGCCGAAGGTGAGGTAGCTGGTTGCGTTGCGGGGGGAGAGGTGGTCGACGAGGCAGTAGGAGAAGCGCCCCCCGAAGCGGGAGGCGGCGTGGGAGGCGAAGGAGATGTCGCTGTAGCCGAGGCTGAGGACGCCGTCGGAGGCCGCGAAGCTGGGCCCGCTGTAGGAGCTGCTGCAGCCCAGCACGAGCCCCCTGAGCTTGGTCTTCCTCGCCTTGGGCCCCGACAGCGCGATCGTCGCCGACTCCGTGCCCACCGTGCCGCGCGCCGCCGACCCGTCCTTGTACCTGCACGCGCGAAATGCGGGAGGGGTTAGTTTACGTGCTCGTGCATGGCACATGGCGCGATTCGAGGATCTCTCTCTCTCTCTCTCTCTCTCGAGCAAGGATTCAACTGCCTCTGTTTCGGTTAGTTAGTGCCGCTTAATTATAATAGTAACGGAAAAAGAATATTGCAGATTATTACAGCTGGTTTCATAATAATGTACTACTCTCGTCGTCGTCAAAACATCTCCTGATAACCAGGTTTGACCCAGCGGCACTGCCTCTGCCTGTCCACGAGAACCGAGCAATTTCCACTACTACTCCATTTACAAGCAAGTCCTCTGGGGCACAATCATTAAACATGTGGAAAGGGTAATGCCTTTCCATGAACTGTATCGCAAAGAACACAGGAAGTGGACCTCTCCTCTCACATACACGGCAGTACAGAGATGTCCTACCTTCACCAGTGTTTAATTATTTTGGCGACCGACCTGATTGGCGAGCAGCCGCGCGTATGTGCATTTGAGCTGGAGGATCAACTAATTTATTTATTTACTCCGGTCAAAACAGGTACAGTCAAGGTCTCCCAGGGAACACTCTGGACTACTCCTAGAGCTGATAGAGCATTTGACTTTTGAACGGTGGATAGGATAGAAAAAACCCTGTAGAAAACATGGTTTATATGCAGGCAGCGAAGCTAGGAATGGCAGCAAAAGCTGAGACCAAGGCGTCATGTTTCAGAAAGAAAAGGGTTCGGCACGCCATGTCTGTCCCCTTTTACAAACAGGCACGCAGGCAGCGGAACGTGATTAGCTGCGCAAGAACACCATGGGTGTGCGTGCGTGCTCGCCGCTGTTTTGGCCGTTTAGCGATACACCATGCAGTGTTCAGTACACACTTATTTGTTATGGAATTGTTAGATAAATTTGTTATCGTACAGTTTGTTGCATGGAGTGCCTGCTTAGGTCCGTCGCTAACAACAGCGTAATGAGAAGCATCCCGATGGGTGATTTGAATTCTTTTGGGTGCCCCCTTTCCTAAGGAATATGTTGGGTGACCTGACACACACACAGACACTGATGGAGTACAACCCAATCCACCCTCGCACATGACGAAGCCGGGTGGCAGTAGTGGTGGTATGCTGCAACTGGTTCGCTAGTTGCTACCGCCGCGCCGCTCTGGGACGGAGCTGCTAGCTGTTCTTCCCCTTAAACAAGGGTTGCCTTGCCTTGCCAGGGCGCCTAGATAGGAACACCCGGCAGCGTGCACATGCCGCCAGAGCCCACACCGATTATCGCACACACGCACAGAGACGCAAAAACTAGATTGCCTGCGCGCCTGCGCGACATGGGAGAGAGAAGATGCGCGCGGCCCCCTTTCTGGCCGGCGCGGCGCGGCGCGGCGCTGCTGGGATCCAATGCCATATGCACGCATGTGATCCCAGCCAGCCGCCGAGAGTTTTCATCGCCTTCCTGAGCAGAGTGACGATGGCGCGCGCCATGTCGTCACTCGTCAGTGTGCGTGCGTGCGTGCGTGCGGTGTGTCCGCGACAGCAGCCTCAATGGAAGAAAGCGCGGGGTCTATCGGCCGGGCGCGATCGAGTCTGGGCTAGCCGCATTAACTGTGCTCCCCGAGAAAGCGATCGATCGAGGAGCAGCGGCGAATCGATCAGCGCTTCATCAAATGGAAAAGAAGAAGAGCTCAATCAGAGGAACATCTCCATCACAGGAAGGAGTAGCAGTAGCACTCCGGCACCGGGATTACCACATTTATACGAGAAGGGACGACGTCGACCTACTTTACTTGGCCCAGCCAATCAATGCCCTGCTCTGCCACTACTAGTACTAGTCTCTACCAGTACCAGTGTGGCGAGGCAGGCCGGAGCAGGGCCGGCTGCTTCTGCGTGTGCATCAATGGCATGCACCGCATTTAAATCAGACGGCCCCTCCGATCCGGCATTGCTCGTTGCAATTTGCAGTCGCCCTCGCGCTGCTGCTGCTGCGACTGCGAGATCCGGCTCACTCGCCCACCAACCAGACCACTAATGGCGGCTCCTGCCTCCTCCTGCTGCTGCTGTTGCTGCTGCGAGCGCCTCATCAATGCCAGGACCCCAATTAACGCCGTCCCACCCAGATCGAGTCATCGATGGATGACCAATTAACGCACGAATGGAGATTTTAGCACTGCTGCTTCGCTAATTGGTTGAGGCAGGAGCTAGTAGTACAGGTCAAGTGCGGGCTGAGGCTGGCGTTTGTCTGAAGGCTCCGGGGGAAGGAAATGCGAATGCGAATCACGACTCACGAGCGAGGGTGTGGAGCACTGACCGGTAGTCGTAGGCGCAGGCGGTGCCGGGCGTGGGGCAGGTGGCCAGGGAGAAGGGGAGGGACTTGATGCAGGTGTCCGACGCGCACGAGATGGGCGCCCACGTCTTGGACTTCTCCGGCCGGAACGCGCGCCCCGCCGCCGCCGACGACGAGTAGCGCGAGTGCGAGGAGGAGGAGTTGGATGAGGCCGGGCGGCGGCACTTCACCCAGGTCAGGTCGCTGCCGGTGTCGGCCACCAGCAGGAACGCCTGCGCCGGGGTGCCCACGCGGAACCGCGCGAAGTACTGCCCGATGCCAGTGTACGCGCCGGAGCCCAGCGGCATCGCGAACGCCGCCGCCGCCGCGGCAGACCCCGCCGCCGTCTCGCGCGTGCGCCGCCGCTCCGCCGCCGGCGCGCCGTCCGCTGTCAGTCGTAGGCGCGCGATGATGGTAGCCAGCCGGTAGCGGTTGCTGCGCGCTAGCTCGGGGAAGGAGTACGACGCGAGGCGGAGCAGGTCGAACTGCGCCGACCTGCTCGCGCGGCCGCCGCTTGCGCTTGCGCCCGCCAAGAAGGCGACCACAAGCAGCAGGATCAGGCGGCGACCCGCCATTGTCGACGGCGCCGGCCGCTTCTTTGATCCGCACTTCCGCAGCTAGCTAGGCCGCCAACGCACTCTGCTTGTAGCCGACCGACCGGCGACCGTATGCGCCAAATACGTGCGCGCGCGCGCGTCTCCCGGCTCCTCGCAGCTATAGGCAAGCCGAGCTGCCTGCCGCCTACGAGCGCCGCGGCGGTGATGGTGCTTTTTGTTTGAGCTCGAGTTTCGGGCTGCGTGTATGTATGCCGCTTTGGAGTGCGTATTTATTGCGTGGAGGAGGCAGCTTAGTACGAGTAGTTTAGTTTAGCTTAGTTTTTAGTTTTAGTTATTTGCTCAGGGTGGTGGTGTCTGTGCTGTGCGTAGGCCGGGCGGCACCTGCTGTGCTTGGCATGTTGGCTCCTGGTGGTGCGACGCGACGCGCCACTCTGCGCTTCAGGTTGTGCTATGTGCGCGTCTTGCTGGCCGGGAGTTGCAGGGTTGGATCAGCGGCCCCCTCAATGCTGGTGTTCAAAATACCAAAAGCTGGCAAGACCCTAAAATTACATCCTTGATGTTCCTCGCTTCGATCCGGTTTCTAGGCGGCACAGGCCAAACCCCTATCCCTCCCACCGCCGGCACACCTCCCTCCTCCTCCAACCCCTCGGCCCCGTTGGAGGATGTCACCGGGCAAAACTCGCATGGCGGATGTCAGTGGGGCTCATGATGTGGGTTTCCCACAGTGATTCAAATTGTGGCGCAGTGTGCTACCCTACGGTGAAGGATCCACCCATGACGGTGTCTCAAACCACACGACGTGTAAAGCCTGCTTTATCTCCCCCCTAGTTTATGTGGCAACGTGGTGTGGTACCAAGCGGAGCGACATGACCTCTACATGTCGTGACTCGTTCACCGGTGGTGCGGATCTGGCCCTCGATGGTGTGGTGAAGCGACAATCGGTCTCTCATGGCGGCTTTGGCTTGTCTAGGCTCTCCTGGTAAGGTGTAGGGCTCCGCGACTCCATACTTGGTTCCACCGTGGTAGGCTCAGGGCCAACGGGATTGATCGGCCCCCGTCTCCGGTTGATATGAACATAAGGGCAGTGGGTCGTCCAGCCGAGCCAGGGAATGAGAGGGTGAGAATGACAGTGAGTCTAGACTTCACTTGTTTTCAAGTCCAACAACATCGGCGTCTACGGATGCAATTAAATTGCATAAGTGTTATGCTACAGTTCTTGTATCCCCTTCCCAGATGCTCTAAGGAAAACCCTAGGTTTGTGTAGTAAATATGCCCTAGAGGCAATCATGTATGATATATTAAGTGTATTCATACATTAAGGTTGTCCTTGTATAAACATTTATATGTATTACCAAATATGTGATTCAGTTCTAGAATTATGTGCTCATATTGTTCATTCTGGATCGTCCTTAGTCGAACAGTTATGCTGGGCATGTGATGCAGTGAACCAGCATACCATGCATATTATAGTGCGCAAGTCGTTGACATAATACTCACGAAGTATCGTTTCATAAATATTACATCTCTCAGACTGATACAACAAAAATATTATGGATCCAAAACTTTACATGTTCATAAATATCAATACAAAATATACATAAGCTCTAATATCATCTTTGGTCTATCAAGGATTCATATTTGAATTTGAATGTCACCTAACTAGATTAACTATCAATGGCTCTAATAGACTTAGTTTCACTAGAGATCAACAAATTATTTAGGTAAATTTATGTGTGATCGACTCATTTTTTTAGACTATAAACTACGTGTGTGCTTCAGTGTCTTCATACTCTACTCCATATTCTATATCGTAATCGATTCATTCAATCCCTCTTGAAAGATCCGGCTCCTCGTGGTAGATCTTTCCTTCCTATGTGGTGTCGTCGTGGTCCTCAGTATTGTAACTCTCAAAGTCTAGCAAGGGTCTAAAAATATATGATTGGGTACAAGCGTATTCAACACATTCTATAATTGCATGTATGATGTGTAACCCTAGATCGATCATCCAGGTTGCTTGGTTTTCGAAAATGGTTTTTAGAAAAGATAAGATTTATTTTAGAAAAACTATATCCGTCAATCTTCTATTAGAACTTTATTAAGTTTCTTCCCACACTGCGTTTACCATCCATTCCCTGGATAGGGAGTAACAAGTCATATTTCTACACTCTCAAGAGATGCGCTACTTTTTCCACAGACATCCTTGGTCTTATTGCGCTTGTCAC
Source organism: Avena longiglumis (assembly GCA_030063025.1). Lineage (NCBI taxonomy): Eukaryota > Viridiplantae > Streptophyta > Magnoliopsida > Poales > Poaceae > Avena > Avena longiglumis. The sequence continues at coordinate 173,854,986 of CP125973.1, forward strand.
ACTTCCTTAGGTGTGAGGCATGCTACCAAGTTCCAAGTCATGTCGAGCTCTACCGAATTCCTTAACCTACCCGTTGTATTAAACCTGGTCTACAACCGCTGTTGAAATGATATCCCGACTAAGATACTGATACGTCCAATTTGCATCACCATTCTTTATCATAATTTGCCTCTATTCATTGATATATTTCTTATTAAGAGGTGATACTTATGTCTTTTCATCTGTTTTGCATATTGGATGATTCTTGAAGGATGAACCGCCGGAGTCAGGTTTCTGATGGAAAAAGAGGTGTTTTGATGCAATTTATCGAAGATCATAAAAATACTAGAAAAATCATGGAAAATAATATTTTCCCAGAAGACGAAGGAAGCCAGAAGGGGAGGCGGAGTTGGGACATAGGGGGCCCACACACCCCAGGCGTGGGTCCCACCTGCCCCGCGCCTAGAGGAGGTCTGGCCCCACCTGGACAGCCCCCGACTCCGCCCTCTCGCCTATATCTTCTCCTCGAAACCCTAATACAAAGGGAGCGACAACAGAAAGATTCCGCCGCCTCTACGGGGCGGAAAACACCGAGAGAGAAAGAGCTCTTCGGCAGACAGATTTCTGCCGGGGAAATTCCTTCCCAGAGAGGGGAGATCGTCGCCATCAACACCGTCATCAAGCTAGGCTTCATCGGGATCATCATCATCATCCACACCATCATCTCCACCAGCACCATCATCACCACTCCATCCCGCTGTAACATTCGTGTTGGATCTTGCATAGTTCTTAGGGGAAACTTTCCCGGTATTGATTACTATTGTAGTTGATGCTTGTGAGTGGAACCATTGGATTAATGTTTATGTTCAGATTGTTATCCATCACCATATCATCTTTGATCTTGATCCATATGATGGCTTGTGAGTAGTTCGTTTAGTTCTTGAGGACATGAGAGAAGTCATGTTGTTAGTAGTGGATTTGTGTTGAGATACTATTCAATGGTTTAGTATTTAAGTTGTGGTGCTATTATTCTAGTGGTGTCATGTGAACGTCGACTACATGATACTTCACCATTTATGGGCCTAGGGGAATGCATTGTGTATTTGGCTACTAATTGTGGGGTTGCCGGAGTGACAGAAACCTGAACCCCCGTTAGGACACCATTGCATAAGGGAGCGTAGGATCTCAGAGTTTAAGGCTGTGGTTAGGTTTATATCTTAATTACTTTCCTGCAGTTGCGGATGCTTGCAGGGGGTTTAATCACAAGTATGTATTAGTCCAAGTAAGGTCGGTACATTAGCACAGGTTCACCCACACAACACTTACAACACCAAAGAAGAGTACTTAGCTATATGAAGCGAAAGCACTTGACAGAATTCCCATGTGTCCTCGAGAACGTTTGGTCCTTATAAGTATTTCCACCGGCTTGTCCTTTGCTAAGAAAGGATTGGCCCGCTTGCTACAGTTGTTCGTTGTCTTTATTACTTGCATTTTGTTTCTTTGCTTTATCAGAAAACCCCTAAAAATCCGTTTGCTAAGTATTTACAGAAATTTCATGCTCCATACCACTAGTCAAGACCTTCTGCTCCTCGTTGGGATCGACACACCTATTTATCGAAAGTACTACGATACACCCCCTATACTTGTGGGTCATCAAGACTATTTTTTGGCGCTGCTGCCGGGGAGTGAAGCGCTATTGAAGAGTGGAACTGGTAGAGGAAACTTCTACTGTGAGTATTGCTTTTTGTTTCTGTTTGTTGCTTTGTTTCCAATATGGATCACACACTTGGTTTTCTGTTTGGGAAAACTACTACCATTGTTAGGGTAGTAGATGAATCACCACCTATTGAGATAGATCCCTTTAAGATACCTACAAGTATTATTGGTCGTGTTATGGATAATTATTATTCAGGGGATGGAACTGTCCATCCTGGTGATCACTTGCTTTTTATCCATGAATTATGCGGGTTGTTTAAGTGTATAGGTATCACAACTGAATAGGTGAAGAAGAAGTTACTCTCTATATCCTTGAAAGGGAGAGATGAAGAATGGTATAAGCTGCTGAAGAACAGACAATCCATGGAATGGGAGGAAATAGTGCCTCTCTTTTATTCTAAATTCTATCCTCCCAGTGAAATTCATAAGGATAGGAATCTGATATATAACTTTTGGCCTCGTGATGGATAGAGTACAACTCAAGCTTGGGGGAGATTGAAGTTACTAATGCTTAAATGTCCTATTCATGAACTCCCTAACAATATCATTATCAATAAATTTTATGCTAGGCTTTCTCTTCATGATAAAGATTTACTAGATGCTTCTTGTGATGGATCATTCACACGTATGAAGGAAGAAGCTAAATGGGATCTCCTAGACCATATTCAAGAGAACACTGAAGCTTGGGAGAATGATAAAGGAAGAAAGTCAGGTATAAATTATGATTATGAATTCATAAAATCTTTTATGGGAACTGATGACTTCCGTGATATTAGTAATGAGTATGGTCTTGATTCTCAAGTTCTTGCAAAGTGTTTTAAGGCCTTTGCCTCTTGTATTGAAATTCCCAAAAAATAGTGGGACAAGTACCATGCTCCTTATAAAGAAATTGTTACCCATGTTCCTGATAGCATAGAAGTTTGTACTGCTGATCCTATTTTGCCTGAACCTTATGTTGAGAAAATCCCTTTTCCTGCTAAGGTAAAGGAACATTCTGTCATAGCTAATGTGGTTAGCAAAAGTACAAAGAAAACTATGGAACCCGATGAGCAAATAAATATTAAACCTGTGGTTGCTATTGTGAAAGATCTTGTTACTAGAAAAATAGAGGATGATCATATTGTCTTCTATGAAGACGCTTCTAATATTGTCTCTCATCCTAGAAAATTTATAAAAGCTAGTGTCCCTGTGCTTTCTGTTAGAATTGGTGATCATTGTTACTATGGTTTATGTGATATTGGTGCTAGTTCTAGTGCTATTCCTTATGAGCTTTACAGGGAAATTATGCATGAAATTGGTCCTTGTGAGCTTGAAGACATTGATGTGGTTATTCACCTTGCTAATAGAGAGACAATCTGTGCCATTGGCATTATAAGAGATGTGGAGGTTCTTTGGGGTAAGATTAAATATCCTGCTGATTTTCTAGTACTTGGTTCTGAAGCTAGTAAAACATATCCTATTATCTTTGGTAGACCCTTCTTGAATACATGCGGGGCTATCATAGATTGTAGGAAAGAAAAAGTTTTGACTAAGTTCGATGGAGAGTCTTATGAGTTTATTTTTTTCAAATTTGCTAAAACTCCTTATGAAAATGAACTACCTAATGAGGATTTCATGGTTTAACAGCTTTCTGCTATTTCTCTTGCTCCTAACAATGCCTTGCAGCTGTTTATGGAAGATCATGAAAGCGATGTCTTCATGAAGGAAAGAAATGAGATTGACGAGGTTTTCCTTCGTCAGCCTGAGCTACTTAAGCATAATCTACCTGTGGAAGATTTGGGTACCACGCTACCACCTAAAGGGGATCCTGTTTTCGAATTAAAACCTTTACCTGATGATCTTAAATATGATTATCTTGATGATAAGAAGGTATATCCTATTATTATTAGTTCTAAACTTTCAGGAAAGGAAGAAGAAAGGTTATTGGAAATACTGAAGACTATGGGCTATACTCTTGATGATTTAAAAGGAATTTATCCCACTATATGTTAGCATGCTATTAATATAGAACCGATGAAAAACTAGTTGTTGAGCACCAACGCCGTATAAATCCTAAGATGAAGGATGTGGTAAGAAATGAGGTATTAAAACTCCTTGATGCTTGTATTATTTATCCTATTGTTGATAGCCAATGGGTTAGCCCTGTTCATTGTGTTCCTAAGAAAGGGGAATAACTGTTGTGCCTAATGAAAATAATGAGCTTATACCCCAAAGAGTAGTGGTTGGGTATAGGATGTGCATTGATTTTAGAAAGGTTAATAAGGTTACTAAGAAAGATCATTATCATTTTCCCTTTATTGATAAAAGCTTGAGAGGTTGTCCAAAAATACTCACTTTTGTTTTCTTGATGGTTATTCTGGGTTCTCTCAAATTGTTGTGAAAGCACAAGACCAAGAGAAAACCACTTTCACTTGTCCTTATGGCACTTATGCTTATAGGCGTATGCCTTTTGGTTTATGTAATGCTCTTGCTACCTTTAAGAGATGTATGTCTACTATCTTTCATGGTTTTTGTGAAGAAATTGTGGAGATTTTCATGGACGATTTCTTCGTCTATGGAACTTCTTTTGATAACTGTTTGCACAACCTTGATAAAGTTTTGCAGATATGTGAATAAACCAACCTTGTTCTTAATTGGGAGAAATTCCATTTCATGGTTAATGAAGGGATTGTTCTTGGACACAAAATTTCTGAAAGAGGCATTGAAGTTGACAGAGCAAAAATTGAAGCATTTGAGAAGATGCCTTGCCCTAGAGATATAAAAGGTATTCATAGTATCCTAGGTCATGCTGGTTTCTATAGGAGGTTTATTAAAGATTTCTCCAAAATTTCAAAGCCCCTTACCAATCTTCTTCAAAAAGATGTACCTTTTGTTTTTGATAATGATTGTAAGGAAGCTTTTGAAACTTTGAAGAAAGCTTTGACTACTGCTCCGATTGTTCAACCACCTGATTGGAGTTTACCTTTTGAAATTATGTGTGACACTAGTGATTTTGCTGTGGGTGCTGTCCTTGGGAAACATGTTGATAAGAAGTGAATGTTATTCATTATGCTAGCAAGACTCTAGATGCTGCTCAAAAGAATTATGCTACTACTGAAAAAGATTTCTTTGCTGTAATCTTTGCCTGTGATAAGTTTAGACCCTATATTGTTGATTCAAAGGACGCTAAGCCTAGTAAGGTCACTATTTTTACAAGAGTTTGATCTGCATATTGTAGATAGGAAAGGTGCTGAAAATCCTGTTGCTGACAATTTATCTCGTTTGGAAAACATTTCTTTTGACCCCTTGCCTGTTAATGATAGTTTTCCAAATGAGAAGTTGGCTGCAATAAGGGTAAGTCCGCATGAGAGTCCTTGGTATACTGATTACGCTAACTTTATTGTTTCCAAGTATTTGCCTCCAACCTTTACAACCCAGCAAAGAAGAAAATTCTTTTATGATCTAAGGCATTACTTTTGGGATGACCCACATTTATATAAAGAAGGAGTAGATGGTATTATGCGAAGATGTGTTCCAGAATTTGAACAACAAAAGATATTGAGAAAATTTCATGGCGGTGCTTATGGAGGACATCATGCTGGGGATAGGACTGCACAAAAGGTTTTACAATCTGGATTTTATTGGCCTACCCTTTTCAAAGATGCAAGGAAGTTTGTCTTATCATGTGATGAATGTCAAAGAGTTGGTAACATTTCTAAACGCAGTGAAATGCCTATGAATTATTCTCTTGTTATTAAACCTTTTGATTGTTGGGGATTTGACTTTATGGGCCCTTTTCCTCCTTCAAAAGGGTATACTCATATTCTTGTTGTTGTTGACTATGTTACAAAGTGGGTAGAGGCCATACCTACAAACAATTGATGGTAAGACCTCTTTGAAAATGCTTAAGGATGTTATTTTTCCTAGGTTTGGTGTGCCTAGATATCTCATGACTCATGGAGGCTCTCATTTTATTCATGGTGGTTTTAGGAAAACTCTTGCTAAGTATGATGTAAACCATAGAGTTGCTTCAGCTTATCACCCCCAAACCAGTGGGCACGTAGAACTTTCCAATAGGGAAATTAAATCTATCTTGCAAAAGACTGTTAATAGATCTAGGAAAAATTGGGCTAAAAAGTTGAATGACGCTTTATGGGCTTATAGAACTGCTTATAAAAATCCTATGGGGATGTCTCCTTACAAAATGGTCTATGTGAAAGCTTGTCACTTGCCTTTAGAATTAGAACACAAAGCTTATTAGGCAGTGAAAGGGTTGAATGGAGATTTTAAACTTGCTGGTGAGAAAAGATTGCTTGACATGAGTACCTTACATGAGTGGAGTAGTGAAGCTTATGAAAATGCTAGACTCTTTAAGGAAAAAGTAAAAATATGGCATGATAGGAGAATTCTCAAAAGGGAGTTGAAAGAACATGTGAGGCCCCCATGTGTGGTTTTGGTAATTAATGACAATCTTTATGGACCAATGTGTGTATTAAGTTATACTTGTAGGGTTTGTCCATTAGCATCGCTTGGAGCATGTGTTGGCTTCAAGGTCGATGAAATGAGAAGAAGATGTGATGTGCAAGCTCAAAATGCGCCATCTATAGAAGATCTCATGTTTTGATGCTTGCCATCCTCGGTGATCATGGATCGATGATGAAGAATCAAGAAAGGCGTTCCATCTTGAGAAGGGCAAGATCGTCTACATAGAGATCAAGTGGAATGCTCAAGGCAAAGGTATAATCTTGATAGGTTTTCCCTTTTGCCGGTCTCACATTGTGTGTGTGAGACCGGGTTTAGGATAGATAACCGTACTATCAAGAGGGGCTCTCGTATGAGTAATTAGGTCACGTCGTTCAGAGTGAGCTCAAACCTTTGCATACTTGCATCATCGTATTTGGTTGTTATTTAGTCTTACCTATATGAGGATATAGAGCTTGTGTTAATCTCCATAACAAGTTCTTGTTCATCAAAATCGGATCTTCCATTTGTATCTTGTTGCGATTTTGATTTATGCGCCTTTTTGGTTTCTCACCAAGTGAGGTATCTCACATTATTCTACTTGATATTTTCTCACTTGGTGATAACCATTATTTCCACCTTTTATTGGGAAGCCCTTGTCATCCTCTATCCAAGGCATTTGGAATCGGGTCAATCGGAGCTTCCAGTCAAAAGTTATTATCGTTTGAATATTTGACCGTCAATGCTTTTTACGGGCGGTAGTAGTACCGCCCACCGAAAAGTTTTCTTTCTGCCTCGCTAGGTATCTAAATCCGGTACTACCGGCCGGCCCAGTAGTACCGCCCGGGTGGGCCGGTACTACCAGCCGGCCCAGATATTTTTCCCAGATCCAGATCCAGCGCCAGCCCATCTTCTCACACCACATCGCCGCTACTTGCGCGACCATTACGCCCACGTTGACCAAGACGCCGCCGCCGCTTGCTGGCGCTGCTGCGTTCGCTGAGCCTAGCTCGCTCTGGGTCCCAGCCGCCGCTGGTCCCGCTGCATTGTCAGACCGTTGTCGCCTTTCATTGCTCACGCGTTGACCCATCGCGCCGCCGCCGCTGGCCTTGCTGCTACGCCAGGCCGCTGCTTGCATGTTGACGCAGCGATGCCAGCTGCCATGGCGACTGCTTGCCGCTGTTTCGCTGCCGCATGTCGCCGCCAGACTCAGACGCACGCGTTCTCTGGCCCCACCTGGAGCATGCGCCAACGCTCCATCCCCTCGCATGTGCGCTGCTCCTCTCGCTCGCTCGCCTGGCCCCTTGCCTTTTTCCTAGCGATTTGTTGTTTGAGTCCGGTAGTACCGGTTAAATCCGGTAGTACCGGACTGGTCCGAAAAATAGCCCCAACGGCCAGATTTTGCCCGTCTCTTTAAATAGCTTCACCCCTTTGTCTTTTAGGGTTGATTTTTACTCCTCCTTTTGTCTAAGCTTTTCCCCCATTTGCCTTACTCTTTGAGCTTGATTTCTACACACCCCTCCATTGATTCTTGCATATATTTGAGGGGTAGTTGGAGGTGATCTAGATCCACGTTTTGACCTAACCGATTCATCTCTTTGTGAGTGCATCTTTGGGGATCTAGATTTTGGGGGATTTTGTGTCTCTCTTTGATTCCTCCTCTCTTGTTCCCCCAATAGCTTTAGTAGCTTTGTTGGAACTTGAGAGTGAGGGATTTGAGCACCTTTGTGGTGTTCTTGCCATTTGCATTTGGTGCATCGGTTTGAGTTCTCCTCGGAGGATTTGGTTTGAGTTACTCATTGGAGTTTGTCCCTCTTGGGTTCTTGGAACCCTAGACGTTTTTTTGGCCTTGGTGGCATCGTGGACTTTTGTGGCGTTTATTGGGAGCCTCCAATTAAGTTGTGGAGAAGTGCCCCAACCTTGTGAGAGGTTCCGGTTGCCACTAACAAGTGCATCAATAGTGGAAGCGTGAATCGATCCCATTGGGGTGAGATTCACCGGAGAATAAGGGAGGCCTTTTGTGGCGTTGGTGGTTTGATACCACCCCCTCTCCAAACGAGACGTAATCCATGTTGGGAGGAACTCGGTAAAATATCGGTGTCCCCGCGTGTCTTGGTTATCTCTATACCCGAGCTCTTTACTTATGCACTTTACATTGTGATAGCCTTCGTGCTTGAAGTAATATATATCTTGTTATCACTTTGTTGCTTGTATTGCTTAGCATAAGTTGTTGGTGCACATAGGTGAACCTTAGTTGTTCTAGGTTGTGCTTAACAAAGTAAACACTAGTTTTATTCCGCCTTTGTTGAGCCACTCTAGGAAAAGTTTTAATCGCCTATTCACCCCCCTCTAGGCGACATCCATATCCTTTCAATTGGTATCAGAGCCCGGTCTCTCATTTTAGGCTTCACCGCCTTGAGAGTAAAGATGTCGGCTAGGGGGTTTGTGCACAATGACATGTTTATATTCGATGGCACAAATTATGATATATGGAAAAATCGCATGCTCATTCATTTTCGGGACATGGACCCAAATTTGGAGCGTATTGTAGATATGGGTTTTTCTCCTCCTATGGATTTCAAAAATCTATCTTGTGAGGATGAGAAAAACTTATATCTCGATGCTCAAGCTTCTAATGTGCTTGTTAATGCTTTGAGCTATGTAGTTACATCTTCAATCATTCCTTTTTGGAGCGCTCATGAGTTATGGACAAAACTTTAAGATAAATATGTTGTGTCCAACATTATTGAGGATGATTGTGTTGCTTCCAGTTCCGGTCGAGATGAGTTCTCATCCTCTACCACTTAACCAACATGTGACTTTTCACAAGGTAATGATATGGTGAGTGGTGATAGAAATTTCAATTTGGATAGTGTGCTTACTATTTGTAATCCCTCATCTCTATCTAGTTGCAATGATCTATCTTTGTACCTTAACACTTCTAGCACTACAAACTTCTTACATGCTTGTGTTAATAGTCCTTGCAAATCATGTAGAAATGACTTGAATAAATCTCATGATGATATGCTTGTGTTTCCTTGTTGCCATGATAAAAATGCTTCCATTTACTCTAGTGCTTGTGTTGCTAACCATGTAGAGGAAACCGAAGATTCTATGGGCCAAGACATGGTTTTGAATGGAGCCACAAATGCAATCTCATCTTCACCTTCTTCCGGTACCCACCTATGCCTTATGGCTAGGGATTCTAAGGTAACCCCTACTTTCGAACCCATTACCTCTTGTGATGAGGAGGATGTGGATAATGTGGAAGAAGAGCTTGATATTGATGATTTATATGAAAAGGGTGAGATTGTTTATCGTGCCCTTTTTAAAAAGGATATTGCTTGTTCTAACTTTGTTGAAGTCTTGGAATTTGCTATTAAGAGCAAAGAACATATTGATAAGTTAGAAACACAAATTAAGGTGCATGATAAAAACGTTGATAAAATGTGTTGTCTTGAGCGTGAGTATGCTAATATAATTGCAAACCTAAATAAAGCTCTTGAAGAGGAACAAACCACTAAGGAATCTCTTGAGGAGACCTTTGCTTTAGAGATATCTAGAGTAAAGGAATCTCATGATAGAGATCTTGCAGTGGCTAACTCCTTCAAGATTAAAAACGATGAACTTGAAGTTGCTTATGCTAAACTTGTTGAGGATTTTAAGCACCTCGAAATGGCTCTCGGGTCGTTAAGAGGGGGCTCATCAAACTCACCGAGTCGCATGAGCAACTTAAAGATTCATATTCAAAAGAGCTTGCCAAGTTGCCCTCACCTCTTGCTAATAATGATGATGCTTGTGCCACTAACTCTATTTCTTGTGAAGCATCTATTTTGAAGGAGAATGTTGAGCTAAAGGCTCAACTTGCGTTGCTAACTAGAAACTATGGGAAATTAGAAGAAAGTCATGTTAAGCTCTCAAGATCGCATGAGGATCTTCTAGTCTCCCATGGCAGGCTAAAGTTAGCTCATGAGGCAACGTGTCAAAGGTAACATCTAGTGGGCCTCATGTGGACATTAGCACTACATCTACTCCAAATGTTATATTACCATGTGCTAGTCCTTGTAATTCATCCTCTCACAACCATGATATATCTCGTGATGAATTACATTCCGTGCCTTGTTGCTCTAACAATGTAGCATCTACTTCCTCTAGTACTTTTGTTGAAACTAACCATGTAGAGGAAATCAAAGAGCTCAAGGATCAAGTCACTTCTTTGAATAATGACTTGAAAAGGGGTCATCAAGGGAAGGCCACACTCAACAAAATCTTGAGTGTGCAAAAATCCCCCAATGACAAGAGTGGGATTGGATCAACTCCAATGTCAAGAACAAATCCACTATCAAGTTGAATCACAAGGAGAACAAGAAGAAAGGCCAAGATCAAGTCAAGAATCCGTCCAACATTGTTTGCTTCAAGTGCAAGGAAGAAGGGCACCATGTTAGATCTTGCCCACTGAAGAAAAAGCCTCTTAGTGTGAAGCAACAAGGGAAGCGGCCTCAAGCTCCACCTCAAGTCATCGACGGGCCTCTTCCTAAGAGGACTACTCGAGCTCTTCCTAGAGTCGTGGCTTCACCTAAGAAGAAAGATAGAAAGGGTAGAACTTGCTACATATGCCGTGAGAAGGGGCACATTTCTTCCGCATGCACTATTGGTAACTCCTCATACCATCCTATCTTGATTGATGATTCTTATTCTCTTTGTAAGGATGAGGTTGGCAATGTGTTTGCCAAATTTGTTGTTGCTCAATGTGGTGTCAAGAAAAGAACCATTTGGGTTGCCAAACCTATTGTGACTAACCTCTTAGGACCCAACTTGGTTGGGGACCAACAACCCAAAACTTGATCAATAGGTGTGTTTTGGAGGGCATTGGAGACTTGGTTACATTATGAAGAACTAAGGGATCTTCATCTAGTATAATTGTCAAGCCAAGTCATGTGGATTATATTGCTCCTATTATATTTCCAATGTTCCTCCTTGCGGTAACATATGCTAAACTCTTTACATTGAAAGTTACTTGCCCCTTTGTGCATGTGTTGGTTTTATATCTTCCATGATTTTGTACATGTTGTGCTTTCCACTTAATTATCTTGAGATATCAAGCATATTTGTGTATGATTAGGTGGCACACCATGTATGTGTGTTTCTTATGTTTTAGCCTTGCTTGGTTATATTTGGTAACTTATGTGTGTTATGCTTGGGCATTCCACAATCCTAAATTATGTGTACATGAGGAATACCACCTAGTATTTATATTGGATTCTTTTCTAGTCTCTATGTGGTACAATTCTCATGAGAAATTTAAGTTTTATAATGTCCATTAATTATCTCTATTTGTATTCTTTTGCCTCGTGTTGGTTTTATGGTAGTATCACATTATGGGGGAGTCATGTGCTTAGTGCATATTAAAAATCCTAGAAAATGTGGATATTCGAGGTTGTGTCACTTAGAATTGAATATTGATAATTATCTAGCACCTATGTGACACATTTGCTCATACAATTTCCATTTGCTTGAATGGCTTTATTGATCATATTCACTTTGGCCTTTGTTTAATTTTATACTATATTTGGCCAAGAAAATGTTTTATGTTGTCTCCCAAGCCTTCCTTGCTACTGTTTGATCCTTTTATTTTTACTGGTATCCTCTTGTGTTTTATTTATTGTAGGTACTAGTGATGATCCCATTTGTGTGCATTTTGCATTCAAACGGAAAATCCTATATAATGCACGATCTATGGGGGAGCTCTCCTATATTATTTAAAACACTCACATTTATGCTTCTTTGTTTGATCCATATCGGGTTTTATGTGCTTGGAACCTCAATCTTTCCGTTTTGGTATTTGTGCCATCATGAGAAGTTTGGGGAGTTTGGTTTCTTGTTGGAACCTTGCTCTTTTTGGGAGTTGGTTTTGTCTCACTTGTTTCATGATTTGACCATTTTAGAATGAGATAAATCCTTGAGCATTTTTATTTCTATCTATCTTTTGCTCCTTTGGTTTTAGCCTAGTTCATTTGTTGAATTTGTGATCTTTCATGTGTTGAATTGGTTCTTGGATATAATTTGGACATCGTTTGTCGAGTCACACCCTTGTGTGTGCAATCTCGATTTACTTTGTGTTTTTGTTCAAATTGTATCTTCTTTTTGGTTCTTGAAAGCTTTATGCATGCATATTTACTATATGTTTATATTATGGCATGCTTGCTTTCTTTGATCCAATATATAAGGGAAACTCCACCAAATCCCATCGGCTAAGTTGTGCATGAAATTCAATTTCATATCAATATGCACATATTTATGTGGAGTCTCTCCTATGTATTGTAGTTGCACTAACTACATTGAACCCAATTAGTTTGGGGACCATTTTGTACTTAAATGTGTTTTAGGTACATAGGAGATATATTGGACGCTTGTCTCTCAATTTTGAAGAAGTGATGCTTAGAAGAAAATTTGAGGAAAGCTATAGGATGATCAATGAATTCATATCCTCTACATCCTACCAATTATATCTCGGTAACAAGTATCTCTTTCTCATGCTCACATATCTTGATTCCAACCATTTGTCGGTTGCCTTCTAGCATGAATTAATGTATTTGTAATTGTTGTAGTTCTAGCCATGGTTTTAAAAGGACTCTATATTGTATATGTGTTTAAGTTGAGATGAGTGCATATAATTGGGACTATACAAAATCATGCATATGATCCTCCAATCCCAAATATGTCAATCTAGCAATTTTATTGCCTATCATTTCATCAACTTCTCTCATGTGCAATAGTGAGATTGTTGCTAGTCTATTTTATCTTATGATACTTGTTGTCTTTCTCCATATATTCCAAATTTCTCCTTTTCCCTTGGTGATAGTTGTAATATATGTAGTGTGTTGGTGTTTGAAGCTCATTAATGTACAATAAGATATATGTGAGCCTTTGGCCATGCTTTGAAGCAAAAATCTTATTGGTATATGTTGTGACTTCATTTTTGCGTTCATGAGCTTTATTGTATATCTTCCTTGTGTGTGCTTGTTTATTTATGGTCATATGTCGTTGTAATGTTATCCACTTAGAAACATATACACATATGAGAAGATAATTTTAGTTGAGAATTTATTTATTGGATACCACCTTTTATTTCTTTTGATTATTCCGTGGCTTCCAAATTTATCTGCCTATGAGTGCTTGTTCCTCTTGTTTGCATCCTCGGGCACTCATATTTGTTCTCTCATGCCTTGTATTTTTAAATGAATTTGTATGAGTGTGGATTCCATGATTATGCACCTTGATCCCAAATGCAATTATCATAATTGGTGTATTATCTTTGGGGAGCTCATCTAATTCATTTAATAATGCTCATTTGTCTTCTTTCTCATTAATTGTGTTTTAAATGCTTATGGGGGAGCAAGGATTCCATATTTGTGCAATATGTATTCTAATGCATTTATTTTTAATTGTGCACAAATCTTGGGGAGCTTCTCTATTAGTTATTTAAAGCACCCTTTTGCTCATATCATAATATCTTGTAGTCTCCATTTGGACTCATTTGTTGTTTTCAAATTGGTTTGTCGGACTTGTAGTTGCTTGCATAATTTGACTTTATTTTGGCAATCTTCGGGTCCTCGATATGTTCTACTCCCTCCCAAGTATTCATCATTGGATATGTGCGAAGGCACACCTTTGGAGGAATTATTACTATATTTGCCTTCTAGAACTTGTCACCCATTTCGGCAATCGATGCCAATGGGGGAGAAGTTTTAGAGGGTTTAAGGGAAGTTGGGCTATGCATTGAGTTGGTTCTTAAGCATTTTCCTTTCATGCTCTTGCATCTTTGTTGTTGCTTAGCATGTGATATATAGAGGAAACTCCACCAATGATAATTGGCAATATATGCAATGAAATTCAAGTTCATCACACATGCATAGATTGTGGGGGGGTTTGCTCTATATATGGTGATGGTACCAATATCACATGCTCTTGCATCTTTGTTGTTGCTTGGCATGTGATATATAGAGGAAACTCCACCAATGATAATTGGCAATATATGCAATGAAATTCAAGTTCATCACACATGCATAGATTGTGGGGGAGTTTGCTCTATATATGGTGATGGTACCAATATCACATACTTTTGTAGTATTTGATATTGGTATTACCATTTTATTCATTAATATTCCTTATATAAACCCTCTTAAAGGGTTTGTCATCAATTACCAAAATGGGGGAGATTGAAAGAACATGTGAGGCCCCCATGTGTGTTTTTGGTAATTAATGACAATATTTATGGACTAATGTGTGTATTAAGTTATACTTGTAGGATTTGTCCATTAGCATCGCTTGGAGCATGTGTTGGCTGCAAGGTCGATGAAATGAGAAGAAGATGTGATGTGCAAGCCCAAAATTCGCCATCTATAGAAGATCTCATGTTTTGAGGCTTGCCATCCTCGGTGATAATGGATCGATGATGAAGAATCAAGAAAGGCGTTCCATCTTGAGAAGGGCAAGATCGTCTACATCGAGCTCAAGTGGAATGCTCAAGGAAAAGGTATAATCTTGATAGGTTTTCCCTTTTGCCGATCTCACGTTGTGTGTGTGAGACCGGGTTTAGGATAGATAACCGTACTATCAAGAGGGGCTCTCGTATGACTAATTCGGTCACATCGTTCGGAGAGAGCTCAAACCTTTGCATACTTGCATCATCGTATTTGGTTGTTATTTGGTCTTACCTATGTGAGGATATAGAGCTTGTGTTAATCTCCATAACAAGTTCTTGTTCATCAAAATCGGATCTTCCGTTTGTATCTTGTTGCGATTTTGATTTATGCGGCTTTTTGGTTTCTCACTAAGTGAGGTATCTCACATTATTCTACTTGATATTTTCTCACTTGGTGATAACCATTATTTACACCTTTTATTGGGAAGTCCTTGTCGTCCTATATCCAACGCAATTGGAATCGGGTCAATCGGAGCTTTCAGTCAAAAGTTATTGCCGTTTGAATATTTACCCGTCAATCTGATTCTGGGCCGAGCGGTAGTGCCGCCCGGACGGGCCGGTACTACCGCCCGCCCCTGAGTGCGGCCCGTTTTCTTTCTGCCTCGCTAGGTAACTAAATCCGGTACTACCGGCCGGCCCGGTACTACCGCCCGGGTGGGCCGGTACTACCGGTCGGCCTAGATATTTTTCCCAGATCCAGATCCAGCTCCAGCCCATCTTCTCACACCGCATCGCTGCCTGCTGCTTGCGCGCGCCAGCCCACGCCCACGTTGACCCGCGCACCGCTGCCTCGCTGCTCGCGCCCGTCCGCGTTCACCGCTGGCCTAGCTCGCTCTGTTGGGTCCTGCGCCAGCCGCCGCCGCCGCTCACCTTTCTTGCTCGCGTTGACCTGTGCCTTCGCCACTCGCCGGCCCGCTTGCTGCTGCAGCTCGCTTGCATGCTGCGCGTTGACAGCTGCAGCTGCTGCCGCGGCGACCACGCCTGCTTGCTGCCGCATGCATGCCGTCAGACTCCTTGCGCGCATGCGTTCTCTGGCCCCACCTGGAGCATGCGCCAACGCTCCATCCCCTCGCATGTGCGCTGCTCCTCTCGCTCGCTCGCCTGGGCCCTTGCCTTTTTCCTAGCGATTTGTTGTTTGGGTCCGATAGTGTAGAGTTCCCAACCTTTAATAAGGTAGAGATCCCTGTGTTTACAATGCTAGTCCCTGGATCAATAGCTAGCATCCACAGTTAAGATGTAATATCAAGAAACAAAGGTCATAATACAACTTTATAACCAGGAATAACATAATTTTATTACATCTTACATAGCTCATTTGGCTATTACATTACATTGCAGCAGCATATCTATAAGCATGGGGTTCTTCATCTTCAAAGTGCCACAGACAAACATGTTGGTTGTAGACTTGTAATCCTAATCAATCAACTTCACTAATATCAATCAAACCTGCAACATTACAAGTTACAGCCACAAGGGTCAATACATTTGAATTGTATTGGCAAGTTTCACTATTATGTAGAATATAAGTGGATCCTATCATTACATGCATATTTGGCTAAGTAGGGTTTAAGGCTCATTTGCAGAAAGCAATACTTTATCCTATCTTTTCAAAATAGTTTTGATCTTTTGTCAAATCTTTCTGAACTCCTTGGTAAATCCCCAAGTGTTTCAAGTCTTTGTCCAAATCTCTTGAGCTCCTTGGTAAATCCCCAAGTGCTTCAAGTTTTCATCAAAATCTCTTGAGCTCCTTGGTAAATCCCCAAGTGCTTCAAGTCTTTGTCCAAATCTCTTGAGCTCCTTGGTAAATCCCCAAGTGCTTCAAGTTTTCATCAAAATCTCTTGAGCTCCTTGGTAAATCCCCAAGTGCTTCAAGTTTTCATCAAAATCTCTTGAGCTCCTTGGTAAATCCCCAAGTGTTTGAAGCCTTTTGTTGTCACTTAAAAGTTTTTCTTTTAGAAATTGGTATGTCGAGATTTCCCATAGCTTCAGGCCTTTAGTTGCTCAGTATTATCCATAACCGGGGACACGGCTAAGTACTTAGAATTTGATTATCTTCTGCAGAAGTTATACACTTTACCCACATGACACACTCTCATCTTGTTGCCACCAGTGGCCGCTGGATAAGTACTCACCAAGATGGAGTACTGGCAGATTGAGAATGTGACGAAGTCTTTCCATAGGGTCCTCCCATACACCATGCTAGCTTGTCTTCAGGCACCAATGTAGGGTTCCGAGTTCCCTCATTTCCAGTTAACCTGAAGACCAATGCATGGGTCTTCCCAATGTAGTTGACTAAGCCAGAGCCATAATAGCATGTGGCTGTACACGAAAGCCACTGTTGGAGAAACATGTTCAATCTCTAAGTCCCTGGGTGGTTTTCATCTGGTGCACAACAAAAAGAGATTGCCATATAAACATGGTTCCTCTTGTTGCCACCTTGTCCAAAACTTGAGTATCCTTGTCCACCCAGGTGGTTCATTGAGTACTTGTTTTATTATATAAAAACACAAGTCTTTTCTCAACTTCAAAAATAAATCTCAACATGTATCTCTTCTCAAAATATGTAGCATGGCTAAGCACTTTACAACTACATTGTTTTCACTAAGGAATATATAGGGTACCCTATTAGGATTTAGCATAGCATAAAGTATAGAAATCCTTTTTCATGCATGTTTTCAAAATCTACTAAGTATAATGAAAATAGTAGGACTTTGGATGATAGTGTAACTTGCCTTTTTGGTAGGGAATGTTGGTTCACTTCTTGATCTTGCTAATCTCACACTCTTCTAGCTTCACTACAAATCAATCAAGCAAACACAAATTCAACTAGCATTCCAAACAAATTTTCAAACAACTTAATCACACACAAAATCATAGAAGCTAAGTCATGCATGCAAGCATGCAAAAGATAGTTTTATTTGCAAAGGTGGTTTCTACTAGGCTCTATACATTGTAAGGTTCAAAGTGGTCAATTCCTAAAGTGGCAAAACCATTTGTAAAAGGGTTTTATCTAAAGATCATTTTTAAATCAAATCATTATTTCATGTGGTGGAAAATGCTTTTAAAAAACTACAATTTTATATTGATCACCAAATAAGTTGTTAGTTCACAAAACTTGGTGTTTAGGGTCAGTAGCTTTGAATCAAAACATTTCCAAAGGTTTTTGTTAAAAAATTATTTCCATAACAAAACCAATATTTTATTTGCCTAGAAATGGGCTAAATCAATTATTCAATCCAAATCTTTACAAAATACATTTTTAAATCCATAAGTTGGTTCCTAGGGTCAGTAGGTTCACAACAAACCATTTTGCAAAGATTTCAACCCCAAAATTATTTTGGAATAATTTTTATAACCTAAACAAGCATACAAATGTTTCTGCAAAAACATACATTTTATCAGAAGGTTTTACTAAACAAATTGCATGGTTGGCTAGGGCTTGTTTCACTGATTCCACTGATATAAAGTTTGTAAATTTTGGACATGTGGATCAAAAGTTACAAGGTTTACAAAATTGCATCTAAATCAGATTCTAATTCTATTTTAAATCAGAGGCTGGCCACGCGGCGCAATACTACTGGTCGATACCGGTTCGCACGGATCGAGCGATGCAGGCCGTTGGATCAAGTTAAATCGCACGGCACTGGTTGCGTACCCTTTCAGCGTTAAGTGATCTAATCGCAGCCGCAGGATCTAAATCGCACGACGCACAGCGCGCTAGCCATAGACGGGCGGCGCTGGTGGCGGCGGGCAATGGCGTGTCTCTGGCGGAGCTGGTGCTAGAGGAAGCGAGGAAGAGGTTGGCGAGGCTTACCAGACTCGTAGAGGCTCGCTGAAGCTCGAGGTGCTACTGGCTGGCGAAGGGGCGCACTGGAGCGGAATTAATCGCTCGCCGGAGTGGAGCTGCGCCTCGGGTTCGTACTGTCGTCGACGGAGGCGGGGCTACAAGGCGTGCCAGATCAAAATAAGGGGTGCGTTAGACGCGCACGGTACCAGGGGACATGTGAGAATCAATGATTGGCTTCGGGGCGGTCTGAGCTTACCAGGGGAGGTCGCCGGAGAAAGTAGCAGATGCGGCGGCGCTTAGAGGTTGTCGAAGCCGAGGCTCTGGGGCGAGAGCGGTCGAACGGATAACACGGGTAGGTGCGCCTGGGTCTGGGGAATGTGCCCGTGTGCTCGGGGAGGCAAGGGGTGGCGCGGGGTCGCCGGAATTTGCTCGCGAGTTCGTCAGAGCAAAGGGTGGTGCAGGAGGTAATTCGGCAGCCTGGGGGCGCGCTAGGGTGGGGCGACGGAGGAGGAACAAGAGAGGAGATATTGGCGCTTTAGTAGGCGTCGTCGCAGGGCCATTACATGGCGTGGTTAACGCGCAATCACGCCGGCATTTCATCGGCAGTAATGGCCAGAGGAATGAGGGGCGAGGTCGTCGCGGGGAGGAAGAGAGTGAGCTGGCGGTGGGGTCGTCTCGTCAGCGATAGAGGAAAAGGTGCGGTGGGGTCCAACTGTCTGCGACGCTACGGGTGAGTGTTTGAGTGAGAAAACGTTTCGCGAGAGAGAGTGGGGTGGGCTTACTGTTGGGCTGGCCGACTGGGCTGTGTCCTTTGCACATTTTTTTTTGTTCTGAATCTTTTCCTTTTTCTGTTTGAATTTCCTGATTGAATTTCAAACAAACAAATAAAAAATTCAAAACAATCAACCTTCCACCACACCTTTCAATTGAATTTGGTTCTGTTTAACAACATAAACCAAAGTCCAAAACAAAATAATATTTTTATTCTTTTTAGGGTCTATTTAATAATTAAATAAATAGTCCTTAGTTATTAATTCAAATAGGATTTGTTTTATTAAAAAAAATCCATTTGAAATCTAAATATTTATCAAAACCAAATCAGTAGGTTTTATTTGAGAAATTAAATACTTGGAAAACTTGTTTAAAATAATTTATCAAGTTTTGATGTTTTATTAAAAAAGGAAAGTCTTTACTTTAACATAATTGGGTATTAATAAATCCCTATTATTTTCTTTAAATAAATCTTTCTTTTGATCAAAACACAATGTTTTATTTCAAAAGCTTGGCCAAGGTTTGATTTGGCTCTATAAAATAATCCTTATTTATATTTCTACCTTTTCATTTGAAAACCAAATCTTTTTTACTAAAAGATCCAAAAATAGTATTTCCAAATATTTTAAATTTATTGTTTATTTATATTTTTAAATCCCTTTAGGATTTTATTTGATCAAATAGGTTTGAAAGTTTCCAATTGGATTCAAAAGTTTCTTCTCACCCTGAAAATCAACAAAGTTTTATTTTATTCATTTATTTTTCACATTACAAGATTTGGAAAATCTTGGGATGTGACAGATAGTACCGGTAAATCCGGTAGTACCGGACCGGTCCGAAAAATAGCCCCAACGGCCAGATTTTGCCCGTCTCTTTAAATAGCTTCACCCCTTTGTGTTTTAGGGTTGCTTTTTGCTCCTCCTTTTGTCTAAGCTTTGCCCCCATTTGCCTTACTCTTTGAGCTTGATTTCTACACACCCCTCCATTTATTCTTGCATATATTTGAGGGGTAGTTGGAGGTGATCTAGATCCACGTTTTGACCTAACCGATTCATCTCTTTGTGAGTGCATCTTTGGGGATCTAGATTTTGGGGGATTTTGTGTGTCTCTTTGATTCCTCCTCTCTTGTTCCCCCAATAGCTTTAGTAGCTTTGTTGGAACTTGAGAGTGAGGGATTTGAGCACCTTTGTGGTGTTCTTGCCATTTGCATTTGGTGCATCGGTTTGAGTTCTCCTCGGAGGATTTGGTTTGAGTTACTCATTGGAGTTTGTCCCTCTTGGGTTCTTGGAACCCTAGACGTTTTTTTGGCCTTGGTGGCATTGTGGCCTTTTGTGGCATTTGTTGAGAGCCTCCAATTAAGTTGTGGAGAAGTGCCCCAACCATATGAGAGGTTCCGGTTGCCACCGACAAGTGCACCGATAGTGGAAGCGTGAATTGATCCCATTGTGGTGAGATTCACCGGAGAATAAGGGAGGCCTTTTGTGGCGTTGGTGGTTTGATACCACCCCCTCTCCAAACGATATGTACTCCATGTTGGGAGGAACTCGATAAAATATCGGTGTCCCGACGTGTCTCGGTTATCTCTATACCTAAGCTCTTTACTTATGCACTTTACATTGTGATAGCCTTCGTGCTTGAAGTAATATATATCTTGCTATCACTTTGTTGCTTGTATTGCTTAGCATAAGTTGTTGGTGCACATAGGTGAACGTTAGTTGTTCTAGGTTGTGCTTAACAAAGTAAACACTAGTTTTATTCCGCCTTTGTTGAGCCACTCTAGGAAAAGTTTTAATCGCCTTTTCACCCTCCTCTAGGCGACATCCGTATCCTTTCAAGAGTTCCATGTTGGTGAGAAAGTTCTTTTGTATAGGTCTCGTCTCAGATTTTTTGCAGGGAAACTACTCTCAAAATGAGAAGGACCTTTTGTTATTGAGGAAGTATATCGTTTAGGTGTTATCAAAATATCTTCTTTGAAGGACAACACTACACATGTGGTGAATGGCCAAATTCTCAAACATTATATTTCTGGAGATTCTTATAATGAAGATGTTGACATTATTCAAATGGTGACTCCGTAAGAATTTATTAGAAACCAAACACCAGAATCTGCAGAGTCCGTCTTTGAGTAGGTAAAAGTGGTGAAAACAGAAGGTTCGTGAAAGCCCAATATTTTTGTTTTTTTTATGTTTTTATTACATACGGGAGGCTATGAAACGAAACAGAGGGGGAAATGGAGGCCGGGGTGGCCACATCCAACCCAGGAGCGGGCCCCAGCTGGCCGCGCCTGGAGGGGGTGTGAGCCCCCGAGATCCGTCTCCGCCTCGTTTTCATACCAGTACCTTCCTTATGCATTGAAACTTCGTAATACATAACCCCACGGATCCCCCGAGGTTCGTGTATCGTGTTCTCATCTTGTTTGTGTTTCAATCTATTTCTGTCAGGCAGATTCTCAGTTTTGGAGTCACAATGTCTTCCTTTGGATCGCCCATGGAGAATTCCTCCGCGGATGTCATCAACCCATACATGTATGAGTTGAGGATTCATCCCAAGGAGTTGATTCTCAAGGATGGGAAGGTGCAGATGAAAGAAGTTCAAGGCCCTAAATGAGAAGGCAGTATGGAAGACAGGATGGAAGCATTGGAGCAGGAAGTTTTTAGGCACAAGAAGATGGCAGAATGCAAAGTGGATGTTATTCATAAGATAAGTTCAAAACTCATCGCCAAGCACGAGGAGGAGGTTGCTGAGCTCCGAGACGAAATCTTCTCGCTCCATCAGACCACCAACCAATTACAAGCATAGCTCTACGACATACAAAATCAAAACTGTGGAGTATGAGGCTAGATTTAATCGCATAATCTCTGCTGCTAGTTTCAGGATTGCGGAAACTAGGACGTCCTTTTTGGATGGGGAACCTTTGCCCTAGAAGTTTGATGATGACAAGAGAACACCACTACCAAAGGAGTAATTCGTCATCAGGTTTGGCATCCCCTTGGCTTGTTCCAAGCTTGGGGGAGTGTCGCGGTATCATATCATTATCTTTTATCTTTTACCTTTTTAGTGGATTCATATCTTTGGTGGAGAAGTTATCTTATAGGTTGGTTTGCATGTGGAAGTATCTCTCCTTTATTATCTATGTATCCCTTGGTGTGAGTGCTTTTATGGAATATTAATAAGTTTCATCTTTTACTTTTTGCACTTCTTATTTTAGTTTGCAATCTCTATTATATGATTGATCTTGTTGATCAGTATTGGTGCCACTTTGGGAGCATCAAGTAGATCTAAATTGGTTTTGTCGAACCGAGCTCTGGTCAGTAGCAACACTTTTTGAGGTTTGAAAGGGAAAGAGAAAAAGCTTACATGTATTTTGTATCATTTGTTTTCTTTCTTGATTGGCTCATAAGCTCAGTATTCTTTATTTAAGATCTTTTGTGTCTTCAAGGAAGATTGCATGTTTGGCTTTATCACTTGTAGGTTTGCTTGTTTCCTTCAACTCTTTTGCTTGTTACCCAGCCTTGCTAGCCAAAAACCTGTTTTGAGAAGGCATACTTCTCATGTTTCCAACCCCTTTGAACCAAAACTGTGCCATTCGTGTCCACCATATCTACCTATTAGCATTATTTACAAACCCTTTGAACCAAACCTTCTCAAGTTTCATCTATCTTTCAAATTAAAAACTATTTTGTTATGAGAAAACTAGTTAGTAAAGCTCTCACGAACTTGATGGCACACCTTATTTTCTTGACCCTAATAAACTTGAACCATTGTGTCATCGAAGTTGTATATGCTTGCATCTATACGTTGGGATTAGCAGGACCGTGCTGTCACAGGGAATGCTTTATACACTTATGGATACATATCCAGTTGATAGCATGCTCTTTTGTTTGCGGATGTCGTTGGTATGAAATAAAAAGGGAGCTTGTAAGTCCATGGAGTTATGTATGTGTGTTAGAGAAACGCCTGGGCCGCTAGCCTAAGCCATGCCTAATCATGGTGGAAACTTGCAGCATCATCAAAGTGAGCAATCTGTGAAGCATCCTCAATAAAAACCTATGCAGATAGCAAATAAAAAGATCGCTGAGATGCTCACTGTCTGCTTGCCTTGTCATTTTGATTATGGGATAGCTCCTGTGTCATGTGCAAGGGGTACCCCGTTGGTGGTTCTTTATGATACACATGTACTTACAATGACAAGAACGTACCGGTAAATAAAGTTGAGTAGCATGAGGAGCGACCCTCGTACTCAAGGGACATGAGATTGCCAGCTTATATTTCGTCAAGCATATACTACATCCTTGTTCACTTTAACCTTAAGCACCTCAAGATGCTTATGATAGGGGCAATGAGGGCTCAAAGCTAGTAAGTACCATAAATTTTTGGAAGCTCTTTATGAATTTGAAATCCCTGCTTCCCTCTATGAAGGGACCTTTCTCCCATTTTCTAAGTTGAGTCAGTAAACCTACTTCCTCTCTATCTCCAGCAAGCATTTGAGTTGTTGTGTTTCAAGCATTCATATGATGATTTATTCAATCATGTTCTTTATCTCCCTTGTTTGCACAAAGCTCTTATCTATTGAGTATTACTTTGAAAGCCTTCATTGTGAAAAACCTTTTATGTTTGAGCAAAGAGTACTCCTGTTGTAGAACTTCTTCAAAAGATTTTTGTGAAACTGTTTGCCAGCTGTTCTCTGACCAGGAACAAGTTGCCACAGTGCCAGTTGCCTGTTTTCTTCTGTTTTGGTTCCAGAAAGGCAGAAAAACAATATTCTTAGAATTGGACGGGCCAAAAGCCAAATTCAATATTTTACCATGGGGCACACGAAGCCAGAAGACGAGACGGAGAGGCACCACAGGGCGGCCAAACCCCCCTAGGCGCGGGTGGGCCCACCCCGCGCCTGGGTAGGGTGTGTCCCCCCTGGTGGCCCTCCTGGCTTGCCCCTTCGCCTATAAGAAGCTCCCGATGCAGAAACCCTAGGCACCCGATCAAAACTCCACGAAACCTTCTGTAGCCGCTGCCACCATCGTCCCTAGATCGGGGGATCTGAAGCTCTTACCGGCACCCTATCGGAGGGGAGATCATTCCGGAGGCCTTCTTCTCCGGTATGAAGCGTTAGTAGTTCCACCTTGGACTACGGGTCCATGTAGTAGCTAGATGGTTGTATCTCCTCCTTGTGCTTTCATGTATAGATCTTCTGAGCTCCGTTCATGATCAAGATCTAATCTATTTGTAATCATGCATGTTGTGTTTGCGGGGATCCGATGGATATTGAGATTACTATGTTGGTTTGATTAATGGTTTTGTCTATTTGATACTATCATGTATGTGTTGTTTGTGATCTTGCATGCTCTCCGTTTTTAGTTGCTATCTTGTCCAAGTAGTTGCTAGTGACTCCAAGAGGGGGTATTTACGCTCGATAGTGGGTTCATGCCTCTAGTTTCCAAGGGAAGTGACGGAAATATCTTCAGTTGTAGATGTGATGTTGCCACTAGGGATAAAAAATGTCTCTTGTTCATGGAACAAGTGGATTGTTTACCTTACACACTTTGCTTAAAGCAGTTGTATGTTGCTTGCAACTTAATACTAGAGGGGGTTCGGATGATAACCTGAAGGTGGACTTCTAGTCACAGATGCAGTTGGATGGAGGTCTATGTATATTGTTGTATTGCCCAATCGAATCTCATCAGATCTTTTTGTCTAGTATTACATTGTTATGCCATGCTCAGTTCCTGCCAATTGCCCTGCTGTAATTTGTTTACCCTTCATGCCATGTTGTTTATCTAAGGAGAGCACCTCTAGTGAACTATGGACCCCGGTCCGATCTTTACCATTGATACATCATCCACTATTACTTGTTTACTTGCTACAAACCATCACCTTCCACACCATACGTTTAATCCTTTGTTACAACAAATCGGTGTACTTAACAACCTCACTGATTCGTTGGGGCAAAGTCTTGAGTTTGTGTTGTGCAGGTTTCCACGTTGCTTGCAACACCTTTGAGACGTTTCCTTCCTCCTACTGGTTCGATAACCTCGGTTTCTTACTGAGGGAAAATTTGCTGTTGTGCTCATCACACCTTGCTCTTGGGGTTTCCAACGAAGCGTCCCACGACAATACTGGGCGCCATCATCAAGCTTTTCTGGCACCGTTGCCGGGGAGGCTAAGGACGTCTTCACAAGGGGAGTCCTCCTCAACCTTTCTCTTTACTTTGTTTTTAGTTTGCTTAGTTTCTTTTGCTTGGTTTTGTTTGCCTCATTTTATCAAAAACTCCAAAAAATTAGTTTAGTTTGCTTTGCTTTCTATTATCAAAAACACAAAAAAATTAGTTCCTGCTCTAGCTGCTGCTGTTGTTTTTGGCTTGTTCCAGTTTGCCAAAATGAACTCTGCTGAGAACACCAAGTTGTGTTACTTCACTAGCACAAACAACATTGATTTCCTTAGCACTCCTATTGCTCCACCTGCTCCTGATGCTACCTTTTATGAAATTAAGCCTGCTTTGTTGAATCTTGTGATGAGAGAGTAATTTTCTGGTGCTAGTTCTAATGGTGCTGCTGCCCACGTCAATAACTTTGTTGAACTTTGTGAGATGCAAAAGTATAAGGATGTAGATGGAGATATTATTAAACTCAAGCTGTTTCCTTTCTCCTTGACGGGAAAAGCTAAAGAGTGGTTTCTATCCTTGCCTAGAAATAGTATTGATTCTTGGACTAAGTGCAAAGATGCTTTTATTGGAAAGTACTACCCTCCTGCTAAGATTATATCTATGAGAAGTGATATTATGAAATTTAAACAACATGATAATGAACATGTTGCTCAAGCTTGGGAAAGAATGAAATCTTTGGTTAAGAATTGTCCCACTCATGGACTCACTGCTTGGATGATTATCTAGACTTTTTATGTAGGTTTGAACTTCTCTTCAAGAAACCTGTTGGATTTAGCTGCTGTAGGTACCTTTATGGGCATCACTTCGGGTGCTGCAACAAAACTCCTTGATAATATGATGGTTAACTACTCTGAATGGCACATTGAGAGAGCTCCACTTGGTAAGAAGGTAAATTCTGTTGAAGAAACCTCCTCTTTGAGTGATAAGATTGATGTTATTATGGCTATGCTTGTTAATGGGAAAGCTCCTTTAGATCCAAACAATGTTCCCTTAGCCTCTTTGGTTGCTCAAGAAGAGCAATTTGATGTGAACTTCATTAGAAACAGCAATTTCAACAACAATGCCTATAGGAATAATTTTGGTGGTAACAACAATTATAGGCCTTATCATCCTAATAATGGAAATACCTATGGAAACTCCTACAACAATGCTAGAAGTGCCCCCTCTAAACTTGAAGTCATGCTCAAAGACTTTATTAGTAAACAAACTGCTTTCAACAAGACTGTGGAGGAAAAACTTTTAACTGTTGAGAAAAATATTTCCTCTTTGTCTGAAGCACAGTCCAACTTGATTAATAAAATGGCTGCTAAACCTGAAACCATGGAAAATACCTTTGCTACTGCTCATGCCATACAAGTTACTATTGATGAAAATGTTAGACTGTTATCCCAACTGCATGCTAAGTGGGAAAGGGAAGCTGAAATTGATAGAAACAATAGTGTGTGCACCATCACTAGAATGGATACCACTAAACCACAAGAAGTCCCTATTCCTCCTCCTACAATGCCTAAGCCTAATGAGTCTACTACTAGTGATTCTAATCTTGATTTTGATATAGATGGTTGCAATATTTCTGAAGTGATTCTGTTCTTGCAAAAGCTTGCTAGGAGTCCTGATGCTAGTGATATGCATGTTGCTTTCACCAAACACATTACAGATGCTCTTGTTAAGATTAAGGAAGAGAAGTTAAAACACAAAGCTTATATTCCTAAGAAAGTCGAAGATAGTTGGGAACCCATTATTAATATGCAAGTGAATGACTTTCATCTCAAAGCTTCATGTGATCTTGGTTCTAGTGTCTCTGTTATGCCTAGGAAGATTTATGAAATGCTTGATTTGCCACCTTTGGAAGATTGTCATTTGGATGTCCCACTTGATGATAATGCTAAGAAGAAAATAATGGGGGGTATTAATGATGTTCTCATCATGGTTAACAATGCTTATGTCCCTGTTGATTTCTATGTTTTGGATGTTGAATACAATGCTTCTTGTCCTATTACTTTGGGAAGACCTTTTCTTGGAACTGTTGGTGCCATCATTGATATGAAAGAAGGCACCATTAAATATCAATTTCTATTCAAGAAAGGTATTGAACACTTCCCTATGAGGAGAGGGAAGTTGCTTTTTGCTCCTCCTTTGAAAGCAAGGTTTGATGTTAATGCTTCCTCATTTGAAAATACTTGATTTCTTGCTTCTTGTGCCTAACTTAAAGGCGTTAAAGAAAAGTACTTGTTGGGAGATAACCCAAGAGTTTCCTTGAGTTTTGGAAGTTATTACTTCAGTAATGACCTCTCCTTATCCTTTTTGTTTGCTTTTTGTGCCAAGAACGACCTCTAATGAGAGGGAAGTAAGATTTGGGGAGTTGCTGTCCCAAAACAGATTTCTGTCCTCCACCATAAAAATTCGTGAGGAGTCTCTGTAAGTCAGATTGCCCTGAAAATTTACGAATAAGTCCCCCAGTATGTTAGCTAACTTTAGTTAGTTCAACACTTTTTGATTTGAGCAACATAAGATTTTAGAAAAAATCGGTTTCTACCTGCTGGTCTGTTTTGACAGATTTCTGCCATTATTTACATTTGCTTCTTATTGATTCCTTTTTGAGTTCTCTTTTGGGGAATTGAGCTTTTTGAAGGATTTGATACAGTAGCTTGTGTTTTTAGTGAAAAGTTTTGCTATTCCAAAGCTAAAACCAAAGGTCTATTATCTTTTGAATACACTAATGTTGCTAATGAAGATTGTGTGAAGTTTTGTATGAAGGAAAAATTTCAGGTGTAGAGAGAGAATGATGTAATGAGATGAAGAATGTACAAAATCTCAAGCTTGGGGATTCCACCCCGGTGTCACCCCAATAAATATCCAAGAGGTACAAGCGTCAAATCTTGGGTATGCCCAAGGCATCCCCTTCTTCATCAATAAAAAGCTTAGGTCTGTCTTGACACTTTGTTTTTACTGTTTCATGCACTGTTGTGTTGTTATTGGAGCGTCTTAATTTTAGTTTGGTTTGCTTAGTTTGTTTAGTTTGCTTGAATAAAGTAGTTTGGACCCCCGTTCTTGCTGTGTTGTTTCAAATAAGTTGCTTGGTGTTGGAAAGGAGTAGAAAGTTCTTGCTTGATAAGTGCAAGAGGAGCTTGCATTAACTGTGACTTAGACTTTAGCATGACATGCTAGGTGTTGTTTTGACCTTATGCTTAGTGATAATTGTTGTATCATGTCTTGTTCCAAACAATTGGGATTTCTTAGTGTGCCTTGAAAGAATTATGCGTTGTTTTAGCATGCAAAAGCATAGTATTGTGGTATTCTCCTTTGATGCTTTGTTTGGGTTGACTTGGCACATGCTCACACCATGTTATGACTATGAACAAGTCACCATATCCTCTATGATCATTTATTCCTTGACTTGTAGTACCACTCTATGCTTTGATTAGTAATGTTTTGTTGATCTACATGATTATGGCCATTATTGATCTCTTAGTTGGTTGCTCCTAGTCTTTGCTAGCCTCCACTTGTATGAGTAAGCTATACCCATGCTTCCAACTTCCAAGAAACCAAGTTATTCCAAAGTGTCCACTATAAACTCCTATGCATGGTGTGTTAGACCATTCCAAGTATATTCTTGTTTTCAACTATCTTCTAACTAAAAGTATTTTGTTATGTGAAAACTTAGTGATTAAAGCCCTCACAAACTTGATGGCACACTTTATATTCTTTGCCCCTAATAATCTTGATCCATTGTGTCATCTATGTTCTATATGCTTGCACTTATACGTTGGAATTAGCAGAACCGTGTTGTCACGAGGAACGTTTTCAATATTGCACTTGTACTTTGTACACAGTTGATATCATGCTCTTTTGTCTATGGATGTTACCGATGTGAAATAAAGTTGGAGCTTGTAATTCCATGGAGTTATGTATTTTGTGTTAGGGAAACGCATGGGCCGCTAGCCTAAACCCTGCCTAATCATGGTGGAAACTTGCAGCATCACCATAATGAGCTATCTGTGAAGCATCCTCAATAAAAAGCTTTGCACATAGTAAATAAAAAGATCACTAAGATGCTCATTGTTTACTTACCTTGTCATTTTAGTTATGGGATAGCTCTTGTACCATGTGCAAGGGGTACCCCGTTGGCAGTTCTCGATGATACGCATGTACTTACTATGACATGAACTTACATGTGACCGAAGTTTAGTTGCATGAGGTGTGGCCTCGTATTTAAGGGACTTGAGATTGCCAGCTTATACTTTGTCAAGCATATACTCCATAGTTTGTTCACTTTAAACTTAATCACTTCAAGATACTTATGATAGGGGCAATGAGGTCTCTAACAAGTATCATAATTTTTGGAAGCTCTTTTTGAAACTTGAAATCCCTACTTCCCTTTATGAAGGGCCTTTCTTCCACCATTATTGAGTCTCCACCTTCTACCTTTAGGCACCATTAATAGAGCATACTTTCCATTCTGTGTGCAGTGTCCCAAAACTTATTGATTGATGCATATTGTGATATTGCTTGTTCTTGTGCTACTTGTATCTAGTCACTCTTATGAACTTTGAAGGTGTCCTATGCATTTATTTGCTACTTTATGAGGGACAAAGCTGATTGCCACTATGCCATGTTTTCTGTATGTGAAACAAACAAACGTTTTTCAACGCATGTTATTCATGATCTTTGTTTGTAGCCTTTCATGATGCATGGATAGTTACTTTGTCCTATTGTTATAACTCCATCTTTCATGCACATGTTTAGAGTTCTTTGATCCCAGCTTTCAATGCTTGCAAATGGTTTGATCTTTGTTTGGCGGTGCATGTCACCTCAAAAATTATTATTTTATCACTTACCTACTCGAGGACGAGCAGGAGTTAAGCTTGGGGATGCTTGATACATCGGAAACGTATCTATAATTTTTGATGTTAGATGCTTGTTTAGTATCTACTTTGCTTTGTTTTGTCTACACTCTGAGGTGTTTTTATATCTTTTCTGGAACTAACCTATTAACAAGTTGCCATAGTGCTAGTTGCCTGTTTTCTTCTGTTTTTGGTTCCAAAAAGGCAGAAAATCAATATTCTCGGAATTGGACGGGACAAAAGCCAAAGTCAATATTTTACTATGGGGGACACGAAGACGATACGAACAGGCACTACAGGGCGGTCAAACCCCCCTAGGCACGGGTGGGACCACCCCGCGCCTGGGTAGGGTGTGGCCCCCCTGGTGGCCCTCCTGACTCGCCCCTTCGCCTATAAGAAGCCCCCGATGCAGAAACCCTAGGCACCCGATCAAAACTCCACAAAACCTTATGTAGCCGCTGCCACCATTATCCCTAGATTGGGGGGGGGGGGGGGCTGAAGCTCTTTCCGGCACCCTGCCATAGGGGAGATCATGCCGGAGGCCTTCTTCTCCGGTATGAAGCGTGAGTAGTTCCACCTTGGACTACGGGTCCATGTAGTAGCTAGATGGTTGTATCTCCTCCTTTGTGATTTCATGTATAGATCTTGTGAGCTCTGTTTATGATCAAGATCTAATCTATTTGTAATCATGCATGTTGTGTTTGCGGGGATCCGATGGATATTGAGATTATTATGTTGGTTTGATTAATGGTTTTGTCTTTATGATTCTAACATGTCTGTGTTATTTGTGATCTTGCATGCTCTCCGTTGTTAGCAGCTATCTTGGCCAAGTAGTTGCTAGTGACTCCAAGAGGGGGTATTTATGCTCGATAGTGGGTTCATGCCTCTAGTTTCCAAGGGAAGTGACAGAAATCTCTTCGGTTGTAGATGTGATGTTACCACTAGGGAGAAAACAAAGGTCTCTTGTTCATGGAACAAGTGGATTGTTTACCTTACACACTTTGCTTAAAGCAGTTATTTGTTGCTTGCAACTTAATACTGGAGGGGGGTCGGATGACAACCTGAAGGTGGACTTCTAGTCATAGATGTAGTTGGATGGTGGTCTATGTATATTGTTGTATTGCCCAATCGAATCTCATAGGATCTTTTTGTCTAGTATTGCATTGTTATGCCATGCTCAGTTCCTGTCAATTGCCCTGCTGTAATTTGTTTACCCTTCATGCCATGTTGTTTATCTAAGGAGAGCACTTCTAGTGAACTATGGACCCCGGTCCAATCTTTACCATTGATACATCTTCCATTGTTACTTGTTTACTTGCTGCAAACCATCACCTTCCACACCATACGTTTAATCCTTTGTTACATAAAACCAGTGAGCTTGACAACCTCACTGATTCGTTGGGGCAAAGTCTTGAGTTTGTGTTGTGCAGGTTTCCACGTTGCTTGCAACACCTTTGAGACGTTTCCTTCCTCCTACTAGTTCGATAACCTCGGTTTCTTACTGAGGGAAAACTTGTTGTTGTTCTCATCACACCTTGCTCTTGGGGTTTCCAACGAAGCGTCCAACGACAGTACTAGGCGCCATCATCACAAGTTAAGTTATATAATGGTGAGTTGCCTTCTTCTATGAGTTGTGTAATGGTAAGTGTGATGCTTCTTGTCCGTATTATTTTATCGACACTTCACTCTATAAACCCGTGGACATGTTTACTGAGCTCAGTTTTCGCTTGGGGACAAGCGAAGGTCTAAGCTTGGGGGAGTTGATACGTCCAATTTGCATCACCATTCTATATCATAATTTGCCTCTATTCATTGATATATTTCTTATTAAGAGGTGATACGTATGTATTTTCATCTGTTTTTGCATGTTGGATGATTCTTGAAGGATGAACTGCCGGAGTCAGGTTTCTGATGGAAAAAGAGGTGTTTTGATGCAATTTCGCGAAGATCAGAAAAATACCAGAAAAATCATGGAAAATAATATTTTCCCAGAAGACGAAGGAAGCCAGAAGGGGAGGCGGAGTTGGGCCACAGGGGGCCCACACACCCCAGGCACGGGTCCCCCCTGCCCCGCGCCTAGAGGAGGTGTGGCCCACCTGGCCGGCCTCCGACTCTGCCCCTTGCCTATATCTTCTCCTCAAAACCCTAATACAAAGGGAGCGACCACAGAAAGATTCCGCCGCCTCTGTGGGGCGGAAAACACCGAGAGAGAAAGAGCTCTCCGGCAGACAGATTTCTGCCGGGGAAATTCCTTCCCAGAGAGGCAAGATCGTCGCCATCAACACCATCATCAAGATAGGATTCATCGGGATCATCATCATCCACACCATCATCTCCACCAGCACCATCATCACCACTCCATCCCGCTGTAACAATCGTGTTGGATCTTGCATAGTTCTTAGGGGAAACTTTCCCGGTGTTGATTACTATTGTAGTTGATGCTTGTGAGTGGAACCATTGGATTATTATTTATGTTCAGATTGTTATCCATCGCCATATGATCTTTGATCTTGATCCACATGATGTCTTATGAGTAGTTCGTTTAGTTCTTGGGGACATGGGAGAAGTCATGTTGTTAGTAGTGGATTTGTGTTGAGATATTATTCAATGGTTTAGTATTTAAGTTGTGGTGTTATTCTTCTAGTGGTGTCATGTGAACGTCGACTACATGATACTTCACCATTTATGGGCCTAGGGGAATGCATTGTGTATTTGGCTACTAATTGTGGGGTTGCCGGAGTGACAGAAACCTGAACCCCCGTTAGGACACCATTGCATAAGGGAGCGTAGGATCTCAGAGTTTAAGGCTGTGGTTAGGTTTATATCTTAATTACTTTCCTGCAGTTGCGGATGCTTGCAGGGGGTTTAATCACAAGTATGTATTAGTCCAAGTAAGGTCGGTACATTAGCACAGGTTCACCCACACAACACTTACAACACCAAAGAAGAGTACTTGGCTATATG
The DNA here is from genome assembly GCA_030063025.1 of Avena longiglumis. Classification (NCBI taxonomy): domain Eukaryota; kingdom Viridiplantae; phylum Streptophyta; class Magnoliopsida; order Poales; family Poaceae; genus Avena; species Avena longiglumis. The sequence goes on from CP125973.1 coordinate 173,888,132, forward strand.
AAGCGATAGCACTTGACAGAATTCCCATGTGTCCTCGAGAACGTTTGGTCCTTATAAGTATTTCCACCGGCTTGTCCTTTGCTAAGAAAGGATTGGGCCGCTTGCTGCAGTTGTTCCTTGTCTTTATTACTTGCACTTTGTTTCTTTGCTTTATCAGAAAACCCCTAAAAATCCGTTTTCTAAGTATTTACAGAGATTTCCTACTCCATACCACTACTCAACACCCTCTGCTCCTCGTTGGTATCGACACTCCTATTTATCAAAAGTACTACGATACAACCCCTATACTTGTGGGTCATCAGATACTAGAGTCGCCACTTGCAGCATAAGATGGGATGTTACGGGTTCCCACCAACTACCATTCCTCCTTGGGAATACAACCGACCTAGTCATCTGAAGGTATACAAAAGAAAGAAAAAACTTCTGACTTGCTCGTCCCATTACAAGATTTCTGGTTAGCACGGTTTATACCTCGTCTTGGAATAGTTGACTACATTTGTTGCTTGTCTTAGGTAATTTCCCCAACACAATAAAATATTTCCCACATGATTTCTCATCATGTATTTCAACCATGATTTCATTGCCATCTCAATTCGTAATTTATTTCATTCATAAAACAATAATTTATTTTGCTTTCCATTTGTGATGATTTTGAAAAGTCTTTTATATAAAATATAAGGATGTGCAAGATTTAACTTGCAATTTATATGCAAGAATGAACTTGCCTGACAACTGCGAGATAATGTAGTTCGAAAGGTTCTACTTGACCCTGGACCTCGGGTTCTCGAAATAATAATAATTGTTCGATAAAGACAATGTTTTGGTAAAAACTAGTTGATGTTATAATGCAACAATATGAATGCTCTAGCATGTTATAGGAAGCTCTAGAATGTTCTAGCATCTTCTATGCCCTTGGTAGTGTCTCTGGTCCTAGGTTCAGTGTTAGAAATCCTTAATTGAATTTCTGGGTTCTAGTCTGTCTTTTAATTGATGTTATTCTTCTATTAGTGTTTTATGTGAACTTTTATTTCATGTTAATAGTTGATTGGGTAGTATAGGGTGTTATTCTACTTTCTTAGTACATGTCTTAGAACTTTTAAGATCAATACCTTGCTTTTGTGAATTTTCTCTACCAGTTCCTTAATAAGGTGTCACTATCAGTGATACTTCGTTCATAGGTTCAAGTACTTAGTGTTAAATCCTACTTGTGGTTGATTTGGCTACTGCTGTAGCCAAATTCCACAAGTCAATTAATCTATTGAAGCTTAACTATACTTCCTTAAGTTTAATTATCTATGTTAGTTGTTTACTAAACTTATGTGTCAGTGTTATAATGATAGAGAGTTGTGCTCTATAGTGTAAGACCATTTGTGTTATAGTGTGTACTTGTTCACTTTTCCTGAACTTTGCTTCATTTGTTAACTGTAAGTGTGTTGTTTACTTGTTGAAGGTATCTATTATGTTTTATCTTGCAGTAATGTTGGCTCAAGTGAAAAATGTGCTCATTAGTGCCTACCTTCTCTTCCTTAGGCAATTCATCTTATTTGTTTCCTAGGGAAGTGGGGCTAGGTGATAATAGTTTGTTTTTATTATAAATACTTTGTCCAGCTAAATTCTTTACTTAATTAGGTTCTGTCTAGTGCCCCTAATCTCTTGGCATCTGTGGTGTTCTTCTTTCAGGAAGATGCATAGGTACCAGGTTATCAATGGCAGTGGTAGTAATTACAGTAATGTTTCTCTCTAGATCCATATGATCCCTATTTACTTTTACTTCTACTCTATTGTTCCTAGATAACAACCTTTGTAGATCCAAAGTTTAATTGATGATGATCTGACGTGGTTCTTCCTATTATTGATCCTGCTCTTACTCCCTTCTCCTTCTTAGATCCCTCTCACTCACTAAGATTATGTGGTTTATGTATGTGTCCTCTTACTCATCCTCTGGCCTGGGTGTAATTCTTATGAGCTCTGCTATGAGAATCTGACGGATTTATCTAATGTAAAGAAGATCCTAAAAGTCTCCGCTTCTGATCTCTTGGGTTAGGTTTGAGATCCTATTTATAGCGTCTTAGGGTTCATATGTTGTTGACACCTCCCCTTTCATGCAAGTGACTAAACTTCTTATACTACCTCTCTACGTTGTCTTATGTGTGGATTAAGTGTATGAGTTTGATTATGTCATATGACATTTTATGCAAGATGGTTAAGGACTACTTTCGCAATTAATCCTTTATCAATTGCACAAGACGTTGCTTTTAAAGGTGAGATTTTTGTCACTTCCCAGTTCACTGGTCGTGAGCTTTAATTTCTTACTTAGAGTTTTTTGTGTGCATGATTTAGTTTTTCAAGCTTATTGAACTGTTAAGTGTTCACTGGCTTGATTATTTGGTTTTTCAACGAATACAAGTTTGAGGTGTGTTTTATATTGTACCTTTGATTTCTTAACTTAGCTTTCTACCGTTGTTTGGTCACTTGATCTAGGCTTCACAACTAGTGTTTTCTATTGGCTTTACTACTGCTACCACTATTATCTTTTGATGTTTTTATTGAACATGATATTGATCTAGTGCACTGTCGGTAGCTTCAGTAGTTTGTATTAGGATCTAGTCACTTATTTTTTTTTTGAGAAATCATTGTACTTATTTTGTAATGAATAAAGATTTCTTTGTAAACATTCTCATATTTTCATAATTTATTTTATTTTATTACGCAAGGTTGGATTTGAACTCAAGTTTGAAATAATTCAAACCTTATTTTTTAATTCAAAGTTGATTCTACTTATTTTAGAATCTTAATTATTGAGTCTAAGTGTGTTTCAGCTTTTGACTCAAATATAAATGCGTTGAATCCTAAATTTTGGAAAATATAAGTTCCTTCTAAATTTTGATTTTAAATCCTAGGGTTAACCTAAGTCAAAATTCAATAGTTCAATTCCAATTCCTTACACCTTCTCAAAACAAAAGCTTTATTTTTTCCACACTTTTCAAATGCATACAATGCAATTCACATTTTACAAATCGGTCCTAAAGTGTTCCTATTCTTCCGGGTGTTACACATGACTTAGACTAATGGGCAAGTCAGTCGATGATTCGGTTCCACTTGTTTATGATATGGTAATGCCAATCCAACTTACATAGACTCGGTTAAAGTGTTTAGTGATCCATACATACACATATTGAGACCCAGCAAGCAAGTTGTTATCTGTTAATCTCAAACAATGGAATTCTTGGACCTGGGAGGATTGCATGATCCGAGTTGCGGATCAGCAAGCTTAGGATCACCGAAATGCTGTTCTATAATTGGGCGGTTATAAATATAGATTTAATGTTAGTTGTGAATCAACCTGCGTGACGTGGATAAACAAGATGGGATTTTCTCCTTGGCAATGGAGAGATATTCTCTAGAGCCTCTCGACTGATATATTATCCGAAAGCATGACCATGTGCGACTCGGTTAAATGTCAACATGTAAGTCAGACTAAGTGTTAGTCCAATGAATCATATATCTGATACTTGCATTTTCAATCATCATTTTCAGGACCTTTATGCATTGTTTAGAATCATATTACCTTGATTCATCATTATTTATGCATATTTAGATGATTTACGGGACTTTCGTACAAAGTTCCTTTCATTGGTATTTAATTTTTGGGAGGTAGAAAACCTCCCTTTTCATGTTTTTGTTGTTTCAGGACCTTCTGGACGTCAATAAATCAAAGGAAAAATACCTTATAAATTTTTCATCAAAAGAACCAACTTGGGCCAAATAATAAAGCGAGGGGAGCCATGAGGCCCGAAAGAGGCCAGGTGGTGCGCCCACCCCCTAGGCGCGCCACATAGGCTCTTTCAGCCCTCGAGCTTCATCTCGGCTCCTCCTTTTTATAGATGCCTCCGTATCGCCAGAAAACCTATGCCATATTTTCCCCGTGATTTACAGAGGCGGCGACGAATGCAAAAGTCCTCTCCTACTCTGGGAGGGGGCAGATCCTGCCGCACCGGAGCCTCCGGTGAGGGGGAAATCGACGCCATCGTCATCACCACTCCTCCTAGGCATAGGGGGACTCTCCATCAACATATCCATTAGCACCATCATCATCACCATCAACATCTCCAAGATCCATCTCGTTCCCCTCAAAGTTTCTGATTGATTGAACCCCCGGATATTGTTTTAAGGGATATTTACATGATTGTGATTAACATCTTGTCTTTATTTGATGGAGAGATTATATTTTCAGATTGTGTTGTATCCCATATGGTACTGATCCATATCATGTTTTGCACTTGTGAGTAGATCCCCATGTTCCTAAGGGCATATGATGAATTGGCTATGATTTCCATATAATATGCAATGAGTATGTGGTCCAGTTTTTATCTTTTATATTGTTCTACGATGGTTTTATGCGAATGTAGACTACATATTACTTCACCTATATGGGCTCATAGGATGATAAGGGTTGGAAGGGACGGAATTGACAGAAACTGTTTCCAATACTTTGAGTTGCATTCGAGAGATTATATGTCGGGGACCAATGAACTTATTACTATGGTGGGACATTTATGTCTTAATGATTCCTATATGTCCATGTGAATGGATTTAGGACCCATCATAAGTGGTGTATTTATTCCATACTTATGGCTGCACCTAACTAGGTTCCGCCCTAAGGGAATGAAACTTGACAACATATTCACCATATTGTGTAGAAATCTTTATGCTAAGTAAGTCCATGCCGCCCTCGGGAATGCTTGTCACATATAAGTTCACACACATATTTGAGCTTGTCCACTTGTTGCATAGAGTATTGGGCTTTCTCTCATTGAGAGCATTTACTTATTGCTATTTACTTTCAACATTTTATATTCTTACAAACTACAAACCAAAAACATCAAATCTACTACATTTACTATTATTTTATTTGTCAAATTTGCTAACCAATACCCTTAGATCCTCGTGGGTTCGACAACCTTTCTTTATTTAAAAGTACTACAATTGATCTCCTGCACTTTGGAGCCATCAAGACACTTTTCTGGCGCCGTTGACGGGGAACGTTGTGCTATTGGTAAGCTATTTGGTAAGGAAACTTGAAATCTATTTTTATCCTTTTACTGCTATTTTATCATGGCTTTCTCAAACCATAAAGAATTGCAACTTACGTAATTTGAGTTCATTCATGACAAAAATAAAGAGAAATTTGTGAAGCCTATGGAACCAGAAATTGAATATCAAATTCCTATTAGTATTGTTGACAAAGCTAGGGAGGTAACTTTTGTAGGTGATGGAAGCCAAACTGCTATGGGGCATTTATATGAAATTGAAGAACTATGTTCCATATTTATACTTGTAGGTATTCATGAGAATGAAGTAAGAAGGAAGCTATTATTTTTATCTTTATATGGTAAAGCTTGTGAATGGTATAGATCTTTGGATGATAAATATCGTCTTGATTGAGATAATCTGAGAAAGGCTTTCTATCTTAAATATTATACTCCTAAAGAAACTTATGAATGATCTTTGCCATATTTATAACTTTTGGCCTCATAATGGAGAAAGTATTGCTCAAGCTTGGGGGAGATTAAAGGGTCTTATTCGTAAAAATCCTTGTGATGGTATTCCTGAAAGCATTATCTTTCATAAACTTTTATGTGAGATTGCCTCATCATCATAGGGATTTTCTGGATAATTCTTCTGGAGGAAGTTTCACTAATAAAACTCAAAAGGAGGTAGACGATTTATTGGAAACTATTTCTCAAAATACTGAAGCTTGGGATCTTGACAAAGATAATAAACCAGGTTTGGAATATGAATATTCATGTGTAGATAATTTCTCTACTTCTATATTATTTGAGGAACTTAAGGATAGGTTTGGTGTTGACCCTCATGTTTTAGTAGAATTTGCTAAATCTTTTGCTAACCATCTTAATGTTCCAAAGAAAGGATTTAATGTATTTGTTGAACCTCTTAAAAATTCTGCATATGTTTCTAAAGTTGTAAAACAGGTTCATCAAGTCTCATCTCCTAAGATAGACGAAATATTTGACGCTCCTCCTTATCCTAGCAAAGTGAAGGATAATTTACTCACTAATGTTTCTAATAAGAGTACTAGAAGATTTCATGAACCATATGAACAAATTCAAGTTCAACATCAAATTTCAGCCATTAAAGAATTGAATGAAGAAACACCTTGTGATGTGTATTTATGTGAAGATTCTACCAAGGTAATAAAAGGCAACACCATTAGAGTTGGGAAACCTATCATATCATGTACTATTGGGACTTCATCTTATCATGGACTTTGTGATATTGGAGCAATATAAGTGTGATTCCATATTCTCTATATCTTGAAATCAAGCCTGATATTGATCCCATCCACAAGGAAGAGACATGTATAACTATCCAACTTGCTAATAAAGAGTATATTTGTCCTCTTGGTATTGTTATAGATGTTGAAGTGTTAATTGTAAAGATTAAGTATCATGCTGACTTTATTGTGCTTGGTTGCTCCCAAGATGCATTTTGTCCTTTCATATTTGGTAGACCTTTTTTACATATTGTTGGTGCTGAAATTATTTTGCTAAAAGATAAAGTATTCATTAATTTTGCTGGTGAAAGACTTGAGTTCATTTTTTCAAATTTTACTGATAAACATTTATAAAAGGAAAAAACTCTCTAAAGACATAGTGGAGACTCTTGCTTCAGTGGCAGTCGCTTCATCGAACGCGATGAAATGATATGTGATAAATCAAGAGGAACCATTTGATGATGAAGAGAAAGAAGCTCTAGAACAAATACTATCTCAAGAACCAAAAAAGCTGCAATTACATATTCCACCTGATAATCTAGGAGAACTACCACCACCTAAATGATATCCTAGTTTTGAACTTAAACCATTGCCTAAAGATATGAAATATGCATTCCTTGATGATAAGAAAATATATCCTGTTATTATTAGTGCTAACCTTTCAGATGAAGAAGAATCATAATTACTTGAAGTACTGAGAGCTCATAGGCCTGTCATTGGCTATTCACTTGATGATTTAAAAGGTATAAGCCCCCTTTTATGCATGCATAAGATTAACTTGGAGGAATATGTAAATCATGTTGTTGACTATCAACGCCATCTTCATCCAATAATGAAAGAAGTGGTAAGAAAAGAGGTAATCAAACTCATTGAGGATGGTATCATTTATCCCATAGTTGATAGTAAATGGGCAAGTCTCGTCCACTATGTGCCTAAACAGCGTGGAATCACCATGGTTCCAAATGATAAAAATGAACCTGTTTCTCAACGTACCGTTACTGGTTATATAATGTGCATTGATTATAGGAAACTTAATAAGGAAGCTCATAAAAATCACTATACTTTACCATTCATTGATCGAATGCTTGAAAGATTATCTAAACACTCTCACTTTTGTTATTTAGATGGTTATTCAGGTTTCTCATAGATTCCGGTGCACAAGGATGATCAAGAGAAGATTACTTTCACATGTCCCTTTGGTACTTATGCTTATAGGAGAATGCCATTCGGTTTGTGCAATGCTCCTTCTACTTTTCAAAGATTCATGAATGCTATATTTGCTAATTATATTAGAAAATTATGGAAGTATTCATGGATGACTTTTATGTGTATGGTAACTCTTTTGAAAACTGCTTGTTCAATCTAAACAAAGTTTTGAAGCGCTGTGAGGACCAACGCTTAGTCCTAAATTGGGAGAACTTCCATTTAATAGTGACAAAAGGTGTTGTTCTTGGACACCGAGTTTCAGGAAGAGGCATTGAAGTGAACCACACCAAAATAGAAGCAATAGAGAAGCTACCATATCCTAGGGATATAAGAGGCATAAGAAGATTTCTTGGTCATGTTGGTTTCTATATAAGGTTTATCAAGGACTTTTTTAAAATATCCAAGCCTCTAACAAAACTTTTGCAAAAATACGTTTCATTTTCTTTTAATGAAGATTGTGTAGAGTCTATTGATGTTTTAAAGAATGCTTTGATTAGTGCTCCTATAATTCAACCTCCTAACTGGAATTTGCCTTTTGAAATCATGTGTGATGCTAGTGACTATGTTGTAGGAGCAGTTTTAGGCCAAAGAGTTGATAAGAAACTTAATGTGATATATTATGCTGGTAAAACTCTTGATGGCGCTCAAAGAAATTATGCTACAACCGAAAAAGAATTCTTGGTTGTACTTTTTGCATGTGATAACTTTAGACCTTATATTGTAGACTCTAAGGTAATAGTACACACCAATCATTCTGCTATTAAATACATTACTAAAAAATAAGATGTTAAGCCTAGACTCATAAGATGGGTTCTTTTACTACAAGAATTTGACCTACATATAGTAGATAGGAAAGGTGAGGACAATCCGGTGGCTGATCATTTATCTAGAATGAAAAACATTTCGGTAGATCCTATTCCTATTAATTATAGCTTTGCAAATGAACAACCAACAAACATTAATGTATTTGTTGCTAGAGTGGCTTCACCATGGTTTGCTAATTATGCTAATTTTATTGTTGGAAAATTTATTCTACCACATTTCACACACCAACAAAGAAAGAAATTCTTTTGTGATCTTAGACAATATTTTTGGGATGACCCATTTCTGTATGAGAAAAGTGTAGATGGTATTATTAAACATTGTGTACCTGAGTTTGAGTAGTAGGCTATCATAAGAGACTGCCATGACATCCCTTATGGAGGACATCATGCAGGAGACCGCACCGCTGCAAAGGTATTACAATCTGGTTTATATTGGCCTACTTTATTTAAAGATTGTGCTAATTATGTTAAAGCTTGTGACAAATGCCAACGTGTTGGAAACATCGGTAAGAGAAATGAAATGCCTATGAACTATTCATTGCCTCTTGAACCATTTGATGTAAGGGGATTTAACTTTATGGGACCATTCCCCCCCCCCCCCATCAAAAACAAAACACACTCATATTTTGGTTGCAGCGGATTATGTTACAAAATGGGTTGAAGCTATTCCAAGAAAAAGTGCAGATCATGCCACAACAATGAAGACGCTTAAGGGCATCATCTTTCCCAGGTTTGGAGTACCTAGGTTTTTAATTACTGATGGTGGTTCTCATTTTGCTCATGGAGTATTTAGAAAAACTCTAGATAAATATGGTGTTAATCATAGAATTCCATCTCCATATCAACCTCAAACTAGTGGGCAAGTTGAACTAAGCAATAGGGAAATTAAACTCATATTGGAGAAGACAGTTAATAAAACTAGATCTGATTGGCCAACTAAAATTAATGATGCTTTATGGTCTTATAAAACTACCTTTAAAAATCTCATGGGTATGTCTCCTAATAAAATGGTTTATGGAAAAGCATGTCATCTTCCAGTGGAATTAGAACATAAAGCTAGACAGGCTGTTAAACAACTCAACTTTGATTTTAAAACTGTCGGAGAGAAAAGAATTCTTGATTTAAGCTTATTAGATGAATGGAGGAATGAAGCATATGAAAGTACTAGACTAATTAAATAAAAAATAAAAATTTGGCATGATAAGAACATAAAAAGAAAGGAATTAAAAGTTGGAGATCAAGTATTGTTGTTCAACTCTCTTTTCAAGTTTTCTGCTAGAAAGTTATCCACAAGATGGCAGGGTCCATTAGTTGTGCAGGAGGTGTACCGCTCCGGAGCCATTCGTCTTCATGGAGACTTCAACGGTAAACCTCATGTCGTTAATGGATAACGTATTAAATATTATATTGCAGGACAAACATTTGTTGGAAGGGTTTAAGCAATGAATCTCCAAAGTCTAGAGGCCATAATTGCAAAAATCTATCCCCTGCCAGATACCGAAAATCATCAAAAGTCAAAAACAGGTGCTTAACGATCTCGGAATATCTTCATATTTTAGGAAAGTCATTATTTTGTAAAATTAATGTGTGTAGCGAAAGAATTGGATGAAACAGAGTCCCGGGGAGGGAAAGAGACCAGGTGGCACGCCCACCCCTTGGGTGCGCCACCCGAGGTCGTTCCCTCTTCCGAAGTCCGTTTTGCCTCTGTTTCTTTCTCGATGCTTTGTCTTACCCTAAAAACCATCTATATATGCTCCTCTCTGTTGATCTAATATCGCATCGAGTCTTTTTCGAGCGAACCTTGTTTTCTACCCGTTTCTTCCAGATCTTACCTTGCGCCAAGGCATGTCTTCGAGGTGGAGCACCCCGGATGGAGGATTTCCCGTGTGCACCCATGATAACTCTAGAATGGAGTCCTCCACCAAGAATCCAAACTCCATGGAGAGGGGAAGACTGAAGGAATAATGCCATCTAGAGAAACCAGCTTGAAGATATGGAGTTGCAAGGATGAGGGAGATTGAAGAACCTCGCTTTAGGGACATGACTGACCCAGATCTTCAAGCACGAATCGATTCGCTGCATCAACAAATTGCTCATGAAGAGAGGCGCTTTTCTGGCTCTCGCAGTCACATTGCACTTTTGCAGGGTTACGAGGAGGCAGTAAACACAAAGTTCATCAGGAACATGCAAGCAACCTCTGCAGGTTGCATTGAGATTATAGAAAGCTGGAGAAAGAGGTCCAGGATTACAAAACTAAGTGGGAAGATCAAGTGGTAGTCAAAAAAAGGTTGCGCGTGTCCTTGTTGAAGGTCAGAAACACCACCAATGATGAGGTCCCGAAGGCCATTCTCTAGAAGAACCGACGGAAAACCTCTAAGCTTGGGGGAGTTCCACCATACTTTATGCTTTTTAGTTATCATATTTGTAGGGGTTTGTAGGCATGGAAAACAAAAAAATTCTACCGCATGAACACACAATCAAGATCTAATCTATGATCAAGCCAAGATCTATCTACTAGATCGGTGCAACAAGTTGATAGAGTACTGACCCTCGAAGATCCAAAGCGGTTAACGAGAGCACTTGTGGGTGATGTAGTTGTTCACTTGTCGATCTCAAGATCGCGTAGACGATCCTTCCGGCGCCGCATTCCGGCAGCACTCCCACAGTCGGTCACACGTACGGTACTCGATGAAGACCTTCCTATCCCTTGTTCCAGCAGGCATCAGAGGTTGTAGTTCTCTCCTCGCGATTCCGGCAGCACGACGGCGTGGTGTCAGAAGTAGAGGGGAGATATCGCAGGGCTTCGCCTAAGCTGGAGCGGGTATGGTGGAGTAGAGGGAGCCCCGGCGATCTAGGGTTTAGAGGTCGAGGTTTAGAGGTAGCTAGCAATTAGGGTTTAGCTAGTTGGTAGCGGTTTAGAGGAGATCTACATTGGCTGCAACTAGGGAGGGGGTGGCGGCCAACCTAGGTTTTCTTGTGTGTCCAAGGGGGGCTCCCTACCCCTCCTTTTATGGGTGGGGAGGCGCCAAGGGGGAGGGAGTACTCCCACAACTCCACTTCATGTGGCCGGCCCAAGGGAGAGGGAGGATTCCTTCCCTAGGTAAGAATCCTTCTCTCCCTCCACTTGGAAATATTGTCCCAGTTTGACTTTTTCAAACTGCCCTTTTGACTTTCAAATTAGAGTTTGATTTCTCTCTTCCAAGTGTCCAGCCAAGTGACCTAGGACATGATGCAACCATTCCACTTTGTCATGACACATCCATGTACCCTTCCCCTTCCATATCGGTGAACCTTCTAGACCCTTCTAGAACATTCCGGTGAAAACACCGGAACCATTCCCGAACTCCGGAATTGGACTTTCCTTATATGAATATTATTCTCCGGACCATTCCGGATATCCTCGTGATATCCCGGATCCCATCCGAGACTCCAAACAACATTCGGTCTCTTTACTCACATTCCATATCTACTAAACAACATCGAATCCTTAAGTGTGTCTCCCTACGGTTCGTGAATTATGCAGACATGATCGAGACTCTTCTCCGATCAATAACCAATAGAGTAATCTGGAAATTCATATGGCTCCCACATATTTCTATGATTACTTCGTGATCGAATGAACCATTTACATACGATACCAATTTCCCTTTGTCTCGCAATGGTTTACTTATCTGAGGTCTGATCGTCGGTATCTCTGCATACCTAGTTCAACCTCGTTACCGATAAGTACTCTTTTCTCGTTCCCGTGATATGTGATCCCTTGTGAGCCAGTCACATGCTTGCAAGCTAATTGGATGACATTCCACCGAGAGGGCCTAGAGTATATCTATCCGTCATATGGATGGACAAATCCCACTCTTGATCCATGTGCCTCAACACATACTTTCCGAACACTCAATGCCACATTTATAGCCACCCAGTTACGGTGTGGTGTTTGATGTCATCAAAGCATCCTTTTTCTGTTGATGGTGATTAGCATGATCTCATGGTCGAAGGAATTAGGTTACTATGTATCAGAAATCTTATAGCAAATGAACTATATTAAATGACTTGATCTTTATGCTACGCTTAACTATAGGAGTATGTCTGTCACATCATTCTCCTAATGATATGACCCTATTGTTAATAACATCTCTATGTTCATGATCAGAAAACCATGATCATACATTAACCAACAAGCTAGTTTAACAAGAGGCTTTACTAGGGACTCTTTTATGTTTACAAATCACACAAGTATTAATGTTTCCGGTTAATACAACTATAGCATGGTATGTAAACATTTATCATAAGCATGAAGATATGATAATAACCACTTTATTATTGCCTCTTGGGCATATCTCCAACAATATTTGCATCTAGTTCATAATCATTAGGACGTTTTGCTTGCATCCATTAGGTATCGATTTTTCCTAAAGTTTGAAGAACTCTTATAGCATTATCATGTATCCTTGGTTGAGTGGTTTTGAATAAAATATAAAGTATGGTGTCATCCATGATTCTCTTGTCTGGAGATTTATGGGTAACACTCATCTAGATGTGCGCGCCATATGTAGGAATTTCACTTACATCTTGCCTTGAACTGAATTAACTTGATCATGTTAGACAAGCATAGAATTACTCAACAAGCTAAACTTGCAAATAAGGAAATATCCATGCAAGAAAGCAACACTTATTAAAAAAAGGAACATTGTAAATTTGTGGTGAGATAGGTATTCTTATAAAATAAATAGTTTGAAAGAGGAGGATGACAAGGGGACATGAGATACTCTTGTTCTACTTAGTAATTAACGAGTAAACTGAATGGTTGTCATGGGTATTTCAATACATATGCTCTATGAGAAAGTGTTTGAAAGGTAGGCACCCAAGAATTTAGCTAGACATGGAAAGTGAAATACAAAAGTTGTGTATAGCATATGACATGATTGAAAGACTCATGAATAAGGTCTATACTGGTTACTAAGAGGGCAAGACCGTTAAATGATGCCATGCAAAAGTGGTGAAAGTTCTTGACAAAAGTCAAAATAGTTGTGTCTATCTTGTTGTTTAAATAATTATCTTTTCCACTATTTGATTTATGATAAACTTATCTTTATTGCAAAGGCATATTCAAAGGTTAAATTAAAAGCTGGTAACAATCCATGCAAAACTATTGAAAATAGCAAAGTGTATGATAAATTTGAGACCTATTTAATTTTCCAACATGTAATGGTTAGTTTTTGTTCAAAAGTAAGGGGTAAGTGATAATATCTATCTACGTGGCCCATATGTGCATGGTGGTTAGATCATATTTCTTTTGGACAAGTGAATATGCATAAGTTCATGATGCCATGCTCGTATTTTCTTGTCAACCATAAGCTCATTGATGCATGATCATGATCTATTCGCTTATTTGCTCGAGGACGAGGAAAGGTTTAAGCTTGGGGGAGTTGATACTTGCATTTTTCATCATCATTTTTGGGACCTTTATGCACTTTTTAGAATCATATTTACCTTGATCCATCATTATTTATGCATATTTATATGATTTACGGGACTTTCATACAAAGTCCCTTTCATTGGTATTTAATTTCTAGAAGGCAAAAAACCTCCTTTTTCATGTTTTTGGTGTTTCAGGACCTTCTGGACGTTAATAAATCAAAGGAAAAATACCTTATAATTTTTTTACCAGAAGAACCAACTTAGGCCAAAGAATGAAGCGAGGGGAGCCACGAGGCCCGAAAGAGGCCAGGTGGCGCGCCCACCCCCTGGGCGCGCCACACAGGCTCTTTCGGCCCTCGACCATCGTCTCGGCTCCTCCTTTCTACATACGCCTCCGTATCACCAGAAAACCTACGCCATATTTTCCCCACAATTTACAGAGGCGGCGGAGGCAAAAGTCCTCTCCTACTCCGGGAAAGGGCAGATCCTGCCGCACCGGAGCCTCCGGAGAGGGGGAAATTGACGCCATCATAATCACCACTCCTCCTAGGCATAGGGGGAGGCCTCTCCATCAACATATCCATCAGCACCATCATCATCACCATCACCATATCCAAGATCCATCTCGTTCGCCTCATAGTTTGTGATTGATTAAACCCCGGATATTGTTTTAAAGGCTATTTACATGTTTGTGATTGGCATCTTGTCTTTATTTGGTGGAGATATTATATTTTCAGATTGTGTTGTATCCCATATGCTACTGATCCATATCATGTTTGACACTTATGAGTAGATCCCCGTGTTCCTGAGGGCATAGGATGAATTGGCTATGATTTCCATATAATATGCAATGAGTATGTGGTATAATTTTTATCTTTTATATTGTTCTATGATGGTTTTAGGCGAACATCGACTGTATATTACTTCACCTATATGGGCTCATAGGAGAATACTTTGATGCAATGATAGGGGTTGAAAGAGAAGAAATTGACAAAAACCGTTTTCTAATACTTTGAGTTGCACTGGAGGGATTATATGTCGGGGACCAATGAACTTATTGCTATGGTGGGACATTTATGTCTTAATGATTCCTAGATGTCCATGTGAATGGCTTTAGTACCCATCATAAGTGATGTATTTAGTCAATACTTATGGCTGCACCTAACTAGGCTCCGCCCTAAGGGAATGAAACTTGACAACATATTCACCATATTGTGTAGAAATCTTTATGCTAAGTAAATCCATGCCTCCCTCGGAAACGCTTGTCACATATAAGTTCACACACACATTTGAGATTGTCCTCTTGCTGCATAGAGGATTGGGCTTTCTCTCATTGAGAGCATTTACTTATTGCTATTTACTTTTAGCATTTTATATTCTTGCAAACTACAAAGCAAAAACATAAAATCTACCGCATTTACTATGATTTTATTTGTAAAATTTTCTAACCAATACCCTCAGCTCCTCGTGGGTTCGACAACCTTTTTTTATTGAAAAGTACTACAATTGATCTCTGCACTTGGGAGCCATCAATATCACATAACAAGAAGAGAGTAAAGCTATTGAACGGATGATTAACTTGTCCATAGCTTGACAAGGTATATTTTGAGGCAAAGAAATTTGAACAGAAGTCACATTGGAGAGGTTTATATTATGTCTTTACGACACTTAGGAGCTGGCACCTCTTGCTAGAGGTTGTTGGGAGCTACCAACTTGAGACCAAGTGCTCATGGGAATATGTTGGACTCAAAGTCGTGATGAGATACTTAGAGGAATAGCTCATGTCATGTACAAGTATGCATGAACCTACAAGATCACAGACTTAAGGGTAAGGAGCTCATATGGATGATATGGGCAACGAGATAGGATTGGTATGGGCCTCAAGAGTTGAGTCCATTAGGGAAGCCTATATAAGTGAAATGAGAAAGAATTCTCTAATGTAGTCGTCACTTTTTCCACTCCCACGTCGTGCAAAAGGGGGTATAGCAGTCCTCTGCCCGGTGCTCCTCCCGTACATGTGGATTATACCATAGAGGTGTTGCACGTGTGACACTCATGAAGGATTCCGTAGATTAGAGGGGTTGTTTGTGGGATCAGAATGTCCTGCCGCGACACGCTACATCAAGTTCTGCACATGCGCGTAGTGGTAATCATGTGGCCATTTCCTCAACTAGTTCCTGGGAGCTCCGCATAGAAAAGTTTTTGTTTGTCTCTATGCGTCCCAACAGTTCAACCCCTTCCCATGGATTGGGCGCTTACGACACTTTACGGTGTGTTCCCTCTTAGGGGCATCACCTTGGATCTTAACCCTAATGCAGTGACAAAGTGGCTCAAAGCGGTTTTCTGAATAGTTTGTGTAGAAATGAAAATGTCGACCAGCGAAGTTAGGGACATGACAAATTTGTGGTAGTCGTCCGTTCTATGTGTCGTGAGGTCATCTTGGTATATTTGTTGTTTTACAGTTAAAGTTGTGCCACATTGCTCAGGGCGGTGACCATGATAGGTGAAGTGTGGTCTAGCATGGGGATCCTTCGTGGCGACAACCTTCTCATATTTTCTTCTTACCTCATCTTAAGAATCAAAGTTGCCTGTTATCGGTGCCAGTGGCCGACTTTTCAGCGATTTTATTCCGTGTGGCTTCATGATGCCGACGCAGCTAGAACATCATCGGTGGTTGTTTTTCATGGATCCAGAGTCTCTTGCTTGAGAGAAGTGATGACGATGATACTATGGGCTTCCTCGTCTGTGTTTTTCTTCACGACAGTGTGCGCGTGGTCTCTGTTATGAGCCAACTTAGCCGACTGTGCTTTAATAGGTTGTCATGTTCCGTGATGGCTTGTGTTCGTATGCACTAGCGAAGCTTGGCAGAAAATGTCGGACGGGACAGTCCAACGAATACCGCATTTTTTTATTTGATGACCTATTTTAACTCTTATGTTTCACTTTTTAGGGATAGGCCAGGCGGGACACGACCCCAGTTTTGGTTCAACATAGCTCCACTCTTATGTGCGTTGGGGAGAGGCATTCGCCGACTTTCTGTTAATTAGCTCGGAAATTCTCGATCACTTCTTAATTAGTACTAGAAAATGACATGTCTTTTGCCTCCTTTCGAGACAGTAAATGTTGTAGCCTTCAATTCTATCCACCAAAGACATTTTATGATGGATCTTCAGCTGCATTCGTGGCAACTCTAGACACTAGACAAAATCTTCTTTCGTGGTAACTGGTCACTAGGTTCCTAGAACTCCCCTACATATTCCTCCTGGCCACAAGGGCACTGGGGTCACCTACATTGAACAGAGTAGCGAGCTGCTTCTGTGCCGGACCCAATCGCTCGCGAGTTGTGACTTGCTAGCTCGCGAGTACTTCCAGTAGGCTTGCTTGAGCACTGTTGGGCTGTCGGGATTTGAGTTACTACATCGCTGTCGGGGATTTTGGATGTCACGGGATGGTGTCCATTCCATGCACGCGGAACAAATGCGTCACCTTCATCCTATTCGATTTCTTTCTTCCTGCACATTTCGCGAATCGGATGTTGAAACGGCTCCTGGTTCGAGCCGATCACCTTCCTGTTCAAGCAGATTGGGGTTTCAGCAAGGCTTCCACGCAACAACCTCACGCTGAGGCACTCATCGATGCAGCGAACTCGCCGCACGTCCACACTGGACTGAAGCCCGCTTGTGTTTTTTTCCTTTGCCACTCGCTTTCGTCGCTCTGTTCGCTACCCAGGGCTGTGTTAGCCGTGCGGCCAGCCGGCCACGCAATAATAAGTGGACGCCACCGTCTTCTGCGGATAAGTATTGCTCGCCACACGTCAAATACCTCGTTTGCCAATTTGCCAATTGCCATGGTACTGGGCTAAGCTACGAGTGGCATACCAAGAGTTTGGTTTATAGTATGCGAGGGAATAGACTTACAAGTGGTGGTGCGACGGTTGTCAGAATAATCTTTCTTTTTTCCGTCGTTTTTGTCGGGCAAACCGTGTAACGTTTTTTTTTTTTTGGCATGCCCGCCGGCTATGCAACACTCACACTTAGTCCGTTGCGGTGTCACCGTGCATTCAGTCATCGTGGATAAAAACGGACAAAGCGCGGATGAAATGCCATGTTGGAGTTGCCCATATTTCTGTTGTAGTAGTACTACTAGTAGATGTGTTCATGGTAGAGTACTGTTATGCAACCGAGGAGGATGAGGATAGCATGCTCTTGATTGTGCATTGGTCACGATGAGTACACGATGAATGCACCGAACGGCGGAAGTTCCAATCCTGCAGCTTTAACTGGAGTAACTAATTCGTCTTGATTGTGCATAGGCTCCAGCACGACGCCACCGGTAGATAGCCATCTCGACTGGCTTTGGAATCTTGCCGCTAGCTCGCCATTTTCCGGATGGCACGACCGCGGCGCTGCAGCCTCTGCGCTGTACAGACGCGCCGCCACCGCCTAGGCCAGGCCTGTACTATATGATCAGGGTCTTTGGGTTGACTGGCGCCGGTCCGTAATGCCCGCCGCTAAAAGGGGCAGCGCGCTCGATCGGCGCCTCGCCGCACCCACATGCATATCGAGCCCAACGAACAGCCAAAATCCCACACGAAACCTTTTTTTTATGTTCAGTGCAAGACATCACCCCTCCATTTGTTGTGGGTGCACGATAGCGATAAGCTACCAATAATTGTGTACACGTCAAACCAAAGCGTTTGGGGTACGTGTAGGGTTGCGTGAAAGTCCCGGTTCTAGTTCACTCGGCTCACGGGATCCTGCTTGCAATCCTAGGTACGGGATGGAAAATTACTTCTTCTACCTTCCTCTCATGTTATAAAACATTCTAGCAGGATACTCTCTTCGTTCTAAAAGTATAAGATATTTTACTTCCTTCGACTCATAGTTGAATTAGATTCATCTAAATATAAGTGTATCTAGTCAAGTTTTAGTGCCAGATACAGATGTATGTCAACTAATATGGGTCGAAAGGAGTAGTTTTTTTAATATATATATCTAGATGTCTTTTACTACGTATGTTCACTTATTTTATTTCAAATCTACAAACCAAAAGGCATTTGAATACATATGTTTCAGAACAATCTTAAAACATCCTATATTGGAACGGAGGGGTATGTTTTAGCTTGCCAAAAAGTTATAAGTACATAGTGGGACAAAGGAAATAATATTCTCTAGTGTTCCAACCCATAATAAGTGTAGTTGATTTAGTTCAAAGTTTTTTTATTAATTATTTTCTTCCATGATTATTCATCATCCAGCCTCTTCTATCCCGGTAAGTATTCTGAATACACTTTCAAATAGTATCAACACTAGGCCTTACTTATCTTAGTTTTAAAGGTCTCTCTTTCCGAGTGAATTAGCAAGAGCAGCATGATTCGCTGACATCTTATTCCGTGGCATCTTCCTTTTGTTGCCTAATAAAGTTTTCACCGTGTTGGTATTAAAGTTGTCACATCTTGAATTGTTACAGAATAGGTTGAAAACTAGTTCAATATTGGCCGGTAACAAAAGAGCTTGTTACCCTCATATGTGCGGTCTAATTTTGGAGCAATTCTCGATGTGAAGTCAAAGATGGAATCATCGTTCATCATAAGGGTTTGAGCTAAAGAACATTTCTAATCTCGGAAGTCAGATTTTAATAGGCCGATGCCACGATTTTGTGCCATCTCTTGTGTTGCCTTAGTAATTCTGCATATATCTTTCAATATGTACAAAGAGATTCTTGCTTTTTGGCATGATGTAGGTGGGTTGAAAGGGACTTTTATGTATCTATGTGAATTAGAGCATGGAGACATCGCGTTGAGAGACAAGGGAGGGAGAGTGAGAGCTTCATAATTCCCGGAAAATATATGGACATAATTAGCGTAGCCCAGTTCCATCTCCTTGGATAGCAATAGGAATATAGGATGGATATATTATTTAAGATGCATCCTTCATATGGCAGACTTGTCAAAACAAGATGCATATGACAGAATGGCAGCACTAGCTTAATTAGCGAGTTTGATCTTAAATTCGATATAAATCCGTCTTGGACTAGTTGACTCTGTGAGTTAATAAATTGATCGACATGAAGACTAGTGATCATATTACTACTAGTAGTATAGTTTGACCTTGGACGCCCAAATCCTACGTTGTTGAACTTGTGGCGTCCAAATTACATGGAAGCATGTTTTGTTGGATGTATTTGGGGCCTTTTTTCCGACAAAATGAGTCCAACTCCAACTGCATGCAGGGCAGAGGCAGGGATCATAGTCGATCACTTCGGACACCCCTTTTGCAATGGCTTGTACTCTCTTCGTTTAGGATTATAGGTCACGCATGATTAAATAGGTTGACAATTTGACAAAAAAATGTAAATAAAATAACACAAAAAATTTAACACTAAAAACTTTAGATGCTATATTTTTTAATGATATTATTTTTATGATATATAATTTATATTTTAGTCAATTAACGACCTAGGTATACATGTATGACCTATAATACTAAACAGAGGAAGTACGCGGTAATAGAATGATGTCTTTGCAGCGTAAGCCTAGGCTTTAGAAGCACATTCGTACACACGTACTAGAACTTTATGGGATTTTTTTTTCGCGAGAACTTGCTGAGATATGCAGCCGGAGACGGACTAGTCTTTTTTTTTTTTACATGAAGACGGACTAGTTTTTTTTTTTTTTTTGCGAAGGATGGACTAGTCTTGATGTTGCGTTTGCCGTTGCAAGGTCGAATCATAACGAGAGCGACAGGCATCGTTGGCCCAAAGAAATATCTACTCCTAGCGAGAGCGAGATTAATTCATGACGATAGATTTGATATCCCTCGAAAAATCAAGAAGCCACCTAGTAGAGCGCAACACGCGAGCGGAATCATCGGTCGGCACGGCCGGTGATAGGGAGAGGCAGAAGAAGCCGAAACACCGAAAAAGTTTTTCTGGCAAACGAGATCCCGTGTTCTTCTTCGACCTAAGTTTTGGATCAAAAACCTATAACTATTGGTGGACTTGTTTATGCAAGAATCGAATCAGCAATTTTCCTCCTACGATCGGGTTGGTCTAGACCGTTTTAAAAAATAAAATGGAAAAAAGAGAAAACTCTACTCTTCCTTTCTCGGTCTTCTTTAGAGGCAAATTGCTATAGAACCCAAAATGAAATATATATTGATAAGTTTCTAGAAATACGCTTCCAATGATCCTCTATATTAAAAAAATAAAAGTCATATTTATAAGTTTTAGAAAAAAATTAAAACAATCCTAGACTTTACAAATGATATATCCTACCAACAAGCAAAATCGCAATACAAAATTATTTTTATTATGGGCTAAAAAAATAACAAAGTGATATTTTTTGGAGATTTGAAAATGATCACTCGGATCCATAATTTTGTCATTTTGTGTAGCTCAAAATACATATTATTTTCAGTTGATAAATTGCAGGTGTGTGGTATACATCACTTGCTACATCCTGATTTGTTTACAGAATTTTCAGAAACTCTGAAGTATGATTTTCAATCTTAAAAAAAAACAGGATCACCATGTGCACAAATCTCGACTCCCGAAACACGATTTTGAATATTCGTGATCAATTGAAGGACAAAGGTCGCTCGAAGATTGCCGAGGCGAGTAGCTCGTGAGTTGGGAGCGGGGATCTCCAACAATAAGGTGGTTGTCTCAATCCTAGCCCTGCTGCATGAGTGTGGTGGTGGTGACCTAGGTTTCTTTCCATGGTGCTCCGACAATCAAAGTTTGTTTGGAGGGGAGTTATGCTTGGCAGCTTATCCAATAAGCACAAGGAGCTCTCTTCTTAGAGGGTTATTGATGTGGATCTTCCAATCATGATTCTCTCTCTCATTCTCGTCGTCGTGTTGGTGAAAGATGAGGGACCGTGGCTTGATCTTTGGCTCCACGGGGGAAGCTTGCTGCAATTTGTTGACAAGCACATGGTGGTCTTTGTTAGCTGACATAACCTTTCATCTGTAGGGATCTTCGACAATGCTCCAATGGTAACTCGTCTTTGATAGTGCATCGATGTTCGTCTGTTGAATCAAATGGTCGCCAGGCGACCACTCTGAGATCTGGCGTCGACCTTGTGCTGGATCCATTCTTTCTTCTCCCTCTTGGTCGATGAGCCAAAGAGGATGGTCTTCAACAACTCGATCGTAGGTGTTCACACCCGTCCGTATCCTAGTGGTGCCTTCCCCGACAATATTGAGGGTGGTTGCGGGATCGAGCTTGATGATGGCGAAGGTGGAGAAGGACCTTGTGGCGTTTTCGTGTATTTTGTAGGATTCTTTCTGTAAACATTGAGGACTATGTCGTGCTTACATTTTATTTGGAGGTCTTGCTTGTAAAATATAACCCCATCGCCACTCATGGACCCTTGGAAAGAAAAAGATTAATGGACAAAGGGCCGTCCTAGTCATAGCCATGTGGCACCATCAAGTGTCCCCAGGCGAAGCGTGTTAGCTACCCCGATGATCTCCTCACGATACTGGAATTATAGGAATAATATTCGAATTACAGAGCTCAATATCTGTAGAAATTGGTAGCTACTCTATTACAGATAGATGAACACCGCCGCCACCGCCGCCAGAGTCATGATCCCTAGGATACCCTTGTTTGCCTGACGTCTCCTTCCTAAGTAGAGGTTGAACTGTTGATGCTTCACTTGGACCATTCCGAGCCCAGGTACCTCCTGTTAGGTTGTATCCGACGAGTGGGCCGTTTCTTCTGCAGGTTTAGGCCCAGCTCGTTGTCCGTCCGGTCCCCGTCAGGTAGGGTGCTAACATCCCCTCCTCCTTGAGTTGCGGCTTGTCCCCAAGCCGCTGCCGTAGGGAAATGCTGCTGCAATTCTTTCTTGTCTTCCCATGTAATGTCCATTGCCGCAGGATCCGACCACTGCACTTGCACTTGCTCGCGGTGCCCCAGTTGTACCGCGGCGCCAGTGCTGGTTGATGACTCTGATGGGGATGACGGGGTTGTCAGTAGGTGTTGGAGGAATGAGAGTAGCCTGAGTACCTGGACGGAGGACTTTGCGGAGCTGAGACACGTGAAATATTGGGTGAACTTTGGAAGCTACAGGCAATCCCACTTCATAGGCCACTGGGTTGATTGTGTGAAGGACTTTGAAAGGACCAAAATATTTGAATTGTGGTTCGCTCTCCTGGCAAAAGAGGACTGAACATAAGGTTGTAGTTTGATGAATACCTCATCCCCTGGGGTGAAGGTTCTCTCTGGCCGTTGCTTATCTTCCTGCTTTTTCATTTTCTGTCGAGCATAATGAAGATTGTGCTGCAGTAACTCTTGCATCAGTTGCCGCTCAGCCAACCAGGCTTCCAGAGAAGGCACGGTACAGGTAGTTGTGGTATCGATGCCCCAATGGCTAGGTTCCTTGCCATATAAAGCTACAAATGGTGACATCTTAATGGCGGAGTGCATACTGGTGTTGTACCAGAATTCAGCTAAAGAGAGAAACTGGCTCCATTTATGAGGACATGCATGTGCAAAACATCTAAGATAGATTTCCAAACATTGGTTTACCCGTTCTGATTGACCATATGTTTGTGGGTGGTACGCAGAACTCATCCTGAGCTCACTGCCCATGCGACTAAAAAGCTCCTTCGAGAATTTGCTTGTGAATATGGGGTCCCTATTGGAAATCATGACCTTAGGGAGACTGTGCAGTTTAACAACATTGTCCAGGTATGCTGCTGTTACTTTGGCTGCCGTGAAAGGGTGGTGTAGAGGTATGAAATGAGCATAATGTGTGAATTTGTCGACCACCACCATGATGCTATTGGAGTTGCCTGAATTGGGAGACCCTCTATGAAATCCATAGTCACCATGTGCCATGCTTCCTTAGGAGTAGGAAGTGGTTGTAAAAGGCCCGGGTATTTCACCATCTCAGGCTTGGCCTGTTGACAAATCATGCATGATGGCACAAATGTTTGACATGGGCTTTCATCTTAGTCCAAGCAAACAGTCTCCTGATACAACAGTAGGTTGCTGGGAACCCAGAGTGCCCTCCAATGGTGCTGGAATGGAATGCCTGCATAATTTTCTCTTGAAGGGCGGGAGACCCTCCTCGCCAAATTTTGTTCCGGAAATAGAGCAAGTTGTTCTGCATGATAAACCTTCCTTTCTTATCCGGAGTTTCCTGGAGCTTTGAAATCCATCTACTGGCTTGTGGGTTTGATAAATAGCTGTGTTGAATATCTTCCAACCAAGCTGGTTGACAGGTGGAGATGGTCTGTAGATATTCTGCCTCAAGGTGCGCTCTGCGTGAGAGAGCATCAGCACCGTTGTTTTCCGGTCCCTTTCTGTAACACAGCTTGTATTGCAGGCCCAAAAGTTTGGTGAATGCTTTATGTTGCCAAACAGTGGTCAGTCTCTGGTCATCAAGATGGACCAAGCTCTTTTGGTCTGTTCGAATGATAAATTCCTTGTTTTGCAAGTACGGTCTGCATTGTTCAATTGCCATGAGAATGGCCAGGCATTCTTTTTCATAGGTGGAAAGGCCACGGTTCTTGGGTCCCAGAGGTTTGATCATGTATGCCACAGGATGCCCCTCTTGCTGGAGGACAGTGTAGGGGTTCGTAGCATGGAAAACAAAAAAATTCTATCGCATACAAACAAACAAGCCAAGATCTATCTACTAGATTGTAGCAACGAGTCGATGGAATAACTTACCCTCGAAGATTCCAAAGTGTTTAACGAGAGCGGATTCTCGTGGTTGATGTAGTCGTACTCTTTCCGATCTCAAGATCGTGTGGACGATCCTTCCGGCTATGCTCCGTTAAGCGCTCCGCAATCGGTCACACGTTCGGTACTGACGAAGACCTTCCTCTCCTTGTTCCAAAGAAAATGGAGGTTGTAGCACTCTCCTCGCGATTCCGCAAAGACAACGGTGGTACCTAAGTAGAGGGAATCATGCAGGCCTTAAGCCGAGTATGGTGGAGTATGAGAGAGGGCTATTAGTGGTCTAGAGATTAGACACACCAATTAGAAGGCTCTAAACCGCAGGCTAAAGCAATTAGAAGCTCTAAACCAAAACGGCTCTAAACCGAAGATTAGAGGTAGAAACTTGTGTGTCTCAAGGAGGAGGCCCCGCCTCCTTTTATAGGTGGAGGGCTTGGCGCGCCAGGAGGGAGGAGTCCTCCCAACTCGGCCTAGGGCGACGCCGGCTTGGAGGAGAGGAACTCCTCCTCCAAGTTGGTTTCAACCTCCTCTTGCTTGTTTCCCACAGCTTCCTGTTCCACAGTTCTGCTTTCCACAGTTTCTGTTTAGCCGTTTGACTTTCAAACTGGCAATTTGACTTTTCAGTTTTGGAACAGCAAGAACACTTAGTACATGATGCAATCATTCAATGACAAATTCCTGTACCTCCCCGGAGTGCCGGACAATCCGAACCTTCTAGAACATTCCCGATGAAAACACCAAATCATTCCCAACTCAAACGGGACTTTCCTTATATGAATCTTATTCTCCGGACCATTTCGGATCACCGTGATATCCGGATCCCATCCGAGACTCAACAACATTCGGTCTCTTTCTCATAACACCATAACTACTCAAACAACGTCGAATCCTTATGTGTCTCCACGGTTCGTGAATTATGCGGACATGATCGAGACACTTCTCCGAACAATAACCAATAGAGGAATCTGAAATTCATATGGCTCCCACATATTTCTACGATTACTTTGCGATCGAATGAACCACTTACATACGATACCAATTTCCCTTTGTCTCACGATAGTTTACTTATCCGAGGTTATGATCGGTATCTCGCATACCTAGTTCAACCTCGTTACCGATAAGTACTCTTTTCTCGCTCCGTGATATGTGATCCCTTGTGACCCAGTCACATGCTTGCAAGCTAATTGGATGACATTCCACCGAGAGGGCCCAGTATATCTATCCGTCATATGGATGGACAAATCCCACTCTTGATCCATGTGTTTCAACCAATACTTTCCGAACACTCAATGCCACCTTTATAGCCACCCGCCACGGTGTGGTGTTTGATGTCATCAAAGCATCCATCCGTAAAGGTGATATGCATGATCTCATGGTCAAGGAATTAGGTTACTATGTATCAGAAAGCATATAGCAATTGAACTATTGAAATGACTTGATCTTTATGCTATGCTTATCTATAGGAGTATGTCCACCATATCATTCTCCTAACGACATGATCTTGTTGTTGATAACATCTCAATGTTCATGATAGGGAAACCACAATCAATAATCAACCAACAAGCTAGTGAAGTATAGAGGCTATACTAGGGACTTCAAATTAAGTTTACAAATCACACAAGTATTAATGTTTCCTTGTTAATACTATTATAGCATGAATGTAAACATTTATCATAAACACAAAGATATAATAATAACTATATTTATTATTGCCTCTAGGGCATATCTCCAACAGTCTCCCACTTGCACTAGAGTCATCTAATCTAGATTACATGGTAATATACCGAACACCCATGGCAGTTTGGTGTTGGTCATGTTTTGCCCTCGGGAGAGGTTTAGTCAACGGATCCGCCACATTCAGATCTGTGTGTACTTTGCAAATCTTTATATCCCCATCCTGGATATGTTCTCGAATAGCATGAAAACGCAGCTTGATGTGCTTCAGCTTCTTGTGTGACCTTGGTTCTTGCGCATTGGATATGGCGCCCATTTTATCACAGTAGATAGACATTGGGTCCAGCGCACTAGGAACCACACCCAGCTCTGTAATGAACTCTTTCATCCATATCGCTTCTTGTGAAGCCTCCGAAGCAGCCATGTATTCCGATTCAGTTGAAGATCTCGCCACAACGCTTTGCTTTGCACTCCTCCAGCTAACTGTTGCACCATAAAAAATAAATACGTATCCAGATTGTGATTTCGAATCATCCGGATCGGTGTTCCAACTAGCATAGGTGTAACCATTAACAACGAGTTGTTCATCACCTCCATAAGAAAGAACCACATCCTTAGTTCTTCTCAAGTACTTAAGGATGTTTTTGACCGCTGTCCAATGATCCACTCCTGGATCACTTTGATATCTGCTAGTTAAACTAACAGCATATGCAATGTCGGGTCTGGTACATAGCATGGCATACATTAGAGATCCTATGGCTGAGGCATAGGGAGTCTTACTCATCCTTTCTCTATCTTCTGCCGATGTCGGACTTTGAGTTTTACTCAAGGTCGATTGAGCAACATGGGCAAGAACCCTTTCTTGCTTTCTTCCATTCCAAATCTCTTTAGAACTTTGTCCAAATATGTACTGTGACAATGATATTTGGCGTTCGATCTATCTCTATAAATCTTTATGCCTAATATGTAAGTCGCTTCGCCAAGATCCTTCATTGAAAACTATTATTCAAATATTCCTTGACACTATTAAGAAGGTCTACATCATTCCCAATCAACAATATGTCATCCACATATAGTATTAAGAATGCTACTGAGCTCCCACTCACTTTCTTGTAAATACAAGCTTCTCCATAAGTTTGTATAAAACCAAAACTTTGATCACCTTATCAAAACGTTGATTCCAACTTCGATGCTTGCTTCAATCCATAGATGGACCGTTGAAGTTTGCATACCTCGTTAGCATCTTTAGGATCGACAAAACCTTTGGGTTGCATCATATACAACTCTTCATCAATATCTCCATTGAGGAATGCTGTTTTGACATCCATCCGCCATATCTCATAATCATAATATGCAGCGATTGCTAACATAATCCTCACAGACTTTAGCTTCGCATCGGTGAGAAAGTCTCATCGTAGTCAACTCCTTGAATTTGTCGAAACCCTTTGCGACAAGTCGAGCTTTATAGACATAACATTACCATCAAGATCTGCTTTTCTTCTTGAAAATCCATTTGTTCTCGACCTTCCGGCCATCCTAAGTCCACCAGAGTCCATACTTGGTTTTCGTACATGGATCCAATCTCGGATTTCATGGCTTCTTGCCATTTATTGGAATCGGGCTCATCATCGCTTCCTCATATGTCTCGGGTCATCGGTGTTGTCCACCAACATGACACTCATAACGGATCATACCAATGGAGTGGTACGAGTTCTCGTTGACCTCCGAGGCTCTGTAGCAACTTCAACCGAAGTTTCATGATCATCATCATTAGCTTCCTCTCTAATTGGTGCAGGCACCACAGGAACTTCTTCCGGTGCTGCGCTACTCGCAATTTCGAGAGAAGGTTCGACAACCTCGTCGAGTTCTACTTTCCTTCCAGTCACTTCTTTCGAGAGAAATTCCTTCTCTAGAAAGGATCCATTCTTGGCAACGAAGATTTTGACTTCGGATCTATGATAGAAGGTATACCCAATAGTTTCCTTCGGGTATCCTATGAAGACGCATTTCTCCGCTTTGGGTTCAAGCTTGTCCGTCTGTAACTTCTTTACATAGGCTTCGCATCCCCAAACTTTAAGGAACGACAATTTAGGTTTCTTACCAAACCATAATTCATACGGTGTCGTTTCAACGGATTTAGACGGTGCCCTATTTAAAGTGAATGCGGCTGTTTCTAATGCATAACCCCAAAATGATAGCGGTAAATCTGTAAGTGACATCATAGAACGAACCATATCTAAGAGAGTTCGACACGACGTTCGGACACACCATTACTGTTGTGGTGTTCCCGGTGTCAATTGTGAAAGTATTCCGCACTTCTTTAAATGCTCGCCAAACTCGTAACTTAGATATTCACCTCCATCGAGCGTAGAAATTTAATCTTCTTGTTACGTTGATTCTCTACCTCACTTTGAAACTCCTTAAACTTCTCGAAAGTTTCGGACTTATGTTTCATGAAATAGATATACCCATATCTACTCAAGTCATCTGTGAAGGTAAGAACATAACGATAACCATCACATGATGCTACACTCATTGGACCACACACATCGGTATGTATGATTTCCAATAAGTCCATAGATCGCTCCATCATACCGTAAAATGGAGTCTTAGTCATTTTACCATCGACATGCTTCGCATCTTTCAAGTGATTCAAAATCAAGTGATTCAAGAAGTCCATCGAATGGAGTTTCTTCATACGCTTCACTCCAATGTGACCAAGACGATTGCCACATATAGGTCCAATTATCGCTGATTTCAAACGTTTAGCCTCAATGTTGTTGATATGTGTATTTCCACTATCGAGATTCAATAAGAATAGACCATCTATCAAAGGTGCATGTGCATAAAACATATTACTCATATAAATCAAATCTAACAACCATTATTCTCGACTTAAACAAGTAACCGCCTCGCAATAAACAAGATCCCGATATAATGTTCATGCTCAACGCAGCACCAAATAACAATTATTTAAGTATAAAACTAATCCCGATGGTAGATGAAGGGTAGCGTGCCGACCGCGATCACATCAAGCTTTGATCCGCTTCCCACGCCGCATCGTCACCTCGCTCTTCGCTAGCTTCCGCTTATTCGCAAAGACCGCTTCGAGTTACAAATATGAGCAACCGAACCAAGATTAAATACCCAGCACTACTACGAGTACTAGTGAGATACACATCAATAACATGCATATCGATATACCTTTCTTCTTGATGTTGCCGTTTCAGATCCGCCAAGTACTTTGGGCAATTCCGCCCAAAGGACCTTCTCCTTGCAAGAAAGCACTCGGTTTCGTGCTTGGGTCCAGCCTTGGTCTTCTTCACGGCGTGGTAACTTTCTTACCACCCTTCTTGAAGTGTCCCTTTGCTTAGACTTGCCTTTCTTGAATTTGGTGGTCTTATTGACCATCAACACTTGGTGCTCTTTCTTGATCTCCACTTCGCAGACTTTAACATAGCAAACAGTTCTCGCAACTCTTTGTTCATGTTCGCATGTTGATCGGAGGACACGGTAAATCCCCAAAGCATTAGGAATCACTATACCCAAGCTTTGAAGTTTGTTTATGCCTGCACATCTTAAGCACATGCTCACCGAGAGCTGCCCTCTTCCATCTTGCGTTAAAGAACTTTTCGAAGCCTCATAGCTTTCAATTGCCGCATGAGTCTCAAAAATAAATTTGAGATCCTCGACAATATCATATGGGTCCGACTCTTCAAACCTTTTCTCAAGCTCCGATTCTAAACCATACAAGATAGCACATCGAACTATGGAGTAATCGATTCTTCCGAGCGAGGTAAACATTCTTTACTTCATCGGGAGCATCACCGCAGTGGGTCACCCAATGTGCATCCAAAGACATAGGTCAAATTACCAAATGTGAGGACAATCCTCAAATTATGGAACCAATCCATGAAGTTGCTTCCATTGTTTTTCAACTTTTCTTTCTCTAGGAACGCATTAAAATTGATGGTAGGGGCTGCCATTGATCTACAACATATTTGCAATAGTTTAGACTAAGTTTATGACAAATTGAGTTCAAATTAATTAATGAAATTAAACTAGGTGAACTCCCACCAAAACAACATCCTCACATTGTTTTAGTGATCACACGAACCAAATCCACTACATCAACACCGATCATCACGAGAGTTGATATAGTTTCAATGGCGAACAATCGTCATGTTCATCATATCTACTATACGATTCATGCTTTACCTTTCGATCCGTGTTCCGAGACCATGTCCGTACATGCTAGGCTCGTCAAGATCAAACCTTAGTTTCGCATGAGCAAATCTGGCTTGCTCACGTTGTATACACTTGCGTAATCTAACACACCGATCATCACGTGGTGCTTCAAACAACAAGCTTTAGCAACGGTGCTAACTAAGGGTGAACACTTTATGATTTGAAATTCATGTGCATGAGGGATCATCTTATAATGCTACCGTCGTCTACTAAGCAATACAAGATGCATAAAGGATTAACATCACATGCAATTCATAATATGTGATATGATATGGCCTTTCTTCTTTGTGCTTTCGATCTCCATCTTCAAGCACGAACATGATCTCTATCATCACCGGCATTGCATCAAGGTCAATGACGCTTCACCATGGTTGTCGTCCACCGGCTTCAACTATTATAACTACTTTGAATAGACACGCGGGTCTTAACATAAATTAAAGACAACCATATGGATCCTGCCGGTTGCCAACTTACAATAAGGAACATTGCATACATCAAATATAATCACAATCATGGCCATATCACATCACTGCACACCCCTGCAAAACAAAGTTTAGACGCTTCTACTTTCTTTACATATTTTACGTGGTTTGGGGCTTTCAATAAGTGTCGTTCTAACTTACGAACAAGAACCACAACATTGATACTAGCATTGTTGATTACCCGTTGTAAATTGGATCTTAACTATGCTAGGAGAAACAGGCACCCGCAAAGCCACTTATGCAATACAAGTTGCATGTTAAGCGTGGAGCAAGTCTCATGAACGATGTCATGTAAGGTTAGCCCGGGCCGCTTCATCCCAACATACCGCAAGATGCAAAGTACACAAAAAGCAATCGACAATAAAAGCATCAACGCCCACAATGACCATTGTGTTCTACTCGTGCAACAGATCTATGTTGGAGATATGCCCTAGAGGCAATAATAAATGTAGTTATTATTATATCTTTGTGTTTATGATAAATGTTTACATTCATGCTATAATAGTATTAACAAGGAAACATTAATACTTGTGTGATTTGTAAACTTAATTTGAAGTCCCTAGTATAGCCTCTATACTTCACTAGCTTGTTGGTTGATTAAATGATTGTGGTTTCCCTATCATGAACATTGAGATGTTATCAACAACAAGATCATATCGTTAGGATAATGATATGGTGGACATACTCCTATTGATAAGCGTAGCATAAAGATCAAGTCATTTCAATAGTTCAATTGCTATATGCTTTCTGATACATAGTAACCTAATTCCTTCGACCATGAGATCATGCATATCACCTTTAGTGGATGGATGCTTTGATGACATCAAACACCACACCTGAACTGGGTGGCTATAAAGGTGGCATTGAGTGTTCGGAAAGTATTGGTTGAAACACATGGATCAAGAGTGGGATTTGTCCATCCATATGACGGATAGATATACTCTGGGCCCTCTCGGAATGTCATCCAATTAGCTTGCAAGCATGTGACTGGGTCACAAGGATCACATATCATGGGAACGAGAAAAGAGTACTTATCGATAACGAGGTTGAACTAGGTATGCGAGATACCGACGATCATAACCTCGGATAAGTAAACTATCGTGAGACAAAGGGAAATTGGTATCGTATGTAAGTGGTTCATTCGATCGCAAAGTAATCGAGAAATGTGGGAGACATATGAATTTCGATTCCTCTATTGGCTATTGTTCGAGAAGTGCCTCGATCATGTCCGCATAATTCACGAACCGTAGGGAGACACACTTAAGGATTCGACGTTGTTTTGAGTAGTTATGGTATTATGAGAAAGAGACCGAATGTTGTTCGGAGTCTCGGATGGGATCCGGGATATCACGAGGTGATCCGGAATGGTCCGGAGAATAAGATTCATATAAGGCAAGTCCGTTTGAGTTCGGGAATGATTCTTGTTTTCATCGAATGTTCTAGAAGGTTCGGATTGTCCGCCCTCCGGGGGTACATGAATGTGTCATTGAATGATTGCATCATGTACTAAGTGTTCTTGCTGTTCCAAAACTTGAAAGTCAA
This sequence comes from Avena longiglumis, assembly GCA_030063025.1. NCBI lineage: Eukaryota > Viridiplantae > Streptophyta > Magnoliopsida > Poales > Poaceae > Avena > Avena longiglumis. Next base: position 173,920,513 of record CP125973.1, read on the forward strand.
ACTGCCAGTTTGAAAGTCAACGGCTAAACAGAAACTGTGGAAAACAGAACTGGGAAACAGGAAACTGGGAAACAAGCAAGAGGAGGTTGAAACCAACTTGGAGGAGGAGTTCTCTCCAAGCCATGGACAGCCCTAGGCCGAGTTGGGAGGACTCCTCCTCCTGGCGCCTAGCCCCTCCACCTATAAAAGGAGGGGCGGCTCTCCTCCTTGAGACACACAAGTTTCTACCTCTAATCTCCGGTTTAGAGCCGTTTTGGTTTAGAGCTTCTAATTGCTTTAGCCTGCGGTTTTAGAGCCTTCTAATTGGTGTGTCTAATCTCTAGACCACTAATAGCCCTCTCTCATAATCCACCATACCCGCTCCGGCTTAAGGCGAAGCCCTGCGGGATTTCCCCTCTACTTAGGTACCACGCCGTTGTCTTTGCGAATCGCGAGGAGAGTGCTACAACCTCCATTTTCATGGAACAAGGAGAGGAAGATCTTCGTCGAGTACCGAACGTGACCGATTATGAAGCGCTAACGCAGTACGGAAGGATCATCTACACGATCTTGAGATCGAAAGAGTACGACATCACCCACGAGAATCCGCCTCGTTAAACACTTTGGAATCTTCGAGGGTAAGTTATTCCATCGACTCGTTGCTACAGTCTATTAGATAGATCTTGGCTTGTTTGTTTGTATGCGATAGAAATTTTTTGTTTTCCATGCTACGAACCCTACAAAGGGTATCGAGCCGTGTCTATATGTAGATCTGTTGCACGAGTAGAACACAATGGTCATTGTGGGCGTTGATACTTTTATTGTCGATTGCTTTTTGTGTACTTTGCATCTTGCGGTATGTTGGGATGAAGCGGCCCGGGCTAACCTTACATGACATCGTTCATGAGACTTGCTCCACGCTTAACATGCAACTTGTATTGCATAAGTGGCTTTGCGGGTGCCTGTTTCTCCTAGCATAGTTAAGATCCAATTTACAACGGGTGATCAACAATTCTAGTATCAATGTTGTGGTTCTTGTTCGTAAGTTAGAACGACACTTATTGAAAGCCCCAAACCACGTAAAATATGCAAAGAAAGTAGAGGCGTCTAAATTTGTTTTGCAGGGGTGTGCAGTGATGTGATATGGCCATGATTGTGATTATATTTGATGTATGCAATGTTCCTTATTGTAAGTTGGCAACCGGCAGGAGCCATATGGTTGTCTTTAATTTATGTTAAGACCCGCGTGTCTATTCAAAGTAGTTGTAATAGTTGAAGCCGGTGGACGACAACCATGGTAAAGCGTCATTGACCTTGATGCAAAGCCGGTGATGATGGAGATCATGTTCGTGCTTGAAGATGGAGATCGGAAGCACAAAGAAGAAAGGCCATATCATATCACATATTATGAATTGCATGTGATGTTAATCCTTTATGCATCTTGTATTGCTTAGTAGACGACGGTATCATTATAAGATGATCCCTCATGCACATGAATTTCAAATCATAAAGTGTTCACCCTTAGTTAGCACCGTTGCTAAAGCTTGTTGTTTCGAAGCACCACGTGATGATCGGGTGTGTTAGATTCTGCAAGTGTATACAACGTGAGCAAGCCAGATTTGCTCATGCAGAAACTAAGGTTTGATCTTGACGAGCCTAGCATGTACAGACATGGTCTCGTAACACGGATCACCGAAAGGTAAAGCATGAATCGTATAGTAGATATGATGAACATGACGATTGTTCGCCATTGAAACTATATCAACTCTCGTGATGATCGGTGTTGATGTAGTGGATTTGGTCCGTGTGATCACTAAAACAATGTGAGGGATGTTGTTTTGAGTGGGAGTTCACCTAGTTTAATTTTATTAATTAATTTGAACTCAATTTGTCATAAACTTAGTCTAAACTATTGCAAATATGTTGTAGATCAATGGCAGCCCCTACCATCAATTTTAATGCATTCCTAGAGAAAGAAAAGTTGAAAAACAATGGAAGCAACTTCGTGGATTGGTTCCTCAATTTGAGGATTGTCCTCACAGCTGGTAATTTGACCTATGTCTTTGGATGCACATTGGGTGACCCACTGCGGTGATGCTTCGATGAAGTAAAGAATGTTTACCTCGCTCGGAAGAATCAGTACTCCATAGTTCAATGTGCTATCTTGTATGGTTTAGAATCGGAGCTTCAGAAAAGGTTTGAAGAGTCAGACCCATATGATATTGTCGAGGATCTCAAATTGATTTTTGAGACTCATGCGGCAATTGAAAGCTATGAGGCTTCTGAAAAGTTCTTTAACTGCAAGATGGAAGAGGGCAGCTCCGTCAGTGAGCATGTGCTTAAGATGTCTAGGCACGCAAACAAACTTCAAAGCTTGGGTATAGTGATTCCTAATGCTTTGGGGATTTACCGTGTCCTCCAGTCAACATGCAGAACATGAACAAAGAGTTGCCAGAACTGTTTGCTATGTTAAAGTCTGCAGAAGTGGAGATCAAGAAAGAGCACCAAGTGTTGATGGTCAATAAGACCACCAAATTCAAGAAAGGCAAGTCTAAGCAAAAGGGACACTTCAAGAAGGGTAGTAAGAAAGTTACCACGCCGGCGAAGAAGACCAAGGCTGGACCCAAGCCTGAAACTGAGTGCTTTTACTGCAAGGGAGAAGGTCACTGGAAGCGGAATTGCCCAAAGTACTTGGCGGATCTGAAGTACGGCAACATCAAGAAGAAAGGTATATCTGATATGCATGTTATTGATGTGTATCTCACTAGTACTCGTAGTAGTGCCTGGGTATTTGATACTGGTTCGGTTGCTCATATTTGTAACTCAAACAAAGCGGTATAAACGGAAGCTAGCGAAGAACGAGGTGACGATGCGGCGTGGGAAACGGATCAAAGGTTGATGTGATCGCTCGGCACGCTACCCCTTCATCTACCATCGGGATTAGTTTTATACTTAAATAATTGTTATTTGGTGCTGCGTTGAGCATGAACATTATATCGGGATCTTGTTTATTGAGACGGTTACTTGTTTAAGTCGAGAGAATAATGGTTGTTCGATTTATATGAGTAATATGTTTTATGCACATGCACCTTTGATAGATGGTCTATTCTTATTGAATCTCGATAGTGGAAATACACATATCAACAACATTGAGGCTAAACGTTTGAAATCAGCGATAATTCGACCTATATGTGGCAATCGCTGCCTTGGTCACATTGGAGTGAAGCGTATGAAGAAACTCCATTCCGATGGACTTCTTGAATCACTTGATTTTGAATCACTTGAAAGATGCGAAGCATGTCCGATGGGAAAAATGACTAAGACTCCATTTTCGGTATGATGGAGCGAGCTACGGACTTATTGGAAATCATACATACCGATGTGTGTGGTCCAATGAGTGTAGCATCACATGGTGGTTATCGTTATATTCTTACCTTCAGATGACTTGAGTAGATATGGGTATATCTATTTCATGAAACATAAGTCCAAAACTTTCGGAAGTTTAAGGAGTTTCAAAGTGAGGTAGAGAATCAACGTAACAAGAAGATTAAATTTCTACGTTACGATCGTGGAGGTGAATATCTAAGTTACGAGTTTGGCGAGCATTTAAAGAAGTGCGGAATACTTTCACAATTCACACCGCCAGAACACCACAACAGAATGGTGTGTCCGAACGTCAGAATCGAACTCTCTTAGATATGGTTCGTTCTATGATGTCACTTACAGATTTACCGCTATCATTTTGGGGTTATGCATTAGAAACAACCGCATTCACTTTAAATAGGGCACCGTCTAAATCCGCTGAAACGACACCGTATGAATTATGGTTTGGGAAGAAACCTAAATTGTCGCTCCTTAAAGTTTGGGGATGCGAAGCCTATGTAAAGAAGTTACAAATGGACAAGCTTGAACCCAAAGCGGAAAAATGCGTCTTCATAGGATACCCAAGGAAACTATTGGGTATACCTTCTATCATAGATCCAAGGCAAAATCTTCGTTAAGAATGGATCCTTTCTAGAGAAGGAATTTCTCTCGAAAGAAGTGACTGGAAGGAAAGTAGAACTCGACGAGGTTGTCGAACCTTCTCTCGAATTGCGAGTAGCGCAAAGACCGAAGAAGTTCCCGTGGTGCCGCACCAATTAGAGAGGAAGCTAATGATGATGATCATGAAACTTCGTTGAAGTTACTACAGAGCCCTGAGGTCAACGAGAACTCGTACCACCTGCATTGGTATGATCTCGTTATGAGTGTCATGTTGGTGGACAACACCGATGACCCCGAGACATATGAGGAAGCGATGATGAGCCCAGATTCCAATAAATGGCAAGAAGCCATGAACCGAGATTGGATCCATGTACGAAAACCAAGTATGGACTTTGGTGGACTTATCGGATGGCGGAAGGTCATCGAGAACAAATGGATTTTCAAGAAGAAAGCAGATCTTGATGGTAATGTTCTGTCTATAAAGCTCGACTTGTCGCAAAAGGGTTTCGACAAATTCAAGGAGTTGACTACGATGAGACTTTCTCACGATGGCGAAGCTAAAGTCTGTGAGGATTATGTTAGCAATCTGCATATTATGATTATGAGATATGGCAGATGGATGTCAAAACAGCATTCCTCAATGGAGATATTGATGAAGAGTTGTATATGATGCAACCCAAAGGTTTTGTCGATCCTAAAGATGCTAACAAGGTATGCAAACTTCAACGGTCCATCTATGGATTGAAGCAAGCATCCCGAAGTTGGAATCAACGTTTTGATAAGGTGATCAAAAGTTTTGGTTTTATACAAACTTATGGAGAAGCTTGTATTTACAAGAAAGTGAGTGGGAGCTCTGTAGCATTCTTAATACTATATGTGGATGACATATTGTTGATTGTGAATGATGTAGACCTTCTTAATAGTGTCAAGGAATATTTGAATAATAGTTTTTCAATGAAGGATCTTGGCGAAGCAGCTTACATATTAGGCATAAAGATTTATAGAGATAGCTCGAAACGCCAAATATCATTGTCACAGAGTACATATTTGGACAAAGTTCTAAAGAGATTTGGAATGGAAGAAAGCAAGAAAGGGTTCTTGCCCATGTTGCCCAATACGACCCTGAGTAAAACTCAAAGTCCGACATCGGCAGAAGATAGATAAAGGATGAGTAAGACTCCCTATGCCTCAGCCATAGGATCTCTAATGTATGCCATGCTATGTACTAGACCCGACATTGCATATGCTGTTAGTTTAACTAGCAGATATCAAAGTGATCCAGGAGTGGATCATTGGACAGCGGTCAAAAACATCCTTAAGTACTTGATAAGAACTAAGGATATGGTTCTTTCTTATGGAGGTGATGAACAACTCGTTGTTAATGGTTACACCGATGCTAGTTGGAACACCGATCCGGATGATTCTAAATCACAATCTGGATACGTATTTAATTTGAATGGTGCAGATTAGTGGAGGAGTGCAAAGCAAAGCGTTGTGGCGAGATCTTCAATCAATCGTAATACATGGCTGCCGGAGGCTTCACAAGAAGCGATATGGATGAAAGAGTTCATTACAGTGGGTGTGGTTCCTAGTGCTTGGACCCAATGTCTATCTCTTGTGATAACATGGGCCATAGCCAATGCGCAAGAACCAAGGTCACACAAGAAGTCAAGCATATCAAGCTGCGTTTTCACGCTATTCGAGAACATATCCGTGATGGGGATATAAAGATTTGCAAAGTACACACAGATCTGAATGTGGCGGATCCGTTGACTAAACCTCTCCCAAGGGAAAAACATGACCAACACCAAACTGCCATGGGTGTTCGGTATATTACCATGTAATCTAGATTAGATGACTCTAGTGCAAGTGGGAGACTGTTGGAGATATGCCCTAGAGGCAATAATAAATGTAGTTATTATTATATCTTTGTGTTTATGATAAATGTTTACATTCATGCTATAATAGTATTAACAAGGAAACATTAATACTTGTGTGATTTGTAAACTTAATTTGAAGTCCCTAGTATAGCCTCTATACTTCACTAGCTTGTTGGTTGATTAAATGATTGTGGTTTCCCTATCATGAACATTGATATGTTATCAACAACAAGATCATATCGTTAGGAGAATGATATGGTGGACATACTCCTATTGATAAGCGTAGCATAAAGATCAAGTCATTTCAATAGTTCAATTGCTATATGCTTTCTGATACATAGTAACCTAATTCCTTCGACCATGAGATCATGCATATCACCTTTAGTGGATGGATGCTTTGATGACATCAAACACCACACCGTAACTGGGTGGCTATAAAGGTGGCATTGAGTGTTCGGAAAGTATTGGTTGAAACACATGGATCAAGAGTGGGATTTGTCCATCCATATGACGGATAGATATACCATGGGACCTCTAGGTGGAATGTCATCCAAATAGCTTGCAAGCATGTGACAGGGTCACAATGGATCACATATCACGGGAACGAGAAAAGAGTACTTATCGGTAACGAGGTTGAACTAGGTATGCAGAGATACCGACGATCATAACCTCGGATAAGTAAACTATCGTGAGACAAAGGGAAATTGGTATCGTATGTAAGTGGTTCATTTGATCGCAAAGTAATCGTATAAATATGTGAGCCATATGAATTTACTGATTCCTCTATTGGTTATTGTTCGGAGAAGTGTCTCGATCATGTCCGCATAATTCACGAACCGTAGGAGACACACTTAAGGATTCGACGTTGTTTTGAGTAGTTATGGTATTATGAGAAAGAGACCGAATGTTGTTCGAGTCTCGGATGGGATCCGGATATCACGAGGTGATCCGGAATGGTCCGGAGAATAAGATTCATATAAGGAAAGTCCGTTTGAGTTCGGGAATGATTAGGTGTTTTCATTGGGAATGTTCTAGAAGGTTCGGATTGTCCGGCACTCCGGGGTACATGAATGTGTCATTGAATGATTGCATCATGTACTAAGTGTTCTTGCTGTTCCAAAACTTGAAAGTCAAACCGCCAGTTTGAAAGTCAAATGCTAAAACAGGAAACCTGGAAAGCAGAACTGGGAAACAGGAAACTGTGGGAAACAAGCAAGAGGAGGTTGAAACCAACTTGGAGGAGGAGTTCCTCTCCTCCAAGCCGGCGGCCAGCCCTAGGCCGAGTTGGGGAGGGACTCCCTCCCTCCCTGGCGCGCCTAGCCCCTCCACCTATAAAAGGAGGGGCAGGGCTCCTCCTTGAGACACACAAGTTTCTACCTCTAATCTCCGGTTTAGAGCCGTTTTGGTTTAGAGCTTCTAATTGCTTTAGCCTGCGGTTTTAGAGCCTTCTAATTGGTGTGTCTAATCTCTATACCACTAATAGCCCTCTCTCATAATCCACCATACCCGCTCCGGCTTAAGGCGAAGCCCTGCGGGATTTCCCCTCTACTTCCGGTACCACGCCGTTGTCTTTGCGAATCGCGAGGAGAGTGCTACAACCTCCATTTTCTTTGGAACAAGGGAGAGGAAGGTCTTCGTCAGTAAATTAACGTGTGACCGATCATGCCGAGCGCTTGGCCAGGAAGGATCGTCTACACGATCTTGAGATCGGAAAGAGTATGACTACATCACCCACGAGAATCCGCTCTCGTTAAACACTTTGGAATCTTCGAGGGTAAGTTATTCCATCGACTCGTTGCTACAATCTAGTATATAGATCTTGGCTTGTTTGTTTGTATGCGATAGAATTTTTTTGTTTTCCATGCTACGAACCCCTACAATCTACATGCTTGCAAGCTAATTGGATGACATTCCACCGAGAGGGCCCAGAGTATATCTATCCGTCATATGGATGGACAAATCCCACTCTTGATCCATGTGTTTCAACCAATACTTTCCGAACACTCAATGCCACCTTTATAGCCACCCAGTTACGGTGTGGTGTTTGATGTCATCAAAGCATCCATCCGGTAAAGGTGATATGCATGATCTCATGGTCGAAGGAATTAGGTTACTATGTATCAGAAAGCATATAGCAATTGAACTATTGAAATGACTTGATCTTTATGCTATGCTTATCTATAGGAGTATGTCCACCATATCATTCTCCTAACGACATGATCTTGTTGTTGATAACATCTCAATGTTCATGATAGGGAAACCACAATCAATAATCAACCAACAAGCTAGTGAAGTATAGAGGCTATACTAGGGACTTCAAATTAAGTTTACAAATCACACAAGTATTAATGTTTCCTTGTTAATACTATTATAGCATGAATGTAAACATTTATCATAAACACAAAGATATAATAATAACTATATTTATTATTGCCTCTAGGGCATATCTCCAACAGACAGCTCCCACACCAGTGTCGCAAGCGTCAGTGTCAACCACAAATGTCTTGTTGAAATCAGGTAGTTGCAGAACTGGTGCTTCGATCAATTTTTGCTTCAGAAGTTGAAATGTTGTTTCAGCCTCCGAATTCCAAGTGAAAACTGTGTGTTTCTTCAGAAGGTTGAATAGAGGACGAGCAATGATTCCAAAATGGTGCACAAACTTGCGATAGTACCCAGCGAGTCCTAAGAAACTGCGTACTTCTTTACTGTTCTTTGGTGTGGGCCAGTTCTTTACTTTGAAAATTTTCGTAGGGTCAAAAGATACTCCTTGTGCATCAATCACGTGTCCTAGATACGAAATTCTGTTCTGGCCAAAGGAACACTTTGAGCGCTTGACCTGCCATTTGTCACGGCGTAGAAGTTGGAGTACTGCACGAAGATGATTCACATGATCATCGAGAGTGCGGCTATAGACGAGAATATCGTTGAAGAATACGACCACACATTTTCGAAGGAGGGGCCGCAAGGTAGAGTTCATTGCTACCAAGAATGTGTCCTGAATGTGTTTGAAATGCAGACTTATGTTCTTCTCCTGGAGCGAGCCGTATTTGGTGGTAACCAGCGCGAAGATCAAGCTTGGAGAACCACCTGGCGCCCGCCAATTCGTCCAGGAGTTCTTCGATTATCGGCACTGGGTATTTGCTAATAACTGTCATGGAATTGAGGCGACGGTAGTCGACGCAGAGTCTCCAGGTGCCGTCCTTCTTTTTCACTAGGATGGATGGCAAAGAAAACCAACTTGTGCTGCGTTGAATGATGGCCTGAATCCAGTAGCTCTGCAACCTGACGCTCTATCTATGATTTCAGCTCAGGTTTATGTCTGTAAGCTCGTTGATTGACTGGTTGGGCTCCTGGCATTAATGGAATACGATGATTGCACTCCCTTTGTGGTGGTAGCTCCTTTGGTGTATCAAAAACATCAGAGAACTATGACAGTAACGGTTGAAGCTCAGTTGGGGTGATTTCCTCGATCTGCACCTGGCCATCCAAGGCATGAACATGGATCAGATTGGCTACTGCCTGTTGCTTGCACATGGCGTTCAGTTCTGAAGTTGAAATAATGGAACATTGATAGGGAGCAGTTGTGTGGCCTTGCAGTAATAACATCCCCTGTGCAGTCTGTAGCTGGAGTGTTTTCTGAATCTAGTCAATTGTGGGATTGTGTTGTTCTAACCAATCCATGCCTAATATAGCATCGAAAGATCCCAGAGGTAAAGTTTTCAGATCAGTAGTGAAATGGAAGCCCTATGAAGTCCACTGGCAAGCTGGAATGTAAGTGGTACACCTGTGTTGTGATCCATCAGCCACTCTGACTGTACAAGGTTTCTGTAGTTGTTGTGCTCCAGCTAATTTATCTACTAACATCTTGTTAATGAAAGAGGCTGAGCTCCCTGAGTCCACCAGAATTAACACCTCCATGTCGGCAATGAATGCATGTAACTGAATGACTCCTGAAGTTTCAGATGAAACTCCTCTCAAAGCATGAATTGATATTGAGCACATCACCTCTTGCTCCTCAGCTATAGGATCAGCAGAACAGTCCCCAGTTATGTCTTCCTCAGAGAATAAAGCTAGTAATTCTTCCACAATATGCATCTGAACTGTTGTAGGACAAGTGTGCTGTTGTCCCCATCTTTCACCACACTTGAAACAGAGGCCCTTGGCTTGAAGGAAATTTCTCAACGCCGTGAGTCTCTCATCCGCTGGCATTTTAGCTGTTTCTTGGCCACGGTTATCCATTGATCTGCTGACCGTTGGTGTTGTGTTGCTATGATGGAACTGAGAATACGCACGAGAAGGGAGTCTGATATATTTGTGTTCCGGGGTCCTAGGAGGTGACCCAATTTCTCCTTATGCCACTTCCTCTTGGAGCAGAGCTAGAGCACATGCCGTATCCAGATCCATGGGTCTCTGTACCATGATGACAACTCGAATATCGGGACGCAATCCCTCGATGAAACGAGTAAGAAAAAAGAAATGGTGAGTAGTGTTTGGATATGAAACTAGATGATTCATCAGAATATCAAATCGCTCAATATAATCAGAGACAGTGGAAGTTTGTTTTATGGAATAAAATTGGCGAATGAGAAGTTGGTGGCGATCACATCCAAAACGAGTGCATAGCAACGATGTGAAGGAAATCCAATCTAAGTGAATGAGTTTCTTCTGAACCGACTGTAGCCATATGCCTGCCGGACCAGAGAAGTGCAGAATCGACATGGCGACCCAGTAGGAATCATGAATGGCGAATAAATGGAAGTATTGCTCAGCTAAGGTTTTCCATAGGTTCGGATTGTCGCCATTGAATGGTGGGAACGGCATGGTTGGGGCATTTCCGCCCAAACCAGCCATGATATGACTAGCGAGCAGAGACGGATCAGTGGAACGTTCAGACAGAGGGACTTGGAAGGAGAACATATCCGTGACCGGAGGCGTCGGAGTCGAAATCGAATTCGACACCGGCAAACCCCGTAAGATAGTGCCTCGTCGTGGCCGAATTGCCTGTGGACGTCCCCAAGTGGAGATATAGGATTTGTGGCAGCGATTGGAGCTGCTGCGCGTCCACCCTGCGGATCCGTGGTATGGAATCGTGCACGCTGCAAATCCGCCACCGTCTCCTGGAGTTTGGCGAGCCGATCCTCCAGATCGGGTTTCCACAACGCCAGATCCTGTAACTGGGCAGATTGGGACGCAAGCTGCATGGCCAGCGCGTCTTGAGATTTCTGGAGCGAGTGCCCTTGAGCAACCGCGGCGTCGCTCCGGTTGGAGAGATCCAGATGCATGCGGTCCAGATACTCTTTGAGCGCCGGATCCATGGCGGCTTGGAAACGGAGGCGCTCTTTTGTCTTGAATCGGGTTTCAAGCGTGGATTTGTGGACCTAATTGGTCTCTGATACCAGCTGTTAGCTACCCCGATGATCTCCTCACGATACTGGAATTATAGGAATAATATTCGAATTACAGAGCTCAATATCTGTAGAAATTGGTAGCTACTCTATTACCGATAGATGAACACCGCCGCCACCGCCGCCAGAGTCATGATCCCTAGGATACCCTTGTTTGCCTGACGTCTCCTTTCTAAGTAGAGGTCGATGCTTCACTTGGACCATTCGGAGCCCAGGTACCTCTTGTTGGGTTGTATCCGACAAGTGGGCCGTTTCTTCTGCAGGTTTAGGCCCAGCTCGCTGTCCGTCCGGTTCCCGTCAGGCAGGGTGCTAACAAAGCGAATCGACGATCGGAGCATGAGGCACTGCCTGTCCGATCTCTTCTCCCGTTGTCGCGGCTCGCACAGAGGAAGGACGTCGGCCGTTGAATGTCGTGGCGCGGGACGGGGCGTGCCGAGCCTGTGGCCATATATGTTGGTTCTGACCGAGTCTTGACACCATACTCCCTACTGCTAATCTGCTATCCTACGTCGACCAGGGTTATTCAAGCCATCGCGTCCTGTCGTGCCGCTAGCAGTGCCACCGACGTGGGATCTCTTCCCTGCCAACTATTCCAGCACGTTCGCGCTCTCAGTGCGCCAGTTTTGCTGAACGCGCACACCATTTTTTCACCCCAGCAAGCACGTACAGCAGGGCACAAAGAAATAGTGCTCTGTATAATGGCTTATTTACTTCTAGAATATTTTAGGGGATTATTTTATATCTCAAAATTTCTCTGATAGGTTGTTTATTAGGCCGAATTTTGAGTGGATAATTCCGGATTATCTCAGAAATTCCCTTCACACCAGTGTATTTTTGACTAGGTTAAAAACTTTTCATCATGATAAAGTATTTCTAAGAAAGCGTATCTAAGAGGATTTGAGAGTATTAAACGAACACCAAATTTTGATATATCCTCGTGTTTTTTAGGGATAAAAATACCGGAGAAATAAACAAGGCCTAACGGGGAGGGGAGACGAGCACCGGAGCACGAACGAGCGTAGCCTAGCGGCGTCCAACCCCGAGTCCCACTAACTCCCACGCGAGTGACGCGACGCCGTGCATAGCTAAGCCGAAGTATCGCCCGATCGGACACGGTCCTGTAGTACTCCCTCGGTTCGGATTATAGGTCCTATGCGCATACCTATGTTGTTAATTTGACTAATAAAACATAATTTATATATTACAAAAATTATACCATTAGAAAATATAACCTCTAAAGTTTCTAATGGTATACTTTTTGTATTATACTATTTATATTTTGTTGTTTAAATTGACAATCTAGTTATCCGTGCGGGACTTATAATCCCAAACGGAGGGAGTACTGTACTGTATTGATCGGCAGCAAGTTCCCAAAAGCAGACTCCGCGCGCGAGCTTCAAGTTTGTCCGCGACTGCCGCTCATGGTCATGGCCGGACGGACGGACTGGGAAGCAAAGCCACATGCTCAGGCAGAGATTATTCTGTCGCGGCACATGGTGCTTCTCCATTGGCGCATGGGCTCCAGCTCACCATCCATCCATCCGTTTGAATACAGTATCACGGAGGAGAGGGTTACGCCGCCACATGTGACTGCTTGGATTAGCAGGCGGTACAGGGAATGAAAATCGTCCCGGCTGGCTGGGCTGGCGGCTGTAAACGAAACGCTGATCCGCAGGGTCACGATGACTGCTGGGCCTGGTTATGTTCGCTTGCCAATCAAAGGGATTCCCTGACCTGGATTTTTCTAGTCGAACTGAACTGTAGGTTGAGAGTCGTAGATAGATGTTACTTAGAGGAGGAGGATGTCTGCGTTCGTACGTGGTCAGTATGTCACAGGCGTATTCCGGATCTCACTGCACCTGCACGGTAGGTAGTCACTAGTCTTATCATGCACAGCGAGACTTGCGGTGATAAGGAGAATGGAGTAGTATTTCTTTACTAAAGAAGCTGACAGAACTCATCTTATAGGCATACAGGACTAGCCAGAACGTATTGCTTGCACTGCAAGCCCCAAAATGGGTTGTTGCAGCAGGCGTATCATATGACCACCGCTCACCCACTGCGCAGTGGATCCGATCCTTCCCTTGAAGCGACGTCGTAAAACTCCGCTGCCACACTGCGAATTCAGGTCCACCAGAAACGTCGAGCCTTTCACCATGGGCATTTACCATTGCGTGCGAACATGGACTCCGAATCTGCCCTGCAATGCCGAATCGGGAAGTTCAGTTCACGCCCGAAAAGCTATATAGAGGTAGAGAAGTACTACTGTACAAATGAGTACCTAATCGATAGTACATAATTGGCGCATGGATATTAGTATGTAGTACAGTAGTAATGGTACATGGACAGAGGAAAGGCAGGAGGGCCGCTTAGAACTTTCCGAAGCCGGGATTGCGACCAGCTGGACTACACAAAGGGGGGGACGCGTGCGTACTGAGCCTGAACCACACGCTACCACTGCCCTGCCAGCACTACTGCTCCACTTCCTCTAGATACGTACTGTACGTACGTACAATGTGTGGACGCAGTACTCCGTACAAGTACAATATATCTATCTGTACGCGGATCACTTGCGTGCGTAGAGTAGACAGCCTTTTCTCTTGGCCACACTGGCTGCTGGTGGAGGTTGGTACGCCGTCGAACATTCCCCATGGAACAAGGCCCCAATCAGCGGGCTATCATTGTGGATTTGGTGCGTTAGCTTAGATTATTTGTCTCCAGCTAACTGCAGCAGTTGACCTCGCCCTATGTGCAATTAGCATAGCTGTAGGCCTCCCTCTCTCTCATGCATGTGTGCACATGGGCGAGATACGCTACGGCCGGCTTGCACAAGTCCGTGGTCATACATACTACGTGCATGACGACGCGTTTGCGACCTCTCTCTCCCTCGATCGGCAGGTTGATAATGGATTGGTGCACGGTAGCCGTTCCAGGTGGCGCAGTATCACCGTTCCTGCAACTTGCGAATTATTGCGATTATCTATCCGCTTCCAATCATCGGTGCCGGTGCCGGTGCCGGTAGGAGTGGCGTTTGGCCAGCAAAGTGTATAGCTTTCCTCACGAACGGATAACCTGACATTCATAACGATTCCCGGATGATAACGAGTGGAAAACAAAAGATCCATGGGAATGGGATTTACCTAACAATGCACGTTGGATATTACAAAGATCAAGCGCTGAGAGCTCAACCTCAAATTTACTGGCACTACCGAACGTACAGAAAGGTACCTCGTTCCAACTATAAGTATGGTGCACAAGAATATGTCCTATATTGGCAACATCAAATTATGCATCCGATAGAATAAGCAAATGCTCACTTCTAAATTTTTAGTGTACGAAAATCCAAGAGCACCTGTTGTGTTATGGATTTGTCCATTCATAACCTACTCACCAAAGAACCAAGTGAATCACTAAGATTTCATGACCCAAAAAACTTAGCATACGCCATATAAAAAAAGTTACCCACAGGTGAAATCAGGCAAGGTACACAAAATTCAGTCATCCAACTTAAAAGACTGTCCTCTTTTATATTTTATACGTACTATTTTATGATAAGACTAGCAATGCTCACACCACCGGTTCCGGTGTTTTAAAGAAAGAAGGGGTCACTTGCAAAAATCATGGAACAACATGAGAGAGTCATCGTGTCTAGTGAGTGCTAGGATCAAAATGTTCTTTCTGTTCCGCAGTTTTGTTTCGTCCTTTGAACCCTGCAGTACATGATATTCAAGCAATTCGTGAGGTGAGGTTTCACACACATCAGCGCAAGTAAAACATGCTTCAAGAAAATAAAAAAAACTAAATTTCAAGATGGAAAAGAGTTCATTTGATAAGATGGCACAGTATTTGACACTGCGTCCATAGAAACTAGGCCCTGCTCCTGCAAAATCCCACATTGCTGACATAACTTATTCAACTATGACGATCTCAACTTCAGACTGGTCTCAGCCAATGGCTTATTCCATTTTATCAACTTAACAGATGTTTCTAAGGACGGTATTCTATATGGGAGCGCATGAAATTATTGGCTTCGAATTAAATTATAGGATCACTTATCTTCATGGTCTGCACTTGAGATGAACTAATGGAAGGCACAGCCTCATCCAACCAAACAAGCCTATGAACATATGGTTTAGTAAAGAAACATGCATACTGAATTACGTATATGATAGAGTTCACCATATGGTTTAGTAAAAAAACATGCATACTGAACATATGGTTTAGTAAAGATAACCTCGAGTAGAAGTTCAGCAATGAAGTTCACCATCTGCCGCAAGTTCAAAGCAGCATGGTAGAGATTATCGATGAACTGTTCACGAAATGTATTTTTCGCTCTCCATACAAAAAACTGTGCATATCCTGTTCCTGGCGCGGAAGCGATTTTCTGTGAACATAATAGAATTATTGTAAATAGAAGCACAAAACAAGGCATTTTTTGTCGTCTTACGAACTTACCATATAGCGATACACTATATGCATATCAATATTCCCGTAATTTACTAAAGAAGTGTAACAGTTCAGGAATTGTTCTCATAGCTTTAATCCATGGGAGTGGTCAATTCTTAGATTAGCCTGGTACTGAGGTAGCAGAAGTATTGTGAAATTACTGAACTATTGCTCCAGGAAAGCAACTGAAACTTAAACGTTCCTGTAGAAAAATTGTCTCTAAATTTGGTAACATTATTTCTGCAGAACTAAGTTTGAAGATAACTTTGGCATGGGTGACATATTTGGATCCAAAATGCTGTTTGGTAAAATATAAGTACAGAAAACAGTAGTAGCAGATGCATGCAACTTCCTGCTTCGGACCATTTTCCAGTGGCAGTGCAACAGAATCATTTTCACATATAGTAGTAATCATCAATAGTTGGTTCTCTCAATAGGCCAGTTGTCACTGCTAGTACTATAACACTTGTAGTATCAACTATTCTAATGCAACCTTAAGCTAGTAAAACTTATGGTGCATAAAGTTCTATGCATTTCTGGTTTTATGAGTTAGCACACTACAAATATATGAATAGTGTGGGTTAATGTGTTTGAGCACCATACACAAAACTAGCAGCAATTCCTCTATAACATATAACTAGATATTCTTTATGCTTATATACTTCATGGGTCAAGCAGACTTTATGAAACTTATTACTATTGTATCGACTATTCTGATCAAGTTTGTGCTGAGTTTTAAGCTTACCATCAAATTAGTAAAGTTAGCATTTGAATAAACGGCACAACAAACATCTAAATCAAGGAGGTTTGCTATCCTCTGCCCAAGATATGCTACTTCTCTGATGAAATTATGAGACAGACCTCTGTATCTATGTAGTCGTCCTTCCATAGCTTGTACAGGGTTGAATGAACAATCTGCTTGTCAAGAATTGTCGTGTCAATAATCTGCACATTTGCAATCGAAGTTAGTGTTGTGCACTGCAATTTGCTGCAGGAAACTATGTCATCAGGTAAAAAAATCATAAAACAGGAACATATTAGCACATAACTAAAAATTAATGCATAACAGAAGCTTTCTTAACACAAATAGTTTGAGAACATAGTTCTAAAATTTCCTCAATGTACAAAAGTACTTACTTGATCTGTTTCAACTGGACAACCTTGCGTGACCAACAGCCTAAAAATTGTAAAAGCTTCTTGCCCATATTTCTTTTTCACAAGCGACTCTATCTATAATGCACGCACAGAAGACATGTCCGTGTCAGTTTTTGTTAGTACGTAAATGGATAAAGGAGTGCCTTTTAACTCAAATAAATACTACTCCATTAAACTGTAACACAACCCTCTGTACCTCCTCATTTCTACATTCTTCAACCATTTTGCGCAAATCTACAAAAGATAGTAGCACGGTCATGAAAATCTTGCAAAAGAACTTATGATGAAAAGGCTCACATACTAAATTTATATGGCGCGTTAATTAGAACAAGACTGCTATCTACAACATAATTTCCAGTAGGTTTTTATATCATTTTTTCACACTTACTGTATTATAACCGCATGGAGCATACTTTCACAAAATAGCTGGCCATGAGCTAGTATCAGTAACCTAACGGTAACCGAGCTCAAACTAATTATGAAAACATTGCAAGATGTCACTGTTAACTACGCTTACTTTTCATGCACAGACAAATCAACTGGTCTCGGGAAAAGTGTGGATGGACTAGTTCGCAAAATCGTATCTGCAAAGCTAAAACATAACTGATACATTAAGCTACTCCCTCCGGTACATATTAATGGCCTCAACTTTGTCTAGATACGAATGTATCTAGTCCAAATACTTAACTAGATACAAATCTAGATAAAGTTGAGGCCATTGATATGGATCAGAGGGAGTACCACAATTCAATCCAGGAATTGGAGTGGACCAGAAGGAGTTTCCTTGTGGTAACAATCACCTAGTGGCAAGGTCTGACTTACAAAACATAGCACGCAGATCATTCCTGCGAGAGCCAGAACTGGACTCTATTGCAAGCACTTTACCAACCAAACTTTGATGTATCGGACTTATGCACAGTAAAAATATCAACAGAGCATTTAAAATAAATCTTACCAAAAGTAAATGCTTCCGGATCATCAGCGGAAGTACTACAGTCTAAATCCTCCAGAACTCCTGTTATCTGATCGAGTGTCATTGATGCACCTCCTTCCTTTTGTCCCAGTCTCTCCAAAATACCATTTATTGATGATGTCACTGAAAAAAGGGAACTCACTTGTTATACTTGTCGGAGAATAATTTGCAATTGCTCGTAAGGATAGTATTTCCGCTCGTCTAATTTACATGTTTTATATCTAGGGAGGCATTGTGCTGGTACTGGTTCTGCAAGAAAATGGTATGCAACTAACAAAATAGGTAAACTAGATTTGTTTTATCCTCTTGTGACTCTTTCTTACCTCTTATTTTTCCTTCAAATGAAACTTAAGAAAATCACAGAACAGGGGAAATTCAACAAATAAGCATTTGTTTTGTGTAGTAACAAACAAATAAGCATATGCCAGTGCAGGAATAAACTAGAATGTGACATTCTCCCTAATCTGGGTGATTCAGGGCTATGTCGAAGCTATAAATTTAAAACAAATAGCTAAAACAGAAACTAGTTCTTTTTTGTTAACGCTCACACCAAGAAATGAGAGCAGAACCTATGGAATTCAAAACAGGAATAAAGGTTAGAAAAAGTTATGTTCATAAAAAAACTGTATGAGAAGGTAAAGCTGTAAAGTAAAATTGCAGTGTTTCTAGATCTATTACTGTAAGGGTATTCAAGCTAGATACTGGGTACTACCAGAGTCGGTATCCTTGTCAGTTAAGTTAGCCTCGAAAAATGACTCCCAGATAGGACGTGTGCCAACCTTCAGTTTTGGCTTTTTTCGGTCTGCGCAGAACTGCAATACAAGAAAAATAAGAATGCGTTAACAAATTGAATTGCATACTTCGTTCAGCAGCACTGTTCAGGAGCTACTGTCTATTGCCCACCTTATACAATGAAACAATCACTTTAAGCCTAAAGAAATCCAAGCATGAAACTCTTAAATTGAAGTCGACCACAGCTCGACAAAAAAACTCATCACGCCGTATGCTGCTCCACAGGGTCATCTGCAAGACCTCCCCACGGTCGAGGACATGCCGAGCTGAACCTGATAGTCATGCCATTGGCATCCCAGTGCTATTTCGTCTTTGACCCCAAAGCTCCCGGGCTGAACTTATGCTCAACCGCTCCTGATTTGCTTGGTTCCAGAGGGAGGGAGGGAGAGAGAGAGAGAGAGAGAGGAGATGAACTGAGGCTAATTTCTCTTCCTTTTTCTACATATGGTGTGGATCCCACTCGAAGAGAAAACCGGCTCAATGAAGTGGGATAAAAGGTGATATGTTTTCTTTAGTGTAGCATGGCTATGTACTAGTGCTGATTCAAAACACTGCAGAAGCTCTTACTAGTATATGTTTACGAAGGAAGTACGTTCCTTAGTTAGAGTTGTCCTCCTTTTACTGTATAAATTTTATTTCAGTTAAGGATTTATAATATTTTTCTACTTTTCTTTATAATAATGCTTATTACATAAAGTTCAGTAGCAGTTCCAATACAAAACAAAATAATATATCACTGACTTTGTTGGTATAGATTGATTTTCTAGGTATCCTCCTTTAGAAGCCCTAACGCAAACCAAAAAAATATGGAAACACCGCTACAGACAGAACAGAAACAGATGGAGATATACGCATACACATATGTGCTATCCAATTGTCCATCTTTGATTCACAGGATTCCAAAAACACAGGAGGAGGAAAAGTACAGGATTGCAATGTCATGCCTGTTTGAATGCAACAGGATTTTGTTCCCACCAGAGTTTTTGCTGATTGCACCATAGGAAAACATAGGACTCTTTTCCAAGAGGTTTGAATGGATGGAAAAATTCATGTTGTGCTAAGGAATTCTTGGAGAAGATCCTATAGGATTCAATCCTACAAATCAAACAACCCATAGGGAAAATTCCTAATGATTCAAATCCTTCCAAATTCCTACGAAAATTGTTTGATTCAAAGACGCACCTTCTTCTTTAGACAGAATCTAAATTTCTCAAAATTTGTCCGCCAAAGTACTTCACTGTCTGCATCTTCATCTACGTCAAAGGCTCCGTGTTTCCGCTGATGAAATAATGACAGAGAGAGTTACATGATGATAGAAGTAGCACATTTCATATCTCTGATCATTTAGAGACAGAGTTACAAATACTGTCAGATACCACATTAGCCATTAAAAAAGAACCTACATATAAACAGGATTATTGAAACAACTAACACCAAATTTTTTTCTGTAAAAGCATGAAGTTACCACATAACATGGCAATGGCAATAAGTAAGAGTACAACACCTTAGCACCAGAAACAGCGTTTCTAGGACAATCATTTGCATTTGATGCATCTTCCATGCTGTATGGGATCTCAGAAAATCTTTCTGGGTCAGAAAGTGTTGCCATATTGACAATTTTCTGCTCAAGTGAAAGAACCTCCTCTAGAGTCTGTAAAAAAGATAAATTTATCAGTTCATGTAACCAAAAATCATATGCACGATATATCAACAGAAGAAAAGATAGTAATAGTAAAACATTAAAGAATCAAGTGTTAGGTACGAGTAAACTAGTGGTTGCATAGTCAACATATAGATTATGACTTGCTCCCTCCGTTCCAATTTAATCTACATCCTAGAAAACACCAGACAAACTAGTACTGCATTTATTAGTACTACTTATATACGTACACAACCAATTCAAGCTACACTGAAAATAGTGACATCCAATAGCGAGCTGTGTTCTTCTTCACTAAGAGCTAGAATGTAGATTAATATAGAACTAAAATTTGGTCTAGAATACAAACTAAAAGAGAACGGAGGGAGTATGAGTTAAGAGTAAGATGTCTTTCATCAACAGCCTGGCAAAGAAAGATCTGAAACTCCTTAACCACTGAGCTAGTTAATTAACCATTTGCTAATATGTCTAATTACAAGACCAAGCTAACCAGTCTAGTCAACTTCCACCAATCTCTGCATGCCTTATCCGATGATTGGTTTACAAAGGAAAACAATAAATAAGTAGAGGGCAGGCTTATTAAATGACCAGGAATGTCCATAACAGGGAATCGCTTTACACACTTTTTGAACTCTTTTCTTTGCAGGTGTAGTTTCTTCTTCTGGATCGAAAAAAGGTTCAGCTTTTGGGCAACGTTCCACATAACGTGCATACACAAGTTTGTTGAAGTTCAAACGTATTTCTTCCATTTCTGGCTGGGTGGTACCTGAAACATGGTAAACACCCATTACCAGGGAAACATTAGTAGTCACGATCGCTGGCAAATAACAAAGATTATGGAAGAAAAGGAATGAGAACGCTCAATAAAAAGAAGATAGGATGATCCCATACCAATTTCAACAATTTAAAAAGACGTACCTTCTGGCACTTTAGAGATTGTGCGTTCCACAAGTTGGTTAAATGTTAGCCTACCATTCTGAAGCAATCCCTCAACAAGAACTTCTGACTGCAAGATACATAAGCTCCATGCATAAGATCATAAACTATGAAAAGGCAATGAATACTGAATGATTGTAGTCATAATGTTAAAACAAACTTTATTTTTTTATGATTATGACCCTAGAAAAGATGGCATATTTGTAGCAAAAATAGCACCAAAACTGTTAGAATGTTCAGACCGAGCATATTATTTCTCAGTTTCTCTTATCAGCTGCCAGTCCATTACAAACCAATAATTACCAGTATACTTACTAAGTACCGAAAAAAATGGATCAAATCAAGAACATAGATAGGGAGCATATTTTTCATTTTTGAAAGAACCAACAAACTACGCCATAATCAATCAAGTTAGTACTTGGCATACTTGGCATCGACATAGCAACTTAAGCCCTATTGCATAACCACTTTTCTACCAGTTTTCATTGTTAAGCGCGTGAAGTGTGAGTATTCTTTAGTGCGATAGTACTCGGAGATATCTAATTCCCCCACGGCATCACATCAAGACCATTAATCAAGGTCAAGATGCACTTACCAAAGGGAATCACAAGGCACGATTCATAGGTGGAGAAAATCCACAGTACGACCTGCTCCAGACTGATTTTAACATTCAGAGAATTATGAGTGCTTTTTGGATCAATCTCGATTTTTAACATGCAGGTGTACCAAAACATGAACCAAAATCAAATCCAAGTAAGGACCTCTGGCATGTCCGCACGGATGACAGAGAGGAACTTCGAGAAGCGCAGCCGATGCAGGAAATTATCGAAGATGGCCAAGTAGAGCGTCATTGTCTTACGGTCGGCCCCTACAACAGCAAAAATGGAGTCAGGGTCACGGAATAGCAGGGCATCTGATCAGATCATACAATCAAGGGATTTGCGTATGGGCTTGCCTTTGCCTCTGGGGAATGAGAAGGCCTGAACGCAGTTGTGCTGGATGAGGACGAGGAGAGAGTTCTTCACCTGCCCTCGCGGGAGCTTGAGGCGGCGCACAATCTCCGGCAGCTGTAGCGCTCCGTGGCGGAGGAGGCAGTCGCACACCTTCTGCGAGAGGGGACCAGGCAGCAGGAGTTAGGGGATCACACACACGGCAGTACGCAAGAAAATGACGGGAGGGGAGGAGGTGGACAGGGAACTTACGGCTACGAGGGGGCCGAAGTGATCAGAGATGAGGCCTACGGCGAGGAGTATGCCGTGCTGAGACACCATGGTCGCCGGCGGTGAGGAGGATTGGGTGTTGGGGTTTTGGGTGTGGGTTGCGACGGCAACGGCGGCGCTACCAGGGGTCCAGGAGGGTCAGCCGACCTGGCTCACCAATTCCTTTTTTTTTTTTTGAGTAGATGCTCACCAATTCCTGTGCACGTACCCCCAGTACGTGGGCCTGGTTTCATATCGAACTTTGAAAACCCAGCTAAAGAAAGAGCGACGCCCACGAAAATTCCCTTCTCGACATTTGACTAGATGCCTAGGGCGGATTGGGTAGGTTGCAACAAATCTATTCCCGAGAGCTTTTATGTCTGGCCGCCTACTTTTTAAAGCATCCTGAGCTAGATTTTTTTTGATTTGATTCATGGACTGTGCTAATTTTTTGCACATATGTCCATCCGTGCGGCGGTCGTATTCGTCCACGCGCTATGTTTGTTTTTTACTTTTAACCGGGTGTCCTTTCATACACAGCATAAATGCAATGTAAAAAAGATTGCATGCTGTCCTCCTGCATGCATATGCATAAAGGTGCATGCAAAGCATCTAAATGCTAGCTAGCACAAAATATCTTCCATATGGCATCAGATGATAGCTCATTCGATTTTTCAACTAAAATCTCATGATGTCCCGTTTAGCTAGCACAAAACAGAGCATAGCTGCCACTTGCCAGATAGTATACTTGACTGGCTAAATAATTGTACTTATTGACAGAATAGTTAAAATTGATTGCCTGATATAATAGTTAAACTTGATTGCCCGATTCATTAAACTTGATTGCCAGAATAGTTAAATTGGATTGACAGAAAAAATTACTCCAATAAGATATGCTTACCGGCTCACCCGAGCATAGTTGCCAGATAAGCAAAATTTGATTATCATATTTAAATAAAATAGAATCGTTTGTTAATTACTACGTAGCTGCTAGGTTAATTTTATCTAATTGCCATATTCATAGTGTCTGATTGCCAGGTTAAATCTCCGTCCGGCTGCTTCTCGAGTCCAGAGCAATTCATGAGAGGATAAGATTGGTTAAAAAAATATGTATACGAGCGGATTCATATCTGGATCGCTCGCCCGGCCGTCCGATCGCCACGGTCGTGACGCGTGTATTCGTATGGTGCCGTCGCACGGTACTTGTGTTATGCAGCGCTGCGCATTAGATTTTTCCTTCATTCATTACTCATCAGGCTTACAATCATTTTACAAACACTCAGCTAAAAATGTAGGGATATAGTTTATCCATAAACATCTACGTCTACTCTTCGACGCTTGCTGAGCACATAAATGTGCTCCTTCATTAGCTTCTCGCCTGATGAAACTTAGTTTGAAACTTAGTTTAAAGGACTCCATATTGCTCGATAGGTCCTCAATCTCTTGCAGCACTGAACTAACTTCTGATCTACCATTATGACGATCATTCCAGAGTTCTACAACTTCACTTGAATCGGTCTCTACCTCAACCCGAGGTAATCCCAGATCACATGCTAGTTGGACTCCATCTCGAACTGCAATCGTCTCCATAATTAGTGCATTGGATACATGATTGTACCATACTGCATGCCCTCTTATCAAAGCCCCAACATTATTCCTCAGGGCACCGGACACAAGCATGAAACTTGCATCAACATTCAGTTTAGAAACATCGTTCTCTGGAGGTTTCCATTTCGCTCGGTCTTTTGGGCAAGAATTAGAGCTCCTCTGACCTGTTATTGCAAGGTCCATGGCAATATCAACAGTCCACTTGACCGATTCTGGTACTGATCTTGAGTCTTCTCCATGTTTTCTGGCATTTATTTCTGACCATACTGCCCAGCATCCATATAAAATGACACCAGCAGTGTAACATCCCAAAAATATTAAACTAGAATCATCAAACTCTAATCACCAAAATTAGGATTAACAAAAACTTTTCTAAATAAAAATATGAAAGCATGCATGTGTGTATGCATTCCATTTTGAATTTTTTTGAATTACCTTGTTTGTGTGTTTTTTTGCTTGTAAAAGGATTCTTAGGTGAAATAAACATCATCTAAATAATTCCCACACTTTTCCCAAAGACAAATAAATCAAAACAAACAAAATAAAGGAATGGTCACTTTTGTCAAATTAACTCCCATGTCTACTTTGGCTGTCTCTAACTTTCAGAACTTAACAGAAACTTGTTTGGATCTTTGCACCCCTTGATAGTACACATAATAAAGTATCAAGGACCACCTTGTGATCATCCAGAAACATTCAAATGCATAGTTTAAATGACAGTTTAAAATTGAATCTATATCATATGGAAAGATCCCACTTTTTCAAAAACCACTCAAATAAGCTCAACTTTCAAAACCCAAGCATCTACAGACTCACCAGGACATGCCTAGCACACCCACCAAAAATCTTTTCAAAATTCAAAACTTGAATTCATACGGCCATTTCATCAAACACCTTGCAGATTCAAATCAACAAAATCACAAACACTATTTTGAGCAGTGATTCTGGCCTAACTTGTTCCCTCTCTGGACACCACTAGCCTTAGTAGATCATCTAACAACCTAAACTAATCTCAAGCACTATTGTAAGCTAGCCATTGTCATCAATGGTGAGCAGGCCGAGTGCACCCTTGCCACCCACATGTCGACAGCAAGCTAGGAGAAGCACCAAGCCTAGCCAACATGTCTGGGAGCAAGCCAGCACCCCACCACCACTCCCTGTCCTAGCCGCGAGCGATGCCAGCCCCTGGACCACACGCGTAGACCTTGCCAACCTTCTCTGCAACCATGTCGAGAGCGCGCCCCGTGTGCCACGCTTGATAGACGCCCACAGACCGCGCGCCGCCCTCGCCGCGTGCATACGTGATCACCACCGTCCCAGCAACCCCGCAGACACGCTCGTTCGCCGCCGTGTTCCGACCGATCAGCACCGCCCCACGCCTCGCCACCACGTCGTTGAGCTTCGCCAGGGAGCATAGCACCGCCCCCTACCGTCGCCCACGTCGATAGCCCTCTGTGCCATCGACCACGACGAGCTCAGCTTGCGCCCGTCGGTCCCCTCTCGCAACTATAAATAGAGGCCACCCCCAGCCTAATTGAGCACACCATCTCACTCCCCTCTCACCCAGAACCACGCCGCCTCAGTCCCGAAGCAAGGCGAGCAGCGCATCCCCGGAATTTGGCCGGAGCCCGCCGCTGCTGGAGAAGAAGGGAGCCAGCGATTGGAGCCGCCCCAGGAGAAGCTGCCGGTACCAGGAGGTTCGTCGTCGTCGACTTCGTCGTTCGCCCGCCTCGCGACCCTCGCTTGAGCCCCGGTGAGCCTCTCACGACCCCCACCTGCCGCGTTAGGGTTCTGTCTCGCCGGCGCTGCCCGACGTGGATGATGAACCAGAGCCGTTGGATTAGAACTAGATCCAACGCACCACGTTGCCCGGTACTGCTTCGCACCCCCCGTCTCACTGACGCGTGGGGACAGTCACTTAACCAGCCCGCGTAAGCGCTATGCGTAGCAAGCCGACCCATTATCGTTTCCCGCGTAGCCCAGTCGTTTGAATTTAACTTTTTTCCATTTTAATTCAAACATAGTTGTATACCTAGTTTCAAAAATCAACCCAGTTCGATTCATTGAACCAAATTGAATGAAACCAATTTTGTTAGAAAGGTATGGAAATGCTGAATCCAAGCCCGTTGGATTCAAATCATTTGGATCTGTAGATCACCCTTGGTAAAAAGAACAAGGCAGAAGCTTTTCTGCATTCAAACATTTTTCAAATTTAAACTATAATAGCTTTTGAGTTGATTCCAACTCTCAAAAATCACATTTTATCATACCTTTCAGAATATATAAAATATATGGGTTTACTTACAGAAATAATGTTCAAGTGATAAAAGGATGCCATATAGGCATTTCTAGTCACTTTATTTAATTAAAATAAAAGGTTAAATCTTATTAAATTGTGACACCACTTTAAATCATATTCCCATGTACTGAAATGTGTGGTGATGACATGAGTCAACATGATCCCATGTTTGGTTTGGAGAATATTAAATCTTAAGTAGTTTTTCAATGAGTAGAAATTACTTTTCTAAAAATAAAAGAAATTAAACCAAGCTTTAATCTTGTAATGTTAGTGATGATGCTAGATCATCTATAGGACCCTTTTGTGTGATGATTGAAAATATTTAAGTATTGTTTGGTGATTGTGTACCCCGTATTTATTTATAGACGCTAGTACCGACCAAGGATACGAGGAAGAAGGAGGATACTACGAAGAAGAAGCCGAGGAGAAATTCAACCACTGCTCTGCTCAAGGCAAGCTATTAAACTTGCAAGCTAACACTTGCAATTTAGCAAGCTTATACTGATATTGATGCAAGCTAACACTTGCAAGATACTCTACTTTAGCAAGCTATTAACCTTGCAAGCTAACACTTGCAATTTAGCAAGCTTATAATGATAATGATGCAAGCCTAATACTACTAGTTGATTGTGCAAGTTAACACTTGCAAGATACTATACCTATGCAAGCAAATACTTGCCTGTTACCATGCCAACTATATGCCTTAAGCATATATGATCCTACCCACTTGATAAACCAATCCTAGTTTTACTTGCAAGCTTTATATTTTATTTCTTTATCAAAGCTCTTATTGAGAGCTTACTTAAGTGAATTGTAGATACTAGAAAGATAACTGAAGGTTGCATAAAGAGCATAAAACTTGGCCTAAGCTAGATAATCCTTATGTCATCCTAAGGCATGAGATTGAACTTAGTTAAACCCACTAGTTTACCACCCCTCATTAGTACCTACTCCCACTTGTAGATGCTAGTGCTAAGCATAAAACTTGATCAACTTTAGATGGGAATACTTGGTGGAAAAATGGTTATGAAAACCTTGGAATGATGGATCATTCTATTGAAATGTTTTGGACACGTGTTTCCGAACACCAGATGATTTTGGTGATGAAAATGTTGAGGCATGAGCCTTAGCCCTTTATAAAACTGATGGTTGTCTGGATGCGATACCATTCCAATTTTACCGTACAACCACAATACCCGAGAATTGGGCAGGGCTTGACTGGAAACTTATATACCTTAGTATTGGTTCCCTCACGGCCAAGGTCTGAGCTGAGGCTACCTTGTGAAGATTATCCACATGCAAGACTCCAAGATGACAGTTGGTCATGGTTGGGAGGCCAAACTCAGAGGAGAGGTGCTTATACTAGGGCGTGTAATTGAAAGGTTAGGATTGATTATCTGCATACTGAGTATGGTGAATTCAGGATTTGTTCCTGACGGATGTATCGAATGTTGTGGTGAAAGTGTACAATCTCTACAGAGTGTCAAACTATTCAAATAGCCGCGTCCGCGTTATGGACAGTTGGAGTGGCCATACTGTTCCCCCGTCAGATGTTTTCAAAATGACTTATGAAATGAATTGAGAATTTGACTTGACCACAACAGAGTTGTGATTCTGAATTACAAGTTCCCACTTAGGTGTTATAAAACTTCAACTAGCTTTCTTCATTTCTAAACTTAGTATATGTAAATCTGGCTTTTTGCAAAACAACCCTAGAGCTTAGTGTCCTACTACAAAAAAAACCTTCACTTGTTAGTCTTAGTTTGCGAGTACTTAAAGAGTACTCATGGCTTTGTCCCTGGATATTCCCGTGGCCAGACTATGAAGAGGAATATCAGGAGGATGGACCCCAGGAAGGTTATGACAACTAGGATCATCTCCCATCGTCAGCATTGCCTGTGACCCCGAAGATGGAGCTTCGCCTACGCTACCGTTATTATTACGTTATTCCGCTGCTTGAGTTGTATTAAGAACTGGATCATGAGATCCTTATTTGTGTAAGACCTTATGTATAGTTTGTAATGGATGATGTACTGTGGTATCCAAATCTTTTATGTCTCGCAAAAATGGTAATCCTGGGATTAAAAATCCGGGTGTTGACAAGTTGGTATCAGAGCCATCCTGACCATAGGAGACCCTAGTTAGACTGGACGTTGAATCAAAAACTTAGTTTCAAAACCAAAGGAAGCAAATATTTACAAAAACTTATTCCCATTCTTATCACCTTGTTTCTTTCATAAAAATTCATGATCCTCAAAAACTCTTGCAAAATACCTAAAATTCGACACACTTGATCACTCTACTAACTTACTCATCCTATATTCTTATAGATGGACGTGAAGTACAACAAGTTTTACCAGTTGGGAAATGGCGGAGACCTTATCTTTGAGAGGGATTTGGACCAGCTTTCGGAACTTCTGGAGCGTCCACACCCCGAGTTCTTCGGAGCTCAGCTCAATGATCAAGGAGGAGAAGATCTGCAGTGGCTAATTGTTGCAAGTCTCCGAGGAAAGATTGAACCTCCCACCGCTGAGGGAATTCAGTTCACCTTAAGAGAGAACAACTGGCTCGATGGACTTGCCAGGGCCATGCAGGAAGCTCTTGCCCGTCTGTGTGGGCAGAGTATCAACCAGATCAAGGGTACCCGCTTTGAGTTTTGCCCAAGGCGTGATGCTAATGGACAGACACTGGAAGCCCCATACCACCACGAGCTGAAGACTTAGTTGGACCACCTTAGCTTCATGATGTACGATCGTCAGCAGGAGTTAGATAATTGCTGTGACTACTCCAACCACAAGTCCTCCATCATCAAGACAAAGGATCAGACCATCGCCATGTTATCAAAGGATCGCAAGTCTCGCCGCTGTCAGCTCGACAAGAAGGAGAGCATCATTGCCCGTCTTCGCCACCGTATCTCGGATTTGGAGGAGACCATCCATGAGAGAGACATGCAGTTGGAGGAAAGGGAGAATACCGGAGAGGATCTTCGTGGAGACCCCTACTCCTATCTCAGCGATGATGATGATTTTCTGGAGGATCAGGCTATGGATTTCTTCACCGATGAAGAGGATTTCGCCTTCATCAATGACGATGAGGATGATGAGGATGACGACTACACCGACTCCGAGGAGTAGTAGCACTTGAGCACTAGCGTAGTGAGTAGTATTCGGTCCTACTTTATCGTAGTTTCCAGAATGGTTCTTAAAACCATCTGTTTTTCTTGTTTTGTGGTGTGTGTTTGTATCGTGTGCTATGAATGAATGAATGAAAAGCAAGTTGCTAGAAAATCTGAGTCAAAACTTAAAAAAAATAATTTCAAAGTCCCAGAACCTTAGAAATTTCCCTCTTTTCTCATGATCTATCTCAATCTTCAGATTCCACGTGGAGGAAGTGGTTCATCCCCGGACCCGATGTTGCAGATACTGCAAATGTTGGTTTCTGACCGCGAAGCTGAAAGAGCCGAACGTCAAGCCAATTTAGCCACCCTTCAACAGATAGCCCAGCTAGCCCACAACAATCAAGGCCAAGGAAATCAGGACAACCATGGATCTAAGCTCAAGAATTTCCAGAACACCAACCCACCTATTTTCACTAAGTCGGAAGATCCCCTAGATGCCGACGATTGGCTGCAAACCATGGAAAACAACCTAGAAGTCGCCGGAGTGGAAGCTAACGAGAAAGTTATGTTCGCCACCCACTATCTAGCCGGAGATGCCAGAGCATGGTGGAAAAGTGTTTGTGCAATGACCAGAGGACAGACGATGACCTGGGAGGAATTCAAGGTCAAGTTCAGAAGAACCCATGTGCCACCGGGTTTGATCAAGAGAATGAGAGATGAGTTCAGAGAACTGAAGCAAGGACGGATGACCGTAGTGGAATACCGTGACAAATTCTTGTCATTATCTAGGTATGCCCCGGATGAGATCGATACTGAAGCCAAGAAGAAAGAAAGATTCCTGAATGGTCTGCACGATGAGATGCAGACTGTGTTAGTCAATATTCCCTTTGCTGATATTGAAGCCCTTGTCGACTCTGCCATCCAGATGGAAGGAAAGATCAACCAAGCCAATGAGAACCGCAAGCGTCGCATGATGCATCAGCCAGGAACCTATCAGACCCCAAAGTATCGCCCCAACCCATCTCCCGGATTTGCCCCGAGAACCAACAAACCCCCGATGAACCGTTCGACCTATCCCAACCGTGGAAACCCTAGGCCCGGAGGAAATCACAACAACCCTGGAAACTCTAGCAATTTCAACCGTGCCCCACCCAAGTTCAATAACAACAATGCTGCCGCCAACACCAACACTGCCCCGAGGACTGGAAGCAATGTTGTGCCTGTTGCAACAAAGGACAAGTCGCAAGTGACTTGTTATGACTGTGAAAATAAGGGTCACTACTCTAACGAGTGCCCCAATAAGAAGAATACCGCATCCCCCAATGCAAATGCCCCAGCTCAGCAGCAGCGTCGTGTTCAGCCAGGAAGGAGATTTGCCCTAGGGAATTCACTCAATCGCAACGGCCGTCTTTTTCTCATGCATGCTAAAGAAGCTCAGGAAGCGCCAGACGTCGTGTTGGCTATCTTTTCTATTAATTCAGTACTTGCAAGAGTGTTGTTTGATTCGGGTGCATCGCATTCATTTGTCACCGAAGAATTTGCATGCACTAGTAAGATTCAACCAACCAAACTGAAGCATGTTATGATCGTTCAAATTCCCGGTTCAACCACCAAGGCTAGGCAAATTTGCAAAGCCGTCCCTATCCGAATCCATGACATAGATTTTTATGCTAACCTGATAGTACTCGGAACTAAAGGTTTGGAAGTAGTACCAGGAATGGATTGGATGTCCAAACATAAAGGATTGATTGACTGTGCCAAGAATGCCATCACCATGACCAGTACAGCCGGAATATCAGTCGAGCATATATCTGAAACCTTACCTCGTCAATTCAAGTGCAACAAGAGTATAGCCCAACCTACCATTGACCAAGTCTGGATAGTCTGTGAATACCCTGATGTATTTCCAGATGTTTTGCCCGGTATGCCCCCAGATCGGGATATCGAGTTTATCATTGAACTAATCCCCGGAACAAGACCCATAGCCCAGAGACCCTATAGTATGAACCCGTCTGAACTAGCAGAACTGAAGAAGCAACTGGAGTCCATGTTGGAAATTGGATTGATTCAACCAAGTGCGTCACCATGGAGATCACCTGTCTTGTTCGTGGACAAGAAGGATGGAGGTAACCGTTTGTGTACGGATTGTCGGAAGTTGAATGATGTCACCATCAAGAACAAGTACCCCTTGCCCAAGATAGAAGATTTGTTTGATCAGTTGACCGGTGCCAAAGTGTTTTCTAAGATTGATCTTAGAACAGGCTATCATCAACTCAAGATTCGCGCAGAGGATATTCCCAAGACTGCCTTTACCACTAGATATGGATTATATGAGTATACTGTCATGTATTTTGGATTGACCAATGCCCCCGCTTATTTCATGAATCTCATGAATAAGATTTTTATGGACTTCCTGGATAAGTTTGTCGTTGTCTTCATCGATGACATTCTGATTTATTCCAAATCAGAAGAAGAACATGAGCTACACCTAAGGACCATTCTTGGAACCCTTAGAGAGCATCAGTTGTATGCCAAGTTTAGCAAATGTGAATTCTGGTTACAGGAGGTAGGATTCCTCGGCCACATTGTATCAGATGGAGGAATTGCCGTTGACCCTGCAAAGGTGAAAGATGTCGAAGATTGGCAAGCCCCAACCACTCAAACCCAAGTTCGTGCATTTCTCGGATTGGCGGGATATTACCGCAAGTTCGTAGAAGGATTCTCGAGTATCGCCAGACCCATGACCCAATTGCTGAAGAAGGACAAGAAGTTTGAATGGACCGACAAATGTGAAGCGAGTTTTCAAGAACTCAAGAGGAGATTGATTTCAGCCCCAATCTTAATCATGCCGGATATCACAAAGCCCTTTGACGTGTGTTGTGACGCATCCAAGATCGGTCTCGGATGTGTGCTAATGCAAGAAGGCAAAGTTATATCTTATCTATCTCGACAATTGAAACAACATGAGAAAAATTACCCAACCCATGACCTCGAACTCGCAGCCGTAGTTGTAGCCCTGAAGACATGGAGGCATTACCTGATGGGAAATCGTTGTGAGATTTATTCGGATCACAAGAGCCTGAAGTATATATTCACTCAGAAGGAGCTGAATATGAGGCAGAGAAGATGGATTGAGTTAATCAAAGATTACGATCTGGACATTCACTATCACCCTGGTAAAGCCAATGTGGTAGCAGATGCCCTTAGCAGATTGCCGTGCCGCTTGAACTCCATAATTTTGAAGGAGCAACCAAGCTTGCACAAAGAGATGGAAGATTTTCGAATGGAATTAGTGAGTGAAGGATTTTTGGCTAGCATAGAACTTCAACCCACTTTGATCAGCCAGATCAAAGAGGCGCAAAAAGGAAATGCTAGTATTGACGGAATCAAGCGTCGTATCGATGCGAGCAAAGTGCGGATTCACCGAAGACGAAGAAGGAGTTCTGTGGTACAAAGGATGCCTTTGTGTACCAGCAGATCCTGAGTTGAAAGAAGTTATTCTGAAGGAATCTCATGATACTCTTTATTCTATCCACCCCGGAGGAACTAAGATGTATCAAGATTTGAAAGAGCAATTTTGGTGGCATAAGATGAAGAGAGAAATCGGAAGCTATATCGCCAAGTGTGATATATGTCAGAGAGTCAAGGCAGGACATCAAAGACCCGCTAGATTGTTGCAACCCTTGCAGATTCCGGAATGGAAATGGGATTCCGTTGGAATGGACTTTATCACCGGATTGCCTACTTCTAGTAGGGGAATTGACTCTATCTGGGTCATAGTGGACAGATTGTCCAAAGTCGCCCATTTCTTACCCGTCAAGACCACATATCAGAGTTCGAAGCTAGCAGAGTTATACATCGCTAGAATCGTTAGTTTGCACGGAGTCCCCAAGAACATCGTATCGGATCGAGGAACACAATTTACCACGAGATTCTGGAAGAGAGTCCAAGAAGGTTTAGGAACCCGACTAGATTTCAGCACCGCTTATCACCCCCAGACCGATGGACAAACGGAACGAGTAAATCAAATACTCGAAGATATGCTGAGAGCCTGTGTGTTAGAGTATGGATCTAAGTGGGAAGACTGTCTGACGTTCGCAGAATTTTCATACAACAACAGTTATCAAGCTAGTTTGCAAATGGCCCCATTTGAATTCATGTACGGAAGGAAGTGTCGCACCCCTTTGAACTGGTCGGAAGTAGGAGAGAGTCAGATTTTCGGACCCGATATCCTACGAGTAGCGGAAGAGAAGGTTCACAAGATTCGTGAGCATCTCAAGACAGCCCAGTCCCGACAGAAGAGCTACGCCTACAAGAGACGTCGAGACCTCGCCTGCAACATAGGAGATTTTGTGTATCTGAAAGTGTGGCCATTAAAAGGAATGCAGCGTTTCCAACTCAAAGGAAAGTTAGCCCCCAGATATATCGGACCTTTCAAAATTCTGAACCGTCGAGGAGAAGTGTCGTATCAATTGGAACTACCCGGAGAGATGTCAGCCGTGCACAATGTGTTCCATATCTCATTACTTCGCAAGTGTCTCGAAGTCCCGGAGAAGACTGAAGTATTCAAGAATATTGATCACCGGACGATAGAGATCAACGATGACCTGACCTATCCCGGAGTACCCATCCGTATTTTGGAAGAAGCTTTCCGAACTACCAGAACCCGAAGCATCAAGTTTCTCAAAATTCAGTGGAGCAACCACACGGAAGAGGAAACTACCTGGGAGCGCGAAGATCACATCAGGACGGAGTTTCCCGATCACTTCAAATCCTAGGTAATCTTTTTCGTCCTTTTTCAAATCTTGGGATGAGATTTTGTTTAAGGGGGGAAGGTTTGTAACATCCCAAAAATATTAAACTAGAATCATCAAACTCTAATTACCAAAATTAGGATTAACAAAAACTTTTATAAATAAAAATATGAAAGCATGCATGTGTGTATGCATTCCATTTTGAATTCTTTTGAATTACCTTGTTTGTGTGTTTCTTTGCTTGTAAAAGGATTCTTAGGTGAAATAAACATCATCTAAACAATCCCCACACTTTTCCCAAAGACAAATAAATCAAAACAAACAAAATAAAGGAATTGTCACTTTTGCCAAATTAACTCCCATGCCTACTTTGGCTGTCTCTAACTTTCAGAACTTAATAGAAACTTGTTTGGATCTTTGCACCCCTTGATAGTACTCATAATAAAGTATCAAGGACCACCTTGTGATCATCCAGAAACATTCAAATGCATAGTTTAAATGACAGTTTAAAATTGAATCTATATCATATGAGAAGATCCCACTTTTTCAAAAACCACTCAAACAAGCTCAATTTTCAAAACCCAAGCATCTACAGCCTAGCACACCCACCAAAAATCTTTTCAAAATTCAAAACTTGAATTCATGCGGCCATTTCATCAAACACCTTGCAGATTCAAATCAACAAAATCACAGACACTATTTTGAGCAGTGATTCTGGCCTAACTTGTTCCCTCTCTGGACACCACTAGCCTTAGTAGATCATCTAACAACCTAAACTAATCTCTATCACTATTGTAATCTAGCCATTGTCATCAATGGTGAGCAGGCCGAGTGTACCCTTGCCACCCACATGTTGACAGCAAGCTAGGAGAAGCACTAAGCCTAGCCAGCATGTCTGGGAGCAAGCCAGCACCCCACCGCCACTCCTTGTCCCAGCCGCGAGCGATGCCAGCCCCTGACCACACGCACAGACCTTGCCAACCTTCTCTACAACCATGCCGAGAGTGCGCCCCGTGCGCCACGCTCGACAGACGCCCACAGACCGCGCGCCGCCCTTGCCGCGTGCATACGTGATCACCACCGTCCCAACAACCCCGCAGACACGCTCATTCGCCGCCACGCTGACCACGCGCGCTGTGCGCCATAAAAACTTCCGTCGGGCACGCGCAGAGCACCGCCGCGTTCCGACCGATCAGCACCGCCCCACGCCTCGCCACCACGTCGTTGAGCTTTGCCAGGGAGCACAAGACGCCCCTACCGCCATACGCCGATAGCCCTCTGTGCCGTCGACCACGACTAGCTCAGCTTGCGCCCGTCGGTCCCCTCTCGCCACTATAAATAGAGGCCACCCCCAGCCGAATTGAGCACACCATCTCACTCACCTCTCACCCAGAAGCACCCCGCCTCAGTCCCCAAGGCGAGCAGCGCATCGCCAAAATTTGGCCGGAGCCCGCCGCTGCTGGAGAAGAAGGGAGCCGGCGATTGGAGCCGCCCCAGGAGAAGCTGCCGGTACCAGGAGGTTCCCCGTCGTCGACTTCGTCGTTCGCCCGTCTCGCCGACCCTCACCTAAGCCCCGGTGAGCCTCCCACGACCCCCACCTGCCGCGTTAGGGTTCTGTCTCGTCGGCGCTGCCCGACAAGGACGATGAACCAGAGCCGTTGGATTAGAACTAGATCCAACGCACCACGTTGCCCGGTACCGCTTCGCACCCTCCCGTCTCACTGACGCGTGGGGACAGTCACTTAACCAGCCTGCGTAAGCGCTGTGCGTAGCAGGCCGGCCCATTATCATTTCCCGCGCAGCCCGGTCGTTTGAATTTAACTTTTTCTATTTTTATTCAAACATAGTTCTGTACCTAGTTTCAAAAATCAACCCAGCTCGATTTAGTGAACCAAATTGAATGAAACCAATTTTGTTAAAGAGGTCTGGAAATGCTGAATCCAAGCACGTTGGATTCAAATCATTTGGATCTGTAGATCACCCTTGGTAAAAAGAACAAGGCAGAAGATTTTCTGCATTCAAACATTTTTCAAATTTAAACTATAATAGCTTTTGAGTTGATTCCAACTCTCAAAAATCACATTTGATCATACCTTTCAGAATATATAAAAATATATGGGTTTCCTTACAGAAATAATGTTCAAGTGATAAAAGGATGCCATATAGGCATTTCTAGTCACTTTATTTAATTAAAATAAAAGGTTAAATCTTATTAAATTGTGACACCACTTTAAATCACATTCCCATGTACTGAAATGTGTGGTGATGACATGTGTCAACATGATACCATGTTTGGTTTGGAGAATATTAAATCTTAAGTAGTTTTTCAATGAGTAGAAATTACTTTTCTAAAAATAAAAGAAATTAAACCAAGCTTTAATCTTGTAATGTTAGTGATGATGCTAGATCATCTATAGGACCCTTTTGTGTGATGATTGAAAATAGTTAAGTATTGTTTGGTGATTGTGTACCCCGTATTTATTTATAGACGCTAGTACCGACCAAGGATACGAGGAAGAAGGAGGATACTATGAAGAAGAAGCCGAGGAGAACTTCAACCACTGCTCTGCTCAAGGCAAGCTATTAAACTTGCAAGCTAACACTTGCAATTTAGCAAGCTTATACTGATATTGATGCAAGCTAACACTTGCAAGATACTCTACTTTAGCAAGCTATTAACCTTGCAAGCTAACACTTGCAATTTAGCAAGCTTATAATGATAATGATGCAAGCCTAATACTACTAGTTGATTGTGCAAGTTAACACTTGCAAGATACTATACCTATGCAAGCAAATACTTGCGTGTTACCATGCCAACTATATGCCTTAAGCATATATGATCCTACCCACTTGATAAACCAATCCTAGTTTTACTTGCAAGCTTTATATTTTATTTCTTTATCAAAGATCTTATTGATTGATTACTTAAGTGAATTGTAGATACTAGAAAGATAACTGAAGGTTGCATAAAGAGCATAAAACTTGGCCTAAGCTAGATAATCCTTATGTCATCCTAAGGCATGAGATTGAACTTAGTTAAACCCACTAGTTTACCACCCCTCATTAGTACTTACTCCCACTTGTAGATGCTAGTGCTAAGCATAAAACTTGATCAACTTTAGATGGGAATACTTGGTGGAAAAATGGTTATGAAAACCTTGGAATGATGGATCATTCTATTGAAATGTTTTGGACATGTGTTTCCGCACCAGATGATTTTGGTGATGAAAATGTTGAGGCATGAGCCTTAGCCCTTTATAAAACTGATGGTCGTCTGGATGCGATACCATTCCAATTTTACCGTACAACCACAATACCTGAGAATTGGTTAGGGCTTGACTGGAAACTTATATACCTTAGTATTGGTTCCCTCACGGCCAAGGTCTAAGCTGAGGCTACCTTGTGAAGATTATCCACCTGTGCAGTACCCAAGATGACAGTTGGTCATGGTTGGGAGGCCAAACTCACATGAGAGGTGCTTATACTAGGGTGTGTAATTGAAAGGTTAGGATTGATTATCCGCATACTGAGTA
Organism: Avena longiglumis; assembly: GCA_030063025.1. Classification (NCBI taxonomy): domain Eukaryota; kingdom Viridiplantae; phylum Streptophyta; class Magnoliopsida; order Poales; family Poaceae; genus Avena; species Avena longiglumis. The sequence goes on from CP125973.1 coordinate 173,958,231, forward strand.
CGGTGAATTCAGGATTTGTTCCTAACGGATGTATCGAATGTTGTGGTGAAAGTGTACAATCTCTATAGAGTGTAAAACTATTCGAATAGCCGCGTCCGCGGTTATGGACAGTTGGAGTGGCCATACTGTTTCCCCGTCAGATATTTTCAAAATGACTTATGAAATGAATTGATAATTTGACTTGACCACAGCAGAGTTGTGATTCTGAAATACAAGTTCCCACTAGCTTTCTTCAACTAGCTTAGTAGATGTAAATCTGGCTTAGCTTTCTTCATTTCTAAGCTTAGCTTTCTTTCTGAAATACAAGTTCCCACTAGTTTTTGTTATAAAACTTCAACTAGCTTTCTTCATTTCTAAGCTTAGTAGATGTAAATCTGGCTTTTTGCAAAACAACCCTAGAGCTTAGTGTCCTACTACAAAAAAAACCTTGACTTGTTAGTCTTAGTTTGCGAGTACTTAAAGAGTACTCATGGCTTTGTCCCTGGCTATTCCCGTGGCCAGACTATGAAGAGGAATATCAGGAGGATGGACCCCACAAAGGTTACGACAACTAGGATCATCTCCCATCGTCAGCATTGCCTGTGACCCCGAAGATGGAGCTTCGCCTACGCTACAGTTATTATTACGTTATTCCGCTGCTTGAGTTGTATTAAGAACTGGATCATGAGATCCTTATTTGTGTAAGACCTTATGTATGGTTTGTAATGGATGATGTACTGTGGTATCCAAATCTGTTATGTCTCGCAAAAATGGTAATCCTGGGATTGCGATGTATGGCATAACAGGCATCTGTGATTAAAAATCCGGGTGTTGACAAGCAGCCTTTGATTCAATCTTGGTACTATCAATCAGATCAATAGCCCATGATCCTGGGTGCAGATTCGGCATCTTAACCGAAGTCGCCGCCTTGATTTCATACCAGAAGTTCTTTGCCCAGGTGCACTCAAATAATGCATGTTTGATGGTCTCCTCTCTGCCACATTCATGGCAGAATCCATCCTTCTCAATATGTCTGCCTTGAAGGACTGCATGACATGGAATATAACCTTTGATCACTCTCCACCAAAAATTCCGAACCTTTGGCGGCACCTTCATCCTCCAAAGTATTTTCCAATAGGAATGTTCATTTCCTTCAGAACTCATAATCAACCTAATTGCAGAGTTAGCTTGCAGCAAAGCTCTGTATGCCGATCTCACAGTAAAATTACCATGTCTCTCTAGCTGCCATGCCCAAATATACTCATCCAGTCTCCCTGTTGGGATTTTCATAAATTGCATGTACATCTACTAGTTCAAGTTTTGTCCTTAGAATCTCTTCATTCCAGCCTTCTGTGATAGGGTCCAACAGCTGCTGCACCACTACCACCTCTGAATCCGACCTATCCACAATTGGTCTTAGGATAGGATTGGAAGGAATCCAAGGGTCCTGCCAAATCCTAGTAGATCCACCATCACCAACACGCTTAATTAATCCCAGCTACAAGGCTTCACGTCCATAAAGAATAGCTCTCCACGTATTTGAAGAATTTCTCTTGTTACGAGCTGTCATAAAATCTCCCTTATGGTAGTATTTCCCTTTTAATACCCTTGCACATAATGATCTTGGATTTGAGATCAATCGCCACCCTTGTTTCGCTAACATAGCTTTATTGAAGAGGACGAAATCCTTAAAACCCATTCCACCATAAGATTTGGGTATAGCGAGATCATCCCACTTAACCCAATGCATTTTCCTTTTAAGTTCATCTCCACCCCACAAAAAATGTGCTATCATAGCAGTAATCTTCTTGCACAGCTTCTTAGAGAGCTTAAAACAGCTCATACTTTAAGTTGGTATTGCTTGGCATATTAATTTGATCAGCACTTCTCTTCCCGCACTATTGAGCAGTCTAGGTGCCCACCCTTTCACTAACTTTCTTATAGTTGCCAATATATGTTCAAACTGATCATCAGTGGACCTCCCTAGATATGTAGGAAGACCCAAGTAACGTTCAACCAAGGCTTACTTATAACAGATGGTGAATCAAGAGTGACGAGGTTTAATCTCGTCAATGCCCATTGTTATGGACTTGGGTTTTGGAGAAGATGGGGATGCTGGAGATCGCGGAACGGTTAGCAAACAAGCAACACGGGGACACAAGGTTTACCCAGGTTCAGGCCCCCGGAGGGAAAACCCTACTCCTGCTTGTCTGCTCTGATTATGGTGGAACCGAAGGTTACAGGGGTTCGTAGATGCAATCTGGCGTGGAGGTGTGTATGCGGTGGTGTGCGAGAGATTGTAAGAGAGCCTCCTCGTCGTGCCCTCCTGGCATTTATATAGAGATAGGCAGGTCCCAGGCACATATCGAGTCGGTTACATGTTTTAGGGTTTACCCCTTTGAATTTCCTATCTACTCTAGTCTTGCTCTCCAAGGATCCAAAGGCGTCATGGGCCTTGGCCACCCGAAAGTCTTCATGGGCCGACGTATATTTGCCGTGGGCCTTCCTTGGGCTGGACTAGGTATGCTGACGTCGTGTACCCGTGGGGTATAACCATGTCAGTAGCCCCCGAGTGTTCAGTCGAATCGTAGATTCGGCTGAGGACTCTTCAATCCTTCGGATGCAACTCTGTCTCTCAAGAGAATGTGTAGGGATTGTTGATGCGTGTGCCTGACTCTCCTGACGGATCAGGGTCAGTTAACTTTCTTAGGACAAAACAACACGATCTTCTTCAGGTTCGAGTCCCTCGACTCGAACCCGGAACATATGCTGGCGTAATTCGACTCAGGCCGTGGAGGACTTACAGGAGTGGAATTCCAGTGAATTTAAATGATGTACCCAACGCGTCCGTCGGGATTTTTCATCGCGCCTGTTGGCACGGATTCATACTAGCAGAGCGCAGTCGTGTGCGTTGCCAGGTCATCAGATGATATCTGTAGGTCTTATCTTTGTGTCGCAGACACAACATCCGAATGTTTATCACCGCGGAGGTGTTTCGGGTGGCCAAGGAGAATGTTTCTCACTTAGCGTTAATTGGGGCAGGGTTGCCAAAAAAGTTATGCATGTTGATCCGTAGGATCGTAGTCGAAGAATTCATCGGTGCGCGACCAGCGCTCCCTATGGGAGTAGCCCCTGAGTGTTTGTTCGAGTCGTAGACTCGAGCAGAGACTTTTAATTCAGCCGTTGTTTAGCTTCAGGTCCGTAGGACACAAATTTTTCGGATGCTTGAATCCATTCTCCGTATGGGAGTATCCCCCGATTCCGTAGTGGAGTCGCAGACTTGACGTTGGACTCGAAGAAATTAGTTCAGTGCTGTAGCATTTTGTTCAGTTTCGGGTGCGCGGCTAGCGCTCCTGATAGGAGTAGCCCCTGATTAGTTAGTCGAATCGTAGATTCGAGTGAGTACTCTTAGTTGTGTAGCCGAAGAATTGTAACCGTTGCTAGTATAGCTTTTGATGACGTCAGTGCTAACGATCGGTGACCTCAAGCGTCTGCTGCGCCAGAGATGATGTGAATAGACGAACATGGGTCCTACCTTCTAACCTTGAGTTGACCGGTCACGCGCGGCGTGGAGATAATTACAGTGTCGCCTTGATTTCCGCGCGTAGTGGACGGCATGTGAGCGACGGTTTGCTGCTGTGCTGACATGTGGACAGTCAGATCTTTCAGTTGGCTCTAGGTCTTCCCGATGGACGGTCGTCGTGCATCGTCTTCGTCCTTATAATCATTGGGGAAAAGTTAATCTGTTTTCACCGCAGCCATTCTTGTTTCACTGCTCCAATCTTCTCTGAGCTTTCTTGCTGCGTGCTGGAATTTCCTCGAACATTTTCTTCCTTAATCCTGCGTGCTCTCCGCCTACACCGCCGTACCGCGATGGGAAGCCGAAGAAGTCCTCTTCTGCAGTTGGCACCAGCGCTGCTGGTGGCAAGAAAGGTCCTACCGCTGCCCATGTTACCGACAGTGGCTGGCGGCGATCGGAGACGCGGGAGAGTGATCTCCGCAAGCTCCATGAGCGGGGCTTGATCCCGCAGGATAGGGAGGCCGTCAAACTCCCTGGCAAAAAGGTAATTCCCCGTCCCCCGCTGGGTTTCGGGTTATGTTCCTGATCCTGGATGACTGCGGCGCACTGGTAGCGCTCGTAGATCGGCTTGCTGCTGCCGCAACTTTCGGATCCGGAACCATAGGTCCCTTCGTCCGATGGTGGATCGCACAGATCGGAGTTGCAGCAGCTGCTGTCATAGGACTCGTCTGTCGATGGTGATGTGCGTAGCATAGGGTGTGGAGCCCAAGAAGCGGGCCTGATCGATGGCAGGGGCACCCGCTCTGGAAGGCGGAGAGTGTCGGTCTGCCCCACCTGGAAGCAGAAGCTCCCGAACAGGATCTCGAGTCCGTCGCCAACGGGCTCGAAGTCCTTCATGGTGGCCGGTGAGTGGGCGGTGAAGTCGAAGGCGCCGAAGAGGAGATGACTCTCCGTCGCCGCGGAGTTGTAGATCGCTCGGGTTGGGACCGTCACGATCGCACAATCAGCGTCCCCAGTTCCCACAGACGGCGCCAATTGACGAGGTTTAATCTCGTCAATGCCCATTGTTATGGACTTGGGTTTTGGAGAAGATTGGGATGCTGGAGATCGCGGAACGGTTAGCAAACAAGCAACACGGGGACACAAGGTTTACCCAGGTTCCGGCCACCGGAGGGAAAACCCTACTCCTGCTTGTCTGCTCTGATTATGGTGGAACTGAAGGTTACAGGGGTGCGCAAATGTAATCTGGCGTGGAGGTGTGTATGCGGTGGTGTGCGAGATATTGTAAGAGAGCCTCCTCGTCGTGCCCTCCTGGCCTTTATATAGAGATAGGCAGGTCCCAGGCACAGATCGAGTCGGTTACAGGTTTTAGGGTTTACCCCTTTGAATTTCCTATCTACTCTAGTCTTGCTCTCCAAGGATCCGAAGGCGTCATGGGCCTTGGCCACCCGAAAGTCTTCATGGGCCGACGTATATTTGCCGTGGGCCTTCCTTAGGCTGGACTAGGTATGCTGAGGTCGTGTACCCGCGGGGTATAACCATGTCAAAGAGAAACAAAGGTGTTTAGGACTGTACCTCTTCTTGTAGTGGATGGTAAAATAGGAAACTTTCCATCACGATACTTCCCCATGATGAAAGGAGTAGCAGTGAATAATAGTATATCCAAGTGAACTTACAAATAAAGCTATGCTCCCTGGCAACGACGCCAGAAAATAGTCTTGATGACCCACAAGTATAGGGGATCGCAACAGTCTTCGCTGGTAGTATTACCGAATTTATTGATTCGACACAAGGGGAACCAAATAATACTTGCAAGCCTTAACAACTGAGTTGTCAATTCAGCTGCACCTGGAAATAGTTCTTGCTCACAGAAGTTTATCAGTAGAAACAGTTTGTAATAGCAACAACAAAGCAACAGCAACAGTGAAACAGGAGCAATAGTAACAGTAGCAGCAAACAGTAGGATATGAGTGTGGTAGGCATAAGAATGGATGGACGGGCGTTGCATGGACGAGTCTAAAAATATAACTTCAAGATCTAGGGCATTGCAGATAAATAAGAACAAGCATCCAAGTACTAAACAATCCTAGGCATGTGCTCCATATATAGTCATGCGTGCTCGCAATGAGAACTTGCACAACATCTTTTGTCCTGCCAGCCCGCGGCAGCGGGGCCTCTAGGGAATTACTGGCAATTAAGGTGCTCCTTTTAATAGAGCACCAGAGCAAAGCATTAACACTCCATGAACACATGTTATCCTCACACTGATGGCGTCCAGTACTTGTCGTGGGACGCTTCGCTGGAAACCCCAAGAGCAAGGTATGAAGCAGCACAGCAGCAAGTTTCCCTTAGTAAGAAACTGAGGTTATCGAACCAGTAGGAGGAAGGAAACGGTACACTGGTGTTGCAAGCAACGCGGAGACCTGCACAACACAAACTCAAGACTTTGCCCCAACGAATCAGTGAGGTTGTCAAGCTCACAGGTTTGGTGTAACAAAGGAAAACGTATGGTGTGGAAGGCAATGGTTTGTAGCAAGTAAACAAGTAACAATGGAAGATGTATCAATGGTAAAGATTGGACCAGAGTCCATAGTTCACTAGAGGTGCTCTCCTTAGATAAACATCATGGCATGAAGGGTAAACAAATTACAGCAGTGCAATTGACAGGAACTAAGCAAGGCATAACAATGCAATTACTAGTCAGAAAGATCCTATGAGATTCGATTGGGCAATACAACAATATACATAGACCGCCATCCAACTGCATCTATGACTAGAAGTCCACCTTCAGGTTATCATCCGAACCCCCTCCAGTATTAAGTTGTAAGCAACAGACAACTGCTTTAAGCAAAGTGTGTAAGGTAAACAATCCACATGTTCCATGAACAAGAGACCGTTGTTTTCTCCCTAGTGGCAACAACACATCTACAACCGAAGAGATTTCTGTCACTTCCCTTGGAAACTAGAGGCATGAACCCACTATCGAGCATAAATACCCCCTCTCGGAGTCACTAGCAACTACTTGGCCAAGATAGCTACTAACAACGAAGAGCATGCAAGATCACAAACAACACAGACATGATAGAATCATAAAGACAAAACCATTAATCAAACCAACATAATAATCTCAATATCCATCGGATCCCCGCAAACACAACATGCATGATTACAAATAGATTAGATCTTAATCATGAACGGAGCTCACAAGATCTATACATAAAAGCACAAAGGAGGAGATACAACCATCTAGCTACTACATGGACCCATAGTCCAAGGTGGAACTACTCATGCATCATACCGAAGAGAAGGCCTCCGGGACGATCTCCCCTCTGGCAGGGTGCCGGGAAGAACTTCAGATCCCCCTGATCTAGGGACGATGGTGGCGGCAGCTACAGACGATTTCGTGGATATTTGATCGGGTACCCAGGGTTTCTGCATCGGGGGCTTCTTATAGGAGAAGGGGGAGGCCGAGGCGGCGGCCAGGGTGCCTGTGGCATCCCGCAAAACCACTACTAGAAAATCGCGTTGTTTTTGTGCATTGCATCATCATGACCACATGCTCATGTCATCAAGCCACATTGCATTTGAGCATCGTCATCATCTTGCATTTGCTTGCCTAAAACTATTTGCAGAAAAACCTGTTCTTGTTTTCTAAACGCCCCGTCTTTGTTCAAACACAAAACCCGGGTCACCGGATTATTTTGTTTTGTTTGCTATCGGTTTGCAAAAGTCGGTTTGAAACAAATAAAATATTTAATTTAATTATTTTTGTGGGGGCAGTCGAACGGGCCGATTCGACCCAGTCGACCACCCCCAGGGATAAAAACGGTCCATCTAAACCAGCCCCTCTAATTCCTAAAACTACCCAAACCTATCCTACCCACCTCTCACAGCCCGCCACCTCACCCTCTCCCCCAATTCCTACCCACCTGCCACCTCACCGATCCACCACTTTTCCCCTCTCCCTTTTTCTCACCCAGCCTCACCCTACCCCTCACTCTCTGACCCGCGGGACCCACCCCACCCGCCTGGCCCACATGCCAGCCCCACTCCCCAACCCTCTCTCTGGGTCCCACCCCCAGCCCCGCCTCACACGCACACCACACGCCCCCTCGCTGTTCACACACCCACCTCGCTTCCCACCCCCGCACTCTCTCCCCACCTGCAAACCCCACCCAGCAGCCCCACCGCCAGACCCGCTCTCCCTCGACCGGTCCGCCCTCCTCTCTCTTCCTCCCAACCTCTCTCTCCGTCGCTCGCCACCCCGCCACGCCTCCTTCCTTCCCTTCCGCCACACCGCCACCGCTGCCCCCTTCCGCTCTCCCTCTCAAGGCCTCCTCCTCCAGCGCGCCCGCCCATGGGTTCTCCTCCGTTCCGGCGCCTCAGCTTGCCGCGTGCCGCCCTCGTCTGCCCGCGGTCATCTCCCTCCGCGGCCACCCCCTTCCTCCTCGGTTTCCCCCTGTGCCGCGTCCCCGCCGCCAAGTCCGGTCCTGCCTCGCCTCTGCCGGCGCCGCCGCGGACCCCCCTCGTCGCCGGCTTCTCCTTCCCGCGCCCGCCGGCCCTTCTTCCTCCTTCCGCCGCCAGTCGCCTCCCCGGCCGCCCGCCGTTGCCAAGGCCACCTCCTCCTCCATCTCCGACTCTGCCGCCGTTCGCCTCCCCGCAGTCCCCCTCCTGGCCTCCACGACCCCGCGTCGGGCCCCGACCCTGACGCCTCCGGTCCTGCTCGCTGTCGGCCGTCGCCTCGTTTTCCCTGGAGCTCGCCTTCGGCCGCCCTCGGTCTCCCCCGACGTCTCTTCAACCATGCGCCGCTGCCCAGTACCTCCGGTTAAGTGATGCCTACGTGCTGCTGCTACACCATTCAAGGCATTCGTGTTTGGCTAACTTTGTGGCAATGGCCTTTTGGAAGACCCTGTCTCTGGTCGTGTCAAGTTTGTGTGCCCTTGTTGATGTGATGCGGGGGCCACACTCCTAGTGAAAGGATCGACATTAGCCCAACCGCGATGGACCGCCCTCATCGGAAACCAAGCACTCCGTTCACACATCGACAAGATCTTCTTCACGGACGCCAAGACCCGTTCCCGGAGGCGAAGACCGACCCCTCCGAACCACAAGATCTTCCCCGACACCGAGGACGCCTACACGGAACGACAAGATCGCCACACGGACGCGAACCCCAAGACCTTCGACACAATGATGCCTACTTCCAAGAACTCCATAACGGAACATCAAGTACTCCGTCATGGACCCGATTGAAGCAAACCCGAAGACGGTAGATGCGACAAGTACTTCTCCCCAGATCCGATGCCCGAGGACCCGCACGCCAAGGTCGCCGATGCGAATACGACAAGTACTTCATCCCGAACGCCATGACCATCGACATGACCCGAAGACCACGGATGCGACGAGACCTACCTCTGTTATCCGAGAACGTTACCGTCGAACCCTGGACCCTGAGACCGACCCCGAACCCCAGAACCCCAAGATCGCCAAACCCTAGTGTGTGAACCTTTTCCCGAGCCCTATTTTATAAATGAAATAACAAATTGATGCATATTGAATTGTCATACTCGCATGCATATTTGTGTGGTTTGGGGGCATTATGCCGATTCACCTAATAACTAAATGTGGGGCCCATAAGCGGGCAAATCTAGTATCATACTGGCCTCATTTAAATTTGTGTAGCGAACCGGTGCTATCTTTTGTCTTGATAATGCAACATTTAAATTGCGGGGGTTCTAAATAACTTGAACCATTTAATTGATTGTCGGGACCCCGGTTCCGCTTAATATGACCTAATTGCATCGCATGCTCACCATGTCATACATCATACATGCATCATGCCCGATATCTGGCCGTAGTATTAAATATTGCATCCGGTGTTTCTTCTAGTGTTTTGCTTCTTCGCGGATAAGGCCGTTGAGTTGATGCGAGTGTCGAACCGACCTCCGGTTGAACCTTCGGCAATGTTTTCAGGCGAGCATCTCCCCCTTTCTACCTATCTTACTTTTATAGTATTTATTCCCTCCTGTTGCTCTATTGCTATCTGTGTTGAGATGCTCTAGTTTTCGTACCCGGAACACCCCTTGCAGCCTTATATTGCCTGGACACCTCCTATTACCTGTTGTTTGGTAGATAGTTGGACTTGCGCGTCGTAGTCGCTTGCTCAAGTGCTGTTGCGTGTCGTCAAGTGCCACATTTGTTGGTGTATTGCCGCATGTTGGATGTTGGAGTTGATCATGGCTTTACTTATCGTTCACTTTAGTTCCTGTTTAACAACTAAAATTAAAGTAAGTAAGCAGAGGCATCGGTGGGTGATAGATAATATTTGGTTTCCGACCGCCCACTTGTGTCCCGTAGGACCCCGAGTACTTGATACCTGTTCCTTGATTTATCGCGCTATCCACATCCGGGAGGATTATGGGACCCCCCTGAGCCAGAGCTTGATTCAGTCTTATTTCTTGGGGCCACAAATGTAACACCCTCAGAATCGGGCCTATGCAAGTTTGAGCAAAATTCGCCAAACCCGCATAGGAACGATTCAAAGGTGCCCACCAGGCACTTTCGTGCGGGTGGAAAACGAAGTAATAACATTACACAACAGTCCTCGATGGGACCCACAGAACAGATATATATATATATATAACAGCGACTCAAAGAGTCAAGAATACAGATTTAATATACAAAGATCCAAATCACCTTGAAACGATAGAGCGTCCAGCTACGGACAAGATGCAAATGGGGCTAAGAGCCCTGAAGAATAACCAATGGCGTCCATAACCCTGCCCAGGCCAAGCCGGAAGGGTAACCCTGCTAACGGCGTGGATCTCAAAACCTGCTTAAACAAAAGGGGTGCCGACAAAGGGCAAAGGAAAAGAGGCGTCGATCGAGGCCAGATGCAGCGAGGCTAGAATTCGGCGGTCCTCGCCTACATAGGTATGGTGGATCGAATGGCAAAGATGCAATCGAGCAACCTATAGAGACTCGATACAACTGGCGGCAATCAGAGAGGGGTAAGATAGACCTATCCGGATCCAACCTGAAGCTAACACCAAACAAACCCATCCTGGTGTTTCCCCCTCGAGACCAAACGAGGAAGTCAACCGAGGAACTCACACAGTTGGCAGTTTTTATTTATTCAGTTATAGTTGCGGCACTTTACTAGTCAGGTTTAGATAATCGTCCTGATAAAGTAAGCAGTGGGCACTTTTAGTTATTCATTCCGTTGCAGTTGCAGCAATTGCTAATCAGATACAATTAGCATGAGATAAACCCGAAACCCAGCAGTTGTTGGTACTTTTATTCAGCCATTCCGTTGTAGTTGCCATACTTACTAGTCAGGTACAATGGTCGCAAGCGACACTCCAAACAAGCAATTGTGGGCAGTATTAATTAGCCATTCCGTTATAGTGAAGCTGATTACTAGTCATTATAAAGTCAAATTTATAGCAATAAACTTTAGTTATGCTTGTCTATGATCGAGATACTGTGCTCCAAGTCGTCCATATCCGCGGACACGGCTTTCAGAAAGTTTTACCCGGCCGGGGTGCACCAATAGCAACACACGCTCGATCAACCTCGGAAAAACCAACTCAAAACCCAACGAGGCTTTCACGACTGAACAATCACAGGATTCAGAAATATTTCAGGGGGCCACCCCATTGAGTAGATCCCGCAACGAAGCCAGCTGACTCCGAGACGGGCTCAAGGTTTGGGTATACGGCTGTGAACGACTGGGAACCCGAAAGTGTGGCTGGGCTTGTCGACACCGCGGAATCGTGTACCGATCCTAAACAGTACAGTGTGCTCCTCGCACAATTTAAATACAGAAAGTAGCATGGCATGAGTACAGGATTGTAAATAAAACCTCAAACTAGTTTGTGGCCCCAAGAAATAAGACTGAATCAAGCTCTGGCTCAGGGGGGTCCCATATACCTCCCGGATGTGGATAGCGCGATAAATCAAGGAACAGGTATCAAGTACTCGGGGTCTTACGGGACACAAGTGGGCGTTCGGAAACCAAATATTTTCTATCACCCACCGATGCCTCTGCTTATTTCAATTTTAGTTGTTAAACAGAAATTAAAGTGAACGGTAAGTAAAACTAGAATCATCTCCAACATCAACATGCGGCAATACATCAGCAACTGTGGCATATGACGACACACATCAGCACTTGAGCAAGCAACTACGACACGCAAGTCCAACTATCTACCAAACAACAGGTAATAGGATGTGTCCAAGGCAATATAGGGCTGCAAGGGATTCCACGGGTACGAAAACTAGAGCATCGCAACACAGATAGCAATAGATCAACAGGAAGGAGTAAATTACTATAAAAGTAAGATAGGTAGAAAGGGGGAGATGCTCGCCTGGGAAACATTGTCGAAGGATCAACCGAAGATCGGGGCGAAGCTCACATCAACTCAACGGCCTTATCCGCGAAGAGGCAAAACACTAGAATAACACCGGATGCAATATTTAATACCACGGCAAAAGATCGGCATGATGCATGTATGATGCATGGCATGGCAAGGTGCGATGCAATTAGGTCATATTAAGCGGAACCGGGGTCCCGACAATTGATTAGGTGGTTCATGTTGTTTAGAACCCCGCCATTTAAATGTTGTTTAACAAGGCAGAATATATCACCGGTTCGCTACACAAGTTTAAATGAGGCCAATATGAGACTAGATTTGCCCGCATATGGCCCCATATTTAATTATCAGGTGAATCGGCGTAAGGCCCCCAAACCACACAACAATATGCATGCATGAACATTTAATATGCAACAATTTATATAGTTGGCAAATTATAAAATAGGGTTCGCGGGTAAGGGGTTCACACATTAGGGTTCGACGATCTTGGGTTAGGGTTCGACGGGGTTCGGGGTCGGTCTCAGGGTCCAGGGTTCGACGGAAACGTTCTCGGACTCCGGGATCGTTCTCGGATATCGGGGTAGTTCTTGTCGTATCCGTGGTCTTCGGGTCATGTCGACGGTCATGGCGTTCGGGATGAAGTACTCCGCGTCCTCGAGGGATTACTTGGCGTTCCGGGCCCTCGACGAATCTTGGCGTCCGAGAAGAAGATCATGTCGCATCCGCGGTGGTCGGGCCATGTTGTCGGTCTTGTCGTTTCACGGCGGAGATCTTGGTGACCCGGGTCTCGGCGTCTTCGGATCCGGGAGGGAGAACTTGGCGTGTCGGGGGCTCGGCCTTCGGATCCATGAAGGAGTTCTTGGTGCTCCGCATCGAAGACCTTCGGGTTCGGGGCCTCGGACAAATATCCCGGGTAGTAGATCTTGACGCTTCGAGGGTGGCGGTTCGAGGATCTTGCGCACTTGTCGAGGTAGAGTTTGGTATTGCCTTGGGCCAGGTAGCTCAAGGATACAGGCAACCAAACCGAGGTGACGCCGCGAGGTAGGAACAACGGGGCATCGGGAAACACCATCAACACCACATCTCACGAGTACCCCTTCGCAACAACACATCAGCTTAGCATCTGACGAAAACGGCTAGCATTACCCAAACACGGTGCAAGCTGGGTCTATTCCTTGGACTAGGTAAAACCGTGGCAGAGGGAGTCTGACACAGGGCGGTGAACCTGGAGGGCATGGGTGGCGAGGCAGCCCGCCATGCGAGGTCGAGGAAGAAGCGGTGAGGCGGCTCATGGCGAGGAGGATGCATGCCGACGGGATGGAGCTCTGCGGCGCTCCTGACGTGGGGCCCACGGAGGACAAGGCCGGCGGGGAGGAGCGGCTCAGCGAGCGCGGCGAGGAGGCGTCGCAGAGGCGGCCGGAGGCGGGGCGGGGCGGAGCCGCGGCGACGGGAGGCGAGCCTGCGCGCGGTGACGGCGAGGAAGGCTGCGGGCAGGCGGGACGGAGAAGGGCGGCGACTGGAGGCGGCAGCCAAGTGAGCTTCGGAGGAGGCGGCCGGAGGACCAAGCGGGCGGGCGGCGTCAGCCTGGCCTTGCGGGCAAGGAGATGGAGGTTGGGCGGGTTCGACCGAGGAGGAGGAGCCGAGCAGGGCTTCAAGGAGGCGGGGTGAGGGAGTGACGGGTGCTGGCGGAGAGGTGAGGAGGAGGGCGGGCGAGCCAGAGCTGTGGCGGGCGCATGGGAGGAGCGTCGGGGTTGGGGAAAGAGGAGAAGGGGGTGGGTGGGACGTCGGGGCTGTGGGTGGGGCCAGGTGGGGACGTGGGCAGGGAGTGTGGGGTGGTGTTGAGTGCGTGTGTGGCCTGTGTTGGGTGTGTGCTGTCCAGGTGGAGAGAGGGGGGGTGAGAGAGAGGGAGTGGGCTGGGACAAGTGGCAGTTTAGGATTGGGTAGAGGGGGAGAGAGGGTGAGGTGGCGTTCCAGGATTGGTCCGGGTGAGGTGGCAGGCAGGGTGTGGGTAGATTAGTTGGTAGGTTTAGGATTTGTTGGAGTGTCCAGGTGGACCGATTTAATTTCTGGGGCGCTCGTTCGGGTCATTCGGCCCGTTCGACTGCCCCACTAAAAATAATATAAATTTTATTTGTTTTGTTAACACCGTTTGCAAACCGATAGCACTCAAACAAAATAATCCGGAGACCGGGGTTTGATATTTGATTAAAGATGGGACGTTTAGAAAACAAAACGGGCTTTGCGAAATAGTTTGATGCAAACAATGCATGATGATGACGATGCAATGCACAAATTCAACGCGATTTTCTAGTAGTGGTTTTGCGGGATGCCACAACAAACTAGTTTGAGGATTTATTTACTATCCTGTACTTATGCCATGCTACTGCTTTATTGACGATTGTGCGAGGAGCACACTGTACTGTTTAGGAATTGTGACCCGTTTACGCGGTATCGACAAGCCCAGTTTTGGGTTCCCGCCATTACCGCCCCACAAACCTCGGGTCCGTCTCAAGTCATAACTTCGTTATGGGTGTACTCCAAGGGGTGGCCCCCTGAAATATTTCTGAATCCTGTGATTGCTTTGTCGTGAAGGCCTCGTTGGGTTTTGATTTGGTTTTTTCGAGGTTGATCGAGTGTGTGTTGCTATTTGTGCACCCCGGCCGGTTAAAACTTTCTGAAAGCCGTGTCCGCGGTTATGGACGACTTGGAGCACAGTATCTCGATCATAGACAAGCATAACTAAAGTAGTGCTATAAATTTTACTTTATAATGACTAGTAATCAGCTTCAGTATAATGGAATGGCTAAATAAAACTGCCCACAATTGCTTGTTTTGTCTGTCGCTTGCGACAATTGTATCTGACTAGTAAGTATTGCAACTACAACGGAATGGATAAATAAAAGTAACAACAACTGCTGGGTTTTTGGGATATCTCATGCTAATTGTATTTGACTAGTAAGTATTGCAACTACAATGGAACGGTTAACTAAAATGGCCCACTGCTTATTTTATCCGGATGATTATCTTTACCTGACTAGTAATTGCTGCAATAATAACTGAATAAATAAAATTGCCAACTGTGTGAGTTCCTCGGTTGACTTCCTCGTTTGGTCTCGAGGGGAAAACGCCAGGATGGGTTTGTTTGATGGTAGTATAAGGTTGGTTCCGGATAGGTCTTTCTTACCCCTCTCTGATAGTCGCCAGTTGTATCGAGTCTCTATAGGTTGTTTAGTGCATGCTGCCGCTTTGTGATCCCATACCTGTAGGCGAGGACCGAATTCTAGCCTCAGTGTATCGCCTCGATCGACGCTCCTCTTTTTCCTTTGCCCTTTGTCGGCACCCCTTTTGTTTAAGCAGGTTTTGAGATCGACGTCGTTAGCAGGGTTACCCTTCCGGCTTGGCCTGGGCAGGGTTATGGACGCCATTGGTTACCCTTCAGGGCTCTTAGCCCCATTTGCATCTTGTCCGTAGTCGGACGCTCCATCTTTTCAAGGTGATTTGGATCTCTCTACCGTAAATCTGTATTCTTGACTCATGGAGTTATGTTATATATATATATATCTGTTCTGTGGGTCCCATCGAGGACTGTTGTGTAATGTTATTACTTCGTTTTCCACCCGCACGAAAGTGCCTGGTGGGCACCTTTGAATCGTTTCTATGCGGGTTTGGCGGGAAGCGCTAAAACTTTCATAGGTCCGATTCTGAGGGTGTTACAGAGTGGTATCAGAGCTCAGCAGTTACGATATCCCACAAGTCCAGCCTGTAGGATAACCTAGCTAACGGCCGAAGTAGAGTGTCAAAACTATTTTGAAAAATCGGTTGGATAGTTCTGGTTAGGTCTGATTTACTCCTTACCCCTCTGCTATTCTCCTCTCACCTCTGCGTGTTTTGAATCCGCTCTCTTCTCTCTCTTCGAGTCCAGGATTTCTCGTGGTTGGGTTTTCCGTCGTACCTTCAGGGTTTCGCTTCCTCCTTTGGTAACGGTGTTGCCACATCTGGTCTTCGTGCTATCCGAGGAACCCTTCGTCTGGTGGACTTCTCGTTGTTCCTTCTCGTGCCTTCCGATGTTTTCCGACGTGACGACATCATCTACGCCAGATCCGATGCAGAGTCTGCATCACTCCTTTGTTTCCGAACCTCGTTTGTCGAGATCTTCAGTCTGATTCCGAGAGTTGGTTGCATAATCCGCCTATTCGTGTGCGGAGTAATGGTTTGAGTGCGGGATGGAGTAGCTACCATACCACTACTCTTATCATTCACTCTTGTACATCGAATCAGTGGATCCAGCAGTTTTACTCCGTCCACGGAAGCTAGAGGTGACTTTATTTGTTGATACCTCTGCCTTCGACCTTTTGTTTCCGGAGTGTTCTCTCGACGATCACGGACAACGACCTCTTGTTAGTGGTGTCGCGAGGATCTACACGATGCGAGAAGATTCAGATCGCCGACCTTCTTTCCGGTACCATGAGGCGGATCTCGAGGGCGAGATCCATTGTTAGTGGTGTCGAATTGTGGCATCCCGCAAAACCACTACTAGAAAATCGCGTTGTTTTTGTGCATTGCATCATCATGACCGCATGCTCATGTCATCAAGCCACATTGCATTTGAGCATCGTCATCATCTTGCATTTGCTTGCCTAAAACTATTTGCAGAAAAACCTGTTCTTGTTTTCTAAACGCCCCGTCTTTGTTCAAACACAAAACCCGGGTCACCGGATTATTTTGTTTTGTTTGCTATCGGTTTGCAAAAGTCGGTTTGAAACAAATAAAATATTTAATTTAATTATTTTTGTGGGGGCAGTCGAACGGGCCGATTCGACCCAGTCGACCACCCCCAGGGATAAAAACGGTCCATCTAAACCAGCCCCTCTAATTCCTAAAACTACCCAAACCTATCCTACCCACCACTCACAGCCCGCCACCTCACCCTCTCCCCCAATTCCTACCCACCTGCCACCTCACCGATCCACCACTTTTCCCCTCTCCCTTTTTCTCACCCAGCCTCACCCTACCCCTCTCTCGACCCATGGACCCACCCCACACTGGCCCACATGCCACCCCACTCCCCAACCCTCTCTCTTCCTCTCTCCCTGGTCCCACCCCGCCTCACCACACGCACACCACACGCCTCCCTGTTCACACACCCACCACGCCACCGGCTCTCTCCCATCCCTGCCCCACTGCAAACCCCCACCGACCAAGGCCCCACCCATGAGACCTCTCCCCCTGGACCCGGTCCTCCCTCTCTCTTCCTCCCCAACCTCTCTCTCCGTCATGCCACCGCCCACGCCCCGCCTCCTTCCCTTCCGCCGTCCCGCTGGCCACCGCACCGCCGCCCTCCCCTCTCCACGCAGGCCTCCTCCTCCAGGCGCCGCCGCCCCGCGGGCCTTCTCCTCCGTTTCCGGCCGCCTCTTGCCGTGCATCGCCCGCCCTCGTCTTGCCGGCCGGTCATCTCCTCCGCCACCCCTTCCTCCTCGGTTTCCCCCATGCAGCGTCCCGCCGCCAAGTCCGTCCTGCCTCGCCGGCGCCGTGGACCCCTCGTCAGCTTGTCCTTCCCAGGCCATGGCCTTCTTCCTCCTTCCGCCGCCAGTCGCCTCCCCGGCCGCCCGCCGCTGCCAAGGCCACCTCCTCCTCCATCTCCGATGTTGCCGCCGTTCGCCTCCCCGCAGTCCCCCTCCTGGCCTCCTCGACCCCGCGACGGGCCCCGACCCTGACGCCTACGGTCCTGCTCGATGTCGGCCGTCGCCTCGTTTTCCCTGGAGCTCGCCTCCGGCCGCCCTCGGTCTCTCCCGACGTCTCTTCAACCATGCGCCGCTGCCCAGTACCTCCGGTTAAGTGATGCCTACATGCTGCTGCTACACCATTCAAGGCATTCGTGTTTGGCTAACTTTGTGGCAATGGCCTTTTGGAAGACCCTGGCTCTGGTCGTGTTAAGTTTGTGTGCCCTTGTTGATGTGATGCGGGGGCCACACTCCTAGTGAAAGGATCGACATTAGCCCAACGGCGATGGACCGCCCTCATCGGAAACCAAGCACTCCGTTCACACAGCGACAAGATCTTCTTCACGGACGCCAAGACCCGTTCCCGGAGGCGAAGACCGACCCCTCCGAACCACAAGATCTTCCCCGACACCGAGGACGCCTACACGGAACGACAAGATCGCCACACGGACGCGAACCCCAAGACCTTCGACACAATGATGCCTACTTCCAAGAACTCCATCACGGAACATCAAGTACTCCGTCATGGACCTGATTGAAGCAAACCCGAAGACGGTAGATGCGACAAGTACTTCTCCCCAGATCCGATGCCCAAGGACCCGCACGCCAAGGTCGCCGATGCGAATACGACAAGTACTTCATCCCGAACGCCATGACCGTCGACATGACCCGAAGACCACGGATGCGACGAGACCTACCTCTGTTATCCGAGAACGTTACCGTCGAACCCTGGACCCTGAGACCGACCCCGAACCCCGGAACCCCAAGATCGCCGAACCCTAGTGTGTGAACCTTTTCCCGAGCCCTATTTTATAAATGAAATAACAAATTGATGCATATTGAATTGTCATACTCGCATGAATATTTGTGTGGTTTGGGGGCATTATGCCGATTCACCTAATAACTAAATATGGGGCCCATAAGCGGGCAAATCTAGTATCATACTGGCCTCATTTAAATTTGTGTAGCGAACCGGTGCTATCTTTTGTCTTGATAATGCAACATTTAAATTGCGGGGGTTCTAAATAACTTGAACCATTTAATTGATTGTCGGGACCCCGGTACCGCTTAATATGACCTAATTGCATCGCATGCTCACCATGTCATACATCATACATGCATCATGCCCGATCTCTGGCCGTAGTATTAAATATTGCATCCGGTGTTTCTTCTAGTGTTTTGCTTCTTCGCGGATAAGGCCGTTGAGTTGATGCGAGTGTCGAACCGACCTCCGGTTGAACCTTCGGCAATGTTTTCAGGCGAGCATCTCCCCCTTTCTACCTATCTTACTTTTATAGTATTTATTCCCTCCTGTTGCTCTATTGCTATCTGTGTTGAGATGCTCTAGTTTTCGTACCCGGAACACCCCTTGCAGCCTTATATTGCCTGGACACCTACTATTACCTGTTGTTTGGTAGATAGTTGGACTTGCGCGTCGTAGTCGCTTGCTCAAGTGCTGTTGCGTGTCGTCAAGTGCCACAGTTGTTGGTGTATTGCCGCATGTTGGATGTTGGAGTTGATCATGGCTTTACTTATCGTTCACTTTAATTCCTGTTTAACAACTAAAATTAAAGTAAGTAAGCAGAGGCATCGGTGGGTGATAGATAATATTTGGTTTCCGACCGCCCACTTGTGTCCCGTAGGACCCCGAGTACTTGATACCTGTTCCTTGATTTATCGCGCTATCCACATCCGGGAGGATTATGGGACCCCCCTGTTATCACCGTATTTTTGCCAAAGACGGAGATGGGCCGTGATCAAGATGGGCTTGGAAGATACATATATTCAACATGTTGTTGGATCGACCTAGTGCGTAGAATTGGGCTGAATTGCCCGTGTATCTTGTATCATAGTAGGATTCGTGTTTGTTTAGGTTCCGTTTATGTTTAGGTAAAGATAGAGTTGTAGAGTTATTCCAAAAGTAGAGAGTCTCCGGACTATAAATATGTACCTAGGGTTATTGAAAGAAAACAACAACCACGTTCACGACAAACACAATCTCGGCGCGCCATACCCCTTGTTCTTAGGGTTTCTTTCGGGTAAGTGCCATGCTGCCTAGATCGCATCTTGCGATCTAGGCAGTATCTACTTATTTCGTTACCCGGTTTTACTCGTACTGAAGCATTGTTGATGGCGAGTAATACCATTATCTTAGATTGTTTGAGGCTAGCATCGGCACTATTTCATTATTATCATCGAAGTTATGTTACCTCTAGCTATCTCGTTATCCTTGCACCGTGTCCCAAAGTGCAAGGGTAGCACCTTGCTTGATCTTTATTTAGTCAATTCGATCTGTTATAGTTGTGCCTTGTTCGTCAAGGTTTAGTTTAATATCTACGTAATCAGGCCTTACAAACGGGTTGAACGATCCGGTAATGCATAAGGATGTGGCTTATTCGTTCTAGAGAGGATGTTCCGGTAATTGGCTTTATGTTGGTTATTAGGCCTTCTCTAGGGTTGATATTCCTCATCTTTTGTACGTACTAGGCTCAATTACGCGTAGGACGTTCCAGTTATGTGGTGAAAACATTAAACTATCGTAGATCGATTTAACTTGTAATGATCAAGCAAAACCCCATGTTATCATAAATCTAACGCAGAACCATGGGGCAATCGGCTTTAAGAGCCGATTTACAGGGAAACCTGGGAGCCGATCACGGCTCGAATTTTACGTATACTTGTTTATCATGCAGGAAATCAATCGGAGCAATCCTTCACCTTCCGACCGGTATAGGTCAGGTGCACGCCTCGAACCAAGCCGGGGCGTGTCCGGAGCTTTTGCGGGCCGCCGAGGGACCGTGGCCCACCAGCGATCTGGAGCCTCCGGCTCTCCGTGTTGTCGATCGCTGCTCGCCGGTGGGTTTTGGCAGCAACACATTACGCACGCCGGTGGGACCTTCAACAACGTCTACATCAACACCGACGCTGCGATGGAGAAACGGACCTCACTTACGACGATCACTGGCGAGCACAAGGCCAATCTGGACGAGATCAAGGCCCTCTTCGAGGAAGACCTCATCGGCTCTTTTGAGAGGACCCGTCGCATGGCATCGGTGGAAAGGGTTCTCCCGAGGCGCTCTTAATGAGGTGGATCTGCATTTCCTTCGGAGGAGCGCACTGTGGCTCTACGACGGAAGTCAACTACATGGTGGCTCATTCCTTGCACCGCCATTCGAGAGCACAGTGAACGCTTTCGAGCGGGTCGCGGTCGCGTAGTCCAGAGATCATGAAGCATCGTACTCCCCATCGGGACCTACTTTAGGGACTCACAGGGAAAGACCGCTCCAGACCGCCTCGGATCCGTTCGCACTTGCCGCTCCAGAAATCCGGGCAGCGGCTTCGTCGTCTACAAGGCTGGAGGCGACCCAGCGACACCAATTCCTGTTCGAGCCACCTAAGGAGATCCCACGGATATATATGCGCCTCGTGCGGACCGCAATAACGACACGCACCAAACAGTTGCAACCGCGGAGTTCTGCGGCAGAACCCTTGGGCGGGATCTTCCGGGCAAAGCGTGTCCGAGCGGCGATGGCTGGGATGGCCGACAAACAGCGTGGCTAGCCAAGTATGCCACTGGGCAAGTCATGAGAACCTAGCCCCTACAGCTCAAACAAAGGAGCAAATCGGTACCATCGAGGGACCGGTTAAACCAGGTCAAGAGAAGGACAATCGGCTATTCAAAGCCGTACCCCAACGAGTTTGATCTGATTCCGCTGCCACCCAAGTATAAGCATGATTTCGGCATCAGATCAGATGCGCGTAAGATTCTTTGCGCAATCTCTGACAGGACCGGCCTTTGGGTGGTACACCTCACTGCCACCTGATTCAATTCATACCTGGAAACAACTGGAAGAGCAGTTCCACATCCAGTACCATTCAGAGGCTACTGAGGCTGGCATTGCAGACCTGGCGAGTCTTGTGAAGCGAGGAGAAACAGGCTGAGTACATCCGGTAACCAGATGTCAAGAACCGATGTTACTCGGCTCGTTTAACTGAGAAGGAAGCCGTCGAGCTGGCAGCGTTGGGTCTCTCAGCACCCATCAAGGACTTGGCGTTCCAGGTAGATTACAACTCATTGGCGCACATGGCCCAGAAACTGACGATGTATGAACAGCGCCACCCTGAGTTGTACCAAGACAAATTCAAACGTCCGATAAGCCTGGTCGATGCAGAAGAAGAAGATCCGACGCAGGACCAGGAGGTGGCCGTGGTGAATGGGCTCGGGCAGATCCTGTGGCTCGCAAATGGGTGAAAGCAAAGGGCCTGCGAAAGGGTTCGACTTCGATGTGAGCAAAGGAGCAGATATTCGATCTCTTTGAAGGAGAAGCGGTGAGATTACCGAAGGCCACAAAATCCCTACGGCTCGAGAGATGAACAGGAGACCATACGCAAGTGGCATCATTCGCTCACTCACCCCACCAATGAGTGCAAGGAGCTTAGCCAAATCCAAATGGCGATAGAACAAGGTCGTCGATCCTTGGGCGTTCGCCATGAAAGTGGCCACAAACCCATTTCACGGTGCCAACATGGTAGAACTCAGTCGCTCCGCGATGCGTAAGCTGTATTTCTCGTGCGGTGTTAACATGGCAGGGTCTAGATACCACCATGACACGTACAAGGAGAACGGTGTTCGCTCCGGGGGCAAGGAAAGAAAGGAGGCTAGTCCGTGCGACCGCCCAATACATGTGACGGTACTTAACAGAGGAACAAGTGAGGAGAGTGCGATATCAGAAGCCACATTCCACGCATCTCCTTAACAAGTATGAGCGCCAGTATGACCAATGTCGCCAAAAAGACGAGCAGACGGAAGATATGAGCACCTTGCTAGGGGACCGTCGAAGAGAAAAAAGGCGCAATAGGCATTGGGATTGTCCTTTCTTCAAGTATTGTTTGGCACCGGAATGAGCCGATTGCCTACATCAACAACTGCCGGAATGCAACCAGCAGAAGGAGGACACGAGGCCAGTGTCAGTATTCAACCGCCTAGGGCCTCTCCCGTCCCAGAGCCAACACAAGGAGTCCGCTCGAGCAGGAGACCTCGAGGAGCCGAAGGATGACAAGGTCAAAGATAGGTGCCACCGTCCGAGGTGGTGCCCCGACGGACTCAGACATACCCAGAAGCGTAGAGTGCAGCGGCTGCGTAATCTAGAGGAAGCTGAAGCGCAGTATCTCAACGCTTTGAAGAAAGCACGGCCTGATCTGGCCGTCAAAGTGAGACAGGATGTGGAAACGGAAGACCGCCCGACCAGGAAAGAGTGGCGCCCCAAACCGGTAAGAGCCGATGCAAAGACATCGGCTAGCACAAACATGGTGTTCGTGCTCCCGTCAGAATTCTGCGCGCCAAGAACCGATGAGCTACTCGTGGCACAATTTGACTGCGGCCCACGGCCGGTTATCTTTGAGAAGCCACGTGAGAAGGGTTACAAACATCTGAAAGCCCTGTACCTGCGAGGTTACATCAATGGGCAACCTGTCGGCAAGATGTTGGTGGACACCGGAGTGGCAGTCAATATCATGCCATACTCCATGCTACGACGTTTGGGACGCTCCACTGCAGATCTGATCAAAACCAACGTCACGTTGAGCGACTTCAGTCGGTCTTCGGGAACACAAGGCGTCTTGAACGTGGACTTGACGTGGGCAGGAAAACCGTACCACGTCATTCTTCGTCGTGACAGCAAGAGCACTTACACCGTCTTGCTAGGAAGGATTGGATTCATGCTAATTGCTGCATCCGTCCACAATGCATCGATGCACGATCCGATGGGATGGAGCAAGTGGAGGTCATCCACGCAGACGATTCCATCGAGATCTCCATAGCTGGCATGAACGTCCGGGAGGCGAAGACCAAGAGCCGATCTCGGATCAATCTAGGCTGCGAACGTATTGAAGCTACAAAAAACGGGGTGAGGCTGGTCTTATCCACTGGCCTTACAGAGTAGAAGAGTCCACGATCACCCGTGGCACGGTCGATCCCTGCGATCGGCCACAAAAAATAAAAAGCAGCGATCATACGACAAGCAGGTCATGTAGTTGTAGCAGAGAGATGCTCTGCCACTGTAAAATAATAAGGTGTAAACCGTCCTTGACAGATGCAAGCAAAAAGGGGGCCGATTCAGGCGATCGGCCCAAATTATTTTTGTTGTCCTCACCCACCGTTTGCCCTGTGTTTAGCGTCGATTTGACAGGTGACGGAAAGCTAGGGTACGGGTTTACATCCGCTGATGAGCTAAAAGAGATCGACATTGGTCCTGGGGATAAGCCACGACCAACATTTATCCGCAGAATACCGAGGCGAACGGTCTTGCGCAGATGGCTTCAGGAACAGTTTCTGGAAGCGGACGACTGGAGAGCCGATATCTTCAATTACTTGAAAGATTCGGCTCGGGGGGCACCTAAACGGATAAGGCACAAGAGCACGGGAGATATTGAACAGTAAAAATGTGGGGGCCGATATCAAAAATCGGCCGAATAAGAGAAAAAAAAATGCACGGTCATCGGCTTTAGTGGTTCACACACATTACAAACAGATGCCAGTTTACACATACGAACTACTGAAGAATGCCTCGAAGGCGTGGAAGGCGTCAACACGGATACGATCCACCTCGGCGATCTCGGCTTCATCGTCCTCATCCCTGCCCGTCACTAGCTGCTTGCTCAGGGCACGTATGCCTGCTAGATCGGTCTTCAGTTGAGCTTTGAGGCCTTCCGCCTCGTGTTGGGAGCGGGCTATGGATTCTTCCTTGTCACGGATGAGCTGTTTAGTCACCCGGACCTTCTCCTCAAGATCTTCCAGCTCCTGTTTCAAGGATGCGAGCTCGGCGGTGCTAACAGAGGTGTCAGTTTTAGCATCCAGAGACGCCTTTTTCTCATTAAGCTGCTGACATCTGTCTGCAATATCGGCTTTCAGTGGAAGTTGGGCGTGGCGCAGATGGATCCTTTCACGGGCTAGCTGCACCCGTGGCCCGAAAAGGGATAGATTGGCAACTGACAAAAGCTTCACTTGCAGTGTTCCTGGAAGATGATCTTGAATCTCAGCAAGAACGCTCTTCACTTCCTCAGAACCCTCGATCAACTCCTCGATTGAGGAGGACAGCAAGGTTCTAAGACGCTGGAATTGAGGTGGAGCAACCCTGGTTTGCGGATCAGCATGGGCAGCTGGTGGAGTCGGTTCGATGGATTCAGGGTCGAACGACAGCAAGCCTGAAAGATCACAACTCTGGAAGCCAGGAGCGTCAGTTTGTGTCTAAAATATGCAAGACCGGACCGAGAAGAAACTTAAAACATACCTCTCCTATCGAAGGGATAGCCGATGAAGAAACCATCGGTTTGTGTGTGGTCGTTGGAGGCTTGGCCAGATTGGTAGCCGTTTCATCTATACCTTCGGGGATCCCCGGATCCTGCGTCAGCACGGCCCCGGCCTGCCCACTAGAAGTATCAGTGGCCTGAACCTCTTGGCTCGATGGAGAGATCGGTGGTCCTTGACGAGCTCTTTTGGGACCCGATACTGGCCCAGCCTCAACTGGTGCTCGGGGGGCAGCAGGCTCAGGAACAGACCGTTTCTTAGAAGCCGATGGTGGCATATCTGGCTGGCTCGGGGTGATGGTCCTCTCAGAATCCGTTGGGCTCGATTCTCCTTCATCGGGATGTTCTTCCTCGTGAGAAGAATCTTCAATGGAAGCCTGCAAAAGAAAGGAAGGATGTTAAACAGGAACGCGCCTGCCATAGTGGAGAGTAAGGAGGATTAACTAAAAAGATGGGTTAGCCTACATGCGAGCTTTCTGGAGAAGGGTTCCGGCGCCTCAAGGTTTTCCTGGCAGCCACATGCCTCGTAGTCGTCCTTGTCCTAGTTGGAACTCGCGGGGCAGCTGGTGTTGAAGTTCCTTGCTTTTTAGAGGCCGATTGAGGTGTTATCGGCTGTTTCTGCATTATGACCTTTTTTAGAGGTGGTGAGTTTTTGCAGAAAAGAACCACAGGAGCTGGTGGAAAGAACTCGAAGGGGGAGCCGTCACTGTGTGTAGGCTCAGGGCCATTTTGTTGCTGCAAAGGGAGAAATGGATTAATAAAAGGATCAATTGCAAGCTGCATCAGGAAAATTTACGAGTAGTAGTACCTGTTCCATGGAGGCGTCGTAATCGGCATCAAGTTGTTTCAGGAGCGGTCCCAGAGCTTTCCTGAAAACGTGGGTTTTCCACATCGTCCACCAGTCCTCGGCCCGCTGGCGAAGCGAAGGTGAGGTCATTCGAATAGGGATGGTCGAGCATCAAAGAAGGAGTAACACCTCTGACTGGTGAGAAGATCAGGCAGGTCGGCTCTGCACTCCGTAAGATGATGAAGAAAAAAGTGGGGAGCTACTTGTCCAAGGCCGAATTGGCGGGCCACTGAGACTGGTTGGTAAAATTCATACCCAGGTTTGATTATTACATTGGATACTCATGCCAACCGGAAGGAAACAGGCGAATCACGGTGGAAAAAAGCTGCCGAGTGCTAGTGTCATCGGCAAAACTGTCCAGCCTAAAGGAGAGTGGGTTTTCGAAATGTTCCGATTCCTCCATATAAGGGAAAAAGGTGGGGTTGTTCAGACCACGGAAGAAATCTTGAACCACTTGGATGCTTCTGAGGAGATAATTTGCTGCAGCAACTGTACAAAGCTTGGCCATAACTAGTGCATCGGATCTGCTTCCTTTAACATCGTGAAAGGTGCAACTCGCTAGGAGGAAGTCCAGGGTGTGGTTTGAAAGTACAGCTGAGCCCATAATTGAATGAACCACCAAGGACCACCCGTTTGATGGCTATGCACGAGAACAGCAACAGACATCAATTGGAGATATCGATAGACCTCTCCAAGGAACAGTTTGATACCAAGTTGAGTACCTCGCGGTTCATAGGCTAAGGAGAGATAGTTTTGGTTGGAGCAAGGGAAGGACCACAAAAGATGAAATGCTCTAACCAGAAGTTGAGAAAGGTCAGTATGTTCTTTCTCCAAAGCGAGCCCTTCGTTTTCATATGGCGTTGGAGATAAGCACCCCAGCTTGTACAATCTGTTTTGGAAGACAGTTTGTAGGGGACTTTGGTCAGATTGAAAGCAGAGGGGCTGGGTGACGTAACATCCAGGCCAGTGATCATCACCACGTCTAGCAATGTTGGTGACATAGGGCCATGGCCGAACATAAAGCAGTTCAAAGCGTCAGACCAGAAATAGCCGATGGTTTTGAGAAGATTCTCGTGTTTCTCAAGAGGAGATAACGATAGATGCAAGGCATCGGCTATTCCCAAAGTTTCCCATTGGGGTTGGTAAGCTCTAGCTACCCTGCTGAACCAAGAAACCCAATGTTCAAGGGGATTAGGCCAGGCTCGCAAGCAGTCGGCCCAAGAGTTCAGATCTAGGTCTTGGCTAACAAAGGGGATCCTATTTGCTTCGCAAGGAATCAGATGGGCAGGACTAGAATCTGAACGAGGGCCGAGGCAGAGAGAATTTGGGAGAGAAGGATGCGGCAGTAGAATGTCTGAAACCTAGAAAGATTAATGGTAGAGTAAAGGCATTAATTCAGGTGTTCATCATTAAGTTCTGACGTTGTGTTCAGACTACGAGGGGTAAGCGTACCTTCAGGCCGGAGACCTCTGGATTGATGCTGGACGATTCTGCCATCTGGTTTGCCGGCGGATGGATGCAGATCGAGGATTGAGGATTCTTGTTGCTGGGGACTCGATCTGTTTGGTGGGCAGTGGGGGATCTAGGTCGCCCTTTTTGAAGGCAGTCGCAGGTTACCGTTTGAAACTAAGAGGTGGCCGTTTAGGTTGCCTAAATATGCGGCTGAAGTTGACCTTGTCAACAATTTGGGGAAAGCCGATGTGTATCGGCTCTTTGAGTTGTAGTTTTGTTGACTGTGGAAACATGACCAAGTGAAAGCCGATGCGTTGCTATCGGCTCCTGAAAAATCGACTTATTTGTGTTATCAACGAGATTTGGGCGGAAAGACAATCTGCGGGAAATGGCTTTTCCATTCATTCATTCAAAAGCGGATGGCTTACAAACGACTAATAGATTACAAAAGGGGATCTACCACTACTACAACTACTACTACTGATTCCTCATCAAGGCCGAGGTCGTAAATCACTGCCATTGCCGCCTTGTGCGCTATCCTCAGCACTGCTACCGGCGTCGTCTTCACTGCTGTCACCGAAGAAGTTAGCAGGGGCCTCCTCGTCCTCGTCGTCGTCATCCTCGCTAGACCCGGTGCGGAAGTACTTCACCGGCTGGTACTCTTCGGAGGAGGTGTCCTCCTCTTCCTCTTCTTCTTCTTCGGAGAAGTCGATGCCGTCCCAGGACATAGCATCATCAAGGCCTCGCCTCCAGTTCCCCATCGGCGAGGAACTGCAGGTCCTCCTCGCCGTCGGTCATGGATGCGTCATCCTCCGACCAGACAGCGAAGTCCCAACCCCTCTCGTCCCACCATTGTGGGGCGAGAGTGTTGTACGCCGCTATCGGTGGCTGCTCTGGCGTCGGCTCTCGGTCACTCATCGAGTTGGAGGCGTGGGAAGACGCATTGGAGGAAGCAGAGGAGGCCATGGCGAGAAAGAGGGTTTTTTCCGGCGATGGGAGAAAGTTCTCTGGCAACTGGAGGAAGATGGGGGCTGCGAATCGAGTTGATTTAAATAAAGGGAATAGTGGATGACGGTTCAATGCCATGGCGGTTTCCCAGTTACCGCCAAAATCGTCAAATCACACGCTGCGCGGAGTTGAGAAGACAGGCATCATGATGAAGGGGTAGCGTGGCGGTGCTGTTACGCCACGCGATTCATCGACGCGGACCCGATAAAAAAAGAGGAGAAGAAGAGGAAAAAGCGCAGTGGTTTTGGAATTATCATTGCCAAAACCGGGGGCATGTGTTATCACCGTATTTTGGCCAAAGACGGAGATGGGCCGTGATCAAGATGGGCTTGGAAGATACATATATTCAACATGTTGTTGGATCGGCCTAGTCGTAGATTTGGGCTGAATTGCCCGTGTATCTTGTATCATAGTAGGATTCGTGTTTGTTTAGGTTCCGTTTATGTTTAGGTAAAGATAGAGTTGTAGAGTTATTCCAAAAGTAGAGAGTCTCGGACTATAAATATGTACCTAGGGTTATTGAAAGAAAACAACAACCACGTTCACGACAAACACAATCTCGGTATCGCCACCCCTTGTTCTTAGGGTTTCTTTCGGGTAAGTGCCATGCTGCCTAGATCGCATCTTGCGATCTAGGCGATTCACTTATTTCGTTACCGGTTTTACTGCATCAAGCATTGTTGATGGCGAGTAATACCATTATCTTAGATTGTTTGAGGCTAGCATCGGCACTATTTCATTATTATCATCGAAGTTATGTTACCTCTAGCTATCTCGTTATCCTTGCACCGTGTCCCAAAGTGCAAGGGTAGCACCTTGCTTGATCTTTATTTAGTCAATTCGATCTGTTATAGTTGTGCCTTGTTCGTCAAGGTTTAGTTTAATATCTACGTAATCAGGCCTTACAAATGGGTTGAACGATCCGGTAATGCATAAGGATGTGGCTTATTCGTTCTAGAGAGGATGTTCCGGTAATTGGCTTTATGTTGGTTATTAGGCCTTCTCTAGGGTTGATATTCCTCATCTTTTGTACATACTAGGCTCAATTACGTGGGACGTTCGGTTATGTGGTGAAAACATTAAACTATCGTAGATCGATTTAACTTGTAATGATCAAGCAAAACCCCATGTTATCATAAATCTAACGCAGAACCATGGGGCAATCGGCTTTAAGAGCCGATTCTGAAACACAGGGCCGATCACGGCTCGAATTTTACGATACTTGTTTATCATGCAGAAATCAATCGAGCAATCCTTCACCT
The DNA here is from genome assembly GCA_030063025.1 of Avena longiglumis. Lineage (NCBI taxonomy): Eukaryota > Viridiplantae > Streptophyta > Magnoliopsida > Poales > Poaceae > Avena > Avena longiglumis. The sequence continues at coordinate 173,987,699 of CP125973.1, forward strand.
TCGACCAGGTATAGGTCAGGTGGCATCTCGAACCAAGCCAGGACGTGTGCCGGAGCTTTTGCGGGCCGTCGCCCGAGGGACCAGGGCCCACCAGCAGTCCTGGGAGCCTCCCGGCTCTCCGTGTTGTCAGTCGCTGCTCGCCGGTGGGTTTTGGCAGGCAACACCCCCTGAGCCAGAGCTTGATTCAGTCTTATTTCTTGGGCCACAAACTAGTTTGAGGATTTATTTACTATCCTGTACTTATGCCATGCTACTGCTTTATTTACGATTGTGCGAGGAGCACACTGTCATTTAGGAATTGTGACCCGTTACGCTGTATCGACAAGCCAGTTTTGGGTTCCCGATGGCCTTCTGCCCCACAAACCTCGGGTCCGTCTCAAGTCACTAACCGTTGGTGTACTCAAGGGTGGCCCCAAATATTTCTGAATCTGTGATTGCTTTGTCGTGAAGGCCTCGTTGGGTTTTGATTTGGTTTTCCGAGGTTGATCGAGTGTGTGTTGCTATTTGTGCACCCGGCGGTTAAAACTTTCTCAAAGCCGTGTCATGGTTATGGACGACTTGGAGCACAGTATCTCGATCATAGACAAGCATAACTAAAGTAGTGCTATAAATTTGACTTCATAATGACTAGTAATCAGCTTCACTATAATGGAATGGCTAAATAAAACTGCCCACAATTGCTTGTTTTGTGCGTAAACTTGCGACAATTGTATCGACTAGTAAGTATTGCAACTTCTAATGAATGGCTAAATAAAAGTAACAACAACTTTGGGTTTTGGGATATCTCATGCTAATTGTATTTGACTAGTAAGTATTGCAACTACAATGGAACGGTTAACTAAAATGGCCCACTGCTTATTTTATCCGGATGATTATCTTTACCTGACTAGTAATTGCTGCAATAATAACTGAATAAATAAAGCGCCAAGCTGTGAGTTCCTCGGTTGACTTCCTCGTTTGGTCTCGAGGGGAAAACGCCAGGATGGGTTTGTTTGATGGTAGTATAAGGTTGGTTCCGGATAGGTCTTTCTTACCTCTCTCTGATAGTCGCCAGTTGTATCGAGTCTCTATAGGTTGTTTAGTGCATGCTTCACGCCGCTTGATCCACCATACTGTGTGGCGAGGACCGCGAATTCTAGCCTCGCTGTCTTGGCCTCGATCTTGGCCTCCTCTTTTTCCTTTGCCCTTTGTCGGCACCCCTTTTTGTTTAAGCAGGTTTTGCGATCGACGTCGTTAGCAGGGTTACCCTTCCGGCTTGGCCTGGGCAGGGTTATGGACGCCATTGGTTACTCTTCAGGGCACTTAGCCCCATTTGCATCTTGTCCGTAGTCGGACGCTCCATCTTTTCAAGGTGATTTGGATCTCTGTACCGTAAATCTGTATTCTTGACTCATGGAGTTGTGTTGTATATATATCTGTTCTGTGGGTCCCATCGAGGACTGTTGTGTAATGTTATTACTTCGTTTTCCACCCGCACGAAAGTGCCTGGTGGGCACCTTTGAATCGTTTCTATGCGGGTTTGGCGGGAAGCGCTAAAACTTGCATAGGTCCGATTCTGAGGGTGTTACAGTGCCCAAACCCTAGCTAGGTGCGGGGCTAGGCCCACCCGCGCCTGGGGTGGGTCTGCCCCCCCTGGCTGGCCCCTTCGGCTCCCCTCTAGAATTCTTGTTCCCCACGGAAATTAATTGACTTTGACGTTTGTCCCATCCAATTCTGAGAATATTTCTTTACTAAATTTTCTGAAACCAAAAACAGCAGAAAACAAGCATCTCGCACTGTTGCAACTTGTTAATAGGTTAGTACCAGAAAACATGTAAAAAGCACCAAGTGTGGACTGTTGGAGATATGCCCTAGAGGCAATAATAAAAGTGGTTATTATTATATCTTTGTGTTTATGATAAATGTTTACATTCATGCTATAATAGTTCGGGAATGATTTCGATGTTTTCATCGGAGAGGTTCTAGAAGGGTCTAGAAGGTTCACCAGACCGGAAGGGGAATGGTCCATGAATGTGTCATGGGTAAGTGGAATGATTGGATAATATCCTAGTTCACTTGGTTTGGGCATTTGCGAGAGAGAATTAAAGCTCTAAATTGAAAGTCAAAAGGGAAGTTTGAAAAGTCAAACTGGAACAATGGTTTCCTAGTGGAAGAAGGAAAGAGTCCTTCCTTCAATCCAACTTGGGTTTGGGTTTGGATTCAAACTCTGCCCTCCCAAGGCTGCCCCCCTCTCATAAATAGAGGGGGATGGCTGCCCCAAACACACACCAAGCCAGCCCTCCCCACCCCGTGCACCGCCGTTGCCTTGCGCCGCCGCTAGCCCGTCGCCGTCACCCTAGCTGCCGCCGACTCCTCCTCCACTCCGGCTTTCTAAACCTAGATCGCGGGAAAACCCTAGATCCACCATAACTCGCACCGGCTTAGGCGAAGCCCTGCGGGATCTTCCCTCTACTTCCGACACCACGCCGTCGTGCTTCCGGAATCGCGAGGGGAGAACTACAACCTCCGCTGCCTGCTAGAACAAGGGGGAGGAAGGTCTTCATCGAGTACCGAACATGTGACCGACCGTGGAAGCGCTGCCGGAACGCATCGCCGGAAGGATCGTCTACGCGATCTTGAGATCGGCAAGTGTACGACTACATCACCCACGAGAATCTGCTCTCGTTAACTGCTTTGGAATCTTCAAGGGTGAGTACTCTAATCGACTCGTTGCTACAATCTAGTAGATAGATCTTGGCTTGTTTGTTTGCATGCGGTAGATTTTTTTTGTTTTCCATGCTACGAACCCCAACAGTGGTATCAGAGCCGTGTCTATATGTAGATCTGTTGCAGGAGTAGAACACAATGGTCATTGTGGGTGTTGATGCTTTTGTTTTTGATTGCTTCTTGTGTACTTTGCATCTTGGGGGATGGTGGGATGAAGCGGCCCGTGCTAACCTTACATGACATCGTTCATGAGACTTGCTCCACGCTTGACATGCAACTTGTATTGCATAAGTGGCTTTGCAGGTGCTTGTTTCTCCCAACATAGTTAAGATTCAATTTACAACGGGTGATTGACAATACTAGTATCAACATTGTGGTTCTTGTTCGTAAGTTAGAACGACACTTATTGAAAGCCCCAAACCACGTAAAACATGCAAATAAAATTAGAGGCGTCTAACTTTGTTTTGCAGGGGTGTGATGTGATGTGATATGGCCATGATTGTGATTATATATGATGTATGCAATGTTCCTTATTGTAAGTCGGCAACCGGCAGGAGCCATATGGTTGTCTATTAATTCTGTTAAGACCTGCGTGTCTATTATTCAAAGTAGTTGTAATAGTTGATGCTGGTGGACGACAACCATGAAGCGGCGCCATTGACCTTGACGCCATGCCGGTGATGATGGAGATCATGTTCGTGCTTGAAGATGGAGATTGGAAGCACAAGAAGAAAGGCCATATCATATCACATATTATGAATTGCATGTGATGTTAATCCTTTGATGCATCTTATATTGCTTAGTTTGCAACGGTAGCATTATAAGATGATCCCTCAAGCACAAAAATTTCAAGTTGTAAAGTGTTCATCCTTAGTAAGCACCATTGCTAAAGCTCGTTGTTTAGAAGCACCACGTGATGATCGGGTGTGTTAGATTCTGCGTGTGTATACAACGTGAGCAAGCCAGATTTGCTCATGTGGAAGCTGAGGTTTGATCTTGTCGAGCCTAGCATGTACATACATGGTCTCGGAACACGGATCACGAAAGGTAAAGCATGAGTAATATAGTAGATATGATGAACATGTTGATTGTTCGCCATTAAAGCTACATCAACTCTCGTGATGATCGGTTTTGATGTGGTGGATTTGGTTCGTGTGATCACTAAAACAATGTGAGGGATATTGTTTTGAGTGGGAGTTCACCTAGATTAATTTAACTATTAATTAAAACTCAATTTGTCATAAACTTAGTCCAAACTATTGCAAATATGTTGTAGATCAATGGCGGCCCCTACCATCAATTTTAATGCGTTCCTAGAGAAAGAAAAGTTGAAAAACAATCGAAGCAACTTTGCGGATTGGTTCCGCAATTTGAGGATTTTCCTCATTGCTGGTAATTTGACCTATGTGCTGGATGCACCGCTGGGTGACCCGCCTGCAGCTGATGCTACCGATGAGGTAAAGAATGTTTTCCTCGCTCGGAAGAATCAGTACTCCACAGTTCAGTGTGCTATCTTGTATGGTTTGGAATTGGAGCTTCAGAAAAGGTTTGAGAACCATGACCCACATGATATTATCCGTCAACTCAAAATGATATTTGAGGCTCACGCGACAATTGAGAGTTATGAGGCTTCTAAAAAGTTCTTTAACTGCAAGATGGAAGAGGGCGGCTCCGTCAGTGAGCACGTGCTTAAGATGTCTGAGCACGCAAGCAAGCTTCAAAGCTTGGGTATAGTGATTCCTAATGCTTTGGGGATTCACCGTGTCCTCCAATCACTACCACCAAGTTACAAGAACTTTGTGATGAACTACAATATGCAAAATATGGACAAGTCATTGCCCGAACTATTCTCCATGTTAAAATCTGCGGAAGTGTAGATCAAGAAAGAGCACCAAGTGTTGTTGGTCAATAATACCACCAAATTCAAGAAGCAAGGCAAGTCTAAGAAAAAGGGAAACTTCAAGAAGGGCGGTAAGAAAGTTACCGCGCCGGCGAAGAAGACCAAGGCTGGGCCTAAGCCTGATACTGAGTGCTTTTACTGCAAGGGAGAAGGTCACTGGAAGCGGAATTGCCCTAAGTACTTGGTAGATTTGAAGAACGGCAACATCAAGAAGAAAGTTATATCCGATATACATGTTATTGATGTGTATCTCACTAGTACTCGTAGTAGTGCCTGGGTATTTGATACCGGTTCTGTTGCTCACATTTGTAACTCAAAACAGGTGCTGCAGGATAGAAATAAACTAGTGAAGAACGAGGTGATAATGCACGTTGGAAATGGATCAAAGGTTGATGTGATTGCGGTCGACACGCTACCTCTTCATCTACCATCGGGATTAGTTTTATACTTAAATACTTGTTATTTGGTGCCTGCGTTGAGCATGAACATTATATCTGGATCATGTTTATTGCAAGACGGTTACTTGTTTAAGTCCGAGAATAATGGTTGTTCGATTTATATGAGTAATATGTTTTATGCACATGCACCTCTGATAGATGGTCTATTCTTATTGAATATCGATAGTGGAAATACACATATTAATAACATTGAAGCTAAACGTTTGAAATTGAGAGATAACTCGACCTATATGTGGCATTGTCGTCTTGGTCATATTGGAGTGAAGCTTATGAAGAAACTCCATTCCGATGGACTTCTTGAATCACTTGATTTTGAATCACTTGAAAGATGCGAAGCATGTCTGATGGGTAAAATGACTAAGACTCCATTTTCTGGTATGATGGAGCAAGCTACGGACTTATTGGAAATCATACATACCGATGTGTGTGGCCCAATGAGTGTAGCATCTCGCGGTGGTTATCGTTATGTTCTTACCTTCACAGATGATTTGAGTAGATATGGGTATATCTATTTCATGAAACATAAGTCCGAGACTTTCGAGAAGTTTAAGGAATTTCAAAGTGAGGTAGAGAATCAACGTAACAAGAAGATTAAATTTCTACGGTCTGATCGTGGAGGTGAATATCTACGTTACGAGTTTGGCGAGCATTTAAAGAAATGCGGAATACTTTCACAAATTGACACTGCTGGGAACACCACAACATAATGGTGTGTCCGAACATCGTAATCGAACTCTCTTAGATATGGTTCGTTCTATGATGTCACTTACAGATTTACCGCTATCGTTTTGGGGTTATGCATTAGAAACAGACGCATTCACTTTAAATAGGGCACCATCTAAATCCGTTGAAATGACACCATATGAATTATGGTTTGGGAAGAAACCTAAATTGTCATTCCTTAAAGTTTGGGGTTGCGAAGCTTATGTAAAGAAGTTACAGCCCAACAAGCTTGAACCCAAAGCGGAAAAATGCGTCTTCATAAGATACCCGAAGGAAACTATTGGGTATACCTTCTATCATAGATCCGAGGGAAAAATCTTCGTTGCCAAGAATGGATCCTTTCTAGAGAAGGAGTTTCTCTCGAAAGAAGTGACTAGAAGGAAGGTAGAACTCGATGAGGTTGTTGAACCTTCTCTCGAACTTGCAAATAGCGCAGCACCGGAAGTAGTTCCTGTGGCGCCTACACCAATAAGAGAGGAAGCTAATGATGTTGATCATGAAACTTCGGTTGAAGTTACTACAGAACCTCGCAGGTCAACGAGAACTCGTACCACTCCTGATTGGTATGATCCCGTTATGAGTATCATGTTGGTGGACAACACCGATGACCCTGCGACATATGAGGAAGCGATGATGATCCCATATTCCAATAAATGGCAAGAAGCCATGAAATCCGAGATTGGATCCATGAACGAAAACTAAGTATGGACTTTGGTGGACTTACCGGATGGCCGGAAGGCTGTCGAGAACAAATGGATTTTCAAGAAGAACAGATGCTGATGGTAATGTTATTGTCTATAAATCTCGACTTGTCGCAAAAGGGTTTCGACAAATTCAAGGAGTTGACTACGATGAGACTTTCTCACCAGTAGCGAAGCTAAAGTCTATGAGGATTTTGTTAGCAATCGCTGCATATTATGATTATGAGATATGGCAGATGGATGTCAAAACAGCGTTCCTCAATGGAGACATTGATGAAGAGTTGTATATGATGCAACCCAAAGGTTTTGTCGATCCTAAAGATGCTAACAAGGTATGCAAACTTCAACGGTCCATTTATGGATTGAAGCAAGCATCCTGGAGTTGGAATCAACGTTTTGACAAGGTAATCAAAAGTTTTGGTTTTATATGATGGGGATATGCCTACCGGGGTATACCCAGCGAGTGGGCCTACAGGACGGCGACTGGATCAAGATGAGGCGTGGACTCAAGCGACTGGAAGCTGAAGGCCCAGAAGCGTAGATAGGCCCAGTTGGACTAGGTCGTAGAATCACCGAATCCTTAACTAATTCGGTTGAGATCTGTAAACCCTAGGGAGGTGAGTCTATATAAACCTCCCTAGAGGAGGCATAGAGGATACTTTCCATCATACACCCTAGCGACTCGCCGCCTAGATGCCGAGCTCGCCCCATTGCACTCTCACCATAATACAGTCTAGCAGGAGTAGGTCTTTACCCTCCGGGGGCCGAACCTGGGTAAACCCTTGTGTCTCAGCCCTTATCTCGCACCGCAGATGGCTGGCCGCCCTTGCCCCATGTTCTACTACTCGCTGCCGATTGCAGCATCTGCCATGGTCATTCCCACGACAGTGGCGCCCACCGTGGGGCCTGGCCGGTCAGGCCGGTGTTCTGCGGCGAGATCCAATCTGCCAATCAACGAGTCGATCGCCACCGGACGAATGATCGCGATCGGCGAGATGCTCCAGATCTTGCCGAGCAGCTATGTCCCGGTGGCGCGACCCGTCACGCATAGCATGATCCTGCCGGTCAGCATGATCAGCCGCTTCGTCGGCGTCACCGACGTCATCATCTCAGAGGACTCGGCTCGCATCCGCGAGTCGCCGCCACGCGACCGGATCTCTGAGAGCTAGGTCCGCACGATTCACCGCCTCGCCTCGATGCGACTCGCCCACAACGCGTGGCGAAACCACCGCAGCCGCGGAAGACGCGGCCCTCAACGACGACGCCGATTCGGCGACCCCGACGTCACTCGCCGGATCCATTGTCACCGCGTCACCCGCGGGCTCCATCACCCAGGTCTCCAACATCGGAGACTTCGAGGATCCCTCTATCCTCGGGATCTTCGACTTCGACTCCGGGTCGGAGAACTCCGCCAACCTCCGCGACGGAACCGGCCGCCACGCCGCGACCTACATGGCGAATGGCGCTGACCTGCCGGAAGATCCATTCTCCACATCGATCCCACCAAACGCGACGACAACGGAGGTCGAGGAACTCCGCCTAAAGCTGGCGGAAGCAGTCCGCAAGGAACAAGCCGAGCGTGAAAAATTTCGCCTCGAGCAGGTGACAGCGCAGGAGCTGTCGCGCTACCACCAGCTCCGAATCAGGTCGCGCCTAAACCCCACCGTCCAGGGGCGCGCCCTGAATTTCGACGACAAGAACAACCTGGCCCGCGCGGCCGAGCGCGCGATCTGCGAGAACGCGCCACCAGGAGGAAGCACTCGCCCCCCACCAGGGGCAACGGCCAATGGCGCCCCGCCACCACCCAACCACGCACCCCCCAGGGACCAGCCAAGGATCATGGTCTCCTCACGGGAGCGAGACGCGAACGGCCTCCCGTTGTTCTCCACCCCAATGGACAACCTCGTCATGGGCCAAGCAGCAGTAGACAACATCGCGGCCACTGGTGAAGGCGCCCTGCAGATCCAATATGCCAAGGCTCTGCTCGCCAAAGCGGTCGAGCAACAAAACGCAGGCGTCGACTCACAGGGTCGGATGTACTCGCGTTCATCGGGCAGAAGAGCGGCCTCAAGCGGCCGCCCCATGACGGCGAACACCCTCAACTGCCCGCCACCCAAACCACTATAGCTCCAACACCGACCCGCGAACGCGGCACTCTCCACCAATGACCCCCGGCCGGCGACCAACTTCGTCGCTGCCAACGGGCAACCCGTCGACGCCCGCACCCACATCATCAACAACCAGAGCTGGCGCGCACGCCAGCCCGACGACCTGCGGCATACCCTCACCAACCGCCGCGACGGTGAGCCGAGGGGATCGCTGAGCCGAATCGGGCCCCAGTGCTTCGGACCGATGATCCGAGGCGAAAGATACCCGGCGAACTTCAAAGCGCCGAAGGAAATAGAGAAGTACGACCCTTCGTACGATCCCTCCGTGTGGCTGGATACCTACCTCATGGCGATGGGGATCGCCGGCCACACCGATCTACTAGCCGCCCGCTACCTTCCCCTGATGATGGAGGGGGGGTGCAGGCAGTGGATTAACACTCTTCCAGCGGATAGCATCGACTCCTGGGAAGAGATGCGCGACGCCTTCATCAGGCACTTCGAGGGTTCATACACCCGTGCCACCACCATCGAGGACCTGGAACGGTGCGTCCAGGGACCCCGCGAGTCGACCCGCAGCTGGGTCCAACGGTGGCAAGATCTGTGGTACAACGCGGTCGGAATCCACCCAGACACCGCGATCCACTGCTTCAAGACCTCGTGCCGCTACGAGCCCCTGGTCGCCAAGCTCAAACGAGCGTACCGCACACTCGACAACATACCGGATCTCCTGGAGATCGCAAAAAGGTACGTGGAGGAGGACCCAAACCAAGAAACCGACGACGAGTCGGGAGGACACCGCCGCACGAGCGGCCACGACAACGGGAGACGACCCGATCTATGCTACAGCAACACTCGCCTCACCGGCAAGCGCCGCGGTGATGGGCAAGTCGACTTCGTCGCCAACGCTGGATAAGCGTAGCGCGAGCCCAAGAGCTTCTGCCGCGACGGTGGCAACTACAAGGCGAAGCCGAGGTTCGACCCCGCGGCCCTTCTTAACCAACCTTGTGTATTTCACAGAAGGAAAGGAAACCCCGCCACGCACACGACCGCCGACTGCCACTCTCTCAAGGAGATCGAGAAGGCACGGCGCGCGAGGGAAGACCCCGACAACAACCCGCCAAACGGCGGAAAATTCGGCAGCGTCGCCGGCTCGCTCCACGCCTTCACAGGCTTCAACATGAAGCACGAGAAGAAGGTCATCGCCCGCGCCTTCGCCGTCAACGCGGTGGCCCAGATGGATATCCCCCAGTTCCTCAACTGGTCTGAGCAACCAATCACTTGGAGCCGCGCGGACCACTCGCCACGGATCGAGTATCCGGGACGAGTCGCCCTGGTGGTCAAGCCCAAGGTGGGAGACTACTGGCTCCCCAAAACATTGATGGACGGCGGCAACTCCATCAACATCCTGCACACGGACAGCGATCAAGGCTCCCGCAGTCGATGATCGAGACGACCTACACCATGTTCCACGACATCGTCCCCGGTCGGAAGGCGTACCCGATCGGCAAGGTAATGCTGCCAGTCACCTTCGGCACACCTGGAAGGCTATTATAGCCCAGGAATTAAGATGGGTTCTTTATAGAATTAAGAAAAAGTATTATCAGGACCTTAAGGATTGGATTGAAACAATTTAGACAGGAGATAGCTGCTTAGAATGTTATCCCTCTTTTTTGAGGTAGAATATGATTGTAAATAATCTTTTGTAACTCTACTTGATATATAAAAAGAAAAATTGCAGTGGGGTTTTTTACCCTACTGTTTTACCCTAAAAAAAACCTTCGGCACACCGGCAAACTTCCGCACCGAGCGGATCGTCTTCGAGCTGGTGCCCTTCGATAACCCCTACCACTGCGTCCTTGGGCGCCAGGCGTTTGCCAAGTTCATGGCAGCACCCCACTACGCGTACAACGCGATGAAGCTACCCGGGCCGTGCGGCGTCATCACCATCCACGGCGACCCCGACATGGTCGCCGAGTGCGAGGCCAAAGGAGCTGAACTCGCCGACGCCGTCATCGTGGCAGAGGCCAACCACGCAGGCGAGCTTGCCAAGTACGCGAGCAGGGTCAACAACGACGAGCCCACCATACTCAAGAAGCCCAACTCGGAGGGCGGCAACCCCACCACCTTCGAGGCGACGACGCATACCCGCACCGTCGAGCTGGTCCCAGGCGAATCCAGCCAGACGGTGACAATCGGGACGGGCATGAGCCCATCATAGGAAGGCGCGCTCATCGAGTTCCTCCGTGAGAACAGGGACATCTTCGCGTGGAAGCCCTCTAACATGCCTGGTGTCCCGAGGGAATTCGCTGAGCACAAACTCAACGTCGACCCCAAAGTGCGACCTATCAAGCAGTCGCTGCGACCCTTCATTGAAGAGCGCCGCCGAGCCATCGCCGAGGAGGTGCAGCGTCTACTCGCTGCAGGCTTCATCTGGCCAATCAAGTACTCCAAGTGGCTGGCAAACCCAGTCCTGGCCGAGAAGAAAAACGGGACCTGGAGGATGTGTATCGATTACACAAACTTAAACAGCGCCTGCCCGAAGGAGCAATTCGTCCTCCCGCGGATCGACCAAATCATCGATTCCACCGCGGGCTCGGAGTCGCTGTGCTTCCTCGACGCCTACTCTGGGTACAACCAGATCAAAATGGCCATCGAGGACGAAGAGAAGACGGCGTTCATCACGCCATTCGGAGCCTTCTCCTACACTGCCATGACCTTCGGCCTCAAGAACGCCGGGGCAACCTACTAGCGGTGCATGCAGGAGTGCCTTGCGAGCCAAATTGGCCGCAATATCCATGTCTACATCGACGACGTGGTGGTGAAGTCCGCTCGCCAGAACGACCTACTCGCTGACCTGGCGGAAACATTCGCCAACCTGCGAAAGTACAAGATAAAGCTAAACCTAGGCAAATGCACCTTCGGTGTACCAGCTGGACAGCTACTGGGATACGTTGTCTCCAAGCGCGGGATCAAAGCGAACCCCATGAAGATCGACACGATTGCTCGACTCGGCAAACCCAAGTGCCTGCGCGACGTCCAGAAGCTGGCCGGGCGAGTGTTGGGGATATGCTATATGGGTATCCTAATAGCATGTCTCTTATCCGTCTAACCCAGGTGGCCCATAGTCGGTAGCATGGCCTATGGCCTGCTGGGCGGCCCAGTTAGGTGGATCTAGAAGGGAGGCCCATGCCGGATAAAGGAAGGCTATGGTGGAGTCACCAGCGTACCCGGAGCCTTGGAGTGCAAGATACACAAGACTAGTAATAGACGGTGTAGGACTCTGTAACCTGTCCGGCTAGGACTTTTCCCTGTAACCCTAGGACCTGGCGACTATATAAGTCGGGCCTATGGGAGCCTTTAGGGCACAATCTCATACAACATCAGACAACCTCGCACAGCGAACCTATCTCTGTAACTCAGCGTATTGCCCTTATAGTGATTTATAGCAGGAGTAGGATTCCACCGCCGTTGTGGGATCTGAACCTGGGTAAGTTGTGTTACCTCGTACCAGTCAACCGTCCGCCTTACCCCACGTCTCTAAACACGCACTGTGAGGACCCCTCCATGGCGTACTCGTCGGCAATACCACGACAGTTGGCGCCCACCGTGGGGCAAGAGGCGCTACAGGCTCTTCAGCGGGCGAGGACCAAGATCTTCGCGGGAATTGGCGAAACCGTAGCCATCGGCCGTGTTCTATTTTCCGGCAACTTTCCGATCATCCCTCCTGATGAGTTCTGGATCCCGTCGAAGACGAACCCTACACGGTGTTCGATCGTTCCTATCAGAGACATCCACCTCTTCATCGGCGAAACCGACTCGGGCACTAGTTCCCTGGGAGTCGGAGGAGCGTCAAGACCCGCACGGACCGCCTACGGGAAGGATACGTTCGCGTAAGGGTCGGTGTCGGATCTCTCTTCGGAGCTTACCGGCAAAGATCGGAAAAATTCAAGGCCCACCCAAACCGCCCCTGTGCAGGATATAAAGGTGGAAGATCACTGCAAATCCGCCGGCTTAATCCGTCAAGGCGGACAGAGAGATCCAAGTTCGGCATGGTTACCATCTTCGATCCGGGCGCGCATTGCAGAGAGGGCGAAAACCCTGCGATTACCGGCGGTGGATCCGCATCTGGTGACCTAGCCCACTACCCCGATGATAACGCTTTGTATCACTTCGTGGAAGGACTGGACCGTGGCACGCTTCTCCGACATTCTTTAAGACGGCGGCAGGCGACAGGACGCCTCACCCTCGAAGAGATGGTGAGCACCGTCAACAACTACGCGGAGGCCGAAGCGGCAGCTCGGACAGCGCTTGAGCTCATTGACGGAGCCCCTCCGATTCAACCACCGCCTCCGGTCGCCCTCATCGTAGCAGCGCCACCACCTCCAGTCATCGTCGAGGCCGCTGCACCTCCACCGCTCGTCATCGAGGAAGTCCTGGCACCCTTCGACTTTGTCATTGACGCGCTTTATGCCGACTTCAGTGCAGATTCAGAGGAAATAGACTTCAGCCCAGAAGAGCTAGACTCTGCTATGCAGGAGATGGAGGAGGAGTACTCGCGCGACGAACATGCCAACAATGTTGTCGCGTCCTGAGGGGTGTTCGTCACCATTGGGACGGTGATGGATGAAGATCAACCCGGACGAGCTCCGCCTACGGCACTAGAAAAGGGGAAGGGGCCACTTATTGTTGCTGACGATGATCGTGTTGGGAATATGCCCTAGAGGCAATCATGTATGATGATATTTCCCATTGTATTCATAAAGATATTAAGTAGTCCTTGTATAAACATCTGATGTGTATCATTGAATATGTGATTCGGTTGTGGAACTATGCATTCATGTTGTTTGTACTAAATATCCTTGGTCATTGAGGTTGTGTTGGACACACAACTTAGACCAATGTGAAAGTTGGCTTGATGACTCGGTTCCACTTGTCATGGGCATGGAGATGCTATTCCAACTTACACAGATTCGACTAAAGAGTTTAGCGAGTCGGATTGACCCATATTGAGGTACAACGAACTAGCTGTCATTTGTATATCTCAATCAATGTAATCCTTAGACCTGAGGTTATTGCATAGTCCAAGTTGAGGATCGCCGACTTAGGTTCTGTCAAACGCTGATCCGTTACTGGGCAGTTATAAAGGCAGAGTTCGGGTCGACTGAGAATCAAGTTGTGTGATGTGAATAACCAAGATGGGATTTTGCCCCTCCACTTGGAGAGATATTCTATGGGCCCTCTTGTGAGATATGATTCGGAAAGCATGGCCATGCACGACTCCGTTATGTGTTAATCGGGGCGATCGACTAAGATTTAGTCGGGGTGAATCACTTATCTCGGATCGAGAAGAGAGTCGGACTATTTAAGGGATGACAATTATTCGCCTATAGTCTGACAAGGTATATCGTGAGGCAAAAGGGACTCGGACGTAAGTCGCATTGGAAAGGCAAGTCGTCATGAATCTTTGGTACTTGGGAGTCGGCACGTTCTGCTAGGAGCCGCTACCGACTGATCGATTGAGAGTCGGACTCCAATCGTGTCCAAGTAGCCATGAGCCTGCGGGGTCACACACTTAAGAGCTGGAGCAAGTTCAGATTGGATCTGAACCTTAATCTGGTTGGGTTGGACCTGAACCAGATTAGTACTGAGTTAGTGAGTTGGACTCACGGTGACTAGTGTTATATGGGCTTTGGTGAATGGGTCGCGCGAGCAGAGCCCACGTTCACTCCCTATATATAGTGGAGCACCGTAACCCTGAAAGGTTAATCGTTGTTCGGTTAGGTCATTCCATGTGTTGGAAACCCTAGCTCCACAGCAGTCCTACCGTCGATACGAACCTAGCAGTTTGTCGCCGGTGCTCCTCCTTGTACGTGTGGATACCAGCAGAGGTGCTGTGCGATCAGCACCAGGACGATCGGATCGTGAGGACTACACTACATCAACTGACGCGCTTCATCAGTAATCCGCAACTGCACGTCTAGTGGTAAACCTCGTGGCCTTCTACCTCAGCTAGATCTTGGGATCATCACGTTAGAGGAAAAAGTTTTGTTTTATCTCTGCGTGGCCCAACAGATCGCGCAAAAGACATGCCTCCTCCGCCCAACCCAGTGCAGCAGCTGCAGGAACTCGGCACCGGCTCGAGTAACAATAACACCGCAAACTTGCCGCCTCCAGCATCTACGTCTGCTGATGGGGATATGCCCTCTTGGGGTATCTCGGTGGACGTTCCGACCGCCCAAAGGTGGCGAGTGGGCCTGCAGAACGGCGAGTGGATCAAAGCCCATCGGTACCAAAGCATGGAGGTCAAGACCCGAGTAGATAGGCAATGGTCGAAAGTTAAGCGATTGACAAAGTTGTAACCGAATCGGTTGAGATATGTAAACCCTAGGGAGGTAAGCCTATATAAACCTCCCTAAGGGGTGAGTAGAGATACGTTCCTCATACACCCAAGCAACTCGCCGCCTAGCCGAAGTTCGCCCATTGTAAACACCTCCATAATACAATCTAGCAGAGTAGGTCTTTACCCTCGGGGCGAACACAGGTAAAACCTCGAGTCTCCGCCTCATCTCGCACCGCAGATGGCCGCCTGCCCTTCGTTTCTACTACTGCCGCCGACAGCATCTGCCGTGGTCATTCCCACGGCAGTGGCGCCCACCGGGGCCTGGCGGTCAGCCGGTGTTCTGGCGAGATCCAATCTGCCCATCAACGAGACGGTCGCCACCGCCGCATGATAGCGATTGGCGAGATGCTCCAGATCTTGCCAAGCAGCTACGTCCGGCGGCGCGACCGTCACGCGACAGTGATCCCGCCAAGCACGATCAGCCTCTTCTTCGCCGGCTTCACCGACGCCATCACCGGAGGACTCGGCCGCATCCGCGAAGTCGCCACCACGCCGATCGGCTCTCCGAGAGCCAGATCCGCACGATCCACCGCCCGCCTGAGTACGACTCGCCCACAGAACGTGGCCGAGAACTCAGCCGCCGCGAAGACGCGACCTCACCGACGACGCCGATTCGGCGACCCGCGCCACTCGCCGGATCCATCACCGCCTCGTCCCGGGCTCCATCGCCAGGTCTCCAACGCGAGATTTCGAGGACCCTCCATCCTCGGGATCTTCGACCGACTCGGTGGAGAACTCCGCCGACCTCCACGACGGTGCGGCCGCCACGCCGCGACCTACATGGCCACCGCACCGATCCGCCGAGGACCTTTCTCCACGATCCTCCTAACGCCACGGCGACGAGGTCGAGGAACTCCGAAATCTGGCGGAGGCGACGCAGGCGAGCAGGCGAGCGCGAAAAATTTCGCCTCGAGCAGGTGACAGCGCAGGAACTGTCGCGCTACCACCAGCAGCGGATCAGGTCACGCCTGAACCTCACCGTTCAGGGGCGCGCCCTGAACTTCGACGACGAACGACGCTCAAGATAGCCGAGCGCGATCTGCGAGAACGCGCCACCGGAGGAAGCAACCGCCCGCCAGATCAACGCGGCGGGTGCCCCACCACCACCCAACCGCACCCCTCCCAGGGACCAGCCGCGGATAGTCGTCTCCTCACGGGAGCGAGATGCGAACGGCCTTCCACTGTTCTCCACCCCGATGGACAACCTCGTGGCAGGCCGAGCCGCGGCCGACAGCATCACGGCGACCGGCGACGGCGCCTTACAGATCCAGTATGTCAGGGCCCTACTCGCGAAGGCCGTGGAACAATAGAAAGCAGGCGCCGACTCGCAAGGACGAGTGTACTCGCGCTCCTCGGGAAGCAGGGCGGCCTCAAGCGGCCGTCCAGCGGTGGCAAACACCCTCAATTGCCCGCCGCCAGAGCCACTGCAGCTCCAACGACGACCCGCGAATGCGGCACTCTCCACCAACGATCCCAGGCCGGCGACCAACCTCGTCGCCACCAATGGAGAGCCGATCGACGCTCGCACCCACATCATCAACAACCAAAACTGGCGCGCACGCCAGCCCGACGACTTGCGGCACACCCTAACTACTCGCCGTGATGGCGAGCCTATGGGGTCGCTCAGTCGACTAGGGCCCAAGTGCTTCGGACCAATGATCCGAGGCGAAAAGTACCCACCCAACTTCAAGGCGCCAAAGGAGATCGAAAAATACGACTCCTCGTACGACCCCGCGGTCTAGCTTGACACATACCTCATGGCAATGGGGATCGCGGGTCACACCGACCTACTCGCCGCCCGTTACCTCCCACTGATGATGGAGGGGACGTGCAGGCAATGGATCAACACGCCCCCGTGACAGATCGACTCCGGGAGGAAATGCGACGCCCGTCAGCACTTCGAGTGCTCCTACACCCGCGCCACCACCATCGAGGATCTGAACGATCGTCCGTGGACCCCGCGAGTCGACCCGCAATGGGTCCAACGGTGGCAAGAGCTGCATAACGCGTCGGCATCCACCCGGACACCGCGATCCATTGCTTCAAGACCTCGTGCCGCCACGAGCCTCTAGTCGCCAAGCTCAGCGACACGCCCACACTCGACAACATCCCGACCTCCTCGAGATCGCCAAACGATACGCCGAGGAAGATCCCAATCAAGACGTCGACGACGAGTCCGGCGGACAACGACGCACGGCGGTAACGATGGCGGCCGCCGAGCCGACGCTACATACGCCTCACTCACAGCAAGCGCCGCAACGATGGGCGGTCGACTTCGTCGCCAATGCCGGCACGCACAACGCGACCAAGAGCTACCGCCGCGACGGAGGGCAACGGCCGACGGCGGGAACTACAAGAACAAGCCAAGGTTCGATCCCGCGGCCCTACTTAACCAACCATGTGCGTTTCACAGCAGGGAAGGAAAGCCCGCCACGCACACCACCGCCGACTGCCACACCCTCAGGGAGATCGAGAAGGCACGGCACGCGGAGGACACCGACAACGACCAAAATGGCGGAAAATTCGCAAAGTAGCCGCTCGCAACACACCTTCACCGGCTTCAACACGGCGCGAGAAGGTCATCGCCATTGCCGCCGTCAACGCGTGGCCTGCAGACGCCCCGCCTCGAACTGGTCGGAGCAGCCCATCACTTGAGCCGCAAGACCACTCGCCACGCATCGAATATCCGGCGAGTCGCCGGTGGTCAAGCCAAGGTCGGCGACTCGGCTCCCAAGACTCGATGGACGGCGGCGGCTCCATCAACATCCTCTACCTCGACACCTTCAGCGGCTCCCGCAATGATGATCGACAACCCACACCACGTTCCACGGCATCGCCCCGTCGGAAGGCGTACCCGATCGGCAAGGTCACGCTACCCGTCACCTTCGCACTCCGCAAACTTCCGACCGAGCGGATCGTCTTCGAGCTGGTGTCCTTCGACAGCCCTTACCATTGCGCCCGGGCGTTCGCCAAATTCATGGCGGCACCCACTACATAACGCGATGAAGCTCCCGGCCGCGGCGCGTCATCACCATTAACGGCGACCCGACATGGCCGCCAATCACGAGGCCAAAGGAGCCGAACTCGCCGACGCCACATCATGCGAAGCCACGCCGACGAGCTCGCCAAATACGCGAGCGGGGTCAACAATGACGATCCCACAATACTCAAGAAGCCCAACTCAGAGGGCACAAACACCTCAACCTTTGAGGCCACGGCGCACACCCGCACCGTCGAGCTGGTCCCAGGCGACCCCAGCCAGACGGTGACGATTGGGACAGGCATGAGCCCAGCATAGGAAGGCGCGCTCATCGAGTTCCTTTGTGAGAATAGGGACATCTTCGCATGGAAACCCTCCGACATGCCAGGTGTCCCTAGGGAGCTCGCTGAGCACAAACTAAACGCCGACCCCAAAGTGCGACCTGTCAAGCAGTCGCTACGGCCCTTCAATGAAGAACGCCGTCGAGCATTCACCGAAGAAGTGCAGCGCCTGCTCGCCCGGCTTCATTCGCCAATCAAATACTCAAGTGGCTGGCAAACCCAGTCTGGTCGAAAGAAAACGGGACTGGAGAATGTGTATCGACTACACAAACCTGAACAGCGCCGCCAAAGGAGCAGTTCGTCCCCGGATCGATCAGATCATCGACTCCACCGCTGGCTCGAGTCGCTGTGTTTCCTCGACGCCTACCCGGGTATAACCAGATCAAAATGGTGTCGAGGACGAGGAGAAGACGGCGTTCATCACGCCATTCGAGCCTTCTACACCGCCATGACCTTCGGCCTCAAGAACGCCGGGCGACCTACCAGCGGTGCATGCAAGAATGCCTCGCGAGCCAAATTGGCGCAACATCCACGTCTACATCGACGGCGTGGTCGTAAATCCCGCCGCCAAAGCGACCTACTCGCCGATCTAGCGGAGACCTTCGCCAACCTGCGGAGGTACAAGATAAAGCTCAACCCAGTGCAAGTGCACCTTCGTACCCGGCAATTGCTAGGGTACGCCGTCTCCAAACGAGGGATCGAGGCAAACCCAACAAAGATCGACACGATCGCCCGCTCGGCAAACCCGAGTGCTGCGCGACGCCCGTAAGCGGGCGTGTAGCGGCTCGCCGCTTCATCCCGCTGGCGAAAAGGCGATGCCCTATACCCGATGCGCAAGAATCCCACCTTCCGGGGACAAGGAGGACGACGCGCTCGCGACCTCAAAAGGTGCTACTTCGCCGCACCACTACTCGCCGCACCCGTCGACAAAGGCCCATGCTGGTTTACGTCGCGGCGTCCAACGCCGTCATTTGTAATGGTCGAAGCGACGAGAGGAAGGAAAGGAGCGCCCCAGCCGGTATACTACATCAGCGAGGTATTAACCGAGTCGCGCCAGATACCCAGTACCAAAAGCTGGTATACGCGGTTCAGAGCTCAGCGCGCGCCGCACTACTTCCGTGGAGCACCCCATCACGGTCGTTTCTCGGCTCCACTACAAGACATCATCCGAATCGCGAGGCGACCGGGCGGTCGCCAAGTGCCGTCGAGATCGGCGTCCACAACATTAAGTACGAGCCACGAGGGCGATCAAGTCGCGAGCACCGCCGACTTCGCCGACCGGGAGGAGGCCCAGCCGAGAAGCCGCCATACCTACATTATCGAGCTGCACTTGACGGGTCCAAGAACGCGGACGGCAGAGCGGAATAGTGCTGACCTCACCAAAGGCGACAAGCTCCGCTACATCCTCCGCCGAATTCACGCCTGCACCAACAACATGGCCGAATCGAGGCCCTGCTCACGACATGCGAGCCGCAAAGGAGATGGCGTCAATCGCCTTCGGTGCTACGGAGACTCCGACCTCGTTGCAGGTCAAGTCGCGGCACGCGACGCCGTCTCCCTACCATGGCGGCATACCGACAAGAGGTGGACAAGGTGGCGGCCACTTCACCGCTACTCGGTCGAGTGGATCGACAGAGGAAAACGAGGAGGCCGACGCCTCTCGCATCGGTCGGCACGATCCGCACCACCCGCCGGCGTGTTCTCGACACCATCTTCACGCCGTCGGTCTCTCCTCAAGGAGATCGACATTGAGTCCCGCCCAACCAGAGGCAACCTTGGTCGCACTTCACACGAACTGCACGATCGACCAAGCCCTACATCGCTACGGAGACGGGCAACCTGCCCGCGAGAAGACAAGCGCCGAATGATTGTTCGCCGATGCAAGTCCTACACCATCATCGACGGCGAGCTACACAAGCGCAGTCACCGGCGTGTTCCAACGCTGCGTCCAACCATCAAGGACGCAAAATCTTACGACATCCACTCAGCGATTGCGGCCACCACGCCGCCGCTCCTGGTCGCCAAAGCCATGCGACACGGCTTCTCTGGCCCACCGCACACGACGCAGCCGATATCGCCCAGCGATGCGCCGGTGCCGGCACGCCAACCAGACGCACGTTCAAGTTCGGCGCCAAAACAATCCCCATCACCGCCATTCGCCGTGGGGCATGGACATGGTAGGCCCCTTCAAAAGGCCCCTCTGGCTACACCCACCTGCTGGTCGCCACGACAAATTCACAAAGTGGATAGAAGCCAAGCTAGTCCGAAATGCGACGGAAGACGCCACTAAGTTCCTACGCGAGCTCATATACCGCCACGGTTTCCCCAACAGCATCATCACGGACAACGGCACAAACTTCGCCAAGGGAGCAATGGCCGAGTTCTGCGAGGAGCACCACATCCGCTCGACCTCGCGTCGATCGACACCCGAATCAACGGCCAGGAACGAGCCAACCAGCATCCTCCACGGCAAGCCGCGACTCAAGTACCACTCGGCGCACGGATGCTGGGTCGAAGAGCTTCCCTCCGTCATCCGGGAATCCGCACCTCGGTCAACAGGTCGACGGATTCACCCCTTCTTCATGGTCTACGGCGCGGAAGCCATGCCAACCGACCTCGAACACGACTACGCGGATCGTCCACTATACGGAGGCCGCAAAACGAACTGCCCGCCAAGATGGGCTCGACCAACTCGACGGGCGCGACTACCGATCGCGCACCGCTATCTATCGCCAAGCTCCGTCGCTACCACAGCCGACGGTGAAAACCCGCACCTTCCAGAAGGCGACTTGGTGCTACGCCTCATCCAGACAAGAAGGGCATGCACAAGCTCTCCCTCCATGGAAGGCCCGTTCGCTATCGGTAGCGTGACGCAACGACGCCTACTACCTCGTCGGCGTCCGCGGGGACGGTGAACTCGGCGTCAGCGGCCGTGGAATGTAAATCTCCTCCGGAAGTTCTATACCTAGAACCCCACATGTACTCTCCAACGCTATGAATAAAAGAAACGCATCGCAAAATTCGTCTACTCTCCATTTCTTGTGCCACTCGCACTGTAATTAACAGTCATGCTAAAATACAGAAGTCAACCCTTGGTACAGCGACCGGCACGGCTAAGTAGTGCGATGTAAGAGCACTGAGTCATTTCAGGTCTTGCATCGTCCACGAAAAACGCCAATCCGGAGCCCCATCGGAGTCGCCTAGCTCGACTGGTTTTACGAACCAAGACATCTGTCCTCGCTTCCCACAGCGACCCTGGTCCTCCGCATCCTTGGCAGAGCGACTCGAACGGCTAAGTACCACGCTCGGGGACTGGATACCAGTTCGTCTCGATCGAAAAGGGAAAACGCCAAGTAAGAGAGCGTGCCCAGGACTCGCCACGCGACTGACCCACCGGGCCAGGCAGGAGCGACGCGCTAACACAAACGCGCTCAGTCCTCAACCACCCTCGAGTCGCGCCTTGAACTACCAAGTACCACGCCGGGACTCGCCACCCACCGTCACAGTCGGGAAAACGGTAAAGCAGAGCACTCGAGGGAGTCGCCTTGCGATCGGCTCTCGAGCTCGGGCGAGTCGACTCAACCAACAACACACATGATAAACAACAAAACATCATATCTAAGGTGAACCCGCAAAGGGCGGACGCTCTCGGGGACTCACCCAAAATCAATCCAAAACACGCAAATAAATAGCAAAATGAACACAACGTTCCATTCAATCGCATATCGCATTGACATACATTACAAAATATGCCTACTCAGCAGAACTGTTACTAACACTATTCCGCAGCCGACGATGATGCACCAGCATCCCGCTTCCGGATGAATGCGGTACGGGTTCGATGGATAAGTCGTCACCGCCCGCCATCGCCGCTGGAAGGGCTGCTCGACCTTGAAGTCGCGATCGCGGCTCGGGTCGTTCGCGCGACGACCGCTTCTGGTACGGAAGAAGGTCGCCCATCGCCCAAACACGCCCGAGTACGCGCGGCACGCCTGCAGCTTAAGAACTTCGACAGATCCACCGCCGACGATGAAGGATAACCACTCACACGCCGTCGAGGTCGAAGTCTTGGGAAGTGGGCGAGTCCCGGCTCGAGCCGACGCCCACGTCGGAAAGCCGACCGCCATGAACTCCACGATCAGGGCGCCTTCTCCAAGTACTCCCACACCTCAACGAGGTCACCGAATAACCTCCGTGGGCGACATCTCTTGAAGGTAGGCGGATGCAAGTCGCCGACAGCGTCGCCGAGTCGGCGAGCATGCTCACGCACTCCCTCGCATCAAGAGAACTCGCTTCTTCATGGCTACCAATCACATGGCCTGCTAGGCGGAAACAGTTGTGAGCACCACGGAAACCACAAACAATACAACCACAAGGCGGGAAGACGCACTCACCGAAAGCAGGCGGGCGAGCCCGTAATGAAGCTTTGAAGCGATGTCTTATCGTCCGAAGCCCAATGATGAGGGCTTCCGACACCTTCCGGTCTTCTTCCGCGTTAACGGCGGCCTTAGCTCGCCTGTCACGAGCTCGCTTCTTCTTCGCCTCCGCAGTTCGCGCCGAGGACGGCGATCCTTTGCTCAGCGCTTAACGCATCTCGCGCCGTCAGCTGCCCGGCGGGACAAGCTCTGGCGAGCCACCTCTTTCGCCAGCAATTGCTCAAGCTCCTTGTTTACTTCTTGGAGAGCGCCAACTCTTTCAAAGACGCCGCAGCCAATCGCTCTGCCGACTCCAGTTGTAAACCCGCAAAGTTTCAAAGTCACCACACGAACAACTCGGCCCACCCGCTACAATTTAGCGGGCGCACTCGGGACCGGCGGCTCGAAATTACTCGGCCCACCCGCTACAATTTAGCGGGTGCACTCGGGACTGGCTCGAAAATTACTCGTGCCCACCGCTACAATTTAGCGGGTGCGCACTCGGGACGGCTCGAATTACTCGCCCACCGCTACAATTTAGCGAGTACGCACTCGGGACCGGACTCGAACGCACAAAACAAGTAACTATAAAGAATCAGGCCCGCAAAACACCGACCTGATCCTCGGGACCGGAGGTACCGGATGGCCGCCAAGCATGCCGTGAGCTTGCGCCGCGCCCACGGACGCAAGCAGCCGGTGTGTGCCCGCGACGTTGGTCAATCTCAGCGTCGGCGGTCTCGAGCGGGTTCGAGTCGCAGCCTCACTCGCCGTGGCGCCTTGGTCATGAAGCGGGGAAGGTAGCACCCCCAAAGGAGCTCGCTTCTTGGTCTAGGCAGCGAAATGCCTCCCTTGGGACGCGTAGCTTCCACAGGGCCCAGCCGGCCTTGTGCCGTGTCGTCGAGACAGTGGCGATGTCATCGCCTTGGCCTTCTTGCTGCCTTCCGTGGAAGCGGCGACCTCATCCACCTTCCTCTTACGGAAGGGTCTTCCTCGCTAATGGCGGAGGGCACCTTGGCCACCGTCGGGTGGCTCATCTTCACTCCGGTCCCACGACGAGACAATTCAGGAAAAACATTCAAAATACTAAGAGAGAAAGGCCAGTACACTCACTTGGCGGCGGAATGAAACGCAGCCCTGTCGAAGGCGGCCGGTTTCTCAGCTCGGGCCAAGCGCGATCGAGCCCCAGCCTGTGGCGCCAGGCCCGGGATACGACGGTTTCTTTGATGTTGAGGTAGCGGTTGGCGCCTCGGCGCCTTGGCGAGGTTTCCTTGCTAGAGCCGCGACGGAGCCTCCTGCGAGGCGAGATCGCCACGTTCGACCCCTTTGCGAGGTGAAGTCGCCTCGGTGGAGCCTTCCTAGCCCGGATATCGGCGCGAAGGCGGGGCATCGAGGCCAGCGGTGCCTCCATGGATGGTGCATCCAGCGTGGTTGCCGGGGCCGCCCGTCACCGGCCGAGCGGGCATCGGAGCTGCTTTCGCTGAGCGCGGGCGGAGGCCATCTTCGGCTTCGTCCTCCTCCTTAGGGGCCTCGCCTTTTCCTTCTTCTTCTTCGGGAGTGGCTGACGGCGAGGTGGTCTCCGGGAGTTCCTCGCCGTCGCATGACGCCGAGGCTCCTGCCGCCTCGAGATCGCTACGCGTTGCCCGGGTCTTCGGACCAGTGGGGCGATCTCCTCTTGATTCGTCCTCGTCGTCCTCGTTGCCTTTGGCGGGGCGACTCGCTTGTGTCTGGGCGGATGGCGGGCTCTCGTCATCGGCGGGTGGAGCCACCCTTCCACCACTTGGAATAGCTGCATTAAACATGGAACAAAGTTAGAATTACCGCGATCGCATATGCTGCGAATAAGATCAGGTTATTACCGTTGGAGCTGGGCGGACTTCGTGGTGTATGGAGCCCGGCCCGCATCCGTGTATGCCGCTGGGTGATCCTCTTGACGCCAGGAGGTAGTCCTCCAGCTTCCACTCGGCGGCAGGCCTTCGTCGAGTCTTCTCGGCTTTATGTCTTTGGTACATGTAGTGCTCGCGTTAGGCGGCGGGCAATCGCCGCCAAAGCAGTTATGCAGGTTCACCGTGAGCCCTTCTTCTTGAGACCGCGAATGGTCTGGAGCATCTCGTCGGCGACCATCCGCTGATCGTCGGGAAGCTTGGCGACACAGATTGCTGACTCGGGCGGTCGGCGGTACCGTGGGATCGCCGCCTCGTCCTCCGGGTCGCCTCGGTCACATAAAACCAAGACTTTTCGGTCGCTGCTTTGGCGGCAAGCATCAAGTCGAAGAAGGAGGCTTTGGATTTCAGCTGGAAGGTTAAGCCGCGGCTAGCATTGCATCGCCTCCTCGCGGCTGATCCGTCCATGGAACAGATCTTGCCACAAGGGAAAATAGGGCAGCCCAAGTAGCACTCATGAACGCCACAAAGATGGCGAGCTGCTCGATACTATGGGGACCCAGATCCGAGGGCTGGATCCCGTGGTAAGCGCGAAGCGGGAAGAAGTGGGAAACCCTAAACCCGCTCGAGGTGACTAGTGAAGCAGATGAATTCTCTCGCGGAGTTGGGTCGTTCTCGGCTGAGGATTCGCCAACAGCCGGCCCAGGATTCCGGCCTCCTCGAAGGAGGCCGCCATTCTCTAGTGCACTTGGATCTACCCAAGGTTCGTGGAGAGGGCCATGGCTGAGGACTTGCTTGGAGGTTGGAGGATTGCGGGTCGGTCGGGTCATGAGATCAACGGGCGAAAGATGCGTACTCGGAAGAAATGGTGGGCGGTTGGCTTTGGATGGCCAACCATTCCTCTTATATAGCCAGCTGCCCGCCAAATTAGGGGACCGTTACAGTAGCGATGATTACGCGAAAGTTACCGTTAAGTTACCTTAACGGCTAGTTTGACCACGCCCGCCTGACGGTCGCCTCCACACTCGGCTCGCTGAGTTATTCGCCGAGGCCGTGACCCGTTGGTTCGGTTCACCCAAAACGCGACTCGGTTCGCGGATTTTTCCTTTGTCAGAGCCGCCCGACGATTCGATGGATGCCAACTTGAAGCCGATACTCCATCGCCCGGCAGCCACCCACGCCTAATCAACGACGGCCTCGGGGACTCTTGATGGGGATATGCCTCTGGGGTATCCTCGGGGCGTTCGACCGCCCAAAGGCTGGCAGTGGGCTGCGAGCGGCGAGTGGATCAAAGCCCATCGAGTACCAGCGATTTGGAGGTCGAAGACCAGGCGTAGATAGGCCCAGTCGGTCTGAGTTAAACGATTGACAAAGTTGTAACGAATCGGTTGAGATATGTAAACCCTAGGGAGGTAAGCCTATATAAACCTCCCTAAGGGGTGAGTAGAGATACGTTCCTCATACACCCAAGCAACTTCGCCGCCCTAGCCGAAGTTCGCCCATTGTAAACACCTCCATAATACAATCTAGCAGGAGTAGGTATTTACCCTCCGGGGGGCCGAACCTGGGTAAAACCCTGAGTCTCCGCCCTCATCTCGCACCGCAGATGGCTGGCCGCCCTTGCCCTTCGTTCTACTACTCGCTGCCGATTGCAGCATCTGCCGTGGTCATTCCCACGACATCTGCAGCAGCCCAGGTTACCCCAGCCGATAGAGTGATGTACGGCAATCTCCTCGTCGAGCCACTGACCGTTGCTCATATCCGGAACGTGACTCAGCTTGACGAGAAGCGCCAGCATCTGCTGGAGGAAGCGCAAGCCATCGCGGAGCAAGGCACTAAACTAGATCGAGATCTGGTAAACGCGCAAAAGTCCATAGAGAAAGCTAGAGCAATGGAGGCCGAGTACAAGACTCTGCTACATCAGCAGAAGGCTAAGAAAGTTCCGGATCGCGTCATCAACGATCCTGGTGTATGGCGCAACTTAGGATGGGCTCCCTCTAAGCCGGCACAGGCCAAGCCATACATTGACAGTGAATGCAAGCAGGTGATTCCCACCCCACTACTTAACCTCGCTGTCGCCAAGACCCTTCTGGAGCAGGATAGATCGCCTGAGGCATTGGAACAGGTCTACGACCTAGTGGCCAAGGGAGTGAAGCAGCAGGAAAAGGCCACCTCCTAGAGGCTTGAGTCTAACCCAGCACTCTGCCAGTCTAGCCAATACAAACCGCCAAGGGACAAATCTCCTCTTGATGTCGGGTTCCAGACGGGTTCCTCAGAACGAACACGGAGGGATGCACGCAACAGGAAGGATGCCATCCCAATATCCTATGACCACGGAGAAAAGGCCCGACCTCGTCGCTCATCTCCACCGCCCCGGTCTCCCCGACATCGCGAAGATTACAACGCTCACCATCGAACGGATATGCCCCCACCAAAGCAGTGTGGCATCGTCATCCGCGACAATGCGGAGCAGACCCGTCATGACGGAAAGCGCAACGAAGGACATAAGAGCAGGTCGCGCCATGACCCTCCGCGTCCGACAATCAACCGTGACAAACGCGAGGCGTCGCGGGAGGGTAATAGCAATATGGCTAACCCACCGCCACCTCCGCCTCCTGTAGGGGTTCGTAGCATGGAAAACAAAAAATTTCTACCGCATAAAAATAAACAAGCCAATATCTATCTACTAGATTGTAGCAACGAGTCGATAGAATAACTCACCCTCGAAGATTCCAAAGTGTTTAATGAGAGCGGATTCTCGTGGGTGATGTAGATGTACTCTTGCCGATCTCAAGATCGTGTAGACGATCCTTCCGGCGCTGCATTCTGGCAGCGCTTCCGCAGTCGGTCAGACGTTCGGTACTCGACGAAGACCTTCCTCTCCCTTGTTCCAGCAGGCAGCGGAGGTTGTAGCACTCTCCTCGCAATTCCGGCAGCACGACAACGTGGTACCGGAAGTAGAGGGGAGATCTTGCAGGGCTTCGCCTTAAGCCGGAGCGAGTATGGTGGACTATGAGAGAGCCTCGGCGGTCTAGGGTTTAGACACACCAAGGAGAATAGGCAAGGCCGGCGGCTAGGATTTGCCCTAGGCGGCGGTGGCTTGCCCTAGGCGGCGGCAACAGGAGGTGGCGGCGCTAGCGGCTAGGAGCTAGGGTTTGCGGGGTGTGTGTTATGTCTTGGAGGGGCAGCCCTGCCCCTCCTTATATAGGTGGAGGGGGCGCGCCAAGGGGAGGGGCGTCCCTCCCCAACTCGGTCTCCAAGTGGGCCTACGGTGGAGGGAGAGGAACTCCTCCCCAAGTAGGTTTCCTACTCTCCCTCCACCAAACAATAGCCGTTTGACTTTTCAAATTGGCATTTGACTTTTCAAACTAGGATTTGATTTATCCCTTTATTTTGTTTAGCGATGACACCTAGTACATGATGCAACCATTCCAACTTGTTATGACACATTCATGTACCCTTCCCCTCCGGAGTGCCGAACATTACAGAACCTTCTAGAACATTCCCGATGAAAAAACCGGAACCATTCTCCAACCCCGAAACAGGACTTTCCTTATATGAATCTTATTCTCCGGACCATTCTGGATCTCCTCGTGATATCCCGGATCCCATCCGAGACTCCGAACAACATTCGGTCTCTTACTCATCATTCCATAACTACTAAACAACGTCGAATCCTTAAGTGTGTCTCCCTACGGTTCGTGAATTACGCGGACATGATCGAGACACTTCTCCGAACAATAACCAATAGAGGAATCTGGAAATTCATATGGCTTCCACATATTTCTACGATTACTTTGCGATCAAATGAACCACTTACATACGATACCAATTTCCCTTTGTATCACGATAGTTTACTTATCCGAGGTTTTGATCGTCGGTATCTCTGCATACCTAGTTCAACCTCGTTACTGATAAGTACTCTTTTCTCGTTCCCGTGATATGTGATCCCTTGTGTGCCAGTCACATGCTTGCAAGCTAATTGGATGACATTACACCGAGAGGGCCCAGAGTATATCTATCCGTCATATGGATGGACAAATCCCATTCTTGATCCATGTGTCTCAACCAATACTTTCCGAACACTCAATGCCACCTTTATAGCCACCCGATTCACGGTGTGGTGTTTGATGTCATCAAAGCATCCTTCCGGTGAAGGTGATATGCATGATCTCATGGTCGAAGGAATTAGGTTACTATGTATCAGAAAGCATATAGCAATTGAACTATTAAAATGACTTGATCTTTATGCTACGCTTATCTATAGGAGTATGTCCATCATATCATTCTCCTAAAGATATGACCTTGTTGTTAATAACATCTCAATGTTCATGATAGGGAAACCACAATCATTTATTAACCAACAAGCTAGTATTATAAAGAGGCTTTACTAGGGACTCTAATTTAGTTTACAAATAACACAAGTATTAATGTTTCCTTGTTAATACTATTATAGCATGAATGTAAACATTTATCATAAACACAAAGATATAATAATAACTACATTTATTATTTCCTCTAGGGCATATCTCCAACACCTCCGTCACCACCAAGCAGTCACCATGGCGGAGGAGGCCCGCGTCGTTCGCGCAGCCCATCCCCTGTTGACAAGAAGAAGAAGAACCCGGAGCCATACGATGCATGTTCGCGGATCGACAAGATCCACGAGGCCCGAGAAGGATCATACCTGGGACCACGTTGCTTTGGACCTGCAATACGGTCCGCAACTTACCCCCAAAGGTTTCCGGATTGACAAGACCATCAAGCCCTATGACGGCACCGCCAAGCCAGCCACATGGTTACAGGACTACGGCAACGCGGTGGAGATTGTTGGAGGCAACCCCAACATCGCTGTCAAGTACCTCC
Source organism: Avena longiglumis (assembly GCA_030063025.1). Lineage (NCBI taxonomy): Eukaryota > Viridiplantae > Streptophyta > Magnoliopsida > Poales > Poaceae > Avena > Avena longiglumis. The sequence continues at coordinate 174,017,177 of CP125973.1, forward strand.
CGTTAATGTTGGCAGGCACGGCCCGTCAATGGATTGACGACTTGCCGGAGAAATCTATCTACAACTGGTTGGACATGCAAGAAGCGTTCACCAAGAACTTTGAGGGTACATACAAGCGTCCCTGCACTGTGGGCGATCTACAGTGGTGCGTGCAAGAGAAAGACGAGACATCTCGCGCCTACCTCTCCCGATGGCTGGATATGAAAAATTCCTGCGCAGGAGTGCACGCTCAGACCGCCATGGCCGCCTTCATCGATGGATTGGAAAGGGGCACGTTTCTCCGACATAAGTTGAAGCGCTTGCAGGACAATCACCAGCTTTACTTGAACCAGATGATTCAGTTGGCTAGTGAGTTCGCAGCTGCCGACGATGATGCTCGTGGCTCACTGCCGGCAATAGCCATTCCAACTCAAGCTCGGAGAAATAGCAGTACAAAGCGGAAAACTGCTCCAGAAGAAAAGCAATCTACCGACATGGCCGCTATGACTTTTGCAGGACGAGGAGAGGGCGGACAGCGTGGCCGAGGAAGGGGAGCCGGTCGTGGGCAGCAACGAGGAAGTGAAACCACCCCGGCGCCGCTCCGCATTCCCCAAACCTACGAGGAGTACCGTGATATGCCATGCCTCGTACACCTCGACGTCAACGGCAAAGCCACCCATACCAATCGCCACTTCAATTTCGTCAACGACCTTAAGGAAGACCCGGAGTCCGGCTAAAAGCAAAGTCAGAAGAATAGACCGCGCGGCAAGGGCAAGGGGGAGAAGAAGGAGGAGGAGTCCAAGGATTCAAGTGACATGGACGAAGACGTTGACCCCTAACACGCCACCAAGAGCGACGACAAGGGCAAGAACCCCTTCGCGAAGAAGGCCCCAGTCTACCACACTTTCCTTGGCACCCCCACCGTCCGACAACAGAAGACCTCTCTGAGGATCCTGATGGCTACTCTCCCCCAGTCCCTCAGTACCTGCGCTGGTCGGAGGTTCCAATAACTTGGGACAGGACGGACCACCCATACCTTATACCCACGGAGAACCAATACGCCATGGTCATCAACCCCTTGATTGAAGGCGTGGAGTTCACCAAGTGTATGGTGGACAGTGGAAGCAGCATCAACATCATGTACCTGGATACACTGCAAAAGATGAACTTGACGGAGGCAAACCTAAGGCGGACCAACACCGTTTTCCATGGCGTAGTTCCTGGTCGGGAGGCTCGGTCCCTTGGGTGTATTACACTTCAGGTAGCCTTTGGCGATGTCAATAATTACCGCCAAGAGCACATGACCTTCGAGGTGGTCCCCTTCAAGAGCGTGTACCACGTCATATTCGGCCGCGACATATTCCACATGTTCATGGCCAAACCATGCTTCGTCTACAACAAACTCAAGATACCCGGACCAAACGGTGTCATCACCGTATCCGGAAGCTTTACCAAGGCAAGGGACTGCGAGATCAATGAAGCGTAAGCCGTCCTCTCAAACAAGAATTCAAAGAGATCCAGAGCAAGGTCAATGACTCAGATATGCCCGCGTCGAAGAAGCAGATCTCCGACTCCGCTCCTGCGTTCAAGGCCGCCATCGAAACCAAGCCGGTGGAACTTGTGGTAAGCGATGCCTCCAAGGTCACCGCCATTGGGACGAACCTGGATCCCAAATAGGAAAGCGTGCTCGTCGAGTTCCTCCGTGAGAACAGGGACATCTTTGCCTGGCAACCTGCCAACATGAAAGGTGTACCTAGGGAACTTGCCAAGCACAGCTTAAACATTGATCCAAAATCCAAACCAGTGAAACAACCTCTACGACGCTTCGGAGATGAGAAGAGGCGCGCCATTGGCAAAGAGATAGCTAGGTTACTTAAGACTGAGTTTATCCGAGAAGTCCTTCACACCCGATGGGTGGCCAATCCTGTACTTGTCCCCAAAAAGGGAACCAATGAATTAAGAATCTGCGTTGATTACACCGGCTTGAACAAAGCATGTCCCAAAGATCCGTTTGCTTTGCCTCGCATTGACCAAGTCATTGACTCAACCGCTGGCTCAGAACTTTTGTGTTTTCTCGATGCATACTCAGGATACCACCAAATCAAGATGAGGAAGTCGGACCAATTGGCCACTTCGTTCACTACCCCTTACGGCACGTTTTGCTATGTCACGATGCCCTTTGGGCTGAAAAACGCAGGTGCTACCTACCAGCGGACAATGCAATGTTGCCTCCACGACCAAATTGTCTGAAATGTTCACGCCTATGTGGACGATATCGCGGTGATGTCTAAAAAATCCAACGACTTAATCTCCGACTTGAAAGAAACCTTTGATAATCTCCGGAAATACAACATGATGCTCAACCCTAAGAAGTGCGTCTTCGGGGTTCCAGCCGTCAAATTGTTGGGCTTCATCGTTTCCCAGCGCGGAATCGAGGTCAACCCGGAGAAAATCAAGGCCATCTTAAACATAAACCGTCCGACATGCCTAAAGGACATTCAACGGCTAACAGGTTGTGTTGTAGCAGTTAGTCGGTTCATCAGCCGACTTGGAGAAAAGGCTTTCATTTATACAATTCTTTGAAGAAGGCGGACAAATTCACATGGATGGACGAAGCAGATGCAGCATTGAAGCAGCTCAAGGAGATTCTTTCCTCAGCGCCCATCCTTGCAGCACCCGAGCCTGGTGAACCCCTGTTAATTTACATGGCGGCAACCAACCGGGTTATCAGCATCATCGTCGTTATAGAGCGGAAGGAACCAGGCTATGAACACGAAGTTCAACGACCAGTTTACTACGTAAGCGAGGTCTTGACGGAGTCCAAGCAGCGTTACCCGCACTACCAAAAGATAGCTTATGGAGTATTCCTCGCTTCTCGAAAGCTGAGGCATTACTTCCAGGAGCCCCCAATCACAGTGGTGCGCAAGACTCCACTGTCCGACATCATCAATAACAGCGGCGCTACAGGAAGGGTCGCGAAGTGGGGCATTAAACTTGCCGCATTCGAGATCACCTACAAGAGACGCGACGCTATAAAGTCACAAGCCTTGGCGGATTTTATTGCAGATTGGACGGAGATGTGTAACACCCTCAGAATCGGACCTATGCAAGTTTTAGCGATTCCCGCCAAACCCGCATAGAAACGATTCAAAGGTGCCCACCAGGCACTTTCGTGCGGGTGGAAAACGAAGTAATAACATTACACAACAGTCCTCGATGGGACCCACAGAACAGATATATATATATACAACACGACTCCAAGAGTCAAGAATACAGATATACAATACGAAGATCCAAATCACCTTGAAAATGATACAGCGTCCGACTACGGACAAGATGCAAATGGGGCTAAGAGCCCTGAAGAATAACCAATGGCGTCCATAACCACCTGAGCCAAGCGGAAGGGTAACCACGCTAACGGCGTCGATCTCAAAACCTACTTAAAACAAAGGGTGCCGACAAAGGGCAAAGGAAAAAAGAGCGTCGATCTTGAGGACGATGACAGCGAGGCTAGAATTCGCGGTCCTCGCCTACATAGGTATGGTGGACTGGAGCGGCGTGGCGCACTAAACAACCTATAGAGACTCGATACAACTGGCGGCTATCAGAGAGGGGCAAGGAAGACCTATTCGGAACCAACCTGATGCTACCATCAAACAAACCCATCCTGGTATTTCCCCCTCGAGACCAAACGAGGAAGTCAACCGAGGAACTCACACAGTTGGCAGTTTTATTTATTCGGTTATCGTTGCAGCAATTACTAGTCAGGTATAGATAGTCATCATGAGGAAATAAGCAGTGGGCACTTTTAGTTAACCATTCCGTGATAGTTGCAACACTTACTAGTCAGATACAATTAGCATGAGATAACCCAAAAACCCAGCAGTTGTTGGTACTTTTATTTGGCCATTCCGTTGTAGTTGCAATACTTACTAGTCAGATACGATGGTCGCAAGCGACACTCCAAACAAGCAATTGTGGGCAGTATTATTTAGCCATTCCATTATAGTGAAGCTGATTACTAGTCATTATAAAGTCAAATTTATAGTACTACTTTAGTTATGCTTGTCTATGATCGAGATACTGTGCTCCAAGTCGTCCATAACCGCGGACACGGCTTTCAGAAAGTTTTACCCGGCCGGGGTGCACCAATAGCAACACACGCTCGATCAACCTCGGAAAAACCAAATCGAAACCCAACAAGGCCTTCACGACAAAGCAATCACAGGATTCAGAAATATTTCAGGGGGCCACCCTTGAGTACCATAATGAAGTTAGCTGACTCCGAGACGGACCCGAGGTTTGGGTGGACGGCTGTGAACGACTGGGAACCCAAAACTGGGCTTGTCGACACCACGAAATTGTGTCCCGATCCTAAACAGTACAGTGTGCTCCTCGCACAATCGTAAATACAGTAGTAGCATGGCATAAGTACAGGATAGTAAATAAAACCTCAAACTAGTTTGTGGCCCCAAGAAATAAGACTGAATCAAGCTCTGGCTCAGGGGGGTCCCATAATCCTCCCGGATGTGGATAGCGCGATAAATCAAGGAACATGTATCAAGTACTCGGGGTCCTACGGGACACAAGTGGACGGTTAACAACCAAATAACATCTATTGCCCACCTGTGCCTCTGCTTACTTACTTCAATTTTAGTTATTAAACAGGAATTAACGTGGACGAAAAGTAAAGCCATGATCATCTCCAACAACAAACATGCGGCAAGGCTCCAACAACTGTGGCACTGGACGACACGCAACAGCACTTGAGCAAGCGACTACGACACGCAAGTCCAACTATCTACCAAACAACAGGTAATAGGAGGTGTCCGAGGCAATATAAGGCTGCAAGGGATAACACGGGTACGGAATCTAGAGCATCGCAACACAAATAGCAGTAGATCAACAGGAGGGAATAAATACTATAAGAGTAAGATAGGTAGAAAAGGGGAAGATGCTCGCCTGAAAACATTGCCGAAGGTTCAACCGAAGATCGGGTCGACACTCGCATCGACTCAACGGCCTTATCCGCGAAGAAGCAAAACACTAGAATAAACACCGGATGCAATATTTAATACTACGGCAAAAGATCGGGCATGATGCATGTATGATGTATGGCATGGCAAAGATGCGATGCAATTAGGCCATATTAAGCGGAACCGGGGTGCCGACAATTAATTGATAGGTTTAAGTTGTTTATCTACCCCGCAAATTAAATGTGGTATTAACATGGCCAAATTATAGCACCGGTTCGCTACACAAGTTTAAATGAGGCCAATATGAGACTAGATTTGCCCGCATATGGGCCCCATATTTAATTAGAGGTGAATCGGCATAAGGACCCCAAACCACAGACAAATATGCATGCATGACCGATTTAATATGCATCAATTTTTTATTTCATTTATAAAATAGGGCTCGAGAAAAGGGGTCACACATTAGGGTTCGACGATCTTGGGGTTCCGGGGTTCGGGGTCGGGCTCAGGGTTCAGGATTCGACGGGGTCGTTCTCGGACAACAGAAGTAGATCTTGTCGCATCCGCGGTGGTCGGGCCATGTTGTCGGTCTTGTCGTCTCACGCGGAGATCTTGGCGTTCCGGGAGGAAGTACTTGGTCTGGCGTCGGGGCATCGGACTCGCCCTGGCCGGTGTCGAACTTGTCGGGTCCTCGTGTCGGGTCGGTCTTGGCGTCCGGGGTGAAGAACTTGCGTGCGACGTCGTCGGCATCGGTGCGGGAAGGGGTCTTGTCGTTCCACAGCGTAGATCTTGGGGAGGTTCGGGGTTCCACGGGTTCGGCTCGACAATCGGAATCCGGGAACGGGTCTTGGCGAACTTGGCGGTTCCGAGGGGAAGGACTTGGTGTGTCGGGTTCGGTCTTCGAATCCATGCAGTAGACCTCGTCAGTACCATGTCGACGACCTTGGGGTCTCGGTGTTCGGGTTCTGGGTAGGAGGCCTTGACGTCCGTGAAGGAGTTCATGGCGTCCCAAGATCGGTCTTCGGTTCGGGGCCTCAGGGTCTTGGGGTTCGCGTTCGTGTGGCGATCTTGTCGTTCCGTGTAGGCGTTCTCGAGGTCGATGGCGAACTTGTCCGGTACCGGGGTTTTTCGGAGATCTTGGCGCGGCACCGGGTACGGGATCGGCCTTCGGGTTCGGGGGTCTCGACGTCCGTAGATCTTGGTGTCCAAGGCGCGGCATCAAATCAGCGGGGTCTTGTTGAAGAGACTATCTTGGCCCTTTAATCTCGCATGGGATATGGCCCTTGGACAACACCATCTTGCAACGCCGGCGGCGGCTCCTGGCTTCAGTTGCAGACGGAGGAGGGCTCGGTCCCGAGGTTGCTCTGCAGGGGAGGTGGGGAGAGGATCGGGTCGGGCTCCGGCGAGGGGGCGCGCGCGGGAGGGAGACGGCTCGAGGGCGGCGCAGCGGGAGGTCCGGTCGCGGAGGCGGCTGAGGCGCAGCAGTAACTTCGACGAGAAGGAGGCGTCGTGGCGGCGCGAGGTGGCGCATGGCGGCCTAGGGGAGCGGAGGATGGGGACGGCCCGGCGGCGCGGCGGACGGCCGCGGAGCTCGCGGGAGGAGAGCACCGGCGGTGCTGGTTGCGGCGGAGGAGTGCCTGGCGGAGCCGCGGCCGAGGGAGAGGCGGGACGCGGCGGCGCTCGGGCTGCGGCGGGCGCAGCCATGAACGACGGAGGTGCAGCAGAGCGGGGAGGAGGTCGCCAGCCTTGGGCGAGGCGGAGGAAGCGGCCGGCGAGGAAGAGGTGGGGCGGTGCAGGCGGAGGAGGGCAGGCGGACTCGGCAGGGCGGGCGAGCTTGGAGGAGAGGTGGCCGAGGCAGCTCGGGGTTGGAGCCGGGCTAGCGGGTGAGGGCCGGGCTCGCCTGGCGGCCAGAGGAGGAGACGGAGGCGTGTGGCGGCGTGGGGAGGAGGAGGAGCGACGCCAGGAGGAGAAGCGGCGTGGGGAGAGGCGCGGGAGAGGCGGGAGGCGGCCCGGCGAGGAGAGAGCAGGCGCCACCGGTCCCGAGGAGGGAGGAGGCGCTGGGAGGTCGAGGCGAGGTGGGGGCGTCGGGAAGGAGAAGGTGGGGTGGGAGGAGAGAGGAGGGAGCAGGCGGGGTCGGGTGGCAGGGGTGGGCAGGAGGGAGCGGGCCAGCAGGGAGTGAGTGGGGAAGGTGGGTGTGGCCGGTGGGGCCAGGGTGGAGTCCCTGGCGAGAGGTGGGAAGGAGAAGGAGTGGGTCCAGGGAGGTGGGGGCCCATGGGTAAGGAGAGGTTAAGGAGAGTGGGTAGGATGGGCTAGGGTGAGAGAAGGAGAGGGTGGGTGGAGGATTGATGAGGTGGCGGGGTGGGTAGGAATTGGGGGAGAGGTGAGGTGGCACACTGCGGTTGGTGGGTAGATTAGGATTGGGTGGGGATAGAGTTTAGAGTCTAGGTTTTTAAATACGTGTTTGTTTGGTTTTCTTTATTTTAAAACAAGGCCACTTTGCAATTAGTTTTTAGGTAAATAAAATATCCGATACGATCGGGGTTTTGCATTTGAAATAAAGAGGGCATTTAGAAAACACAAACAGGTTTTTCCGAAAATAGTTTTATGCAAGCGAATGCAAGATGATGACGATGCTCAAATGCAATGTGGCATGATGACATGAGCATGCGGTCATGATGATGCAATGCACAAAAACAACGCGATTTTCTAGTAGTGGTTTTGCGGGATGCCACAATTCGACACCACTAACAATGGATCTCGCCCTCGAGATCCGCCTCATGGTACCGGAAAGAAGGTCGGTGATCTGCATCTTCTCGCTTCGTGCAGATCCTCGCGACACCACTAACAAGAGGTCGTTGTCCGTGATTGTCGAGAGAACACTCCGGGACAAAAGGTCGAAGGCAGAGGCATCAACAAATAAAGCCACCTCTAGCTTCCGTGGACGGAGTAAAATTCTGGATCCACTGATTCGATGTACAAGAGCGAATGATAAGAGTCGTCGGATGGTGATCAGTCCATCGCGCACCCAAACCATTACTCGGCACCCGAATAGGCGGATTATGCAACCAACTCTCGGAATTAGACTGAAGATCTCGACAAGCGAGGTTCGGAAACAAAGGAGGGATGCAGACTCTGCATCAGATCTGGCGTAGATGATGTCGTCACGTCGGAAAACACCGGAAGGCACAAACAAAGAACAAAGAATGATACCACAGTAGACGGATTCCTCAGGCAGCATGAACACCGGATGGTAAAACACCGTTATCAAAGGAGGAAGCGAAACCTAAAGGTACGACGAAAACCCAACCCCGAGAATTCCTGGACTCGAAGAAAAGACAAGAGCGGATTCAAAACACGCAGAGGTGAGAGGAGAGCAGTAGAGGGGTAAGGAGTAAAATCAGACCTAATCAGAACTATCCAACCGATTTGCAAAATAGTTTTGACACTCTACTTCGGCCGTTAGCTAGGTTATCCTCTGAAGGACTTGTGGGGTATCGCAAGCTCGAGCTCGATACCACTGTAACACCCTCAGAATCGGACCTATGCAAGTTTTAGCGATTCCCGCCAAACCCGCATAGAAACGATTCAAAGGTGCCCACCAGGCACTTTCGTGCGGGTGGAAAACGAAGTAATAACATTACACAACAGTCCTCGATGGGACCCACAGAACAGATATATATACAACACGACTCCAAGAGCCAAGAATACAGATATACAATACGAAGATCCAAATCACCTTGAAAATGATACAGCGTCCGACTACGGACAAGATGCAAATGGGGCTAAGAGCCCTGAAGAATAACCAATGGCGTCCATAACCCTGCCCAGGCCAAGCCGAAAGGGTAACCACCTAACGCGTCGATCTCAAAACCTGCTTAAAACAAAAGGGTGCCGACAAAGGGCAAAGGAAAAAGAGGAGCGTCGATCGAGGCCGATGCAGCGAGGCTAGAATTCGGCGGTCCTCGCCTACATAGGTATGGTGGACTAGAGCGGCAGCGGCAGCATGCACTAAACAACCTATAGAGACTCGATACAACTGGCGGCTATCAGAGAGGGGCAAGGAAGACCTATTCGGAACCAACCTGATGCTACCATCAAACAAACCCATCCTGGTATTTCCCCCTCGAGACCAAACGAGGAAGTCAACCGAGGAACTCACACGGTTTATTTATTTATTATCGTTGCAGCAATTACTAGTCAGGTATAGATAGTCATCATGAGGAAATAAGCAGTGGGCACTTTTAGTTAACCATTCCGTGATAGTTGCAACACTTACTAGTCAGATACAATTAGCATGAGATAACCCAAAAACCCAGCAGTTGTTGGTACTTTTATTTGGCCATTCCGTTGTAGTTGCAATACTTACTAGTCGAATCGATGGTATGGCGACACTCCAAACAAGCAATTGTGGGCGTATTATTTAGCCATTCCATTATAGTGAAGCTGATTACTAGTCATTATAAAGTCAAATTTATAGTACTACTTTAGTTATGCTTGTCTATGATCGAGATATCGTGCTCCAAGTCGTCCATAACGCGGACACGGCTTTCGAAAGTTTTACCCGGCCGGGTGCACCAATAGCAACACACGCCGATCAACCTCGGAAAAACCAAATCAAAACCCAACGAGGCCTTCACGACAAAGCAATCACAGGATTCAGAAATATTTCGGGGCCACCCTTGGAGTACACCATAGCGAAGTTAGCTGACTCGACGGACCCGAGGTTTGGGTGGACCGGTGTGAACGACGGGAACCCAAAATGGGCTTGTCGACACCACGGAATCGTGTCCCGATCCTAACGATTACATGTGCTCCTCGCAATCGTAAATACAGTAGTAGCATGGCATAAGTACAGGATAGTAAATAAAACCTCAAACTAGTTTGTGGCCCCAAGAAATAAGACCGAATCAAGCTCGCTCGGGGTCCCATAATCCTCCTCCGGATGTGGATAGCGCGATAAATCAAGGAACAAGTATCAAGTACTCGGGGTCCTGGGACACAAGTGGAATGATTAACAACCAAATAACATCTATTGCCCACCTGTGCCTCTGCTTACTTACTTCAATTTTAGTTATTAAACAGGAATTAACGTGGACGAAAAGTAAAGCCATGATCATCTCCAACAACAAACATGCGGCAAGGCTCCAACAACTGTGGCACTGGACGACACGCAACAGCACTTGAGCAAGCGACTACGACACGCAAGTCCAACTATCTACCAAACAACAGGTAATAGGAGGTGTTCGAGGCAATATAAGGCTGCAAGGGATAACACGGGTACGGAATCTAGAGCATCGCAACACAAATAGCAGTAGATCAATAGGAGGGAATAAATACTATAAGAGTAAGATAGGTAGAAAAGGGGAAGATGCTCGCCTGAAAACATTGCCGAAGGTTCAACCGAAGATCGGGTCGACACTCGCATCGACTCAACGGCCTTATCCGCGAAGAAGCAAAACACTAGAATAAACACCGGATGCAATATTTAATACTACGGCAAAAGATCGGGCATGATGCATGTATGATGTATGGCATGGCAAAGATGCGATGCAATTAGGCCATATTAAGCGGAACCGGGGTCCCGACAATTAATTAATAGGTTTAATTTGTTTATCTACCCCGCAAATTAAATGTGGTATTAACATGGCCAAATTATAGCACCGGTTCGCTACACAAGTTTAAATGAGGCCAATATGAGACTAGATTTGCCCGCATATGGGCCCCATATTTAATTAGAGATGAATCGGCATAAGGCCCCCAAACCACAGACAAATTTGCATGCATGACTGATTTAATATGCATCAATTTGTTATTTCATTTATAAAATAGGGCTCGAGAAAAGGGGTCACACATTAGGGTTCGGCGATCTTGGGGTTCCGGGGTTCGGGGTCGGGCTCAGGGTTCAGGATTCGACGGGGTCATTCTCGGACAACAGAAGTAGATCTTGTCGCATCCGCGGTGGTCGGGCCATGTTGTCGGTCTTGTCGTCTCACGCGGAGATCTTGGCGTTCCGGGAGGAAGTACTTGGTCTGGCGTCGGGGCATCGGACTCGCCCTGGCCGGTGTCGAACTTGTCGGGTCCTCGTGTCGGGTCGGTCTTGGCGTCCGGGGTGAAGAACTTGCGTGCGACGTCGTCGGCATCGTGCGGAAGGGTCTTGTCGTTCCACAAGAGATCTTGGGAGGTTCGGGTTCCACGGGTTCGGCTCGACAATCGGAATCGAACGGGTCTTGGAACTTGGCGGTTCGAGGAAGGACTTGGTGTGTCGGGTTCGGTCTTCGAATCTATGCAGTAGACCTGGTCAGTACCATGTCGACGACCTTGGGGTCTCGGTGTTCGGGTTCTGGGTAGGAGGCCTTGACGTCCGTGAAGGAGTTCATGGCGTCCCAAGATCGGTCTTCGGTTCGGGGCCTCAGGGTCTTGGGGTTCGCGTTCGTGTGGCGATCTTGTCGTTCCGTGTAGGCGTTCTCGAGGTCGATGGCGAACTTGTCCGGTACCGGGGTTTTTCGGAGATCTTGGCGCGGCACCGGGTACGGGATCGGCCTTCGGGTTCGGGGGTCTCGACGTCCGTAGATCTTGGTGTCCAAGGCGCGGCATCAAATCAGCGGGGTCTTGTTGAAGAGACTATCTTGGCCCTTTAATCTCGCATGGGATATGGCCCTTGGACAACACCATCTTGCAACGCCGGCGGCGGCTCCTGGCTTCAGTTGCAGACGGAGGAGGGCTCGGTCCCGAGGTTGCTCTGCAGGGGAGGTGGGGAGAGGATCGGGTCGGGCTCCAGAGGGGCGCGCGAAGGAGACGGCTCGAGGCGCATGAGGCCGGGCGGGAGGCGGTCGCGGGCGGGCGGAGGCCGTGGTGGCGCAGCAGAACTCGACGAGGAGGGGGGAGGGCGTCGTGGCCGGCGCAGGGTGAGCGCATGGCGGCGGCCTAGGGCGGAGGATGGGGACGGCCAGCGCTGGGACGGCCATGAGCTCATGGGAGGAGAGCACCAGCGGTGGTGGTCGCGGGGAGGAGTGCTCGGCGGCCGCGCCGAGGGAGAGAGGCGGGACGCGAGGCAGGCGCTCGGGCTGCGGCCGAGCCTTGTGGCTGCAGGCAACGGAGGTGCAGGAAGAGGCGGGAGGAGGGTCGCCATGCGCGGGCCGAGGCAGGCGGCCGACGCGAGGAGGAAGAGGTGGGCGGCAGCGGCGCGGAGGAGGAGGAGGAGGCCGGAGGCGCGGACTCCCGGCAGGCGGCGAGCTTGGAGAGAGGGGTCCTGGCGAGGCAGCTCGGGGTTGGAGCCGGGCTACGCGGTGGGCGGCTGGCTCGGGCTCCAGCAGAGGAGGAGGAGGCGTGTGGCCGGCGTGGGGGAGGAGGGAGGAGCGGCGACGCTGGAGGGAGGGAGGCGAGGCGTCGGGGAGGCGCGCCGGCGGGAGGAGCGGCGACGCCGGCGGGAGGGGAGAGCAGGCGCCGGCGGGTCCGGCCGAGGAGGAGGAGGGGGCGCCTGGGAGGGTCGAGGGCGAGGTGGGGGCGTCGGGAAGGAGAAGGTGGGGTGGGAGGAGAGAGGAGGGAGCAGGCGGGGTCGGGTGTGGGGGTGGGCAGGGAGGCCAGGAGTGAGTGGGAAAGGTGGGGGTGTGGCCGGGGGGCCTGTGGAGTGGGTCCAAGGTGGAGGTGGGAAGGGAGAAGGGAGTGGGTCCAGGGAGGTGGGGGGCCCATGGGTAAGGGAGAGGTTAAGGAGAGTGGGTAGGATGGGCTAGGGTGAGAGAAGGAGAGAGGGTGGGGCTGGAGGATTGATGAGGTGGCGGGGTGGGTAGGAATTGGGGGAGAGGTGAGGTGGCACACTGCGGTTGGTGGGTAGATTAGGATTGGGTGGGGATAGAGTTTAGAGTCTAGGTTTTTAAATACGTGTTTGTTTGGTTTTGTTTATTTTAAAACAAGGCCACTTTGCAATTAGTTTTTAGGTAAATAAAATATCCGATACGATCGGGGTTTTGCATTTGAAATAAAGAGGGCATTTAGAAAACACAAACAGGTTTTTCCGAAAATAGTTTTATGCAAGCGAATGCAAGATGATGACGATGCTCAAATGCAATGTGGCATGATGACATGAGCATGCGGTCATGATGATGCAATGCACAAAAACAACGCGATTTTCTAGTAGTGGTTTTGCGGGATGCCACAAGATGCCAGATGCTACTCCGTTGCCAGAACCAGAGTACTGGGTGATACACTTTGACGGCTCAAAGTTGATCAACGGCTCGAGGGCTGGTGTATTGCTAGAGTCACCAACAGGAGACAAGCTACACTACGTTCTGCAGATCCACTTCGAGGCTACAAACAACATGGCGGTGTATGAAGCACTCATTCACGGACTACGTGTAGCCAAGTATATTGGCATCAAGCGCATAGTTTGCTATGGAGATTCTGACTTGGTTGCCCAGCAGGTGGCTGGCACCTGGAATGCGCGGAACCCTATGATGGCGGCATATCGAGACGAAGTGGACGAGATAGCCAAGAGATTCTTGGGCTACGAAGTTAAGTATGTGCCTAGGGAACAAAACGAGGCGACTGATGTGCTGTCTAAGCTAGGATCAGGGCGTAAGCGAATTCCTCCAGGAGTTTTCCTCGAACACACCATCCGTGAAAGGAGCAGACATCGACAACCCGGATAGAGCTGACTCTTTCGTCAACATGGTGGCTAAGGTCCCTCCGGCTTGGACAAAACCGTTCATGGAATACCTCGAACACGGAACTTTGCCCGACGACAAAGTCGAAAGATGGCAAATAGTACGACGAGCAAAGGGTTATACCATAATCAATGGGCAACTCTACAAAAGGAGGACTACTGGTGTATACCTAAAGTGTGTTTCCCAGCTAGAAGGTATGGAAATCCTACACGAAATCCATCTCGGAGATTGCGGGCATCTCGCCACTCCTCGATCGTTGGTCGCGAAAGCCTTCCGGTAAGGATTCTCTTGGTGACCATGCGACGACGACAAGCTGGTTGATACATGCATGGGATGCCGATATGCCCGATAACCACATGTTCCTCGTTGAAGAATCGCGAACAATACCAATAACTTGGCCGTTTGCGGTCTAGGGATAGACATGGTGGGACATTACGAAGACACCTTGTGGGTTTACACATCCGCAGAAAGGCTTGATAAATTCACCAAATGGATAGAAGCTAAACCCATTAGAAAGCTTGATGGAGCAACTTCCCTCAGGTTTGTCCGGTATCTAGTGGTGAGATTTGGTCTCCCACATAGCATTATCACCGACAATGGCAGCAATTTATCACTCGGAGAAGTGGAGGCATATTGCTGGGAGAAAGGCATCCGACTTGACCTTGCATCTGTGGCACACCCACAATCCAACGGTCAGGTTGAGCGAGCCAATGGATTTATTCTGCAAGGGATCAAGCCACGTCTTGAGGCACCGCTACATAGAGCAGCTGGATCCTGGGCGGAAGAATTACCATCTGTACTATGGAGTTTACGAACTACACCTAACAGATCTACCGGCTACACCCCTTACTTCATGGTATATGGAGCAGAATCCATCCTGCCTTCCGACATCCTCCACGATGCACCAAGAGTTGCCGCCTACGACGAGGATGACGCTGAAGAACCCAGACACCTAGATGTGGACCTTCTCGAGGAGGAGCGCGTTTTGGCATGCCAAAGATCCGCCATCTACCAGCAGAAGCTGCACACCTACCATAGTCGCCGCATTCGGCATCGCTCGTTTAAAGAGGGGGATTTGGTGCTCGCCTTAAGCAGAAAAAGTCACACAAATTATCCCCGCCATGGGAAGGACCGTTCATCATAAGCAAGGTGTTGCTCAATGGGTCTTACTACCTTGTTGACAATCGTGAACTAAAGGATAGACCCAACGAGGATCATAAGCGTAAGCGACGTGACCTGGATGATGACTACCCGGAGCTTGATCGGCCATGGAACATAGCACAGCTACGTCCTTTCTATACTTAGCATTTTTATCTAATTGTGTATCTCTTATATGATCAATGAAATGAAGCTCTTTGGTTCACTCACATTTCTGAGTCTTTTACCTCCTTTAGTGTTCATTTTTGGATCATATAAAACCTTTATGCACAAGCTTTGCATTTGCACTTGTGAAAAATCCGCCTACGGGCGTTAGCTTAAGTTTTCTGGTCTACACGTTCTTTGTCGTTTTTATGTGGATTCTGGAGTAGTGACTTTCGACACTTATTGTCGGCGATTTTGTGCTCAGGTTATTGACGGTGCCATTGGGCATCATCACCTGAGTGCATAGTTTCGACAACGAGTCTTCTGACTCATGAAAAGTCAAGCATAAGAACCAAAGTAATGGATAAGCCAGCACTTGCTTCAAAAATATATACATGCTGGGAATTAATTCTTAAGTAGAAGGACATAACAATCATTGTTTTCCGCCTTAATTTACATCACCAAGTTTTCCCGTGCACACACCAAAGGTTAAACAGAAATTACAAAGTGTTTTTCATTCTTTGGGCGCAGGAGACTTGGAGGCTGCATCGTCCCCAACCGGAGAATCACCCTCAACGTCGGCGCTGTGATGAGACTCGGAGGAATCTTGGTTGACGCTGTCGATAGTGTTCCTGGGCACGAAGACGTCAACGTCCACCAACTCGGCAACTCTGGTGTCATAACCCGCGAGTGATGACAGGATGGCTTCGTGATCAATCTCCTTGTCGTCATCATCCACGTCGGGGATGCCAGAGGTCACCGTGTCGATGTCGGCATCGTTGTAGTGTGCCTTCACCATTGCCAGCGCCATCCTTGCGCCAGCCCGTGCACATGAAGCTTTCCAGCTCGTGACACGCTCGGGGGCTCGGCGCAGAATCTCCGAGTACTTCGTCACAGAGTCTGAAGCCTTGATATATATCTGGAGGGGCTTGGCAATCTCCTTGGCTTGGGCGATGGCGGTGTTGATGAGGTTGCCGGCAAGAACCATGCATTCCATATCCGAAGGAGGCGAGCGGGTTAAACCCATAGGAGATGCAAAATACGACAAGGAGCGCATGAGTTCAATAAACTCTAAGTATCCAGAATACAGACTACAAGGCGGAAGAAACTTACTGAAGATGCTGGCCTTGGCCTGCCAGACAGTGTCCGCCAAGGATTCCTTCTCTTGTTGGAGGATCTTAAACGCCTCGCTATGGCGATGGTTTTGCTCATCAGCAGCTTGCTTCTGATCCTTTAAGATCGCAAGCTCCACCTTCAAGCGATTGATTTCCGCGGAGGCGGAATCCTGCAGGGCTTTCATCGAATCCTCGTGCATCTTCAGCATCTCTTCCCTCTCCTTCTTAAGGATTTTGTTCTCGCTGTCCAGCTGCTGAATTGCTTGGACTGCTCGACAATATCCTTGGCCTTGGTGACATGCTCTGCAAGTCGGAGAAAACAAAATACACAATGAGTACTCGAAGAAGGAAGGCATAAAACCAAGACGGAATGCGCAAAAAAGAAAACAGACTCTTGTTTTTGATGATCTGTTCCTTCAAGATGGCAGTTTTACCCTTTTCGGCTTCAAGAGCTGCGCGCATCTTCTGGTACTTGTCGTTGACCATACCCCGCCAAGCATTCTCGTTCTGTGAAACAAAGGAAAAAGTTAAAACTGTTGTTTAGTCTGCTTGGAGCACCTAGTCGGAAACTTTCCATCTAGGCGCTCGGGGGCTACAGCGTAAGTTTTTCAACTTAGCAATATGCTTAGCTTTTCTTTAAAGAATCTAGTCGGAGCTACTTCAGTTCTCGATTACAAGCTTGGGGGCTACAGTATAAAGTTTTAACTCAGAAAATGCTTAGCTTTTATTTAAGCATTTAGTCGGAACTAATTCAGTTACAACTAGAGGCTTGGGGGCTACATTATTGAAAAATATAAACACTGCGTATGCTACTCTTACAGCATCTATTCGGAATAGTTTCTTCCATCTAAATGCTTGGGGGCTATAATGAGAGTTTTTTCTAACTTAGTCACTCTTAGAGCATATAGATGCAAAACCTATGGTTTTCCGTCTACATCCTCGGGGGCTACAGTGGGATACTCATAATAAAATGCAAAAGGCAAAGTAAAACTTACAAGTGCAATAATCTTGAGGTTTGTAGCACTCTTGGCCAGCAGCTTGCCAAAGGAAATGCTATTTCCTCGCAAGATATCTGCTTGTCGGAGCAGCTCCTCAATACCGCACGTCGGAGATGACGACACTCCACCAGGAACCATTTGTTTTACTCGGCAGGAGCGCTGGGTAAACTATCTTCGGGAACTCGAAGGGTTTCTGGGAAGCAGAGGCGCCGCCTTTGGCAGAGGTACCAGCTCCCACTGCCGCCTTGCCTCTACCGATGGCATCCTTAGCCGGAGCTTCAGCCATTTCAAGAGCAGCGCTCTCCTACGTCGCCTGCTCGCCGACAACAGCGAGTTCGGTAGAAGCGCTAGAGTCCACTTCCATGGCGGAAGGGCCTGGTGCCTCCTGGGCTTGAGAGCTTGTCGGGGCAGAGGAATGCTTGACGGCAGGAGCAGCATATCTTTAATATTTCTAGAAGCCCCCAAAGTCTTGGAGGTCTTCTTGAGGCTGGTTGTGGCTTTCTTCCTGAAACATGCAAAGTGCATAAGTACAGGAACAAGACAGATAAATAAGACAATGTCGGAGAATGAGAAACTTACACTAGGGGGGTGCTTTGGCAAAAATCCCGGTGGCTTTTCTCTTTTCTGCCTCCAGGGCGGCGGTAGTCTTCTTAGAGGCTCCACCCTCCGTCTTCTTCTTCTTGCCTCCGTCAACAAAGATCGAGGTGGAGCTCTTCGCTTCGCATAACGGACATCGTCGGACACGACCGTGACTTCCTTCATCTTTGGATCGTAGATTTGGGCAGCCAGGTTGTCCTCATCTAGATCGCTAAGCTGTTAAGTTAGAAATCACCATGTTAGATGGGGTGGTAATGGCAAGATGGAGAAACTGGAGTATATGTCGTACACGGGAAATACATATCTACCTTTGGGCACTTGCCGTCTATGAACATGTCGTAGGTGATGGTGAAGCCACGCTTCTTATCCTTCACCTTGACGATGTCCTTCAGGCGGAGCTTGACGGAGTCGCTCAAGAAGTTATCCACGGAGATCCGGAGGGTATCCCTTCGATCATTGGTATACTCGTGCATGAACTTCGCGCGGTGCTGTAGAGGCTGGATTCGCCTGATGAACCAGCACATGGCCAGGTCCAAGCCGGTCAAACCCGTCTCTACGAACCATTCGATCTGCCTTATTGCGCGAGAAGCGTCGAGGTCGGAGGGAAGGGAGGCATGGGATGTCCATGTGGAAACTTCAACGGCGGCTCCATCCGCGAAGTTCAGGCACGTTACTTCTCGGCCCGCCAAAGGAATGTCGGGGCCGTAGAAATACGTCCGCTGCCAGTTTTTGCAGGACTCGTGGCCGACGATGCCGGGGAACCGCCGGCCAGGTCTGATCTTAAAGCTTATGGTGCGACAGTTCCTAAGCTCCTCCCTACTGTGTCCGGCTTCACGTTTGACGGTGAAGAAGTACACAAACAAGTCTAACCTAGGCCTAATCCCTAGGTAACCCTCGCAAAGTGCCGCGAAGTTTCTAAGCACTAAGATGCTATTGGGGGAGAGATTATGGGGTTGGACCTTGTAATGGTTCAAGACGGAGAGAAAGAAGTGGGAGATGGGCAGAGAAACGCCGCGTACCAGCTGAGCCTTGAGGTACACCTTTTCTCCGGCTTGGGGAGAAGGTGTCACCTCGCCGGCCGGCGCCGCCCGCCAGGCGAGCCCCTCCGTCGCGGGGAGGTAGCCTTTGGCGAACATCTCTTGGATGTCGCGGTCGGTGATGTCCGAGCCGCGCCAGTCGCCCTTGTGCGAGTCTGGATCTTCTTCCAGAGGCTCTAGCGCCGCCAGATTATGGTCACCACCGGTGGTTTCAATCACCGCCGATGCGGGGATGACCAGGACCTCTGGGGGCACGGCGACAGAGCTCGCCGGCTTCACCGTGGCTTCGCTCGACGCCGCCATCGATGGGGAGGAGCTGCTGCTGGCCATGGGGTGCTGGAAGGATGCGACTGACGCAGAGGGAGGCTAGGGTTTTCGAGGTTTCTCGCGGAGAGCTCGAGAAGGCGTGCGGCTGGAGGAAGAAGACGATGACGCGAGAGAATGAGGTAAAAAGTGGCAAGTGTCCCATGGTTACTATTTATCATGCTCTGCGTCAAGATTCGTGCAGCTGATCGGACGGTTGCCACGTAGACGACGTGTTCGTGAACGTGCGCGGTAATTTCGCCACGTCTCCAACCGTCGCCGCGAACGGTTTGTATCACTTGCGTGGGGAAATCAGATATGATTACGTTCTCTGCATGTGTGAGTTATGAGGCGTCGCTGACCTAAGTCTACGTCGTCCTAACTAACACGGGTAGATGAGCCGTCACATCGAAGATTCCGGCATGGACGAATTTAATCCGACTACGGAAGAGTACGATGGAAGATTCAGCATTTCTCCGGCTTACCATTCGAAGACGGAGAAAACCTTGCAGGGTTCTTTGGGAGGACTACAAGATATTGCTTGACGATTTGCCGACATCCATCTAGACAGAGCATTCAACGTGAAGAGGCAAGACGGCGCAAGATCTCGGAGTTCTCCGGGGGCTGCTATTGGGGATATGCTATATGGGTATCCTAATAGCATGTCTCTTATCCGTCTAACCCGGGTGACCCATAGTCGGTAGCATGGCCTATGGCCTGCTGGGCGGCCCAGTTAGGTGGATCCAGAAGGGAGGCCCATGCCGGATAAAGGAAGGCTACGATGGAGTTACCAGCGTACCCGGAGCCTTGGAGTGCAAGATACACAAGACTAGTAATAGACGGTGTAGGACTCTGTAACCTGTCCGGCTAGGACTTTTCCCTGTAACCCTAGGACCTGGCGACTATATAAGTCGGGCCTATGGGAGCCTTTAGGGCACAATCTCATACAACATCAGACAACCTCGCACAGCGAACCTATCTCTGTAACTCAGCGTATTTCCCTTATAGTGATTTATAGCAGGATTAGGATTCCACCGCCGTTGTGGGATCTGAACCTGGGTAAGCTATGTTACCTCATACCCGTCAACAGTCCGCCTTACC
The DNA here is from genome assembly GCA_030063025.1 of Avena longiglumis. Classification (NCBI taxonomy): domain Eukaryota; kingdom Viridiplantae; phylum Streptophyta; class Magnoliopsida; order Poales; family Poaceae; genus Avena; species Avena longiglumis. The sequence continues at coordinate 174,037,245 of CP125973.1, forward strand.
CCACGTCTCTAAACACGCACTGTGAGGACCCCTCCATGGCGTACTCGTCGGCAATACCATGACAGCGAGTCGCGACTCTCAGTCGCTTCATCCCCCGGTTGGGTGAAAAGGCGATGCCCCTCTACTGCCTAATGCGCAAGAACCCTACCTTCCAGTGGGACAAGGAGGCAGATGACGCGCTCCGCGACCTCAAGAAGGTGCTACTCGCAGCACCGCTACTCGCCGCCCCCGTCGACAAGGAACCCATGCTGGTCTACGTCGCGGCTTCCGAACGCGTCGTCAGCGCCGTCATGGTCGTCGAACGACCAGAGGAAGGAAAGGAGCGCCCGGTGCAGCGACCCGTGTACTACATCAGCGAAGTCCTCATCGACTCGCGCCAGCACTACCCGCAAATACCAGAAATTGGTATAAGTGGTCTTCAGAGCACAGGGGCGACTGCCGCACTACTTCCAGGAGCACCCGATAACGGTCGTCTCCTCAGCACCGTTGCAGGACATCATCCGAAACCGTGAGGCGACCGGGCGATTCACCAAGTGGGCCGTCAAGATCGGCGTCCACAACATCAAGTACGAGCCGCGCAAGGCGATCAAGTCACAGGCTCTCGCAGACTTCATCGCCGACTGGGAGGAGGCCCAGTAGCCAGAGAAGCTGCCATACCTCCATTACTGGAGCTTACACTTCGACGGCTCCAAGAACACGGACGGTGCAGGAGCAGGGATCGTGCTAACCTCTCCGAAGGGCGACAAGCTCCGCCACGTCCTCTGCCTCGACTTCACCCCCTGCACCAACAACATGGCCGAGTATGAGGCGCTACTCCATGGCATGCGAGGTGCCAAGGAGATGAACATCAACCGCCTGCGCTGCTACGGAGACTCCGACCTCGTCGCCGGGCAAGTCGCTGGCACCTGCGACACCGTCTCCCCCACCATGGCGGCATACCGCCAAGCAGTGGACAAGCTGGGTGGATACTTCGTAGGCTACTCCGTCGAGTGGATTCACAGGTGGATGAACGAGGAGGCCGACGCACTCTCTCGCATCGGCTCGGCTCGACTCGCACCACCCGCCGACGTCTTCCTCGACACCATCACCAAGCCTTCCGTCTCTCCCCCCAGGGAGATCGACATCGGAATCCCGCTGCAACCAGAAGCAGCCCTGGTCGCTCTAATCGCTGAGCCAGACGACTGGACCGCGCCATACGTCGCCTACTTGGAGGGAGGCACCCTGCCAGCGGATGAAACGGACGCCCGGATGATAGCACGCCGCTGCAAATCCTTCGTCATCATCAACGGCGAGCTCCACAAGCGCAGCGTGACCGGCGTGTTCCAACGCTGCGTTCAGCCCGCTGAAGGACGAAAAATCCTCCAAGACATTCACTCCGGCGACTGCGGCCACCACGCCGGCGCCCGTTCTCTGGTCGCAAAGGCTATGTGGCATGGCTTCTACTGGCTCACCGCACGCGTAGATGCCGTCGACATTGTCCAGCGGTGCGTCGGATGCCAGAAATACCATCAAACCCACGTGCCAAGCTCGGCGCTCAAGACAATCCCCATCACCTGTCCGTTCGCCGTATGGGGCATGGACATGGTAGGACCCTTCAAGAAGGCCCCCTCCGGCTTCATGCACCTCCTAGTCGTAGTCGAAAAGTTCACAAAATGGGTGGAGGCCAAGCTAGTCCGCAAATGCGACGGGAAGACCGCCACCAAGTTCCTACACGAGCTCATCTATCGCTATGGGTTCCCAAACAACATCATCATGGATAACGGCACCAACTTCGCCAAAGGAGCCATGGCCGAGTTCTGCGAGGAACACCACATTTGACTCGACCTCGCCTCAGTCGCCCACCCGGAGTCCAACGGCCAGGCGGAACGCGCCAATCAGAGCATCCTCCATGGCCTGAAGCCACGACTCCAAGTACCACTCGAGCGCACCGCCGGGTGCTGGGTCGAGGAGCTACCCTCCGTTAATAGGTCGACAGGGTTTACACCCTTCTTCATGGTGTACGGCGCCGAGGCAGTCATGCCCACCGACCTCGAGCACGACTCGCCAAGGGTGGTCAACTACACGGAGGCCGCAAACAAACTCACACGACAAGACGGAGTCGACCAGCTCGACGAGGCACGCGACCTAGCTCGCTCCCGCACCGCCATCTACCAGCAAGGGCTCCGCCGCTACCATAGCCGGCGAGTAAGGACTCGCACTTTCCAGGAAGGCGACCTAGTACTACGCCTCATCCAGGACAAGAAGGGCATGCACAAGCTCTCCCCCCCTTGGGAGGGACCATTCGCCATCAGGCGAGTCCTAGGCAACGACGCCTACTACCTCACCGACGTCCGAGGAGACGGGAAACTCGACATCAAGCGGCCGTGGAATGTAAACCTCCTACGGAATTTCTACTCCTAGAACTCCATACATGTACTCTCCACCCGCTATGAAATAAACCAGATCGGTCACCGAAAATTGTGTTTACTCTCCGTGTCTTGTGCCACTCGCACTCGTAATAACAGCCTTATGCTATTCGCAGAAGTCAACCTCTGGTAAAGCGACCGGCACGGCCAAGTAGTGCGGTACGAGGGCATTGGGACACCCCAGGACTCGTAACGTCCACGAAAAACGCCAACCCGGAGCCCCATTGGAGTCGCCTAGCTCGACTGGATTACCGAGCCAAGACAACTGCCCTCTCTCCTCACAGCGACCAAGGTCCTCTGCATCCTCGGCACAGCGACTCGAACGGCCAAATACCACGCTCGGGGACTGACGTCCACTCAGATTCGAGCGACTAGGGAAAAACGCTAAGTATGAGAGCGTGCCCAGGACTCGCCATGCGACTGATCCTTCGGGTCAGGCAGGAGTGACGCGCTTACTTTAACGCGCTTAGTCCTCACCTACCTTGGAGCTGCGACTAGAACCACCAAGTACCACGCTCGGGGACTCGGCTACCCGACCTTGTTCACGCACGGGAAAACGGTCAAGTATAGAGAACCCATAGGAGTCGCCCTGCAACTGGCTCTCCGAGCCCTGGCGAGTCGACCTTAATCCATTAAAAATTCGCAAACACATAACAAACAAGGTAAACCCCATAAAAAGGGCAGACGCGCTCGGGGACTCGTTCAATCAAAATACAAAATCGCAAAGCAAATGACAAAACAACACGAATTTCCTTTATAGCAGCACAAAGTTGTTCCAAAATACAAGGAAAGTTCAGTAGCTATTTCTTACTAACGCCCAAGGGCACAACGCTTCTACTCCACAGGTCTTGACGCCGACTTGCCGCCACCCCTGCGGTTACGAATGAAGGGCACGTACGGGTTCGACGGGTACGTCGTCAACTCGCTCGCCATCGCCACACGGAATGGCTGCTCGACCTTGAAGTCCCGGTGCTTCGGTTCGAGATCGTTGGGGGCGACAATCGTCTCCTGATAGGGGAGGAGGTCGCCCATCGCCCAAACGCGATCGGAATACACCGCGGCCCGGTCCGTCAGCTTGAGCACCTCGGCAATATCCACAGAGCCCGTGGACGAGGGATAGCCGCTCGTCACATCGTCAAGGTCGAAGTCCTCCAGGAAATGAGCAAGCCCAAGGCTGAGCGCCATCGCCGCCCCGCGCCGGAAGGCCGACCGCGTCATGAATTCGACGACTGACGGAGCCTTCTCCAGGTAGCGCCATACCTCGACGAGGTCGCTGGGGATCACCTCCGTGGGCGATATCTCCTAAAGATATGCTCGAATTCAAGTCGCGGACAACGCGGCCGAGTCGACCAGGGTGGTCACACACTGCCGCGCGTCGCATGACTGTGCCTCCTCCGAGCTATCAGTAATCCGGCCTGTGGAACAGAAGCAGGCAGTAAGCACACCAACGATTTCACAACGCAATTGTTACAGGCATAAGGAAGAGGAAGAAAGGGTTAGCAATTAGCGGACGACAGAGGCCCGTGATGAAGCTTTGAAGAGAGGAGAAGTCGTTCTGTAGCCCAGCAACGAGTGCGTCGGACACTTTCCGCTCTTCAGCGGCAGCCGTAATAGCCGCTTTCGCACGCCCCTCCACTGAACTCGCTTCCGCCCTCGCTTCATTGAGCTCACGCTCCAGATCAGCGACCTGCTTTTCGGCCACGCTCAAAGCAGATTGAGCCACTGTCAAGTCACCCACCGGGACAAGGCCCCGGCGGACCTGATCCGGTTCGGCTGCAATTGCTTGAAGCCCCTTGTTCGTTTCCTGGACGGCAACGAGTTCCTTCTCCAAGCGACACTTTGCAGAAAGCCGATCAGCCGATTCGCGCTGCAGGCCCTGCGCATAAACTGCAACGTCAACAACAACCAAACTCCTAAGTGCCCACTCGCTGAAATTCAGCGACTAGGCACTCGGGGACTGGACATTGAAAATCCTAAGTGCCCGCCCGCTGAAATTCAGCGACTAGGCACTCGGGGACTAGACATTGAAAATCCTAAGTGCCCACCCACTGAAATTCAGCGACTAGGCACTCGGGCACTGGACGACATAAAAACATCAAGAATCCGACCACTGAAATTCAGTGGCCTGATCCTCGGGCACTGGACATACCTGGATGGCAGCGCCTAGCATGCCGTGAAGCTCCAGCACGTCCACGGATGCAAGCACGACCGGAGTGTGGCCGCGATGCTATTCGACCTCCACTTCGGCGACCCCAGGCATCCGGCTCGTTGGCACCGAGCCACTCGCTGTGGCCGCCTTCGCCATGAAGCGAGGGAAGGTCGCTGCAGATGCCGCGGCACCACTCGGAGCCGGCTCGGCCACGTCGGGTGAGGCAACAGCCTCCTTGGTCTTCGATGCCACTTCCGCCACAGTCGAAGGTTTGCTCGGAGCAACCACTGGGTCATCAGAGACCGTGACAACGTCGTCGCCTTTCGCCCTCTTGACATCTTCGGCGGGAGCAGCGACTTCGTCGGTCTTCCTCTTCCGCGAGGAGTCCACCTCCGTGACAACTGGCGAAACCTTGGCCACGGAAGGATGGCCAATCTTTTTAACACCAGTCCCGTGAAACAACAATAGGAATAAGACTGTCCGACTACAACGAAAAATAGGCAGATGAACAACACTCACTTGGCGACTGGTATGAACCGCAGTCCGGTGCGGATGCTAGCTGGCTTTTCCAACTCGGGCCCCAACCTCTGAGTGAGGTCCTCTCGAACACATCGTGTGCCCAAGTCACTGACGGCCTGTTTGAAGAGGAAGTCGTGGCAGGAGCCTCCGCGATAATTGCCGCGGGAGCCTCCCTTGGAGGCGAGGCCGCTACGGCTGGAGCATCGCCCAAACCAGCGATTGGGGCGAATGGAGGCGGTAACGATGCCAGCGGAGCCTCGTCCATGGGGGAGGTAGCGTCCGGCCACACGGTCGCGTGCGCCGCCGCGTCCCTAGCCGAGATGGTGGAATCGGAATAGGTCGCAGATCGGGACGGAGATATCCGCTTCGCCGGCTTTGCCTTCTTCTTCGGCGGAGCCGCCGTCTTCTTCTTCTTCTTCGACGGCGTGGCCTCACGATGTGAGGTGTGCTCGGGAAGCTCGTCGTCGTCATCTTCGTGAGGTTCAAGGCTTTTACTCGCTTCGAGCTCGCGCTGGTGTTGCCCGCGGGTCTTGCGAACTGTGGGGGCAGCGACTTCCACGGGTTCGTCTTCTTTGTCGTCGTCATCATCAACCTCATCGCTCTCGGCATCGCCTTGGATGGGTGATGACTCGCTCCCGTCTTGGACGGACGAGCTCGAGTTCTCGTCGTCTGTGGGTGGAAGCCACCCTTCTACCACTTGGAACAACTGCAATAAAAACAAAACAACGTTAGCACAACTGTGAATGCATTATCTGCGACTGCGAGTGATGAAGAAATGACGGCTTATCGTCGGAGCTGGGCGCCTTGCAGTGTAGGGGGCGACCCCGGCCTTCGCGTCAAGATACACCGCCTGGGTAATCTTCTTCAGGGCCAGGGTGTAGTCTTCGAGATGCCATTCGGCAAAGGAGGACTTTGTCGGGTCGTCCTTACCCGTATACTCATACATGTAGTGGTCGCGGCGGGCCAAGGGCACGAGCCGCCGCCCGAACCAGCAGTTGTAGAGGTTGATGGTCTGGAGACCCTTCTTCTTCAGGCCACGGATGGTCTGCAGCATTTCATCGATAACCATCCGTTGATCCAGCGGGAGCTTGACGACCTGGAGTCGACGCGGTTCGGGCCGGTCGGCGGAGTACCTTGGAAGCTCCACTTCGCCGTCTAGAGTCGACTCGGTGACGTAGAACCAAGACTTCTTCCATTCGTTCGCCGCCTTAGCGGGCAGCATCAGGTCGAAGAACGACGCCTTTGACTTTAGCTGGAATGTCAGGCCGCCCGCGGCTAGCATCGGGCCGCCTGACTCTTCGCGGCTGATTCTCCCATGGAACAGATCTTGCCATAGGGGGAAGTAGGGCCTGCAGCCCAGATAGCACTCGCAGAACGCCACGAAGATGGCGAGCTGCTCGATACTATGCGGATCGAGATCCGATGGATGGATCCCGTAGTAGGCGCAGAAACGCCAGAAGAAGAGGGAAGTAGGAAAGCCCAGCCCCCGCTCCAGGTGGCTGGTGAAGCAGATGAACTCTCCCTCGCGCGGGTTCGGAGTCGCTTCTCCGGCCGCGGGGATGCGCCATCTGCCGGCGCGGAGGATCCCGGCCTCCTCGAAGGACGCCAGTAGCGCCTTAGTACACTTGGATCTGCCCCAAGGTTCGGTGGAGGGGGCCATCGGTTGGAAGTTCGCGGAGGTCGGGGCTCTTTGGATTGTTTAGATCGCTATGCGGAGTGGGAAATGGAGATGAGCGAGATCGGAGGAAGAACGAAGAAGTGTTTCCCCGTTCGCCTATCATTCTCCTTATATAGCGGTTGCGACCCGCCAATTTTGGGATGTAACACCCTCAGAATCGGACCTATGCAAGTTTCAGCGATTCCCGCCAAACCCGCATAGAAACGATTCAAAGGTGCCCACCAGGCACTTTCGTGCGGGTGGAAAACGAAGTAATAACATTACACAACAGTCCTCGATGGGACCCACAGAACAGATATATATATATACAACACGACTCAAAGAGTCAAGAATACAGATATAATATACAAAGATCCAAATCACCTTGAAAACGATAGTGCGTCCAGCTACGAACAAGATGCAAATGGGGCTAAGAGCCCTGAAGAATAACCAATGGCGTCCATAACCCTGCCCAGGCCAAGCCGGAAGGGTAACCACCTAACGTCGATCTCAAAACCTGCTTAAACAAAAGGGGTGCCGACAAAGGGCAAAGGAAAAAGAGGAGCATCAGTACTGAGGCCAGTAAACGGCGAGGCTAGAATTCGGCGGTCCTCGCCTACACAGGTATGGTGGATCGGCGGCAAAGATGCACTAAACAACCTATAGAGACTCGATACAACTGGCGGTTATCAGAGAGGGATAAGAAAGACCTATTCGGATCCAACCTGATACTATCATCAAACAAACCCATCCTGGCGTTTCCCCCTCGAGACCAAACGAGGAAGTCAACCGAGGAACTAAAACAGTTGGCAGTTTTATTTATTCGGTTATCGTTGCAGCAATTACTAGTCAGGTATAGATAATCGTCCTGATAAAGAAGCAGTGGGCCCTTTTATTTAACCGTTCCCTTGTAGTTGCAACACTTACTAGTCAGATACAATTAGCATGAGATAACCCAAAACCCAGCAGTTGTTGGTACTTTTATTAAGCCATTCCGTTGTAGTTGCAATACTTACTAGTCAGGTACAATTGTCGCAAGCGACAGACAAAGCAAGCAATTGTGGGCAGTATTATTTAGCCATTCCATTATAGTGCAGCTGATTACTAGTCATTATAAAGTCAAATTTATAGCACTACTTTAGTTATGCTTGTCTATGGTTAGAATCATGCTCCAAGTCGTCCATATCCGCGGACACGGCTTTCAGAAAGTTTTACCCGGCCGGGGTGCACCAATAGCAACACACGCTCGATCAACCTCGGAAAAACCAAATCAAAACCCAACGAGGCCTTCACGACAAAGCAATCACAGGATTCAGAATTATTTCAGGGGGCCACCCCATTGAGTAGACCCGCAACGAAGCCAGCTGACTCCGAGACGGACTCAAGGTTTGCGACAATGGCTGTAAACGACTGGGAACCCAAAACTGGGCTTGTCGATACCGCGAAAACATTCCTCTTACCTAAACGGTACAGTGTTCTCCTCGCACAATCGTAAATAAAGCAGTAGCATGGCATAAGTACAGGATAGTAAATAAAACCTCAAACTAGTTTGTGTCCCCAAGAAATAAGACGGAATCAAGCTCTGGCTCAGGGGGGTCCCATAATCCTCCCGGATGTGGATAGCGCGATAAATCAAGGAACAGGTATCAAGTACTCGGGGTCCTACGGGACACAAGTGGGCGTTCGGAAACCAAATATTATCTATCACCCACCGATGCCTCTGCTTACTTCAATTTTAGTTGTTAAACAGGAATTAAAGTGAACGATAAGTAAAGCCATGATCATCTCCAACAACAAACATGCGGCAATACACCAACAACTGTGGCACTTGACAACACGCAACCGCACTTGAGCAAGCAACTAAGACGCGCAAGTCCAACTATCTACCAAACAACAGGTAATAGGTTGTGTCCAAGGCAATATAGGGCTGCATGGGATAACATGGATACGGAAACTAGAGCATCGCAACACAGATAGCAATAGATCAACAGGAGGGAATAAATACTATAAAAGTAAGATAGGTAGAAAGGGGGAGATGCTCGCCTGAAAACATTGTCGAAGGCTCAACCGAAGATCGGGGCGAAGCTCACATCAACTCAACGGCCTTATCCGCGAAGAAGCAAAACACTAGAATAAACACCGGATGCAATATTTAATACTACGGCAAAAGATCGGCATGATGCATGTATGATGTATGACATGGCAAGGTGCAATGCAATTAGGCCATATTAAGCGGAACCAGGGTCCCGGCAATTAATTAATTGGTTCAAGTTATTTAACTACCCCGCAATTTAAATGTTGTAATAACATGGCAGAATATAGTACCGGGTTCGCTACGCCAATTTAAATGAGGCCAATATGAGACTAGATTTGCCCGCATATGGGCCCCATATTTAATTATGCAGTGAATCGGCATAAGGCCCCCAAACCACAGACAAGTATGCATGCATGAACAATTAAGATGCGACAAGTTGTATTATATTATAAAATAGGGTTCTCGGATAAGAGGTCACACATTAGGGGTCTCGACGAACTTGGGGTTCCGGGGTTCGGGGTCGGGTCTCGGGGTTCAGGGTTCGACGGAAGCGTTCTCGGATTCCGGGAAGGACTTGGTTCGGTGTCGTCCTTGTCGTTGCGAAAATCTTGCCGGGTCCGCGCTATCGAGTCGTTCTTGGCGTCCGGGATGAAGAACTTGGCGTCCTGGGGACGATCCTGTCGCATCCGCGGTCGTCGGGTCATGTCGACGGTCATTGCGTTCTAGGTGGCGAACTTGGCGTTCCGGGCATCTTCGGTCCTCGGATCCGAGAGTGGGGGTACTTGTCGTCTGCGTCCTTCGAGGTCATGTTGTGGTACTTGTCATCCATGATGAAGGTCTTGTCTATGGTTCGTCAGTGCTTCCGGTCTTGGTCCTTTGCGAAGAACTTGTCGACAAGATAAGGGCCCGAGACGAACTTGGTGGTCCCGAGGATGCGGTTCGAGAAGGGGAACTTGGCATCCATCTAGACGATCTTGTCGGTTCCTTGTCGAAGACCAAGGCGATGCGGACACCGGGTGCAGGACACAGGAGAGCGACGCCACGGCTGTTGATGAGCTCGAGGACGGGGTCCCGCACGGCTGCAAGGCAACAGGAGGCGGCCGAGAGGGGGCCACGCTGCAGCGCCCTAGGCGGCAGAGCACCACGGACGCGCGCGGGGCCGCTCAGGGACGAGCCGCGGGAGGAGGCATGTGGCGGTGCTCGAGCTAGGGAGGCGAGGGCGCGGGCAGACGAGGCCAGTGGGCACGGGAGGCGGGCCAGCCTGGCGGTGAGAGGCGACACCGTGGGGCGGAGAAAGCGCAGCGGAGGTTGTCGGAGGTTGGGCGCGGGCGCTCGTCGGGGATGGGAAGGCGAGGGCCGGGGAGGGCTTGCGGGCTCGGGGCGGAGCCGGAGCACGAGGTCGGCGGAGGGGAGCTTGGCGACGGAGGAGAGGCGGGCTCGGGCGAAGCGGGCGGTGGCGCTGGGCGGGTCAGTGGCGGAGCTCGCTGCCGGTGGCGAGGCGGCTCGGGGAGGAGAGCCCTGCGACGGCGACGAGGAGGAGGAAGGCGAGGCGGGCCACGGTGGAGCTCGGCCACGCGGAGCGGCGAGGGAGGAGGGGGCGGCCGCGGTTGGGCTCGGGCCCGAGAGCGACGACGACCGACGGAGGGGAGAGGCCGGCGGAGGAGGATGGCGGTGGAGAAGAACGGCGGAGGCGGGACGAGGGACTGCGCGCGGTGAGCGCGTGGGGAGGAAGAAGGGGTGGGGCCGGGGGTTGGTGGGGATCGGGGCAGGGGCGGGTCAGGTGTGGTGTGCGTGTGTGTGGGCCTGGGTGTGTTGAGTGTGTGTGGCCTGAGAGGGAGAGGGAGTGAGAGGGGTGAGGTGGCGCGATTTGAGTGGTGGGGGTTTGGGGAGGGGTGAGGTGGCGACATAGGATAGGTTGGGGTGAGGTGGAGGGGGATTGGGTAGGTTAGGTTGGGTAGATGTAGGATTTTTAGGTGGAACGTTTGTATTTCTAGGGGTGGTCGTTCGGGTCAAATCGGCCCGTTCGACTGCCCCACTAAAATAATTTAATATTTTTATTTGATTAAAACAAAGCCTTTGCAAACCGATAGCCGACAAAACAATTAATCCGGAGACCCGGTTTTGGTGTTTGAATAAAGATGGGGCGTTTTAGAAAACACAAAGTAGGTTTTCTGTAAATAGTTTTATGCAAGCAAAATGCAAGATGATGACGATGCTCAAATGCAATGCGGCATGATGACATGAGCATGCGGTCATGATGATGCAATGCACAAAAACGACGCGATTTTCTAGTAGTGGTTTTGCGGGATGCCACAGGGAGCCGTTACTACGCGGTAATTACGCCGAAGTTACCATTGGATTACCCCAACGGCTAGTTTGACCCCAATTGACGGTCCAACTTCATCCATTCGACTCGTCGCTCCACGCGAGTTGAAGATTCGCCGACCCGATCACTATAATAGTGACTGAGTATTCGCCGACCCGTTCGCCGAGCTGCGACCCGATTGGTCGCCGTTATTGCGACTAAAATGACTAGTTCTTCATTTATTCTGGAGTCCGCCGCTGATTCGACTGGAAGTCCGTCTTGGACCCGCATACTCTGAATGCCAGCGAACGCCTGAGAAAAATCGACGACGGCCTCGGGGACTACTGATGGGGATATGCCTACCGGGGTATACCCAGCAGGACGTTTCCTACTGGCCCAAGCGCCAGCGAGTGGGCCTGCAGGACGGCGACTGGATCAAGATGAGGCGTGGACTCAAGCGACTGGAAGCTGAAGGCCTAGAAGCGTAGATAGGCCCAGTCGAACTAGGTCGTAGAATCACCGAATCCTTAACTAATTCGGTTGAGATCTGTAAACCCTAGGGAGGTGAGTCTATATAAACCTCCCTAGAGGACGCATAGAGGATACGTTCCATCATACACCCTAGCGACTCGCCGCCTAGCTGCCGAGCTCGCCCCATTGTACTCTCACCATAATACAATCTAGCAGGAGTAGGTCTTTACCCTCCGGGGGGCCGAACCTGGGTAAACCCTTGTGTCTCAGCCCTTATCTCGCACCGCAGATGGCTGGCCGCCCTTGCCCCATGTTCTACTACTTGCTGCCAATTGCAGCATCTGCCGTGGTCATTCCCACGACATTATACAAACTTATGGAGAAGCTTGTATTTATAAGAAAGTGAGTGGGAGCTCTGTAGTATTCTTAATACTATATGTAGATGACATATTGTTGATTGGGAATGATGTAGACCTTCTTAATAGTGTCAAGGATTATTTGAATAATAGTTTTTCAATGAAAGATCTTGGCGAAGCAGCTTACATATTAGGCATAAAGATTTATAGAGATAGATCGAGACGCTTAATATAATTGTCACAGAGTACATATTTGGACAAAATTCTAAAGAGGTTTGTAATGGAAGATAGCAAGAAAGGGTTCTTGCCCATGTTGCCTAATACGACCTTGAGTAAAACTCAAAGTCCTGCAACGGCAGAAGATAGAGAAAGGATGAGTAAGACTCCCTATGCCTCAGCCATAGGATCTCTTATGTATGCCATGCTATGTACTAGACCCGACATTGCATATGCTGTTATTTTGACTAGCAGATATCAAAGGGATCTAGGAGTGGATCATTGGACAGCGGTCAAAAACATCCTTAAGTACTTGAGAAGAACTAAGGATATGGTTCTTTCTTATGGAGGTGATGAACAACTCATTGTTAATGGTTACACCGATGCTAGTTGGAACACCGATCCGGATGATTCTAAATCTCAATCTAGATACGTATTTATTTTGAATGGTGCAGCAGTTAGCTGGAGGAGTGCAAAGCAAAGAGTTGTGGCGAGATCTTCAACTGAATCAGAATACATAGCTGCTTTGGAGGCTTCACAAGAGGCAATATGGATGAAGGAGTTCATTACAGAGCTCGGTGTGGTTCCAAGTGCGCTGGACCCAATGTCTATCTACTGTGATAACATGGGCGCCATAGACAATGCGCAAGAACCAAGGTCACACAAGAAGCTGAAGCACATCAAGCTACATTTCCACGCTATTCGAGAGCATGTCCAAGATGGTGACATAAAGATTTGCAAAGTACACAGAGATCTGAATGTGGCGGATCCGTTGACTAAATCTCTCCTGAGGGCAAAACATGACCAGCACCAAACTACCATGGGTGTTCTGTATATTACCATGTAATCTAGATTAGTTGACTCTAGTGCAAGTGGGAGACTGTTGGAATATTCCATATAGGCAATAATAAAAGTGGTTATTATTATATCTTTGTGTTTATGATAAATGTTTACATTCATGCTATAATAGTATTAACCGGAAACATTAATACTTGTGTGATTTGTAAACTAAATTAGAGTTTCTGGTAAATCCTCTTTATAATACTAGCTTGTTGGTTAATAGATGATCGTGGTTCCTCGATCATGAACATTGAGATGTTATTAACAACAAGATCATATCATTAGGAGAATGGTATGACAGACATACTCCTATAGAAAAGTGTAGCATTAAGATCAAGTCATTTCAATAGTTCGTTTGCTATAAGCTTTCTCATACATAGTAACCTAATTCCTTCGACCATGATATCATGCTAATCACCATCACCAGAAGGATGCTTTGATGACATCAAACACCACACCTTAACTGGGTGGCTATAAAAGTGGCATTGAGTGTTCGGAAAGTATGTGTTGAGGCACATGGATCAAGAGTGGGATTTGTCCATCCATATGACGGATATATATGTTCTGGGCCCTCTTGGTGGAATGTCATCCAATTATCTTGCAATCATGTGACTGGCTCACAAGGGATCACATATCACGGGAACAAGAAAAGAGTACTTATCGGTAACGAGTTTGAACTAGGTATGCAGAGATACCGATGATCAAACCTCGGATAAGTAAACTATCGCGAGACAAAGGGAAATTGGTATCGTATGTAAGTGGTTCATTCGATCGCAAAGTAATCGTAGAAATATGTGGGAGCCATATGAATTTCTAGATTCCTCTATTGGTTATTGATCGGAGAAGTGTCTCGGTCATGTCCGCATAATTCACGAACCGTAGGGAGACACGCTTAAGGATTCAATGTTGTTTAGTAGATATGGAATATAAGTAGGGAGACCGAATGTTGTTCGTAGTCTCGGATGGGATCCGGGATATCACGAGGAGATCTAGAATGGTCCGGAGAATAAGATTCATATAAGGATAGTCCGATTCCGGAGTTCGGGAATGATTTCGATGTTTTCATCGGAGAGGTTCTAGAAAGGTCTAGAAGGTTCACCGGACCGGAAGGGGAATGGTCCATGAATGTGTCACGGGTAAGTGGAATGATTAGATCATATCCTAGGTCACTTGGTTTGGTCATTTGCGAGAGAGAATTAAAACTCTAAATTGAAAGTCAAAAGGGAAGTTTGAAAAATCAAACTGGAACAATGGTTTCCTAGTGGAAGAAAGAAAGAGTCTTTCCTTCAATCCAACTTAGGTTTGGGTTTGGATTCAAACTCTCCCCTCCCAAGGCTGCCCCCCTCTCATAAATAGAGGGGGAGGGCTGCCCCAAACACACAACAAGCCTGCCCTCCCCACCCCTTGTGCCGCCGCAAGCCGTCGCCGCTGCCTTGCGCCGCCGCCGACCCATCGCCGTCGCCCTAGCAATTGCCGACTCCTCCTCTTACACTCCGGCTTTCTAAACCTAGATCGCCGGAAAACCCTAGATCCACCATAACTCGCACCGGCTTAGTCGAAGCCCTGCGGGATCTTCCCTCTACTTCCGACACCACGCCGTCGTGCTGCCAGAATCGCGAGGGGAGAACTACAACCTCCGTTGCCTGCTGGAAGGTCTTCATCGAGTACCGAATGTGTGACCGACTGTGGAAGCACTGCCGGAACACAGCGCAGGAAGGATCGTCTACGCGATCTTGAGATCGGCAAGTGTATGACTACATCACCCACGAGAATCTGCTCTCGTTAACCGCTTTGGAATCTTCGAGGGTGAGTACTCTAATCGATTCATTGCTACAATCTAGTAGATAGATCTTGGCTTGTTTGTTTGCATGCGGTAGAAATTTTTTGTTTTCCATGCTACGAACCCCAACATGGACAAGTAAAGCAAAGTACATACTAAACAAGCATGGAGCATCAAAAATTATAGATACGTTTCCAACGTATTAGCATCCCCAAGCTTAACTCCTGCTCGCCCTCGAGTAGGTAAGTGATAAACAAAATAATTTTTGAGGTGACATGCACCCTCACAATAAAGATCCAACCATTTGCAAGCATTTAAAGTTGGGATCAAAGAACTCTAAACATGTAAATGAAAGATGGAGTTCTAACAATAGGACATAGTAACTATGCATGCAACATGACAAGCTACAAACAAAGATCATGAATAATACACATTGAAAAACGTTTGTTTGTTTCACATGCAGAAAACATGGCATAGTGGCAATCAGCTTGTCCCTCATAGTGACGAGGTTTGATCTCGTCAATGCCCATTGTTATGAGCTTGGGTTTTGGAGAAGATGGGGGTGCTGGAGATCGCGGAACGGTTAACAGACAAGCAACCAGGGGGCACGAGATTTACCCAGGTTCAGGCCTCCGGAGGGAAAACCCTACTCCTGCTTGTCTGCTCTTGATTACGGCGGAACTGAAAGTTACAGGGGTGCACAGATGCAATCTGGCGTGGATGTGTGTATGTGCTGGTATGAGAGGTTTGTAGATCTGTCTATTGCGTACGTTCCCTCCTCGTTCGACCCTCCTAGCCTTTATATATGGGGAGGCTAGGTCTTAGGTACAGATACAAATAGGTTACAAGTTGTATTCAAACTCTAGTCTTGAGATTTCCTTGTGTTGTGCGCCTGGGAGTCCATGTCGATATGGGCTTCATATCAGCCAAAACGTCATAGGCGTCATGGACCCTAGCAGATCGTCGAGTGGGCCTTCCTTCGGACTGGACCATGTAGGCTAACATCGGGTACCCGTAGGGAATATCCATGTCAGTAGCCCCCGAGTGTCCATCCGAAATATAGATTCGGGTGGAGACTTAGTTGTTTTGAACCTTGCATTTGGATGTCGGAGTCGAAAGTTGTGTCGAGTGTGAAGCTCTTCACCCGAAAGTTCATCGGGTCAGCTGAATTTGTTCGGTTGTTGTAAAGGAGTCGACATTATGGACGTAGTCAACACAATGGACTATAGGGTGCGCGACCAGCGCTCCCTATGGGAGTAGCCCCCGAGTGTCTGTTCGAGTCATAGACTTGAGCAGAAACTTATAGTCGTCAGTTGTGCAATATGGTGATCTAGAAATTTTTCGGATGACCTTGCAGATGCCTTGAATGCCTTCATTTTTTCGAATGCGCGACTAGCGCTCCCTATGGGAGTATCCCCCGAGTCCTTAGTCGAATCGTTGATTCGAGTGAGGAATCGAAGCATGCCACTAAAAGATCTTCTGTGTGCACGACCAGCGCTCCAGTTTGGAGTAGCCCCCGAGTGTTTGGCCAAGTCGTAGACTCGGGCAGAGACTCGAGTCTTCTATCGTGCAGTTGTAGTCGACAATCTCGTGGGCGTACCGCTGACCCGGAAGTACATCGGGTGCGTGACCAGCGCTCCTGATAGGAGTAGCCCCCGAGTGTCTAGTCGAGTCGTAGACTCGAGTGGAGACTCATGCGAGGAGGAACCACCGACTCGGAAGTGCATCGAGTCGGCGTCTCACGCATAAGGAGCCAAAGAGTCGACGTAGCGGATTCGTGCGACGTTTAGCCGGAAGGACTCGATGTTCTAGATGAAGTCGACGCCATTTCTTCTATCGGGTGTGCGCCTAGCGCCGCTTTTGTCGATGATTGATGTGGTCATACGAGGAATGCGTTGACTCGGATCTTGCCGTTAGTAGACTCCGTTGGAGGACCCAAGAAAATAGCGCGATGTAGTCTGGCATCCTTGTAAGCTGTAGAAAACATAAAGAATTATGAAGTACTTGTATCTTATAAAGAATATTTGCCTTTCGGCTTCTGCAGTAAGATTCTGGTGTCGATCGAGTCAACACTGTTGCACTGTATGCTAGGCCTTTTCGTTAGCCTGATTACCCTTAGTCTCAGTACCTTGCCGAGGCACTCGGAGTTCAAGGATTCGATGGTAGGGCAAAATCAGCTACTTGGGCTGTCGCGTTCGAGGTGCTCGCGTGCGTGGAGCCGATGGCACATTAGGTTACTCGAAGAGGGCGCAGCCCCCGAGTGTTTCGAGTGCGATTAAAGTAAGAAAGAAAATCAACTCTGAGTCGAGAACTTAGCTTTGTTGGTAGTTGCCGTGGACGAAGTTGATGTTGTAGCGAGTCACGTGGCGGACGTAATCGACGCGACGGGGTTAGCGTGATGGCAAGTCGTCAAGGTCAAATCGATGTGGCGGGTCACCTCAGTCGAAGACATGGTGGGTCGCCGCATCCAAAGACTATGGCGGGTCGTCGAAGTCGAAGAAAACCCCGAGCTACCGGAGCCGAAGACCGCGGAGGGTCGCCAAAGCGGAGGAATCCCCCCAGTCGTTGGAGCCAAAGATCATATCAGGTCACTGTAGTTGAAGACCGCAGAGGATCGCGCGACGGAGTCAACGCAGCGCCGGGTGTAAAATCAACTGGCCGTACGTAGACGTCGCAGCGGACTTATAATCAACGCGGTTGGACGAAGTCGATGCGGAGACGATGTGACCGATGAGTTGTGGCGGGAGCCGAAGCGACCGTCGGATCGCCGAGGTTGGAGCTGATGCGGCCAATCGGTTGAACGGAGTCGACGTGGCGGACAAGGTCAATACAATGAAGAGGAGTCACGCCACGGATATAATCAAAGTATCAGACTGGGCTCATCTGAATCCTTGCGAACCAATCCGGTTGATTGATTATTTGGCTGTGAGGCATCGAAAAAGAGTTGGCTTGATCAACTCATGTGTAGATAGGAGACATCGGTAGAGATTGATGTTTACATGAAGTCCAGCTGTCTCCATACAAACTTTAGTCTTTAGCTGATTATAAATTAGCTTTATCATTGGATTAGATCACGATGGATATCTGGACGTTGTTCCAATTGCGCTCCAAAGTAGCATCTCGACGCTGAAAGGATACAGATGTCGCCTAGAGGGGGGGTGAATAGGTGATTAAAACTTTTCCGAGAGGGGCTCAACAAAGGCGGAATAAAACTAGCGTTTACTTTGTTAAGCACAAAACCTAGAACAATCTAGGGTTCACCTATGTGCACCAACAACTTATGCTAAGAAAGACAAACAACTATGTGATAGAAAGATATATACTTCAAGCACGAAAGCTATCACAAAGTAAAGTGCATAAGTAAGAGCTCGGGTATAGAGATAACCGGGGCACGCGGGGACGACGATATTTTACCGAGTTCCTCCCAATATGGAGTACGTCTCGTTTGGAGAGGGGGTGGTATCTAACCACCTACGCCACAAAAGGCCTCCCTTATTCTCCGGTGAATCTCACCCCAATGGGATTGATCCACGCTTCCACTATCGGTGCACTTGTCGGTGGCAACCGGAACCTCTCACAAGGTTGGGGCACTTCTCCACAACTTAATTGGAGGCTCCCAACAAACGCCACAAAGGCCACAAGGTTGGGGCACTTCTTCACAACTTAATTGGAGGCTCCCAACAAACGCCACCAAGGCCTCAACCTGCAACACAACAAACCGTCTAGGGTTCCAAGAACCCAAGAGTAAAAAGCTTCTCAACTTTCACTCACAAAATCCTCCGGGGAGAACTCAAACCGATGCACCGAATGCAAATGGCAAGAACACCACAAAGGTGTTCCAATCCCTCACTCTAAAGTTCCAACAAAGCTACTAAAGCTATTGGGGGAACAAGAGAGGAGGAATCAAAGAGGGACACAAAATCCCCCAAAATCTAGATCCCCAAAGATACACTCACAAAGAGATGTTTTGGTTTGGTCAAAACGTGGATCTAGATCTCCTCTCTCTTCCACTCAAATATGGGCAAGAATCATCGGAGGGGAAGAGGGGAAGCAAGCTCAAGAAGGTCAACAATGTAGGAGAAAACTTGCAAGAATGGTTGGGGAACCATTGGGGAAGAACTTCCCTTAAATAGGTCCCCCCAAAATCCAACCATTGAAGCCCAAAAACGCGAATCCTGGTATTACCAGACTTTTTCCCGGTACTACCAGACATTCCCGATACTATCGGACATTCCCTGGGGATCCCTGGACGCCAAACGCACCTTATTCAGTACCAACCTGTACTAGGGGGGGGGGTACTACCGGACCCTGGTCCGGTACTACCGGTCATCCCTGAACAAAAACGACCATAACTTTTGCATCCGGACTCCGATTTTGATGATCTTGGGCTCGTTTCGAAGAGGACAACAAGCTCTAAAAGATCATGCAAAGAAAAATCATAGTCCCGCAACGGAGGATAGATCCAAATGACGAAAGGTTTAACCTCTCTCAAAATACGAACCGATAAAACCTCCAACATCGAAAACATAATAGAAAATGCATATGAAATCCGTTTTCGATGAACTAGAGCTTGTCATGGAGATTAACACAGGCTCTAAATCCTCACATGAGTAAGAACCAAATAATGGAAGGTTTTACCTATCTCTAAAATACAAACCGGTAAAACCTCCAAGATCAAAACACAATAAGATATAAAAGGGAAATCCGTTTTTGATGAACTAGAGCTTGTTATGAATATTACCACAAGCTCTAGAACCTTACATGGATAAGATACAAATAACAACCAAGAAAGGATGATGCTGAGTATGCAAAGGTTTGAGCTCTCTTCGAAAGATATGATCGAGTTACTCACTTTAGAGCCCCTCTTGATTGTACGGTTGTCTATCTTATAAACCGGTCTCCCACTAACAACGTGAGACTGGCAAAAGGGAAAACCTATCAAGATTATACCTTTGCCTTGAGCATTCCACTTGAGCTCGATGTAGATGAACTCTACCTTCTCAAGATGGAACGCCTTTCTTGATTCATCATCATCGATCCATGATCCCGAGGATGGCAAGCATCAAACATGAGATCTACTAGATGGCGCATTTTGAGCTTGCACAACACACTTCTCATTTCATCGACCTTGAAGACAACACATGCTCCAAGCGATGCGAATAGTCAAATCCTACAAGTGCAACTTAATACACATATTAGTCCATAAATATTGTCATTAATTACCAAAACCACACATGGGGGCCCACATGTTCTTTCAATCTCCCCCATTTTGGTAATTGATGACAATCCCTTTAAGAGGGTTTATATAAGAAATTTTAATGAACAAAATGGTAACACCAATATCAAATACTACATAAGTATGTGATATTGGTATCACCACCATATATAGAGCAAACTCCCCCACAATCTATGCATGTGTGATGAACTTGAATTTCATTGCATATATTGCCAATCCTTATCATTGGTGGAGTTTCCTCTATATATACCACATGCTAAGCAACACAAAGATGAAAGAGCATGAAAGGCAAATGCTTAAGAACTAACTCAATACATAAATACATAAACCAAATCCCCTTAAACCCTCCAAAACTTCTCTCCCATTGGCATCGATTGCCGAAATGGGTGACAAGTTCTAGAAGGCAAATATAGTAATAATTCCTCCAAAGGTATGCGTTCGCACATATCCAATGAGGAGGGAGTAGAACTATATCGAGGATCCGAAGATTTCCAAAGGAATAAAATAAATGACGCATCACAAATGATGCAAGCAATCACAAGATTCGACAAATCAATTGAAAACAACAAATGAGTCCAAATGGAAACTACAAGATATTATGATATGAGCAAAAGAGTGCTTTAAATAATAAATAGAGAAGCTCCCCAAGATTTGTGCATATTTTAAAATAGTTGAATTTTAATACAAAATGCACAAATATGGAATCCTCACCCCCCCGTAAACATTTAAGGCACAACAAATGAGAAATAAGACAACTGAGCATTATTAAATAAATTAGATGAGCTCCCCAAAGATAATGCACCAATTATGATAATTGCATTTGGGAACAAGGTGCATAATCATGGAATCCTCACTCATCCAAATTCATTTAACAATACAAGTCATGGGAGAACAAATATGAGTGCCCGAAGATGCAAACAAGAGGAACAAGCACTCATAGGAAAATAAATTTGGAAGCCACCAAAGAATAAAAAGAAATAAAAGGTGGCATCCAAGAAATAAAATCTCAACTAAAATTATCTTCTCATATGTGTATATGTTTCTAAGTGGATAACATCACAACGACATATGGCCATAAAGAAACAAGCACACACAAGGAAGATATACAATAAAGCACATGAATAAAAAATGAAGTCACGACATATACCAATAAGATTTTTGCTTCAAAGCATGGCCAAAGGCTCACATATATCTTATTGTACATTAATGAGCTTCAAACACCAACACACTACATATATTACAACTATCACTAAGGGAAAATGAGAAGGTTGGAATATATGGAGAAAGGCAACAAGTATCACAAAAAAAAACTAGCAAAAATCTCACCATTGCACATGAGAGAAGTTGAGGAAAGGATAGGCAATAAAATTGCTAGATTGAAATATTTGGGATTGGAGGATCATATGCATGATTTGTATAGTCCCAATTATATGCACTCATCTCAACTTATACACATATGAAATAGAGATTTCTCTTAATACCATGGCTAGAGATACAACAAAAATTCATGCCAAGATGCAACCTATAAAAGGTTGGAAGCAAGATAAATATGCATGAGCAAGAGATACTTGTTACCGAGATATAATTGGTAGGATGTAGAGGATATGAATTCGTTGATCATCCTATAGCTTGCCTCCAATTTTCATGTATGCATCATTTCTTCAAAATTGAGAGACAGACATCCAATCTATTTCCATTGTACCTAAAACACATTTAAGTACAAAATGGTCCCCAAACATATTGGGTCCAACGTAGTTAGTGCAACTACAATACATAGGAGATACTCCACATAATTATGTGCATATTGATATGAAATGGAATTTCATGCACAACTTAGCTGATGGGAATTGGTGGAGTTTCCCCTATATATTGGATCAAAGAAAGCAAGCATGTCATAATATAAACATGTAGTAAATATGCATGCACAAGGCTTTCAAGAACCTAAAATGAGATGCAATTTAAACAAAAACACCAAGTAAACCGAGATGGCACACACAAGAGTGTGACATGACAAGAGGTGTCCAAATTGTATCAAAGAACCAATTCAACACATGAAAGATCATAAGTTCAAAAAATGAACTAGGCAAAAGCCAAAGAGCAAAATATAGATAAAAATACAAATCCTCAAGGATTTATCTCATTCTAAAATGGTCAAAATGTGAAACAAGGAATGAGACAAACCAATTCCCCAAAAGAGTAAGGTTCCAACAAGTAAACCAAACTCTCCTAACTTTTCATGATGGAACAAAATACCAAAACGAAAAGATCAAACTTCCAAGCACATAAAACCCGATATGGATCAAACAAGGAAGCATAAAAGGATTGTTCTAGATAATATAGGAGAGCTCACCCATAAGCAATACATTATATAGAATTTTGTTTTTGAATGCAAAATGTACACAAATGAGATCATCACTACTACCTACATTAAATAAAACACAAGAGCATACCAATAAAATAAGAAGATCCAAAAGTAGCAAGGAATACATGGGAGCACACAAAACATTTACTTGGCCAAAGATAGGACAAGATTAAGAAAAGGACAAAGTGAATATGATCAATAAATTCTACCGATAAATTGAGTACTTATTGTCCAAGGACAAAAAATATTGGTAATAAATTTCCGAAGGTATCTTGCATGGATATCCAAGATCATAGTCACAACAAGAAGAATATAACAAAGTATAAGAATTAAGCTTGATGCTTCGAAAGAGATTCTTGGTAGCTTCCAATAGTCACACAATCACTAGAGATTAGAGTAAACTCAGGTAAATGGTTTCCATGAGGATATAGATATCTAAATATGAGGAAACACATGCCAAGAAACACTCTCACATACAAGATCCAAAATATGAGAAATAGAGGCATTCAAGCAAATTGGAACTTGTATGAGCAAATGTGTCACATAAGAGCTAGATAATTATCAATATCAATTCTAAGGGACACAACCTCGAATATTCACATTTTATAGGATTTGTAATATGCACTAAGCATATGACTCCCCCATAATGTGATACTACCATAAAACCAACACGAGGCAAAAGGATACAAATAGAGATAATTAATGGACATTATAAAACTTAAATTTCCCATGAGAATTGTACCACATAGAGACTCGAAAATAATCCAATATAAATACTAGGTGGTATTCCTCATGTACACACAATTTTAGGATTGTGGAATGCCCAAGCATAACACTCCCCCAAAATGGGATAATCCATTAATCTCTCAAAAGAGCCAAATAAGATACCAAATATAACCAAGTAAGGCTCAAACACAAGAAACACACATACATGGTGTGCCACCTAATCATACACAAATATTCTTGATACCTCAAGATAATTAAGTGGAAAGCACAACATGTACAAAAGCATGGAAGATACAAAACCAACACATGCACAAGGGGCAAGTAACTTTCAATGTAAGCATTTGTTACCGCAAGGAGGAACATTGGATAAATAATAGAGGCAATATAATCCACATGACTTGACTTTGAACAATATAATAGTGAAGATCCCTCAATTCTTCATGATGTAGCCAAGTCTCCAACGTCCTCCAAAAATTACCTATTGATCAAGTTTTAGCTTGTTGGTCCCCAACCAAGTTAGGTCCTAAGAAGTTAGTCACAATAGGCTTGGCAACCCAAATGGTTCTTTTCTTGACACCACATTGGGCACCAACAAATTTGGCAAACATATTGCCAACCTCATCCTTGCGAAGTGAATAAGAATCATCAATCAAGATAGGATGGGATGAGGAGATACCAATAGTGCATGAGGAAGAAATGTGCCCCTTCTCACGGCATATGTAGCAAGTTCTACTCTTGCCATCTTTATTTTTGGATGAAGAAACAACTTGAGGAAGAGCTTGAGTCTTCTTGGGAGGAGGCCCATCTCTAACAAGATGTAGAGCTTGAGGCCGCTTCCCTTGTTGCTTAGTGCCAAGGGACTTCTTCTTTAATGGGCAATGTTTGACATGATTCCCTTCTTCCTTGCACTTGAAGCAAACAATGTTGGCCGGATTCTTGACTTGATCTTGGCCATTATTCTTGTTATCCTTGTGCTTCAACTTGATAGTGGACTTGTTCTTGACATTGGAGTTGAATCCAATCCCACTCTTGTCATTGGGGGATTTTTGCACACTCAAGATTTTGTTGAGTGCGTCCTTCCCTTGATGACCCCTTTTGAAGTCATTCTTCAAAGAAGTGACTTGAGCCTTGAGCTCTTTGATTTACTCTACATGGTTAGTTTCAAAAAAGTACTAGAGGAAGTAGATGCTACATTGTTATAGAAACAAGACACGAAATATAATTCATCATGAGATATATCATGGTTGTGAGAGGATGAATTACAAGGACTAGCACATGGCAATATAACATTTAGAGTGGATATAGTGCTAATGTCCACATGAGGCCCACTATATGTTACCTTTGACATGATGGCCTCATGAGCTAACTTTAGCCTACCATGGGAGACTAGAAGATCCTCATGCGAGCTTGATAGCTTAACATGACTTTCTTCTAATTTCCCATAGTTGCTAGTTAGCAAAGCAAGTTGATCCTTTAGCTCAACATTATCCTTCAAAATAGATGCTTCACAATAAATAGAGTTAGTAGCACAAGCATCATCTGAAACCTTGTCTTGGCCCATAGTATCTTCGGTTTCCTCTACATGGTTAGCAACACAAGCACTAGAGGAAATAGAAGCATTTTTATCATGGCAACAAGACAACACAAGCATATCATCATGAGATTTATTCAAGCCATTACTACATGATATGCAAGGACTATCAACACTAGCAAGTAAGGAGTTGTGAGTGCTAGAAGTGTTAAGGTCCGAAGATATATCATTGCAACTAGATAGGGATGAAGGATTACAAATAGTAAGCACACTATCCACATTGCAATTTCTATCACCACTCACTGTATCATTACCTTGTAAAAAATCACATGTTGGTGAGGTGGTAGACGATGAGAACCCATCTCGATCGAAAGTGGAAGCAACACAATCATCCTCAATAATGTTGGACTTGCTATATTTATCTTGAAGCTTGGTCCATATCTCATGAGCACTTGAATAAGGCATGATAGACGAAAGAACTACATTGCTCATAACTTGTAAAAGGGTTTTAGTAGCTAGAGAATTTATACCAGAGTTCAACTTCTCTAAAGATTCGTTTTGGGGATCCATAGAAGAAGAGAAACCCATACATAGATATTCCACGATAAATGGGTGAGCTTTGCAAAATAAATCAAGCATGCGAGATTTCCATATATCATAATTTGTGCCATTGAATATGAATATATAATTGTGCACTACTCCCCTAGACGACATATTTACTCTCAAGGCGGTGAAGCCTAAAATGAGAGACCGGGCTCTGATACCAATTGAAAGGATACAGATGTCGCCTAGAGGGGGGTGAATAGGCAATTAAAAATTTTCTGAGAGGGGCTCAACAAAGGCGGAATAAAACTAACATTTACTTTGTTAAACACAAAACCTAGAACAATCTAGGGTTCACCTATGTGCACCAACAACTTATGCTAAGCAAGAAAAACAACTATGTGATAGCAAGATATATACTTCAAGCACGAAGGCTATCACAAAGTAAAGTGCATAAGTAAGAGCTCGGGTATAGAGATAACCGAGCCACGCGGGGACGACGATATTTTACCGAGTTCCTCCCAACATGGAGTACATCTCGTTTGGAGAGGGGGTGGTATCTAACCACCTACGCCACAAAATGCCTCCCTTATTCTCTGGTGAATCTCACCCCAATGAGATTGATCCACGCTTCCACTATCGGTGCACTTGTCGGTGGCAACCGGAACCTCTCACAAGGTTGGGGCACTTCTCCACAACTTAATTAGAGGCTCCCAACAAACGCCACAAAGGACACAAGGTTGGGGCACTTCTCCACAACTTAATTGGAGGCTCCCAACAAACACCACCAAGGCCTCAAACTGCAACACAACAAACCGTCTAGGCTTCCAAGAACCCAAGAGTAAAAAGCTTCTCAACTTTCACTCACCAAATCCTCCGGGGAGAACTCAAACCGATGCACCGAATACAAATGGAAAGAACACCACAAAGGTGTTCCAATCCCTCACTCTCAAGTTCAAACAAAGCTACTAAAGCTATTGGGAGAACAAGAGAGGAGGAATCAAAGAGGGACACAAAATCCCCCAAAATCTAGATCCCCAAAGATACACTCACAAAGAGATGTTTTGGTTTGGTCAAAACGTGGATCTAGATCTCCTCTCTCTTCCACTCAAATATGGGCAAGAATCATCGGAGGGGAAGAGGGTAAGCAAGCTCAAGAAGGTCAACAATGGAGGAGAAAACTTGCAAGAATGGTTGGGGAACCATTGGGGAAGAAGGCCCCTTAAATAGGTCCCCCCAAAATCCAACCATTGAAGCCCAAAACGCGAATCCCGGTACTACCGGACTTTTTCCCGGTACTACCGGACATTCCCTAGGGATACCAGGACGCCAAACACACCTTATTCAGTACCAACCAGTACTAAGGGGCGGTACTACCGGACCCTGGTCCGGTACTACCGGTCATCCCTGAACAAAAACGGCCATAACTTTTGCATCCGGACTCCGATTTTGATGATCTTGGGCTCGTTTCGAAGAGGAAAACAAGCTCTAAAAGATCATGCAAAGAAACATCATAGTACATAAATGGAGGATAGATCCAAATGACTAAATTTTTAACCTCTCTCAAAAAGACAAACCGATAAAACCTCCAACATCGAAAACATAATAGAAAATGCATATGAAATCCGTTTTCGATGAACTAGAGCTTGTCATGGAGATTAACACAGGCTCTAAATCCTCACATGAGTAAGAACCAAATAATGGAAGGTTTTACCTATCTCTAAAATACAAACTGGTAAAACCTCCAAGATCAAAACGCAATAAGATATAAAAGGGAAATTTATTTTTGATGAACTAGAGCTTGTTATGAATATTACCACAAGCTCTAGAACCTTACATGGATAAGATACAAATAACAAACAAGAAAGGATGATGCTGAGTATGCAAAGGTTTGAGCTCTCTTCGAAAGATATGATCGAGTTACTCACTTTAGAGCCACTCTTGATAGTACGGTTGTTTATCTTATAAACCGGTCTCCCACTAACAACGTGAGACCAGAAAAAGGGAAAACCTATCAAGATTATTCCTTTGCCTTGAGCATTCCACTTGAGCTCGATGTAGATGAACTTTACCTTCTCAAGATGGAACAACTTTCTTGATTCCTCATCATCGATCCATGATTCCGAGGATGGCAAGCATCAAACATGAGTTCTACTAGATGGCGCATTTTGAGCTTGCACAACACATCTTATCATTTCATCGACCTTTAAGCCAACACATGCTCCAAGCGATGCCAATGGACAAATTCTACAAGTGCAACTTAATACACATATTAGTACATAAAGATTGTCATTAATTACCAAAACCACACATGGGGGCCCACATGTTCTTTCAGACGCGATATAACTGCTTTGACTGGCCACCTGTGCATCATTAATTAAAACAATCTCTCGTCTACAGATGGTCTGCTAGGATCTGCGTCCTCAGGGTCGAAGTGGAGGTAGACGATGGCGTTAATCCCGTCTAGCAGAAAACGCCAAGCAAAGTAGATCTTATTTTCAGGCGCCAAAAAATCGTAGATTGCTTTGGATGAGACCGTCACGATCGCACAATAAGCACCCCCGATTCCCACAGACGGCGCCAATTGACGATGTTTGATCTCGTCAATGCCCATTGTTATGATTTTGAGTTTTGGAGAAGATGGGGGTGCTGGAGATCGCGGAACGGTTAACAGACCATCAACCAGGGGACACGAGATTTACCCAGGTTCAGGCCCCCGGAGGGAAAACCCTACTCATGCTTGTCTGCTCTTGATTACGGCGGAACCGAAAGTTACAGGGGTGCGCAGATGCAATCTGGCGTGGAGGTGTGTATGCGTTGGTATGAGAGGTTTGTAGATTTGTCTATTGCTTACGTGCCCTCCTCTTTTGACCCTCCTAGCCTTTATATATGGGGAGGCTAGGTCTCAGGTACCGATACGAGTAGGTTACAAGTTGTATTCAAACTCTAGTATTGAGATTTCCTTGTCTTGTGCGCCTGGGAGTCCATGTCCATATGGGCCTTCATATCAGCCGAAACGTCATAGGCGTCATGGACCCTGACAGATCATCGAGTGGGCCTTCGTTCGGGCTAGACCAGGTAGGATAACATCGGGTACCCGTAGGGCATATCCATGTTACATAGAACAGCAAATAGATGCATAGGACACCTGCAAAGTTCACAAGGGTGACTAGAAACAAATAGCACAAGAACAAGTAATAACACAATATGCATCAATTAATAAGATTTGGAACACTGCACACAGAATGACAACTATGCTCTCTTAATGGTGCCTAAAGGTAGAAGGTGGAGACTCAATAATGGTGGAAGAAAGACCTTGTTGTAAAGGAAGCAGGGATTACAAGTTTCAAAAAGAGCTTCCAAAAATTATGGTACTTGTTAGCTTTTGGCCCTCATTGCCCTTATCATAAGAATCTTGAAGTGGTTAAGGTTAAAGTGGCAGAGCTGGAGTATATGCTTGACGAAGTATAAGTTGGCAATCTCAAGTCCCTTGAATACGAGGGCCACACCTCATGCATACTCAACTTTGGGTCCAGGTAAGTTCTTGTCACTATAAGTATTTGCATATCATTGAGAACCGCAACGGGGTACCCCTTGCACATGGTACAGGAGCTTTCCCATAACCAAAATGACAAGACAAGCAGACAATAAGCATCTCAATAATCTTTTTATTTACCATATGCATAGCTTTTTATTGAGGATGCTTCATAGATAGCTCATTATGGTGATGCTGCAAGTTTCCACCATGATTAGGCATGGCTTAGGCTAGCGGCCCAGGCATTTATCTAACACAGGATACAAACTCCATGGACTTACAAGTTCCCTCTTTATTTCACACCAGTGACATCCATAGACAAAAGAAAATGATATCAACTGAGTACAACAAGGTACAAGTGCAATGTTAAAAAGTTCCCCGTGACAGCACGGTTCTGCTAATTCCAACTTATAAGTGTAAGCATATACAACAAAGTTGTCACAATGGTTCAAGTTTATTAGGGGCAAAGAATAAAGTGTGCCATCAAGTTTGTGAGGGCTTTAATCACTAAGTTTTTACATAACAAAATAGTTTTTAATTGGAAGATAGTTGAAAACAAGAATATACTTGGAATGGTGTAACACACCATGCATAGGAGTTTATAGTGGACACTTTGGAAAAACTTGGTTTCTTGGGAGTTGGAGGCATGAGTAGAACTTACTCATACAAGTGGAGGATAGCAAAAGACCGGGAGCAACCAACTAAGAGAGCAATAATGGCCAAAAAACATGCAGTGCAACAAAGCATACTAATCAAAGAAAAGAGTGGTACTGCAAGTCAAGGACTAAATGATCATAGAGGCTAATGGTGACTTTTGAGAGTCATAACATGGTGTGAGCATGTGTCAAGTCAATCCAAGCAAAGCATTAAAGGAGAATACCACAATACTATGCTTTTGCATGCTAAAACAACGCATAATTTCTTCAAGGCACACTAAGCAATCCCAATTGTTGGTAACAAGACATGCTACAACAATAATCACTAAGCATAATGCTAAAACAACATCTAGCATGTCATGCTAAAGTCTAAGTCATAGTCAATGCAAGCTCCTCTTGCACTTCAAGCAAGAACTTACTACTCCTTTCCAACACCAAGCAAACTTATTTGCAAAACAACACGGCGATAACGGGGGTCCAACCTACTTTATTCAAGCAAACTAAACAACCTAAGCAAAGCAAACGAAAACTAAGATGCTCCAAGAACAACACAACTGTGCATGAAACAATAAAAACGAAGTGTCTAGACAGACCTGAGCTTTTTATTGATGAACAAGGGGATGCCTTGGCATCCCCAAGCTTTGACATTTGTACCTCTTGGATATTTCTTGGGGTGACACCATGGTGGCATCCCCAAGCTTGAGCTTTTTGTCCATTCTTTATCTCATTGCATCATTCTCTCTCTACACCTGAAATTTTTCCTTCATACAAAACTTCACACAATCTTCATTAGCAACATTAGTGTATTCAAAAGATATTAGACCTCTGGCAAAGCTTTGGAACAGCAAGGCTTTCACTAAAAACACAAGCTACTGTAGTAACTCCTTCAAAAAGCTCAATTCACCTAAAGAGAACTCAAAAAGGAATCAATAAGAAGCAAATGCAAATGATGGCAGAAATTTGTCAAAACAGATCAGCAGGTAGAAACCGATTTTTTTGAACATCTTGTGTTGCTCAAATCAAAAAGTGTTGAACTAACGAAATTTAGCTAACATACTGGGGGATTTATTTGTAAATTTTGATCTCAATCCGAGTTACAGAGCCTCCTCACGATTTTTTTTGGTATAGGACAGAAATCTGTTTCGGGACAGCAACTCCCCAAATCTTACTTCCCTCTCATTAGAGGTTATTCTTGGCACAAAAAACAAACAAAAATGATAAGGAGAGGTCATTACTGAAGTAATAACTTCCAAGACTGAAGTAAACTTTTGGATTATCTCCCAACAAGTACTTTTATTTAACGCCTTTAAGTTAGGCACAAGAAGCAAGAAGAATCAAGTATTTTTAAATGAAGAATTGCCCCTCTTGTTCCTTCCTTTCTTACCTTTCTTTTTCTCTTCAGGGAAGATATGATTGCTTACCGGAGGAGCAAAGTGCATAATGCCTTTTCCCACATCTATTACCGCTCCAAGGTGCTTCAGTAGGGATCTTCCAAGTGTGATCTGTCCTTTGACTACACATTCAATAACAAGATAATCAGTAGACACCATTTTCCCTGAGATTTTTGTAAACACACCTTCAGCTATTCCAATGGGCAATATAGTGGCATTGTTGGTAAGAGATATTTCCTCTCCTCCTTCAGTAATCCCCCAAAGACTCAAGGAATCATAAATATCGTTAGGCATGAGGCAAAATTCAGACATGATATCACAATGAGCATAAAAAATTGTAGTGTTTATTGAGACTTTGATTGTGGGAAACCACTTTGAAGGCTCAGAATTTATCAGAACATAATCATGGTAAGCCCTAAGCGTGTGATAGCAACTATTCATAGCAGCAATACTAGTCTCAAGAGTGTTCAACCTGGCAAAAATATTTGTGAAAGAGGAATCAGACTTGCCAGGTGTACCATAGATCATGATTAATTTCCTTATGGCATCAAAAGCTTCATCCTCAGTACAAAGCAAAAAATCTTTCTCAACCACATCATCCAAAGCATATCTATAACGAAGAGCAATACCGTGAGGCTTACCTCAGGCTCAGTTTCCCTCTGGAAAGCGGAGATTCTAGACCAAGCTTCCTTAAAACTTTCTTCAATTTTTTGTTTAAAAGTGGAGATTTCTACCTTAGGGGAAATAAAGGTTGGTCCAAAACCCGACATGGCAGCAACTAGAGCAAGAACTATTTTTTTTTGGGTTTTTGAATAAAGCAAGCAAACCAAACTAAACTAGTTTTTTGGTTTTTTTTAAAAGAGGCAAACAAAACCAATCAAAAGAAACAGAGCAAACTAAATAGAAAGTAAGTGAAGGACTCCCCTAGTGAAGACGTCCTTAGCCTCCCTGGCAACGGCGCCAGAAAAAGCTTGATGGCGCCCAACACTTGTCGTGGGACACTTTGTTGGAAACCCCAAGAGCAAGGTATGACGCAAAACAACAGCAAGTTTCCCTCAGTAAGAAACCGAGGTTATCGAACCAGTAGGAGGAAGGAAACATCACACAGGTGTTGCAAGCAACGCGGAGACCTGCACAACACAAACTCAAGACTTAGTCCCAACGAATCAGTGAGGTTGTCAAGCTCACCGGTTTTCTATAACAAAGGAATAAACGTATGGTGTGGAAGGCAATGGTTTGCAGCAAGTAAACACGTAACAGTGGAAGATGTATCAATGGTAAAGATTGGACCGGGGTCCATAGTTCACTAGAGGTGCTCTCCTTAGATAAAAAATATGGCATGAAGGGTAACCAAATTACAGCAGGGCAATTGATAGGAACTGAGCAAGGCATAACAATGCAATTACTAGTCAGAAAGATCCTATGAGATTCGATTGGGCAATACAACAATATATATAGACCACCATCCAACTGCATCTATGACTAGAAGTCCACCTTCAGGTTATCATCCGAACCCCCTCCAGTATTAAGTTGCAAGCAACAGACAACTGCTTTAAGCAAAGTGTGTAAGGTAAACAGTCCACATGTTCCATGAACAAGAGACCGTTGTTTTCTTCCTAGTGGCAACATCACATCTACAATCGAAGAGATTTCTGTCACTTCCCTTGAAAACTAGAGGCATGAACCCACTATCGAGCATAAATACCCCCTCTTGGAGTCACTAGCAACTACTTGGCCAAGATAGCTACTAACAACAGAGAGCATGCAAGATCACAAACAACACAGACATGATAGAATCATAAAGACAAAACCATTAATCAAACCAACATAATAATCTCAATATCCATCGGATCCCCGCAAACACAACATGCATGATTACAAATAGATTAGATCTTGATCATGAACGAAGCTCACAAGATCTATACATGAAAGCACAAAGGAGGAGATACAACCATCTAGCTACTACATGGACCCATAGTCCAAGGTGGAACTACTCACGCATCATACCGGAGAGAAGGCCTCCAGGATGATCTCCCCTCCAGCAGGATGCCGGGAAGAACTTCAGATCCCCCCGATCTAGGGATGATGGTGGCGGCAGCTATAGACGGTTTCGTGGATATTTGATCGGTTACCCAGGGTTTCTGCATCGGGGGCTTCTTATAGGCGAAGGGGGAGTCCGAGGCGGTGGCCAGGGTGCCCAAACCCTAGCCAGGCATGGGGCTGGGCCCACCCGCGCCTGGGGTGGGTCTGGCCCCTTCAGCTCCCCTCTGGACTTCTTGTTACCCACGGAAAGTAACTGACTTTGACGTTTGTCCCGTCCAATTCCAAGAATATTTCTTTACTAACTTTTCTAAAACCAAAAACAACAGAAAACAGGCATCTGACACTGTTGCAACTTGTTAATAGGTTAGTACCAGAAAACATGTAAAAAGCTGTTGGGATTCGTAGCATGGAAAACAAAAAATTTCTATCACATACAAACAAACAAGCCAAGATCTATCTACTAGATTGTAGCAACGAGTCGATGGAATAACTCACCCTCGAATATTCCAAAGTGTTTAACAAGAGAAGATTCTCGTGGGTGATGTAGTCGTACTCTTCCCGATCTCAAGATCGCGTAGACGATCCTTCCGGCGTTCGGCGCTCCTTGATCGGTCACACGTTCGGTACTCGACAAGACCTTCCTCTCCCTATTTCCAGCAGGCAGCGGAGGTTGTAGCACTCTCCTCGCGATTCCGGCAGCATAACGGCGTGGTACCGGAAGTAGAGGGGAGATCTCGCAGGGCTTCGCCTTAAGCCGGAGCGAGTATGGTGGAGTATGAGAGAATCCCTCGACGATCTAGGGTTTTAGACACGAGGAGGAGGGCTAGGGTCGGCTGGGGTTTCACCTAGGCGGCAGCGTGCCTAGTGCCGGGCGGCGGCCGGCTGGCGGCGGCTTGGGGCTAGGGTTTAGAGGTGTATGAACTTGTGTGTCTGGGAGGGAGCCCTGCCCTCCTTTTATAGGTGGAGGGCGGCCAAGGGAGGAGTCCCTCCCAACTCGGCAGTGGTGCGCGGCGGTGAGGAGGAACTCCTCCCCAAGTCGTTTCCTCCTCTCCACTTCCCAAAACTAGCCGTTTGACTTTCAAACTTGGCGTTTGACTTTTCAAACTAGGATTTGAATAAACCCTATATTTTGTTCAGCGATGACACCGAGTACATGATGCAATCATATCAACTTGATATAACACATTCATGTATCCTTCCCATCCGGAGTGCCGGACATTCCAGAACCTTCTAGAACATTCCCGATGAAAACACCGGAACCATTCTCCAACTCCGAAACAGGACTTTCCTTATATGAATCTTATTCTCCGGACCATTCCGGATCTCCTCGTGATATCCCGTGTCCCATTCGAGACTCCGAACAACATTCAGACTCTTTCTCATCATTCCATAACTACTCAAACAACGTCGAATCCTTAAGTGTGTCTCCCTACGGTTCGTGAATTATGCGGACATGATCGAGACACTTCTCCGAACAATAACCAATAGAGGAATCTGGAAATTCATATGGCTCCCACATATTTCTACGATTACTTTGCGATCGAATGAACCACTTACATACGATACCAATTTCCCTTTGTCTCACGATAGTTTACTTATCCGAGATTATGATCGTCGGTATCTCTGCATACCTAGTTCAACCTCGTTACCGATAAGTACTCTTTTCTCGTTCCCGTGATATGTGATCCCTTGTGAGACAGTCACATGCTTGCAAGCTAATTGGATGACATTCCACCGAGAGGGCCCAGAGTATATCTATCCGTCATATGGATGGACAAATCCCACTCTTGATCCATGTGTTTCAACCAATACTTTCCGAACACTCAATGCCACCTTTATAGCCACCCGATTCGGTGTGGTGTTTGATGTCATCAAAGCATCCATCCGGTAAAGGTGATATGCATGATCTCATGGTCGAAGGAATTATGTTACTATGTATCAGAAAGCATATAGCAATTGAACTATTAAAATGACTTGATCTTTATGCTACGCTTATCTATAGGAGTATGTCCACCATATCATTCTCCTAACGATATGATCTTGTTGTTAATAACACCTCAATGTTCATGATATGGAAACCACAATCATCTATTAACCAACAAGCTAGTATTATATAGAGGCTTTACTAGGGACTTCAAATTAAGTTTACAAATCACACAAGTATTAATGTTTCCTTGTTAATACTTTTATAGCATGAATGTAAACATTTATCATAAACACAAAGATATAATAATAACTACATTTATTATTGCCTCTAGGGCATATCTCCAACAAAAGCATCTCAAAGTGTGGACAAATAAAGCAAAGTAGATACTAAACAAGCATGGCGCATCAAAAATTATAGATACGTTTCCAACGTATCACACACCACAGCCATCCCCTCCGGTTGTCCCAATTTCTGTCACTTCGGGGCCTTTGGATCCGGACAATGATATGTGTACACAACTTGCAGATAAGATCACAAACAATACTATCATAATGATTCAATAATAAGTTCATATCTGAGATCATGGCACTCGGGCCCTAGTGACAAGCATTAAGCACAACAAGTTGCAACAAAGTAAAATAGCACTAATAGAGATACTAGGCACTATGACCTAACAATCTTATTCGATTACATGATAGAACGCATCCAATCCCTACCATCCCCGTAGCCTACATCGGGGGATTACTCACTCATGGATGAGGGAAACATCGATGGTTGATGGAGAGGCGTTGGTGATGACGATGGCGATGATTCTCTCCAAATCCCCTGTCCCGGCAGGGTGCCAGAACGGAGTTTCTGGATCCGAATCGCAGTTTTTGGTGGTGGCGGCGCAACAGAACTCTTTTTGGAAAAACATCGAACCCCCCCTCGGTTTTTAGGTCAAGGGGTAACTTATAGGCGAAGACGGATCCCGAGGGGGTGCCTGGGGTGGACGCACCCCCTAGGCGCGGGCTGGGCCCACCCGTTCCTGGCAGGGGTGTGGGCCCCCAGGTCTCCACTCCGTCTCGTCTTCTGGCTCCGTGGATCTTCTGGTGAAATAGGATTTTGGGCATATTTTTCGGAATTTTTCCTGATAGTTGAGTTTCTGCACAAAAACTAGACATCAAGGTAATTCTGCTGAAAACAACGTCAGTCCGTGTTAGTTGTATCCAAATCACACAAGTTTAGAGGAGAAACAATAGCAAAAGTGTTCGGAAAAGTAGATACGTTTTGGACGTATCAGAAGCCAAGAACTAAAGACTGACAATGAAATTTTGAGTCCTGGGGATGTAGGGATTCTGTCCCGGTGTGTTGTGATTTGGAGCAGTGGAATTGGCAAGTGGGAGCAACATCACATGGGGAATTCAGTGTCTAAAACCGCAAGGTGAAAAACCAAGGTCTATCCTTAACTGGTTGTGTCTAGCAATGACCTTGTTGAAGGCATTGTTTTATGAGTATGGACTTTCTCCAGGGTTTAACACCTATGGTATTTGATCAAGGTGATGACGATGTTTGTGCACTGTTTCCTTCTTGGAGACATCACTTTTGGAGTTATTAGATATCTGGTGCTGTCTTAGTGGTGTTTGGTCCGCGGCTTCAAGGAACTTATCACTGTAGCAAGACTTTATTTTATTTTATTTTTTATTTTTTGACTGTGTGTATCCGTAATACCAATAGGGTAATACGTTGTTATAAAGAATGGGTATAATTGGTATCTCGTGATATTAATATATGCTCTTTCCAAAAAAATAGTTTAATAACTCCATATTCATGACATATAAAACATGGTCATCAGCCATACATATGCTAGTCTATAATTCACATGTATCTTCACATAAATTATGAGTAAAGACCAATTTAAAATAATCAATTTTAAGTTTAGTATGGAATCTCACAAATAAGTCACTTAACTGTTAATCATGGATTAAATGAAATATGACCATCTTCGTATTTGTTAGAGGTCATTTTCTAAGAGCATCTTTAGCGGCATATCGGCCTGCCCGTAAATTTTGGTCCTATATACGGTATCGAGGTCGAAAAATGGCCTTTATAGATATCGTAAATGGGGCTGAACCGTAATTGTTTTGCGGATTCTCGAAAAACAGCCCATCCAACCCGCATATATTCGGTATGGGAGGACCGCATCCCATTTCTCCCCTTCCCCACATGTAGAAACCCTCACCGCCGCCATCGCCCGCTCCGATTCCGGCCACCTCCATTGCCGGCCATCAAATCATCTCCGTCCACCACCTCCCAGCCACCCCTCCTAGTTCTGGCCGGCCAATCGTCCCGAAATATGGCCGAACGAGGCAGCGGTTTAGTGCGACGCGGAGGGAGCTCTGGCGCCCGAGCTCCCGCGCAGCGCCGAGCGAGGAGGAGGTGTGTCGGCGCCGGCTCCCGCTCGCGCATCCACTTGACCTCCCTGGCATGGTCCGGGTTTGGGTTTGGGCCCGCCATGCACGATACGGAGGCGGGAAGCTCCCGCGCGGCGGCGAGAACTGGCCCGCTCTGTCGCCGCTAGTGCGCACGATGGCTCTCGCTCCCTCTCCGGCTCGGTGGGGCCACGTCTCCAACGACGACATCGAGGAGGAGGACGACGACAACGCGGAGGAGGACGACGGGGTCCGCGAGGTGAAGTTCAACTCTCTCGGGACCGTCATCTCGACATGTGGGAGTGTGTGAAGCGCCGCCGCGACGAGCGTGCCCGTGATTAGCGCGAGATCCGCTGCGTCTGCCGCCGCTCCACACGCGTACACCAGACCTGGGTGGGCTGCTTTGTCATCGACTACTCCGATGATATCTTCGACTCCGACGAGGAGTAGGCAACCGCCGCTGTAGATGCTCTTGTGAGTAGGTACCGCTGGTAGATGCTAGGGCTAGTCTTCATGCAGGGCGCGACATCGATTTTGTTGTAAATATGTTGATCTTGATGATCAAAACCTCCCAGTATGTATGAATCTGGCGCCATTTGATGTTTTTAAATAGAGTTGTTTTATGGTGATTGGGACGAAACTTTTCGTTCTACCGAATTCAGACTGATTCTGTTGCCTGTAATTTTCCTAACCGTTATTACTTCTAGAAATTTTTGACATAGAATGCATTGGTCTCTAATTCAGATTTTAGAATATATGTGATGTGTGTGCATTCATGATTTGACAATCATACCCAGCCTCGTTGTTTCCGTCATCGCGCGCCCCTCATCTTCGAATCAGATTGAGGCGGCGGTCGAGCGGAGTAGGGGAGTGGGACGGCGGTGACGACGACCCCGGTCGTTGGTGGGATGTGCTCACAATGGCGGATCAAGGGGGAGGACGACTACAGTCATTGGTGAGAGTTGATGGAGCAGTGTTTGGGCGGAGGGCATCGAGATTGGTGGAGAGACCGAGGAGCGGCGCTGGTGGGAGGGATCGGTTGGCTATTTGATGTTTTTTCATGGAGAAATTTGGATTTTTGACCGTGTACATCGAAACGATCGACCTCTAATCAATCAAAATAATACAAAATAATACAGTTTTTTTGATCCACCTTAATTTTGTTCCGTCCAACACTATTTTTTCCTTTCCGCCACCTTTTTCACCGCTAGGTCGAGGTCTTTGAACGGTTATTAAAAATATCAACCACTCTAAAACTTGTATTTTAAATATGTAGTTTCGTTTTTAGTGCATCCGTTCGGCGTTAACTATTTGGATGTGCCTAGAGATCAGGTAAAGTCTCAATCAGCTGGCGTTATTCGCTGACGCGCTGAGCATGTATTCCCGGACTGGTTCATTACATGCATTATTCTCGTTCTTTTTAATTTCCCGCGTTGAGCCGTTCAGTTTGACGTGAGATCACCATGTTGGCTTGGGCGTCCGGTCATGCACGAGCCCGTACACGTGTAATGTGGTGAAACTCAATAGATTAATGTGTTTATTTTGTTGGAAAAATGCATGAGGTCTGGTGTTGAACAAATGAAAAGAGAAATATGTCAAATACAACCCATCGACCCACTAGTGCACATACTGGCCTCTAACACCGGTTCGGACCAGCCTCTAACAGCGGTTCTAGTGTTCGGACCAGCCTCTAACAGCGGTTATAGAACCGCTGTTGGGGGTTCGGTGTTAGATCCCCCTTTAACAACGGTTGTTATACGAACCGCTGTTAAGGATTGCGCACGTGGGGCTGCCGTAACGCTCAGGGCCCACACGAACTGGTGTTAAATGTTCTCTGCCGCGGTAGGAAAAAGGCATAAATCTCTGCCGTCGTCCCGTTCTGGGAGTATTTCTACGGCGCGGCGGGGATGGGGAGGGGGGAGGAGGAATCGATCGGGAGAGGTATACACATACATCGTCGGTATATACGAGTACTTGAATAATTAAGCAACTATTATTATACACAAACATCGTCATTATGGTATTCTCCGTACACGTTGAAGCATCAAGTACAAGACAAACACGTTCAAGCATATATACAATATAACATTTCCGTACACCTTCATTTTAGTGGATATCTAAAGAGTTCTCCGCCAGACGTGACGATCTCATCAAGTATGAACCCCGCCAATTCCTCTTGAATGGCTCGTATGCGGTCAAATGATAGGAGTTGGTCCCGCATCCGTTCAATCTAAATATATATGAAGAATAAGGTTAATATATATATATATATATATAAGAATAAAACTCAACACAATTGATGGTAATAAAATAATGTTGTGTACTTTGTTTACTTACTCTAAGTTGTTCTAGTGCGGCTTGGCCCGTTGCACATATCGTGTTGCGAATGAACTCGCAAACATAGTATCCACATAAGTTATTGCCGGCTCCCTGATGCGCGTATTTTACGAGAATAAAGAGTTTAATCAAAATAATAATCAATAAAGCATGATATAATGGAATTGGAAGCAGAATCAAAGAGATACGCAGACCTAGCTAGCTAGTATTACTTACATTTTGGTCTACAAATTATAGTTCTTCTGACCATTTACCCACGGCCCTGCCCGTGAACCTTTTACAAACCCTATCCGGCAAACAAAATGGATAAAGGAATAATTAATTACTTGTTGTCACGAAAGTTGCCGATCTAGTGCGATAATATGATTGAAATTACCTCTGGAGCATCTCTTTAAAGTCTGCCCATAGCTCTTAGTATTTTCGTAACGAGTCCATGACAAGGACTTTTCCTGAGTCAGGTTGAATGAGTAGCAGAATAAAGTGAAACCTGCGCAAGCATAACTCATCATCAGTTACACTTAACATCGAGTAAGCCGAAAGAGAATGTGTACAAGAGAGGGTAACGGTACTCACGAGAAGTTGTAAGGCAATAGTATTTCCCTTTTGGTTTGTTGTCTCAGTAAAGACCTTAGCAAAAATCTTCTGTT
This sequence comes from Avena longiglumis, assembly GCA_030063025.1. Lineage (NCBI taxonomy): Eukaryota > Viridiplantae > Streptophyta > Magnoliopsida > Poales > Poaceae > Avena > Avena longiglumis. Next base: position 174,077,323 of record CP125973.1, read on the forward strand.
TGCCCGGGTCTGTGTTTTACCACTTCTTCATGAACTCTATTTGGGTCAACAAACCCAATGTCAAAAGGGTCTCCTTTCATGCATTCCATAACATTTTTCCTGCATAATAGTATATACATATATGATGAGATAGTACTTACACACAATAAAGGCTGATGACAGCTTTGTCGAGTTCCTTCTGATTGAATAGAAAATGCAAGTCTTGAATGTTGAAGGCGATCTCGTCGTCTTCGCACAAGAAAATCTCATCTCTTATATGCTCCGTGATCCATTCTTCCTTTCTCGTCTTGCAGAAATCAAGGTACCACTTGTGCAATCTTTGCATCTTTGTTGGTAGATTCTTGAGCTCCTCTTTCTTGACGAGATTCTTCCCATACTTCCATGGTTGTATGGGGTTGACATCGCCTTTGGGCAAGTTGTCTCCCATGATGTTCAAGTATGCAATGTAAGTCATCCCAATCTCATTGGTCTTTCTTTGTAGCTCTGCCTCATAATCATTTACAAGAGGAGCTATCCGTGTGTCGAACACTTGGAGCGGGGCGCATGATTAGTTTTCCTGCTCTCCGAGCATGAGAACTGTTTTCTGGGGTGCCGCCGACTGCTATTTTCAGACTCCCTCCGCCTTGCACCCCCCTTCATAATCTGGCGCTCGTAGTCTAGCACAAGTGGGGTTTTAGGTTTCAAAAGATTATTGTAAAACTTCTCCACCACCACCAGATCTAGTTTCTCGTTTGGCTCGGCCTGTCTAGGTGCAAAGAATTTCTTGACCTCTTCTTCCGAGATCCTATTGGTCTCCTCGTCACTGCGATTCCACGGTAATACCGGCAATGGCTTGGCGGAAGGCTGCGAGACGTAGTTTCTTGAACTCTTTGACGTACGGTTTCCTGTAGATTTCTTCGTGGTAGTGCTAGTGATGCTCTTCGTGGCAGTGCTCTTCCGCTTACGCTGAGGAGATGGTACGCCTTGAGGAGATGGCTGGCCAAGATGGGTAGCATAGGATATGGCTGGCGAGTCGGAGATGGCTGTCGCGCAGGAGATGGCTGAAGCGCCAGAGATGACAGGGGAGTATTCTGATGACTTGGAGACGGCTGAGACGGCTCGGACTGCTAACGCTACGGCGACGGCGGGGGTGCCAGTGGCCTCCAATTTGGAAGCACGATGTGTTCCTTCTTCCAAAGAATGGTTGTTTTCACTGCAAATTTGAGTTGAGTTTCCCCTTCACCTGTAGCATGGTCAAGCTGTGCTTCCTCATATTCCTTCACAACCTCATCCACCCCGACAATAGCATAGCCATCTGGAATCGGTCGGTAGTGGTAAGTTCCACCAGCTACAGGAGGTAAGGCATAGCCGACCGCCACCTTAATGGATAAGCCCATTAATCTCACATGCATCTCAGCATGTTCGCTCTCCGTGATCTCATCCACGGGGTATCGAGGACCCGCCATTTCAAGCGTGGGCTGCACGTTCTCCGTGGAAGCCACGCTGCTTTTCCATGTGAGCACAGGCGGCAGCTTCCAATGCAAGCTCTTCGTGCCACTGAGATGGGCCGGTAGCTTGCTGTCTCTTTTGTGCATTCACTTGCGCCTGCAGCGCCACAAGTGCATGTTCTATCTGTGTCATCCGGTCTGTACGCTCTTTTTCTGTTCTGTCGCGCCATCTATAAGATTCGCCCCACTCGGCAAACCCATCCTTCCACGTCATACCCCCCGTGCCTCGTGCAAGTCTAGGGTGTTATTTTTTACCGATGGCACGTGTCAGCTGGTCATTCTCTCTGTCGGGACGGAAGGCCCTGGTGGCTGTTTCCTCGTATGCCGTGATGAGTTCAGTGACGGGTTTGGCAAGGAGGGTTGGGAAGATACACAATCTCGTTTTTGGTCCAACCTTGCCCCGATTCCGTAGAACCAAGTCTTTGCACGTAGGTCCCACCCATGTGTCTGGGTCTGATCCCTCTATCGCGCAGGACCTTCTCAGCTTCCTCCCACTTAGGCCTCTAAGATATGTAGCCACCTGACCCCGTCCTATGATGATATTCCTTCTTCTGGGCATTTAGCGTATTGGTTTCTGACCTCTTTGTAGCTATAGCACCTTCCTTGTACGCCAAGAATTCGGGTCATTGTGTCATAATCACGTGGCAGTCATGAGACTTCAGGTTTTGGAATTTTTTATCTGGCATATTTATTATTCCCTTTATATTCGACGAGAAGCCAGACGGGACCTTGATACTGCTCAGGCATTCCAAAAAGATTTCCTTCTCTGCTTTGGTAAGAGCGTAGCTGGCAGGAGTTAAGTGGCGTCCTTTACCCTTCTCGTTCTCAGGATGCATAGGCTCTTCAGGGTCTTTCATATGTTGCTGGTCCTGCCGTACTTTTGGTGTATTTTTTGTCTTCCCATACACTCCTAGGAAGCCTAGCAAGTTCACGCAAACATTGTTCGTCACGTGCATCACGTCGATTGAAGAGCGGACCTCTAGGACTTTCCAATAGGGTAGGTCCACATGGGCGCGTGTCCGACATCGTCATTCGGAACAGATAGACTTCCAGGACCTTTTCCAAATATTACTTCTAGGTCCTTGACCATACCAAATACCTCCTCACCGGTATAGAGGACAGGCTTCCTCCGGGGTTATGATAGACGTTTGAAATGCTTGCCTTTCTTTCTTACGGGATGTAGGTTCGGAAGAAATCGACGATACCCTAGGTACACAACCTTCTTACATTTATCCAAATATACACTTTCAATCTCATCTAAACAGTGCGTGCATGCTTTGAATCTCTTGTTTGTCTGCCCTGAAATGTTACTAAGAGTAGGCAAATCATTGATGGTTACGAAAAGCAATGCTCGTAGGTCAAATGGCTCCCCTTTGTGCTCATCCCACATACGTACACCTGATTTGGCCCATAGCTGTAAAAGTTCTTTAACTAATGGCCTTAGGTACACATCAATGTCGTTGCCGGGTTGCCTCGGGCCTTGAATGAGCACTGGCATCATAATGTACTTCCTCTTCATGCACAACCAAGGAGAAATGTTATAGATACATAGAGTCATAGGTCAGGTGCTGTGACTGCATCTCTTCTCACCAAAAGGATTCATGCCATCTATACTTAGACCAAATTTTAAGTTCCTTGCGTCACGTGCGAAGTCTGGGTACTCTCGCTCGACTTTTCTCCACTGTGACCCATCAGCGGGGTGTCTCAACATCGCGTCTTTCTTACGGTCTTCCATGTGCCATCTCAACAAATTGGCATGCTCTTTATTTCTGAAGAGATGTTTTAACCGTGGTATTATAGGAGCATACCACATAACCTTGGCATGAACCTTCTTCCTAGGGGCCTCGCCCTCAACATCGCTAGGATCGTGTCGTCTGATTTTATACCGCAGTGCAGCGCATACCGGACATGCATCCAAATTCTCGTACTTCTCACCGCGGTAGAGGATACAGTCATTAATACATGCATGTATCTTCTACACGTCTAATCCTAGAGGGCAGACAACCTTCTTTGCTTGGTATGTACTGTCGGGCAGTTCATTATTTCTTGGAAGCATATTCTTCATTTTTACCAACAACTTTGAAAATGCGCTGTCAATCACACCGTTCTCTGCCTTCCATTGCAGCAAATCCAGTGTGGTCTCTAGTCTTTTGTGGCCATCTTCGCAAGTAAGGTACAACAATGTTTTGTGATCCTTTAACATCTGCTCCAGCTTCTCCTTCTTCTTTTTAGTTTCACATTCTTCCTTTGCATCAGTAATGGCCCGACCAAGATCATCATCAGTGGGCCCATCTGCTACCTCTTGATCTTCATTATCTACCCCGTTGCAGTATCATCGTGTTCAGGATACATATTATGATAGTTGTTATCATCCTCTTCTTCTTTGTTGTCTTCCATCACAACCCTTTTTTCTCCATGCTTGGTCCAACAATTATAGCTGGGCATGAAACCGGATTGAAGCAGGTGGGCGTGAATGGTTCTGGTATTTGAGTAGTATTTCTTGTTCTGACACTGAACACACAAACAACATATAAAACCATTGTGACCACGATTTGCATTAGCCATAACGATGAAATTTTGGAGGCCCGTAATGTACTCGGAAGTGTGTCGGTCACCGTACATCCATTGTCGCTTCATAGTACTATATCAAAAATTAATAGGGAGATGACCACTTATACAGTACATCAATGACACATGAAAGGATAAAGTTGCCAACCTCGACCGAGAAGGAAAGAGCAACGAGAAAACTTAATTCGAGCTCTCGGGCATTTCATCGAACACCTCTTGTGTATAGGAAAAAAACACAAACTAGCACACCTCTCACCCTCTTGCTAAGCTCCAAAATAAGAGAGTGAAAAAATGAGAGATAGGGGTGTGGGCTGCAGTCTGTTATATAGGCGCACCCCTTTAACACCGGTTCAAGCCACAAACCGGTGTTAAAGGGGGGGTGCATGGGCCACTGGTGCAGGGCCTTTAACACCGGTTCGTGGCTAGAACCGGTGTTAAAGGGGTACTCCTTTTTGCTCTATGGATCACGCTAGTACGGGCACACTCTTTAATACCGGTTCGTAGAAAAACCGGTGTTAAAGCCCATTTTCGACCTCAACCAAAGGCCTCGTTTTCACTAGTGACTGTTAGAAAAATGGTAAAACAAAATCTTAGTTTTAACCATAGTATAACTGAAATAATCTCAGTCACAACCTGCATGTAACTGGACAAAAATTGTAAAAAGTTCTCAGTCTTAACCATAGTGTAAGTGGAACAACCTCGGTCGCAATCTTCATGCAACAAGAAAAAAATATAAAAAATTCTCAGTTTCAACCATAATGTAACTGAAACAACTCAGTCGCAACCTGCGTGCAAATGGACAAAAATTGTGAATAATCTTATTTTCAAACATAGTGTAACTGGAACAATCTCAGTCGCAGCCTACGTGCAACTGGACAAAAACTATAAATAAATCTCAGTTTCAACCATAGTGTAATTAGAACAATCTCAGTCGCAACCTGCATGCAACTGGACAAAAATTGTAAATAAATTTCAGTTTTAACCATAGTGTAACCGGAACCATCTCAGTCGCAACATGCGTGCAACCGGATAAAAATTGTAAAAAAAATCCCAGTTTCAACCATAGTGTAACTGGAACAGTCTCGATCGCAACCTGCGTGCAACTGGACAAAATCTCAGTGCGACTAGAATTTTTTAAATTTTTGATAGTTATAACCCACATGCAACTAGAAAATCTTACCTTTGCCATTTGCAACCAGGCGTGTAACCGTAAAAATCGTAGTTGCAAGCCATGTGCAACCGGGAAAATCTTAATTGCAAGTAACTTGCAACTAGAAAGTCCGTAATTAATTTTGTCAGTTATAATCCACATGCAAGTAGAATTTTTTTTTAAGCTGAGCCTCAAATAAATGTAGCCGAGCCGCGGCTTCACACTTTCTTTCAAGGTCCACGATGGTCATTTGTACCACACAAGGATAAAAAACCAAAAAGAACAAAACTAGAAAAAAAGCCACGGAAAAGCCACTCTGCTCACGAAAAGTAAGACAGCAACGGCCCATGACAAAAACAGCAGTCATCGGCCCATGACAAAACAGGAGCATACGCGATCCTAGTAAAAAAAAACGCCCACACGGGTTTATCTGCTAGAGATGGTCTACCAGCATGGCGTTGAGGCCTAGTGCCATTTCTCTCGCCCTCAACCATGCTTCATTGTGGTGATGTTGTCAAAGACGCAACGTTTCGCTGCTTCCAAAATCCACCCTGCCCAGAGAATGACCATCGAAACGTGTCTTTGCGAAGGTAGAGTTGACGTACTCTTGCTACCAATCCATGAAGTCATTTCCAAGAACTTGAAGGTCGATAGCGCGTCACGCCACATGATCCAGGAGACGGAGAAATTAGCGAGGAAGTGGGTCATCGTCTCCTTCGATTAGTCGCAAGCCCACGCCTAGCTAGCCGCTTCGCCGCCATCTGTCACCGGTCGCGAGCCAAAAGAAAAACTTCGCTCTGGAGGACCCTACGTCTTCTAGCTTCCAACAACTAGAGACAATGGCCTTCTAGAAGAGGATAGACTTGGAGGAATACTACGCGAAAAGGAGACCGAGTTTTGTACTGTACCCAGCGGCGCAATGTGCACACTATCTGTAAATTATCAAATCCCTTTCAGCAATAAATTGTTTATAATTCTCTAATTTTGGATGAGCTCTTGATTAGCCTACGTCCTGTAATCCTGTCTGCCGGCTGCTAGCACCTTTTTTATTCGTTGGTCTTCCTCTGGTACTTCTTTTTCCTCTTGCGGGGGCAAGGGTAACAGGCTTGTAGGTGACTTCGGTGATGGTTTGTTTATTCTCTGTCAGACCAGTGGTAAACTGGTAGCTAAAGCAGGATTGACCCATGCCACTCCTGACTTTACGGTACTATTAGTAAAATCAAATGGTACGTAGTAAAACATCCAGTACCAACTCTGACCACAAGACAACCAATTGATTGGCTTGGTCCATCCGCACTTAAACTAATCAACGTCTCTTTCTATGAACGGCACCGTGTGTTTTGTTTGATCATTTCATTTAAGGATGGTGCTTTGTTTGATCTCGCGCGACGAAGGCAGGGTGGTTGGAGGATGCTGTGATCCTTTTGCTCTTACAACTACATACATGTTTTTATTTTCCAACTTCCTTTTGCTCTTACAACGGCACCGTGCTTTGTTTGATCCTTTTGCTCTTACAACTACATACATGTTGTTGAACCGCATGTCACGGGCTTGTTTCTCTTTTATTTTACTGGTCATGGTGCTTACTTGAATTTCAAAGAAACAAAGATTCGTAGTGCTTTCAATATAGTACTCCCTCCGTCCTAAAATAGATGTCTTAGATTTATTAAAATTTGGATGAACCTATATACTAAATAGTGTCTAGATTTATTCAAATTTTGACAAATCTAAGACATCTATTTTGGGACGGAGGGAGTAGAAAGAGAGTTCTTCGGAACCATGGAGATGAACACAACCTACCACCCGTATGATACCCTGAAGGAATAATCTGTGTCCGAGCAATTAGATGAGAATACCAACATTGTTTATGTTGGCATTTGGCACTCCAACTACTGTTTTGCCTAGTGAGATCCTTGTTCGTTCCTCTAACCCAACGCATCGTCTCCATGCATGCCACAACATGACTATGATCTCCAAGAACCTTCCGATCGATTCCCCAAAAAGAAAAAAAGACCTGGGATGGAGAGATGAGAGCAACAACTCACCATCTTCGAACGACTTTGTACCAATAGAATACAACCGTGTCGTGTCGGTACTATATTTAGCTGCATATATACAATACAAGTAGAAGTAGCCCCCATACCGGTACTGTGTCGCAGTGGTATTAGTCGGCTCCCTAACTACCTTGACAAGTCGACCCCCCAGATTGCAGGTTAGTCAAGCACCGATAAAAAAATAAGACTAGGCGACTAGCTAACGAGACAGCAACCGCGACCATTGCTATAAACTCGCCATATAGTACTAATCCATTTGATGATTAGCCATATACTAGTACTAGTCCATTTGATGATTAGACATATAATTCAACTTCAGACCAGCGCTATTAAGACTACGTGCATGCTTAACTGCCGCGCCATTTTCGTTGCAGAAACATGCCAATTGAGTTAGGCCTCCCCTACGATAAGTTACTCCTTCCGGCCCATATTAATTGACTTTGATTTGTCAAATTTTGGATGAACCTATATACTAAATAGTGTCTAGATTTATCTAAATTTTGACAAATCCAAGTCAATTAATATGGGTCGGAGGGAGTAGCGAAAGTCTTTAGGACCTCATATATATAATTCCCACCATGTCAACAAACGATAGAGTCGGCAGGGCTGAAATATGTATGAACTGCTGCACCTACTAGTACCACGACTAGGTACACTTGACTTAAATTTATTCTGTGTGCATAAATTGATGTGGTAGCACTGTCGCAATGATTGTTACTACTACAATTGACCGAGTCCGGTGGATACCGTGGAATGTGTACGTACATGATCCCTGCATCTGTGTGTATAAAGCTAGCCTTCCAGAGGAAGCTTTCGGGAGAGCCCTTTTCTTACAGGCACATATACTAAGTAGTACACCAATTAGTGATCTGCTTCAAGTATCCTAGTTTAATCTTGCCGCGACCATGAAGGTTCTTTTCTCTCTTTTGCGCATTCTTAATTTCCTTCTTCCCTAGCTAGCAAGCAAGCTAGTTTGTGAAATTCTATTGGTTACTCACCATGGATTGTTCTGAACCAGATGGTGCTGAAGGTGCCGATGGTCTGCAAGAAGTGCAAATCCTGCACCCTGCAGATTGTGTCGAAGATCAAAGGTCTCTCCACTCTCCTTTTCTCTCTCACCATGTGATTTGCTTTGTTCTTAATACTTACCGGACAGTCCTCTCCTTCGACGGCAGGGATCAAGTCGTTGACGTACGACGAGGAGAAGAACACGCTGACGGTGGTGGGGGACGTGGACGTCGTGAAGGTTGTGGAGAAGCTGCGCAAGGCCAAGCACCCCGCGACGGTGGTGACGGTGGGCGACGAGAAGAAGGAGGCCGAGGAGAAGAAGAAGAAGGAGGAGGAGGAGAAGAAGAAGAAGGAGAAGGAGGCGGAGGAGAAGAAGAAAAAGGAGTGTGCCGCGATGATGATGCAGCACTGCCCGATCAAGGCTTACCCGCAGCCAGCCTACTGCTACACCGTCGACGACCACCCTGGCCCCTGCACCATCGTCTGATCGAGAGTGGGAGATCGGTTCAGAACCACCATCTATGATACGGTTCGATGTTGCAGCAGCTGCAAATTAAGCCACTCGCTCCCTCCAGGCACATCAATTTGTTCGTATGTAAATCGTGTTCATCCGTTCAAATGATTCCCTTTCTTATTTCAAGGGCAAAAAGATTCAGCTTTCATGCACATTATTAGCTTTCCCTGAATTTTTCCAGTTCCTGCGAGCAAGAATTGTAACTAACTTTTTTTTGTGTGCTACTAGTACTCGGCAACTCCTGTACTTGCAGTCTGCATACTAATCGTTCGGTTCATGACAGTACGGCTTGGGCAAAAAATAGTAAAATAGCGATGGGGTTCTCAACTTCACCTAACGTGACAAGTTAGTCAGTCTACCTGCCGGCATTGTTAAATCGAACAGCTTATATTGCAACAGTGTGTCGTTGTTGATACTAGAACTTTCATACGCAGTTGCCCATTGGTGTTTTCCGAGAAACAAATAATTTCTGCAATGGACACAATGATTCAAACCTACAAGTGTCAAGCTATGTTTATGAAAAAAGTAAAGAAGAAATATAGGAAACTAAAACATAGGAAAGCTGTACGAAATTTTTTATGTATGGCATAGTTCAGGAATGAGAAACACATGATATGACGAATGCTTGGATCAATTGCACAATACACAATTGAATCATGCAAAAATATAAATGTGACAGAGAAAGAAGAGGAAGATTACATAAGGATATTTTTTCCAAACCATGCAGGAGGACTGGATGTGATATATTAAGACGGAAGACAAGGACAAAGAAATACCTAGAGTACAAGTAGACAAGGAAAAGACCGATAACACAAACTTGAACGACCCTTAAGACATTGTAAAGATGACCTCAACTATTTACTAACTAGTAGATAAATTTTCTGGGGTTGTGTCGCATCTCGTTGATGATGTCTATCCATCTTACAATATGTGGAAGACACCATTCTTTTCATGGACCATGATTTCGAAAAGTCCAAGAACAGCAAATAAGTACTTCGCGTGCATTTGAGAAACTTTTGGGGGCTGAAAGTCAATTTTCACGAGTGAACTTTTCTACTTCGGCGAGGCCCAAATGGATGAACCTGGATATGCTTCTATTTTCGGGTGGGAGCGAGGTGATTTCATATCCGCTGTCTAGGGATACCAATTGACAAAGTAGTTGGAAAGGAAAATACATCTCCACAAGTGGATGGTTGGTATTAATCAACTATGTGATCACAAGTATGATGCTTTACATATTTTCCTTTTTCTTGGCACCTAAAGGTGTCTTAGAAAGTATATATTACTACAAATCTAACAAAATAAAAATAATATTATTTAGCAAAATAAAGCATCTTATGTCTCTCAAAAGATCAACGTGGATCGGGGATCCATGACTTGGAGGCTAAAAGCATTGCTTTACTTAGTAAATGGTTGTCTAAAGTTCTTACTTAGAGAAAATAAATCTAGAATTCGCATAGGAGTTCCGGCTTTATGTTGGTCCATTTGGAAGTGTCGAAATAATATTATATTTAACAAGCCTGGTGAAATGGGTATGACTAATCGGGTCCCTATGCTTAGTCACCCTATACGCATAAAAGCTTATAGCCCACGAAGGCCCAACGAAGTCCAAGAAGCACCCGAAGGAATAAAGACTAATCTTGACCGGCAAGAAATATCCAGGAACTGACATAGAGTTTGTATTAAAGGCTGGGAGGACCCGACGGAGAGGGCACCTTAGTTTTCCAGCAATCCGTCGTGAGTTAGACACAACTAGCGAACCGACGACTTTGTAACTGAGCTTTCTCAATAATCAGACTACATCGACTTTCTTGTTTGTCTAATCAGCCAACGAAATTCCCAACGCTCTCTTTTTCACAAAACCCTAAGTCCATAACAATGTGCATTGCTGAGGTTACCCCTTGTCAATTGGCGCCGTATGTGGGAAATCTGAGCGTTGGAGCCATGGATTCGGCGGCTTCCACTTCATCAAGCAACAATCTGACGATCAAGGTTGGTGAGGTCCACTACGATCTCGCTGATCCACGCCTGCCCACCCCTTTCTCGGCTCTCGTCGAATCGACCAGGAGACCGATCTCATGATCAGAAGTTTCCACTTTCACATAGGAGCACTCGAGAATCTCTGTCTTTCGGCTCCGCTCAGATTGGATCCGTCAGATGCACCAGCATCGCCTACGACGACTCTGGCATCATCTATCGGCTCCACAGGAAAGGTTGTCTCTGATCCGACGAACATCGAAGAAATTTGCGGAGACTCTATAGATTTGGAAGATCTGGCTGACGCATACGACAACCTCTCTTTTGGCTTGATCTCTGAGTCCACACTGCAGCGCAGCTTAAGCTCATCTAGCTCAATTCCTAACGATGTCGGAGAAAGCACTGACTCTGGAATCAAGAAGGGAGAATCATACCCAGAGTAGGATCCCTAGGACTTCGCTATATTACAAAACAGCATCTCCTACGAGCTTAGCGGCAATGATATCTACTCAAACATGACGCACTGCCAAGTCTGTGTGATCCAGGATGAAGGAACCTCATCTCCCCGCGATTCCAACGGTAACCCGATAATTAACGCTGATGATGTCGCGAGAATAGAGATATCCCGCTAGAAGGGGAACATCGAGTCGTGAACAGAGGTGAAGAGCGCACCGAATGCTTAACATTCCAATTCACGCATGTGGTCTGGCAGAAGGCTCGAGATGCAATATTCGGTGCAGTACCCATGACGGCAGATGCCATGAGAGAGGAACTGATGGCTTACCAGTACTTCTTGCATCACAAAAGAAAATATCTGCCACGGCTGCAGTGGTCCTTGGATGAAAGAAAATGGTTAGCTGGCGAATCCAGCTTACGTCGGGTGCATCTCAGTTCTACTCGAAACTCCGGTAGTGTCATCGGAGGACCACAGCCTAGGCGGAGCGCTTCGCCGATGCAGCGTATTCCATAAGATGAAAGGCGCGAGATGGCAAGGAACTTGGATTTATCATTCATGTCAGTTAATTCTGCGGGCAACATCACATCAAAAACAACTCAAGCCGCCCTCATCGCCGCCCAAACTTACCTCTTGACCACTCAGCCAGCAGCTGACGATCCACTGGCACCTATTCATCGCTCCGCCCTCATGGGATTAGGGATGATAGGCAACACTCTTGCGCAAGGAGAACAAGGAACAGTACAGCAAGCCGACAAATCACCACGCCATCGCAGCAGCCCTCGGCATACAGGGACCACCCGACGATCCATCTCTCCCCTCCACGTACGCTTCTCGTGGGAGGATGATGCCAGGAACAACATTATGCAAAAGGGTGGATAAGTCCAGAGAAGAGCGCAATAGCCGAAGATATTCTGATGAAGAAAGTGATGATGAGAATGAACCTTGTGGGGCTAGTTGCTTTACCTATCGGGTTCGCAATACTCCGGTACCCGAGGATTTCAAACTCCCTTATGACCTTCAAAAGTACGATGGACTCCAAGAACCAGCAGCATGGCTGGCCGATTATCTGCAAACCTTCAAGCTCCTGGGTGGCTCCAAGGCTACAACAATGCAAATCCTTCAGTTACACTTAAGCGATGCAGCACGCTCATGGCTTAGGCAATTACTTGCAGAATCAATCAGCTGTTGGAGCGATTTGGAGGACAAGTTTATCTGCAACTTCAACTCCACATTCAAGCGACCTGCATCCATTGAGGAATTACGGGCTTGCAAGCAAAAACCCAGAGAATCTATAAGAGCATACATACAGAGGTGGAACATCATCAAAAAAAATGTGGAACACATCTCCGATGAAAGGGCGATAGACGCCTTCGACGCTGGTTTGCAGAGGAAGGATTTCATCGAAGAGCTGGGACAGGTGAAGCCGAAAACAATCTTCCATCTGATGGATATGGCGAATCATTGGGCTGATGGCGAAGACGTTGTCCACAACAAACGCGGGCTCTCACCAGAAGAGGACCGCAACAGACGAAATTATGATAATAGAAGGAGGCGCAATTTTGACGGCTACAACAAGCCCAACTACATAGCAGCTGGTTTTGTCGGGGAGGACAACAGAAGGAATGACAACCGCAGCAGTGGATATCGCGACAGTCGCGAAGAGGCAGGTAAAAGTAGGCTGATACGTCCAAAACGTATCTACTTTCTCGAACACTTTTGATATTGTTTCTCCTCTAAAATTGTGTGATTTGGATACAACTAACACGGACTGACGCTGTTTTCAGTAGAATTATCTTGGTGTCTAGTTTTTGTGCAGAAAATAAACTATCAGGGAAAATCTCGGAAAATATGCCACAAAATATATTTTACCAGAAGATCCACGGAGCCAGAAGACGAGACGGATAAGGGGCCTGGGGGCCCACACCCCTGCTAGGCGCGGGCCCACCACTGGTCGCGCCTAGGGGGGTGCAGCCACCCTAGGCACCCCCTCGGCCTCCCTCTGCGCCTATAAGTTGTCTCTCGACCTAAAAACTGAGGGGGGTTCGATAGTTTTACAGAAAGAGTTCCGCTCCGCCGTCGCCACCAGAAACCAAGATTTGGATCCAGAAACTCCGTTCTGGCACCCTGCCGGGACGAGGAATTTGGAGAGGATCATCGCCATCGTCATCACCAATGCATCTCCATATACCACCGATGTTTCCCTCATCCATGAGTGAGTAATCCCCCGCTGTAGGCTTGGGTATGGTAGGAATTGGATGATTTCTATCATGTAATCGAATAAGATTGTTAGGGCATAGTGCCTAGTATCTCTATTAGTGATATTTGACTTTGTTGCAACTTTTTGTGCTTAATGCTTGTCACTAGGGCCCGAGTGCCATGATCTAAGATCTAAACTTACTATTGAATCATTATGATAGTATTGTTTGTGATCTTATCTGCAAGCTGTGTACACATATCATTGTCCGGATCCAAAGGCCCCAAAGTGACAATAATTGGGACAACCGGAGGGGATGGCTGTGGTGTGAGGATAACATGTGTTCACGGAGTGTTAATGCTTTGCTCCGGTGCTCTATTAAAAGGAGCACCTTAATTGCCAGTAGTTCCCTAGAGGCTTCGCTGCCACGGGCTGGCTGGACAGAAGATGTTGTGCAGGTTCTTAATGCGAGCACATATGACTATATTTGGAGCACATGCCTAGGATTGTTTAGTACTTGGATGCTTGTTATTATTTATATGCAATGCCCTAGATCTTGAAGTTACATGTTTAGACTCGTTCATGCAACGCCCGCCATCCATCCCTATGCCTACCGCACTCGAACCTCACTTTATTACAATTCGCTACTATTGCTCTGTTTCTTTATTCTTTGTTGCTTTGCTATTGCTACTACCAAACTGTTGCTACTGATAAACTTCTGTGAGCAAGAACTATTTCCAGGTGCATATGAATTGACAACTCAGTTGTTAAGGCTTGCAAGTATTCTTTGGCTCCTCTTGTGTCGAATCAATAAATTGGGTAATACTACCCGCGAAGACTGTTGCGATCCCCTACACTTGTGGGTCATCAAGACTATTTTCTGGCGCCGTTGCCAGGGAGCATAGCTTTATTTATAAGTTCACTTGGATCTATTATTGTTCACTGCTACTCCTTTCATCATGGGGAAGTCTCGTGATTAAAAGTTTCCTACTTTACCATCCACTACAAGAAGAGGTACAGTCCTAAACACCTCTGCTGCTCTTGATTCACCGTCTATTATAAGTAAGGTTGTCACACCACCACCACATACACATGCTACACACACTGCTACTACTGTTGAGTCTGAAACTGCTTTTGATACTCATGATGTTACTTCTACTGTGCTTGATGCGAGTGGTTCATTAGGTCCTTTTCTAGATGCTACTATTGCTAGTCTAGGAAATACCGAAACTCCTAGTGAAGACACTGTTACACCTGTTAGCTCACCTGAGTCTAGTGAGAGTTATAATATTAATGATGATTACATTGAGTTCACTGATGATTTTGTTGAAGTGTGCTGAAACACACATGGTACTAGTGCTATTAAGAGTCTCCTTGCTAGACGTACTATTATGCCTAAGTTGTCCTCTGATCCTAAGTTTGCCAATTCTTCCATAGATATTAAAGATAAAGATTATGATTTCTCTCTTGATTTATCTTATTTAGATATTGTTGAGAAAGAACCTTTTTGTGGGACTGAAAATGAGAGTGTTGTGTCTCATATGAATGAGCTTTCTACTATGAGTGCTTTATTCTCTAATGATTTTAAGATGCGCAAGTACTTTGTTACTAAGATCTTCCCTTTTTCACCAAAAGGAGAAGCTAGGGCTTGGTTTAATAGATTACCTCATGGTTCCATTGATAGCCCTGATTGCTTGATTGCTTCTTTCTTCCAAAAATATTTTCCTCCTAGTGCTAGACATGCAGCTTTGCAGAGACTTTTTGATTTTAAATAGGGAGAAGAAGAGAAATTGCCTGAGTCATGGACAAGGTTCGGTGCCTTGATTCATGCACATCCTGGATGTCCATTACCTAAAAATGAGCTTCTTGATATTTATTATAATGGACTAACTGATGAATCTAGGACCTACCTAGATAGCTTTGTTGATTGTGTTTTCAGGAAAAGGACTCCTACAGATGCTGAAGAATTAATGGCTAAAATAAGCAAGAATTATGATGATTGGACTTCAATTGAGATGAATACACCTGAGCCTATTACTCCTGAACCAGTTATGCCTGAACCAGTTCCAACACCAACAACAAAGAAGAGGGGAGTTATTGCATTAAATGATGAAGTGATGAAGGAAGCTAAGAAATGTCTAAAGGAGAAAGGTATTAGAGCTGAAGATGTGAAGAATCTACCTCCTATAGAAGAATTATGTAAGCCAATTCCCCATTCATCTACTATTGAGGTACACTCTCTCCAACACTTTGATTAAGGTGATATTCCTTATGGTAAGCCTCCTGATCATTGTTTAGACATTTTTATTGTTAAGCAAGGTAATTTTAATAAACAAGTTCAGAATCATTTATTAGAAACCTCTAGAGCTATTAATGAGTTGAAAGATATTGTGGAAAGAACTTCTAATGATATTAAAATGCTTTGTAAACACTTTAAAATGGTTCAAACCCAACTTGATCAACTTGCTAAGGTACAAAAAGATATGCTAGTTAATGCTTCAGGAGATAAACATGCTTATGGAATTAGAACACCTTAAAGAATTGAGCAGGATTCTGAACAAGGTGAGAGTAGTGGTAGTCCTCGTAAGATAAAGAAAAAGAAACATAGAATAGTTGAGGAACCACTTGAACCTACTATATGTTGGAGATATGCCCTAGAGGCAATAATAAATATAGTTATTATTATATCTTTGTGTTTATGATAAATGTTTACATTCATGCTATAATAGTATTAACAAGGAAACATTGATACTTGTGTGATTTGTAAACTTAATTTGAAGTCCCTAATAAAGCCTCTATATAATACTAGCTTGTTGGTTAATAGATGATTGTGGTTTCCCTATCATGAACATTGAGATGTTATTAACAACAAGATCATATCGTTAGGAGAATGATATGATGGACATACTCCTATAGATAAGCGTAGCATAAAGATCAAGTCATTTCAATAGTTCAATTGCTATATGCTTTCTGATACATAGTAACCTAATTCCTTCGACCATGAGATCATGCATATCACCTTTGCCGGATGGATGTTTTGATGACATCAAACACCACACCGTGACTGGGTGGCTATAAAGGTGGCATTGAGTGTTAGGAAAGTATTGGTTGAAACACATGGATCAAGAGTGGGATTTGTCCATCCATATGACGGATAGATATACTCTGGGCCCTCTCGGTGAAATGTCATCCAATTAGCTTGCAAGCATGTGACTGGCTCACAAGGGATCACATATCACGGGAACGAGAAAAGAGTACTTATCGGTAACGAGGTTGAACTAGGTATGCAGAGATACCGACGATCATAACCTCGGATAAGTAAACTATCGTGAGACAAAGGGAAATTGGTATCGTATGTAAGTGGTTCATTCGATCGCAAAGTAATCGTAGAAATATGTGGGAACCATATGAATTTCCAGATTCCTCTATTGGTTATTGTTCGGAGAAGTGTCTCGATCATGTCCGCATAATTCACGAACCGTAGGGAGACACACTTAAGGATTCGACGTTGTTTGAGTAGTTATGGTATGATGAGAAAGAGACCGAATGTTGTTCGGAGTCTCGGATGGGATCCGGGATATCACGAGGAGATCCCGAATGGTCCGGAGAATAAGATTCATATAAGGAAAGTCCCGTCTTGGAGTGGGGGAATGTTTCCGGTGTTTTCATCGGGAATGTTCTAGAATGTTCCGGAATGTCCGGCACTCCGGAGGGGAAGGGTACATGGATGTGTTGTATCAAGTTGGTATGATTGCATCATGTACTAAGTGTCATCGCTGTTCCAAATAAAGGATTAATTCAAATCCTAGTTTGAAAAGTCAAATAGCTAAATTGAAAAGTCAAATGGCTAAATTTGGAAAGAGGAAAAGAGGAGGAAGGTGAAACCGAGTTGGGGAGGGAGTGTGGCATCCCGCAAAAACCACTACTAGAAAATCGCGTTGTTTTTGTGCATTGCATCGTCATCATCATGCATTGTTTGTCTGAAACTATTTTCGAAACGCCTAGTTTTGTTTCTAAGTAGCCCCCGTCTTATTGCAAATTAACACATCGGTCTGTTCCGGTCTTTTATTTGTCTAAAACTATTTACAAAAGTTATTCTTAAATAAAATAAAAACCCTAGACTAAAATATCTAATCAGCCCACCCGAATTCCTAAAACTACCCAAACCTATCCTACCCACCTATCCCAGCTTGCCATCTCACCCTCTCCCCCAATCCCTACCCACCTTGCCACCTCACCAATCCTCTTCTTTTCCCTCCACTCCTTCTCTCACCCAGTCCTACCTACCCCCCTCTCCCTTACACCTGGGCCCCACCCGCGCCTGGCCCCATCCCGCAGTCCTCCCTCTCTCTCCCCTGGTCAACCCTCTCCTCCCCCTGGCCCCACACGCCAGCCCCACCCCCACTCAGCCACCCCTGGACCCGGTCCACCCCCACCTTCCGCTGTCCCCCGACCCCACGCCCGACCCCACTCCTCCGCGTCCCCCCACGCGTCCCCCGCCCCACGGCCCCGCTCGCTCCCCTTCCTCTCTCTTCTTCCTCCTCTAGCCCGCGCCCCGACCCCGCCCCCTTCTCCCACAGCTCCGGCCGCGCCTCCCGCCTCCTCCAGCGCGCCCTCCGGCCTCCACCGACCCGTCTCGCCCAGCTCGGCGGCGCCCCTCGCGGCTTCTCTCCTCCGCCGTCGCCTCCTCGTCCTCACCCGCCTCCGCCCCTCCATGGTTCATGGCCCCTCTCTGCGCCACGACCTCGCCGCCCGCAGCCTCCTCCTCTCCGGACGGCCTCGCCTGCAGCCCTCCACCTCGCCCGGCCAGCTCAAACCTCCCTCCCCTCCTCGCCGTTAAATGCCGCCGCCTGAAGCTTCGCCCGTCCTCGCCTCGCCCTTCTCGCCTCCGACGCGCCCGCGCCGGCCTCCTCCGGTCTATCCCCCGTCGCCCCTCGAGCACCTCCCCGCCTCTGGCCTCGTCCCTCTCCGGCCTCCGCCAAGCTCGTCTTCCCCGTCGCCCGCCACCTCTCCGAGCTCCGCCGGCCCCCAGAGCTCCTCTTCGCTTCCTCCTCCTCGCCCGAGCCCATGTGCGCCGGCCTTCCCCTCCCGGCCAAGCTCGCGGCGCCTCGCCGGCCCTCTCCGTCAGCGCCCCGCGGCCCCTCCTCCGTTGCGTCCCCGCCGCATGCGTGCCAGGCCGCGACCCTGTCATCTGCTTCGGCCGAGCCCGCCAGAGCCCTGCGAGCCTCCTCTAGTCCAAGTATCGCGCCGTCGGTCCTCGCCTCGGGGCCACCTCGACCTGACAGCTCGGCCCCATCCTCCGCCGGCGCCACCGCGAGCGCCCCACTCAACCTCCTCTGCTCAGCTCTCGCCCGCGAGGAAAGCTGTCACACGTGGTACTGCTGCAGGAATTCCAAACACAAGATCGATCATTCGGCCAAGTTCAACTAGGACCAGGAGGGTTGCAATGTCGACAGGACGAAGACACGGAATCGCCCCGCGACGACTGAACCCGAGGATTCACCAAGTTCGACAACGACCCGTACGAATTCAATGAACCGCCGGCACCAAACAAGTCACCCTCGAATACCGTTGCCGAG
Source organism: Avena longiglumis (assembly GCA_030063025.1). Classification (NCBI taxonomy): domain Eukaryota; kingdom Viridiplantae; phylum Streptophyta; class Magnoliopsida; order Poales; family Poaceae; genus Avena; species Avena longiglumis. The sequence goes on from CP125973.1 coordinate 174,096,311, forward strand.
ACCCCCGACCCAAGATCTCCTGAAGGCCCTGGCATCAAACAAGATCTCCATCGATAACAGGATCACCACATGAACCTTGGACATGGAACGCCATGAACTCCTTCTCGGATGCGATGCTCGAGAACACGGACGGTACGGACATCGACGCGGAACGCCAAGTTCTTCCTCCCGGACGCCAAGACCGACCTGATGCGCGGGCCCGACAAGATCAACATCGTCCAGGGCGAGTCCGATGTGCCCCCGACGCCAACCAAGTCCTGCTTCCCGGTTGCGACAAGATCTACCTCAGTTATCCGAGACCGATCCCGTCGAACCCTGAACCCTGAGACCGAACCCCGAACCCCGGAACCCCAAGATCGTCGAACCCTAATGTGTGACCCTTATCCGAGAACCCTATTTTTATAAATGGTCAACTATATAAATTGTTGCATATTAAATTGTTCATGCATGCATCCTTGTCATGTGGTTTGGGGGCCTTATGCCGATTCACCTCATAATTAAATATGGGGCCCGTATGCGGGCAAATCTAGTCTTATATTGGCCCCATTTAAATTTGTGCATCAAACCGATACTATATTTGCCTTGCTAATACAACATTTAATTTGTGGGGTAGATAAATAACTTGAACCATATATTTAATTGTCGGGACCCCCGGTTCCGCTTAATATGACCTAATCGCATCGCATGCTTGCCATGTCATGCATCATGCCCGATCTTCTGCCGTTGTATTAAATAGTGCATCCGGTGTTTATTCTAGTGTTTTGGTTCTTCGTGGATAAGGCAGTTGAGTTGATGCGAGTGTCGACCCGATCTTCGGATGAACCTTCGGCAATGTTTTCAGGCGAGCATATCCCCCTTTCTACCTATCTTACTTTTATAGTATTTATTCCCTCCTGTTGTTCTATTGCTATCTGTGTTACGATGCTCTAGTTTTCGTACCCGTGATATCCCTTGCAGCCCTATATTGCCTTGGACACATCCTATTACTGTGGTTTGGTAGCTAGTTGGACCTGCGCGTCGTAGTCGCTTGCTCAAGTGCTGTTGCGTGTCGTCATGTACCACAGTTGTTGGAGTATTGCCGCATGTCTGATGTTGGAGATGATCATGGCTTTACTTATCGTTCACTTTATTTACTGTTTAACAACTAAAATTGAAGTAAGTAAGCAGAGGCACAGGTGGGCAATAGATTTTATTTGGTTGTTAACCGTCCACTTGTGTCCCGTAGGACCCCGAGTGCTTGATACCTGTTCCTTGATTTATCGCGCTATCCACATCCGGGAGGATTATGGGACCCCCCTGAGACAGAGCTTGATTCATTCTTATTTCTTGGGGCCACAAACTAGTTTGAGGTTTTATTTACTATCCTGTACTTATGCCATGCTACTACTGTATTTACGATTGTGCGAGGAGCACACTTTATCTGTTAGGATCGTGGCACGATTCATGATGTCGACAAGCCCTTTTGGGTTCCCGATCGTTCATAGCCGTCCCCACAACCTTGAGTCCGTCTCGAGCCCGGCCGTTCTATGGTCTACTTTAAGGGTGGCCCCTGAAATATTTCTGAATCCTGATTGCTTTGTCGTGAAGGCCTCGTTGGGTTTGATTTGGTTTTCCGAGGTTGATCGAGTGTGTGTTGCTATTGGTGCACCCCGGGTTAAAACTTTCAAAGCCGTGTCATGGTTATGGATGACTTGGAGCATAGTATCTCGATCATAGACAACTATAACTAAAGTAGTGCTATAAATTTGACTTGATAATGACTAGTAATCAGCTTCACTATAATGGAATGGCTAAATAAAACTGCCCACAATTGCTTGTTTGGTTTGTCGCTTGCGACAATTGTATCTGACTAGTAAGTATTGCAACTACAACGGAATGGCTTAATAAAAGTACCAACAACTGCTGGGTTTTGGGTTATCTCATGCTAATTGTATCTGACTAGTAAGTGTTGCAACTACAACGGAATGGTTAACTAAAACGGCCCACTGCTTATTATATCAGGATGATTATCTATACCTGACTAGTAATTGCCGCAACTATAACGAAATGAGTAAAACTGCCAACTGTGTGAGTTCCTCGGTTGACTTCCTCGTTTGGTCTCGAGGGGGAATACCAGGATGGGATTGCTTGGTGTTAGCATCAGGTTGGTTCCGGATAGGTCTTTCTTATCCCTCTCTGATAGCCGACAGTTGTATCGAGTCTCTATAGGTTGTTTAGCGCGTGCTGCCGCTTCAGTCCACCATACCTATGTAGGCGAGGACGCGAATTCTAGCCTCGCTGTGTCTTGGCCTCGATCGACGCTCCTCTTTTCCTTTGCCCTTTGTCGGCACCCTTTTGTTTAAGCGGTTTTGAGGTCGCGTCGTTAGTAGGGTTACCCTTCCGGCTTGGCCTGGCAGGGTTATGGACGCCATTGGTTATTCTTGGGGCCCTTAGCCCCATTTGCATCTTGTCCGTAGTCGGACGCCTATCATTTTCAAGGTGATTTGGATCTTTGTATATTATATCTGTATTCTTGACTCTTTGAGTCGCCGTTATATATATCTTACGTGGGTCCCATCGAGGACTGTTGTGTAATGTTATTACCGTTTCCACCATGCGAAAGTGCTGGTGGGCACCTTTGAATCGTTTCTATGCGGGTTTGGCGGAAGCTGAAACTTGCATAGGTCCGATTGAGGGTGTTACAGGAGTCCCTCCTCCCCAAGCGCGCGCACCCAAGCCGAGTTGGGAGGGACTCCCTCCTCCTGGCCCGGCCCTCCACCTATATAAGGAGGGGCAGGGCTCCCTCCTAGCACACACAAGTACCTCTCCTCAAACCCTAGCAGCTGCTGCCCACCATAGCCGCCGCCGCCCCCTAGGGTTTTTGCCCTAGCCGCCGACTTGGGGTGCCCCAAACCCTAGCCGCCGGCTCTAGCACCTCCTCCTTGGTGTGTCTAAAACCTAGATCGCCGAGGATCTCTCTCATACTCCACCATACTCGCTCCGGCTTAAGGCGAATCCCTGCGAGATCTCCCCTCTACTTCCGGTACCACGCCGTTGTGCTGCCGGAATCGCGAGGAGAGCGCTACAACCTCCGCTGCCTGCTGGAACAAGGGAGAGGAAGGTCTTCGTCGAGTACCGAACGTGTGACCGACTGCGGGCGCTGCCTTGAGCAGCCGGAAGGATCGTCTACGCGATCTTGAGATCGGAAAGAGTACGACTACATCACCCACGATAATCCGCTCTCGTTAAACACTTTGGAATCTTCGAGGGTGAGTTATTCCATCGACTCGTTGCTACAATCTAGTAGATAGATCTTGGCTTGTTTGTTTGTATGCGATAGAAAAATTTTGTTTTCCATGCTACGAAACCCTACAGTGGTATCAGAGCCGTGTCTATATGTAGATCTGTTGCACAAGTAGAACACAATGGTCATTGTGGGCGTTGATGCTTTTATTGTCGATTGCTTCTTGTGTACTTTGCATCTTGCGGTATGTTGGGATGAAGCGGCCCGGGCTAACCTTACATGACATCATTCATGAGACTTGCTCCACGCTTGACATGCAACTTGTATTGCATAAGTGGCTTTGCGGGTGCCTGTTTCTCCTAGCATAGTTAAGATCCAATTTACAACGGGTGATCAACAATGCTAGTATCAATTTTGTGGTTCTTGTTCGTAAGTTAGAACGACACTTATTGAAAGCACCAAACCACGTAAAACATGCAAAGAAAGTAGAGGCGTCTAACTTTGTTTTGCAGGGGTGTGCTGTGATGTGATATGGCCATGATTGTGATTATATTTGATGTATGCAATGTTCCTTATTGTAAGTTGGCAACCGGCAGGAGCCATATGGTTGTCTTTAATTTATGTTAAGACCCGTGTGTCTATTCAAAGTAGTTGTAATAGTTGAATCCGGTGGACGACAACCATGGAGAAGCGTCATTGACCTTGATGCAATGCCAGTGATGATGGAGATCATGTTCGTGCTAGAAGATGGAGATCGGAAGCACAAAGAAGAAAGGCCATATCATATCACATATTATGAATTGCATGTGATGTTAATCCTTTATGCATCTTGTATTGCTTAGTAGACGACGGTAGCATTATAAGATGATCCCTCGTGCACATGAATTTCAAGTCATAAAGTGTTCACCCTTAGTTAGCACCGTTGCTAAAGCTTTTTGTTTCGAAGCACCACGTGATGATCGGGTGTGTTAGATTCCGCAAGTGTATACAACGTGAGCAAGCCAGATTTGCTCATGCGGAAACTAAGGTTTGATCTTGACGAGCCTAGCATGTACAGACATGGTCTCGGAACACGTATCACCAAAAGGTAAAGCATGAATCATATAGTAGATATGATGAACATGTCGATTGTTCGCCATTGAAACTATATCAACTCTCGTGATGATCGGTGTTGATGTGGTGGATTTGGTTCGTGTGATCACTAAAATAATGTGAGGGATATTGTTTTGAGTGGGAGTTCACCTAGATTAATTTTATTATTAATTTGAACTTAATTTGTCATAAACTTAGTCTAAACTATTGCAAATATGTTGTAGATCAATGGCAGCCCCTACCATCAATTTTAATGCGTTCCTAGAGAAAGAAAAGTTGAAAAACAATGGAAGCAACTTCATGGATTGGTTCCAATTTGAGGATTGTCCTCACAGTGGTAATTTGACCTATGTCTTTGGATGCATTTGGGTGACCCACTGCGGTGATGCTCCGATGGCGTAAAGAATGTTTACCTCACTCGGAAGACTCGATACTCCAGTTCGGTTCTATCTTGTATGGTTTAGAATCGGAGCTTGAAAAGGTTTGAGAATTCAGACCCATATGATATTGTCGAGGATCTCAAATTGATCTTTGAGACTCATGCGGCAATTGAAAGTTATGAGGCTTCGAAAAGTTCTTTAAGCGCAAGATGGAAGAGGCAGCTCGTCGGTGAGCATGTGCTTAAGATGTCTGGGCACGCAAACAAACTTCAAAGCTTGGGTATTGTGATTCCTAATGCTTTGAGGATTTACCGTGTCCTCAATCACTACCACCAAGTTACAAGAAATTCGTGATGAACTACAACATGCAGAACATGAAAAAGACGTTGCAAGCACTCTTTGCACCGTTGAAATATGAGCACCGGCGGATCAAGAAAGAGCACTAAGTGTTGTTGGTCAATAAGACCACCAAATTCAAGAAAGGCAAGTCTAAGGAAGGGCACTTCAAGAAGGGTGGTAAGAAAGTTACCACGCCGACAAAGAAGACCAAGGCTGGACCTAAGCACGATCTTGAGTGCTTTTCTTGCAAGGGAGAAGGTCCTTTGGGCGGAATTGCCCAAAGTACTTGGCGGATTTGAAGAACGGCAACATCAAGAAGAAAGGTATATCTGATATACATGTTATTGATGTGTATCTCACTAGTACTCGTAGTAGTGCCTAGGTATTTGATACTGGTTCGGTTGCTCATATTTGTAACTCGAAGCAGTCTTTGCGAAATAAACGGAAGCTAGCGAAGAACGAGGTGATGATGCGCGTGGGAAACGGATCAAAGGTTGATGTGATCGCGGTCGGCACGCTACCCCTTCATCTACCATCGGGATTAGTTTTATACTTAAATAATTGTTATTTGGTGCTTGCGTTGAGCATGAACATTACATCGAGATCTTGTTTATTGCGAGACGGTTACTTGTTTAAGTCCGAGAATAATGGTTGTTCGATTTATATGAGTAATATGTTTTATGCACATGCACCTTTGATAGATGGTCGATTCTTATTGAATCTCGATAGTGGAAATACACATATCAACAACATTGAGGCTAAACGTTTGAAATCAAGCGATAATTCGACCTATATGTGGCACTGTCGTCTTGGTCACATTGGAGTGAAACGTATGAAGAAACTCCATTCCGATGGACTTCTTGAATCACTTGATTTCGAATCACTTGATAGATGCGAAGCATGTCTGATGGGTAAAATGACTAAGACTCCATTTTCTGGTATGATGGAGCGAGCTACGAACTTATTGGAAATCATACATACAGATGTGTGTGGTCCAATGAGTGTAGCATCGCGCGGTGGTTATCGTTATATTCTTACCTTCACGGATGACTTGAGTAGATATGGGTATATCTATTTCATGAAACATAAGTCCGAAACTTTCGAGAAGTTTAAGGAATTTCAAAGTGAGGTAGAGAATCAACGTAACAAGAAGATTAAATTTCTATGTTCTGATCATGGAGGTTAATATCTAAGTTACGAGTTTGGCGAGCATTTGAAGAAATGCGGAATACTTTCACAGTTGACACCGCCGGGAACACCACAGCGTAATGGTGTGTCCCGCGTCAGAATCGAACTCTCTTAGATATGGTTCGTTCTATGATGTCACTTACAGATTTACCGTTATCATTTTGGGGTTATGCATTAGAAACAGCCGCATTCACTTTAAATAGGGCACCGTCTAAATCCGTTGAAACGACACCGTATGAATTATGGTTTGGGAAGAAACCTAGATTGTCGTTCCTTAAAGTTTGGGGTTGCGAAGCCTATGTAAAGAAGTTACAACCGGACAAGCTTGAACCCAAAGCGGAAAAATGCGTCTTCATAGGATACCCAAAGGAAACTATTGGGTATACCTTCTATCATAGATCCGAAGGCAAAATCTTCGTTGCCAAGAATGGATCCTTTCTAGAGAAGGAATTTCTCTCGAAAGAAGTGACTGGAAGGAAAGTAGAACTCGACGAGGTTGTCGAACCTTCTCTCGAAATTGCGAGTAGCGCAGCACCGGAAGAAGTTCCTGTGGTGCCTGCACCAACAAGAGAGGAAGCTAATGATGATGATCATGAAACTTCGGTTGAAGTTGCTACAGAGCCTCGGAGGTCAACGAGAACTCGTACCACTCTAGATTGGTATGATCCTGTTATGAGTATCATGTTGGTGGATAACACCGATGACCCTGAGACATATGAGGAAGCAATGATGAGCCCAGATTCCAATAAATGGCAAGAAGCCATGAAATCCGAGATTGGATCCATGTACGAAAACCAAGTATGGACTTTGGTGGACTTACGGATGGCGGAAGGCATCGAGAACAAATGGATTTTCAAGAAGAAAACAGATGCTGATGGTAATGTTACTGTCTATAAAGCTCGACTTGTCGCAAAAGGGTTTCGACAAATTCAAGGAGTTGACTACGATGAGACTTTCTCACCAGTAGCGAAGCTAAATTCTGTGAGGATTATGTTAGCAATCGCTGCATATTATGATTATGAGATATGGCAGATGGATGTCAAAACAGCATTCCTCAATGGAGACATTGATGAAGAGTTGTATATGATGCAACCCAAAGGTTTTGTCGATCCTAAAGATGCTAACAAGGTATGCAAACGTCAACGGTCCATCTATGGATTGAAGCAAGCATCCCGAAGTTGGAATCAACGTTGTGATAAGGTGATCAAAAGTTTTGGTTTTATACAAACTTATGGAGAAGCTTGTATTTACAAGAAAGTGAGTGGGAGCTCTGTAGCATTCTTAATACTATATGTAGATGACATATTGTTGATTGGGAATGATGTAGACCTTCTTAATAGTTTCAAGGAATATTTGAATAATAGTTTTTCAATGAAGGATCTTGGCGAAGCAGCTTAAATATTAGGCATAAAGATTTATAGAGATAGATCGAAACGCCAAATATCATTGTCACGGAGTACATATTTGGACAAAGTTCTAAAGAGGTTTGGAATGGAAGAAAGCAAGAAAGGGTTCTTGCCCATGTTGCCCAATACGACCTTGAGTAAAACTCAAAGTCCGACATCGGCAGAAGATAGAGAAAGGATGAGTAAGACTCCCTATGCCTCAGCCATAGGATCTCTAATGTATGTCATGCTATGTACTAGACCCGACATTGCATATGCTGTTAGTTTAACTAGTAGATATCAAAGTGATCCAGGAGTGGATCATTGGACAGTGGTCAAAAACGTCCTTAAGTACTTGAGAAGAACTAAGGATATGGTTCTTTCTTATGGAGTTGATGAACAACTCGTTGTTAATGGTTACACCGATGCTAGTTGGAACACCGATCCGGATGATTCTAAATCACAATCTGGATACGTATTTATTTTGAATGGTGCAGCAGTTAGCTGGAGGAGTGCAAAGCAAAGCGTTGTGGCGAGATCTTCAACTGAATCGGAATACATGGCTGCTTCGGAGGCTTCACAAGAAGCGATATGGATGAAAGAGTTCGTTACAGAGCTGGGTGTGGTTCCTAGTGCGCTAGACCCAATGTCTATCTACTGTGATAACATGGGCGCCATAGCCAATGCGCAAGAACCAAGGTCACACAAGAAGCTGAAGCATATCAAGCTACATTTTCACGCTATTCGAGAACATATCCAAGATGGGGATATAAAGATTTGCAAAGTACACACAGATCTGAATGTGGAGGATCCGTTGACTAAACCTCTCCCGAGGGAAAAACATGACCAGCACCAAACTGCCATGGGTGTTCGGTATATTACCATGTAATCTAGATTAGATGACTCTAGTGCAAGTGGGAGACTGTTGGAGATATGCCCTAGAGGCAATAATAAATATAGTTATAATTATATCTTTGTGTTTATTATAAATGTTTACATTCATGCTATAATAGTATTAACAAGGAAACATTGATACTTGTGTGATTTGTAAACTTAATTTGAAGTCCCTAGTAAAGCCTCTATATAATACTAGCTTGTTGGTTAATAGATGATTGTGGTTTCCCTATCATGAACATTGAGATGTTATTAACAACAAGATCATATCGTTAGGAGAATGATATGATGGACATACTCCTATAGATAAGCGTAGCATAAAGATCAAGTCATTTCAATAGTTCAATTGCTATATGCTTTCTGATACATAGTAACCTAATTCCTTCGACCATGAGATCATGCATATAACCTTTTGGGATGGATGCTTTGATGACATCAAACACCACACCGTGGACTGGTGGCTATAAAGGTGGCATTGAGTGTTGGAAAGTATTGGTTGAAAACACATGGATCAAGAGTGGGATTTGTCCATCCATATGACAGATAGATATACTCTGGGCCCTCTCGGTGAAATGTCATCCAATTAGCTTACAAGCATGTGACAGTCTCACAAGGGATCACATATCACGGGAACGAGAAAAGAGTACTTATCGGTAACGAGGTTGAACTAGGTATGCGGAGATATCGCGATCATAACCTCGGATAAGTAAACTATCGTGAGACAAAGGGAAATTGGTATCGTATGTAAGTGGTTCATTCGATCGCAAAGTAATCGTAGAAATATGTGGGAACCATATGAATTTCCAGATTCCTCTATTGGTTATTGTTCGGAGAAGTGTCTCGATCATGTCTGCATAATTCACGAACCGTAGGAGACACATAAGGATTCGACGTTGTTTGAGTAGTTATGGTATGATGAAAGAGACCGAATGTTGTTGGTCTCGGATGGGATCGGGATATCACGAGGAGATCCGGAATGGTCCGGAGAATAAGATTCATATAAGGAAAGTCCGTTTGGAGTTGGGGAATGTTTAGGTGTTTTCATCGAATGTTCTAGAATGTTCGGAATGTCCGGCCTCATGAGGAAGGGTACATGGATGTGTTGTATCAATTTGGTATGATTGCATCATGTACTAAGTGTCATCGCTGTTCCAAATAAAGGATTAATTCAAATCCTAGTTTGAAAAGTCAAATAGCTAAATTGAAAAGTCAAACGGCTAAATTTGGAAAGAGGAAAAGAGGAGGAAGGTGAAACTGAGTTGGGAGGAGTCCCTCCTCCCAAGCCAACCACCAAGCCGAGTTGGGGAGGGACTCCACTCCCTCCCCTTGGCCGCCGGCCCCTCCACCTATATAAGGAGGGGCAGGGCTCCCTCCTAGCACACACAAGTACCTCTCCTCAAACCCTAGCAGCTGCTGCCCACCATAGCCCCCGCCCCCTAGGGTTTTTCCCTAGCCGCCGACTTGGGGTGCCCCAAACCCTAGCCGCCGGCTCTAGCACCTACTCCTTGGTGTGTCTAAAACCTAGATCACCGAGGATCTCTCTCATACTCCACCATACTCGCTCCGGCTTAAGGCGAAGCCCTGCGAGATCTCCCTTCTACTTCTGGTACCACGCCGTTGTGCTGCCAGAATCGCGAGGAGAGCGCTACAACCTCCGCTGCCTACTGGAACAAGGGAGAGGAAGGTCTTCGTCGAGTACCGAACGTGTGACCGATTGCAGGGCCGCCGGAGCATGGCCAGGAAGGATCGTCTACGCGATCTTGAGATCGGAAAGAGTACGACTACATCACCCACGAGAATCCGCTCTCGTTAAACACTTTGGAATCTTCGAGGGTGAGTTATTCCATCGACTCATTGCTACAATCTAGTAGATAGATCTTGGCTTGTTTGTTTGTATGCTATAGAAAAATTTTGTTTTCCATGCTACGAAACCCTACACTATAGATCCTAATAGTATATCTGACTCTAATGCTAAAACTGAGAGTGGTAATGATAAAAATGATGCTCCTGATAAGGAGGAAAGTTGAGGAAGAACCTGAGAAGCACACTAAGAACACTAGGTACACTAAGGAATATTTTATTGCTAATAAACATGGTAAAGAGAGAACCTTGGGTACAGAAACCTATGCCTTTTCCAGGTAAGAAACACAAGTCAAAGGAGGAAGAACACTCAACAAGTTTTGTAAGTGGATGAAACCTTTATTTTTCAAATTCCTTTGACTGATGCTATTAAGTTGCCTCCTTATTCAAAGTATATGAAGGATATTGTCTCTAATAAAAGTAAGATTCCAAATGAGGAGATTTCTACTTTGCTTGCTAATTACTCCTTCAATGGTAAGGTTCCAAAGAAACCTGGTGATCTAGGTATACCAACTATTCCTTGCTCTATTAAGAATAATTATGTTAGAACTGCTTTATGTGATTTGGGAGCTGGAGTTAGTGTTATGCCTTTTTCTCTCTATAAGAGACTCCAGCTAGAAAAGTTGATACCAACTGATATATCTTTGCAAATGGCTGATAAGTCAACTACTATTCCTGTTGGTATATGTGAGGATGTTCCTATTCAAGTTGCTCATAATTGTATGGTTTTAACTGATTTTGTTGTGCTTGAAATGCCTGAAGATGATAATATGTCTATTATTCTTGGGAGACCTTTTCTTAATAATGCAGGTGCTGTCATCAATTGTAATCAAAGGAAATTAACATTCAATTTTAATGACAAAGAGCATACTGTGTATTTCCCCAAGAAAGTTTCTAAGAGCTATTGCCTGAATTCCATTGAAAATATTGAGAGCATCAAGGTTGGAGAAATATATTGTCCCATTCCACAAGAAAATTTTGAAACTATTATGATTGGGACCATTGCTATCAAGTATGAGGTAACATAATCACCTTGTGGATTGAAAAGTTTTGTTTCATATAAGATTGTTTTGGTAACAAGACTTGATCAACCTTGTTAACAAAAGGATTTTAATGAACAAAATAATGTTTCCACTGTGGTTATTCTTGCTTTCCTTTACTTTTCTCCTTCCTAGTCTTTGCCTTTATTTTGCTAGCTTTGGTTTTGTTAGTTGTTTGTTTGTTGGAGTTTCTTAGAGCTCCTATAGTTTGGATTTTGGTTTTCTTTTGCTCCTCCTGAAAAAAACTGTTTCTGCGAGAAAATCAATTTTCATACTCTGAAAATTGGCCAAAAATAAAGTTTCCCGAAAAATCCCAGAAAATTCAAAATAAATTTTTCCTCGAAAAAGGGGCAGAGGGACACCTGGAGTGACCCAGGGGGCCACCCCAGGCCACCACACCCATGGTAGGGCGCGGCCTACCTGTGGGCGGCGCCTGGGGGGTCTGGCCCACCTGGGCCCGTCCAGGCTGCCTCCTCAAATCCATCTTCTTTCTCTCTCCCAAAAACACCGGAAAACTTGCTCAAGCTCGAGTTCTTGCTGTTCTTGCTCACGATTTCGATCTTCTTGTTCAGCCCATCTTAAGTGCTGATTTTTGGAGGGATTGCTCCTTGGTATGTGCCTCCTCCACTTGTCCAATTAGATTTGTGATTGGTAGATTGTATCTTGAGTATTTTGCTGCTATAGGTGTCAGGTTTTTTGAGATTGCATGATTCTTCTATGCTTAGAAACTTTATTTTGATGCATGTGTAGCCCTCTAGCGAGTTCATATAGTAGTTGCTCATCACTCATCAACTTAGAAATCACTTGGTTTGATGGTTCTCTAAAAATTTTAGCAAAGAAGATGAGTGCTTATCCACTGAACAAATATGATTTGATGGTGCCTGAGCCAATGAAGGTTTCATCGTGAGGAAGGAGTCTTCCCTTCCGTTTATCCATGCCACGAATTTATGAGAACTGTGGGGATCCTCCAAGATTTCCAAACTATGGTTACAAATGCAGGGTTGGAACACTTTGTTGAAGGTGAACCATTCCAATATGTTAAGCTAACCATGGCTTTTGTGCAGGACTTTCGGTTCACTTGGTCTATGTCTAACCCCATGGTCCATTACAAAATATATAATATATCTGTCGACCTGCCTTTTGTTGATTTATGTGCAGCAATTAGAGTACCTTAGTGGGGATCTTGTGAGAAGATCAAGGAGAGGCCCAAGTCACTTATGGATTTGTATGCTGTGATCTTCCAAGGTTTCGACTTCTCAAAGGAAAGTGGTAAAATTTGGAACATTTAGTTCCCAGCCATTAGATATTTTGCCTATTTCATTACCAAGTGTGTTATTGCTAGAAAGGTTGCTAGAAAGTTATCTTCTTTTGATCTAGCTTTTATCGCAGCTGCTTTGAATAAGAATAGATCTTATAGCCTGGGTGCTCTGATAGCTCACCGTCTCACAACCAACCGCGAGAAGGGTGGAATTTGTGGAGGTCTCATTGCTTCTAGGTTGCTAGCTTTCCATGGTTTAGAGCCTCACTATTCAGATTATCAGTTCGCCATAGAGAGGCTTGATCTTGAATCCATGATTCAGCATGGTTTTATTTCCTTGGGGGCTAATGTGAGAAGTTTACCGACTGAACTATATTTTTCCTAGCAAGGTCGGAGAAAGGGTAGGACTGAGAAAATAGTTTATTTTCCTACACCTGCTTTGTTTAATTTTGATAACAGGCAAGGATGGTCGCTCACGGAGGAGGAGGTTGACACATATGTGGTGGATCTCTCCCAGCAAGAGGAGAATGTTTAAGAGGATGCCGAAGACGATTCGGTTCAGCCCTCCAACTTGGAAGTCTTCATACCAGCAACCCTCATTTGATTGGGGTGTGTCTTCTTCTTCATCGCAAGCGCCTGACTATGATCATTCCTATGATGACCCACTAGCATGGGGTTACTACCCGCGCTATTGAGCCCCACTTAGGCCAAAAGCCTAAGCTTGGGGGAAGGTATACCGACATCACACTCATATATATATATCATGTTCGGTCGGTTCTTTATATATCCATTGTTTCGCTTTCTTTTTGGTTCTTGTTGCTTCTTTCTCAAAAACACAAAAGTACCAAAAATATTTTCGTTGTTTCTATTGGTTTGTTTCTTTGCTTTGGTTTGCCTTAAAATAAAAATCCAAAAAGATTTTGCTTTGTTTGCTTTGCTTGTTTATGCTTTGTTTGCTTTCTTTAAAAAATCGAAAACACCAAAAATATTTGTTGTTCTTCTTTGGTTTTGTGAGTTCTTTGCAGGTTTTAGCCATCCTCAGTGGAGTTTGGTTTCATGTTATTATTCAAGTCACACAAGTGAAGGGTAATAATGAATATTAAGACAACTTGTGGTGTGGTAAGAGGCTGGTAACGAACTCTATTTGTTTCATTTTTGTACATATACTCATCATTGTGAGCATGCTTAGTATGTTCGTGTAAGGTGTATGTCAATATGGATGCTTAGTAGTTCTTGCTTGCTCGTGATTAGCTCCACCTTGTTAATAGTTTGTAGCATGTCATATGAATGTTTGCTTGCATTATTTTATTCATACTTTGGTATGATTATGGTATCCTCCTCTGAAAGTTTCATGTGAATCGACTTGGCACATGCTCACGCATGCATATGACTAATCAATAGTCAGTAAGCCTCGATGATTTATTTTGCCTCAGAGTTCTTGTATCACTTTCATGCCATAGTTAGTCATGTTTTGTTGCAAGCATGATTATGACAGTTATTGCTCTCTCGTTGTTGCTCCCTCTCTATTGCTAGCCTTCACTTGCACTGAGTATGAGTTCTATCTGTGTTTCCAACTCCCCAAAACCAATATTGCCAGCTGTGTCCACTATACCTACCTATAAGCATCATTTGCTACTTCAGTGCATATTCAATATGCCTTGTTTTCTTACAAAATAAAATGTTTGTCTGTTTTGAGAAAGTTAGTTAGTAAAGCTCTCACGAACTTGATGGCACACTTTATTCCTTGCGCTTAATAATCTTGAACCATTGTGACCTGTCCATGAAAGTTATATGCTTGAAAATTATATGCTGGGAGTCAGTAGAACCGTGCTGTCATGGGGAATGCTTTCAACACTTTTTGGATATCTCATCCAGTTGATACCTTGCTCTTTTGTTTGTGGATGTCGACGATGTGAAATAAAAGGGGAGCTTGTGAGTTCATGGAGTCTATACATTGTGTTAGAGAAACGCCTGGGCCGCTAGCCTAAGCATGCCTAATCATGGTGGAAACTTGCAGCATCACCATAATGAGCATTTATGAAGCATCCTCAATAAAAATCTATACACATAGTAAATAAAAAGATCGCTGAGATGCCCATTGTCTTCTTGCCTTGTCATTTTGATCACGGGATAGCTCCTGTATCATGTGCAAGGGGTACCCCGTTGGCGGTTCTCTATGATATGCATGTATTTACAATGACAAGAACTTTCAGGTAACCAAAGTTGAGTAGCATGCGGAGCGACCCTCGCACTCAAGGGACTTGGGATTTCCAGTCTATGGTGTGTCAAGCATATGATTCAGAGTGGACCTCACTTTCACCTTAACCACATGAAGATGCCTATGACAGGGGCAATGAGAGATCAAAGCTAATGAGTACCTTCCTTTCAGCATTTGAAAGCCTTTCAAACCTTTCAAAACCATTTTCACAACCTTGTTGAGTCACCACTTATTCTATGAGCACCTTCTTGAGAGCATAGTTGTCATTCTTGTGTTTGTTCCAAAACTTGGTTAATTATGTCATGAATTTGATGTTTGTATCTCTGATATCTTTACTTCTAGTCTTCATGTGAACTTCATAGGTGCCTTGCCATTTATATTGTGCTCTTCAAACAAAGGCAAGCGAGATACCACTCTATCATACCTTACTATGAGCATTGCAATGTTGCTTATGTTTATGTTCCATGCTACTTATTATTATTGAGTTGGTTTCTCTTCATAGCTTGCAATGACTATTGAGTAGACTTAGTTGCATACTCTTTATTATGAATTGTCTAAGCATCTACTCCTGTGCTGAGAATATTTATATCATATGAAGCAAATGTGTTCGTGAAAGTTCTTTGTTTCTCCTCTAAATTTGTGTGATTTGGATACAACTAACACGGACTGACGTTGTTTTCAGCAGAATTACATTGGTGTCTAGTTTTTGTGCAGAAGATGAACTATCAGGAAAAATCCCGGAAAATATGCCAAAAAATATATTTCACCAAAATATCCACGGAGCTAGAAGACGAGACGGAGAAGGGGCATGGGGGCCCACACCCCTGCCAGGCACGGGCCCACCACTGGTCGCGCCTAGGGGGGTGCAGCCACCCCAGGCACCCCCTCGGCCTCCCTCTGCGCCTATAAGTTGTCTCTCGACCTAAAAACCAAGGGGGGTTCGATAGTTTTCTAGAAAGAGTTCCGCTCCACTGACGCCACCAGGAACCAAGATTCGGATCCAGAAACTCCGTTCTAGCACCCTGGCGGGACGAGGAATTTGGAGAGGATCATCGCCATCATCATCACCAACGCATCTCCATCAACCACCGATGTTTCCCTCATCCATGAGTGAGTAATCCCCCGCTATAGGCTTGGGGATGGTAGGGATTGGATGAGTTCTATCATGTAATCGAATAAGATTGTTAGGACATAGTGCCTAGCATCTCTATTAGTGATATTTGACTTTGTTGCAACTTGTTGTGCTTAATGATTGTCACTAGGGCCCGAGTGCCATGATCTCAGATATGAACTTATTATTGAATCATTATGATAGTATTATTTGTGATCTTATTTGCAAGTTGTGTACACATATCATTGTCCGGCTCCAAAGGCCCCAAAGTGAAAATAATTGGGACAACCGGAGGGGATGGTTGTGGTGTGAGGATCACATGTGTTCACGAAGTGTTAATGCTTTGCTCTGGTGCTCTATTAAAAGGAGCACCTTAATTGCCAGTAGTTCCCTAGAGGCCCTGCTGCCACGGGCTGGCTGGACAGAAGATGTTGTGCAAGTTCTCGTGGCGAGCACGTATGACTATATTTGGAGCACATGCCTAGGATTGTTTAGTACTTGGATGCTTGTTATTATTTATATGCAATGCCCTAGATCTTGAAGTTACATGTTTAGACTCGTTCATGCAACGCCCGTCCATCCATCTCTATGCCTACCACACTCGAACCCCACTGTTACCGTTACTGTTACTATTCTTCTGTTTTGCTGTTGCTTTGCTATTGCTACTACTAAACTGCTGCTATCGATAAACTTCTATGAGCAAGAACTATTTCCAGGTGCAGCTAAATTGACAACTCAGTTGTTAAGGCTTGCAAGTATTCTTTGGCTCCCCTTGTGTCGAATCTATAAATTGGGTAATACTATCCGTGAAGACTGTTGCGATCCCCTACACTTGTGGGTCATCATAGGCCAAGCCAGCCGTATCGACCAAGGGAACCTCCGATGTCCCCAATGAAACTACTAGAGGAGTCGTGCAACATGCATTTTTATGTTGACGCTGAGGGAAGACGACGATCAATGCACCTCATGAAGGATTGCCATACTTTCCTCGGAATGCAGACAGTAATAAACAACGCTGCAAACCGTGGGCACAACGCATATCCAAGAACTCTAGCTCTTGCGGCTCCACGACCACCTCCAAGGCAGCCGCAACCTGTTGAGAACAGAAATTAGGACAATGAGTACCCGAGATCCATGGGAGCAATGTCGATGATTCAAAAAGGGCGCCTATCCAACAGGATCCAAAAGTTGATCACCCGACAAGTTAATATGGCGGTGATACCACGGCCCCCAACACCTGAGTTCCTTCATTGGTCAGAGCAGGAAATCGCCTTCAGTAGGGATGATCACCCGCTTCGAGTACCTCGACCAGGTCATTCATCCCTCATTGTTGACGCACAAATCGGTGGCTTCGACACGAGCAAGGTATTCAAGGATGCGGGAAGCAGCATCAACCTCATTTATGCAAAAATCCTGTGAGAAATGAACATCTCCGTGAAAAATTTGGCGCCAACCGAAACATCTTTCCACGGGATTGTCCCAGGTAAATCCGAAATTCCTTTAGGAAAAATCTATCTTGATGTTGTCTTCGGATCTAGAAGTAATTTCTGGCAATAGAAGCTCGAATTCAAAGTTATGGAATGGCCATCACAGTACCACGTGATCCTGGGGCGCCTAGCTTTCGCAAGATTCATGGCAGTACCACACTACACGTACCTAATAATGAAAATGTCAGCGCCCAATGGGATCATTATGGTCATAGGAAGCTTTACTCGCTCCGAAAATTGCGATCGAGAGTTCAACAAAATCTCCAAATCTTTCGAGATGGTGAAAAAATTCGAGCAGTTGAAGATATCGGCAGACATGGAAATTTTGCCGGAAGTACGGTCTATGCCTGACCTAGCATTTGATCAAATAAATGATACAAGGGAAGTGCTGGTCCACCCAACAAACCCAAAGAAAACGGCCCTGGTGTCCACCAATCTTAGCCCCACATAGGAAAGTGTGCTCATCGAGTTCCTCCTTGAGCGCTGGAAGATTTTTTCATGGGTACCATCGGACATGCCAGGAGTCCCTAGGGAACTCGCTGAGCACGCACTCAATTTATATCCCGACTCCAAGCCTATGAAGCGGTCACTCCACCATTTTGCAGAACCCAAGATAAAGGCCATTGGACGAGGAATCCATCGCCTTATCGACGCCAAATTCATTAAAGAAATCAAGAAAGCACTCTGGGTCGCTAACCCCGTGTGCATCCCGAAGAAAAACACAAAAGAACTGCGCATGTGTATCAACTTCACTGCCCTCAACAAACATTATTCAAAGGATCACTTTCTAGTCCCGTGAATCGATCAAATTATCGATCCAACAACTGGGTGCGAATGTCTTTCCTTTTTGGATGCTTACTCCGGGTACCACCAGATTCAGATGAAGGTGGAAGACCAAGATAAAAGAGCATTTATAACACCTTACGTTGTATTCTGCTACACGACGATGTCGTTCGGCCTAAATGCGGGTGCCACTTACCAGCGTATCATGCAAAATTTTCCTGGAAGCCAAATTGGTAATAACGTCCAAGTATACATCAACGACGTCATCTTTACCACCAAAGAGGATTCAACCTTTATCAGTGACCTTTGGGAAACATTTGATAATCTCGACAAATATCGCATCATGCTTAACCCGCTGAAGTGTTCATTTGGAGTACCAGCAGGACAACTCCTCGGATACCTAGTCTCAGCAAGGGGGATAGAGGAGAACCCATAGAAAATCCAAGCAATACTGATGATGAAGAAGCCGACGTATCTCCGTGGTGTTCAGCAACTAGCAGGGCGTGTGGCAGCACTCAGCAGATTTATCGCGCGACTAGGAAAAAAGTGTAGGGTTCGCAGCATAGAAAACAAAAATTTTCCTACGATGTGAACTATATACCAAGATCTATCTATTAGATACAAACAACGGGCGCATGTATATCCGTAGAGAACATACCCTTGAATACCGACAAAGCTTAACGAGTTCAACTCGTGGTTGATGTAGACGATCTCTTGCCGATCTCAAGATCGAGAGGAAGTCCTAGCGCCGCAAATCAGCAGCACATCCGTGCTCGCACACACGTTCGAGGCACCGAGCAACCTCCGCCTCCTCGCTCCAGCGATGCAGCGGAAGCACAACTCTTTCTTGCCGAATAGCCACCGGGAACATGTATCTCGCTAGTCCGAGACCATGGGGATAAATTCTAGAGGGGGAGAGAGATCCTTCACGAGGAGGTGTGAGAGACAAGTGAGGAGGGGCCTCCTTTTATAGGAGGAGGGGGGGGACCCCAAGGGGGTGGCCGGCGCATGGGTCTGCCCCCTTGCCCTCCCCTCTTCATGTGGGTGGACACTCCACTCACAAATCTCCTTTAAATTCCCTCCACTCAAAAGTCCACTCAAATTCCCATTAAATTTCCACCAAATTTAATGCAAACTCTCATTAAATAAAACTCTTTTATTTTATTCAGAATTTTGTCAATTACTTTAATGACAAACATTCACAAATAACCCCTTGCTAGAATTCTATTTCACATGCATAACCACTTTATGCAATTTCACCCGAAAACCTGTTTCGGTATCTAGTGAAATAAATTCCTGCGCTTGTTCATTCTTTCGGCATGAAACATTTGCTCCAATTGGATGTCGGTGTCTCTTAAGTGTGTCACCCTACGGTACATGAATAATGCGGACATGATCGAGACCCCTCTCGGATCAATAATCAGAAGCGGGATCTGGAGACCCATCGACTCCACACATTCAACGATGACTTTCTTGTGATCGTCGGAACCTTTTACGCTAGTATCTTAATCCCTTTGTTTCACGATATATTACATCTCCGAGATTCGATCATCGGTATCTCCATACCTAGTTTGATCTCGTTCCGACATGCACTCTTTTCTCGTTCTGTGATATAACATTCTAGTGATCAAATCACTTGCTTGCAAGCTAATCAATGTGATATCACCGAGAGGGCCCAGAGTATATCTATCCGTCATCGGGATGAACAAATTCCACTCTCGATCCATGAGCCTCAACATAACACTTTATTAGTTCTGAATCCATCTTTATAATCACCCTGTTACGGTGTGACGTTTGATGTTATCAAGAAACTCTTCCGGTGTTAGTGTTTGACATGATCTCATGGTCTAAGGATTAGGATCACTTCGTAAGTTGTTATAGCAATATAAACTCAATGACTTTGATCGTAATGCTATACTTCGGATGAATGTTCATCACACCATTACACTAATGTTGTGATCCCGTTATTAACAACATCCAATGTCCATGATCAGGAAACCTTGATCATCTTGTTAATCAACGAGCTAGTTTATGAGAGAGGCATAACTAGGAACTTTCTGTTTGTTTATTAAACACACATGTAATAATGTTTCCGTATTAATACAATTATAGCATGCAAAATAAACATCTATCATATATTTGGAATACACATAATAAACACTTTATTATTGCCTCTCAGGGCATATTCCCTTCAGTGTCCCACTTGCACTAGAGACAATAATCTAGTTACATAGTGATAAATCTAACACCCATTGAGTTCTGGTGTTGATCATGTTTTGCTCTAGGGAGAGTTTTAGTCAACGGATCTGCTACATTGAGATCCGTATGTACTTTACAAATGTTTATATCTCCATCCTTGACATGCTCGCGGATGGAGTGAAACCGGCGCTTAATATGCTTGGAATGCTTGTGAGACCTTGGATCTTTGGCATTGGCAATGGCACCATTGTTGTCACAATAGATCACCATTGGGTCCAACGCGTTTGCCACCACTCCTAGTTCGGATATGAACTCCTTCATACAAACTGCTTCCTGAGCCGCTTCTGAAGCAGCAACATATTCGGCCTCCGTTGTTGATCCCGCTACCACAGGTTGTTTGGAGCTCCTCCAACTAACCGCTCCGCCATTCATGAGAAATACGTATCCGGATTAAGACTTAGAGTCATCCGGATCGGTGTCAAAGCTAGCGTCGACATAACACTTAGCGACGAGCTCTTCTTCACCTCCGTATACAAGAAACATATCCTTAGTTCTTCGTAAGTACTTAAGGATATTCTTGACCGCTATCCAGTGTTCCGAACCTGGATCCGATTGGTACCTACTAGTCAAACTAATAGCATGTGCCACATCCGGTCTTGTACATAGCATGGCGTACATTATAGAGCCTATGGCTGAAGCATAGGGACTTTGTCCATTATCTCTCTTTCTTCCATGAGCGGACTTTGAGTCTTACTCAATGTCTTGCCATGCAACATAGGTAAGAACCCTTCTTACTTCGTCCATTTTAAACTTCTTTAAAATCTTATCAAGGTATGTACTTTGCGATAGCCCTATTAGGCGCCTAGATCTATCTCTATAGATCTTTATGCCTAATATGTATGACGCTCACCTAGGTCCTTCATTGAAAATTTCTTTGTTTAGATAACTTTTAACACTGTTTAAAAGATCTATATCATTTCCGATCAATAATATGTCATCCACATATAATATCAGAAATGCCACATTGCTCCCACTCACTTTCTTGTAAATACAAGCTTCTCCATAAGTTTGGACAAATCCAAACTCTTTGATCACCTCATCAATGCGGAGATTCCAACTTCGTGATGATTGCTTCAATCCATAGATGGATCGCTGAAGCTTGCACACCTTGTTAGCATCCTTAGGATCGACAAAACCCTTTGGTTGTATCATATACAACTCTTCTTCAATATTACCATTGAGAAACGCGGTTTTGACATCCATCTGCCATATCTCATAATCGAAATATGCAGCAATTGCTAACATAATCCTAACTGACTTTAGCATCGCTACGGGAGAGAAAGTCTCATCGTAGTCAACTCCTTGAATTTGACGAAACCCCTTTGCGACAAGTCGATCTTTATAGACGGTCACATTACCATCAACATCAGTTTTTCTTTTGAAAATCCATTTGTTCTCCACGGCCTTTCGGTCGTGAGGTAATTCCACCAAGTTCCAAACTTGATTTTCATACATGGATTCCATCTTGGATTTCATGGATTCTAACCATTTGTTGGAATCCGGGCTCATCATCGCTTCTTCATACGTCGCAGGGTCATCATTTTCATCAACCATGAAATTCATGACAGGATTTCCGTCTGACTCGGGAGCTGCAGCGTCTGTTTGACCTGCGAGGTTGAGTACTCTCTTTCGGAGTTTCATGATCATTATCATTAGTTCCCTCTTCAACAGGTGGAGCCAACTCCGGAACAACTTCCGGCGCTGCGCTACTCGCCATACTTTGAAGAGAAGGTTCCACAACCTCTTCGAGTTCTACCTTCCGACTACTCACACCTTTCGCGAGAAACTCTTTCTCTAGAAAGGATCCATTCTTGGCAACAAAAACCTTGCCCTCAGATCTGTGATAGAAGGAATACCCAATAGTTCATTTAGGGTATCCTATGAAGACGCATTTTTCCGCTTTGGGTTCGAGTTTATCCGGTTGAATTTTCTTCACATAAACATCGCATCCCCAAACTTTAAGAAATGACAGCTTAGGTTTGTTTCCAAACCACAATTCATAAGGTGTCTTTTCAACGGATTTAGATGGTTCCCGATTTAAAGTGAATGCAGCAGTTTCTAGTGCATAACCCCAAAATGACAACGGCAAGTCCGTCAGAGACATCATAGATCGAACCATATCTAATAAAGTACGATTACGACGTTCCGACACACCATTTCATTTGTGGTGTTCCGGCAGTGTGAGTTGTGAAACAATTCCACACTCTTTCATGTGAGTGCTAAACTCGTAACTTAGATACTCACGTCACGGTCGGATAGTAGAAATTTGATCTTTCTATTACGATGATTTTCCACTTCATTACGAAATTCCTTGAACTTTCCAAAGGTTTCGGACTTGTGTTTCATCAAGTAGATATAACCGTATCTACTCAAATCATCCGTGAAAGTAACAAAATAACGATATCCACCTCGCCGACACACTCATTGGACCACATACATCGAATGTATGATTTCCAATAAATCTATCGCCGTTCCATTGAACCGAAAGCGGCGTTCTAGTCATCTTGCCCATAAGGCATGGCTCACATGTATCAAATGATTCATAATCAAGTGATTCCAAAAGTCCATCCGAATGGAGCTTCTTCATGCGTTTAACGCCAATATGACCTAGACGGCGATTGCCACATATGCGGATATATCATCATTAAGTTTAATCCTTTTAGCATCAACATTATGAATATGTGTAACATTATCATCGAGATCTAATAGAAATAAACCATTCATCATCGGTGCATGACCATAAAAGATTTCATTCATATAAATGGAACAACCATTGTTCTCGGATTTAAATGAATAACCACTTCGCATCAAACACGATCCGGATACAATGTTCATGCTCAAGGTCTGGCACCGGATAACATTTATTCAAGTTTATAACTAATCCCGACGGTAAGTGGAGAGGCGTTAAACGGCAATCACATCAACGCTTGATCCATTGCCGACACGCATCTTGACCTCACCCTTGCTAGCGGTCGCTTGTTCATGACCCACGATTCGAGTTACAAATATTAGCAACTGAACCGGTATCAAATACCCAGGTGCTACTGCGAGCACTAGTCAAGTACACATCAATAACATGTATATCATATATACGTTTGTTTGCCTTGCCGACCTTCTTGTCTGCCAGATACTTGGGGCAGTTGCGCTTCTAGTGGCCAGTCCCCTTACAATAGTAGCACTCGGAATCAGACTTAGGTCCAACTCGGGGTTTCTTTTCAAGCGCGGCAACAGGCTTGCCGCCCTTACTTACCTTCCGTTTTCCCTTCTTGTCTTTCTTGAAACCAGTGTTCCTATTGATCATCAACACTTGATGTTCCTTTTTGATCTCCACTTCTGCAGTTTTAAGCATTGACAGAAGCTCGGGGAGAGACTTCTTCATGCCTTGCATATTATAGTTCATCACGAAGCTCTTATAGCTAGGTGGCAGAGGACCGAGAACACGATGGATGCCTAAGTCAATGGGAATAGATATTCCCAAGGACACAAGCTTATCGTAACCCGACATCTTGAGTACATGCTCACTAAGCTGTGCTCTTCCATCATGCAACTAAAGAACTTTTACGAAGTGTTGTAGCTCTCTGACATGTGTGTCGAAAATCATTTTCAACTCACCCATTGTATCAAATGCATTGCCGTTTTAAACGCTTTGAAGTTCGGCTCTAGCCCATACAATATGCCAATGAACTAAGTTGTGGTCCTCTCGGCAGTCGATAGACATTCTTCTCCTCGTCGGGGCATCATCTAAAGGTGGGGGCCTAATGGCTTCTAGCACATATTGCTTTTGTGCGTGAGAGGAGAATCCTCAAATTCATGGCCCATTCGGTAAAGTTGCTACCGTTAGTTGCTAGTTTCTCTTTCTCCATGAACACATTGAAATTAAAAGCGGTGGTGCCATCTACAATAGAATTTGTAAAGTTTAGACTAAGTGTATGATAGATTGAGTTCAACTAATCTATATTATGAATGAACTCCCACTCAAAAACGACATCCCTCGTGCCTTTTTGGTGATTACATGAACCAAATCCACTACACCAAGTCCGATCATCACGTGAGTCGGTATAGCTTCAAAGGCGAGCATCAAATGGGCATCATATCAACTATATGACTCATGCTTAACCTTTCGGTCCGTGTTCCGAGGCCATGTCTGTACATGCTAGGCTCGCCAAGTTAGAACCTTAGTATTCGCGTGTGTAACTATTTTACACCCGAAATATGGTCGTGGATCCAAGAACACCCGATCATCACGTGATGTCTTGGAGCGACGAAAACATAATCGGTGCATACTAAAGGAAGAACACATTCTTATCTTGATATTTGAATGAGGGATCACCTTATTATGCTAACAAAGCGCTAAACAAGCAATATAAGATGCTATCAAACATCATATGTTTATTAGTGAAATTATATGGTTCCCGCAGATGATCTCTATCATGTGCATCGTGGTATGATCACTATCATACCTATATGTGTAAATCCAAGGTCTATGGATTTTACACGCTATGTGTTGTAAGATTATCATCTCATACTTCTACTTACAACACTACCATATCATAACACTAGCCCAGCAACAATCTAAACTAGACGCCTCTAATTTATCCATTGCAAGTTTTACGTAGCTTAGGGCTTTCGAGATAGAACCGTTCTTACCTACGAACATGAACCACAACGAGGATAATCAAATTGTTGACAACTCGCTTGCAAAATATATATTGACTATAGTACGAGAGACAGACACCCGCTAGCCACTTATGCAAACTAGTTGCATGTCAAGCGTGGAACAGGTCTCATGTGCAAGGACATGTAAAGTTTGTTCGGGCCGCTTCATCCCACTATGCCACCAATATCCAAAATTACAACAAAGGAGCAACAACATGATCATCATCGCCCACATACTCATATGTGTACTACCCGTGTAAAGTATCTACGCATAGATCCGGCTCTGATACCACTATAGGGTTCGCAGCATAGAAAACAAAAATTTTCCTACGATGTGAACTATATACCAAGATCTATCTACTAGATACAAACAACGGGCGGATGTATATCCGTAGAGAACATACCCTTGAAGACCGACAAAGCTTAACGAGTTCAACTCGTGGTTGATGTAGACGATCTCTTGCCGATCTCAAGATCGAGAGGAAGTCCTAGCGCCGCAAATCAGCAGCGCATCCGTGCTCGCACACACGTTCGAGGCACCGAGCAACCTCCGCCTCCTCGCTCTAGCGATGCAGCGGAAGCACAACTCTTTCTTGCCGAATAGCCACCGGGAACATGTATCTCGCTAGTCCGAGACCATGGGGGATAAATTCTAGAGGGGGAGAGAGATCCTTCACGAGGAGGTGTGAGAGACAAGTGAGGAGGGGGGCTCCTTTTATAGGAGGAGGGGGGGACCCCAAGGGGGTGGCCGGCGCATGGGGCTGCCCCCTTGCCCTCCCCTCTTCATGTGGGTGGACACTCCACTCACAAATCTCCTTTAAATTCCCTCCACTCAAAAGTCCACTCAAATTCCCATTAAATTTCCACCAAATTTAATGCAAACTCTCATTAAATAAAACTCTTTTATTTTATTCAGAATTTTGTCAATTACTTTAATGACAAACATTCACAATAACCCCTTGCTAGAATTCTATTCACATGCATAACCACTTTATGCAATTTCACCCGAAAACCTGTTTCGGTATCTAGTGAAATAAATTCCTGCGCTTGTTCATTCGTTCGGCATGAAACATTTGCTCCAATTGGATGTCGGTGTCTCTTAAGTGTGTCACCCTACGGTTCGTGAATAATGCGGACATGATCGAGACCCTCTCGGATCAATAATCGTAAGCGGATCTGAGACCCATACCGACTCCCACACATTCAACGATGACTTTCTTGTGATCGTTTAACATTTTACGCTAGTATCTTAATCCCTTTGTTTCACGATATATTACATGTCCAAGATTCGATCATCGGTATCTCCATACCTAGTTTGATCTCGTTATCGACATGCACTCTTTCTCGTTCTGTGATATAACATTCTAGCGATCAAATCACTTGCTTGCAAGCTAATCAATGTGATATCACCGAGAGGCCCAGAGTATATCTATCCGTCATCGGGATGAACAAATTCCACTCGATCCATGAGCCTCAACATAACACTTTATTAGTTACGAATCCATCTTTATAATCACCCTGTTACGGTGTGACGTTTGATGTTATCAAGAAACTCTTCCGGTGTTAGTGATTGACATGATCTCATGGTCTAAGGATTAGGATCAATTCGTAAGTTGTTATAGCAATATAAACTCAATGACTTTGATCGTAATGCTATACTTCGGATGAATGTTCATCACACCATTACACTAATGTTGTGATCCCGTTATTAACAACATCCAATGTCCATGATCAGGAAACCTTGATCATCTTGTTAATCAACGAGCTAGTTTATGAGAGAGGCATAACTAGGAACTCTCTGTTTGTTTATTAAACACACATGTAATAACGTTTCCGTATTAATACAATTATAGCATGCAAAATAAACATCTATCATATATTTGGAATACACATAATAAACACTTTATTATTGCCTCTCAGGGCATATTCCCTTCAAAAAGGCGCTCCTTTTCTACAAGCTCATGAAGAAGTATGAAAAGTTCGAGTGGACAGATAAGGATCAACAAGCGTTTGAGGCTCTCAAGAAAACTCTTTCGACATCACCTTCGTCGTGTCACCTAAAGATATAGAATCACTCATGCTCTACATCGCCGCCACAAACCAGGTGGTCAGCATGGTCCTGGTCATTGAACGACTCGAAGAAGGAAAAACTCATGGAGTCCAAAGGCCAGTATATTCTCTCAGTGAATTTTTATCACCTTCTAAGCAAAGGTACCCGCACTATCAGAAACTCGCATATGGTGTCTTTATGGCAACGTGCAAACTACGACATTATTTCTCGGAGCACCCGATAGTGGTCGTCAATGAGGCCCCCAGGTCCAACATATTAAACAATCCAGAAGCTACATGACGTGTCTCTCTTTGGGGCATCGAGCTATCCCCTCGGGATATCACGTATGAGAAGCGAAAGGCGATAAAATCCCAAGTGTTGCCTGATTTTATCATAGAGTGGATAGAGCTGCAATGCGTGGGTCCCCCAGATCTATCGAGCGCGTGGACGATGTACTTTGATGGATCCAAGAGGATAGATGGGGCATGAGCAGGCATCATTTTAATCTCTCCACAAGGCGACAAGATTTGATACGTTTTACGGATGAGTTTCCCCAATGCTTCAAACAACAAAGCCAAATATGAGGCCCCTTTGCACGGCATGCGCATGGCTAGAGCCTGCGGTGCAACTCGCCTTAAAATCTTTGACGAATCAAACCTCATGGCGCAACAAGTGATGAACAAGTGTGATGCTGTTAGCGATAAGATGATTGCATATTGAGACCTATACAACATCATGGAATCCCACTTTGACAGATGCGAAGTATCCCATATAGGTCGAGGAAGTAACGAGGAGGCCAACAATCTGGCAAATATCGGGTCATTATGTCTCCCCGTGCCACCTAGAGTTTTTGGGAGGAGATCGCAGAGAGTTCCATCAAGCCCAAAAAGGTCAAGGAAACACTAGAAACTAGAAGCAAAAAATCCAAATCAGCCAAGGGATCGGGGGCTGCGCCAGCCGAGGAATACAACGAAGAAGGTCCTGAAGAAGCGGAGGAACCCGAAGAGGTGATGGTGATCGAAACCACATGGATGTAGTCGTACATAGAATTCATGATGCGTAGAGAACTCCCCGAGGATACAGTTGAGGCATGACGCATCACCAGACGTTCCAAGGCCTTTAGAATTGTCAATGGTGAAATCTGTAAAAGGAGCATCTCAGGAGTACTTCAGCGTTGTGTCACACCCGAACAAGGGCAACTCATCCTCAAAGACATACACGAAGGAATCTATGGACATCACGCCATCAGCCGCGCAATTGCAGCAAAGGCCTTCCGGGCAGGGTTTTATTGGCTTACAGCAGTCCAGGACGCCAAGGACATCGTACGAACATGCGAGGCATACCAGTGCTTCGCAAACAAGCCCAATGCACCAGCAGCTGAATTAGCCCCCATACCATTGGCTTGGTCGTTTGCTCAGTGGGGTCTGGATATGGTCGGCAAACTCCACAAATCTTTGCCTCGTAGCCATGTTTTTCTACTAGTAGTAGTCGACAAATTCACAAAGTGGATCGAGACAATACCTATCACCAGCCAAGACGCAACCTCGGTTGTCAACTTCATCAACTCGATAATCTTTCCCTTCGGGGTACCCATAGCATCGTCATAGACAGCGGTACAAATTTCTCATCCAATGAGTTCAAGGATTTCTGCAAATAGATGGGCATAAGCATCAGCTACGCTTCAGTGGCCCACCCACAAAAAACGGGCAAGTCGAAAAAGCCAATGGTCTCATCACCAACGACCTCAAGAAAAGGCTATTGGCCACACTCGAAAGAGCAAAAAGAACCTGGGTAGATGAACTACCCTTCGTCCTATGGAGCCTGCGAACAACTCCAAATACCACTACACAAGAGACCCCTTTCTTTCTAGTCCACGGCGCAGATGTCGTGCTTCCAGTTGAAATAACTCATGATTCTCCTCGGGTCGCCACTTACGACGAAGAGGCATTGCAAGAAGCACTCGAGGATGATGTTGATGTACTAAATGAAGCAAGAGACGTTGCTCTACAACGAGTAACACAATACCAGCAGAACCTACACAACTATCATAGCCATCAATTGCGTCCCAGGTCCTTCGTCGTTGGGGACCTAGTCCTTCGCCTCAAGAAAGATGGACATCGCAAGCTGGAATCCCCGTGGGAAGGGCCTTTCATCGTCACCAAAGTTATCCCTTGCGGAGCATATTAGCTTCAGGACAAGAAGACCAAAGTCAAGGACTCCAACCCGTGGAAGATTGCACAACTGCGGCGTTCCTTTTTTTTTGAGAAACACAGTACAATCTAAGACGCTCACAACACGTACATGCACCCATCCCTACGAATGCACAAACGCACACCCTACCCCTATGAGCACCTCCGAGAAACTGAGCCAGCGGATCGGGTCTTAAGATTGACGAAATCACCACGGGCGCCTCGCTGTCGACGGGCGTTTCTATGCTTAGGATTTTTTACTTTTCATAATTTACATTCAATAAGGCCTACGACCAGGCTTCTCATCCAAAGACTCATATTTTTCATACAATAAGGCCTACTACCAGACGATTACGCCACATGTACCTCCATATTCGAAGATTAATAAAGCTAAGTTCCCGAAACTCAGTCTACTTTGTCCATATTTTGAATTTATCCTTCATCACCCACCCTACATTCGGGGGCTCCTCATATCACAAGCGTTTCATAAAAAATAATGCCACCCGATTTTTGGGGGCTACACGCAACAGCGCTCCAAATATATTTATCTACGCCGTCCAGCTTAAAAAGTCTTGACCTGAATAGCTGACTCAGCCTCAGGGCGTCAGGCAAACAAAAGGGTCTCGCATACAGCAAGAATAAGCCGACAAACTATGACAAAAAACAATGAATATACATCACAAGCATTATGTTTTGCGAAATAGAATTTACATACAAAAACTTTTGCATTTTGTGTGCAGGAATTGATTACAACTAAAAGTTAAGGAAAAAATCTTCGTCTTCATCCAGCATCTTTCGGATAATCCAAATAGCGGGGCGACGAGCGGCTTGGTAATAAGGAGCCATGGTAAAAGCAGCATCTGGTGGACCTGGAAGATGGCGAGATATATAGTGCACGTCCAAAGTGGGGTAATGTGCGTGAACCCACGCAAAGGCCAACTTTGCACCAGCAACTAATTGGAGTTTGATGTAGTGGTCGATCCTCTCGTCCTATTGAAAATTCACCATCAGTTCAGCTAGGCCTTGAGGTTGCACATCTCGAGGAAACATAGCATTGTAGACCATGGACAAGGCTCGGCGATAGCATTCGACGAATTCCTCTACCTCGGATACCCAATCCTGGAGAAGCGCAAGCATGAAGGCACGTTTGTGGCTAGTCCAAAAATCATTACCTGTTCCTCGGGAAGCTTCTATCAAGGCATTCATCTGTGTATGTAATTGATTACCTTCTTCTACCTCATCCAATCGGATGCCTGTGAAAGCAAAAAACTTCGGGTTAGGCAAAAAAGACTCGGGGGCTCAGCAAGGGACACTCACAACGCATTTTATCGCTCACACGTGAAATTTCCTCCAGCATAAAAGCCTCGTGTTCTAAAGTTTTTTGGGTCTTCGACTAGGCAATATCAATCACAGCTTCCATATCCCACTATTCGGTTTCCAGCCGTTTTATGCGCTAGATCTTTTCGGCATACAAAAGAGGGTCAACTACACAAGTCATCGTAATTGGATGTTGCACATACAGGTGGCTCAGGAGGATCGGTCGAAGGACCAGCAATATCTGGCATCATCTGGAACAAAAATATAACAAGGCAAAAAAACTCGGATACTTGAATAGAAAGCCCACACAGGGGAAGCAGTATATGTAAGGATGGAATGGTGTCTTCAACAAAAGCATGCAGCTAATAAAGTACAAGACAAAGTTTTTACAACTGATAAAAAAGCAGAGGCTATAACTAAGAAGTTTTTTGGGCTGAAGCGGTGACGCTAGGTGAAGGAGCATCTGTGGTAGGCTTGGAGGTGGCAGAAGTGATTGCAATAACTTGAATTTGTGGAGACTATGCATACGTGAGATACGTTAGGAATAGCAAAATATTTTCTTCAGAAGGAGTTTCAGTTGAAGCCTTGGCATCAGGGAACTCTTGACCCGTTCCAATAGTCATCAACATGGCTTCTTTATATATGGCTTAAGCTCAATTTTCTTCACCAGCATCATTGATTTGAAGGAAGGATCTAACCTTCTTCTAGTCGATCTTCTCGCAATGGGCAAGCACCAACGCCATCGAGATTTCCGCCCCATTCTTCGACTACAACATACTATACCCCGTCAATGGGTTTGGATCATCAAGCAATATTACCGCCAAATTATTTAATTCTCCGGGTACATATTTTTCACGGAAGATCTCCACATGCAGGGTCTTGAAAGCATGGCGGGAGCGAATCAACAGATTGCGCCCGCACACGCTATTTGCCTCCAAGGTGCCAATGGAATCCGACAAAGGATCATATTTAAGCTCCTCTTGTAGACCCAGATATTGGTCGGTAATTTCTATAAAAATGTGGAAGAAGGTACATTTCAGGAACTCGAATAAGCAAAAAGAATACAAGCATACTAGTGGAAGGATCAGCAAAAATTACTGGTCAGGGATGAATTTAAGGCCTCCACACGGAGGAGAAGATCTTTGTCTCGCATATCTGCGGCTTCAACTTTCTTATGGATGGCTTCGGCTTCGGAAGCAACATCTTGCTGAACTTTTTCAAGTAGCAACTTTGTCCGCTTTAGTTCGGTTTCCAGCTCACTCGCTTCAGCGCTTGATTGCAGATAATCACGGACTCTTCAGCAGTAGCTATGTGAACATGAAAATCGTCATCATAAAAAATGATCAGATATAGAAAAGCTAGTAAGACTTAAACTCACATACCTTTGGTCTCTTCGGCTTCATGACGAATCTTGACGAAACGAGAGGCCATCTCTACCATCTCGCGCATTAGTGGCTGAACCAACACATACAAAGTTACTCGGGGGAATAAATATACATGGTAACCCCAAAAGAAATACATACGAAAGACACTTACATCTCGCATATCGGGTTCTAAGGGATTTTCAACTATAGCCACACCCTTGCCGGAGGTTTTCTTTTTCTTCAACGGTGGCTTAGCGGGTGACGAAACCGTGTTCTTTGGATCCAACTGAGCAGTAGGATTTTCCACAGGGTCATCCGCGCTTGCTTGTTGACCCGATAACTTTGGGGGAGGAGATATAACAGCAGTACAAGCTGGCGATTTTGGATAGGCAACATCATCACTCCTGGTAAAAACAAGAATTTGTCGACTAAGTATTTCTCGGACAAGAGGCACAAGCAAAAGGATAAGGAGCTTACAAGCTGATATCTTCCGCAAGCCAGAATATCCCCTTGCGAGGAGCTGCACGAGCAAGTTTGACTTTCTATGGCTTGGACCCTGTTGAATCGTCGGAATCCTCGACTATTTCAATAGGATCAACGCTCTTCCGCTTACCCCCAGAAGGAACAACCTCAAAATCTTTAGCGCTAGCCGAAGGAATCAAAGTACTATCAGTTGGAGATATGCCCAAGAGGCAATAATAAAAGTAGTTATTATTATATCTTTGTCTTTATCATAAATGTTTACATTCATGCTATAATTGTAACCGGAAACATTAATACTTGTGTGATTTGTAAACAAAAAAGAGTCCCTAGTAAAGCCTCTTGTTAAACTAGCTTGTTGGTTAATAGATGATCATGGTTTCCTGATCATGAACATTGAGATGTTACTAACAACAAGATCATATCATTAGGAGAATGGTGTGATGGACATACTCCTATAGTTAAGCATAGCATAAGATCAAGTAATTTCAATAGTTTGTTTGCTATAAGCTTTCAGATACATAGTAACCTAAATCCTTCGACCATGAGATCATGTTAATCACCATCACCGGATGGATGCTTTGATGACATTAAACACCACTTCATAACTGGGTGGTTATAAAGGTGGCATTGAGTATTCGGAAAGTATGTGTTGAGGCACATGGATCAAGAGTGGGATTTGTACATCCATAGATATACTCCGGGCCCTCTCGGTGGACTTTCATCCAATTAGCTTGCAAGCATGTGATTGGCTTACAAGGGATCACATATCACAGAAACGATTAAAGAGTCCTTATTGGTAACAAGGTTGAACTAGGTATGCAGAGATACCGATGATCAAACCTCAGAAAAGTAAAGTATCGCGAGACAAAGGGAAATTGGTATTGTATATAAATGGTTCATCCGATCACGAATTAATCGTAGAAATATGTGGGAGCCATATAAATTTCCAGATTCCTCTATTGGTTATTGATCGGAGAAGAGTCTCGATCATGTCTTCATAATTCATGAACCATAGGGAGACACATTTAAGGATTCGATGTTGTTTAGTAGATATGGAAAGTGAATAAAAGACCGAATGTTGTTTGGAGTCTCGGATTGGAACCAGGACATCACGAGGAATACGTAATGGTATGCATAATAAGATTCATATAACGAAAGTCCAATTCCAGAGTTCGGGAATGGTTTCGGTGTTTCCACCGGAATTTTCAAGAAGGGTCTATAAGGTCCACCAATCCGAGTGGGAAGGGTACAATGATGCTTCATGAAAATATTGAATGGTTGCATCATGTCCTAGGTCACTTGGCTGGGCAATGGGAAGAGGTAAATCAAACTCTAGTTTGAAAGTCAAACACCAATTTGAAAAAGTCAAATCCCAACATGGTTGCCTAGTGGAGGGAGGAAAGGAATCCCACCTAGGGGAGGATTCCTTCCTCCCCTTGTCGTCAGCCACAAGGAGGAGTTGGGGGAGGACTCCCCTCCCCCAAACTGCCTCTCCCTCTCATAAATAGAGGCCCTCCCACAAGAAACCCTTGATTGGCCGCAACCCTCTCAAGTTGCCGTCGATTTAGAGCCCTCTAAAGTAGTCGCCGCCTAGCCCTCTACTAGCCACCGGCCACCACCTCTAAACCTCGGCCCTCTAAACCCTAGATCATCGAGGCCCTCTTCTACTCCACCATACCCGCTCCGGCTTAGGTGAATCCCTACGGGATTTCCCCTCTACTTCCACCACCACGTCGTCGTGTTGCCGGAATCACGAGGAGAGATCTACAACCTTCGTTGCCTACTGGAACAAGGGATAGGAAGGTCTTCATAGAGTATCGAACATGTGACCGACTGCGGGAGCGCTGCCGGAGCACGACGCTGGAAGGATCGTCTATGCGATCCTGATATCGGTAAGTGAGCGACTACATCGCCCACGAGAATCCGATCTCGTTAATCTCTGTGGAATGTTCAAGGGTTAGTACTCTATCAACTCGTTGCACCGATCTAGTAGATTAGATCTTGGCTTGTGTGTGTTCATTCGATACAATTTTTTTGTTTTCCATACTACGAACCCCTACAGTATCATGAGAAGAACTGACGGAGGCAGCGTCATACTCCTCGATAGTGCCTGGGACTTCGCCATATCCCTCAGATATAGTGGCACCATCCGGTAGGTCCCCAGCCTCAGGGAGCGGAGGTAAACAGAACAGATGGTCATGGCCCTATTAAGAAAAGGGTAAATTGCAAAGTCAAAAAAGAGAGTCCAAGGAAACTACAAAGAAAGGGCGATAGCAGTAAATGGATGTACAAGTTAGGGAAGTTTTACCTCAGGCGCAGGATGCTTATTGATAAAAGGTTTAACTCGACAATCAGTGGGAACGGGGCTTTTCTTCGTAAACTTCGTGAAGGAGCGCACCCTCTTCTCCAGGATTTTCAGCGTCATATCCTCGGGTGTAATCCTCATTGGATATTTTCTACCGGCATAGGTCTACATGCCAGCCAACCAAGCTTGGATAGGTTGAACACGAATCCAAACAAAATATGTCAAGATTTGAATACTTGGCAATCCTCCACTATGCAGCTCCTCGATTCTGTCCAGTAGTGGCTTAATCTCTTTCATTTCTTTGAGAGAAGGGAGCTCATTCCAGTACGCGAGCCTCCGGCAGGGTTTCGTCGGGTCAAAAGGGGCTAACCCGAAATTTTCACCCTCGACCTGTTGGTCCTAGATATAGAACCACTTTGTTTTCCAGCCTTGGACAAAATCCGCAGCTTCCATGTTAAAGTACTCCACATCCGAGCGCACTGAGATTATTGCGCCACCGACATCATGGATGACAAAATCCGTGGAGTAACGACAAAAAAAGAAATGCTTCCACAGGCCCCAATGGGGATGGACCCTAAGAAAGCACTCGCACAAGGCGATGAAAACAGTGATGTAGTGAATAGAGTGTGGCGTAAGCCGGTGGAGCTGTACGCCATAGACAAAATAAGCCCACGGAGAAATTCGTGGGCACGGAGAGAGAGACCATGGAAGAGGAATGAAAGGAACATTACCCGCCATCCCCCCTCCGGCATCGGCGTGCCCTCATCGCCGGGGAGCTTGCAGGAGCCTTCCTCCAATAGGTAGTAGCCGCGGGCCTCAGGCAGCTCGCGCAGGGTGCACTTCGATGGCATCCACCCCACAGCCCGTGTCTTCCTCATGGTGGAATCGACAGCAGACGATGCTCCCTTAGACCAGCCCATGATGGCTCATGGATACAACAACACGAAAGGGAAAAGTGAGATTGGAAGAGTGCAAGAACAGGGAGGAGCTCTAAGCGGTGGAGCAAAGGAAGAAGATGATGGCAAAGGAGGGGAAAAGCAGTAAATCCCAAATTCCCCATTTTCAAGCATAACATAAGCATAAGTTTTGAGCCTACACTCAAATCCAAGAATTCAACTATAGCCTCGGGGGCTACTCCCATCGGGAGTGCTATCGTGCACCCGATAGATAGTTACAAATCAAGCCTATGAGTATTACTTACTTGTATCCTCATACGGTTACTCCCATCGGGAGCACCCGATAAAACACTAAAAAGAAGTCGATAACTTCAGCTATTCTAACAACCAAACAAGGCAGTCGATAAAATACTTTCAGACCGTGACTTCCATGATAACATATCTAAATGTCGTGTCCACGAAATTAAGATAAGACCCCGGGGTTCATCCCGACGTGGATTGGCAACCGCACATGAAGGCGCTCTGCCAATATTTATCCGTATCTACGATATGATGAAAAGTACCGATGGACGCATCGTGTACCTGAAATATAAGCACTGGGATTCAGAATTCGATAAGACCTTCGTGGCCCGAACTAAATTATGCTAGCAGATACCAAATTCAAGCATGGGACTTTAGTTTAACATAGATTCACGTTGTTTTTGCCCAAGAGCAATTAACTGATTCCCGATATGTCGGATGTATTGGACTCTTTGTACCAAATCCCTACAAACCTTAAAAAGAAACTTCTGCTTATAGCAAAAACTTCGGCCGAAATGGCCAAAATAGAATTTTGAGACTCGACCCAAATCTGCGATTCAGATAGAGTCTCAGGGACTACTAACATGGGTATGAATAATAGGGTCCCTATGATTAGACACCCTAGGCGTGCAAAATCTTATAGCCCACAAAGGCCCAACGAATTCTAAGAAGCACCCAATGGAAAAAATACTAATCTTGACCGGCAAGGAATATCCAGGAACCGACATAGAGCTTGTATTAACTTGTCACCACTCCGACTACGGATCCAGGGCCCAACATATCATATAAAGGCTGGGAGGACCCGACAGAGAGGGCACCTTAGTTTTCTAGCAATCCGCTGTGAGTGAGATGCAACTAGCGAACCGGCGACTTTGTAACCAATCTTTCTCAATAATCAGACTATATCGACTTCCTTGTTTGCCTGATCAGACGATAAAATCCCCAATGCTCTCTTTTCCACAAAACCCTAAGTCCATAACAATGGGCATTGCCGAGGTTACTCCTCGTCACCTGGAGTTCAATCTTTTTTGCAGGTTATCCTTATGGTGCCACATTGGATTCAACTCTAGGCTTTCCTCCTCCTAGAACATCAATGAGAGACTATGTTTTCTAGATGCAATCGTCTGGTGATGGTCATATATGATATCTTTTGCAGGTTTAGTGGCGGCATACTAGTATTAAGGGCTTGTTCGGATGTCTCCTGACTTCTCCAAATCCTTTGATCCAGCTTCTCAGTACCGACTCTAGTGTCTCGGTGGAGCTAAAAACGTCTAGGAGAGCTCCTCCTATTCCTGGCATAGTTGGCCCCACCAGATTCCACGCAATGATTCTTCTACATCCATCCTCATCTCACCTACTCCCGAGCACACGGCTTGGTGCTGACGGACACGACCTCAGGCAGGGATGGTTCTCTCTCGACCCGTGCATGCAAACCAAATAAAAAATGAAACGGTATATTCACTTGGTGGTGGAATTTTGGCATAAATTGATACTGCTCCATGCTTTTCAGATTCGCGGATCGGCAAAACCCCTGCTCCACATTTTTACATATTTTTTTCCAGCTTCCCGGATCTAGGTCCGGGGAGTAGTCTATTTGGCACCACTCAACGCTGAAGTTTTGGGAAGCTGGAAGATGGAGGCCTTCCGAACACACCCTAAGAGATGTCTAGGTGGTGTACGCTCATGATTCTAGGATTACTTGTTATCTTCAAATGGTTGGTATTTCTATCAACCTTGAAATAATGTTGAATCAATAACTTCGTAATAAAGGGATGTGTGCATTCAAGGATGCAGAGACCGAGTACCCCATTTCGAAAGAAAAAACCGGGGATGGGTGCGGAAGGAGGTGTTGCAGAATAAATACATTATCTCTAAAGCTATCTCTCAAGACCAATTGAAACCCGAGGCCTCCCATCTCTAGGCTGGTCTTAATGAAAGTGAAGCAGTTATTTTTTAGATTTGGGACATTCACCATTACAAATGGTCATGAAGTATGTTCTCGGGAGGATATCTGATTGGGAAATACCTAGTTGATCTCTCAAAATCCTATACTTTATAATAGGGATTTATATTTCCGTGTCCTTAGTTCATTAGTTTTACTCAGTTTACCCTAGCCGCTTAACTTTTTCTAACTTTTCCCCTCTCTATATTATGAAACCCTCGCAGGCGCTCAGACGGAGGGATGCCGACAGGTCAAAGGCTTGATCATTACATGCTAACTGGTGGGACCGCATTGGGGAGGGTCGTGCGTTGAGCATTACATTACGTGGCCTCGACTATTACATGCTGACGGGTGGGCTGTGTTGG
This sequence comes from Avena longiglumis, assembly GCA_030063025.1. Classification (NCBI taxonomy): domain Eukaryota; kingdom Viridiplantae; phylum Streptophyta; class Magnoliopsida; order Poales; family Poaceae; genus Avena; species Avena longiglumis. The sequence goes on from CP125973.1 coordinate 174,134,695, forward strand.
GATAGGTCCTGCATACGTGGTGAAGGATGGGGCCGCATTGGGACGGGTCTTGCATACTGGTAAAGGGTGGGCCGCATGGAGATGATACCTTCGATCCGGATTACAGATGTAGTATACTTATTTTTACCTAGTAGACCTAGGTTTATCGAATCCTCGGGAAGCAGAAAGCAAAGTGAAGTTACTTAAACGCACCTTCGAGAGTTTTAGAAATTCCTTTGTGTTTTCACCGGACCAAGAGTTTGCGATCTTTTTGTTGTTGTTGATGATGGAGAGAGAGAGGGCCTAGGGCTTTCGATTTCACCAGTAGTTGTGCAAAACATATGATGGGAATAAAATATAATAATAAAGTATGCATGTAATTGTTAGAGCAAGATAATTATATGTGGGCAGTGCATTCATAATTGTTATTGCCTCCACAACCTCTTGTAGCAATAACCTACTAGTCTCATCCATGGAAGAAAGAGAACTAATGATATGCATAGTGATGTCACCGTTAATCCCAAGCAAATCCCTCACATATAGCCGTACTACCCCTTCTGTCACTAGGGTTCCCAACCTGCAGATTAGTCATCACTCACACTCCCTATACCTGGATCAATCATCGGGGTCTTGGGTACCTGAGAAGTCCTTAGATTAAGGCAAGAGAGGGTACAATAATCATCATGTCATACAAACTAATACATGATCCCATCTATGATAAATAACATGCACAAAAAGCTACATGGCTAGCCCTTAGCCCAAGGAGAATTACTCACACATAGAGATGAAATCAACAATAATAAACATTGTAATAGAGATCATAAGATTGATAGCAAATAGTCTTACAATGTCGCCAATTGGAGAAGATATCTACTACTACAAGTCGTGGAATATGGCTATGGTGGTGGAGAAGGGTTTGGATATTAGATCTATATCTATTCCTTCGGCCTGGTGGCTTCTGGTGGCAGGGAGAGTTGTGGTTGAAAGGAGAGAGATCGATCACCCTTTTGTCGTCTCCCGAAGCCTCTTTATATAGGGGTCCCTTCACGAAAGTTGTTCTGTTTGACCTAATGGAGTCGATGGCAACCATACGGTCGGAACTATATGGACCGAATTTTATTACTGCTGTATAGTTGATCGTTAAGCCTTCTGGATCCATTTCACTGCTCTTGGTTTCTTTTACGTGTTGGAAATCTCGTATATTTGACTTTAGTGTTGTGATTCCCATCATTATATGTCATTATCTGCGTAGGGAAAAATAGCAAGAAAGGATTGCATACCCCTTTGATTATTAGGCATTAGTGGCATGGTTTAGAGATATATTTCATCAATAGTATGAATAATATCCAGTTGAAATGTGAGTGTGGATGGCTATATTTCATAACCATCAACCTCCCCAAGCTTAAACTTGATCGTCCTCGAGCAAGAAAACCAAAATAAAAAAGGAACTCAACATTTAAACTGAAATAATGAGATGATTATCTTACTCATGATTGGTAGTCTCATGTTTCCTCCACTTTATTAATCTGAAAAACTTCAGCATAGATAGAGTAATGGCAAGCATATCATACGGGTTTTATGAATCTTATATCACAGCAAAATTATTGTTAGCATGGATGATTCAAATGAGTAAACTTTATTCCATGTCATGTAATCAACTCATAAGCTTGCCTTTGAACAATAAAGTATAATTATGTAAAATTGAGAATGTGAGAGTTCGTCATGAAAAGCGTATACACTAAAGTATCTCAAATCTCCCACATCAATAAATCAAGACTTTTCAAGCTCTATTTTTTATATTCACTGTCCTTCAAGAATTTCAGTTCTTAAGTAATTGAGAGCATGCCAAAAAAATCATTAGTTTATCAGGCTGTGATGGATACTCGTGACATCACTAAGGTTTTTATTCCTTTTGCATAATGATTCTCATATCAGCCAGAGGAGTGATTCCATCATGTTTACAGCTACCTGAGAGTGCCAAGAATCTTACCCATTATAGCATTGCTGCTATAAATGTTTAATCAACTCATAGCCTAAATCTAGGTGTTTCCTCCACAAAGATCGTTTGTAGGCTAGCGGGGTTGTTGGCATCCCATGAAGTTTGACACGCATAAAGCTATATCATTCTTATGATTCACAAGTCAAACTTTGGCATGCTCACAAAAACCGCTAAACATTAATGCAATTGAACAATTCCTTTCAAATAGAGCTATCAAATCAATCATTATTTTCTGTGGTGTTGAGTGTCTCTAGGAATAAGCTTTCAAGACTACACACTACAACACCCAAGCCTTCAATTGTGAGACTTTTTATTATTTCAGTTGTTTAGCAAATTTTTAGGCAAGACTTGGTTAACTACAAGAGATGGAACAAAACATACTCAACTAAATACCCATGCAAACAAAATTTTACTAGAATATAGAGACTCACTCCACCGATATAAGATCTTAACATTTACTACTAACTAGCATGGGTTTCTCAAACTTCAAAAGTGGGGAGTCATAAGGCATACCTCTCATGTTTGGTTCCACTTCTCTCTCGAAGTCAGTCACTCTCCTGCAAATACATGAGAACCTCGAGGCAAAAATAAAAGAAAAGAAAGAGGGAAAATAAAGATAAATGGAGAAATATTTTTGTGATTTTTGACAAGGGGAATTTAAAGATAAAATCGGCGGCAAATCTCAGCTTGAAAATCTCGAAAACACAATAAAATAACTAAAGGTGAAGTGTCGGGGAAACCAACACGAGTGCTTATAAACTCAAATAAAAGCATAACCTCGAAAATAAAATGAAGAAAATGAACACAAAATAATAAAAAATAGATAGAAAACCTCCCTAACCTTAGGCTTTTGCAAGCCCTTCAAATCATTGAGGTGGGGAAAAACGTTGTAACTCCAGTCCACAAATTGAGTTGATAAGTTACTCGTTGTTTCTTGGAGGCTCAAGGAGAAATTATGCATCCCCTCCACAGTTGGTTTGACGACAAAAAATAGGGTTTCTAGGGTTTCTTTCCTAGCGGCTGTAACTATACGGCCGGACCAAAATGGTCCCGCCGTATATTAGGTCGTTAAATCTTATGTATCTAGAGAAGAAACATTGTCGATGGCTCAAATAACTATACAACTGAAACTATACAAATGGAATTTTTATTCTCGTCGTATAGTTGGTCGTTAAAGGTACTGTATACATCAAAAAAATTCTATTTATTCAAGAATTACTTTTTAGTCTGAAACTTAGCGAAACTCATGTTTTGACAGAAAAATGATAGAAAAAATTCTCGACCAACATTAGCATGTATAAAACAAGAATTTTTAGTACCACAGAATCTCTCCTTCTCACTGGAGTTTTCTAGCACTCTTTATTCGGCATAAAACTTAAACTAAAACTTAAAAAAATTACTCAAACGTTTATTTCACATGGGTTTCCTCCCATGCAGCGCTCTTTTATGGTCAATAGCTTGACCTTGATGTTGTTCACTTAGGCCAGATGAGTGGAACACCCACTCCAAAATAGTTGGCCTTCAAAGTGATGGCCTCCTTCTCATCTTGATTGGCTTTCTTTTTCCTGGGAAAATGAATAACAAAATGATCCCGCGAAGGCAATTGGAGATTCACGTTCCCTTCATGCAGATTAATCAAAGCCTTAATAGTTTTTAAGAAAGGGCGACCTAATATGATAGGAGGAGTAGCATCTTCAGGCATGTCAACAATAACAAAATCAATAAGAGCAGGACAGCCTTTAATATATATTAAGGTATTCTCTTTAATTCCTACTACTTGTTTGTAGGTAGAATCTGCTAGATGCAATTTTAACTCAGTGATTTCAAAAGATCCAAGATTTAACATATTAAAAAGACTCTTTGGAATTTTTGAAACACTTGCACCAAAATCACAAAGTGCAGCTATTTCATTAGTCCCAATTTTAATAGTAGGCTCAAATATATCATCGGGCTTAACAGGTAATTTTCAGCAATTTTCTTATATTCTTCCTCAAGCTCATGTACCTTTATTGCTATATGATTAACAAAGTGTTGATACATGGCTTCCTCATTTTATTTACTTACTGGAATCTTGATATTGATTCTTTTCAAGATCTTCAACTGTGTAATTAATTTGGTGAAGGATCATTGCTATAGTCAAGTTCTTCAGGATCCTCCCTCTGGATTCTTATCATCTTGAGGTCTTCTACTAGATTGGGCTCAGCTTTACCTGCAAATTTAGCTAGAATTAGAGTTTGACTCTCGGTTATCTTACCTAGTTGTGCCTCAACAATCCTTGTTCTTTCTTGGAGGGCCTGCAAATCATTCCTTAAACTAACAACTTGGTTAGATAATTTACCAATCATAGCATCATAGTTCTCCATTATTTTAACTAGGATATTATTTTTCTCATTTTGTGAGTCCATAAAAGATTTAAGAGTTTCTTGGAGACTACCATTACTTGATGCCATATTATTATTCGAGTTATCTGCAGGACTAGAATAGTGTTTCTGAAAATTTGGATTACAATTCTTCTTCCAAGAAGGATTATAATCATTACCAGCGATGAAGTCTATTTCTTTAATAGTTGGTTCGGGAGTAGCTCTTACCTAGGTTTCCTTAACTTTGAAGGCTAATATGATATCATCCAACTTAGCATTGAGTTCTTCATTTTCTTGAGGTGTGATGGAGTTCACCTTATTCGTGTTTGATCTTTCCATATGCCATTGGGAATGGTTGTCTTGCATATTGTCTAGCAGCTGCTTTGCTTCGGTAATTTATTTACCCATAAATATTCCTCTAGCTGCAGTATCAAGCATAGACTTAGACATAGGGTTAAGAGCATTATAAAATAAATGGAGAATTAACCAATTTTTTATCCCATGACTGGGACAGTTTCTCATGCATTCTTTTATTCTCTCCCATGCAAGCGCTGGTGGCTCATGCTCTTCATGTATAAAACCAGTAATATTAGATCTTAGTTGCATAGTCTTTGTAGGTGTTAAGAATTTAGTCATAAATAAAGAAGTACATTCCAACCATGATGCAATAGTATTTCTAGGCAAAGATAGCAACCATTCTTTTGCTCTTCCTCTAAGAGAGAAAGAAAATAAGCGCAACTTGACCGCTTCAGGTCAACATTTTTAATGCGCATCATATCACATATTTCAGTAAAAGTATTTAAGTGCATACTTACATCTTCAACTGCATAGCCTCCAAATTGATTCTGTTGAACCAAACTTAATTAGTGGGGCTTAATTTCATAATCTTCAGCAGTAATTGCTGGCTGAGTAATAGGAGTACGCAAATAATCATTGTTGTGAGTTGCAAACTCCCCATGCTTCTTTTCAGCCATATTTCCTATGTTTTTGGATTTTCTTAAACAAATACTAATGATGGTAAAAACAAGAATTAAAAGATTAACTAATTTTTTTGGTTTTACAAATAAAGACTGAAAGAAAACTAACAAAATTAAAAACAAGAATTAAGACTAGCAAGGTTCCTACTAACCTCACCAGGGTAGCTATTACTTCCCCGACAACGGCGCCAGAAAAATGGTTGATACCTTCGATCCGGATTATGGATGTAGTATAGTTCCTTTTCCCTAGTAGACCTAGGTTTATCGTATCCTCGGGAAGCAGAAAGCAAAGTGAAGTTACTTAAACGTACCTTCGAGAGTTTTAGAATTACTTTTGTGTTTTAACTAGACCAAGATTTTGCGATCTTTTTGTTGTTGTTGACGATGGAGAGAGAGGGGGCCTAGGGCTTTCTATTTCACCGGTAGCTGTGCAAAACATCTAATGGAAATAAAATATAATAATAAAGTATGCATGTAATTATTAGAGCGACATAGTTATATGTGGGAAGTGCATCCATAATTGTTATTGCCTCCGCAACCTCTTATAGCAATAACCTACTAGTCTCATCCATGGAAGAAAGAGAACTAATGATATGCATAGTGATGTCACCGTTAATCCCAAGCAAACCTCTCACATACAACCGTACTACCCCTTCTGTCACTAGGGTTCCCAACCTGCAAATCAGTCATCACTCACACTCCCTATACCTGGATCAATCCTTGGGATGTTGGGTACCTGAAAAATCCTTAGATTGAGGCAAAAGAGGGTACAATAATCATCATTTCATACAAACTAATACATGATCCCATCTATGATAAATAGCATGAACAAAAATCTACATGGCTAGGTCGAAGCCCTTAGCCCAAGGATTATTACCCACACATAGAGATGAAATCAACAATCATAAACATTGTAATAGGGATCATAAGATTGATAGAAAGTAGTCTTGCAGTGTCGCCAATTGGAGAAGAGATCTACTATTACAAGTTGTGGAATATGGCTATGGTGGTGGAGAAGGGTTTGGAGGTTAGATCTAGATCTATTTCTCCGGCGTGGTGTCTTCTGGTGGCAGGGAGAGTTGTTGTTGAAAGGAGAGAGATCGAGTGCCCTTTTCTCGTTGTCTGAAGCCTCTTTATCTAGGGGTCCCTTCACAAAAGTTATTTTGTTTGACCTAATAGAGTCGATGGAAACTATACGGCTCAAACTATACGGCGGGAATTTTATTCCCGCTGTATAGTTGGTCGTTAAGCCTTATGGATCCACTTCACTGCTCCTGGTTTCTTTTATGTGTTGGAAATCTCGTATCTTTGAATTTAAGGTTGTGATTCCCATCATTATATGTCATTATCTGCGCAGGGAAAATAATCAAGAAAGCATTGCATACCCCTTTGATCATTAGGCATTAGTGGCAGGGTTTAGAGAGATATTTCAACAAAGTATGAATAATATCTAGTTTAAATGTGAGTGTGGGATGGCTATATTTCACATCCATCAGGAGACACGTCGGACCGGCCATTCTCGCTCACCTAAAGCATTCGCTTCCCATCGAGTCTAGAACAGCTCCCACACCGCCCCTCCGCTGCCTCACCGTCGTTCCCTCCTACCTTATGTCGTCCTCGGCACCAGAGCCAACCCCTAGCCGTGGATCCCACTCGACCACCGGATCCGCTCCCGCCCCCGCTAGATCTACCCCTTTCGCGGAATAGTATGCAATTCCAGCTGGTGTACCGTCCATCCCCGTCAAGCACGGAGAAGATTGGGTGGAATCGGAGGGATCTAATGCATGGAATCCATCTGGGTAAGCATTGTTTCCCTTTGTGGATTGATTCTAGGCAGTATTTGAGTGCAAATTGCTGGTGCTCAACTGACAGCCTTGCTTTTCGAATAGGATTCATACAGCACTGGCTTTTCGGCTGGCGGTTAAATTGGATACTAGTGTAATTCGTGGTTGTGAACAATATCCCTCTGGATTTTACTTCCCAGCGGTGGTTGCAACCTCCATAGTTCTCAAATATTTGAAAGATAAAATATATTCTAAATTCCCCTGGAGCAGTGGCGAGTCAGATGATTTGCAATATTTCAACATTAGCGAGCAAAGATTGCTCCCACTAACTAGCGAATATGATCTGGTAATGTTTTTATCTTTGAATGTTGCCAAACGTTTTGGTCGAATTCGTCTCCATGTGCAACCTAAAGTTGAGCACACGGGAAAGAGGGTTAAATCATCATCTGGTGGTCATGCATCATCAGGTGGCCGGGCATCATGTGTCTCTGTTGTCTCTGCTAATAGTGTGCGCCATGGTGTTCCTTGTAGGTCCACATCAGTACCATCTGTTCACACTGTGAGTGTAAGCCAAATCACTCGTGTGGCCGATGCGGAGGACGAAGCAGAGCCTGACGAGGGATCGCCTCCACTAGATGATGAGGATGAGTTGATGTTTCCTAAATTGGTAGATAGATAAAGTAAACATGCACTAGAGGATCAATACATGGAGAAAATTGCCCACGGTTCCAGATTTGATGACACTGATGACGAATAGAACAAGGAGAATAATGACAGCCTTGTTTTAGCCGAGTACGATGGTGAGGACTTGCCAGTAATTGAGCGGGATAGGGACGATCCTAAGATTTCAGAAGGCACCATATTTGAAACGACGCGGGACTGTCTTAATTCCCTTACTACATATTGCATTCGCACCAATAATGATTATGATGTTATTAAGAGTGAGTCATCAAGGTTCACAGTGAAGTTCCCATACAAGAGGTGTAGGTGGAGGATGCATGCATCCACTATGCTCAGGAGAAGTTTGGTTCAGGTATTACAGCCAGTTGTGTATTTTAGATCATTGTGTAGAGTTTGTTAGCTATACCTGACATTTTCATTATGTTTCAGATAAAAATTAACCGGTTTGAACATTTTTATCCACATCAAGGGGGATAGCCAAAGGACAAAACAAAACTAGTAAAGACTAGGTGGTTGGAAGATGCAATCATGGATTGGATGAGAGCGAACCCATCACTTGGTGCAACAATGCTCATAAAAGAAGTTTATAAAAAGTTTAATATTACAGTACCTTACATGAGGATGTTCTATGCAAAGGAAATGGCTCTTGAGAGGATCAATGGTCCATGGAATGAAAGTTTTTAGTTGCTTTACAGCTTCAAAGCTGAAGTGGAGATGGCTAGTCCAGGTAGTGTTGTACAGATAAACAGGCATAAAGTTCAGTACAAAATAAAAGGGAAGACAATGGAGAAGGAGTGCTTTAGAAGGGCTTTTGTTTCTTTCAAATCTTGATGGCAAGGGTTTCTGGATGGTTGCTGGCCTTATTTGGTCGTGGATGCAATAGCTCTTCATGGCAGTTTTAAAGGACAACCGGTAGTTGCTACTGCAGTTGATGACCACAATTGGATGTTCCCTATTGCTTATGGAGTTTTGGAGATTGAGTCATAGGAAAATTGGACTTGGTTTTTGGAGAATTTGTGCGACCTTATAGGTCATCCACCAGGACTTACTATCCACACGAACGCTTGCAAAGGTTTGGAGAAAGTTGTAGAAGCAGTATTTCCCGGAGTGGAGCATATGGAATGTATGTGACACTTAGTGCAGAATTTTACAAAGAAATTAAAGGGTAAAGTTTATACTGACAACCTATGGCCAGCTTCATACACATACAGTTTGAGGACGCATATGTATCATTTGGAAGTGTTGTATAAACAAAAACCTACGATGAAAGAGTACTTGGATGCACATCATGGAATGGTGTGGTCAAGAAGCCGATTCAATGAAATTTGCAAGGTAGACTATGTAACAAGTAACCTTGCAGAGAGTTTCAATGCAAAGGTTAAGTCATTGAAAGGGCTTATGTTGTGGAAAATATTTGATAACATTAGACAAATGATCATGATAAAGATCGATTTGCGTCAAAGAATTGCATCAACAGTATATGCTGGCCATCTCATCCTCCCATATTTGATTAAGGCTTTGCATGCTAGGGTAAAACAATTGAATATGAAATGCATTAGAAGAAGAATGGATGCTGAGGTAACGTACACTGATAGTAAAGATAGGCAATGGAGGTATCCAGTGAGTTTGGTTGATAGGAAATGCCATTGCAGGTGATACGCCCAATTTGCATCACCATTCTATATCATAATTTACCTCTATTCATTGATATTTGTCTTATTATGAGGTATTACTTATGGGTTTTCATCTGTTTATGCATGTTGGATAATTCTTGGAGGATGGACTGCCGGAGTCTGGATTCTGATGGAAAAGAAAGCGTTTCGGTGTAATTTCATGAAGATCAGAAAAATACCAGAAAAATATGGAAATATATTATTTTACCCGAGGATGAAGGAAGCCAGAAGGAGGAGCGAAGGGGGGCCGTAGGGGGCCCACACACCACCCTAGGCGCGGGCCCACCTGAGGCCATGCCTAGGGAAGGTGTGGCCCACCTGCCCGGCCTCTAACTCTCCCCCTTCGCCTATAATTTACCTACGGAACCCTAAGCCTCGGGGAGCGACCACAGATAGATTTCTGCCGCCTCTGGGGGTCCGAAAACACCGAGAGAGAAAGATCTCTCCGGCAGACAGATTTCTGCCGGGGGAATTCCTTCCCGGAGAGGGGAGACCGTTGCCATCAACACCATCATCAATCTAGGCTTCATCGGGATCATCATCATCATCCACACCATCATCTCCACCAGCACCATCATCACCACTCTGTCTCGCTGTAACACTTGTGTTGGATATTGCTTTAGTTCTTAGGGGAAATTTTCCCAGTGTTGATTACTATTGTAGTTGATGCTTGTGAGTGGAACCATTGGATTATTGTTTATCTTCATATTGTTATCCATTATCATATCATATTTGATCTTGATCCATATGATGTCTTATGAGTAGTTTGTTTAGTTCTTAAGGACATGGGAGAAGTCATGTTGTTAGTAGTGAATCTGTGATGAGTTATTATTAGTATTTAAGTTGTGGTGCTATTCTTCTAGTGGTGTCATGTGAACGTCGACTACATGACACTTCACCATTTATGGGCCTAGGGGGATGCATTGTGTATTTGGCTACTAATTGTGGGGTTGCCGGAGTGACAGAAACATGAATCCCCGTTAGGACACCTTTGCACAAGTGAGTGTAGGATCTCAGAGTTTAAGGTTGTGGTTAGATTTATATCTTAATTACTTTCCTGTAGTTAAGTATGTTTGTAGGGGGTTTAACCAAAAGTAATATATTAGTCCTAGGAAGGGCGGTATGTTAGCACAGGTTCACCCACACAACACTTACAAACACGAGAGAAGAGTTGTAGAGGTCCCAACCTGATAAGGTAGATATCCCTGTGTTTACAATGCTAGTCCCTGGATCAATAGTTAGCATCCACAGTTTAAGATGTAATATCAAGAAACAAAGGTCATAATACAACTTTATAACTAGGAATAAAATAATCCATTACATCTTACATAGCTCATTTGGCTATCTCATTACAATGCAGCAGAAATAACTATATAGCATGGAGTCCTTCATCTTCAAAGTGCCACAGGCAATCATGTTGGTTGTAGACTTGTAATCCTATTCAACACACTTCACTAACATCAAACAAACCTGCAACATAATAAGTTATAGCCACAAGGGTCAATACATTTGAATTGTTTTGGCAAGCGATACTATGGTAGAATAGTGGTATCTATCATCTATATGCATTTGGCTAAGTGGAGCTTAGGCTTTCTTTGCTCAAAATAAGGTTTTCCTTATAAGTTGAAAAACACTAAGTTTTTGTTTCTCAAAATCACCCAAGGAACAACCAATGGAATTGGTTAACCTTTACCCTTGTTAAACCATAAGCTTTTAACTTAGAAATTGGGATGAGTATATCCTTGATAGCTTCCATGTCTTGATGCTCAAATTGTCCATTGCCGGGGACACGGCTAAGTACTTAGATTTTACTCTCTCGAGAGGTGGTGCACTTTCCCCACAATACTCGACATGCATCGAGACAAGATCTTTCAGAAGCCTTCCTTTATACCAAATGGACGCGTTCCAAACCTATCACCCCCTACCACCTTCTGTCCATCTGTCTAAGTTATTGCAACCTATATGATCCAGGCAGAGCCCAAAATGCCATGTGGCTGCACTTGAATCTTCTCAACATTTGACATCTCAAATCTCTTTGTTCCTGGGTGGCTTTCCACAAGTGTGGTACCAAGTTTTCTCCAGTATATTGTACTTGTGATACACAAGTTTTCTCCAATATACTGGAGTTGTGTCTCAACACAAACCTTTCATTCCATTCCACCCAGGTGATTTGTCAACACCCGGATTTTTAATCCCATATGCCTGTTATGCCATACATCGCAATCCCAAGACTACCATTTTTGCGAGACATAACAGAATTGGATACCACAATACATCATCCATTACAAACCATACATAAGGTCTTACACAAATAAGGATCTCATGATCTAGTTCTTAATACAACTCAAGCAGCGGAAATACGTAAATAATAACGGTAGCGTAGGCGAAGCTCCATCTTCGGGGTCACAGGCAATGCTGACGATGGGAGATGATCCTAGTTGTCATAACCTTCCTGGGGTCCATCCTCCGGGTACTCCTCTTCATAGTCTGGCCATGGGAATAGCCAGGGACAAAGCCATGAGTACTCTTTAAGTACTCGCAAACTAATACTAACAAGTGAAGGTTTTTTTTGTAGTAGGACACTAAGCTCTAGGGTTGTTTTGTAAAAGCCAGATTTACATCTACTAAGTTCAGAAACGAACAAAGCTAGTTGAAGTTTTATAACACCTAAGTGGGAACTTGTATTTCATATCACAACTCTGCTGTGATCAAGTCAAATTATCAACTCATTTCATAAGTCATTTTGAAAACATCTGACGGGGGAACAGTATGGCCACTCCAACTGTCCATAACCACGGACGCGGCTATTCGAATAGTTTGACACTCTGCAGATATTGTACACTTTCACCACAATGTTTGATACATCCGTCAGGAAAAAATCCTGAATTCACCATACTCAGTATGCGGATAATCAATCCTAACCTTTCAATTGCACGCCCTAGTATAGGCACCTCTCCTGTGAGTTTGGCCTCCCAACCATGACCAACTGTCATATTGGGTACTGCACAGGTGGACAATCTTCACAAGGTAGCCTCATCTCAGACCTTGGTCGTGAGGGAACTAATACTAAGGTATATAAGTTTCCAGTCAAGCCCTACCCAATTCTTGGGTATTGTGGTTGTATGGTAAAATTGGAATGGTATCACATCCAGAGAACCATCAGTTTTATAAAGGGCTAAGGCTCATTCCTCAACATTTTCATCACCATAAATCCTCCGGTGTTCGGAAACACATGTCCAAAACATCTCAATAGAATGATCCATCATTCCAAGGTTTTCATAACCATTTTTCCACCAAGTATTCCCATCTAAGTTGATCAGGTTTTGTGCTTAGCACTAGCATCTACAAGTGGGGATAAGTACTAATGAGGGGTGGTAAACTAGTGGAGTTTTACTAAGTTCAATCTCATGCCTTAGGATGACATAAAGATTATCTAGCTTAGGCAGAATTTTATGCTCTTTATGCAACCTTCAATTATCTTTCTAGTATCTACAAATTATTCCAGTAAACTCTAAGTAATAGCTTTGATCAAGAAATAAAGTATAAAGCTTGTAAGTAAAGCTGGGATTGGATATCATCATATGTGTCTAACCAAGCATGCTTAGGGCATTGCATAGGTTATCTAACTTTCATAATTGCAAGTGTTAGCTTGCACATTCAACTAGTAGTATTAGGCTTGCATAGGTATTAGTATCAGCTTGCTAAGTTAATAGCTTGCAAGTATTGGCTTGCATCATTATCATTATAAGCTTGCTAAGTTGCAAGTGTTAGCTTGCCTTGTGCAGAGCAGTGGTTGAAGTTCTCCTCGGCTTCTTCTTCGTAGTATCCTCCTTCCTCCTCGTATCCTTGGTCGGTACTAGCGTCTAAAAATAAATACGAATTACACAATCACCAAACAATACTTAACTAATTTCAATCATCACACAAAAGGGTCCTATAGATGATCTAGTATCATCACTAACATTACAAGCACTTGACTTAATGATTTTATTTTTAGAAAAGTAATTTCTACTCATTGAAAAACTACTTAAGATTTAATATTCTCCAAACCAAACATGGGATCATGTTGACACATGTCATCACCACATATTTTAGTCCATGGGAATGTGATTTAAAGTGGTGTCACAATTTAATAAGGTTTAACCCTTTTATTTTACTTAAATAAAGTGACTAGAAATGCCTATGTGGCATTCTTTTATTACTTGAACAATATTTCTGTAAGTAAACCCAAATGTTTTTATATAATCTGAAAGGTATGATCAAATGTGATTTGTGAGAGTTGGAATCAACTCAGAAGCTTTTATGGTTTAAATTTGAAAAAAATGTTTGAATGCAGAAAAGATTATGCCTTGTTATTTTTACCAAGGGTGATCTACAGATCCAAATGATTTAAATCCAACGGGCTTGGATTCAGCATTTCAAGACCTTTCTAACAAAATTGGTTTCATTTAATTTGGTTCACTGAATCGAGATGGGTTGATTTTTGAAACTAGGTGCAGAACTGTGTTTGAATTAAAATGGAAAAAGTTAAATTCAAACGATTGGGCTGCGCGGGAAACGATGTTGGGCCGGCCTGCTAAGCACAGCGCTTACGCGGGCTGGTTAAGTTGTTGTCCCCACGCGTCAGTGATAGGGGGTGCGAAGCGGTACGAGGCAACGTGGTGCGTTGGATTAGAAGTAAGATCAACAGCTGAGGGTCGTCGTAGACGATGAACTAGTCACCGGCGAGCTCGAACCCTAGCGGTGTAGTGGGGGTCGTCGGGGGCTCACCGAGGCTCAGGCGAGGGTCGGCGAGGCGGGCGAACGACAAAGTCGACGACGGCGAACCTCCTGGTACCGGCAGCTTCTCCTGGGGAGGATCCAATCGTTGGCTTCCTTCTTCTCCAGCAGCGGCGGGCTCCGGCCAAATTCCGGCGATGCGCTGCTCGCCTTGCTTCGGGACTGAGGCGGGGTGGTTCTGGGTGAGAGGGGAGTGAGATGGTGTGCTCAATTAAATCTGGGGTGGCCTCTATTTATAGTGGCGAGAGAGACCGACGCGCAAGCCGAGCTCGTCGTGGTCGACGACGCAGAGGGTTATCGGCGTGGCGACGGTGAAGCGTCTGTGCTCCCTGGCGAAGCTCAACGACGTGGTGGCGAGGCGTGGGGCGGTGCTGATCGGTCGGAACGCGGCGGTGCTCTGCGTGTGCCCGACGGAAGTTTTTATGGCGCACATCGTGCATGGTCCGCGCGGCGGCAAACGAGCGTGTCTGCGGGGTTGCTGGGACGGTGGTGATCACGTATGCACGCGGCGAGGGCGGCACGCGGTATGTGGGCGTCTGTCGAGCGTGGCGCACGGGGCACGCTCTCGGCATGGTTGCTGGCGAGATGGGCACGGTCTGTGCGTGTGGTCCAGGGGCTGGCATCACTCGCGGCTGGGACAGGGAGTGGCGGTGGGGTGCTAGCTTGCTCCCAGACAAGGTTGGCGAGGCTAGTGCTGCTCCTAGCTTGCTGTCCACACGTGGGTGGCAAGGTAAGGCTCGGCCTGCTCACCATTGATGGCAATGGCCAGCTTACAGTGGTTCTAGAGATTAGTTTAGGTTGTTAGATGATCTACTAAGGCTAGTGGTGTCCAGAGAGGGAACAAGTTAGGCCCAAAACACTGCACACTATAGTGTTTTGATTTGAATCTGCAAGGTGTTTGATGAAGTGGCCGCATGAATTCAAGTTTTGAATTTTGAAAATATTTTTGGTGGGTGTGCTAGGTAGGTGCTGGTGAGTCTGTAGATGCTTGGGTTCTGAAAGTTGAGCTTGTTTGAGTGGTTTTTGAAAAAGTGGGATCTTCCCATATGATAAAGATTCAATTTTGAACTGTCCTTTAAACTATGCATTTGAATGTTTCTGGATGATCACAAAGTGGGCCTTGATACTTTGTTATGAGTACTATCAAGGGGTGCAAAGATCCAAACAAGTTTCTGTTAAGTTCTGAAAGTTAGAGACAGCCAAAGTAGGCATGGGAGTTAATTTGGCAAAAGTGACCATTCACTTAATTTGTTTGTTTTGATTTATTTGTCTTTGGGAAATGTTTAGATGGTGTTTATTTCACCTAAGAATCATTTTACAAGCAAAGAAACACACAAGCAAGGTAATTCAAAAGAATTCAAATTGGAATGCATACACACATGCATGCTTTCATATTTTTATTTAGAAAAGTTTTTGTTAATCCTAAATTTTGATGATTAGAGTTTGATGATTCTAGTTTAATACTTTTGGGATGTTACATGATTCATTCACATAGTTGTTTTATTAAACAAAACACAAGTCATAGACTTAGAAATATTTCATAGCATGAATATAATCCACCCTTGTTTTCTACTAGCTAGGCTAAGCATAGTAGCAGCAAGAATCTTAACTTAGGGAAAATTCTACTAAGGCATCATCTACTAGGATTTCCCAAGGCATAGAATACTTAGTAAAAATTCCATGCAAGTCCTACTCAAGATATCACTAATGCATAGTGAAAATAATAGGACAAAATGTATGAAGCACCACTTGCCTTTTTAGTAGAGAAACTAGATTCACTCCTTGATCTTGCAATGGTCACACTCTTCAAAGTTCACTACAATTCAATCAAGCAAGCACATATTCAAACTAGAATTCAAACAATTCATCACATAAAACAATAAAAGAAAAATAATGCATGCAAGCATCCAAGATATTTTTTTATTTGGAAAAGTGGTTTCTAATAGGCTATAAACATTTTAAAACACCTATTGGTCATTTATAAAAGTGGCAAAACCATTTAAAATCAAGTTAGTGAAAATGGCCATTTAAATCATTTTTGTTTTGCTAGCAATGATTTTAAAACAAAGTAATATTTGTAGAGTTAGCCAATTATGTTGTTAAACACAATGTTAGTGTTTATGGTCAAATTGTTTAAAACAAATCCATTTCTAAAAGGTTTCACTCAAAACCCATTCCAAATCAAAGCAACATTTTATTTTACTAAAAATGCTTTTAATCAAAGTAATAATTTTCTAGGGTTAATAAAATACATTTTTAAATCCAAAACTTAGTGTTTAGGGTCAGAGAGTTTAAATCAAACCATTTGCAAAAGGTTTACTCAAAAATTATTTTTATAACATAATCAACATTTTTTGTTTTACTAGAAATGATTTTATTCAAGGAATAATTCCTTAGTGTCACAAAATATACTTTTAAATCCAAAAGTTGTTTTTTATGGTCAGTAGGTTCAAAAAAAATCATTTGCAAAATATTTTACCCAAAAATCATTTTTAGAATAATTTTTATACTCAAAATATCACTAAACATGTTTCTGCATAAACAACTTATTTTCCAGAAGCAAAACACTAAACTAAGGGTATGGTTGCAAAGGTTTCTTTTTCCTGATTCCAATGATATAGTATTTGCAAATTTTGGACGTGTGGATCAAAAGTTTTGAATTTTTCAAATCCAAACACTAAATAGAAATGTTTCTATTTTAAAACGAAGTCTGGGCCACGTGTCTTAATATTATTGGACGATACCAGTTCGTCTGGATCGACTGATGCGGTGCGTTGGATCTAACTTAAATCGCACGGCACACAGCACACGATACCCCTTCGTTTAAAATCTAATCCTAACCATTCGAACTTCATCTGATGATCCAGAGCGTTCTAACCACAGATGGGCGGCGCGACTCGACAGTGAGCGGTGGCGGCGCTCGGGCAGAGGTGCTCCGGCGAAACCAGGAAGCACGGGAGAGGAAGGAGGAGCTTACAGTGTTCGCAGTGATGTGGGGATGCTCAACGTTGTTGTCGCAGGTCGAGGGGCGCAAGAGGTTGGGCTGAATCGCTCGTCGGAGATGCTACTGACGACGGTGATCTCGGGCGTCGTCGTTGGCGAAGTTACGGACCATGCTAAGGCAAAGAGAAGAGTGCATCAGACGCGCGCGATAGAGGCGAGCAAGATCGTGCCAACCAGAGAGGAGGGGGTGGTCAGGTATTACCGTGAGGAGTCGCCGGAGTGGAAGCAGTAGGCGACGACGTTCAGTCGAAGACGAAGGTGAGGTTGCAGGGCATGTGTGGGCAAACTGAGGCTATGGGCAGGTGCGTGAGATGACGGGGAGCATGCTAGTGGAAAACAGGGGAAGTGGGGGTGGTTGTGCTCGCCGGAATCGACGTTGAGGTTTGCCGGAGGCAGTGGCGTTGCGTGGAGCAATTCGTGCAGCCTAGGGGCAGAGAGGGGATGGGGTCTGAGGGGAAAGGAAGGGAAGATGGAGGCGGTTAAATGGGAAAGGTCGTAGGGCTGAATCAACGCGGCAATGAAGCGAATTTAATCCGTGGAATCAAAGGCAGAAACAGCGAGGAGAGGGGGAGGAACTGGTCGCGGGTGGGGAAGAAGGTGGTGACGAGGGCGCTGATGTGGCATGGGTCCACGGGTCAGTTAGTGTGGGGGTATGTCCGCGGGAAAGAAAACGATTTGGGGAGGGGGAGAGTGGGCTGTGCTGGGCCAGTTGGGCTAGGGTCTGGGGTAGGTTCAGTTGGGCTGGTCTTTTCTATTTTTTTCCTTCCCTGATTCTTTTTCCTTTTTCTATTTTATTTTCTGTTTTGATTTGAATCCTTTGATTTAATCTTCAATTGAATTCAAGTTTTGACCAAACTTTTCTAAACTTTCAGTATGTTTTTTGTACTGTTTATTTATGTGTTTTAAAGTCCTTTTAGAATAATTTCTTTTATTCTTTTTATGGTTTATTATTTAAATTAGACACTTGTCTTTATTTAAATAGGATTTTAAATATGGTTCTAATCCATATTATTTTATTCAAATAATTCTTTTATTTCCTTTTAAGTTAATTAGATAACTTTCATTCCATTTGGGCAAATTCCATTATTTTTCCCATGATTTAATTAATCATTTATAATAGGGGTTTTGTCTCCATTAAATATAAATTGACTATGGTTTAATCCCACATACTTTTATTTGAATATTCTTTATACCTTTATTTTATTTGGATTTGGGTTATCTTTATTCCATTTGATTTTGGATTTAATTTCAAGTTTTAAACTGTCTTCTAAATAATTTTCTTGGGATTTATTATTTAGTTTATGCAATTTGTATTTATTTAAATAAAATTAGATAATGTTCAATCCTTATGATTTTATTTAAATAATCTTTTACTCCTTTTTATTATTCAATAACTTACATTTGTTTATGGATTTGGCCAAGATTTAATTTGGCTTTTAAATATTCCTTATTTATTTCTTTCTTTCTTTGTCTTATAGAATCCATATCTTTTTATTTATAGATCCAAAATTGCTCATTCCAATTTGTATAATTTTATTTAATATTTGTTTATCCTTTTAATCCTTTTACGATTATTTTGATCATAATTTGGTATGGATTTTAGCTAGGAGCTTTATTAGCTTTGGAAATTATTTCCTTTTATCTTTATTAAACTCATAAGTTTTTACCTATGGCTCCAAATTAAATGAAACCAATTTATATGGTTTTATAATAATTTTTTATCATTTTTGACCATTTATAAATTTTTGTTGATAGATTTTTATATGGATCAAATCCATAGTCTTAGAGAGAGATCTTGGAAATGATTTCCTTCCATTTTGGGTTTTATATTTCAAGATACATTCATTGATCAATGCATTTCTCTTAATTGAAATTTTGTTGGATTCCCTTTGTATTCAAATTTTGTTCAAGTAGGTTTTTGATGTTTCCATTTAGAAAAAAAAAGTTTCTTTTCACTCTAAATTTCAACAATTATCTATTTTGTTTATTTATTTTTCACATTTCAAAATTTGGAAATTTTTGGGATGTGACAAGAGTACTCAGCTATTTGAAACGAAAGCACTTGAAAGAATTCCCATGTGTCCTCAAGAACTTTTGGTACTTATAAGTATTTCCACCGGATTGTCCTTTGCTAAGAAAGGATTGGGCCACTTGCTCCGTTTGTTTGTTACTTCTGTTACTTGCTCTTTGTTTTGTTGCCTTGTCAGAAAACCACTAAAAATCCATTTGCTAAGTATTCACAGGGATTTCCTGATCCATACCACTATTCAGCACCTTCTGCTCCTCGTTGGGATCGAAACTCCTATTTATCGAAAGTACTACGATACACCCCCTATACTTGTGGGTCATCAAGACTATTTTCTGGCTCCATTGCCGGGTAGTGAAGCGCTATTAAAGAGTGGAACTGGCAAGGGAAACTTTCACTATGAGTATTGCTCTTGTTACTGCTTGTTACTTTGTTTCCAATATGGATAACCCACTTGGTTTTCTGTTTGGGAAAACTACTACCACTGCTAGGGTAGTAGATGAACCACCTCCTGTTGAGATAGATCCTTTTAAGATACCTACAAGTATTGTTAATCGTGTTATGGATAATTATTATTTTGGGGATGGAACTGTCCATCCTGGTGACCACTTGCTTTTTATCTATGAATTATGCGGGTTGTTTAAGTGTGCAGGTATCACAACTGAACATGTTAAGAAGAATTTACTCTCCATATCCTTGAAAGGGAGAGCTGAAGAATGGTATAAGCTGCTGAAGAATGGACAATCCATGGAATGGGAGGAGATGTCATCTCTCTTTTACTCTAAATTTTATCCTCCCAGTGAGATTCATAAGGATAGAAATATTATATATAACTTTTGGCCTCTTGATGGAGAGAGTACAACTCAAGATTGGGGGAGATTGAAGTTACTAATGCTTAAATGTCCTATTCATGAACTCCCTAACAATATTATTCTCAATAACTTTTATGCTAGGCTTTCTCTTCATGATAAAGATTTACTAGATGCTTCTTGTGCTGGATCATCCACACGTATGAAGGAAGAAGCTAAATGGGATCTCTTAGACCGTATTCAAGATAACACTGAAGCTTGGGAGAATGAGAGGAAGAAAGGCAGGTATAAACTATGATTATGAATGCATTAAATCTTTTATGGGAACTGATAGCTTCTGTGATATTAGCAATGAGTTTGGCCTTGATTCCCAAAGTATTGCCAGCTATTTTAAGGCCTTTGCCTCTTACATTGAAATTCCCAAGAAGAAGTGGAATAAGTACCATGCTCCGTATAAAGATGTTGTTAGTCATGTTCCTGTTAGAAGTACTCAAGTTTGTACTACTAATCATATTGTGCCTGAATCCCATATTGAAAAAGCCTTTCCCAGATAAGGTAAAGGAGTATTCTATGATTATTAGTGCAAATAGCAAAGGTACAATGAAAACTATGGAGCCTGGTAAGCATTTGAGTGATGAACCCGTGGTAGCTATTGTGAAAGACACTGTCACTAGAAATATAGAGGATGAGCACATTGTTTTCTGTGAAGACGCTTCTAATATTATTTCTCATCCTGGTAAGACTAGAAAAGCTAGTGTCCCTGTGCTTTCTGTTAAAATTGGTGATCATTGCTACTATGGTTTATGTGATATTGGTGCTAGTTCTAGTGCTATTCCTTATGAGCTTTACAGGGAAATTATGCATGAGATTGGTCCTTGTGAGCTTGAGGACATTGATGTGGTTATTCACCTTGCTAACAAGGAGACCATTTGCCCCATTGGAATTGTAAGAGATGTGGAGGTTCTCTATGGTAAGATTAAATATCCTGCTGATTTTCTAGTGCTTAATTCAGCAGCTAGCAAAACTTGTCCTATCATTTTTGGTAGACCTTTCTTGAATACTTGTGGAGATATTATTGATTGTAAGAAGGAAAAGGTTTTAACTAAGTTTGATGGAGATTCTTATGAGTTTAACTTTTCCAAATTTGCTAAAGCTCCTTGTGAAAATAGCTTGACTAATAAAGATTTCAGGATGGAACAACTTGCTTCTATTGATCCAGTCTATGACCTTGTACCTCTTTTTGATGAATGTAAGTATGCTTATTCTGATGATAAAGTTGTTTCCAGTGACAGTTATATTGTCAACTTTATTCAAAGTTCTACTGAAAGTTATTTTGAGAGAGGGAAACACGGTTTTATGCATCTCAATGATGTTAAGTTTCCCCATTTTATGTTGAAAGCTTTAAAGTTGCATATGTTTTGTCTTCCTATGCTTGTGGCTTTTTGTTTCAAAAATTCGTTTTCTCATGATACTCCCATGCATAGTAAGTGGGTTAGACTCAAGTGTGTTGGTTATTTGCTTCTTGATGCTCTCTTTCATTTCAAATATATAAATCCTATGTGAGCATCTTTGGATGTTTCAAGCCTAACTTAAAGGCATTAAAGAAAAGTACTTGTTGGGAGATAACCCAAGAGTTTTGTCGAGTCTTGGAACTTATTACCTCAGTAATAACCGCTCCTTATCCTTTTTGTTTTGGTTTTTGTGTTAAGTTCAACTACTTTTGTGAAGTAGAGGAGTTGTGAAAAGTGGCTGTCCTGGGACATATTTTTGTGTTGTATTGTAAAAATTCGTGAGGAAGCTCAGTACTTAGGATGGAGCTGAATTTTTATGAGATTGTTGTCCAAGTCATTACCCAACTTTCATCAGTTCTGCACTTTTTGATTTGAGCAACAGAAGGTCTTTGAAAAAATCAATCTTTACCTGCTGGTCTGTTTTGACAGATTTCTGCCATCATTTGCATTTGCCTCTTACAGAAGCTTTTGTTTTGATGGGTTTTCAATTGAAGTGTGTACCAAAGGTTTATTGTTTTTGCTTACACTAATGTTTTCATTGAGTTTGTGCAAGGGTTTTTCAAGAAGGAAATTTTTCAGGAGAAAGAGAAAAGGAATCTTTAGAGTTCATCTTTGAATAGGTAAAAGTGGTGAAAACAGAAGGTTCGTGAAACCCCAATCTTTTTTATTTTTGATGTTTTTAATAGATAAGGGAAGTTATGAGACGAAACTGGAGAGGAAATGGAGCCCGGGGTGGACAAACCCACCCGGTGAGCCTGGCCCGCTACCGGGGTGTTCCCCCCTCGAACTCCGTCTCCGCTTCGTTTCCGTGTCAAAACCTTCCTTATGCATTGAAACTTCAAATTATATAACCCCCGGATGCCCTGAGGTTCGTCCATCGTGTTCTCATTGTGTTTTCATTTCGATCTGTTTCTGTCAGGAAATCTTCTCAAGTTTAGAGCACTGTGGCCTCTGCTGACGACAAAGGGAAGAAGCCCGAAGAAAAAGAACCTCAAGTTCCAAAGGAGGAGGAGATTCTAGTAGGTTATGAAGGAGACATAGAGGAGGAAAAGCAACCGGTCACTCGTGCTACCGTCGCAAGCATTGGTTTGGTGGCACGGCCTACCAAGCTTAAGAGGACATCACGGATGTCTACAGGAGGGAAACCTCCACGTCTCTTCTACAATCCACAGACATCCCCTCCACGTAACAAGAGACCCTTCCATACACTTATACATGAATATCAATATCAACATGTGCCTAAAGGGAATTTGCCCTCGGTTTGGGATATGCGTCGTTCTAACAATGTAGAGAACGACCATGCTAAGGATGATGAGTGGGGAAAGAATAACAAGAACTGGGATTCTCGGACTGACATGATCATGAACCGCATAGAGAAAAACTCGGAGCTAATCTGTACTCTTTCTTTTGAGTTCGAGGAGTTGAAGAAACTTATTAAAGAGCTTATCAAGAGAACACCACCACCACCAAAGGAGTAATTCGTCATCAGGTTTTGCATCCCCTTGGCTTGTTCCAAGCTTGGGGGAGTGTCGCAGTATCACCACCATTATATTTCATCTTTTACCTTTTTAGTGGATTCATATCTGTGGTAGAGAGGTTGTCTTATAGTTTGGTTTGCATGTGGAAGTATCTCTCCTTTAGTTGATTATCTATGTATCCCTTGGTGTGAGTGCCTTTATTGGAATATTAATGAGAAGTCTCATCTTTTACTTTTTTGCACTTCTTATTTTAGTTTGCAATCTCTATTATATGATGGGTCTTGTTGTTCAGTATTGGCACCACTTTGGGATCATCAAGTGGATCTAAATTGCTTTTGGCAAACCAAGTTCTGGTCAGTGTCTTTAGTTTGAAAGAAAAAGAAAGAAAGAAAGAAAGAAAAAGCTTACAGGTATTTGGTATCATTTGTTTTCTTTCTTGTTGGCTCATAAGCTTAGTATTCTTTATTTAAGATTATTTTGTGTCTTCAAGGAAGATTGCATGTTTGGCTTTATTACTTGAATGTTCGCTTGTTTCTTTCAACTTTCTTGCTTGCTACCCAGTCTTGCTAGCCAAAAACCTGTTTTTAGAAGGCATACTTCTCATGTTTCCAAAATCCTTTGAACCCAAAACTTTTGCCACTTGTGTCCACCATATCTACCTAGTAGCTTTTTGCTATTCCAAGCAAATTCTCAAGCTTCGTCTGCCTTTCAAATTTAAAAAGTATTTTGTTCTGTGAAAACTAGTTAGTAAATCTATCACGAACTTGATGGCACACTTTATCTACTTGCCCATAATAGACTTGAACCATTGTGAACATCAAAGTTGTATATGCTTGCATCTATACGTTGGGATTAGCAGAACCGTGCTATCACGAGGAACGTTTTCAACATTGCACTTGTACTCTGTACACAGTTGATATCGTGCTCTTTTGTTTATGGATGTCAACGGTGTGAAATAAGGAGGGAACTTGTAAGTCCATGAAGTTTGTATTCTATGTTAGAGAAATGCCTGGGCCGCTAGCCTAATCCATGCTTAACCATGGTGGAAACTTGCATAATCACCATAGCGAGTCATCTATGAAGCATCCTCAATAAAAAGCTATACACATAGTAAATAAAAAGATCGTTGAGATGTTCATTGTTTGCTTGCCTTGTCATTTTGGTTATGGGAAAGCTCCTGTACCATGTGCAAGGGATACCCCATTGGCGGTTCTCAATGAAATGCAAATACTTACAATGACAAGAACTTACCTGGACCCAAAGTTGAGTATACATGAGGAGTTGCCCTCATATTCAAGGGACATGAGATTGCCAACTTATATTTCGTCAAGCATATACTCCATCTTTGTTCACTTTAACCTTAATCGTCTCAAAGATTCTTATGATAGGGGCAATGAGGGCTCAAAACTAGTAAGTACCATAATCTTTTGGAAGCTCTTTATGACTTGTAATCCCTGCTACCCTCTAAGAAGGGACCTTTCTCCTAGTTACCAGTTTGAGTCAGTAAACCTACTTCCTCTCTATCTCCAGCAAGCTTTTGAGTTGTTGTGTTTCAAGCATTCATATGGTGATTTATTCAATCATGTTCTTTATCTTCCTTGTTTGCACAAAACTCTTATCTATTGAGTATTACTTTGAAAGCCTTCACTTGTGAAAAACCTTTTTGAGCAAAGAGTGCTCCTGTTTTGAAACTTCTACAAAAAGCTTTTGTGAAACTGTTTGCCAGGTGTTCTCTGACCAAGAACAAGTTTGCCAATTCCAACTATGATTTATCTTTATGCATCTATATTGTGACTACTATACTTGGTTGCAAGCTAAGTTATATAATGGTGAGTTGCTCTCTTCTATGAGTTGTGCAATGGTAAGTGTGATGTTTCTTGTTCGTATTCTTTTATCAACACTTCACTCCATAAACCTGTGGACATGTTTACTGAGCTCAGTATTCGCTTGGGGACAAGCAAAGTCTAAGATTGGGGGAGTTGATACGCCCAATTTGCATCACCATTCTATATCATAATTTACCTCTATTCTTTGATATTTGACTTATTATGAGGTATTACTTATGGGTTTTCATTTGTTTATGCATGTTGGATGATTCTTGGAGGATGGACTGCCGGAGTCTGGATTCGGTGCAATTTCGTGAAGATCAGAAAAATACCAGAAAAATATGGAAACATATTATTTTACCTGAGGACGAAGGAAGCTAGAAGGAGGAGCGAAGGGGGGATGCAGTGTTGGAGATATGCCCAAGAGGCAATAATAAAGTGGTTATTATCATATCTTCATACTTATGATAAATGTTTACATACCATGCTATAATTGTATTAACCGGAAACATTAATACTTGTGTGATTTGTAAACATAAAAGAGTCCCTAGTAAATCCTCTTGTTAAACTAGCTTGTTGGTTAATATATGATCATGGTTTCCTGATCATGAACATAGGGATGTTATTAACAACAGGGTCATATCATTGGGAGAATGATATGATGGACATACTCCTATAGTTAAGCGTAGCATAAAGATCAAGTCATTTAATATAGTTCATTTGCTATAAGTTTTCTGATACATAGTAACCTAATTCCTTCGACCATGATATCATGCTTATCACCATCACCGGAATGATGCTTTGATGACATCAAACACCACTCCGTAACTGGGTGGATATAAAGGTGGCATTGAGTGTTCGGAAAGTATGGGTTGAGACACATGGATCAAGAGTGGGATTTGTCCATCCATATGACGGATAGATATACTCTGGGCCCTCTCGGTGGAATGTCATCCAATTAGCTTGCAAGCATGTGACTGGCTCACAAGGGATCACATACCACGGGAACAAGAAAAGAGTACTTATCGGTAACGAGGATGAACTAGGTACGCAGAGATACCGACGATCAAAACCTCGGATAAGTAAACTATCGTGAGACAAAGGGAAATTGGTATCGTATGTAAGTGGTTCATTCGATCGCAAAGTAATCGTACAAATATGTGGGAGCCATATGAATTTCCAGATTCCTCTATTGGTTATTGATCGAAGAAGTGTCTCGGTCATGTCCGCATAATTCACGAATCGTAGGGAGACACACTTAAGGATTCGATGTTGTTGAGTAGTTATGAAATGATGAGTAAGAGACCGAATGTTGTTCGGAGTCTCGGATGGGATCCGGGATATCATGAGGAGATCCGGAATGATCCGGAGAATAAGATTCATATAAGGAAAGTCCTCTTTCGGAGTTGGGGAATGATTCCGGTGTTTTCACCGGGAATGTTCTAGAAGGGTCCGGAAGGTCCGGCACTCCAGAGGGGAAGGGTACATGAATGTGTCATAACAAGTTGGAATGGTTGCATCATGTACTAGGTATCATGGCTGGGCAAAATAAAGGGATAAATCAAATCCTAGTTTGAAAAGTCAAACGCCAATTTGAAAAGTCAAACGCCAATTTGAAAAGTCAAACGCCAATTTGAAAAGTCAAACGGCAAGTTTGCTTGGTGGAGGGAGAGTAGGAAAACTACTTAGGGAGGAAGTCCTACTCCCTCCACCCGCCGGCCAAGGAGGAGGAGTTGGAGGAGGACTCCCTCCTCCCAACCGCGCCTCCCTCCCACCTATAAAAGGAGGGGCAGGGGTGCCCCTCTTCCCCACACCTCAAACCCTAGCTTTGGCGCCTCCACCTCCAAGTGCAGCCGCCGCCGCCTAGGGTTTCCCCTCCAACTCGGCGAGTTGGGGCTCTCCCCAATCCCTAGCCGCCGGCCAAGCTTCCTTCCTTGGTTCCTCTAAACCCTAGATCGCCAAGGCCTCTCTCATAGTCCACCATACTCGCTCCGGCTTAAGGCGAAGCCCTGCGAGATCTCCCCTCTACTTCCGGTACCTGCTGGAACAAGGGAGAGTGCTACAACCTCCGCTGCCTGCTGGAACAAGGGAGAGGAAGGTCTTCATCAAGTACCTAACGTGTGACCGATCATGGGAGCGCTGCCGAACAGCGATCTGGGAAGGATCGTCTACACGATCTTGAGATCGGCAAGTGTACGACTACATCACCCACGAGAATCTGCTCTCGTTAACCGCTTTGGATCTTCGAGGGTTAGTACTCTATTGACTCGTTGCTACAATCTAGTAGATAGATCTTGGCTTGATCATGGATTAGATCTTGATTGTGTGTTCATGCGGTAGAAAATTTTTGTTTTCCATGCTACGAACCCCTACAGTGGTATCAGAGTCGTGTCTATATGTAGATCTGTTGCACAAGTAGAACACAATGGTCATTGTGGGCGTTGATGCTTTTGTTGTCGATTGCTTCTTGTGTACTTTGCATCTTGCGGTATGGTGGGATGAAGCGTCCCAGGCTAACCTTACATGACATCGTTCATGAGACTTGCTCCACGCTTGACATGCAACTTGTATTGCATAAGTGGCTTTGCGGGTGCCTGTTTCTCCCAACATAGTTAAGATTCAATTTACAACGGGTGATCGACAATACTAGTAACAATGTTGTGGTTCTTGTTCGTAAGTTAGAGCGACACTTATCGAAAGCCCCAAACCACGTAAAATATGCAAAGAAAATTAGAGGCGTCTAACTTTGTTTTGCAGGGGTGTGCTGTGATGTGATATGGCCATGATTGTGATTATATTTTATGTATGCAATGTTCCTTATTGTAAGTTGGCAACTGGCAGGAGCCATATGGTTGTCTTGAAATTCTGTTAAGACCCGCATGTCTATTCAAAGTAGTTGTAATAGTTGAAGCTAGTGGACGACAACCATGAAGCAGCGTCATTGACCTTGATGCAATGCCGGTGATGATGGAGATCGTGTTCGTGCTTGAAGATGGAGATCGGAAGCACAAAGAAGAAAGGCCATATCATATCACATATTATGAATTGCATGTGATGTTAATCCTTTTATGCATCTTGTATTGCTTAGTTCACAACAGTAGCATTATAAGATGATTCCTCAAGCACACAATTTCAAGTTTTAAAGTGTTCATCCTTAGTAAGCATCGTTGCTAAAGCTCGTTGTTTCGAAGCATCACGTGATGATCGGGTGTGTTAGATTCTGCGAGTGTATACAATGTGAGCAAGCCAGATTTGCTCATGCGGAAGCTAAGGTTTGATCTTGACGAGCCTAGCATGTACAGACATGGTCTCGGAACACGGATCACCGAAAGGTAAAGCATGAGTCATATAGTAGATATGATGAACATGTTGATTGTTCGCCATTGAAGCTACATCAACTCTCGTGATGATCGGTTTTGATGTGGTGGATTTGGTTCGTGTGATCACTAAAACAATGTGAGGGATATTGTTTTGAGTGGGAGTTCAACAGCAATATGATTAAAAGTTGAACACTATTTATCATAAATTAAATCAAAGTGAATTTGCATAGTTGTTGTAGTCATTGGCATCCGTTTACCACCTTGCGCTTAGTTATAATTGAGATGATAGAACTATAGAATTCTGGTTAGTTACTTTACGAACTGGTATCGTATTGTTTTGAAGTGTTAATCTAAAGTTTAAAAGTCCTATTGCAAACTTTCAGTAAGTTACGGTTACTCCATGAAGTTTAATAATTGGTGTTAACACAAGAGTGACAATTCCAGTGTTAGTGTATAAATATCATGTTTGTCTCCATGATTCTTGATATTCGAAAGATAGTTTCAATATCAAGGTAATCTAGGAGTTGAAAGAGTTGTTTCAGAAACCATGATGTGTGGAAGATATTGTGATATCTAAAACGAAGTTTTGGTTGTAGCATGATAGAGTATAATATGGCAAAAGTCATGTTCTCATATTTGATGAGAATTTGCAAAAGGTTGGAGACATTGGTCGTCTTAATTCTCCAAAAGGTTTTGGAGAGCAACATTATACTCGCGATTCACCGTTATAAGCTAAAAGTAGCTTGATCATGGATAATTCCATGATAAGGGTGAATATCTGATGTAGGTAAAATGTTTACTACACCAAGAGATCACTAAAGAAAGGAATTTGAAAGAACACCAAACATTTGATGATGGTAATCTACTTCAAAGTGCAAGTCCAAAGACATTGGTATTTAACTATACACGCTTTGGACTATGTGTCATGTGTATGGCTCCACTATTGATGTTGATAGATTCTTTCAAACAGAAAAAAAATACTGAAAGAGAATCTCATAAATATATGGCAGAAAAGAAAAGACTAGAATTGTTCAGCTTAAGTATATAGATGATATACATGTTATGGCTATATTCTTTGCTTATTAAACAATGTGGTTCTTAAGTATTTGATACTGAATTTGTTGGTGTGAATCGTCATACAAAACAACACAATTCATGAACTACAATGGCCTAAGTAACTAGCAAAAGAATATGTGATGATGTTCATCGAGAACAAATAAAGGGTTATTGTGCTGCTCGTTAAACATCAAAGCTTGCCTTCAAGATTTGTTTTATCAGGTATTATGAGAACAAAAGGGTTGTTCAAATAATTGCCGTAATCCATAAAAGATGGATGATTCACAAATCTCGTTGGAGAAATCACATCCATAAAACAAGTGCTAAATATGTCGAAAGACAAATTGATTGAAAGATCACTTAGGAAGTGACATCGCCGTTTAAATTATATTGGAAAGAAAACATGAAGAAACTCCATGTGGATGGAATTTTGGAGTCTTTTGATTTTTGATCAAATGACGCTTGTGAAACTTTCCTAGAGACAATTAAAACTTCGTTCATAGGCCAAAAGGGAACGAATGACTAGCTTATTAGAACTTGTACATATTGTTGTACGAAGTCCATTATGTGTAGTCAAGAGCGATGGATTTCAACTTCATATGCTTTCTCTGAAAATTTGAGTGAATATATGAATATTTACTTAATAAGGATGAAGTATGAAACATTTGAAAAGTTCAAAGACTTTCAAGATGAAGTGCAAGATCATTGTAACAAGAATATAAATAGTTTATGATAAGATCATAAAGGAAGATATTTTGAGTTACAAGTTTAGCATAATACCTAAGATTTAAGGAATCGTTCCGTGGATTTGCATGTCCCGAAACACCATAAGAGTATGGAGCGTTCGAGATATGTAATTAAACCTTGTTTGAAATGGTAAGATCGAAGGTGTAATTCATAAAACTGCCATTATATTTTAAAGATTAAAAGATTTAGAGACGACCGTTTTCCACTAAAAAGAGCTCCATCATAATCCGTTGAAATGACACCATATGAAGTTATGGTTTGGGATAAAACCCAAGTTGTCCTTTCTTAAACATTGGTATGCTATGCATAAGAAAGATGTTTGCAACCAAAGTCGGATGAACCTGTCTTTGTATGTTATTTCGAATAACTGTTAAGTAATCCTCCATAACATCGGAGACAAAAGTGTTTGTCACTTAGAACGTCAAGTTTCTTTGAGAAGGAATTTTTCGTGAAAAGATAAGTGGGAGGACAATAGAACTTTGATAAGGTTAAAATAACCTTAGCTATATGTGCAAAGTTGCGCAACGCCGAAAAGTGTTCCGGAGGCAGCAACAATGCTCATGGCTCACATGCCTCAAAGGTTGTGGTTACGAAGGTCAAAGTTTCTATTGAACCAAGTAGGTCGGGTAAATAATCAAATACCAAGATTTGAGAGTTAAATCATTATTTGACAATAATGATCCGACTACATGCAAAGAAGCAATGATGAGCCCTGACTCCGTCAAATGGCTTGAAGCCATAAAATCCGTGATAGTTCCATACACGAGAAATCAAGTTTTGAACTTGAAGGACCCTCGAGAAAGGTGTAAGACCTTATAGTTGTGTTTGGATCTATAAAGAAATAGACATAGATGTTTCACATCTATGAAATAGTCGACATGTTGGGAAAGAGTTCACAACAATGTTCAAAGGTTGACTATGACAAGATCTGATCTTTCATAGCGATATTTAGTCTAGACAGATTAATAATTTTGTTATGTGTTGAATAAACAAAACAAGTTCTTCTAAAAGAATGGTTACCAAGGACGTGTGCATGACGCGGTCCAAAGGGTTTTGTTAATTCAAAGGATGCTAAAAGCATATGCAAACTTCAATGGTTGAAATAAGCATCGCGGAGTTGGAATCTTCACCATGATGAAACTGTTAAAGGAGTTTAAATTCGTCGGAGACGATGAAGATGCTTGCATTTGCAAGAAATTAAGTGGGAGCGCTAAGACATGTTTCTAATACATTATGTGGAAGACATATTGTTGATTGGAAATGATGTATCTTTTATTAACACAGGATAAGAATTTCATCTCGATGAAAGACTTAGGCAAAACCCAAATATTTGGCATCAATAGATGCTAATATGGTTGTGCCGAAAGTACATAGATGATATATTGAATGATTTCAATATAGAAACTACAAGAAAGGTTCTTGTCGCACAGAAAGTATTGAATGAGTTCAATATTGATGATATATTCAAGTGTATTGACACTTGGTAAGTGAAACAAAGATTCAAGTATAGATTGATACTTGATGTATG
The DNA here is from genome assembly GCA_030063025.1 of Avena longiglumis. Lineage (NCBI taxonomy): Eukaryota > Viridiplantae > Streptophyta > Magnoliopsida > Poales > Poaceae > Avena > Avena longiglumis. The sequence continues at coordinate 174,166,231 of CP125973.1, forward strand.
AAATCACAAAGAGTATTTATATCAATCATGTTGTGATATGTACAAATCAGTATATGTCCTATGCTCTAAATGTTATGAGCATATACCAGAATGATTCATAAGATGATTATTGGACGATAGTAAAGATATTCTTATGATCTTGTAAAAGAACTAAGAATATATTATTTTGTAGAAGTGACAAATAGATGGTTAGTTCATTGTAAATGAATTACATTGATACTAGTTTTGTCACAAAGTACAAATTAAGTTTATCTCAATCTAAACTAAGGGTGGCACAATGTGATGGAAAGTAAGTTCCATAATGAATTTGGATGAATTCCAAAGTTAAGACATTGTGACAGATACTACAACAAAAGGCTAAGTATATGACTGCTATTATAGCAGCAAAAGAGGGCATTTGTGTCAAGTAGTTTGTTATCAAACTAGGTGTAGTTCACAGTGGGATAGTACTATGAAGATATATTGTACGACAATATTATCAACATGTTTTAACCCCAAAGAACTAAAGGTCACACCAAAGGACCAAATTTGTACGAAGCCATCTCATTAGAGAATGAGTGATGCGTAGAGACGCAAAGACATGCAATTACACACGGACCTGGAAGTGTCAGATCCGGAGATCAGTTGACCACTAGCAATCGTGTACATACGACACCAGAAAGCCATAGGTGTTGAATACACAAAGGTTTGAAACTAGATTATTGACTCTAGTGCAAGTGGGAGACTATTGGAGATATGCCCAAGAGGCAATAATAAAGTGGTTATTATCATATCTTCATACTTATGATAAATGTTTACATACCATGCTATAATTGTATTAACCGGAAACATTAATACTTGTGTGATTTGTAAACATAAAAGAGTCCCTAGTAAAGCCTCTTGTTAAACTAGCTTGTTGGTTAATATATGATCATGGTTTCATGATCATGAACATAGGGATGTTATTAACAACAGGGTCATATCATTGGGAGAATGATATGATGGACATACTCCTATAGTTAAGCACGTAGCATAAAGATCAAGTCATTTAATATAGTTCATTTGCTATAAGTTTTCTGATACATAGTAACCTAATTCCTTAGACCATGATATCATGCTTATCACCATCACCGGAAGGATGCTTTGATGACATCAAACACCACACCGTAACTGGGTGGATATAAAGGTGGCATTGAGTGTTCGGAAAGTATGGGTTGAGACACATGAATCAAGAGTGGGATTTGTCCATCCATATGACGGATAGATATACTCTGGGCCCTCTCGGTGGAATGTCACCCAATTAGCTTGCAAGCATGTGACTGGCTCACAAGGGATCACATACCATGGGAACGAGAAAAGAGTACTTATCGGTAATGAGGATGAACTAGGTATGCAGAGATACCGACGATCAAAACCTCGGATAAGTAAACTATCGTGAGACAAAGGGAAATTGGTATCGTATGTAAGTGGTTCATTCGATCGCAAAGTAATCGTAGAAATATGTGGGAGCCATATGAATTTCCAGATTCCTCTATTGGTTATTGATCGAAGAAGTGTCTCGGTCATGTCCGCATAATTCACGAACCGTAGGGAGACACACTTAAGGATTCGATGTTGTTGAGTAGTTATGGAATGATGAGTAAGAGACCGAATGTTGTTCGGAGTCTCAAATGGGATCCGGGATATCATGATGAGATCCGCAATGGTCCGGAGAATAAGATTCATATAAGGAAAGCCATGTTTCGGAGTTGGGGAATGATTCCGGTGTTTTCACCGGGAATGTTCTAGAAGGGTCCGGAAGGTTCGGCACTCCAGAGGGGAAGGGTACATGAATGTGTCATAACGAGTTGGAATGGCTGCATCATGTACTAGGTATCATGGCTGGGCAAAATAAAGGGATAAATCAAATCCTAGTTTGAAAAGTCAAACGCCAATTTGAAAAGTCAAACAGCAAGTTTGCTTGGTGGAGGGAGAGTAGGAAACCTACTTAGGGAGGAAGTCCTACTCCCTCCACCCGCCGGCCAAGGAGGAGGAGTTGGAGGAGGACTCCCTCCTCCCAACCGCGCCTCCCTCCCACCTATAAAAGGAGGGGCAGGGGTGCCCCTCTTCCCCACACCTCAAACCCTAGCTTTGGCGCCTCCACCTCCAAGTGCAGCCGGCGCCTAGGGTTTCCCCGCCAACTCGGCGAGTTGGGGATCTCCCCAAGACCTAGCCGCCGGCCAAGCTTCCTCCCTTGGTGCCTCTAAATCCTAGATCGCCAAGGCCTCTCTCATAGTCCACCATACTCGCTCCGGCTAAAGGCGAAGCCCTGCGAGATCTCCCCTCTACTTCCGGTACCTGCTGGAACAAGGGAGAGTGCTACAACCTCCGCTGCCTGCTGGAACAAGGGAGAGGAAGGTCTTCATCAAGTACCGAACGTGTGATCATTGGAGCACCTTCTGAACGCAGCCGGAAGGATCGTCTACGCGATCTTGAGATCGGCAAGTGTACGACTACATCACCCACGAGAATCTGCTCTCGTTAACCGCTTTGGATATTCGAGGGTTAGTACTCTATTGACTCGTTGCTACAATCTAATAGATAGATCTTGGCTTGATCATAGATTAGATCTTGATTGTGTGTTCATGCGGTAGAATTTTTTTTTCCATGCTACGAACCCATACATGCAGGGGGCCCACCCCCCTAGGCGCAGGCCCACCTGAGGCCACGCCTAGGGTAGGTGTGGCCCACCTGCCCGACCTCTGACTCTCCTCCTTCGCCTATAACTTCCCTAAGGAACCCTAAGCCTCAGGGAGCGACCACAGATAGATTCCCGCCGCCTCTGGGGGCGGAAAACACCGAGAGATAAAGATCTCTCCGGCAGACAGATTTTTATCGGGGGAATTCCTTCCCGGAGAGGGGAGACCGTCGCCATCAACACCATCATCAAGCTAGGATTCATCGGGATCATCATCATCCACACCATCATCTCCATAAGCACCATCATCACCACTCCGTCTCGCTGTAACAATTGTGTTGGATATTGCTTTAGTTCATTAGGGTGAACTTTCCTGGTGTTGATTACTATTGTAGTTGATGCTTGTGAGTGGAACCATTGGATTATTGTTTATGTTCAGATTGTTATCCATTATCATATCATCTTTGATCTTGATCCATATGATGTCTTGTGAGTAGTTTATTTAGTTCTTGAGGACATGGGAGAAGTCATGTTGTGAGTAGTGAATCTGTGATGAGTTATTATTCAATGGTTTAGTATTTAAGTTGTGGTGCTATTCTTCTAGTGGTGTCATGTGAACGTCAACTACATGACACTTCACCATTTATAGGCCTAGGGGGATGTATTGTGTATTTGGATACTAATTGTGGGGTTGCCAGAGTGACAGAAACCTGAACCCCCGTTAGGACACCTTTGAACAAGGGAGTGTAGGATCTCAGAGTTTAAGGTTGTGGTTAGATTTATATATTAATTGCTTTCCTATAGTTACAGATGTTTGTAGGGGGTTTAATCACAAGTATGTATTAGTCCTAGGAAGGGCGGTATGTTAGCATAGGTTCACCCACACAACACTTACAAACACCAGAGAAGAGTACTCAACTATTTGAAGCGAAAGCACTTGACAGAATTCCCATGTGTCCTCGAGAATGTTTGGTCCTTATAAGTATTTCCACTGGCTTGTCCTTTGCTAAGAAAGGATTGGGCCACTTCCTCCGTTTGTTTGTTTTTTCTGTTACTTGCTCTTTGTTTTCTTGCCTTGTAAAAAAACCACTAAAAATCCGTTTGCTAAGTATTCACAGGGATTTCCTGCTCCATACCACTGTTCAGCACCTTCTGCTCCTTGTTGGGATCGACACTCCTATTTATGGAAAGTACTACGATACACCCCCCTATACTTGTGGGTTATCATCAGGCAATGACATCTCTGTGGGAAACCCTACATACGTGCATTATTTTTCATGGGTGTTCTAGGAGGTGAAGACGGTGAAGTTGATCAGTACGTGTCGGAGTATTTATATGTTGCCAAATTTAGGGCAGCATATGCTCAAAATGTTCCAGCCTTGTTGGAAAAATACCAATGGATGGAAGTGGATCCAGACTTCAAGCTATACCCTCCAGTTTTTACTATACTAGCATGTAGGCCAAGGAAGAATATGATGAGAGCTAGTGCAGATGGTGGTGCACCACCTCGACGACGTAAGTTCAAACATTGTGGGGTCCTAGGGCATATTTCTAGGCTTTGTAAAAATGCAATGGATCCAGCTTATGGAATGGATGATCAAGAGAGAGCAGCAAATGTAGATGAGAATGAAGTATTTGAACTAGAGGAGAATGAAGCAATGGATACATTGTAGATTGAACCAACGGATCGAGAGGAGATTGAACCAAATGTAAAGGAGATTGAACCAAATGCAGAGGAGATTAAACAAAATGCAGGGGAGATTGAACCAATGGATTGAGAGGAGATTGAACCAATGGATCAAGAGGATATTGAACCAAATGTAGGGGAGATTACATCAAATGCATGAGATATTGAAGCAGAGTTCAAACGTAAAGAAATTACACGAGAGGATATTGAAGAAAGGGAGACAAATCTTTTTGAACCGTATGAACCAAAGGACCGAAACGTGTTTGAACCAATTGTACGACAGACTGAAGCACTTGATTCATTGGATGTAGTGAAAAAGAACAAAGGGAACAAACAAAAGAAGCTGATGGTGGACTCCGAGAATATTCCAGCTAGGATCACTAGTAACAAGGTGGTTAACCAATCAAAAAACACTAGGATCAAGAAAAAATAAATTTGAATTATTAATTTGAATTTGTATGATGAATTTGAACTACTTTCAATGTCTATATTGAATTTGAACTAGTGTGACACTCCCAAGTTTGTATGTTGGATAAACCCATAATGTATGTGTTGTTGAAAGTTTCTATGGTCATGCACCTAGTTGCTTAGCACTGCTCAATTTTGCCCTCGACATGTGGTCAACACATGGGGTTTAGCTAGTTTATGGCTTAAACATTAACCAATTGATCCAAAATTTGGCACACTTGTGTATCTTGGATTGATTTACCATATGAAATTGGAAATTTTGGATTGACTTGTAATCAGCCGTATTTTTCTTTTCTAAGAGGTTAAATTCAAAAAATGGTTTTAGGGTTAGTTTAATTCAAAAAAAGTCAAAACTGTGCAACCTTCAAATGAAGTCTTGTTATGTTGCCTACAACCTAGCATGAATAATAAAGGAAAAGGAAATAAAGAGAAATGGACTTATACCCTAAACCACTTCTTAAACCCTTCTTGGAATGAGCTAGTAGCTATGAAGATGCATGGCTTTCTACTCGATCAACCTCCAAAATAACCCATCCCAAAACATACTTTGTATAAATGAGGCCAAATTTGGAACACTTGTGTATATTTGAGTTGCAAACAATATAATGTCGGCCAAGATGAATTATTTTGTTCAAATAACACATTTTCCATTTCTTTATGCCAAAAGCTAGAATTTACCTTACTCATTTTTTATCTGAGTGCCCTTTTTTCCTTAGTTCTACTCAGTTTTCCCCTCCCTCTAAAGTTTTTCTCGCTTTTCCCCTTCTGCTAAAGTTTCCCTCACTTTTCTCTTCTCTCCTGACTCAAAGCCTCATAACAGCTCAACTTGCGCTAAGTTTAGCTGCTGCGCTCTGATTGGTCGAGATGTATATCACACGGATCTTGTCCAACCACCGTTGGATACATCATGATCCGATGGGCTGGAGGTTTCTCTCTCTCCCGATGGGTGCACCTACCTTGTACGGAGAGGAGAGCCCGACAGGCTGGATGTCTCTCCCTCCCTTTCCCTCCTGCGCGTATACCAGCCGCATTGAAAGAACATTTCTTAATCCCTAGTGTTTTGTGTGTTAGATAACAATACCAAGGATCATTTAATGTGTGTTGAAGTGTTGCAGCTCTATTTGAGAATAAAGGGAAAAGAACTCTGCCTGTGGGGGCGGATAATCCGGCCCCACCAGGGGCGGATAATCCTCCCCTCCCTTTGCCCAAGCAGGCGCAAGCCCCAGAAGGGGGGCGGAATTTTGGCCGGATTTTCCGGGCCCGCCGGATAATCCGCCCCTCAGGGGGGACGGATAATCCGCCCCTCCTGCTCATCGCCAAGGCGCAAGCCCCAGAGAGGGGGCGGAGTTTTGGGCGGACTTTCTGGCCAGGCCGGATAATCCGCCCCTCAGGGGGGCCGGATTATCCGCCCCCAAGATCTTCACCAAGGCGCAAGCCCCAGAGAGGGGGCGGAGTTTTCCCCGGAGAATCTGCCCTTGGGGTGGAGTTTTCCCAGGGGGCGGATAATCCGCCCCCAAAGTTGTGCAACGGCCAGATCTGGGGAGGGGTATTTAAGCCAGCCATCCCCCTCCTGCCAGAACTCTTAATTCATCTCGAAAAAGAACAGATCAGATCTGAAAGCTTCATCCAGGATTGCTCCACCTAGATCCACCCAAAGGCCCCATCCCTTGGGGAATCGAAGGAGGAGAACTCGATCTTCATCATCAGCAATCAAGCGCTTCATCTCCTCTCCATTCATTTGGAGAACCTCCGATCTAGTATTTCTTGCAAATATCTAGATCCTCGTTTTTGTTTATATTGATAAACCTTGTTCTTGTGGCAGCTTGTTGTCATCTCGGGAGCCCCCAATTCGGTTGTGGGTGTGTGCCCCGATAGTGTTGTAAAAGGCACCGTTCCTCGAAGGGATCCAATAGTGGAGAAGGTGGATCAGGCCTCTCGTGGCGAGATCCATCGGAGAATAGGGTGAGGCCTATTATGGCGTGGTGGTCTTAGAACCGCCCACCCCTCCAACGCAGATGTACTTCCCTTAACAAGGAAGGAACTGCGGTAAAACAAATCCATGTGTATCCGCGTGCTCCACTACGGTTTCCTCGCTCCTCTTTTACGTGCTTAGTAGTTAGGGTTACATATAGGGAAATTCTCGTAGTTGCATATCTAGAGAATTTACTTTGTGTCAAGCCTAAAATTGAAAAAGTATTAAAAATTGGTTAGCGCCTCGGCTCTTATTTCGGGCTTAACCGCCTAAGAGAAGTATGGGTTCCAAGGGAGATGAGAGTGATGCTCCGGAGGTAGTCACCATGAACGATCTCAAGACGTTGGAAACAACCTTGGTGAGTTCAATGGAGGCTAAGATGGAAGAGATGCGTCAATTAATGCGTCTCTCCACATCCGCAGCATCACCTCCATCTAACTCTGAGGATACCACTCCGCAATCCAAGGAAACGGGTAAAACTATTTCCAAAGATAACGAAGTGGTAGGTGATGATACTAGTAAGAGCTCCTCCTCGAAAAAGGATAGCGGTAAGGATGGATACAATGAGGTTTCTCATGTGTATTCCCCTGATCCGCCTATTCCTCACCCACATATACATAATAGGGGTGATCCACCCAAACTTTCAGCATCTACTTTCTCTCAATGGCAATTTTTGATGAAATCTCATGTGTGCAGTTCCTCCATAGAGTTGTGGAAGATCATCGAAAATGGTCTTCACGTTGGAAATCCTAACAATCTCACAAGGAGAGAAGTGGTCGATAGCCAACTCAATGCTACAGCTCTACACATGATACAGCTTGGTGTGGGTGACAAAGACATGCCACACATTCAGCATCTTAGCACAGCTAAAGAAAAGTATGAGAAGGAATAGATATGATGCCTTGAGCAATGAAGCTGAAGGATTTTATATGCTAGATGGAGAAGACCACGAGGACATGTATAGGAGGCTCAAGGCAATAGCCACAACCTTCAGAAACCACGGTGCAGCTCATGTTGATGATGCTTGGATCAAGCGCAAGTATGTCAGTGCTCTTATGCCATTTGAGCCCACAGATTTGAAAAGTCTCCAAGGTAGGAATAACTATCACCTCATGTCATCCAATGAGGTAATGCAAGAAATGGCCGCCTTCAAAGTGGCTGCCAAGAATGCCGAAGATGCTCGTGCTCGAGCTATGGGGATGCAAAAGGGGGTCAACATGGCCTTCAAGACTAGTGTGATTGATCATGATGAATATGCAGTAGAAGGTCTGGACTGTCCCGAAGATATAAAAAGGATCCACGGACAATACTTGGCTCTTTATGCAAGAAACTTTTGGAAAGATCCAGCCAAGGCTAAAGCTGAACTAGATCGCAAGAGTGGAGCCTATGGAAGAAAAGAAAATGGTCCCAAGCTGAGAACATGCTTTAATTGTGGTGACCGGCTGCACTTCGTAGCTAAGTGTCCATATCAAATAAGAGAGGATAATGGAGGAAGACTCATTTTCAAGGACAAATCAAAAGCTCCACGTAAGAAACAGTTTGTAAAGAAGAATGCTCCTTTCAAGAAGCAACCAAAGATTGTTCTAGTGGCTCAAGAAGAATATTCATCAGGGAGTGAAGATGAGGACGAGGACGATAGCTCTCAGGAGGTGGCTGCTATAGCCACCACATCTACATCAACATCTCTCTTCGACTCTCCGAACGAAAACATCATCAACAAGAATGCTACTTGCCTCATGGCAAGAAGCTCCGAGGTAACTTCTTCCAACTCTTCTTTTCCCAAGACTATGATAGACATGGATGATCCTGCTAGTCTTAAGGTTAAAGAAGATATTATTGCTTTGGATTATTTCTATACTAACCTGTAAGGTGAGCACAAAGTTCTTTTTGAGGCTCTTATGGATCAGCTGGCCCAAAATGAAGCACTCCTCGAAGAAAAGGGCAGAATTGAAAGGGAGGATGCAATGGAAATTGCATCCCTAAAAAATGCCCTTGAAGAAGAAGAAGAAGCTCGGGTCTCTCTTGAAGAGAGGCTTGAGTCTATGGAAGAGTCACATGAAGAAATTGTGACTAAACTCGTTAAGGAACGTGACAATGCTGTCACCAAGGCAAAAAGTTAAAGAAGGAAAGGATTGACTTTGGGGCTGCTCATGATAGACTCTCCGAGGAATTGGAAAAACTTGACAATGCTCACAAGGCGTTGAAAAACGAGTTCTCTATTCTCAATGAGTCACATGATCAGCTTCAAAGTCGATTGGCCGAATATGATACTCCTAGCTCGTCCAACTCAACATATAGTAACAAGAAAAATGCTAGTGTGGAAAAAGGAGTGATCAAGGACATCACTACAAAGGACAAAGGTGTGCTTGATGAAGTCCTTGGCAAGCAAAGGTCAAATCATGGTAAAGAGGGACTTGGGTATGTCACCAAGTCCAAGAAGAAGAAAACCAAGAAGAACAAGACCAAGAATGTGCAATTAAAGACAAGCACTTCTTGAGAAGGTTGTCACACAAGACAAGACTAATAATATTGTTGTTGCAGGGTCTCACAATCTGAATTATGAACTCTTTTGTGATGACTATGGCGATGTTTATGCTTATTATGTTGGTCCTTTTGATGAATATATTGCTTGGTCTATTTGGGTCCCAAAGACCCTTGTTACTAACATGAAAGGACCCATTGAAAATGGGTACCTAAAACCAAGAAGTAATTTTCTTGCGGTTGCTTCCGGTGGGTCGAAATGGGTCGGATAGTGGCTGCACTAGTCATATGACCGGAAGCAAGGAGATCATCACGGAGATGCGTCCAAATCTTGATAATATCACAGTCTCCTATGGTGATAAGTCTAAATCTCAGGTATTGGGTCTTGGCAAGGTTATGGTTGCCCACGATATCTCTCTCGTGGACGTCATGCTTGTTGAGACCCTTGGCTACAATCTTCTTTCTGTTCGTGCCCTTGGCAAGATGGGTTTTGCTGTTTTTATCGATGATGATTTGGTGGTACTCTTATGGAGCAAGTCTCTAAAGGTCGCTTTCGTTGGATACGTCGAAAATGACCTGTATGTGGTGGACTTCTCGGGGAAAACCACTTTGGGTCCGATGTGTCTATTCGGAAAGGCCGACGTGGGCTGGCTATGGCATCGCCGTTTAGCCCATGTCAACATGAGAACTTTGCAAAGTCTCCAAAAGGGTGGCCACATACTTGGACTAAAAGACAATGTCTCTTTTGACAAAGATCGTGTTTGCAGGGCTTGTGTTGAAGGAAAAATGCATGATTCTCCCCACAAGAGGAAGACTATTGTGTCATCAAAGAGGATCTTGGAATTACTTCATGTGGATTTATTTGGTCCTCCTTCTCATGCAAGTCTTGGTGGGAAGAAATATTGCTTGGTCATCGTCGATGATTACTCAAAATATACATGGGTATATTTCTTCAAGCTGAAAAGTGAGACTCAACAAACTGTCATCGACTTTGCCAATGAAGTTCAACGTCAACACAATGTTCCCATCTTGGCAATTAGAAGTGACAACGGCACAGAATTCAAGAACTACACTTTAAACGAGTTTCTTAGCGAAGAGGGGATTAGACAACAATATTCCGCTGCGTACACTCCTCAACAAAATGGTGTAGCCGAGAGGAAGAACCGGACTTTGATGGATATGGCAAGATCTATGCTAGCTGAATTCAAGTCTCCTTATAATTTTTGGGCTGAAGCCATATCCACTGCTTGTCACACATCAAACCGGCTCTACCTTCGGAAGATCTTGGACAAGACCCCATATGTCATATGAAATACTTACCGGTAACAAACCCAACATCTCATACTTCAGGGTATTCGGGTGTAAGTGTTTCTTTCTTATTAAAGGTGTTCGTTTGTCAAAATTTGAATCCAAGGCTTTAGAAGGTATTTTTGTTGGTTACGATGCCGAATCCCACACTTATAGAGTCTACAACAAGCTCACTGGGATTGTTGTAGAATCTTGTAGTGTGGAGTTCGATGAAAATAACGGCTCCTTTGTAGGGCAAGTTGATGTTTGTGATGCAGATGTTGAAATACCCCAAGATGCCATAAGAAGAATGGGCGTGGGATTTTTACGCCCCATTGAGGAACCCCTTGTGGCGGATCGGGAAGGACAATGCTCCACACATGTGGAGCCCTCATCTACACAAGATCAACAAGCTCCTACTGTTGGAGACAATCCTGCACCAACACCACAATCTGCTGAAGACCATCATCCCCGGACAAGCTGGTAGTCCCAGCCGGACTATCCGCCCCTCAAGGCGGAAAATCCGCCTGCACTCCAACTCGTTCAGAGATCCGAAGGAGAAATCAACATCTGAAGCTCCGGGCCGGATTCTCCGGCCCCTGTGGGCGGAGTATCCGCCCGGTCTCCAACTCGAGCTTTCTCGGGAAGATGGTTCGTACTTCACCTCCCGTATGGAGTATCCAGCCCTGGTCTCCAACTCAGTCGGGCTTTCTCAGAAGATGGTTGCATTACTTCACCTCCCAGGCGGATAGTCCGTCCCTCCAAGGCGGATTATCCGGCCCAAGAAAATGTTCAAGAACAATCTTCTAGCAGATGCGGTGACCAAGATCAAGGGCAAGGCAGTAATCAAGACAAGGATACAACAATTGAATCCACTCCTCCTAGAAACAATAAGGACATTGAGGCTCGTCATAAGGCTCGTCTTGATCGCAACCTTGAACTAAGAGGTCACACTCTTGACAAGGTTGTTGGTGATCTCTACGACGAAGGGTATCCACTAGAAGAGAGCTTGCAAGCTTCGTGATCATCAAGCTCACATTTCCATGGTTGAACCAAAGAAGGTTTTGATGCTCTTGAAGACTTGATTGGGTTGTTGCAATGCATGAAGAATTAAACAACTTGAGCAACAAAGTTTGGAAGCTCGTAGAAAAGCCAAAGGATTGCCGCAATGTTATCGGCACCAAGTGGATCTTCAAGAACAAACAGGATGAAAATGGCATTGTTGTGAGGAATAAAGCACGACTCGTGGCTCAAGGATTCTCTCAAGTAGAAGGAATTTATTTTGGCGAGACCTACGCTCCTGTGGCTCGCCTTGAGTCCATCCGTATCCTTCTTGCATATGCAGCCCATCATAATTTTAAATTACAACAAATGGATGTTAAGAGCGCTTTCCTTAATGGTCCTCTACATGAGTTAGTATACGTCAAGCAGCCCCCGGGGTTTGAGGACCCCAAATTTCCGAACCATGTCTACAAACTCGATAAGGCGCTCTACGGCCTTAAACAAGCCCCACGTGCGTGGTATGAGCACCTTAAAGAGATTTTGCTAGACCGTGGATTCGAAGTTGGGCAAATCGATCCCAATCTTTTTACTAAGAAGGTTAATGGGGAGCTTTTTGTATGCCAACTTTATGTAGATGACATTATTTTTGGCTCTACTAACCAAGCTTTTAACGATGAATTTTCGAAGCTTATGACGAGGTTTGAGATGTCCATGATGGGTGAGCTCGGGTTCTTTCTTGGATTTGAGATCAAACAACTTAGAGAGTGAACCTTTATTAATCAAGCTAAGTACATCCAAGACATGCTTAAAAGGTTCAAGATGACGGATCTCAATGGCGTTGCTACCCTAATGCAAACAAAGTGTCATCTTGAGCTCAATCCCAAGGGTAAAGACGTGGATCAAAAGTATACCGATCCATGATCGGCTCTCTCCTTTACCTTTGCGCATCTAGGCCCGATATCGTGTTAAGTGTAGGAGTGTGTGCAAGGTACCAAGCCGCTCTAAAGAAAGCCACTTAGTAGTGGCGATCAATTAATCTTCCGATATTTGATTCATTCCCCAAATTTTGGGTTATGGTATCCCAAGGGTTCAAGTTTCTCTCTATGTGGTTACACCGATTCGATGGGCTGGTGACAAAGATGATAGGAAATCAACCTCTGGTGCATGCCAATTCTTGGGCAGGTCTCTAGTGTGTTGGTCATCAAAGAAAGCAATTGTATTTCACTCTCAACCGGTTGAATATGTTCACTGCAAGTGCTTGTACTCAATTGTTATGGATGAGGCAAACTTTAAAGGAATATGGTGTCAATTGTGACAAAGTGCCTCTTTTATGCGACAATGAAAGTGCTATCAAAATTGCTTACAATCCCGTGCAGCATACTAGAACAAAACATATAGAGATTCGCAACCACTTTATTTGGGATCATGTTGCTCGTGGAGATATTGCTCTATCCTTCATGAGCACGAAGAACTAACTTGCTGATATTTTCACGAAGCCCCTTGATGAAGCAAGATTTTGTTATTTGAGGAATGAGCTAAATATCATAGATTCAAGGAGCTTGGCTTGACTACCCTTGCACACTCACTTGCTCTTATTCATGTATTTGGTTTAGATGTGGGCATAGACATAGGGGGAGTGTGGTCCTAATTGATTGGGCCAACCCTCCCCCCATAATGTCGAAAGCAAGTCAAATCATTTCCCTTAATATCATTTTGTGATATGTGGGTCATCGATGAGCATTGGTTTTGAACTCAAGATACATCTTCGTGGTGTCATGCCATGCGCTCCAACATGGTGGCTTCGGCCACCGCCCTCTTCCTCGAGAAGAGTTGGTTTTTCATGGGTCTCGTTGGATTTTCTTGCATATCTCATGTTCTTATGGAAAACACACTCAAATTTGGCTTTTGATTGATTTGATTCTTGCAAATTTGGGTGTGAATTCTGGGTGTCCAGGGGCGTTAGCATCGCTCTTCTTCCTTTTTGGCGTTTCAATGCCAAAGGGGGAGAAGTAGTTCTATTAGGTCTCGTGGATTTGCAAGGGTTGGGCACAAGCTTTTCGATTTTAGTTGTTTTTATTTGCTTGCTTGTGCCTTTTCTAGCGTGAACTTGTTTGCTTTTTGTGGTTGTTTGTGTAAGACTATGTCGTACTCCACAGTTTGGTACTATGTTTGGTATTCATGTATTTTTGGATTTATCTATCATGGACCCCATGGAATTCTAGAATTATGGATCATATTTGATGGCATATGGATTCATGGGATTATCTATGTATGCCTTGGCTATATATTCCGGTGGTATGACAAATTTTTCCCAAACCTTAAAGTAGTGTTCTACCTAGTGTGTGTATTTGTATTCAAATGCAAATCTTAAATGTGCACACATCTAGGGGGAGCGTCTTTCATTATTTAAGGTGGCTTTTGCCGGTTTTATTGCAAATCCTAGTATTGTCATCTAACACCAAAAAGGGGGAGATTGAAAGAACATTTCTTAATCCCTAGTGTTTTGTGTGTTAGATAACAATACCAAGGATCATTTAATGTGTGTTGAAGTGTTGCTATTTAAGAATAAAGGGAAAAGAACTCTGCCTGTGGGGGCGGATAATCCGGCCCCACCATGGGCGGATAATCCGCCCCTCCCTTTGCCCAAGCAGGCGCAAGCCCCAGAAGGGGGGCGGAATTTTGGCCGGATTTTCCGGCCCCGCCGGATAATCCGCCCCTCAGGGGGGCCGGATAATCCGCCCCTCCTTCTCATCGCCAAGGCGCAAGCCCTAGAGAGGGGGCAAAGTTTTGGCCGGACTTTCCGGCCAGGCCGGATAATCCGCCCCTCAGGGGGGCCGGATTATCCGCCCCCAAGATCTTCACCAAGTTTCACCAAGGCGCAAGCCCCAGAGAGGGGGCGGAGTTCCCCCGGAGAATCCGCCCTTGGGGCGGAGTTTTCCCAAGGTGCGGATAATCCGCCCCAAGTGGGGGGCGGATAATCCGCCCCCAAAGTTGTGCAACGGCCATATCTGGGAGGGGGAATTTAAGCCAGCCATCCCCCTCCTGCCAGAACTCTTGATTCATCTCGAAAAAGAACAGATCAGATCTGAAAGCTTCATCCAGGAGTGCTCCACCTAGATCCACCCAAAGGCCCCATCCCTTGGGCAATCGAAGGAGGAGAACTCGATCTTCATCATCGGCAATCAAGTGCTTCATCTCCTCCCCATTCATTTGGAGAACCTCCGATCTAGTATTTATTGCAAATATCTAGATCCTCGTTTTTGTTTATATTGATAAACCTTGTTCTTGTGGCAGCTTGTTGTCATCTCGGGAGCCCCCAATTCGGTTGTGGGTGTGTGCCCCGATAGTGTTGTAAAAGGCACCGGTTCCCGCCTCGAAGGGATCCAATAGTGGAGAAGGTGGATCAGGCCTCTCGTGGCGAGATCCATCGGAGAATAGGGTGAGTCCTATTGTGGCGTGGTGGTCTTAGAACCGCCCACCCCTCCAACGCAGATGTACTTCCCTTAACAAGGAAGGAACTGCGGTAAAACAAATCCCTGTGTCTCCGCGTGCTCCACTAGAGTTTCCTCGCTCCTCTTTTACGTGCTTAGTAGTTAGGGTTACATATAAGGAAATTCTCGTAGTTGCATATCTAGAGAATTTACTTTGTGTCAAGCCTAAAATTGAAAAAGTATTTAAAATTGGTTAGCACCTATTCACCCCCCCCTCTAGGTGCCCATACGATCCATTTCACGCATCAACTAGCTTTTAGTTTGGTTGCTACGCTTTGATAGGTCAAGATGTATGTCACACGGATCTTGGCAAACCATCATTGGATACATCATGATCCGATGGGCTGGAGGTCTCTCTCTCCCGATGGGCGCACCTACCCTGTACGCAGAGGAGAGCCTGGCGGGCTGGATGTCTCTCCCTCCCTTTCCCTGTCGCACGTATACCAGCCGAATATTCCTCCTCTCCTATCAACGTATGGTGGCACGATAGTCCGAACGACATGCGGCGACGCGGTTCTAAGCGTGGCAGTTCGAACGATGTGCGGCAGCGCGGATCTAAGCCTGGCGGTCCGAACGACGTGCGGCGGCGCGGACCTAAGCCTGGCGGTCAGAATGGCGTGCAGTGGTGCAGACCTAAGCGTGGGCGTCGAAACAGCATGCGGCAGCGCGAATCTAAGCCTCGCGGTCGGAACGGCATGTAGCGACGCGGACCTAAGCGTGGGGGTCGAAACGGCTTGCGGCGGCACAGATCCAAGCGTGGAAGCTGCAACGGCTTGCGGCGGTGAGGATCTAAGCGTCTGAAATTTCGGTCTCTGTTTGTCTCACTTCCGTTCACCTCCTCAGATCCATTGCTGATGAAAGACACCGAGGTGGCGACGGTGTGACAATGGTCATCGATGCGACGATGATTGAAGCCATCATCTGCAACATCACTGCGATGGCGTAGATCAAGCCCTCGTGAACCGATGTTGTGGGAGGCAGGCCATGGCCGTGGCTGGCACGTCGAGGTGCACTTCGACGGTGAAGGCCGGATGTACCTCGTGGCCAGATGGATGGGAGCACTTTTCCCGTACTTCCTGGAGTACACATATGGCAGGGAGGGCGGCTAGCTCACCATTTACTTAATATTGGGACAAATTTGAGCCCAATTTGAACCAAAATTCCATGACTTAAAATATATGTATGATTTGATTAAATTTGATACTCCCTCCGACCCATATTAGTTGACTTAGATTCATCTAGATATGAACGTATCTAGTCAAGTATTAGTGCTAATATGAGTCGTAGGGAGTATGTATTTGAGTCGTGAGACCGGTGGATATGCTCTAAATCTGATTCATAAGTAGTAGTACTTGCTTTGACAATCTCCGGTGGGCTTGTATAAATTTGATCAAAATATTTATAATTTGAATCAAAATTGATACTTCCTATGATTCATACTACTTGTCATTGAAATGGATGTATCTAGCACTAAAATATGTCTAGATACATCCATTTTAGTGACAAGTAGTAATATGAATTGGAGGGATATGCTCTAAAGCTGATTCATAAGTAGTACTCCCTCTGACCCAAATTAGTTGACTTAGATTTGTCTAGATTTGATTTAGATTAGCTGATTCATCCGTATCTTGATGAATTTGAGTCAACTAATTTTGATCCGAGGGAGTAGTACTTTTTTTGACAGATCACCTCTTTAGAGAAGAAGAATACGGCGTTAAGAAGAGCGGGGAATGGATGTTGCCGTCAACGCTGCAAGTCTACATGACAGTGATACAACGGTCAAAACTGATAGGGCCCCCAACTTGACCCTCTAGGCATTTGGCACGCCAACTATGAGCAGTTAGATCCAATGGCAAGTAACTCAGGCCCCGCAATACATTCTCTTGACAACTTTGGGACCGCAAAGTGACTAAATTAGCAGGAACTCACAACCATCCATTGAATAACAATTATACTTTCTAAATTAGATATCTATTCAACTAATCATTACACGTGCCACCTTCACCACAACCCCATACTATAACTTCTAGGATGGGGATGACAACTACTAAATCTGCCCACATGAATCTACTATTATCCTCTCCCTTCACTTGAAGTTCATGTTTTAGATTTTCTACCACTTGATCAGATACAACAAGATCAGCCTCAAGTGTCAACTTCTCCTTGCGAATAAGCTCTGAATTCTTCTTTTCTTCCTCGATAGTACGCTTCAGCTCGAATATCAACAGGTTTTTACGGGCCAATTCATGACCTAAATTGGAAACCATATCCTCCAAATCCATCCTATGGCTAGACCACTGGGTAGATTCATCTTGGTATGCAATGTACCATGGATCATCGGCCTGCATAGCACACTATAACAATCCAAAAACAAACCCAATTGAAATTAGTCTGACAGGCCATGGCGGCACTTCAAATTCAATGGTAGTACAAAGAGAAGGAGCTACCTGCACTTTTGACGTGGTAGGAGAAGAAGAATGTGGCCACGACATGATCGAATCCCCACACTCGCTGGTGTACCCGCTACGACTAGACATTGAGAACTAATTTGCACATGCAATATCGAGGAAATTACGGAAACCGAATCGATTAGGGTGGGTGGAGCATGATCAAAGGTCTTACCAAGCACTACTAGCAATTGCTGCAACCGTTCATCGAGCTATGGCGGCGGAACAAAATCTTGGTCGTTATGGGTGGCGGACCTGCCTGCGGTCGATACTTCCCCAACGTACAATGCGTGCGGACGAAACAGGTGCTGGAGCCGTGGTTGAGGTGCAAAGCGGTGGTCCGTCCGACGCTGCCGTAGGACGAAGCCGGCGATGCAACGACGCACCGACGATGGCTGCTCTGTCCGCCGGTGGGATAGGAGCTGCTCGGGGCTGGGGGCTGGGAGCGGATAAGAAAGAGAGCCGACCTCACGTGTCATACACGACTTCACCTGTCAATGCTTGGGGGAGTAGCTGCTCGGGGATTTTTGCATATCTGCCAATTTTGTATATCTGCCAAACTTTTTATTTAAAATTTGCATATTTGCCATATGATCACCACATGTCAGTGACACACAAAATGCAAATATGCAAGTTGCAAAGTAAAACATGGAAAATATGCAAACCCCCCTCCAGCCCCACATGACGTCCCCATTTGTTATTGGCTTAGACGGCCCCACAAGACGTCCCCATTGTTCATTGGCTTTGATGGCCCCACAGAACGGCCCCATTTGTCATTGGCTGCACCGACCACAAAATCAGGAAAAGAGCGGCCCATAAGTCAGCGAGAGATGTATAGCTGGTCCGACATGTATCCTGGCCCACCCGTCAGCATATAACGGCCATGGCATGACCCGCACCAACGCGGTCCCACCGATCAGCATGTAACGTCCAAGCCTTTGACCTGACGGCATCCCTCCGTCCGAGCGCCTATGAAGGTTTCATAATAGAGGGAGAGGAAAAGTGAGGAAAAGTTAAGCGGTTGAGGAAAACTGAGTACTACTAACGAACCAGGGGCACAAAAATAGAAATTCCTTTATACTATTGTGACGCATAAATTTGTTAATGAGGTGGTGCTGATGCCTTGGACATGATGTGTTCAGACGGAACTTGCAAAACAATAGCTTTTTTATGGTCTAAGTCTATTTACCCGACCCTACTCCAAGTGGATGTGCCTATTAATAATAAAAATTTGGAAGATGAATGTTTCTATGTCTAATTAGGTTTTCCCCATCCTTCTATTATGTATGTATATCTTTTCACAAAAATCAATAAGAAAATAAGTAAAGGAGTTGTTGTTTTCCTAAAACAAGTGGGCTTTCAATTGAAATGTTGAAATTACATGTCTATGCTCCATGAGGTCTTATAGAGCCTTAGCAAATTCCTACATGTTTGATGAACATACATTGCAATTATTTTTTCTTGTACTGACCTTTTTATATCACCTATTGCACGATCATATGTCCAAAGATATGATTAACTACATCTATCTATGAAGCCTCCAAAGAAGTCAAAATCAATTTCCATGTGCCTTTTCATGGAAGCTATAATTTTGTCATCTTAGCGGATTTTTAAAATTTAGAAACATCCTTCCACCTTTGAAGGTTAGAAGCACATTTACAAACATGAGTTGAAGATGGTTATGTATATAGGGAGACAAAAAGAAGTATGACAATCATCTTAAGGACTTGCAAATCACATTTGCAAACTTTATGTAGCATTAAAATAACCTCGTATTGTTTTCTCTACACAAAAAATGTGAACTATTCATTGCGCCCATTGTTTTTATGAAATCTTGTTTGTATCATTTGAATGTGTCTCATGTGTGAGTATACAAGATTTTCATCCCTCGTGTACTCTAAAAGAGAAATGCTCAACTCTTATAGAGAATTTGACACATATATCTAAAATGCCAATTCATTTTGCTACGCTTACAACAGAGAACCGAGTCTAATACATTCTATCTAGAGAATTTATATTGTTCCTCCATTACGACATTAATAAAATATTGATTGCATACCGAAATCGCATGGTTTCATGAGTCATGAGTGATAACAGGTAATAGGGCTTAATTTCCTTCAGAGCACTTATGCGCTAATATGGTACATCATTATATGGCTAGCTAGATGTGGAGAATGTTTCCAATAAACACGCGAAGGATTAATAAACACATAAATTATGCGAACATTTTTAAAAGGAGTATGAATTATGACGGAGTACATGTTTTCAGTATTGTTTGCGAGTATGTTCCAAGTGCCTATTCGGTTAAAGAGTTTTTTTATAGTATTTTAATCCCAAAATTATTTCTACGAAGTTGCTTAATCATAATAATATTGGTTTTGCAAATTTCTCTCATGTGCAGCTTCCCACTCAACTTCCAAAGGAATTTCTTTTGAGTTTAATCTCTTGGGACTCATATGTGTCCCATGAGTTCCTATGCATTTTCTATAGCGTGGAAACACATTTTGTTGTCAATTCATATATGGTTCCTAATTCTATAAGGGCATGAGCAGCGTTTAGATACATCTAAGGAAAAAAGCAAACCGGAGTCTAAAAAATTGATGTATGCTCCACCGTTTAGCATTAATATGGGTCCCATAAAGCAAGAATAGAAAGAATAATAAAAAAAGGCTGCTACCGAATAACGAGTGGGTTATTTTGCAGTTAGATTCCCTTAGCATCGTGTCTAGTACTAGACACAAGTTTTAAAAAAAATTTACTAGACTTGATGACTTGCACACACTCTAAGATTCAAGAAGACGCGACCGAAGATCCTGCAATCTTGTTTTTTCCCATGCGTTTTCTAAAGCTGCTGATAAAAGGAAGGCCACAAGTACTATAGAAACGGGATATGTTCCATAAGGTGTTCACAAGATGGAAATTTACTAATAATATGGGAATACTAAATATGTTTTATAATACTCTCTCCGTCTTAAAATAGATGTCTCAGATTTGTCAAAAATTGGATGAATCTAGACACTATTTAGTATATAGATTTATTTAAATTTTAATAAATCTAAAACATCTATTTTGGGACAGAGAGTAATAATAATAACGATAAATTACCACAAAATTTAACATAAATTGACTGCCTATAAGTCAATGGTGTGAATCCTTAACGGCAAAATCTTTTCATGACCTGTTCTCTCCTCCTTTCCTCCTCCTTGAAGTACCGTAAGAATTCCCTCTAGTAAAAGAAAGCAACTTTACTGTCTCTCCCTCTCCCCTCACCGGACAGCCGAAACATCACTCGAGCCGCAATGGCGCCTCCCCGCGGTGATGCTTCTGCGGCTGGCCCCGCCGCACTGGACCAGGCCGTCGTGCATATTCTCGAAGCTACCGGTCTCCCTCCGCTTCCCGAAGGGTAAGTACTATTCCCCCTTTGGTCTCGATTCCTTGATCAAATCCTTGTATCAAGGCTTTAGGCGAGGGGATCTTTTTGGGTTCTTGATGCAGCGGCGACAATGCGGACCCAAGGAACGAGGCGGGTGAGAAGAATAAGGATAGGAAGGAGAAGGGTGGGGCACCGAGGAACACCGGCTGGGGCCTCCGCGAGTACAGCAAAATAGGTCAGTTGATGCGCCAGGCTTGATGCTGGAGTCTTTACTGATTAACTGGTGTGGTTCATCGTGCACATATAGCTTGGCTGTCGATGGAAAGTTTCTGGAAGGAATCATTATTGGATTTGATCTGTAGCTTGATGTTCTTCATAGAGACTAGAGTTATGTTTGTGTGTGCGTCTTCACGCTTGGCGTGACAATGCTTTCTTTGGTCTGGCTATAGTGTATTAGGTTCAGAACATCGTGCAGTTTCTATCTGCTGAGGGATTTTCCGTGCGAATATTGCTTTGCATACCATCAATTTTAAATCGTAGAAACTCCAATTTATGCTAGAAGGTGCAGGGGGTGGCTGATGAATTCACGGCTTAGTTATTCGGTGGGTTGGGTGCTTCCATGTAGATTTAGTCTGAAACTTAGGAAATTTATGCCAGATTGGCAGTAAACATGGTTAATTAGCTTGACGCCATGCTGGCATCTAGAGCATGCTACGTTGGGTGATATAGGCACCGATTTTTACATAAGATCTACTCCCTCCGTCCAAAAATAGATGTCTCAAGTTTTTCAAAATTTGGATGAATCTATATACTAAATAGTGTCTAGATTCATCCAAATTTTGGCAAATCTGAGACATCTATTTTGAGATGGAGGGAGTACAAGACTACAAGTACATCTCAATGTTCAGCTCTCATTGCTGTTACCTTAGTTTACTCTGCTGATAGGTCAGAAGAACTCGTGTTGATAGAAATTTTGTGATGTCATAACAAGTGCAATATATGCTATACTCTTGTTCTAGATGTTCTCTGTCATCTTTTATTGTGAGGGGATGTATTCCTGTCATGAATGTAAAGTAAAGTTGCTAACCTGGTACTGTGATTGAGTCACAAACAGACAGATGGGTACTTTGACTAATGATTATTTGGCTTGATTTCGCAGTTTGTGAGAAAGTTGAAGTTAAAGGAAGAACAACATACAATGAGGTATCCTCCAACACATGTATACTTCACTTGTTTTCCATGATAGATCTCTTTCTAGTGCCATGTTTAATATTGATGGAGTCTTACCAGATGTTATTGTACTCTGGTTTCCTTCGTGTAACCTGTAATTGTTCAGCCAAAATGAAAATGAACTCCATACTGAGGCCATATAAGCTCAGGGGAGCTTATGAGACACAAAGAGCAAAACACTAATCATCCTGCCATTCAAATGCTGAAAACAGTACATTGCTGCCATGCTATTTTTTTCTTATACATAGCACGCCTTTCAAAGACTTATGTCTGGGAAGTGATATTGTTCTCCCCTCTTTGGTTTTCATTCACCTCAACACCTACTGTCTATTACAGGTTGCAGATGAAATTTATTCAGAGCTGAAGTCAATGGAACATGTTGGTCAAGGGGTTTGTTCCTCTTATTTTGCATAATATGGACCTCTCTGTTCCCTTTAGGAAAACAATTGCTAAAGGAAAATATACTTGTCTTTGTAGTTTGATGAGAAAAATATTAGGCGGAGAGTGTATGATGCTTTCAATGTTCTCATTGCACTTCGAGTTATTGCAAAAGAGAAAAAGGAGATGAAGTGGATGGGCCTTTCGAATTACAGAATCGAAAAGATGAAGAAGTTGGAGGTCAGTAGTTGTGCTTAATTTGCCGGTTAGACGAATGTTTGTATGATTATGACATAAGTGCTACCATGTTCTGTTTCAAAGGAAGTTCGCAGAGAACTCATGAACAGGATTAGAAACAAGAAGAGACACCTCCAGGAAATTGAAAAACAGGTAAAGTTCTTTGCAATTGTGCAGCAAGTTTTCTTTGCTTTTCTGTACTTATCTGATATGGCCTGGTGACTCTTCTTCTTCATTTAAAGTTTGATGACCTCCAAAATATCAAGTTGCGCAATCAGACACTGCAGCGCTCAGCAGAGAATGCTAATGGCATCCGCCTTCCATTTGTATTGGTCAAGGTATTTTTTTTTTCTTACTCTGCAACCATGGGTGATGCTTAATCCAGTCACTGCAACTAAGCTGTAACATTTGGCTGCATTTAGATTGCCCTTGTAAGTTTTATTAACTTGGGTTTCTCAGATGGCTTGGTTTAGATGTTGTTTTTGTTATTCAATCAGCATTCCCATATTTATGACTGCCAAGCTAAAGTAGCAATGTAGATTACATTACGTACTATTGAGTAGTGACTTAAGTTAGTACGGTATTCCTCTGCCATGCTAGGAATGTCTTTCACTTAGATATGCAATGGCATTAAATGCCGTCTTACAGAAAGGGGCGAGCAAAAGAAATCTGTACAAGTGTAATTGATATCATTTATCTTTAAACAGACATCTAGAAAAGCAAGAGTGGAAATCGAGATTTCAGAAGACTCAAAGTTTGCCCGTTTCGAATTCGATGGGTATGTCCCTGCTAACTACCATTTTTTATTTCATAAATACTTCTCTCCTAACCAAATGTCTGCAACTCTGTTTTCAGTGCACCGTTCACGTTGCATGATGATCTCTCAATCCTGGAAGGGGTCAGGCGTAAGGAAGAGCTGGCATCAGCACCCCTCATTAGAGATTCAAGAATGTGATAAATCAATTGAAGCGTTAGAGCTGGCACAGCCAGATTCTTCTGCACAGCTACGTATAGCTATATACTCTTATGAAACCATGACCTAGTTTATAGGACAATCTCTCAGGCTTGAGATTCTAACCTGCAAATTTTGTCTCCTTTTAGTGTCTAGCAGGTTATTAGATCTAAGATAGATGATCCTTATATGTGCTGACATGTATAAACGTTGACAACTGCTTTGGTTCCGAAGCTTCCACACAAGTAAATCAGTACGAAGATTTTCCATTTGTGCTTTCCTTGAGTCAGTCCTTGAGATGCCCTCGACGTCATTTTGTTGTAGTAGTGTGCTGTATCATATATCATCTTGATGCATTAGTTTAGTGCCCATATCTCGTATCGAAATTGTTGACAAAGAAAGCTTCATCTGGTTGATAGCAGTGTCACAAGCATTATTGGTATCACAAGTGGGGTGCGCTCTTTGTAGCCAGTGATTTTTTTTTCGAAAAAGGGATGTAACCCCGGCCTCTGCATCGGTTGATGCACACAACCTTTTATTTAGAGAGATAGTTGTCCAACAGTATTATAAATCATGGACCATATAAAGTTGAAACATGAATCAACCAGTGGAATAAAAGGAACATGCGAACTCTAAAGTTGTAGCCAGTGATCACGCTGCGCTTTCTAGACTTCTGGTTAATGCAAGTTTTGTTCCATCTCAAAAGAAGAAGTATGCGCTCTGTCGCTCTCCAAAATACAGGTTCTTAAACTAGCGATCCTTCAAATATATCATGGAAAGAGTTTAGCTGCACAAGCCATTTCTTCAGACCTATTTCTCTGCCTCAGTGAACACTACTAAGATAAGCGTCTCTGAGGGCTCGCAGCTCAGCTCAGTTTAACATCTCGTCGGTTGGAGCCTTCCCTGTTGGAATAATCTAGCTGTTAGGATAGTTTCAGTTTCGTCAGTTAGGACGAACACTTTCAGTTTTCAGGTGTTGTTTTAGAGTTTCAGTTAAACGGGACTCAGTCTGTCGAGTCCCAGGTCTTTAGGAGGACAGAGTCGTGTTTGTACGCTCTGATCCGTAGAAGTAGGATCACCGTGGGCGTGCTCCAGGTCGTGGGATGGCGCGACCTAGTCGGGGGCATGGCGATATCCACGGCACGTATTCTTTTCCGTTGAATAAGAGGAGGAAGAAACAGAAAAGCAGCAAGTTGTACGCTGCACAAAAAGTTTCCCTGTGTTCTCCGTTCTCGCGTGTGTGCGTGTGTTCAAGATCAAGGTAGGGTTCAGGCAACACGTGGTATCAGAGCCTCGTGATCCTCGATGCCGAAGGGAGGGATGCCGAGAGATGGAGGTGACTCGTCCAAGAAGGCCGACGAGCAGTTGGATGCGGACAAGGAGAAACTCAAACTCGGGTCGCCGTCATCGGCGTCGAAGGAGCGGGCGCTCGCCATCCCGCGCTCCGGGCGTGAAGGGGGTGGTGTGTCGAGCACGGCCTGGCCGATGCTAACTCGCTCCAACTACAACTCTTGGTCGTTGCTCATGCGTGTGATCCTGCAGGCTCGGCACCTGTGGGATGTGATCGAAACAGGAGAAGGTGAGTACAGCGACGATCGCTCTGCGATGGAGGGGATTCTCCAGTCGGTGCCACCGGAGATGATTCCCTCGCTCGCCATCAAGAAGACGACGAAAGAGGCCTGGGACGCGATCGCCACGATCCACGTCGGGGCCGTCCGGGTGCGCGTCTCCAAGGCGCAGAACCTGAGGAAGGAATACGAGGCGCTCCGTTTCAAGGCGGGGGAGACCGTCGACGAGTTTGCCATGCGCCTACAAGAGATCGTCCACCAGCTGGAGGTGCTGGGGGATCTGATCGACGAGGCCACGGTGATTCACAAGTACCTTCGCTCCGTCCCCAAATTGTACAAGCAGATGGCGAGATCCATCGAGAGTCTCCTCGACACCAAGACGATGTCGATCGAGGAACTCACTGGGCGCCTGAAGGTGTGCGAGGAGGACGACAACGACGATGACGTAGCTGGCAAGCCCGTCGGCGGCAAGCTGCTGCTCATTGAGGAGCAGTGGCGAGCCCGCATGAAGGGCGACGGCTTCTCCTCTGGTAAAAGTGGAGGGAGCGGCTCCGGCAAGACCGGCCGGAACAAGGGCCGTGGCAAGGACGGTCGCAACAAGGGCAGCTCCTCCGGCGACGCCTCACGTGACGACGAGTGCCGCTACTGCGGCAAGCTGGGCCACTGGGCTCGAGACTGTCGCAAGAAAAAGCGGGAGGAAGCCCACCTCGTCAAGGAGGGCGAGGAAGGTGACGAGAAGCCCGCGCTACACATGGCGCAGATCTGCACCGCTGACGACGAACCTGAGCACGTCGGCGGCAGTGTGTTCCTCAATGAAGAGCACGCACGCGTCAGGCTCGGGGAGGAGGCCGAGCCGGCGGAGGAGGCCTGGTACCTGGACACGGGGGCCTCCAATCACATGACGGGGAATCGCGCTGTCTTCGCCAACCTCGACACAGCGGTGACCGGCTCCATGTGTTTCGGGGACAACTCCATCGTGCAGATCAAGGGCAGAGGTGTTGTCACGATCTTTGGTCTGTGGCGGAGCATCGCCGGCGGAGGTGTACTTCATCCCCCGTTGAAGACAAGCATCGTGAGCATGGGGCAGCTCGAGCGAATCGGTTGTCCTTCGCCACCCGTGGGGTTCATGTCTGTCTGGGATCGGATCGCGTCTCCGTCCAAGGTACCTGTACCCCAGAAACGCCGTGCAAGGTGGTGCTCAAGATCGCAACCAATCGCTGGCGCGGCGGCGCGCGCGCGCGCGTGGACCTAGCACGAGCGGATGGGCCACCAGAACTTCAGCGCGCTGCAGAAGATGGCGCGCACGGGCATGGTCCATGGCCTGCCCACGATCGGGCACATCGAGCAACTCCGCGAGGCGTGCCTCGCGGGCAAGCAACGACGATCGGCGTTCCCTCAGGCAGCGAAGCACCGTGCCCCGTAGGTGCTTGATCTGGTGCATGCCGACCTGTGCGGCCCCATCTCGCCACCCACGCCGGGCGGAACTTTTCGCCGACGACGCGCAGCGTCATGCGATGTGGGCAGTCCTCCTTCCCTAAAGAAGCGCCATGCGAGCGCCATCAAGCGCCAAAGCCATGGCCGAGCTTCGCCGCTGCTCGGACCGCGGAGAATTCACGGCCCACGGCTCTTGGTAAGTTCTTCTTGGACCACACGCGTACACGCCATTTGGCCCCCTCCCCGCAGTCGAAAGACGGAACCAAACCGTCGTCGGCATGGCCAGGAGCATGCTCAAGGCGAAGGGCATGCCAAACCGCTTCTGGGGAGAGGCTGTGCTCACTGCTGTGTACATCCTCAATCGCTCCCTCACACGTGCGCTGGAGGGCAGGACACTGTTCGAGGCGTGGTACGGTCGCAAGCCGGCCGTCGAACACCTTCGGACCTTCGGCTGCGTCGCGTACGCCAAGATCACCAAGCCAGGGCTGAAGAAGCTGGACGATCGCAGCGTGAAAGCCGTTTTCATCGGCTACGAAGCTGGATCCAAAGCGAAGGCTATACGATCCAGTGGGCGACCGTGTGATAATCTCTCGCGACGTGGCCTTCGACGAGGCTGTGGCGTGGGACTGGACCGGCGAGCACGGCGGTGGCAAAGACGACCCCCTCATCATCGAGTACATGCAGTATGGGGGAGTACCACAGTGGCGCATGGATGGCATCGCACACGGGTACGCAGAGAGCACGCCGGCCTCCGGTCCAACGGCGGACCTTGGGGAGCGATCGCATGTTCCTCAGGACCCTGTCACGACGGGTTTGACAGGCCCGGACTTCGTCAAGTTCGTCATGCCACCAAGCTCTGCATCGGCCACGCTAGATGCTGGAGACGACCCAGCATTGCCGCATCGTTTCCGCCTCGTCTCCGACCTTCTGGACGAGGCTGCAGGGGAACACGAGGAATAAGAGGAGGAGCTTCTCTTCGCCGACGAGCCGAACACCTTCGCCGAGGCCGAACCACATGTGCACTGGCGCAAGCCGATGATGGAGGAGCTGGCCTCCATCGAGGACAACGCCACTTGGACACTCACGAACTTACCTGCAGGTCATCGTGCAATTGGTGTCAAGTGGGTGTTCAAGACTAAGCGCGACGCCGCCGGCGCTGTTGTCAAATATAAGGCCCGGTTGGTCGCGAAGGGCTACGTACAGAAGGAAGGCGTAGACTTCGATGAGGTGTTCGCACCTGTCGCTCGCCTGGATTCTGTCCGTGTGCTCGTCGCCGTTGCTGCACACGAAGGGTGGCAAGTACATCTCGATGTCAAGTCCGCGTTCCTGAACGGAGAGCTGCAGGAGGAGGTGTACATCGCTCAGCCGCCCGGCTTCGTTCACGCCGGCGAGGAGCACAAGGTCTATCGCCTTCACAAGGCGCTGTACGGCCTACGGCAAGCACCGCGGGCGTGGAACATGAAGCTCGATCACACGCTCAAGGAGCTGGGCTTCACGAGCAGCCCGTCAGAGCACTCCATGTACGCGCGTGGGCATGGGAGCTCACGGCTCTTGCTCGGGGTGTACGTCGATGACCTGATCGTCACCGGCGCGGATGCAGAGGAGATCACGCGCTTCAAGGAGGAGATGATGGAGCGTTTCCGCATGAGCGGCCTCGGGTTGCTTCACTTCTACCTCGGCATCGAAGTGCGCCAGAACGCGAGAGGCATCACCTTGTCTCAGGTTGGGTATGCTGGCAAGCTACTCGAGCGCGCGGGCATGGCGGAGTGTAACCCTGCACTTGTGCCGATAGAACCGCGGCTCAAGCTGAGCAAGGACAGCAAAAACCCTGCAACGGACGCCACATTCTACCGGAGCATCGTCGGGTGTTTGCGCTATTTGGTGCACACTCGACCTGACATCTCCTTCGTCGTCGGCTACGTGAGCAGGTTCATGGAGGCGCCAACTACTGAACATTTGGCGGCCGTCAAGCATCTTCTCCGCTACATTGCGGGAACGCGGAGCTATGGATGCAGGTTCTCAAAGGACGGCGATCAGGAACTGATTGGCTTCAGTGATTCAGACATGGCTGGTGACATGGACGACCGGAAGAGCACCACCGGCGTTCTGTTCTCCCTCGGTGGGAGCCCGATCACCTGGCAATCTCAGAAGCAGAAAATTGTGGCGCTTTCCTCGTGCGAGGCGGAGTACATCGCAGCCACATCAGCGGCATGCCAAGCTACATGGCTGCGCCGCTTGCTGGAGGACATGACCGGGAAGCAGAGCGACACCACCACCATCTACATCGATAACAAGTCAGCCATCCAGTTGTGCAAGAATCCCGTCTTCCATGATCGGAGCAAGCACATTGAGGCGCGCTATCACTTCATCTGCGAGTGTGTCGAGTCCAAGAAGATCTGCGTCGATCACATCAGAACGGAGGAGCAACTCGCAGACATTCTCACCAAACCCCTCGGGCGCACACGTTTCCAGGAGCTCCGCGCACGCATCGGCATGGTGGATGTCAAGTAAGATCACAGCTAGCTTAGGGGGAGTTTGTTGGAATAATCTAGCTGTTAGGATAGTTTCAGTTTCGTCAATTAGGACGAACACTTTCAGTTTCCAGGTGTTGTTTTAGAGTTTCAGTTAAATGGGACTCGATGCAGCCGAGTCCTGTGTCTTTAGGACAGAGTCGTGTTTGTACGCTATGATCCGTAGAAGTAGGATCACCGTGGGCGTGCTCCAGGTCGTGGGATGGCGCGACCTAGTCGGGGGCATGGCGATCTCCACGACACGTATTCTTTTCCGTTGAATAAGAGGAGGAAGAAACAGAAAAGAAGCAAGTTGTACGCTGCACAAAAAGTTTCCCTGTGTTCTCCGTTCTCGCTTGTGTGCGTGTGTTCAAGATCAAGGTAGGGTTCAGGAAACATTCCCAATGATCATTTCAAGGAGCACGATCCCGAAGCTGTAAACATCACCGGAGGTTGAGACCTGTAACACCCTCAGAATCGGACCTATGCAAGTTTGGGCAAAATTCACCAAAACCCGCATAGAAACGATTCAAAGGTGCCCACCAGGCACTTTCGTGCGGGTGGAAAACGAAGTAATAACATTACACAACAGTCCTCGATGGGACCCATGAGAGATGTATATAGCGACTCAAGAGTCAAGAATACAGAATATAATGTACAAGATCCAAATCACCTTGAAAATGATCGAGCGTCCGACTACGGACAAGATGCAAATGGGGCTAAGAGCCCCAAGAATAACCAATGGCCCATAACCTGCCTGTGCCAAGCCGGAAGGGTAACCCCGCTAACGGCGTCGATCTCAAAACCTGCTTAACAAAAGGTGCCGACAAAGGACAAAGCAGAAAACAAAGAAGGAGCGTCGATCGAGGCCAAGACAGCGAGGCTAGAATTCGGTCCTCGCCTACAGTGTATGGTGGATCAAGCGGCAGCGACAGCATGCACTAAACAACCTATAGAGACTCGATACATCTGGCGGATATCAGAGAGGGATAAGAATGACCTAACCGGATCCAACCTGAAGCTATCACCAAACAAACCCATCCTGGCGTTTCCCCCTCGAGACCAAACGAGGAAGTCAACCGAGGAACTCACACCGTTGGCAGTTTTATTTATTCAGTTATCGTTGCAGCAATTACTAGTCAGGTATAGATAATCGTCTTGATAAAGTAAGCAGTGGGCACTTTTATTTAATCATTCCGTTGTAGTTGCAACAATTACTAATCAGGTATGAATAGCATGAGATAAACCCAAAACCCAGCAGTTGTTGTTACTTTTATTCAGCCAATTCGTTGTAGTTGCAATACTTACTAGTCATATACAATGGTCGCAAGCGACACCTAAAACAAGCAATGGTGGGCAGTATTATTTAGTCATTCCATTATAGTGAAGCTGATTACTAGTCATTATAAGTCAAATTTATAGCAATAAACTTTAGTTATGCTTGTCTATGATCGAGATACTGTGCTCCAAGTCGTCCATATCCGCGGACACGGCTTTCAGAAAGTTTTACCCGGCCGGGGTGCACCAATAGCAACACACGCTCGATCAGCCTCGGAAAAACCAAATCAAAACCCAACGAGGCTTTCACGACTAAACAATCACAGGATTCAGAAATATTTCAGGGGGCCACCCCTTTGAGTAGAACCAACGTAAGCTAGCTTCGAGACGGCCTCAAGGTTAGCGCCAATGGTACAGCGACGGGAACCCGAAGTGTGGCTGGGCTTGTCGATACCGCGTAATCACTCCGCCTTCCTAAAGACAAAGGTGCTCCTCGCAAACGTAAATAAAGCGATAGCATGGCATAAGTACAGATCGTAAATAAAACCTCAAACTAGTTTGTGGCCCCAAGAAATAAGAATGAATCAAGCTCGCTCGGGGTCCCATATACCTCCGGATGTGGATAGCGCGATAAATCAAGGAACAGTATCAAGTACTGGGTCTTACGGACACAAGTGCTCGAAACCAAATATTATCTATCACCCACCGATGCCTCGCTTATTTCAATTTTAGTTGTTAAACAGAATTTAAAGTGACGATAAGTAAAACTAGAATCATCTCCAACATCAACATGCGGCAATACATCAAGAATCGTGGCATATGACGACACCCAACAAAGAATATAGCAAGCGGCAATGACCAACTAGCTACCAAACGACAGGCAATAGGGTGTGTCCAAGGCAATATAAGGCTGCAGGGGATATATCGGGTACGGAAACTAGAGCATCGCAACACAGATAGCAATAGATCAACAGGAGGGAGTAAAGACTATAAAAGTAAGATAGGTAGAAAGGGGGAAGATGCTCGCCTGAAAACATTGTCGAAGGGTTCAACCGAAGGTCGGGGCGAAGCTCACATCAACTCAACGGCCTTATCCGCGAAGAAGCAAAACACTAGAAGGAACACCGGATGCAATATTTAATAAAACGGCAGAAGATCGGCATGATGCGTGTATGATGGATGGCATGGCAAAGGTGCGATGCAATTAGGTCATATTAGGCGAACCGGGTCCCGACAATTACTTAGATGGTTCAAGTTGTTTAGATACCCGCAATTTAAATGTTGTTTACATGGCACAAGATAAGATACCTTCGCTACTCAAGTTTAAATGAGGCCAATATGAGACTAGATTTGCCCCTATGGGCCCCATATTTAATTATTAGGTGAATCGGCAAAAGGCCCCCCCCCAAACCACAGATATGCATGCGAGTATGACAATTTAATATGCTATCAAGTTGTTATTATGCACTTATAAAATAGGGTATCGAGGGAAAAGGGTCACACATTAGAGTTCGGCGAACTTGGGGTTCCGGGGGTTCGGGGTTTGACAGGGTCCAGGGTCCAGGGTTCGGCGGGGTCCAGGGTCCGACGGAACGTTCTCTGTTGGCGAAGTAGATCTTGTCGCCCCCGGGTTCTCGGGGCATGTTGTCGGTCATGGCGTTCAGGGGGAGACCTCGGTGTTCCGCGTGAAGCACTCGGCGTTCTACGGTTCCACGTCGACGGCCTTGGTTTCCTCGATGGAGAACTTGGTGTGTCCGTGTCGGGTTCTCGCCGGGTAGAACTTGTGTCGGCTGGGCGCCGGTTCTTCTGGTCGGGGCGTTCTTGTCGCGTTCGCGGTCTTCGGGTCATGTCGACGGTCAAGGCTTCGGGGTGAAGCACTTGTCGCACCGGGGGTTCTCGGCGGACTCGGTGTCCGGGGTGAAACTCTTGGCGTTCCTTTTCGGTTCGGTCGACGTCCGAGGCAAGATTTACGCCCGAGGGTCTCTCCGCGTCCGCGATGTAGACCTTGTGAGACCGGCGTCATCGGGTTCGGGCCTTGGCGTTTCACATCCTCGTAGTAGATCATGGCGTTCCGAGAATCGCGGTTCGGCTTCCGTCTCCGGGTCGGTCTTCGAGAGTTCTGCGGCGTGCTGCCTTGCGGAAGCTGCTGTCGGAGGGGCAGAACCAGGCCCTGCGGTGGTGGCGACGTGACCAGCGACGGAGGCGAGGGCGGCTCGGTGGCGCGAGGCGGGCCGGTCGAGCGGCCGCGGGTCGGAGGTGGCGGCAGGCGGGCCGAGCGCGATGGGGCCGGGGCGCGCGGATGGCGGTGACAGCGTCGGAGGAGGCAGCTGGAGACCGCAGCGGGAGGCGTCTGGGCGCGGACCGGTGCTGGGCGGAGATGCTCGAGGGCGCAGGGAAGGAGCGGCGAGAAGGCGGAGGCGGGCCGGAGGTGAGCAGGCGCGCCGAGGTGGCGGTGATCGGGCGACGCGGGCGCTGGGCGAGGGGAGCAGCGGAGGAAGCTTGGACGGAGGGGAGGTGAGGCGGGCCGCGAGGTCTCGCGCGAGGCGGCCGCGAACACCGAGAACGGGCCGCGCAGGGGCGGGGCGCAGAGGACGGCGCGGGTCCGGCGAGGCTTGGGAACATGGGTAGGGCGGCGGTCTTGGCGTGTCCGACCGGGCGGAGAGAGGCGGTGGCGACGCTGGCTTAGCTCGGGGCCGGGCGAGGCGGGCGCAGAGCGCACGGGCGGGGCGGGCGGTGGAGGAGCGAGCGAGGTGGGATGGGGAGGCTGCAGGCGGGCAGGCTCGAGGGCGCGGCGAGGGAGGCGCGCGGTGGAGCGAGCCCGCAGGCGGCGGCGGCGCGGGGCCGATGCCAGGAGGTGGAGCGGCTCGCGAGGGAGACGTGGGGAGGAAGAAGGGTGGAAACGGGGCTGGTGGCGTGGGGAACGTGGGTGGGGCCCAGGGGGACAGGTGGGGTCGCGTGGGGCCGGGGGCGTGCGTGGCGTGCACTGGGGGTGGGATCTGGGGCCGGCGCTGCATGTGTGAGGCGTGTGCGTGAGTGTGTTGTGTGTTGTGTTGTGAGGAGAGAGAGAAGGGATAGGCTAGGTGGCAGCTGCTGATTGGTGGAAGGGATGAGGGAAGGTGAGGTGGCGCATGGGGATTGGAGGGAGTGAGGTGGCCAGGGGTTTGGGTAGGAAATAGGGTAGGTTTAGGAATTAGAGGGGCAGGTTTGGGACGGACCGATTTTAGTTTTTGGGGCGGTCGTTCGGGTCAATCGGCCCGTTCGACTGCCCCTATTAAAATAAATTAAATTTTTATTTATTCTAAACGGGCCGTGTGCAAACCAATAGCGGCCAAAACAAAATATTCCGGGGACCGGGTTTTGGAGTTTGAATAAGATGGGGCGTTTGGAAAACAAATCGGGGTTTGCAAACATAGTTTTGGCAAACAATGCATGATGATGACGATGCAATGCACAAATTCAACGCGATTTTCTAGTAGTGATTTTGCGGGATGCCACAATTCGACACCACTAACAAGGGATCTCGCCCTCGAGATCCGCCTCATGGTACCGGGAAGAAGATCGGCGGTCTGATCCTTCGCGCTTCGTGTAGATCCTTGCGACACCACTAACGAGAGGTCGTTGTCCGTGATCGTCGAGAGAACACTCCGGGAACAAAAAGGTCGAAGGTAGAGGTATCGACAAATAAAGTCACCTCTAACTTCGATGGAAGGAGGGAACCGCTTCATTCTCGTCCACTTCAATGTACAAAATCAAATAGAAAGGGTAGTCGGCATGGGGGCCAATCCATCACGCACCCAAACTATTACTTCGCACAATCAGTAGAAAAGAGTGCAACCATTCTCGGAATCAGACTGAAGATCTCGACAAGCGAGGTTCGGAAACAAGGAGCGATGCAGGCTCGGCATCGGATCTGGCATAGATGAGGTCGTCGCGTCGGAAAACACCGGAAGGCACAAACAGGGAACAAGAATGGTTCCACGGAAGACGGATTCATCAGGCAGCTGGAACACCGGATGGTAGAACACCGTTATCGAAGAGGGAAGCGAAACCCTGAAGGTACGACGGAAACCCAACCACGAGAAATCCTGGACTCGAAGAGAAAGAAGAGAGCGGATCCAAAACACGTAGAGGTAAGAGGAGAACAGCAGAGGGGTAAGAAGTAAAATCAGACCTAACCAGAACTATCCAACCGATTTTTGCAAAATAGCTTTGACACTCTACTTCGGCCGTTAGCTAGGTCATCCTACAGGCTGGACTTGTGGGGTATCGCAACTGCTGAGCTCTGATACCACTCTGTAACACCCTCAGAATCGGACCTATGCAAGTTTGGGCAAAATTCACCAAAACCCGCATAGAAACGATTCAAAGGTGCCCACCAGGCACTTTCGTGCGGGTGGAAAACGAAGTAATAACATTACACAACAGTCCTCGATGGGACCCACAGAACAGATGTATATAGCAGCGACTCGAAGAGTCAAGAATACAGATATAATGTACAAGATCCAAATCACCTTGAAAATGATCGAGCGTCCGACTACGGACAAGATGCAAATGGGGCTAAGAGCCCTGAAGAATAACCAATGGCGTCCATAACCCTGCCCAGGCCAAGCCGGAAGGGTAACCCTGCTAACGGCGTCGATCTCAAAACCTGCTTAACAAAAGGGGTGCCGACGAAGGGCAAAGCAGAAAACAAAGAAGGAGCGTCGATCGAGGCCAAGACAGCGAGGCTAGAATTGCGGTCCTCGCCACACAGGTATGGTGGATCAAGCGGCAGCAAGATGCACTAAACAACCTATAGAGACTCGATACATCCGGGATATCGAGAGAGGATAAGAATGACCTAACCGGATCCAACAAGCTATCACCAAACAAACCCATCCTGGCGTTTCTCGAGACCAAACGAGGAAGTCAACCGAGGAACTCACACCGCTGGCGCTTTATTTATTCGCTTATCGCAGCAATTACTAGTCAGATTTAGATAATCGTCCTGATAAAGTAAGCAGTGGGCACTTTTATTTAATCATTCCGTTGTAGTTGCAACAATTACTAATCAGGTATGAATAGCATGAGATAAACCCAAAACCCAGCAGTTGTTGTTACTTTTATTCAGCCAATTCGTTGTAGTTGCAATACTTACTAGTCATATACAATGGTCGCAAGCGACACCTAAAACAAGCAATGGTGGGCAGTATTATTTAGTCATTCCATTATAGTGAAGCTGATTACTAGTCATTATAAGTCAAATTTATAGCAATAAACTTTAGTTATGCTTGTCTATGATCGAGATACTGTGCTCCAAGTCGTCCATATCCATGACACGGCTTTCGTAAAGTTTTACCCGCCGGGTGCACCAATAGCAACACACGCCGATCAGCCTCGAAAACCAAATCAAAACCCAACGAGGCTTTCACGACTAAACAATCACAGGATTCAGAAATATTTCAGGGCCACCCTTTGAGTAGAACCCGCAACGGCAAGCTAGCTTCGAGACGGCCTCAAGGTTAGCGCCAATGGTCAGAAGCGATCGGGAACCCGAAAGTGTGGCTGGGCTTGTCGACACCGTAATCACTCCGCCTTCCTAACAAAGACAGGTGTGCTCGCACAAACGTAAATAAAGCAGTAGCATGGCATAAGTACAGGATCGTAAATAAAACCTCAAACTAGTTTGTGGCCCCAAGAAATAAGAATGAATCAAGCTCTGGCTCAGGGGGGTCCCATATACCTCCCGGATGTGGATAGCGCGATAAATCAAGGAACAGGTATCAAGTACTCGGGGTCTTACGGGACACAAGTGCTCGGAAACCAAATATTATCTATCACCCACCGATGCCTCTGCTTATTTCAATTTTAGTTGTTAAACAGAATTTAAAGTGACGATAAGTAAAACTAGAATCATCTCCAACATCAACATGCGGCAATACATCAGCAACTGTGGCATATGACGACACCCAACAGCAATATAGCAAGCGACGGCGACGCGCAGACCAACTAGCTACCAAACGACAGGCAATAGGGTGTGTCCAAGGCAATATAAGGCTGCAGGGGATATATCGGGTACGGAAACTAGAGCATCGCAACACAGATAGCAATAGATCAACAGGAGGGAGTAAAGACTATAAAAGTAAGATAGGTAGAAAGGGGGAAGATGCTCGCCTGAAAACATTGTCGAAGGGTTCAACCGAAGGTCGGGGCGAAGCTCACATCAACTCAACGGCCTTATCCGCGAAGAAGCAAAACACTAGAAGGAACACCGGATGCAATATTTAATAAAACGGCAGAAGATCGGCATGATGCGTGTATGATGGATGGCATGGCAAAGGTGCGATGCAATTAGGTCATATTAGGCGGAACCGGGGTCCCGACAATTACTTAGATGGTTCAAGTTGTTTAGATACCCCGCAATTTAAATGTTGTTTACATGGCACAAGATAAGATACCGGTTCGCTACTCAAGTTTAAATGAGGCCAATATGAGACTAGATTTGCCCGCCTATGGGCCCCATATTTAATTATTAGGTGAATCGGCAAAAGGCCCCCCCCCAAACCACAGATATGCATGCGAGTATGACAATTTAATATGCAATCAAGTTGTTATTATGCATTTATAAAATAGGGTATCGAGGGAAAAGGGTCACACATTAGAGGGGGTTCGACGATCTTGGGGTTCCGGGGTTCGGGGTTCGACAGGGTCCAGGGTCCAGGGTTCGGCGGGGTCCAGGGTCCGACGGAACGTTCTCTGTTGGCGAAGTAGATCTTGTCGCCCCCGGGTTCTCGGGGCATGTTGTCGGTCATGGCGTTCAGGGGGAGACCTCGGTGTTCCGCGTGAAGCACTCGGCGTTCTACGGTTCCACGTCGACGGCCTTGGTTTCCTCGATGGAGAACTTGGTGTCCGTGTCGGGTTCTCGCCGGGTAGAACTTGTGTCGCCGGGCGCGTCGGGTTCTTCTGGTCGGGGCGTTCTTGTCGCGTTCGCGGTCTTCGGGTCATGTCGACGGTCAAGGCTTCGGGGTGAAGCACTTGTCGCACCGGGGGTTCTCGGCGGACTCGGTGTCCGGTGAAACTCTTAGCCTTTTCGGTTCGGGTCCGACGTCCGAGGCGATTTACGCCGAGGGTCTCTCGGCCCGCTGGCGTAGACCTTGTGAGACCGGGCGCCATCGGGTTCGGGCCTTGGCGTACATCCTCGTAGTAGATCATGGCGTTCGAGAATCGCGGTTCCGCCTCCGGTCGGTCTTCGAGAGTTCTCGCGCGTCGCCTTGCGGAAGCTGCTGTCGGAGGGGGCAGAACCGGGCCCCGCGGTGGTGGCGACGTGACCAGGCGACGGGGAGGCGAGGCAGAGGGCGGCTCCGGTGGCGCACGCGGAGGCGGGCCGGGGTCAGGGCCAGGCGGCTGCGGGTCGGAGGTGGCCGGGCCAGGCGGGGCCGGAGCGCGGATGGGGCCGGGGCCATGGATGGCGGTGACCGCGCCGAGGGGAGGCTGCGCGGAGACCGCAGCGGGGAGGCGTCTGGCGGCGGCGGACCGGTGGCCTGGGGCGGAGATGCTCGAGGAGGGCGCAGCGGAAGGAGCGCGGCGAGGGAGGCGGAGGCCGGGGCCGGAGGTGAGCAGGGGCAGGCGCTCGAGGTGGCGGTGACAGGGGCGCACGCGGCCGCGGGGCGCGAGGGGGAGCAGCCGCGGAGGAAGCTTGCAGGGACGGAGGGGAGCAGGGGTGAGGCGGGGCCGGCGAGGTCTCGCGTGAGCGCGCGTCAGCGAACACCGGAGAACGGCGCGCGGGCGGGCGCAGAGGACGCGCGGGTCCGCAAGGCTTGCTGGGAACCGCGGGGTAGGGCGGCGGTGCGAGCGTGTCCGACCGGGGCGGAGAGGGCGGTGGCGACGCTGGCTTGGCGACGGCGCGCTGCTGGCTGGGGCGAGGCGGCGGCAGGAGCGCACGGCGGCGCGGGCGTGGAGGAGCGAGGTGGGATGGGGAGGCTGCGTCGGGCAGGCTCGCGTCGAGGGCGCCAGCGGAGGGGAGGCGGTGGAGCGAGTTCAGCGGGCGGCGCGGGGCCGATGCCAGGAGGTGGAGCGGCTCGCGAGGGAGACGTGGGGAGGAAGAAGGGTGGAAACGGGCTGGTGGCGTGGGGAACGTGGGTGGGGCCCAGGGGGACAGGTGGGGTCGCGTGGGGCCGGGGGCGTGCGTGGCGTGCACTGGGGTGGGATCTGGGCGCCGCATGTGCATGAGGCGTGTGCGTGAGTTGTGTGTTGTGTTGTGAGGAGAGAGAGAAGGATAGGCTAGGTGGCAGCCGATTGGTGGAAGGGATGAGGGAAGGTGAGGTGGCGCATGGGGATTGGAGGGAGTGAGGTGGCTGTGGGTTTGGGTAGGAAATAGGGTAGGTTTAGGAATTAGAGGGCAGGTTTGGGACGGACCGATTTTAGTTTTGGGCGGTCGTTGGTCAATCGCCTGCTCGACCGCTTCCTATTAAAATAAAATAAATTTTTATTTATTCTAAACGGGCCGTGTGCAAACCAATAGCGGCCAAAACAAAATATTCCGGGGACCGGGTTTTGGAGTTTGAATAAGATGGGGCGTTTGGAAAACAAATCGGGGTTTGCAAACATAGTTTTGGCAAACAATGCATGATGATGACGATGCAATGCACAAATTCAACGCGATTTTCTAGTAGTGATTTTGCGGGATGCCACAAGACCTCACCGCCGACTCCATACTCTGAAGAAAGATGGGAACAAGAAACAGTTAAAGAACCAGAGCGCTGTTTTATCAAAGAACGCAGGTTATGTTTGTGCGCTTACCAGGTGCGATGTATCCAACAGTTCCCCTGATACCAAGAGAGCTTGCAGAATTCTGGCCGGAACCATCTGGTGGAGCTGCTAATGCTAAGTCGGAGACGGCCTTTGCGAGGCCGAAATCGCCGATGCGAGCGGTGAAATCTTCGTCAAGGAGGATGTTGCTCGGTTTCAGGTCGCAGTGGACAATAGGCGGCTGGCAGTCATTGTGGAAGTAGCACAGAGCGCTGGACACGTCGACGGCAATATTCAGCCTCTGGATCAGGCTTAGCCTATGAAAGCCTTCATGATGCAACCACTGGTCGAGGCTGTACCGAGGCATGAACTTGAACACCAGAGCCTTGAACTCATCGCCTCGGTGGTCGATGCTGGAGCAGTAGGTTAGGATACCGACCACGTTCCGGTGGCGCACCCTTCGCAGCGCGTCGCACTCTGCGAGGAAGCTCTTGGACGAGCCAGACTGATGAAGCTGAAACACCTTGACAGCAACATCCAATTCCTCGCTGCCTGAATCCTTGCTGGTCTGAGGCAGTACCCCTCTGTATACGGAGCCATACTTCCCCTCTCCGATCAGGTTGGAAGGCGGGAAGCTGACATGGTTATACCCTACGGGTACGTAACTTCAGCATACCTAGTCCAACCCAAGGAAGGCCCACGGCAGACTACGCTGGCCCATGAAGATTTTCGGGTGGCCAAGGCCCATGACGTCTTCGGATCCTTGGAGAGCAAGACTAGAGGAGATAGGAAATTCAAAGGGGTAAAACCCTAGAACTTGTAACCGACTAGGACTACGCCGACCTGCCTAAGTCTATATAAAGGCCGGAGGGCACGTCCTAGGGCAACTCGACTCATACTTTCAAGACACGCATCCACGCCAGATCGAATCACAGACCAGAACCTTCGGTTCCGTAATCAAAGAGCGCATAGCAGAGTACGGTTTTCTCCGGGCCTGAACCTAGGTAAATCTCGTGTCCCCCGGTTGCTTGTCCGTTAACCGTGCCACGATCTCCAAGATCCCCATCTTCTCAAAACCCAAGTCCATAACAATGGGCATTAACGATTAAACCTCGCCAATTGGCCGTCCGTGGAATTGGGGCTGCTGATTGTGCGTGACGGTTCCGACCCGATCGATCTACAACTCCGCGGCGACGGAGAATCACCTCCTCTTGGCGCTGACTTCACCGCCCACTCACGGATACCATGAAGGATTTCGAGCCCGTGGCGACGGACTCAAATCTTGTTCGGGAGCTTCGCCTGTGGGACAACCGGCACCTCCGCCTCCTGGCGGTGCCCGTGCCGCCAATCAGGCCCGCTTGCGGGTTTACACCCCGTGCTACGCACGTCACCATCAACAGATGAGTTCTACGGCAGAAATGCAACTCCGATCTGGCGATCCACCTTCGGATGAAGGGACCTACGATTCGGATCCGAAGCTGCGCGGCAGCAACCAATCTGGGCGCCATCTCGGCGCGCAGTCATCCAAACCGACGAGGAAACGCCTAACCCGCCGCCCAATCAAAACGGCGAAAACGGCGAAAACAGAAGAAGCCAGTCCCCCCCCACCCAACAGGGAAAGCAACGGCCACGTCATCCAACTTAGCAAAGAAGGATGGGTCCAGGCTCGCCGTGTCGTCGCAGGTGACATCGTCTTACCTGCAGACGCCTCACGTGACCTACTGATGGCATACCACTACCTCCTTATCGAGGAGCACAAGAAACAAGTCAAGATGCAGGAGACGCTAGACAAGCGCAAGCAAGCAGCTTCCGAGTCCAGCGCGCGACGAGCTGCGCTCTCCGCCGTGGCACCCGGCTCTAGCACAAACGGAAACCAGGGAAACAAGCACCGCTCACGGGTGGAAAACATGGATCCCAAGGAGCGGCGTGACGTGACCCGAACTCTCCATACATCGTTCATGGATATGGACGCTGACGGCAACATCATCCCGAAGACGCCACAAGCTGCGATCATGGCAGCATCAGGTATCTCGCCTCACCCACTCCGGAGGGGGACCCGAAAAGGGCCATGCATAGGTCCGCACTCACCGGACTAGGACTAATCGAGCTGCGCCCACGAAGACGCCTCGGAGTCAAGAAGAAAGCTTCGGCCAGGCGCGACCGGAGCCCCACCCCCTCATCCGAAGAGGAAGTGGAGCACGATCTCCCTCGAAGAAATAAGAGCTCGCACCGCCATAAATGCGACTACGACACCAGAGACAAGCTTACACAGCGCAAGATCGACAAAGCACGCGCTAAACGTGCATGCTCGTCCGAATCTGAGATGGATGAAGACGAAGGAGAACTGTGCGGAGCTCGATGCTTCAGCAGATCTGTTCGGCGAACGCAGATGCCACACAACTTCAAGCTTCCTTCGGATACTCCAAAGTTCAACGGCACACAAGATCCAAAGTCCTGGCTTAGTGACCATCTGTCATCCGTCAAGCTTCACGGAGGCAACAAAGAAACCGCCATGCAATGCCTTCACCGCAATGACAAAGGCGCTGGTCCGCTTAGCCTATCATCAGGATCCATCCAAAGCTGGGAGGAGTC
This sequence comes from Avena longiglumis, assembly GCA_030063025.1. Taxonomy (NCBI): domain Eukaryota; kingdom Viridiplantae; phylum Streptophyta; class Magnoliopsida; order Poales; family Poaceae; genus Avena; species Avena longiglumis. The sequence goes on from CP125973.1 coordinate 174,208,001, forward strand.
GCCTAAAGCTTCATCCGAAATTTCAAAGGTACCAGCAAGAGGCCCGCCTCAATCGAAGAGTTGCGAGCCTGCACCCAGAGAACTGGTGAATCTATTCGCTCATACATACTACGCTGGTCTACAACCAAGAACTCAAAGACACATCTTCAAGAGCGGCCATCGACGCCTTGGGACGTCAAACGCCTGAGACTTCAAGGAGGAACTTGGGCGTAAAGCCCAAGACACTCGACCACCTCATGGAAATCGCCAACAGTTGGGGACGGGCGAAGATTGCATCCAATGGGCGAATCGATGAAGAAGACGACTACGGCCAAAGACGCGAATGCCGCAGAAGAGGAGATCGCTGCTCACGAGGACCGCGACCCGACATGGTCGCAATACACGCCGACGCCGAGAACGACAACACGCAATGAGGATACCGCAGCGGAAACTTCCGCGACAACGGACGACCAACGCAGTCGTGGCAACGCCGCGACCGCGACAACGGACCCTCTGCATTCGACAAACTTTCGGGTCCATGCACCATCCACTTCTACATCGACAAACAGGATGGCAAAAAGAAAGCCAGCCACATGCTGAAGGACTGACGCGAGTTCCAGAAACTCAGCGAAGGCATGGTGCAGATGAGGCAACAAGCTCCAATTCCTGCGTTCGGAAACGCACCTGCGCCAGGTGACATAGCACACGGAGCTCCTCCACCGCCGCCTATTGGAGGCCCAAATCAACCAGTCGCACCAGCGCAAAACAACGCCGGGGTCCCATACCCCCCACCAAAGGGAGCACTAAATATGATCCAGAAGGGACGCCCCACAAATAGGGTGTAGAAGAAAATCACCCGACAAATCAACTTGGCCGTGGCAACTCCGCCTGTAATCCCTGAGTACCTCAGCGGATCGGAGTCCTGCATCACATTCACTCGCGCGGATCACCCTTGCCAGATCCCTCGCCCAGGTCATGCTGCCCTGGTGCTGGAGGCGCAGATCGGAGGCTTCGAGATGAGCCGCATCTTCATGGACGGCTGCAGCGGCATCAACCTAATATTCGCAAGCACTCTAGCAGCTATACGGATCCCGCAATGCAGCCTGGAACAATCAGACACAACGTTCCACGGCATTGTCCCAGGGAAGGGCATCTTCCCCCTGGGCAAAATAGGGCTTAACACCCTCAGAATCGGACCTATGCAAGTTTTAGCGAAACCCACCAAACCTGCATAGAAACGATTCAAAGGTGCCCACCAGGCACTTTCGTGCGGGTGGAAAACGAAGTAATAACATTACACAACAATCCTCGATGGGACCCACAGAACAGATATATATAACAGCGACTCAATGAGTCAAGAATACAGATGTAATATATACAAAGATCCAAATCACCTTGAAAATGATAGAGCGTCCGACTACGGACAAGATGCAAATGGGGCTAAGAGCCCTGAAGAATAACCAATGGCGTCCATAACCCTTCCCAGGCCAAGCCGGAAGGGTAACCCTGCTAACGACGTCGATCTCAAACCTGCTTAAACAAAAGGGGTGCCGACAAAGGGCAAAGGAAAAAGAGGAGCGTCAGTACTGAGGCCAGTACACGGCGAGACTAGAATTCGGCGGTCCTCGCCTACATAGGTATGGTGGACTGAGCGGCAGCGCAGCATGCACTACACAACCTATAGAGACTCGGTACAACTGGCGGCTATCAGAGAGGGATAAGAAAGACCTATTCGGAGATATCCTGGTACTACCATCAAACAAACCCATCCTGGTGTTTCCCCCTCGAGACCAAACGAGGAAGTCAACCGAGGAACTCACACAGTTGGCAGTTTTATTTATTCGGTTATCGTTACACCAATTACTAGTCACGTATAGATAATCGTCCTGATAAAATAAGTAGTGGGCCCTTTTAGTTAACCATTCCGTTGTAGTTGCGGCACTTACTAGTCAGATTCAATTAGCATGAGGTAAACCCAAAACCCAACAGTTGTTGGTACTTTTATTTAGCCATTCCGTTGTAGTTGCCATACTTACTAGTCAGGTACAATGGTCGCAAGCGACACTCCAAACAAGCAATTGTGGGCAGTATTATTTAGCCATTCCATTATAGTGAAGCTGATTACTAGTCATTATAAAGTCAAATTTATAGCACTACTTTAGTTATGCTTGTCTATGATCGAGATACTGTGCTCCAAGTCGTCCATAACCATGACACGGCTTTCAGAAAGTTTTACCGGCCGGTGCACCAATAGCAACACACACTCGATCAACCTCGAAAACCAAATCAAAACCCAACGAGGCCTTCACGACAAAGCAATCACAGGATTCAGAAATATTTCAGGGGCCACCCATTGAGTAGACCAACGGAAGCCAGGTGACTCGAAGACGGACTCAAGGTTTGCGACAATGGTCAGAACGATCGGGAACCCAAAACTGGGCTTGTCGATATCACGAAAACATTCCGCTTACCTAAACAGACAGCGTGCTCTCGCACAATCGTAAATAAAGCAAGAGCATGGCATAAGTACAGGATAGTAAATAAAACCTCAAACTAGTTTGTGGCCCCAAGAAATAAGAATGAATCATGCTCGCTCGGGGTCCCATAATCCTCCGGATGTGGATAGCGCGATAAATCAAGGAACAGTATCAAGTACTGGGTCCCACGACACAAGTGGGCGGTCGGAAACCAAATATTATCTATCACCCACCGATGCCTCTTCTTACTTACTTCAATTTTAGTTGTTAAACAGTAATTAAAGTGAACGATAATTAAAGCCATGATCATCTCCAACGTCAAACATGCGGCATTACTCCAACAACTGTGGCACTTGACAACACGCAACAGCACTTGAGCAAGCGACTACGACGCGCAAGTCCAACTATCTACCAAACAACCGATAATAGGATGTGTCCAAGGCAATATAGGGCTGCGCGGGATATCACAGGTACGGGAACTAGAGCATCGCAACACAGATAGCAATAGATCAACAGGAGGGAATAAATACTATAAAAGTAAGATAGGTAGAAAGGGGGAGATGCTCGCCTGAAAACATTGTCGAAGGTTCAACCGAAGATCGGGGCGAAGCTCACATCAACTCAACGGCCTTATCCGCGAAGAACCAAAACACTAGAAGAAACACCGGATGTACTATTTAACACAACAGCAGAAGATCGGGCATGATGCATGCATGATGTATGACATGGCAAAAGTGCGATGCAATTAGACAAGATTAAGCGGAACCGGGGTCCCGACAATTAATTAATAGGTTCATGTTGTTTAGATACCCCGCAATTTAAATGTTGTAATAACAGGGCGAGATAAGTTACCGGTTCGCTACACAAATTTAAGTGGGGCCAATTTAAGACTAGATTTGCCCGCATATGGCCCCCCTATTTAATTATGAGGTGAATCGGCATAAGGCCCCCAAACCACAGACAAGCATGCATGCATGAACAATTTGATATGCAACAAGTTTTATATTTAGCATTTATAAAATAGGGGCTCGGGAAAAGGTTCACACATTAGGGTTCGACGATCTTGGTTAGGGTTCGACGGGGTTCGGGGTCAGGTCTCGGGGTCCGGATCTGGGGTTCGGGGTTCGATGGGATCGGTCTCGACGGGATCGTTCTCGGACTCCGGGGTTAGGGTCTTCGGATCGGGGTAGTAGATCTTGTCGCTTGGTATCCGTGAAGTAGAACTTGTATTCCGTCTTTTGTCGGTGGTGAACTTGACCGATGGTCTTCGGGCCCGAGAAGGAGCACTTGGCGTTGCCGAGCGGAAGTTCATGTCGTAACCGTGTCGACGACCTTGGCGTTCAGGGGGAAGTTCTCGGTGTTCCGTGAAGACGAGCTTGTCGACCTTGGGTCCGGGTAGGCGATCTTCTTGTCCATGTAGGGGAACTTGAGGTCTCTCGCGGCTTCGATTGTCGTGTCGGTGTCGACTTTGTCTTTGGAGGGCGGCACCCACATCGCATCAAGGCTACCACACCATCTTCTCGGGTTTGACTTCATGGTACCACCACACCACACAAACAAAACTTGTGTCGAGCCACTTCACATCACACCAACGGATTGACAACAACTTGAAAAGGAACCAACGTCAGTGGATTGAGGCGGCTGCTGATGGCGGTAGACGAGCTTGGAGACGCAGACACCGGGGAGGACGCAGGGTTGCGGCGAAGGAACGGCCAGAGGCGGCGGCGGCTTCGCGGGCAGAAGCGTCTGGCAGGAGAGGGGGTCCGGCGAGGAGGTGCAGGGAGGATGCCGAGGCGGTCCGTGCTGCTGGCGGCGAGGTCAAGTCGGGGCCTCCCGTGGCGGCGGTTAGTCGGGCTCGCTCGGGCGAGCGGGCTCACTGCCGCCGGAGGAGGCGCTGGGCGGCCGAGGCCGAGGCAGAGGAGCGGGCGGCAGGCGAGGTCGACGCCAGATAAGGGCGGCCGGAGGAAGGAGCGCGGCGAGGTCGATGGCGAGCAAGCGGCGGAGGAAGGAGCGGCCAGCGATGTGGCGGGATCCAAGGCGGTGGAGGAAGGGCGAGCGACGGAAGGCACAAAGGCCGGGCGGCGAGGGAGCTCGAGGGAGGCGGCGAGCGGCCGGCACGGGCCGGAGGCGGCGGGAGACTGCCGCAGAGGCGAGAGGAGGAGGCGGCCGCGTTGGCGAGCGAGGGCGCGAGGGAGCTCGCCAGACGGTGGCGGGGCGCTGTCGGGGTGGAGGGGAACGCCGGCGTCGAGGGGGCGACGAGGCGGCGTGCGGCGGAGCTCTGCTGGGCGGGGTGGAGGTGGTTGGCGGTCCGGCGGAGGAGCGGCGAGGGAGGACGTGGAGGAGCGGTCGGGGAGGAGAGGAGGCTGGCCGAGGGCGGCGCGTCGGTGGGTGAGCGGCGGCGGTGGGAGAGGGAGAGGGAGGAGACGGCCGCAGGGTGGGGTGGTCACGTGGGGCGAGTGGGTGGAAGGCGTCGGGGAGCGACGCGGGGGAGGAAGAGGGACCGGGGGAGGCGCGTGTCATGGGTGGGTCGGTGGGACAGAGCGGGCCAGGAGCAGTTCGTGGATGGTTCGGTGTGTGTGTGTGGTGGGCAGGGGCGCGGGTGTGGTGTGTGGCCAGGTGGGGAGGTGGGCTGTTGAGGTGGCTGGGTGGGATTGGGTGGAGTGAGGAAAAAGGTGAGGTGGCATATGGTGATTGGCCAGGGTGAGGTGGAGGCAAGGGTGGGTAGATTAGGTTGGGTAGACTAGGGATTTTGGTGGACCGATTTAATTTCTGGGGGTGGTCGTTCGGGTCGAATCGGCCCGTTCGACTGCCCCACTAAAAATATTTAACTATTTTATTTGTTTCAAACAGAGCTATTGCAAACCGATAGCAGACAAAACAAAATATTCCGGCGACCCGGGTTTTGCGTTTGAATTAAGACGGGGCGTTTAGAAACAAATTAGGTTTTTCCGAAAATAGTTTTATGCGAACAAAGGCAAGATGATGACGATGCTCAAATGCAATGTGGCATGATGACATGAGCATGCGGTCATGATGATGCAATGCACAAAAACAACGCGATTTTCTAGTAGTGGTTTTGCGGGATGCCACAGACGTCATCTTCGGGAAGCCGGACAACTTTCGGCAGGAGCGCCTAGAATTCGAAGTGGTGGACTGGCCGTCGCAATACCATGCCATCCTGGGACGTGTAGCATTCGCAAGGTTCCTGGCCGTCCCACACTACGCATACCTACTACTCAAGATGCCAGGACCAAGGGCGCCATCACGTCACCAAGCTTCACCCGATCGGACCAATGCGAGGATTTCAACAAAATCTCCTGGCCCTTCGCATGCAAGACAAGCTCGTAAGGCTCGTGAGGTGACGGACAATGGGCTACCCCTACCACAAGGCGTAACGACCGACATGTCCTTCGATTCCACCAACACCAAGAAAGTGCAGGTCCATCCGACAGACGCCTTCCAAGACGGCTGATCGCTAACGACCTCAAGATCAAGATAGGAAGGCGCTTGTCGATTCCTCCGTGAGCGCTGGAAATCTTCGCCGGTGTCCGCGGACATGCCAGAGTTCCTGTGGAATTCGCCGAGCACGCACTCAATGTCTTCCGCACATTAAACCACCAAGGCCCATCCGAAGAGTTGAGCCACGAGCCGAAGCTATCGGCAAAGAGATCAACAGATTACTCGCAGCAGACTTCATCCGGGAAATCAAGGAAAGCGAGTGGCTGGCAAATACGGTGATGGTCCCGAAGAAGGACATGGACATCCTGCGGATGTGCGTGGACTTCACGTCACTAAATAAACACTGCCCAAAGGACCACTTCCCTCTACCTCGGATCTACCAGATCATCGATTCGACTGCAGGTTATGATAAGCTCTCCTTCCTCGACGCCTACTCAGGCTATAACCAGATTCGACTCAAGGTCGAAGATCAAGAGAAAACGGCGTTCATCACACCGCTCGAGTATTCTCACATAACACAATGCCCTTCGGCTAAAAATGCGGTGCCACGCATCATGATGCATGCAGGCCTGCCTCAAGGACCAGATCGGTCGCAACGTCCAAGTCTATGTCGACGACATAGTAATAAAAACCAAGGAGGCAAGAACACTTATCGACGATCTCCGCGAGACGTTCGACAACCTTGATCGCTACAGGATCAAGCTCAATCCAGAAAAGTGCACCTTCGGCGTCCCCTCGGGCCAGCTGCTCGGGTACTTCATCTCTCAACGAGGGATCGAAGCGAACCCGAAGAAAATCAAAGCTATCATGACAATGGAGAAGCCGAAAAACCTCAAGGGCGTTTCAAAGCAGAGGTAGTAGCGCACTAAGCAGGTTCATCACCGCATGGGCGAAGGCCCTACCATTTTACGTCTTTGCGCAAGGCGCATAAGTTCGAGTGGACACCGAAGCCAACGACGATTCAAAGCCCTGGCTCCTTCCACCTCGCGCTTTGGTCACGCCAAAAGAGCGAGCCCTGTTGCTGTACATAGCAGCCACACACCGTGGTCAAGATAAAGATGTGGTCGAACGACAAGAAGGCAAGACCAACGGGTACAACGCCCAATTTACTACCTCAGAGGTTCTCACTCCAACAAAACAGCGGTACCCACACTACTGTGGCCTACGCGTGTTCATGACGGCCCGACGACTGAGCCACTACTTCCAGGAGCATCAGGTGATGGTCGTCAACGAGGCACCCCTGAACAGCATCCTGAATAATCCAGAGGCCACAGGACGCGTGGCCCTGTGGGGCATTGAACTATCACCCCTGGACATCGCTTCACGAAGCGACATGCAATCAAATCTCGTGTCCTTCCGCACTTCCTGGTACATCGGATGGAGCTGCAGCTCGACACCCCGCATATGTCATAGTCGACAATGCATTTCGGCTCCAAGCGCCGAAGCGAGTGGGGCAGGAGTCATACTGACCTCCCCGCAAGGTGACAAAATGAAGTACGTTCTTCGGATGAAATTCAGAGCCTCCAACAACGAGGCCAAATACGAAGCCCTCATCCATGGCATGAAGATGGCAAAAATATGTGGCGCAACGCGCCTGGTCATCTACGGTGATTCCAACCTTTTCGTACAGCAGACGATGAATGAGTGCGACGTACACGCCGAAAACATGATCGCGTACCGCGCGCTATACAACGCACTCGAAGGAGAATTCGACGGCTGCGAACTTCGGCACGTTGGAAGGGAGAGCAATGAGGAGGCCGATAGACTCGCCAACATTGGCTCCACTTGCGCAAAGGTGCCACCAGGTGTGTTCCTCGAACAAATCTGCGTGTCATCCATCAAGCGGAAATTCCCCAAAGGATCACCCGAAGAAGCAGAACACTCGGGGGATACGCTACCCGAAGGTCATGAAGGACCCGAAAAGTTGGATACCGAAGTTTCCATGGTCAACCTGATGCAGGTCATGGCAGTCGAAGAAACTTGGACACGTCCATACCTCCAGTTCCTGATAAACGGAGAATTGCCTGACAGCCCGACAAATGCCCGGCGCATATCTCGTCGGTCAAAAGCCTTCACCATCATCAACGGCGAGCTGTACAAACGCAGCATTACGGGTGTACTACGACGGTGCGTCACCATCGACGACGGCAAGGCCATACTCCAAGATATCCATGAGGGCATCTGCGGCCACCACGCAGCCAGCCGCTCCCTTGTTGCCAAGGCTCTGCGAGCAGGATTCTATTGGCCAACGGCCATGAGCGTCGCGAAGGACATCGTCCGAAGATGCAACGGGTGCCAACGGTTCGCCGACAAACCGCACGCACCTGGGTCCGAACTTCGACCCATACCCATAGCCTGGCCTTTTGCCCAATGGGGCCTCGACATGATCGGCAAACTGCCAAACTCCTCGAAAGGGGGACACGTCTTCCTCCTGGTCGCAGTCGACAAATTCACCAAGTGGATCGAAGCCATGCTACCACCAACCGTAAGGGCAAAACCGCCAAGTTCTTCAATCCATTGTTCTGTGTTTGGCGTACCGCAAACATCATCATCGACAACGGATCGAACTTCATCTCCGAAGAATTCCGACTTCAAGGCCTAGGGATCAATATCACGTATGCCTCGGTGGCACATCCGCAAACAAACGGGCAAGTGGAAAAGGCCAACGCCTAATCGGCGCCGCATCAAGAAGCGCCTCATGAGCTCACTCGAGCACAAAGCTGGAACCGGACGAAAGAGCTACCGTCGCCCCTGTGGAGCTTACGACCACGCCAAACAGCTGCACCGCTACACACCGCTCTTCATGGTGCACGGAGTCGAGGCAAGGCTACCAGCACGCCATCAGGCTCCACGAAGTCGTCACAGCATAAGCCGAATCCACGGCTGCACTCGAAGATGCCGCCGACACACTCGACGAAGCACGGGATATAGCAGCAGCTAGATCAGGTGTACCAGAAAGTCTCCGCAACTACCAGCCACGGCGCCCAAGGTCCTTCGTCAAGGAGACCTCGCCTTACGACTCAAGCAAAAGCGACCAATAAATTCGAGTCACCATGGAAGGACCCTATGTCATCACCGGTCATCCTGTGGCGCCTATCGCCTCAAGCACGTGGAGTCCGGAGTCGATAATCCAACCCATGGAACATCTCGCACTGCATTTATTCTACCCGTAGCAACCTACCCACTTTTACTTTCAATAAGGCTTTCAGCCAAGGCTACTCAATGAACCATGTACCTCCTCCATTACGATATAAATAAAGCTAAGTGTCTCGCCCAACCTTCGTTGACTATTTTATGCAACTTTACTACATGCTACAAACGCACTGGGGCTCCCCACCTCACGATTTCAACGATCGAGGACCAAACGTACACCTGAGAAGTCGACTCGCCGTGCAAACGAAAAGGGCACGATTAATCAAAGCAATCGCGTGCTCACAAACAAGCAAACCTTTACAACAAAGGGCACATAAACGCCAGCCGCAATATACAAATTTTACATCTATCTATTTATTTTAGGTCCTACCTATTCGAATAATAACTGAGCACGCTGCTCAAACAAATCTACAACTGCTCGCATATCGCCCATACCGCGTAATGCGGACGATATTCCACTCGCCACCATCTGGTCGAGGAGGTGGCCCAGTCGCAAAGCAGCCATCTACGCTGTGGCGGTGCACCCTCACAAGAGACAAGGCAGCCTTCACCCCTGCGACGAGCTGCTGCCGCACCAGCTCCTTGACATTGCTGGCACTCCGAAACTTCGTCAGAAGACCTGCAAGGGTCGTTGGCACGGCATCCAACGGAAACATGACGTGCAGCACCGAGAAAAGTGATGTCTGCACCTGGCGGAGCACCCGCGAAACCTGGTAGACACGATCCTGCACCTTCGCCAGAACTATGGCGCGGTCACGATCCATCTAGAAGAAGCCGCCGGCCTCCATGTCATGTTGAGTCAAGCAATTGACTCGAACAGCAATACGCTCCTTTTCTTCCCTCGGAGCAAGATTGGCACCTGCGACAACCGCATAAAACAAGAGTAAGGCCAGCAGGCTCACCCGAAGAACTGAGCTACAGCCCGAAAGAAGGATCAACTTACATTGCAGCTGCTCGGACAGCCGACCCAGCTCCGCCATCAAATACTCCTCTCTGGCTGCACCACGGTCTGTTTTGGATTTCCAAACGTCGGTATCACAGAACCCAAGCAAATCTCTCTCCAAGCTGCGCACGCGATCTCGAAGAAAAGCGAGCTGCGAAGAATCATCCAATGATGCTCGCAAGGTCCTTTCGGATGAAGTGTCAAATGGGTCAGCACCCGAAGGAACCTATAGCAGCAGAAAAAAGAAGGCACACAGACATTCAGCCAAGGACAGAGCACAACTCGGAGGAATTCATTAAAATATATAAGGCCACTACGTGGCATAAGGATGGTACTACAAAAGATATTTACAACAAAAGTAGACTACAAACTACCCTACGTCTACTACGCCTAAGGCGGAGGACACTGAGTCACCTCATAACCAGACTGCCTAGCTTTGGCCTCGCCCTGCTGCCGCAATGCATACTCAGACAGCAAGTCAATGAGCTTGGGCCCATATCGTCTGCAGCGAGCGGAGTAGGCGGCGAAGGCTATCTTGGATCCATCCGCAGCCGTCGGCATCCGAGAAGTAATCTGGGGCAGGTCCAGCTCCGCCCCAGCAGCCATGGCCATCACCAGCCCGACGGACGCCCCGATGCCCTTCTGCTTGCGCTTGTACCCTGCAGGCGCTTCGGCTGACAGAGCCTCTGCCAGGGCATCCACATCTTCAAGGGGTGCGCCCTTCGGGAAGAGCTCCTGGTAGAAGCGACCAAGGACCTCTTTCTCCTTGGCAAGGGAGTTGACGACGGTGCTGCAACGGTCTTCGACCGCCACAGTGGCATCATCTAGAGCACTCCCGTGCTCCAGAGCACCGCGGTCGAACTCGATGCCTGCGGCATCTGAGACAAAACAGAAGAAAAATATGAAGAAAGGCAGCATAGAAGAAGATCCGTAGAAAAAGAAACAAGTCCAAAAGCTTGTACTCACCCGAAATAGCCTTGGCAGCAGCCATGAGCTTATCCGCCACCCCTTTTTCACGAGCAGCCGCAACGGTAGCCAGCTGCTCCTCACGATCTGCGGCCTCCTGTCAGACGCTCTTTCGCTTCACCCAGCTCAAGGCGCTCTATCGCACCAGCGGCAGCTTCGGCCTTCTGCTCCGATTGGCCAAGGCTCTTCTTCAGAGCATCGACCTCACGGAGAGAGTCGTTATGCTCCTCTGCATTTACAACAAGCAAGTGTCAAAGAACAGGACCAGGATAAGCAAGAGAAGTACTACAAGGCAGACGAATACCTTGAAGCTGCCGCAGTTTCGCCTCCAGCGTCAGGCACTCCTCCACCAGCCGCTTGGCCTCTTGGACAAAAGGCTGCAGAAAAAGGCAATAGCAGCAAGAACAGGACTTGGAGGCTACGCCCAACACAAAGAAGCAAAAACAACATCAGCACACGAAGACACTCGGGGGCTCCCCCCATAACGTCAAGCAGAAAAACTTACGTGCTCTGAAGGCGAACTTGCAGGTCCGCCTGCGAAATTCTGGGGCGCAACCACCAGCCTCTCCTGCACAGGAGGAACTGGCGCAGCCTCACCAGAAGTCGCCACCGTCTGAGGAGGAGGCGACGCAATGTTCGACTCCCCCATCATCTCGCACGCACCATCACTAGAGCTGTCGGAGGATTGCCTGCATACGAACCAATCAACACAGGTGCAAAAATAACAAAGGAACAAAGGACAACAGTGGCAACAAGAAAACTTACGAGCCCAACGCGCTCAGGTTGAAGATAGGAGAAGCCCTTTGGGCCCTCTTCTCCTCCTTCTTTTCTTCCTTCTTCTCCTCCTTCTTTTCTTCCTTCTTCCGCTTAGCGGGTGAGCAACAGCCGCACAGAATGGAAGGAAGGGAGAGGAAGAACCCCATGAACATCATCATGACGCCAAGGCCTAGTGGATTCCCTGGGAGGAGTCGAGGCATCCGACTCGCTGAGTTCCGTGATCGCTTGCCGAATGGTCCTCACTCGACTGCCGCATCCTCCGCCGAGATCGCTGACAGAGCTCGACACGGAGTCCACCACTTCATTATCCGGGGCATTCGGATACCCTTCAGGCAACGGTGGTGCCATGCCCGGCACTTTGAAGCTCTACAAAAGGAAAAGGAACTTTGTTAGCAAACAAAGGAAAAAGTACACAACTGACAAAAACAAAAGGGGAGCACTACGTGCGCAAATCTACACCTTCGGTACGGCCAACGTCGAACAAAAGGGAGAAGTCAGCGACTTCCCCGGAATTTCTTCGTCGACCTTGAACTTCAACAGCGCGCGAAGAGCCTTGTCAAGTTCCACCTCGGAGATTTTCTCACTCGAAACCCTCGTCGGATCACGGCGCCCAGAGTAAAGAAACATCCGCGCTCGCTTGAGAGGCTGCACCCGACGCCAAGAAACGTCCGGATGACGCCGACACTGCTCACCTCCTTATCGTGAATCGCTTGAGATCCTCCACCCGACGGCAGGCCTCTATCTCCGCCACCTCACCGCCTAAGATTTGGTTTTTCCAGATCTTTTCTTCTCAATCAATTGGGAGGGGTCAAAGGAACGAGACCAAAATCTTGCCCAGCAGACGGAGTCACGGATGTAAAACCATTTCCTCCGCATGGAAAAGGAAAAGAATTGCACATTGGGACTGAGGGAGATGATGAAACCCCCAATGGGATACACACCATCCGAACCAGACTGCCTCTTCACGGAATAAAGCTTCCGGAAGAGGCCAAAGTGCGGCTCAATGCCCAGCCAGCACTCGCAAAGGGTGATAAAACAAGCAATGTGGAGAAGAGAATTGGGAGACAGATGATGCAACTGAACCCCATAGAAGAAGAGCAGTCCACGAAGGAAGTCATGGACTGGATACGAAAACCCACGCAAGACGAAGGCAAGAAACATAACCCGGTACCCAGATGGGGGACGGGGGATTACCTCATTGCCGGGGAGTTTGACGGCCGTCAGATCTCGCGGGATCGAGTTCGCTCGCGCAGTTTGCGGAGATCGCTCTCCCGCGTCTCTGATCGCCGCCAGCCACCATCGGTGACGCGAGCAGCGGCGGTGCTCTTCTTGCCTCCGGCGGCGCTGGTCCCAACCGCAGATGAGGATTTCTTTGTCTTCCCCATGGCGCTACAGCGGTGGTGTCGTTGGCAACGACGAAGTACAAAGGAAATGTGGAGGAAACTCTCAGCGCGCAGCAAGAATAGCTCAAGAACGAAGAGGCAGTGAATAGATGAACTGCTGCGGTGAAAAACAAACCACGATTTCACCAGAGATTATAACAGCAAAGACGACGCACGCTGGCCGTCCATCGAGAAGACCTAACGCCAACGGTAGATCTGGCCGTACACGTGTCAACACCACAACGAACCGTCGTTACCACGTCGTCCACTACGAGCGGAAATAGAGGAGACGCCGTAATCATCTCCACGCCGCGCGTGACCGGTAAATTCAAAGTCACCAAGTGGGACCCACGCTTCGTCCAGTCAAGTCATCTCTGGCGTAGCAGACGCTTGAGGTCATCGATCGTAAGCACTGACGTCATCAAAAGCTATACTAGCACCACTTCGGCTCCACAGCTAAGAGTACTCACTCGAATCTACGATTCAACTAAATACTCGGGGGCTACTCCTATCGTGAGGCGGCCGCACCCGACAGACAAATGAGGACAAAATTACTTCTCTGAGTTCTACGTCGAGTCTACGACTCCACTACGGGCTCGGGGGCTACTCCCATAGGGAGGATGGATTTAAGCATCCGAAAATTTTCGAGTCCTGCGGACCTAATGATTGAAACAATGCTTGAACTAAAAGTCTCCGTTCGAGTCTACGACTCGAACAGACACTTGGGGGCTAATCCCATAGGGAGCGCTGGTCGCGCACCCTATGAAATCTTCGACTGCGATCTTTCGGATCAGCACGCAAAAACTTTTTGGCAACTCTGCCCCAACAAAATGCTGAGTGAGCGACAATCTCCTTGGCCACCCGAAGCACCTCCGAGGTGATAAATGTTCGGATGCTGCGTCTGCGACGCAAAGATAAGACCCATGATATCATCGATGGCATCGCACCCGATCAAGGCTCGCTAGTATGAATCTGCACAGCAGGTACGATGAAAAATCCCGACGGACGTGTTGGGTACACCAATTAAAATCACTGGAATTCAACTCCTATAAGTCCTTCGCGGCCTGAGTTGAATTACGCCAGCATATGTTCCAGGCCCGGGTTAAGGGACCCGAACCTGAAGAAGATCGTGTTGTTTCGTCCTAAGACAGCTAACTGACCCTGATCCGTCGGGTGAGTCAGGCACACGCATCAACAATCCCTACACACATATACTATTAACATATAGCTGCTCCCGAAGGATGGAAGAGTCCTCAGCCGAATCTACGATTCGACTGATCACCGGGCTCTCGACATGGTTATACCTCACGGCACGTAGCTTCAAAGATACCTAGTCCAGCCCAAGGAAGGCCCACGGCATCACGCTGGCCCATGAAGATTTTCGGTGGCCAAGGCCCATGACGCCTTCGGATCCTTGGAGAGCAAGACTAGAGTAGATAGGAAATTCAAAGGGGTAAAACCCTAGAACCTGTAACCGACTAGGACTACGCCGGGACCTGCCTAAGTCTATATAAAGGCCAGGAGGGCACGACCTAGGGCAACTCGACTCATACTTTCAAGACACGCATCCACGCCAGATCGAATCTGACCTTGTAACCTTCGGTTCCGCCAGTAATCAAAGAGCGCATGCAGGAGTAGGGTTTTTCTCCGGGGCCGAACTGGGTAAATCTCGTGTCCCCTGGTTGCTTGTCTGTTAACCGTGACACGATCTCCAGCATCCCCATCTTCTCCAAAACCCAAGTCCATAACAATGGGCATTGACGAGATTAAACCTCGTCAGAAGCGCCAGTGGCTTTCGCCAGTTCAGCATAGGAAACCCTGGGATAGTTGTCAAGAAACAATGCTTCTTCTTGATTCTTACTTGTTGACCTTGTCTTGGAAGAAAAGGTGTAGAGAGCTAAAGCGATGAGTGTAGAATAGTATGGGACAATGCACATGTCCAATAGAACCGGCTGCTTTCATATATATAGACACAATTACATGTACAGCCCTAAAATATGCAGGGACCTATATCTATACAATATATATCTCAACACCCCCCGCAGTCGAAGGTTCGGCACCGACACATAGACTAGAGCGAAACTCAGTAAAAGTCGTCGACGGCAATCTCTTCGTCATGATGTCTGCAAATTGTTGAGAAGTCGGCACGTGAAGAACTCGAACGTGACCGAGGGCAACCTGCTCACGGACAAAGTGGATATCCAGCTCAATGTGCTTGGTGCGCCGATGATGAACGGGGTTGGCGGAGAGGTAGATAGCCGATACGTTATCACAAAATACCACCGTGGCCTTATCGACAGGACAAGAAAGCTCGGAGATAAGCTGACGAAGCCACGTGCACTCAGCCACGGCGTTAGCCACGGCGCGGTACTCGGCCTCGGCTCTGGAACGAGACACGGTGAGTTTCCTCTTGGAGGACCAAGAGACGAGCGACGAGCCATGGTAGACGTAGTATCCCGAGGCGGAGCGCCGCGTGTCGGGGCAGCCAACCCAGTCTGCATCCGAGTAGGCGACAATGTCGGTCGAGGACGAGGCGGGCGAGGCGTGCAGCGAGAGGCCGAAGTCTATGGTGCCGCGGATATAACGGAGTATCCGCTTCATCGCTGACCAGTGAGCGTCCCGGGGAGCATGCATATGCAAGCATGCCTGCTGCGCGGCATACTGCAGCTCTGGACGTGTCAGCTTCAAGTACTATAGGGCACCGACGATGGAGCGGTAGAACGGCACGTCGGAGGCTAGCGACCCATCACTAGCCGAGAGCTTGGCCTTCGTGTCGACAGGAGTGGGCGCGGGGTGGCAATTAAGCATCCCTGCACGCTCAAGAAGCTCATGAGCATACTTCCGCTGATGAAGAACCCGTCCGCGCGCCGGACAACCTCGATGCCGAGGAAGTAGTAGAGTGGGCCAAGATCCTTCAAGGCGAACTCAGCACGAAGGCGGTCGGTGAGCTGTCGAAGGATCCCATCAGTGCATGCCGTCAGGATGATGTCGTCGACATATAATAGCAGGTAGGCAGTGTCGGTGCCTTTTCAATAGACAAAGAGCGACGCATCGGGGCGCGTGGAGCGGAAACCGAGCTGATGGAGGAACGCGTCGATGCACTAGTACCAGGCGTGGGGCGCCTGCTTCAGTCCATACAAGGACCAAGAGAGCAAGCACACGTGATCCGAGCGCTCGGCGTCGACGAAGCCGATGGGCTGCTGGCAGTACACCTTCACGGAGAGATGACCGTGAAGGAAGGCATTGGAGACGTCCATCTGGTGCACCGGCCATGCGCGAGAGGCAGCGAGGTGCAGAACAGTGCGGATCGTGCCCAGCTTGACAACCAGGACAAACGTATCCGTGAATTCGACGTCGGTGCATTGGCGAAATCCGCGGACCACCCAACGCGCTTTTTAGCGCTCTAGCTTGCCATCCGGTCCGACCTTGTGCTTGAAGACCCACTTGCCAGTGATGACGTTGGTGCGAGGAGGACGAGGGACCAGCTCCCAGGTCCGATTGGGCTGCAGCGCGTCGTATTCCTCCTGCATGGCGGCGTGCCACTGTGGGTCGCGCAAGGCGGCCCGGGCAGAGGTGGGCACTGGCGATGGCTCAGTCGTAGACGCCATGGAGACGTACTGATCGGCGGGGTAGCGCGTGGACGGCCGACATACGCCTGCACGCGCGCGGGTCAGTACACCCGTAGGAGGAGCAGCGGCCGCAGTTGGGGCAGCGACGGGAGAGGACGACGAAGCAGGCGATGACGGGGCCGGCGAAGAAGAGGCCACGCTGGTCGGTGGTGACACAGACGGCGGCGTCGCGGGCGGTGATGATGGCGTGGGCGCTGGTGAAGGCACGGGCGAGGGCACCGGCGCGGGCGCGGGCAAGGGCGAGGGCGGAGCCTCGAAGGCCGGTGAGCCAGGGGCAACACGGGCACGGGCACCGAGGGACCAGGTGGGGCGAAGCCAGGAGGGACCACCGCGGTCACTCGCCGGCGCGGAGGGCCGGTCGCAGGAGGGCCGGCGGGCGCCGGGGTCGTCATCGAGGGTACCTGCTGAAACGGAAACACCAACTCGTCAAAGTAAACGTGTCGTGAGGTGAAGACACAATGCGAGACCGGGTCGTAGCAGCGGTAGCCCTTGGTGTTGGCCGGGTAGCCAAGGAACACACAAGGGAGAGAGCGCGGCGCGAGCTTGTGCGCGGCGGTGGCGGCGGTGCTAGGGTAGCAGCGGCAGCCGAAGATGTGAAGGTCATAGTAGGAGGGCGGCACACCTAAGATATTTTGCATTAAAAAACGTTTGTTTCACATGCAGAAAACATAGCATAGTGGCAATCAGCTTGTCCCTCATAGAGTGGCAATTAAATGCATAGGACACCTGCAAAGATCACAAGGGCGACTAGAAACAAGTAGCACAAGAGCAAGTAATAACACAATATGCATCAATTAATAAGCTTTGAAACACTGCACACAGAATGACAACTATGCTCTCTTAATGGTGCCTAAAGGTAGAAGGTGGAGACTCAATAGTGGTGGAAGAAAGGCCTTTTTGTAAAGGAAGCAAGGATTACAAGTTTCAAAAAGAGCTTCAAAAAATCATGGTACTTGTTAGCTTTCATCCCTAATTGCCCCTAACATAAGCATCTTGAAGTGGTTAAGGTTAAAGTGGCAAAGTTGGAGTATATGTTTGACAAAGTATAAGTTGGCAATCTCAAGTCCCTTGGACACGAGGGCCACACCTTATGCATACTAAACTTTGGGTCCAGGTAAGTTCTTGTCATTGTAAGTATTTGCATATCATTGAGAACCGCCAACGGGGTACCCTTGCGCATGGTACAGGAGATTTCCCATAACCAAAATGACAAGGCAAGCAGACAATGATCATCTCAACAATCTTTTTATTTACCATATGCATAGCTTTTTATTGAGGATGCTTCATAGATAGCTCACTATGGTGATGCTGCAGGTTTCCACCATGATTAGGCATGGCTTAGGCTAGCGGCCCAGGCGTTTCTCTAACACAGAATACAAACTCCATGGACTTATAAGTCCCCTCTTTATTTCACACCGGTAACATCCATAGACAAAAGAGCATGATATCAACTGAGTACAACAAGGTACAAGTACAATGTTGAAAACGTTCCCCGTGACAGCACGGTTCTGCTAATTCCAACTTATAAGTGCAAGCATATACAACAAAGTTGTCATAATGGTTCAATTTTATTAGGGGCAAAGAATAGATGTGCCATCAAGTTCGTGAGGGCTTTAATCACTAAGTTTTCACATAACAAAATAGTTTTTAATTGGAAGATAGTTGAAAACAAGAATATATTTGGAATGGTGTAACACACCATGCATAGGAGTTTATAGTGGAAACTTTGGAATAACTTGATTTCTTGGGAGTTGGAAGCATGAGTAGAACTTACTCATACAAGTGGAGGCTAGCAAAAGACTAGGAGCAACCAACTAAGAGAGCAATAATGGCCAAAATCATGCAGTGCAACAAAGCATACTAATCAAAGCAAAGAGTGGTACTACAAGTCAAGGACTAAATGATCATAGAATCTAATGGTGACTTGTGAGAGTCATAACATGGTGTGAGCATGTGCCAAGTCAACCCAAGCAAAGCATCAAAGGAGAAAACCACAATACTATGCGTTTGCATGCTAAAACAACGCATAATTTCTTAAAGGCACACTAAGCAATCCCAATTGTTTGAAACAAGACATGCTACAACAATAATCACTAAGCATAATGCTAAAACAACACCTAGCATGTCATGCTAAAGTCTAAGTCACAGTCAATGCAAGCTCCTCTTGCATTTCAAGCAAGAACTTACTACTCCTTTCCAACACCAAGCAAACTTATTTCCAAAACAACACAGGAGAATGGGGGTCCAAACTACTAAATCAAACTAAACAAACTAATCAAAGCAAATGAAAACTAAGATGCTCCAAGAACAACACAACTGTGCATGAAACAATAAAAACGAAGTGTCTAGACATACCTGAGCTTTTTATTGATGAAGAAGGGGATGCCTGTAACACCCTCAGAATCGGACCTATGCAAGTTTTAGCAAAATTCGCCAAACCCGCATAGAAACGATTCAAAGGTGCCCACCAGGCACTTTCGTGCGGGTGGAAAACGAAGTAATAACATTACACAACAGTCCTCGATGGGACCCACAGAACAGATATATATAACAGCGACTCAAAGAGTCAAGAATACCGACATACGGTACAAAGATCCAAATCACCTTGAAAACGATAGAGCGTCCAGCTACGGACAAGATGCAAATGGGGCTAAGAGCCCTGAAGAATAACCAATGGCGCCCATAACCCTGCCTGTGCCAAGCGGAAGGGTAACCCGCTAACGTCGATCTCAAAACCTGCTTAACAAAAGGGTGCCGACAAAGGCAAAGCGAAAACAAAGAAGGAGCGTCGATCGAGGCCGATGCAGCGAGGCTAGAATTGCGGTCCTCGCCTACATAGGTATGGTGGATCAAGCGGCGCGGCAGATGCACTAGACAACCTATAGAGACTCGATACAACTGACGGTTATTAGAGAGGGGTGAGAATGACCTATCCGGATCCAACCTGAAGCTAACACCAAACAAACCCATCCTGGTGTTTCCCCCTCGAGACCAAATGAGGAAGTCAACCGAGGAACTCACACAGTTGGCAGTTTTACTTATTCAGTTATAGTTGTGGCACTTTACTAGTCAGATTTAGATAATTGTCCTGATAAAGTAAGCAGTGGACACTTTTAGTTAACCATTCCGTTATAGTGGCAGCACTTACTAATCAGATACAGATAGCATGAGATAAACCCAAACCCAGCAGTTGTTGGTACTTTTATTCAGCCATTTCGTTGTAGTTGCAATACTTACTAGTCAGATACAATTGTCGCAAGCGACAACCAACAAGCAATTGTGGCAGTGTTATTAGCCATTCCGTTATAGTGAAGCTGATTACTAGTCATTATAAGTCAAATTTATAACAGAACTTTAGTTATGCTTGTCTATGATCGAGATATCATGCTCCAAGTCGTCCATATCCGCGACACGGCTTTAAAGTTTTAACCGGCGGGTGCACCAATAGCAACACACGCCGATCAACCTCGGAAAAACCAAATCAAAACCCAACGAGGCTTTCACGATCGAACAATCACAGATTCAGAAATATTTGGGGCCACCTTGGAGTATACCATAGCGGAGTAAGCAAGCTCCGAGACGGACTCAAGGTTTACGTCGATGGCAGTAACATGGCAGGTCCCCAATCGGGACCGTCGATACCGCTGAAACATCCGTTTACCTAAAGATGCGAGGTGCGCACCTCGCATAATCGTAAATAAAGCAAGAAACATGGCATAAGTACAGATCGTAAATAAAACCTCAAACTAGTTTGTGGCCCCAAGAAATAAGACGGAATCAAGCTCGCTCGGGGGTCCCATATACCTCCGGATGTGGATAGCGCAAAATCAAGGAACAGTATCAAGTACTCGGGGTCTTACGGGACACAAGTGGGCGTTGAAACCAAATATTATCTATCACCCACCGATGCCTCGCTTATTCAATTTTAGTTGTTAAACAGAATTTAAGGTGACGATAAGTAAAACTAGAATCATCTCCAACATCAACATGCGGCTATACATCAAGCGTGGCTTATGACGACACACATCGGCACTTGAGCAAGCAACTACACGCATAAGCCCAACTATCTACCGAACAACGGTAATAGGGTGTGTCCAAGGCAATATAAGGCTGCAAGGGATATCACAGTGCGAAACTAAAGCATCGCAACACGGTAGCAATAGATCAACAGGAGGGAATAAAGACTATAAAAGTAAGATAGGTAGAAAGGGGAGATGCTCTTTGAAAACATTGTCGAAAAGGTTCATCCAAGATCGGGCGACTCACATCAACTCAACGGTCTTATCATGAAGAAGCAAAACACTAGAAGAAACACCGGATGCACCATTTAATACGACGGCAGAAGATCGGCATGATGCATGCATGATGGATGACAGGCAAGGTGCGATGCAATTAGGTCATATTAAGCGGAACCGGGGTCCGACAATTAATTAGGTGGTGCAAGTTATTTAGCTACCCGCAAATTAAATGTTGTTTCAACAAGGTAAGATAAGATACCGGTTCGCTACACAAGTTTAAATGAGGCCAATATGAGACTAGATTTGCCCGCATATGGGCCCCATATTTAATTATTAGGTGAATCGGCATAAGGCCCCCAAACCAATGCTATGCATGCGAGATGACAATTAAATATGCAACAAGTTGTTATGTTATTATAAAATAGGGTTCTCGGAAAGGGGTGCACACATTAGGGTTCGGCGATCTTGGGAATCCGGGGTTCGGGGTTCGGGGTCGGTCTAGGGGTCCAGGGTTCGACGAGGTCGCTTCCGGCGGGTCCGTTCTCTCGTTCTCGGTACGGGGTAGTTCTTGGCGTTCCGGATCCGGACTTGGTTCGATGTCGGGGTCTCCAGGGTCTTGACGGCTTCGGGTCCGAGAGGGAGATCTTGGCGTAGGGGTTTCCGTGACGAAGATCTTGTCGCGCGGCGTCAATGCTTCCGGGAAGGAGATCATGAGGTTCCGACTCTGGTGGTCCATCGGGTTCGATCGAGTCGGCGTCGATCTCGGGATCTGCCCCTACACGGTCTTCGGGGAACTCAGGGTTCAGGGGTCCGGTGTCCGTGTGACGGG
Organism: Avena longiglumis; assembly: GCA_030063025.1. NCBI lineage: Eukaryota > Viridiplantae > Streptophyta > Magnoliopsida > Poales > Poaceae > Avena > Avena longiglumis. The sequence goes on from CP125973.1 coordinate 174,229,833, forward strand.
CTTGGCGATAGGGGCGAACTTGGTCGATGGTCCTCGGGTCACAACCAAAACAGGGTCGGTCTCATGAGGCGGTCTTGATGCTCCGAGATGGAGAACTTGTCGCATCCGTGGCGATCTTGCCGGCCTTCGGGTCATCAACCCCGTGAAGGGGATCTTGGAGCGGCGCCGGGTTCGGGTTTGGTCTTGGCTCCTGTAGTTCATGCGGCTCCTCGAGGCGAGCTTGGCGGGTCCCGAAGTCTGGCAGCGGGCCCACGAGCAGCTCGGGACGGTGCAGACCACAGCGAGGGCGGCTGTCAGAGAGGCGGGCCACGGGTGCGGGTGCGGTGCCGGTCGGGCTCGGGGCGGACTCCGGCGAAGCGAGCTCGGGCGAGGTCGACGCGCGGAAGGCGGGGCGGACGACGGGGCACGGGGAGGTCCTGGCAAGGGCCTCGGCCTGCAGTTGTCAGCGAGGGACAGGCGACGGCCAGCAGAGGCAGCGTTGGGGGCCGAGCTTCGGGGCAAGCGGTGGCGGAGGTGTCTTGCGGCGGGCTCGCGCGTCTGGTGGCAGGCAGGCGGAGGAGAGAGGAGGCGGCGTCGCCCGGCTCGGGTGGCTGACGGCGGCGGCCAGCTGGCTCTGGCCGGCAGCGGCCAGCACGGGGCGGGAGACGAGGGAGGCGGTCGCCGGGGCTCGGAGGAGGACGGTGGTTGGCGCTGGGGCAGTGAGGCGCCGGGAGGCGGCGGGGCAGGCTGCAGGGGTCGCGGCGAAGAGCGGAGGCGGCCTCGGCGCCTGGGGACGATGCGGCGAGGGAGAGAGAACACGAGGGGAAGGCGTGGGCGAGCCGAGGCGGCGGTGAAGGGGTCGGGGCGAAGAGCGGAGGCGGGGGCTCGCCGGCGTCGTGGGAGGGCCTCGGGTCGGAGGTAGGAGAAAGGAGGGAGGAGCGTGGGGACGGGGCCTGGCGGCGCACCGGCGGCGGGGACTGGCGGTCTGCGACGGAGGCGACTGGGAGCGGAAGGAGGGGCCGGCGAGGCGAGGTTGAAGGGGCGGTGATGCAGGCGTGCGGCGTCGAGTGCGTGAGGAAGATGAACAGGGGAGGCGGGGAGGACGCGGTGGTGGGGGACAGGTGGGACCCATGGTGGGCCGCGCGGGACAGGTGAGGGGGACAGGCGTGCGTGGATGGTGCTGTGTTCGGGTTGGCCAGGTGGAAAATGTGTGTGTGGCTGAGTGGGGAGTGGGGACTGGCCACGTGGCGGCCTGGGATTGGTAGAGGGGAGGGGAGAGAGGAGAGAGAGGGGTGGGTGAGTTAGACTAGGTGGCAGATTTTGGTTGGATGAGGGAGAGGGGGAGGGTGATGTGGCGCAAGGGGAGTGGCCAGGGTGAGGTGGAGGGTTGGGTGTGGGTAGACTAGTTGGTGAGAAAAGGATTAGATAGGGCGAGCAGGTTGGACCGATTTAAAAAATCTGGGGCGGTCGTTCGGGTCGGTTGGCCCGTTCGACTGCCCCCACTAAAAATTAATAAAACTTTTATTTGTTTTAAACGGGCCGTGCGCAAACCGATAGCGGCCAAATAAAATATTCCGGGGACCCGGTGTTTGGCGTTTGAATAAAGATGGGGCGTTTAGAAAACAACACGGGCTTTGCAAACATAATTTGGCAAACAATGCCTGACGATGACGATGCAATGCACAAATTCAACGCGATTTTCTAGTAGTGGTTTTGCGGGATGCCACAATTCGACACCACTAACAAGGGATCTCGCCCTCGAGATCCGCCTCATGGTACCGGAAGAAGGGTCGGCGTCTGATCCTTCGCGCTTCGTGTAGATCCTCGCGACACCACTAACAAGAGTTCTTCCGCCATCTTGAAATTGGCGACACCACCAACAAAAGGGTCGTTGTTCTTGATCATCGAGAGAACACTCCGGATAAACAAAGGACGAAGATAGAGGCATCAAACGATAAGGCCACCCCTAACTCCCGTTAGAAGAGGGAAAAGTTACATTGATCCACCAGTTCGATGTACCGAGCGAACAGTAAGAGTCGGGTAGGGTGATCAGTCCATCCCGGATCCAACTATCAACTCTATACATGGGTAGGAGAATCAGGCAACTCAACTCTCGAGATTTAGACTGAAGATCTCCTTAGGTGGTATCCGGAACAATGGAATGATGCCAGCAGAAATCGTATGAAAGACACAATGATTAGGTTCCGCGATGGTTTCATTGGCATGAACAACACATGCTCAAGGTTAACCCCAACTTCACCAAAGCTCGTCCTTCTCGTATGTTTTTCAACGACACTGATATCCAGCAAGGAACACATACGGATAAAGATCTCAAGAACAGAAGATCGGATGAAGGGCACAACAGACCGGTTGCAGATTGATGTTCGTAGCACCTCCGTTACAAAAGGGGAGAAAGCGAATTCCTGAAGGTACGACGGAAACCCAACCACGAGAAATCCTGGACTCGAAGAGAGAGATGAGAGCGGATTCAAAACACGTAGAGGTAAGAGGAGAACAGCAGAGGGGTAAGGAGTAAAAATCAGACCTAGTCAGAACTATCCAACCGATTTTAAAAATAGTTTTGACACTCTACAGCGGCCGTTAGCTAGGTTATCCTACAGGCTGGACTTGTGGGGTATCGTAACTGCTGAGCTCTGATACCACTCTGTAACACCCTCAGAATCGGACCTATGCAAGTTTTAGCAAAATTCGCCAAACCCGCATAGAAACGATTCAAAGGTGCCCACCAGGCACTTTCGTGCGGGTGGAAAACGAAGTAATAACATTACACAACAGTCCTCGATGGGACCCACAGAACAGATATATATAACAGCGACTCAAAGAGTCAAGAATACCGACATACGGTACAAAGATCCAAATCACCTTGAAAACGATAGAGCGTCCAGCTACGGACAAGATGCAAATGGGGCTAAGAGCCCTGAAGAATAACCAATGGCGTCCATAACCCTGCCCAGGCCAAGCCGGAAGGGTAACCCTGCTAACGGCGTCGATCTCAAAACCTGCTTAACAAAAGGGGTGCCGACAAAGGCAAAGCAGAAAACAAAGAAGGAGCGTCGATCGAGGCCGACAGCGAGGCTAGAATTGCGGTCCTCGCCTACATAGGTATGGTGGATCGCGGCAGCGGCAGCATGCACTAAACAACCTATAGAGACTCGATACAACTGACGGTTATTAGAGAGGGGTGAGAATGACCTATCCGGATCCAACCTGAAGCTAACACCAAACAAACCCATCCTGGTGTTTCCCCCTCGAGACCAAACGAGGAAGTCAACCGAGGAACTCACACAGTTGGCAGTTTTACTTATTCAGTTATAGTTGTGGCACTTTACTAGTCAGATTTAGATAATTGTCCTGATAAAGTAAGCAGTGGGCACTTTTAGTTAACCATTCCGTTATAGTGGCAGCACTTACTAATCAGATACAGATAGCATGAGATAAACCCAAACCCAGCAGTTGTTGGTACTTTTATTCAGCCATTTCGTTGTAGTTGCAATACTTACTAGTCAGATACAATTGTCGCAAGCGACAACCAACAAGCAATTGTGGCAGTGTTATTAGCCATTCCGTTATAGTGAAGCTGATTACTAGTCATTATAAGTCAAATTTATAACAGTAAACTTTAGTTATGCTTGTCTATGATCGAGATACTGTGCTCCAAGTCGTCCATATCCGCGGACACGGCTTTCAGAAAGTTTTAACCCGCCGGTGCACCAATAGCAACACACGCCGATCAACCTCGGAAAAACCAAATCAAAACCCAACGAGGCTTTCACGAACAATCACAGATTCGAAATATTTCAGGGCCACCCTTGGAGTATACCAAGCGGAGTAAGCAAGCTCGAGACGGACTCAAGGTTTACGTCGATGGTCAGAACGACGAGGTCCCCAATCGGGGACTGCCGATACCGCGAAAACATCCGCTTACCTAAGCAGACAGGTGCGATACCTCGCACAATAAATAAAGCGAGAAACATGGCATAAGTACAGATCGTAAATAAAACCTCAAACTAGTTTGTGGCCCCAAGAAATAAGACGGAATCAAGCTCGCTCGGGGGTCCCATATACCTCCCGGATGTGGATAGCGCGCAAAATCAAGGAACAGGTATCAAGTACTCGGGGTCTTACGGGACACAAGTGGGCGTTCGGAAACCAAATATTATCTATCACCCACCGATGCCTCTGCTTATTCAATTTTAGTTGTTAAACAGAATTTAAGGTGACGATAAGTAAAACTAGAATCATCTCCAACATCAACATGCGGCTATACATCAGCAACTGTGGCTTATGACGACACACATCGGCACTTGAGCAAGCAACTACGGCGCGCAAGCCCAACTATCTACCGAACAACAGGTAATAGGGTGTGTCCAAGGCAATATAAGGCTGCAAGGGATATCACAGGTACGGAAACTAAAGCATCGCAACACAGGTAGCAATAGATCAACAGGAGGGAATAAAGACTATAAAAGTAAGATAGGTAGAAAGGGGGAGATGCTCGCCTGAAAACATTGTCGAAAAGGTTCATCCGAAGATCGGGGCGAAGCTCACATCAACTCAACGGTCTTATCCGCGAAGAAGCAAAACACTAGAAGAAACACCGAATGCAACATTTAATACAACGGCAGAAGATCGGCATGATGCATGCATGATGGATGACAGGGCAAGGTGCGATGCAATTAGGTCATATTAAGCGGAACCGGGGTCCCGACAATTAATTAGGTGGTGCAAGTTATTTAGCTACCCCGCAAATTAAATGTTGTTTCAACAAGGTAAGATAAGATACCGGTTCGCTACACAAGTTTAAATGAGGCCAATATGAGACTAGATTTGCCCGCATATGGGCCCCATATTTAATTATTAGGTGAATCGGCATAAGGCCCCCAAACCAATGCTATGCATGCGAGATGACAATTAAATATGCAACAAGTTGTTATGTTATTATAAAATAGGGTTCTCGGAAAGGGGTGCACACATTAGGGTTCGGCGATCTTGGGAATCCGGGGTTCGGGGTTCGGGGTCGGTCTAGGGGTCCAGGGTTCGACGAGGTCGCTTCCGGGTCCGTTCTCTCGTTCTCGGTACGGGGTAGTTCTTGGCGTTCCGGATCCGGACTTGGTTCGATGTCGGGGTCTCGAGTCTTGACGGCTTGGTCCGAGAGGAGATCTTGGCGTAGGGTTTCGTGACGAAGATCTTGTCGCTGCGCCAATGCTTCCGGAAGGAGATCATGAGGTTCCGACTGTGGTCCATCGGGTTCGATCGAGTCGGCGTCGATCTCGGGATCTGCCCTACGGTCTTGGGAACTCGGGTTCGGGGGTCCGTGTCCGTGTGACGGGCTTGGCGATAGGCGAACTTGGTCGATGGTCCTCGGTCACAACCAAAACAGGGTCGGTCTCATGAGGCGGTCTTGATGCTCCGAGATGGAGAACTTGTCGCATCCGTGGCGATCTTGCCGGCCTTCGGGTCATCAACCCCGTGAAAGGGATCTTGGAGCGGCGCCGGGTTCGGGTTTGGTCTTGGCTCACCTAGTTCATGCGGCTCCTCGAGGCGAGCTTGGCGGGTCCTCTGCAGCGGGCCCACGAGCAGCTCGGCAGTGCGCACCACAGCGAGGGCTACGGAGAGGCGGCCACGTGCGGGTGCGGTGCAGTCGGGCTCGGGCGGACTCGCGGCGAGCTCGGGCGAGGTCGACGCTGGAAGGCGGGGCGGGGCGGACGACGGGGCACGGGAGGTCTGGCGGGGCCTCGGCCTGATTGTCGGCAGGGATGGCGGCGGACGGCGGCGAAGGCAGCCTTGGCGTTGGGGCCGCTTCGGGCAAGCGGTGGCGCTGGAGGTGTCTTTGGCGCGGGCTCGCGTCGGTGGCAAAGCCATGGCGAGGCGGAGGAGAAGGCAGCGTCGCCGGCTCGGGTGGCTGACGGCGGCGGCGGCGGCTCTGAGCCAGAGCAGCACGGCGCTGGGCGGAGACGAGGAGGCAGGCGGTCGCCGGGGCTACGGAGGAGGACGGTGGTTGGCGAGGCGCTGGGGGCCGGTGAGGGAGGCGCCGGAGACGAAGGCGGCGGGGCAGGCTGCAGGGGTCGCGGCGAAGAGCGGAGGCGGCCTCGGCGCCTGGGGACGATGCGGCGAGGGAGAGAGAACACGAGGGGAAGGCGTGGGCGAGCCGAGGCGGCGGTGAAGGGGTCGGGGCGAAGAGCGGAGGCGGGGGCTCGCCGGCGTCGTGGGAGGGCCTCGGGTCGGAGGTAGGAGAAAGGAGGGAGGAGCGTGGGGGCCAGGGGCTGGCCGCGGCGGGATCATGACGGAGGCGATCGGGAGGCGGAAGGAGGGCCGAGGCGAGGTTGAAGGGGCGGTGATGCAGGCGTGCGGCGTCGAGTGCGTGAGGAAGATGAACAGGGGAGGCGGGGAGGACGCGGTGGTGGGGGACAGGTGGGACCCATGGTGGGCCGCGCGGGACAGGTGAGGGGGACAGGCGTGCGTGGATGGTGCTGTGTTCGGGTTGGCCAGGTGGAAAAATGTGTGTGTGGCTGAGTGGGGAGTGGGGACTGGCCACGTGGCGGCCTGGGATTGGTAGAGGGGAGGGGAGAGAGGAGAGGGAGGGGGGGGTGAGTTAGACTAGGTGGCAGATTTTGGTTGGATGAGGGAGAGGGGGAGGGTGATGTGGCGCAAGGGGAGTGGCCAGGGTGAGGTGGAGGGTTGGGTGGGTAGACTAGTTGGTGAGAAAAGGATTAGATAGGGCGAAGGTTGGACCGATTTAAAAATCTGGGCGGTCGTTCGTCGGTTGGCCTGCTCGATTGCCCCACTAAAAAATTAATAAACTTTTATTTGTTTTAAACGGCCGCAAGAAACCGATAGCGGCCAAATAAAATATTCCGGGGACCCGGTGTTTGGCGTTTGAATAAAGATGGGGCGTTTAGAAAACAACACGGGCTTTGCAAACATAATTTGGCAAACAATGCCTGACGATGACGATGCAATGCACAAATTCAACGCGATTTTCTAGTAGTGGTTTTGCGGGATGCCACAATGCCTTGGGCATCCCCAAGCTTTGACGCTTGTAACTCTTGGATATTTATTGGGGTGACACCATGGTGGAATCCCCAAGCTTGAGCTTTTGTCTATTCTTCATCTCATTGCATCATTCTCTCTCTATACCTGAAATTTTTCCTTCATACAAAACTTCACACAATCTCCATTAGCAACATTAGTTTATTCAAAAAATATTAGACCACTGACAAAGCTTTGGAATAGCAAGGCCTTTCACTAAGAACACAAGCTACTGTAGTAACTCCTTCAAAAAAGTTCAATTTACCTGAAGAGAACTCAAAAAGGAATCAATAAGAAGCAAATGCAAATAATGGCAGAAATCTGTCAAAACAGACCAGCAGGTAGAAACCGATTTTTCGAACATCTTATGTTGCTCAAATCAAAACATGTTGAACTAACAGAAGTTAGCTAACATACTGGGGGATTTATTCATAAATTTTGAGCTCAATCCGAGTTACAGAGCCTCCTCATGAATTTTTTTGGTGGAGGATAGAAATCTGTTTCGGGACAGCAACTCCCCAAATCTTACTTCCCTCTCATTAGAGGTCATTCTTGGCACAAAAAGCAAACAAAAAGGATAAGGAGAGGTTATTACTGAAGTAATAACTTCCAAGACTCAAGGAAACTCTTGGGTTATCTTCCAACAAGTACTTTTCTTTAACGTCTTTAAGTTAGGCACAAGAAGCAAGAAGAATCAAGTATTTTCAAATGAAGAAGCATTCACATCAAATTTTGCTTTCAAAGGAGGAGCAAAAAGCAACTTATCTCTCCTCATAGGGAAGTGTTCAATACCTTTCTTGAATGGAAAATGATATTTGATGGCGCCTTCTTTCATATCAATGATGGCACCAACTGTTCTAAGAAAAGGTCTTTCCAAAGTAATAGGACAAGAAGCATTGTATTCAACATCCAAAACATAGAAATCAACAGGGACATAAGCATTGTTAACCATAATGAGAACATCATTAACACTCCCTATGAGTTTCTTTTTAACATTATCATTGAGTGGGACATCCAAATAACAATCTTCCAACGGTGGCAAATCAAGCATTTCATAAATCTTCCTAGGCATAATAGAGACACTAGAACCAAGATCACATGAAGCTTTGAGATTAAAGTCATTCACTTGCATATTAATAATGGGTTACCAACTATCTTCTACTTTCCTAGGAATAGAAGCTTTGTGTTTTAGCTTCTCTTACTTAATCTTAACAAGAGCATCTGTAATGTGTTTAGTGAAAGCAACATGCATATCACTAGCATCAGGACTTCTAGCAAGCTTTTTCAAGAACATAATCACTTCAGAAATATTGCAACCATCAATATCAAAGTAAAACTTAGCATCACTAGTAGTAGGCTCACTAGGCTTAGGCATAGTAGGAGGAATAGGGGCTACTTGTGGTTTAGTGGTGATAGTGCACACGCTATTATTTCTATCAATTTCAGCTTCCCTTTCCCACCTAGCATGAAGTTGAGCTAACAGCCTAACATTTTCATCAATAGTAACTTGTATGGCATGAGTAGTAGCAAAGGTGTTTTCCATAGTTTCAGGTTTAGCAGCCATTTTATTAACCAAGGAAGTTTGAGCTTCAGACAAAGAGGATATATTTTTCTCAATAGTTAAAAGCTTTTCCTCTATAGTCTTATTGAAAGTGGTTTGTTTACTAATAAAGTCCTTGAGCATGACTTCAAGTTCAGAGGGGGCACTTCTAGCATTATTGTAAGAGCTTCCATAGGAATTGCCATTATTAGGAGGATAAGGCCTATAATTGTTGTTGCCACCAAAATTATTCCTATAGGCATTGTTGTTGAAATTGTTGTTTCTAATGAAGTTCACATCAACTTGTTCTTCTTGAGCAACCAAAGAGGCTAAGGGAACACTATTAGGATCTAGAGGAGCTTTCCCATTAACAAGCATAGCCATAATAACATCAATCTTTTCACTCAAAGAGGAAGTTTTCTCAACAGAATTTACCTTCTTACCATGTGGAGCTCTCTCAACATGCCATTCAGAGTAGTTAACCATCATATTATCAAGGAGCCTTGTTGCAGCACCCAAAATGGGGCCCATGAAGGTGCCTCCAGCAGTAGAATCCAACAGGTTTCTTGAGGAGAAGTTCAAACCTGCATAAAAAGTCCGGATAATCATCCAAGCAGTGAGTCCATGAGTAGGGTAATTCTTAACCAAAGATTTCATTCTTTCCCAAGCAGGAGCAACATGTTCACTATCAAGTTGTTTAAATTTGATAATATCACTTCTCATATATATATAATCTTAGCAGGAGGGTAGTACTTTCCAATAAAATCATCTTTGCACTTAGTCCAAGAATCAATACTATTTTTAGGCAAAGAAAGCAACCATTCTTTAGCTTTCCCCCTCAAGGAGAAAGGAAAAAGCTTGAGCTTAATAATATCTCCATCTACATCCTTATACTTTTGCATCTCACAAAGTTCAACAAAGCTATTAAGATGGGTAGCAGTATCATCAGAACCAGCACCAGAAAATTGCTCTCTCATCACAAGATTCAACAAAGTAGGCTTAATTTCATAAAAACTAGCATCAGGAGCAGGTGGAGCAATAGGAGTGCTAAGGAAATCATTGTTGTTGGTGCTAGTGAAGTCACACAACTTGGTGTTCTCAGCAGAGTTCATTTTGGCAAAGGTGGGCAAGCCAAAAACAGCAGCAACAGCTAGAGCATGAACTAATTTTTTTGTGTTTTTGAATAAAGCAAGCAAGCCAAAGTAGACTAATTTTTTTGGTTTTTTTTAAAGAGGCAAACAAAACCAAGCAAAAGAAACAAAGAAAACTAAAAACAAAGAAAAGAGAAAGGAAGTGAAGGACTCCCCTAGTGAAGACGTCCTTAGCCTCCCTGGCAACGGCGCCAGAAAACTTGTTGATGACTCCTTGGTGGCGCCAGAGAACTTGGTGCTTGATGTGGAGTCTTGTTGGGAACCCCAAGAGAAAGATGTGAAGAGCACAGCAGCAAGTCTTCCCTTAGTTGATACCGAGGTTATCGAACCAGAAGGAGGAAGAAAACGTCACACAGGTGTTGCAAGCAACACGGAGACCTGCACAACACAAACTCAAGACTTTGCCCCAACAAATCAGTGAGGTTGTCAAGCTCACCGGTTTGCTGTAACAAAGGATTAAACGTATGGTGTGGAAGGTAATGGTTTACACAAGTAAACAAGTAACAGTGGAAGATGTATTGATGGTAAAGATTGGGCCAGGGTCCATAGTTCACTTGAGGTGCTATCCTTAGATAAACAACATGGCATGAAGGGTAAACAAATTACAGCGGGGCAATTGACAGGAACTGAGCAAGGCATAACAATGCAATTACTAGTCAGAAAGATCCCATGAGGTTGATTGGTCAATACAACAATATACATAGACCGTCATCCAACTGCATCTATGACTAGAAGTCCACCTTCAGGTTATCATCCAACCCCTCCAAAGATAAGTTGCAAGCAATGCACAACCGCTAAGCAAAGTGTGTAAGGTAAACAGTCCACATGTTCCATGAACAAGAGACCGTTGTTTTCTTCCTAGTAGCAACAACACATCTATAACCGAAGAGATTATTGTCACTTCCCTTGGAAACTAGAGGCATGAACCCACTATCGAGCATAAATAACCCCTCTTGGAGTCACTAGCAACTACTTGTCCAAGATAACCACTAGCAACGGAGAGCATGCAAGATCACAAATAACACAGACATGATAGAATCATAAAGACAAAACCATTAATCAAATCAACATAATAATCTCAATATCCATAGGATCCCTGCAAACACAACATGCATGATTACAAATAGATTAGATCTTGATCGTGAACGGAGCTCATAAGATCTATACATGAAAGCACAAAGGAGGAGATATAACCATCTAGCTACTACATGGACCCATAGTCCAAGGTGAAACTACTCACGCATCATACCGGAGAGAAGGCCTCCGGGATGATCTCCCCTCTGACAGTGTGCCAGGAAGAACTTCAGATCCCCCCCCCCCCCGATCTAGGGACGATGGTGGCGGCGGCTACAAACAGTTTCGTAGATTTCTGATCGGGTACCCAGGGTTTCTGCATCGGGGGCTTCTTATAGGCGAAGGGGGAGACCGAGGAGGCGGCCAGGGCCACCTAACCCTAGCCAGGCGCAGGCCCAGCTGTGTCCGTGCCTGGGGGGTGGCCCCTGTGGCTCGCCCCTCCGGCTCTCCTCTGGACTTCTTGTTCCCCATGAAAAATAATTGACTTTGTCCTTCGTCCCGTCCAATTCCGAGAATATTTCTTTACTAACTTTTCTGGAACCAAAAACAGCAGAAAACAGGCATCTGGCACTGTTACAACTTGTTAATAGGTTAGTACCAGAAAACATGTAAAAAGCATCTCAAAGTGTGGACAAGTAAAGCAAAGTAGATACTAAACAAGCATAGGACATAAAAAATTATAGATACGTTTCCAACGTATCACATGCGGCCATAAAACACGAGTACGCGATGCGGCGCACGGCGGGGCAGTTGTCGATCCGGACTGTGATCCCGATAACCTAGTCATGTGGATTGAGTTCTTTCCTAAGCATCAAGAGAGGAAGCTCACCATGTACTACGACAACGGACCTCCGTCGGCGGACAACAACGGTGTCAGACGTAGGTTCTGGTGGAGCATGTCAGGCCGCATGCTGGTTGCTGGCCTCTGTCATAGACTACATTGCCGGGGGGAACTACCCGCGCCTCCAACATCCTCCGCCACCACCTCTTCATCCTAGCACGTTGTCGCCGCCACCATTCATCAACCTCATAGAGGACGATGACGAGTAGGCTCCGCCGGTGTCACCCCAGGTGCAGGAAATTGCCGGAAGCAAAGTGCATGTATCCCAAACGCTTCGTTTTTAATATACCGTAGTATGTTTTATCCATATAGTAATGTTTTTAAAGGGGATTGAGTAAGACCGTTTGGTTTGCCTCACGGGTCAGACCACGATCCAAATTCAGTCTGTGGCCAAACGGACCAAGTCGAACGATTTGGTGTCCAGAGTGGGTCAGCTCCGCTGGATATACCCTTAGGGCCGAGCCGAGTGTGACCCATTTAGGACACTGAAACCATCCGATTCGGTCCGTTGGGTCGGTTCGTGGACATGAAATGGTTCGTGGCCTAGCTGCACAGGCCGGTGCACTTGGCGGGACGACCCATTCGGTCCGTTGAAAAAATATTTATTTCTTAATATTTTCATTAATTTTAAAACATAATTTACATAGATAAAAAAGAACAAAACCATAGCTACGGGGGCTACCTGTGTCACCGATGTCACCGGAGCCAGCTACTCGTCGTCGTCCATCAAGAGGTCAATGCACAAAGGCGGCGTCCAGGGGCCCAGTTGTCGCCACACATGTTGCGCGGCAGTGGCGGGATCATCTGCTGCCCAGGCCACACAACCATGCACGCAGTGGAACCTTCTACCCAGGGCACGCGACTTGCGCTGGCGCGTGCGGTAGCAATGTTAGCGGAGATGGCAGCTCCGCCTCGTGTACCTCCACCATCGCAGAGGGTTGGACGACATAGTCTGGCGCTTGCCAAGTCCAGAGCACGTTCTCGTCCTGATGGCACGCCGCATGACCTCAGTCTTGTCGTAGTCTAGCAGCACAACGGGCTCACCCTTCTGCTTCATGATGACACCCATCATTGCCGCCCTCATCGTCGTCGAAGTCCCCGTTGTCGATATTCGCAGGTAGATCATGTTAATTGTTACAATTGCGACAAGAAGATAACGAAGAACGAAAACGAAAAACACAGCAAGGGGACACAGATTTAACGTGGAAAACCTCTCCAACAAAGAGAGGAAAAAACCACGGGCGCCAATAAACTTCACTATATCGAGTGTTTACAAACGCGGGATTTCACAGATGCAACTCTCCCAACCGGCGCTTAAGGGGTTTATATATCGGTGGAAACCTAGGTCTTGACGATCCAGACAGATTATGGGCCGCACTTCTAGCGCGTCCCGTTGGGCCAACGGACTCGTTACACTCGGCCCAAGCCTCCCGGCGACGGGCCTCGCTCCACTCGTCAGAAGTTGGCCTATACTTTGTAGAATTTGGATCAACATATAACATTAATCGACCCTTAGCTGTAATTCGGCCTGGAACAAGCACGCCCGCCGCGCATCGTACTCCCAAGCGATGAACTGCCGCCAGAAGTCCTTCCGGTGATACGTGCGGTCGTATCGTGGCACCTTTGGGAGCTATGTGATGCAGCGGTGCATCTTCATTTCCAGCGTCGTCCTCTCATGCGGTGGAGGCACCCGGGTGGGGTGGGTGGGGAGGAAAGAGTAGATCGCGAGTGCGGTACCGGTATGTGTGCGTGAGACTGGTCGGGAAATATTGCGAGACACGCGCAATAGGCTATTCTTACCCGCGGTGTTCAATTTATTTAAATGCCACATACACAATGTATACTCCTGGTGTTCCTTTTATTTGAACACCGCCACTATCTTTGTCCCGGTTGTACTTGTGAGACCCATTTTCTGATGGCGTTTTCTTATTGGAGGACGCCATCACTATATTGTAGTGGCGTTCGTGATTTATCGAACGCTATTAGTATTTTTCTCAATAGTGGTGGTGTGTTATTATTTTTGCATGCCACTAACAAAATAACTGCTATATAAGGGGTTTTCTACTAGTGCACCAGCCCTCAAAGATCTTGTCAAGGTTGACATGCTCACACCTAATTGGCACAACGGAGCTCTTCCTGAAATTTGTGCATTGCAGTATTGTGAGAGCTTGTCGAGGGTCATATCTTCTCATTTGAGTACCAAAAATAATAGCCGTGAGAGATGCATATCCATTTCAGGCAGTAATAAAAGAGAGCATTCATACTGAACATATCATCTCTAGCTGAAGAAATCCGCATACACCATATAACAAGTATATTGCAGTTTGAAGTTTTACAGCAGAGAAATGTAAGACAAGTAATGACCAAATTATGTGCCGGGGCTTCTTGTGCATAGCAAGCACATAAACACATCAGCCAGAACCAAAAGGTATAAACAGGACTACGGGCACTCCTCACTTTCCCCTCCTCCCTCCCAAGTTGCTTTGAGAGACATACTCTGATGGACGGGGCTCTCCCACGCCCTTCTCGCCAGAGTAGCTGGTGGGAGGTGGCTGCGGAGGGTCGTCAGAGTAGATGTAGGCTTTAGGAAGTTCGTCCTTGTGCCTATAGTGGGTGATATGCCCTGTAGGTGGAGTGGAACTCCAGATCTCGGCAACCAGATCTTCGGAGTTCTAGGGTTCTTCCTCCTTGTGTTGCAGCTCTGATGGCCGGAGCTGAAGACGGAAGGAAGAGCCACCGCTTCGTTCAAAAAATAAGTGTCGCGGGCGACCTCTCGATTTTTGGTTGCGTGACGCTAGTGGCGGAGCTAGGATCAGCGGTTAGTGATGTCAAAGCTCGAAAACAACTAGAGTGATGTCAAAAATAAGGATTTATGGGGTCATTATGGTGTATTTATAGCTAAACCTTCAATGCTCACTAATTTTTTGTGTGGTCAAGCGACCACATAGTATATGTGCAGCTCTGCCACTGCGTGACGCGCCTTGTCCTGGCCAGCCATGGAGGCAAGGGGGAAAGGCGTGGTGGCACAGCGCGCGGTGTAGAGGATCCGCTCCTGGCATGCCGAGGCGGCGAGGGGGAGTGGAGAACCGGTGTTGTGCCCACTTCTTTGTTCAAGTGTTCTTGGCCTCATTTGAAGGGGGCGGTTTTGGTGGAGTTCTTGGATAGGGTGGGTTGCCTTCCTCCTCTTCCAAGTTGCCACGGTGGCGACGCAACAGAGGCTGGAGGGTTGCCTTGTCTTCCTCCTCGAGCTCCAAGGGAAGTTGGGTGCTACGGGTGTTCGTGCCACACAGAAGCTGCGTCTCGTGGAGCTCCCAAGCGAAGGTGACAAAGCCAGAGATACTTCTGGCCAAAGAGGCCGCTCCACGCTCGAAGAATATCGAGCATCTTCTTCTTGTCGGCCTTGTTGGCGCAAGAGGGCGCACAGGTGCCATGTTGGAAGATCTTCATCAACCTCGGCGCAGGATTCATAGCTAGTGTCGCCCCAAGTGACGGCGGCGGCGCCGGCTCCTGCGAGGCTGCGACTGCAGGTCTCCTGGCAGCAAGTTGGAACAAGGGCTGGGTCGCGTTTTTTATTTTCTTTCCTAGGTCCTTCTTGTAAACTTTGAGTACTTATCTTTGATTTCTAGGTTTAGCAGTGCTGCAGCTGCTCAGGGGCCTCTTTGTAAATCGTACCCGCTAATTTAGGGTGTGTTTGGTAGACCGGGCCGCTTCGAATTCACTTTCTCACTAGAGATATCTGACCTCATACAAGCTGGCTTCAGATTTTGTGTTGTGTTTGTTAGACCGGGTGTGTTGAGAAAAACTGCACTGATACTCTCTGTTTGCTAGCCCGTATAAGGCGATATTGGCCCAAAAACTGAGAAATTGCATAACGGACCAAAATTTTACACAAAGGTCCCTAAATAGAAACAAAAAAGCAATCAGACCCTCTTCTTCCCCAAATCGTGTGTTGGGAGCCTATTCGTCGCCGATGACGGGCTGTGGGGTGCCGGCGGTGGGTGCTGAGCAGTGGGGCGACACGGTGATCGGTGGTTGACGCGGCGTTGGGCCACGGCGTGACCTGCTGCTGCTCACGGCGGCGCGACCTGTGGCTCACGACAGGGCGACTTGGTGCTGCTTTAGCGGCGCAGGAGAGGAGAGACAGGAGGGCCGGCGCGGGAGGATGAGCTTCGGCGGCGGCGAGGCACGACGTCCCTTGCTCCTGCTAAACCGGCGCGAGGAAGAGGAAAGACAGGAGGCTAGCCGCCGTGGAGGGAATTGAGGAAGCGCTGGGTGGGCAGTTGCGATAGAGACGTTGTTCGGGGGAAAATGGGGAGTGGGGCGATTGACCCCTGCTGGATTCGATCCAGGGGCGGGGCGCGGGGCCGATTTTCTGGGCGAGGTCAGCCCTGCCCACATGTGAAGCTCGTTTTCAGTTTCACAACCGGGCAGGGCCGAGGGAGCGTTTTCGTGCGAGGTGGGCAGTGCCGAGGAAGGAAAACCGGGCTAACAAACACCTATATCTCGGTTGAGATGGGATTTTCTGGATTGGGCCGATCTACTAAACACACCCTTAATATATGCAGCTTCCAGGCCATTCGGGGCCTTTCCCCGTTCAAAAAAAGGTATAAACAGAATACTTGACATGGAGAAAACTTGGCAGGCTATCGAGTTTGTTTACTGTCCAAAAATTGCAAGATGGGATTCTTCCTCGAGTCCTTGGGATGCTCTTGATGTCATGTTGTTGTAAAAGTAGTGTGCTTTATTTTGTATTATCTTTGATGCATTAATATAGTGCCCATATGTCATATCGAAATCGTTGATGAAGAAAGCTTCATCTGGTTGACGAGTATTTCACAGTTTTGGGTACCAATTGGACCCTAGAAGCATGCAAATCTTTTCAAATGTGCTAATTGGGTACTAATGGTTTCAGGTTCCGAGAGATGAAATCCTTTATTTTGCTGAATTTTTCATCTTTCTAGCTTTTGTTTTGCCATCTGACGTGACGTGTAACAAGGTGGGGGACGGTCTTGCAACGCACAGCGCAAAGTTGGCACATGAACCCCAAGCCGTATGGCCGGGTGATGCCCCAATTTTTGTGCTGATCTTGTAGCCAACGGTCAGGGTCAGGCTGTGCTCTCTGGTTAATGCAAGTTGTGTTCCATCTCAAAAGAAAAAGTATGCGCTCTGTCGCTATCCAAAGACAACTTCCTAATCCTTTCAATATATCATGGAAAGATCTTATCTGCATAATTCTCTGGTTACACTTGCTAGAAAAAAGAACATAACCTAATATAAGCGAGCAGATGAACTGCTTCGGTTGGTTACGACCTAAACCCTAAACCCTAAATCAGCCATCACCGCCAGCTTTTCATTATCCAAAGCATGCGCCATCCTGTCTGCACACTCAGGCAGCATTGACTCCAGCGTCTGCCAGCCACAATATATACATTCTTCTCAGCTTATCATGGATACACAAAAGTATGTTGCTCTTTCCAAAATTGAAGGAGACATACCGTGCTCGCAAGGGTTTCTGCCAGCCGGTTGATCTCTTCGGGAATCTCTGAATTTGTGTTTGTTCTAACTGTGAAGCATTCATCGTCCTTTGGCTTAGCATTGGCACCCCCTACATGACATAAATTTTCGAGTTATGTTTGTTATCTGCTAGCAGAAAGAATGACGAAATGTATTATCTTGAAGGCGACAGCACTGACCTGCCCATTACATCATTCCCACTCAACATCGGTAACACTTCTGTTTTTGAAAATAGGAGGCTGTGATAGCCTACGCCTGCTATTCCTTGTCGCTCCAGAAACTCTATGTGCTTTCTCAGCGATTTGTCCCTGGAAGAGGCAAACAGGTTAACTTCTCGGCAAACAACATAGAATCGTCACCCAGTATGGCTATCAGGGATCAAGGAGCTCCGTGTATAGTAAAATTCAAGCCAGAACTAGCTGTTGCATTTTCCTTTGGGTACCCCATATCATCATACCAAGAACTAAAGCCTTGTGTATCTTAAAATGTCTGCATAACACCTCAACATTTTACAGTGCATTTTCTGACTACTTATACTAGGAAATAACTTAAGCCAGTTTCATTTCATATTTATGTTACTCCCTCTGTCCCAAAATAGATGTCTCAAATTTTTCAAAATTTGAATGAATCTATATGCTAAATAGTGTCTAGATTCATCCAAATTTTGATAAATCTGAGACATCTATTTTGGGACGGAGGGAGTAAAATACATGGAACCTCCAATAGCTCATTGTGTTGATACCATCAGAATTAATGGAACGGAAACATATGTCCTACATGTCAAGTGGACTCCCATGCTCTTCTTGCAATTGTTTCTGCGTAAGGGAAACATCAAAACCCTGTTCCAGAAGACTAAAAGGATCTTTAATCTCCTGAAGATATGCAAAAGAATTAGTCATAGTATCTAGTAGGAAATCCAGCAAGCAATGACAAGGAATGGTATAGTGGTAAGTACACTCTGGTTGAAGCAACATGTATGTTCATTCTTCTCCGTGGCTGCCCTAAACAAAGCATCCTTGAGGACCTGGAAAAAGGTATTATGCAATTGAAGGAAGCGGAAGTATGGAACTTAAAGCTAGAACCTAGAGATGTCATATGAAAAATATTGGAGTAAAAAATTATAAATCATATTTAAACCTGCATTTTATATATCTTTTCTTCGATGGTCCCAGATGTCATCAAGCGGTATACGATCACATCTTTTGTCTGTCCAATTCGAAAAGCCCGATCAACGCTCTGTTTGTCGATACTATAAAAAAGAAGATTGTGTTATGGCATAGAAATTTTGCAATGACAAGTATTCTATGAACCAAGAGGAATAGACTTGATCAGGATGGGTCGATCTTCAGGTACCTTGGATTCCAATCAGGATCAACTACTATGACACGAGATGCCTTGGTCAGTGTAAGTCCAAGGCCACCGACTTTTGTGGTCAGTAAAAATATTTGACCTCCGAGGCCCTCCTGGAAATCCTAGATATGCAAATGCACAATACGTAAGCAACATGGCATATATAATTGAGTCTATGGCAGAAAACAACACAGCAAAATGGAAGCGCGAACAGAAACCTTCACAATCCTTTCCCTCTCGGCAGTGCTGCCATCCATGCGCGAAAAGTTGTAGCCCTCTAATAATATAGCTTCCTGTTGAAATAATCGAATGTGTTACTACACACAAAGTGTGTTTCGACCATAGTTAGGTCAAAACTACATAGAAAATAGGTGTCATCCCAATCTGAAAACTAAAAATTTTATGATAGACATACTCAACGAAAATGGAATTCCACACTTTGATGCTATCAGTACATCAAAGATGCCAAAAGCAACCAGTCGTGCTTAAGCTCATGTTATCATTTTCGAGAAAACGCAAAGGACCTTTGTGTTTCATACATTGAAAAGACAGGATAGTTACAAGCCTCCTAAGAGGTCGGTACAAGTGGAGCTTGCTCAATGTACATCCCAAGTCGGTGGAAGGACTGCTCTAAGACCTAGCGCCCCTGCCCTTTCCCATAAGCAAGCCTCGTCCTTGATCGCGGCAAGCAGATTGCTGCCCGAGGGAGGTAGCCTATCGAAGACGCAGCCATTCCTATGCTTCCAGACCATCCAAGGTATGAGCAATGCGGCTGATCCCAGGCCCTTTCGAAGTGGCTTCGGCATGTCGCGCTTTGCTTGGGCTAGCCACTCGATCAGGGAGCTGTCCTCTGGCCCGGGGATCCTGCAGGTCATGCAGAGCAAGGCTAGGGCTTCATGCCAAATCTGTCGCGAGAAGGGGCACTCGACGAGCAGATGGTGCATGGACTCTGGCGCCTGGTCACAGAGCAGGCATCGCGGATGGTGCTGCAGGCCGTGGAGCTCGAGGCGCTGCACGGTCCAGCAACGGTCTTGGAAGGCAACCCAGTGGAAGAACTTGAGGCGCGGGGGTGCCCAGGCCTTCCAAATATGCTTCCAAGCAGGGCAGGCCCAGGAGCCATGGAAGGAGGCCAGGTATGCTGAGCTCGCCGTGTAAGAGCTGCTGGCCGTCCACTTCCAGATGAGGCGATCAGGCTCGTCGGTGAGTATGGTATTGTCAATGGTGTGCCAGAGCTGCAGGTATTGGCCGATTTCCTGGATGCCGATGGTGCCCTGGATGTCTTGGGCCCAGTGGTGGTCGAGGAGGGCATCAGCCACTGTCCTTGTCCTCCGTCGTCGTTTGGGGATGCAGGCGTGTAGCAGTGGGGCAATCTCCCTGATGGATTGACCGCCTCCCAGAACTTGGCCGTGAGGCCGTTCCCTACCTCCATGGTGGTGGAGGCGAAGAAGTCGTGCTTCGCCGGGGTGAACTGCATGTCCAAACCCTGCCAAGAGCGTCTGTCGTCGGTGCGACTGAACCATAGCCATCTCAGCCTAAGGGAGAGCCTAGTCCGCTCGAGGTCACGGACGCCGAGGCCGCCCAGGGCCACAGGGCGTGCCACGCGGCGCCAGTTGATTGTGGCAGTGGCCGCTGTTAGCCTCCTTGCGCCCTGCCCACAGGAAGCCACGCTGCACCTTCTCAATGAGTCGAATCGGTCGCTTTGTGGGCACGATGACAAGTAGCTGGTGTATGGGGATGGCGCCGAGGACCGATTTCACCATTGCGAGGCGTCCAGCCTTGTCCATGAGTTCTGCCTTCTAGGTCGGGAGCTTGCCAGTGACTCGGTCCACCATAGGCTGCATCTGTGCCGCCGTTGGCTTCCGGATCGTGAGGGGTATGCCCAGGTAGGTCAGGGGCAGTTCCACCACGGGGCAGCCAAGCCGCATAACCATCGAGGTGACCTCGTCGGGGTCGCAGCGGATGAGGGTGGCGGTGCTCTTGTTGTAGTTGACGTGGAGCCCAGAAGCGTGCCCGAAGAGCTCCAGGGTCCACTGTACAGCCTCGATGTCCTCGGTCCGCGCCTGGCAGAACATGATGACATTGTCGGCGTAGAGGGAGATCGGCGGGACCGAGCAGTAGGGGTGCAGCTGGCGCAGGATGTCGAGCTCGGTGGCGCGTCGAAAGAGGACCGAGGGTGTCAACGGCGAGGTCAAACAGCTGCGGAGACAGTGGGTCACCCTGCCGGAGACCTCTTCGGTGCCATATTGCGGGATCGGGCTCGCCGTTGAGCAGGACTTGCGTGCTCGCAGACGAAAGCAGGATCGCCAGCCACTCGAGGAAGCGGTCACCAAAGCCGTAGCATCGTAGTGCTTCAAAAAGGAAGGGCCAAGAGAGGGAGTCGAAAGCACGGGCGAGGTCGAGCTTGAGGAGAAGACAGGGCTCGCCAAGGCGGTGAAGCAGCCTGGCGGACTCGCGCACGAGGACGAAGTTGTCGTGGAGGCTGTGGCCGGAGATGAAGGCGCTCTGGATGGGGCTAACGAGGGCATCAAGCTTGGGGGCCAGGCGTAGCGACAGGACCTTTGCGAAGAGCTTCGCAATCAGGTGTAGTAATTCTACTTCACTATTGAACCGGACTTGAATCTGATCTCTCTTTTTTCTGTTGTACACAAATGTCTAAGACTATACATAACAGTAAGATGTGTTTAGATGTTAACATCATTATATTTCGCAAGAAGAAATTGCCCATTTACTCTAGTAACAGAACTTATCATGCATGTGAAAATACAAAAGCAGCAATGTATACAAACTAATAACTCTAATTTGAATGCTATATATCACAAAAAATCACGGCATTCACTACAACACAAACAAGAATCAACAACAGACCTGAATCAGGTTTAGCATTTTAAGAGTCTGAGAAAAAATCAGAACATAGTGTCCCTCTTCAAGAAGATTCCGCTGCAACATTGGACATTAAGAATTTTTGTTTACATAAACAAACAGGGAGTACAATACTAACAACTAATGTGCAACAAAGGATTCTTACCAACAAGACCAAGATAAAAGATAACTTGCATGAGACTTCCGGACCATCTTCCACTGCATCATCATCATGGACCATATCTGCGAGGTTCATGGCCATTTTTTCAGCCATCCCAATTTCCTGATTATTTTTTTCGGCCATCGCAATATCCTGACTATTTAACATGCCATCCATGCCTTCCAAAATGTGCTCATCATCTCTCTTAGTCAATATCCGTGGGTCATTACATATCTTTTTCAATACCTGTTGAAGAAAATGAAAAACATGAAACAGACATAATTGCACCAAAGAACGTGCACTTGACAAAAAATGATAAATCAAGGGCATATAGTTAGCAAATGCCGCCTCGCATGAAAGATATACCCTGCATTTCATTTTATAAGGCGTATTTTGGTTTAGCTCGGAGTAGTATGCATGGTCAACAAACAATGGAGAGAGTAAAGAGGTAAATGAGGTGAAAACAAAGAAATATTCATCATTTCTACAAGCATGCCTTATATTTTGATAGAATGGTGCAAAAACTATAGGCATTTTTGAATCTGAGTGAGTATACTATGAGCAAACGTGAAGAGAACTAAAGGAGCAGATGAGAGCAACAAGACAACAAGTAAAGGTACACAAGACTGGGCAAAGGGCTTTGAGAGCCCATGCTTGCCTTGATTGCAGCCAAGGGACCTCGTGATGCAGCTAAATGAACAAGCTCACAGTTCAGAAAAGCTTTATATAGTTGCCTCTGCACCCAAAAGACAGACGAATTACAAAACTGTCATTAGCCAATTACTCAACCAGTTTTGCATCAATGACACAAAAATTTATACCTGGCGATCTGTTAATTTAAGCCAGATCGTTAGCTCAATCTTCTTCTGAAGCTGTTTATCATCTATCAAACCAATCTCAAGGAATACTTCATTTTTCATACGACGCAAGAAATATGGCTTTATCCTTTCTCTTAATTCCTGTGAACAAAAGTCGAGTACCAAACAAGAACTATAATTGGTTACCACAGTTGTCTTCAAGTAATAATCCGGAAGGATGGGTAACATTGCCACAACGTAATGCAGTAAATATAGTTGGCTTAGTCTAACTGGCTTGCCCTCTCATGGTTCAACTGAAAGTCAAAGAAAAGGTCGACACTATATAATCTGGAATCTGAATGCAGTTCAGTTATACAATTGCTTCCAAATGCCAAATGGAGATGAAAATACTACTTAGCTAATATTTTTTGCAACATAGAACTCAGTTAATGTCCAACTTGTAATTAGTCAACAGAATCATAATGACAAGTAATGCTATTGCACATTTTTGGAATATAGGAAACACGCTGAAATTTTACAATATGAATGTGCGAACATACCAAATTAGCAAATACCAAGAAGAAAAATCCTGACCACAATAGCACCGGGGATGAGCTCGGGTACCTTATATCTCTTGGACACGAACACAGAAAAAAAGGACAGTTACCTTTGCGACATTGAAGCCTATGCACTTCGCTTCGTCGCTAGCACTCTTGTCAATGCCTCGATTGATAGGCAGCTCATAGTTTTTTCTGAACCTGCCAAAATATAGAGAAATAAATAACACTAGATGATGCTAAATAAAGCAACGTCGTTAATGCAGGAAAATGAGAAAGTAAGTAAATTACTCTTTCTTGTTACCCATGACTTCCGGGCAACAAAAATAGAAAATCGCCCACATTTCCTACAGGAGTATGCATACTTATTTTCATTAGTAATAGGAGGACAAAGTAAATAGGAGCATGTAAAGTACGAGTTTTTTAGGAGTCTCAGCTAGGTGGTACCTCCAAGTTATTTTGTATAGGTGTTCCACTGATGGCGATCCGATGGACACAAGGTATTTCAAATAATCTTTGGGCTGTCTGTGTCTTGGGGTTCTTGATCAAATGCGCCTCATCAAGAATAACATAATTCCAGAACTTCCCAATCTCCTCGTCATTAGCATCGATACGGACGCCACCTCTAATCTTTTTGTAATTGTTCCTAACAATACCGTATGTTGTCAAAACGATACCTCCCTCCTGTTCCAAGACGATAAATAGCTGGACATGACTCATTAAATATCTATGTATTATTTCAAAAGGCGGTAATGCAAAAATGAATCTATGCTCGAATTTTGATGGTTAGGATAAAAGGCGAGGATACGAATGACCAACAGAAGGCATCCACGTTAGGAAACCAAACCTTGAAAGCACGTTTAAGCTCCAAGTCACGAAATTTTTTATTGAGACTAGAGTAGCTGTAAAAAAAAATCAATTAGCAACAATCAACATGACTTGACTTGCATCAAACTGAGGAAATAGGAGACCCTACTCCCTGATCATGTGCCTGAGGCCAACAACTGTTAGTTCTTTATTCCATTGGGTGAGAACTGTTTTCGGGGCAACCACTAGCACCCTCCTTATTAGACCGGAATGGAACAGCCCTGCCAGGAAGGCAGAAACCTGCAAGATAAAATTAAGGATGCTATAAGCATCAATCAAAGCAGAGACTGGGGCTTTTCCCTTTTTGAAGAAAAGAGTCTCTCATCAGGATAATGCATCACCAATTTGATACTCAAAATTTTATTGTGGCTGAAAGAAACCAGCTAGTGTCAATGTAGATTGCAGACACAAAGCTAAGCAGCTGAGAAACAAGTATAATTAATGAAACACGCGATATCAACAAAATAGATTTTATCCTTGCATGGGATGCTAAGTGGCTTCAGCCCCATAAAATGCAGAAACTAAAGATGCAGTTTTTCTCACAGTAATTTCTGTACTTTAGCTAGCAAGTAGCAAACAGTCTAGTCTAACACTGAGAATCAATCCAAATACTCCTCCCGCCAGATTCTTATAACAGTATAAGCAGCAGGGCGAAAGCCTCAGCGGCACCTGCACGAACCTTCCAACACTAAGAAGTACTATACTATGCGCGTGAAACAGAGCCAATGTCGCCAGATCGATACAAATCAACAGTTATTGCCATGATCAAGCAATCAAACGGCAGTTAATTTTAGAGAGAGTGAACGAAAAGAAAGGAACAGGGCTAGTTAGATGGATGGACCTGCATGGTCTTGCCAAGCCCCATGTCGTCCCCGAGGATCCCACCGGTTCCCCTGCGGCTTTCCGCTGCTGCTTCCGACGGTGGCCTCCATCTCGAAGTCTGGAAGTTGTTCTTCCTCCGGCGCCGCGGGATGGGTGTCATGGATTTCCACCTCCTCCTCGCTATGGTCTTCATCTGTCAAATCCCCCATGGGCTCGTCCGTCTCCCAGGTGCTGAAACCATGGAGCTGGTCTTGGTCGGGAGAGGAGGTTCTGGTGAGCTTGCACAGGCGGCGGCGGCCTGGCAGCTTCACCTTCTGCATCCCGATGTGCGCAGGCTCTGCATGCACTGGATGGAGCGAGCGGCGAGCGGGTGGAGTGATTGATTTCTTTGGGGAATAGATAGATGATATTGGGGTAGATGAAATGGCGACACCTGGGTCGCCGGCGGGATCGCCCAAGGAGAGGTCAGAGATGTCCAAGGGTGAAGAGGGAGACGGCGGCCCCGTGGATGGGATTGGAGCTTGCAGGTGTTGAGGAAAGGGAGAGAGGGAGGAGGAAGGCAGTGGACCGACAGGAGAATTTTCGAGCACCTCACCCAATACCACGGTGGCATCCTCCGGCGGATCGGCTGCGTCATGGATTCCCACCTCCTCCTCCTCCACCTCTTCCTCTTCTTCTTCCTCCTCTTCCTCCTCCTCGTCGTCTATGCAAACCCCCGTGGGCTCGCGGCTGCTGGCGACATCCTGCAGCTCGTCTTGGTCGGGAGAGTTGCTGCTGCTGGAGGAAGGATGCGCGGGGTGGTGGGAGGTGTCCAGAGACGAGGAGGAGGAGGGCGGCATGGATGATGGGATCGGAGGCTGGAGGAAGGAAGGGAGGAAGGAGGTAGGCACTGGGCAGCGCCGCCAGAGCCAACCCATGAGGGAAGGCTTGTTCGCCATGGATGCGGCTGCAGACTGCTCGCAAGGCAGGTTTTTTTTTCCTCCTTGTTGAACTGTCGAAGAACAGAACGGGAGTAATGGAGGAGGAGGGGGGAGATACTGTGAGAGGCAGCCTATCAGGTGCGGCTGCTGGAAGAAGAAGAAAGGGCGGCGGCCTCGATCGTTTTCAAAATTCGAAAAAACGAATGCCGAGTCGTCTCTCTCACGCACGCAACGCAAGCCTAGCTGTGTGTCTCGGGATAATGAACCCACCATCAAACCTCGCCTTGGTGGTAATAAATCGCTTCTTTCGTTGCGCCTCCACCTGCTGCCGCTGTGGAGATACACAGAAACTAACGGGAGGATCGCTAATAAAAGAGTAGTACTCGTGTCTGTCAAACATTACCTGCTCCTGGTTGATGCCGGTGAAGAATTCTGGACTGCTTCAGGATTGAATACTACGCCCTAAATTCAACCACTTCAGTACTCCACTCCTCGCACCCACTACTAGTCATTCATCAAAATTATCCCTATTTACAGCGCCGGCTCATACTCCACGGCCAAAACGGTACGTCGATAGAAAGGAGGTTCAGATAGTGGATGCCAAAGATACTGGAGGTTCTACAGGCGACCGGACTTTGACAGAAAGGTCCATCTTGCTGCAACATTCTCTTTGATGTACTTACTATGAATGTAATGTGCTGGCACTACCGATGTTATCCTGAAAGTGGATGTGTTTGCACTTTAGTAGTGCAAGCGTGCCTAATAAGTCTCAGGTGGCTGCAGTTGAGAGGTGTGACAAATACCATACAGGAACAACATAAAATGCGCTGTACCTAAAACAAATAGTCTGGTCCTAAGGATTACACTGATAATAAAGCTTTGTAGTGACAGGCCTGCAGCAGCAAGGCATCATACAGGAAGAAATATACTGTATGTCTTTTCCATGGTCATATTTTCCCATTTGAGAACCAAATAAAATAGCCGTGAGTGATCCAAGACAGTAATGAGAGGACGCATTTCTAGTGAACACATTATCTCTAGCTCAAGATATTTGTACACGCCATGCAACAGGTACATTTCAATTTTGGAGTTTTACAACACTGATGTGAACAACAAGTCAAACAACAGGAATGTAAGAGGAAACAGTGGGCCAACTTTTGAGTCAAGGATTCTAGAGCATAACAGGGACATGAACACAGTAGCCAGTACCAAAAGATATAAACAAAATACTTGCCATGGAGAAAACTTGGAAAGCTATTTAGTTCGTTCAATAACACCGTGTTGTCCAAAAACTGGCAAGATGTGATGAAAAGAAAGCTGCTGCAAATTCATCATGATGATCTTCCCCAGAAACTAGGCAGCAGCAGCGGGTTCAGCATTCGGAACATACCAACCACGGAGTATCTCGATCGCCTTCTTCCGCCTTGCCAGCCTGGACTTGCGATGGTCTCCAGTGTTCCTGTGCATGGCACCAACCTTCACTGTCTTGTCGATGGCTTTGTATGCCTCGGAAATCATTTTTTCGATTTCGATGATTTCTTCAGGTTGGGCGTCGGCTTTCTTCCTAAGCTTTTCGAGGGCTCTGAAAACCTATCAAAGAGCAACGAACTTGTGACATTTGGTTTCATACAAAAAAAAGAAGCCTATGGTATTATTCATTGCTGCATAAGAAAATACTGGATGTTTGTACGGATGAAACCATCCTCATACCCATAACCCGTCTTTTGCATGCCATTAGATTCACAAAAATGACATAGAACAAGTAAAATTCACATGAATGAAATTCAGCTAGGAAAATATATTTGGTGGCCTGTTACTTTTTCTCCCTTTTCGGCTGTTTCATGGGCAATATAAATCCACTTGTGATATCATAATGACCAGGTGCCTTTTACAGTCAATTTCAACCAGTTCTTAGCTCATTACATCAAAACCATCTAAACTGACAATACGATGTATTAGAATTTAGAATGCAAGAAATGTTCAACTGGAAGAAATCAACACACATTGCACCTAAACTCCGTTAATTTGCAGCTCATAGGCTCCCCCATACGCGTCAATATGTGTTTATCTCCAGGAAGCAAATCCCCATTTTCACCGCACAGAGTCAATAATATTTAGTGGCAAAACATTAAGCAACAATATGTCTATCTGAAGGCCAGGGATTCCCCATTTTCACCGCACGGTGCCAATAGTAGTACACTTTTAGTGCCAAAATCTTTAAGCAGGGAGAAAGGGACGCGCCCGCAATTGGGCATTATATAAGTACCTTCTTCATCCGGGTGCGCATCTCAGCCTTGCGGGCATGGTTGCGGATGCGGTGCACGTCGTTCTGGCGCTCCCTCTTCTTGACCGAGTCCGGCTGTCTTCCTGTCTTGGGCGGCTCGGCAGCGCACACCACCTCAAGCCCCCTCCTCCTCCACCTCCCCGTAGACACCGATGCCCCGAACCCACCTGACAAAGCATTCCCTGTCACTGACGAATAAACAGAAACTTTCTTGATAAAAATCGAGCGGGAGAAGAGAAGTGCGGTACCAATGGGAAAGGCGGCGTACGAGGTCGAAAGACGGGCCTGTGGGGCGAGGGCGCGGAGGGAGAGGGAGGCGGGCGCCCGGGCGGGGGAAGGGAGGGAGGCGGAGAGGGAAGAGAGAGAGAGGAGCGGCGAGGTGGCGGTGGCCATGACTGGAAACCAGGATGGAGTTCGAGTTGCTTCCCGTGCCTGTGCTTGTGTGTTATCTTATCCGAGGCTGTAGATTACTCTCCGGCTGGTGGGACAGTCACGACGGCTCAGGGAGCCTGAAAGCGGAAAATTGATTTGCGCGAACTCTGCGCTAAGACGGATCGCAATCATGAACTCGTAACTAGTGTACATCTTTGTAACTAGCGTACATCTGTACCATGTCCCGGAAAAGGCCAAAACTATAAAATAACGGATTTGCTAATTTTAGACGTCTGATAATTTCTTATTTTTCAGTTATATATCTTTCGCTATTAGATTTATCTCGTGAAGTATGTAATACGAAGTTATCTCATAAACAAAGTATCACGCCACCACTGTCGCTGCCGGTCGCCGTCACCTCGGCACCTTGGAGTCTTCCACCCCTTCTTCGTGTTGGACGTCATCTTCGTGGAGAACTTCTTCACGCCGGAGCACTACTTGTCTTCTACCTCTGCCTAGACCTAATCTAGTCGGACGACGAAGTGTTGCTGGATCTTTATCAACATGATCCCACTTTGTCCGTGATCTTGATCTCACTTTGACGCCTTTAGGTGAGCGCTGGAGCATTTAATTGCTGGAGCGGAATAGACCCGCGGATACCCACATCATCCACCATGGCATCCAGAAAGCCTTGAGCTCGGCCTCAATGTGGGCGAGGACGACCTTGAGCGTGCGGCCCAGTTCCCTCCACCATAGAGTTCGACCGACAGAGTCCCCCCTTGCCGTCCAGGGGCTCCTCCTTCATAGGCGGCGAGCTCATGGGCTCGCCGATTAGTGAAGTGTTGGATCCATGCCTGATGGTTGCCCGTGTCCCAGGCTGGGTCGATGTGTTGCTCGTGAGTGAGCTCGCCCCATTAGACCTCCTAGATGTGGGCGATCAGCTCGTGGCCAACGGTGATGGGAGGTACCGGCATGCCGCCAACGGTGAGCTTCCATGTTGGTGGGCATCCGAAGTTCGGCAGTGCCGGATAGCCCACCTCGTAGAGGAGGCACGCCTCCCACTCGTGAAGCCAAAGGCGGCCGAAGCCGTTGGCCGCCGCCTGGTCGTGGGGTATCTCTCGGCCATGGTTAGACGTTGCGATGGGGTTTGAGTGGAAGCTGGAATTCGAGCGGTGTGTGACCTCTCCTGGGAAAATGGGGGGATTTATAGGGCCGAGCTCTTGGGAGATAGTTGTGTAGACGGTGGGGCGCGTGGGCAGGCAATGGAGCGGTGGCATGCCATTAATTCGCCACGTGGAGAATGGATGCGACGGCTCGCCTGAAAGGCTGATTGGCACAGGGAATTAGTACGGCACTGAGAGATGAGAAGATGAGGACAATGACAGTTCGGCTCAATGAAAAAGCGGGCCACCTATCAGGTGAGTTTTCGGCGCATGAATTTCCTTTTGCTGGAGCCCCGAGCACCCCCAACGCGCTAGGTTCGGCCTGAGAACGGCGACAAAACTTCGGCCCAATCTAACAGAAACTCGGCTCCTAGGGCCAGCTTGTAGGTGCAAAAAAACCTCTAGGTCTGTTGGGGGCTTGAGATGATCTAAGATCATCCCAGCAACCGGTCGCATATGCACTGTTCACGTTCGAATTAGTGTCCACCGATAGTGTGGCCCAAAAACGAGCTCCCAACATGTGCGGAGGGGGTGCAAATGGTCCGCAGACCCCGGACCGGTGCATTCGTCGCCCAATTCTGGGGTGCATTTGCGCTCGCTCACGTCCGTGACGAACCGATTCACATACACATTTTGTCCTCCCTGGCCCACTCGTCAGCGTCAATTCCCCACTCCTCCTCGCATCCTACTTGTAGGAAACCATGGACGTGCAGCAGCAACCACCGCCACCCCTGCCGCCTCTTCTATCCCCGCGAGCACATCGAAGGTCGGCGTCCAGCCTCTTCACAAGCCCAACAAAGAGCCATGCGATGAAAGAAAGAAGAGGGCTGGCTAGCACTGCGGTCAGAAAATCCGAGCGACCCAGGCAACCACCGAAGCTGCGCGGTTGCTAGAGCCCCAGAAGATGGCCGAGGTTCATACCCAAGATACAAACGCGACCCTTGCTTCACAAGCCCGGTCCATGACCGAGAAGCTCATCACGCATGGGGCGCTGAGCGCGGTAATTACTGCCAACAACGCCTCCCTCCTCCATTTGGCATCCACAAGTTTGGAAACGTCTGTCACCCACCACCCACGTGCTCAAACAACAAGCACCATCACACCTTCGTTGGATCAGGCGCCCATCGGTGGCGCACACGATGGCACCTCCTTTAATAGATCGTGCGAGAAATGGCACTCGAAAGAACAGGAAGAATGCAGAACACGCTCGTTGTCTGAGCTATGGGTGAACCGAACGAAGAAATCGAATGGCGGTGCGCATACCTCAATATTGACCACTTTTTGTCTGATCCCAAAACGAGACCTGAAAATCGACAGCAAGTCTGCCAACGACACGACAGGACGCGTGCCCAGCACGGTGGCCATGAGAGCGTTGTCGTTGAACTCCTCTGTCAGGGCTACCATGCCTGGGGTGCGCGCCATCATGCAACCGCCCGAGGCCGGTCGCCGGTCCGAATTGCCTGGCCGGATGCGCTCCACCGTGCAAGAAGGTCTAGGCAGTGGCCAGGTGCTAGGCTGGGGACGCGAAGCTCCGACACGCCGACTAGGAAAAACGAGGTGATGGCGACGGCGGCGAGCTTCGATTAAGGGCGTGGGAGGTTGACCGGCCATGGCGGGGACGCAAGGAAAGCAACGGCAAGCTCTGATCTAGAGACCAGTAGTCGGAGCTAAGCAAGGTAATGGAGAGGGGAATAATAGGGGAGAATAGTAGAGCAGAGAAGAAGATATAGTCCTCGCAGGGGTAAACCAGTCCACGACCGCAGAGGATAATGGGAAATACTGACGGGTCAATGCAAGAAGAGTTGACCTAACAACGGGATTTGAGTTCAACCGTCTATTGACTAGTTCAAACGATCGTTTGGCTGTTAGATTTGTATTTACCCCCATTTGGCCCCTCTCGACAATTGGCGAAGCTACTACAACCCTTTCGCGAGATTACACGCAACTTGGACCCCGCGTTGCCTTGGTGTCTGAACTTGCGGGCCGCATGTTAAAATTCTCACTTCAGTAACCACGTAAGGTCCTTCCCAGGGTGATTCGAGCTTCAGGTGCCCTTTCTACTTGAGTCGCAGGACGAGGTCTCCTTCGACGAAGGACCTTGGGCGCAGCCGTCGGTTGTGGTAGTTGCGGAGACTCTGTTGGTACACCGCCGAACGGGCTGCAGCGATGTCATGAGCTTCGTATAGTGTGTCGACGGCTTCTTCGAGTGCGCCAAATGATTCGGCTTCGCTGTAGGTGACGAACCGTGGGGCCTTGTAGCGTACCTCAGCGGGCAGCATTGCTTCGGCTCTGTGCACCATGAAGAAAAGCGTGTAGCCGATAGAGCTGTTTGGTGTTGTGCGTAGGCTCTAGAGGACGGAGGGTAGCTCCTCCACCTAGACTCCCACCAGCCTTTCGAGTGGGCTTAGCAGCTACTTCTTGATGTCGTTGCAGACGAGACCGTTGGCCTTTCGACCTGCCTGTTGGTCTGTGGATGTGCCACGGAGGCGTATGTGAGGTTGATGTCGAGCTCTTCGCAGAAGTCTCGGAACTCCTTCGAGGTGAAGTTCGAGCCATTGTCGGTTATGATGCTATGAGGCACTCCGAACCTATAGACAATAGATTGAAAGAACTTGATGGCGGAAGCGTCGGTTTGGTTAGTGACGGGCATGGCCTCGATCCACTTCATGAATCTGTCGACTGCCACCAGGAGGAAGACATGCCCTCCGGGTGAGGACTTCTGCAGCTTTCCGACCATGTCGATCCCCCACTGGGCGAAGGGCCAGGCCAATGGTATGGGACATAGCTCTGAGCCTGATGCGTGCGTCTTGTCTGCGTACCTTTGATAGGCGTTGCACCTCTGGACAATGTCCTTGGAATCGCGCATCACGGTTGGCCAGTACAAGCCAGCTCGTAGAGCCTTGGTGATGAGGGCACGGCTACCTGCGTGGTGGCCGCAGATACATTCATGGATGTCGAGGAGGATGATCTTCCCGTCACTGTTAGTGACGCATCACTGGAGCACACCCGAGATGCTGCGATTGTACAACTCTCCATTGATGATGGTGAAGGCCTTTGATAAGCGAGCGACATGTAGGGAGTCCATCGGGTCCTCAGGCAGTTGCTTGCTCACCAGGTACTTGACATATGGTTGAGTTCATGTTTGTTCGACTGTCGGGACCTGCATGAGGATCACTAGTTCGACCTCCATATCGAGCTCTTCAGATCTTTCGGCTTTCTCAGGTGGCGTAGCTCCCGAGTGTCCCGTGACTTGGGTTGTGTCCTTCGGGATTTTTCGCTTGATGGAGGGCACGCAGATTTGCTCTAGGAGCACACCCGGTGGCACTGGGGCGCAGGTGGAATCAATGTTCGTGAGCTTGTCGGCCTCTTCATTGCTTTCCCTGCCAACGTGCCGGAGTTCGTAGCCGTCAAAGTCTCCTTCGAGTGAGTTGTAGAGCGCACGATATGCAATCATGTTGGCGCTATGGGCGTCGCACTCGTTCATTGTCTGCTAGACGACGAGGTTGGAGTCACCGTAGATGACAAGCCGTGTGGCATCGCATACTTTTGCCATTGCATGCCATGCAGGAACATCTCGTACTCAGCCTCATTATTGGATGCGTGGAACTTCATCTACAACATGTATCTCATCTTATCCCCTTGAGGGGACGTCAAGATAACTCCGGCTCCTGCTGCAGCCTCACGCTTGGAGCCATTGAAGTGCATTGTCCAGGACTGGGACATGTCCGGAGTGTTCGGTAGCTCGTGCTCCATCAAGTGGATGAAGAAGTCAGGGAGCACCTGAGACTTGTTGGCGGTGCGACGCTCGTAGATGATGTCCCGAGGGGATAGCGTGATGCCCCATAAGGCTACTCGCCCTGTAGCTTCGGGGTTGTTCAGGATGTTCGACAGTGGTACGTCGTTGACGACCATGATCTGATATTCCTGGAAGTAGTGGCACAATCGACATGTTGTCATGAATACGCCATAGGAGAGCTTTTGGTAGTGGGGATACCTTTGCTTTGTTGGCGTCGGTACCTTGCTGAGGTAGTAGATGTTGGGCCACGTAGAGATAAAACAAAACTTTTCCTCTAACGTGGTGATCCCAAGACCTAGCTGAGGTAGAAGTCCACGAGGTTTACCACTAGACGCGCGGTTGCGGATTACTGATGAAGCGCGTCGGCTGATGCAGTGCAGTCCTCACGATCCGATCGTCCTGGACATCGCCG
Organism: Avena longiglumis; assembly: GCA_030063025.1. Classification (NCBI taxonomy): domain Eukaryota; kingdom Viridiplantae; phylum Streptophyta; class Magnoliopsida; order Poales; family Poaceae; genus Avena; species Avena longiglumis. The sequence goes on from CP125973.1 coordinate 174,263,341, forward strand.
CACCTCTTTGGTATCCACACGCATAAGGAGGAGGGCCCGGTGAATCGCTAGGTTCGTTACGGCCGGACTGTGGAGCTAGGGTTTCAACACATGGAATGACCTAACCGAACAACGATTAACCTTTCGTTCGTGCTCCACTATATATAGGAGTGAACGTGGGCTCGCTCGCGACCCATTCACTAAAGCCCATATAACACTAGTCACCGTGAGTCCAACTCACTAACTCGGCCCTAATCTGGTTTAGGTCCAACCCACCAGATTCATGATTCGGATCCAATCCGAACTTGCTCCCGCCTTAAGTGTGTGACCCAGGCACATGGTTACTTGGACACGATTAGAGTCCAACTCACAATCGATCAATCGGCATCGGCTCCTAGCGAACGTCGATTCCCAAGTACCAAAGAGTCATGACGACTTGCCTTTCCAATGCGACTTACGCCGAGTCCTTTTGCCTCACGATATACCTTGTCGACTATAGGCGAAAATATGTCATCCCTTAAATAGTCCGACTCTCTTCTCGATCCGAGATAAGTGATTCACCCGACTAACTCTTAGTCGATCGCCTCGGCTAACACTTAACCGAGTCGTGCATGGCCATGCTTTCAATCATATCTCACGAGAGGCCCAGAGAATATCTCTCTCCGAGTGGAGGGCAAAATCCCATCTTAGTTATTCACATCACGCAGCTTGATTCTCACGACCGAACTCGCCTTTATAACCGCCCGATTCGGATCAGCGCTTGTAATCTAAGTCGGTGATCCTCAACTCGGACTATGCAACAACCTCGTGTCTAAGGATTACATTGATTGAGATATACAAATGACAACTTAGTTCGTTGTACCTCAATATGGGTCAATCCGACTCGCTAAACTCTTTAGCCTAGTCTGTGTAAGTTGGAATAGCATCTCCATGCCCATGACAAGTGGAACCGAGTCATCAAGCCAACTTTCACATTGGTCTAAGTTGTGTCCAAAGACAACCTCAATGACCAAGGATATTTAGTACAAACAACATGAATGCATAGTTCCACAACTGAATCACATATTCAATGATACACATCAGATGTTTATACAAGGACTACTTAATAACTTTATGAATACAATGGGAAATATCATCATACATGATTGCCTCTAGGGCATATTCCCAACAGTCTCCCACTTGCACTAGAGTCAATCTTCCGACATCACATGTCTAGGCATCTAATGCCCATGGCTCTCAGGTGCGCCTCATGCTTCGGCTGGGGTAACGGCTTTGTCAATGGATCCGCAATATTTGCATCTGTGTGTACCTTGCATAACTTGATATCACCCTGATCCACGAACTAGCGAATTAGGTGGTACCGCATGAGTATGTGCTTGTTCTTCTGGTGTTGTCTAGGTTCCTTGGCTTGTGCAATAGCACCATTGTTGTCACAATACACGTCTAACGGATTGGACGAGCCCCGAACCACACCAAGATCCATGAGGAAATTCCTCATCCAAACAGCTTCCTTCTTTGCCTCCGAGGCAATATACTCAACCTGTTGTAGACGCATACGCCTCTTGCTTGAACTTTTCCAGCTCACAAGACCTCCGTATATAATAAACACGTATCCGGATTGCGGCGAGAATCATCGTAGTCGGTGAGATAACTCGATCCGTAACCCTTTACACCGAGTTCATCTTCACCACCATAAACCAAGAACATATCCTTAGTCCTTCTCAAGTACTTTAGGATATTTTTAGCATGTCGAAGGATCTCTCCAGATCACTGGTATCGCCACAACACTTAGAGCATAGGAAACATCCGGCCTAGTACAAATCATGGCGTACATGATGGATCCAACTGCATAAGCATATGGAATCGCACTCATCCGACTTCGCTCATCAGTTGTCGAAGGACACTGAGTCTTGCTAAGTTTTACACCATGGGACATCGGTAAGAACCCCTTCTTAGACGATTCCATGTTGAACTTTTTCAACACTTTGTCCAAATAAGTACTCTGACTCAATCCAATGAGCCTCCTTGATCTATCTCTATAGATCCGGATTCCGAGGATGTATGTTGCCTCACCCAAGTCTTTCATTGAGAAACTCCTTTCCAATGATTCCTTGGTTTCTTGCAACATCTGGACATCATTTCCAATCAGTAATATGTCATCCACATATAAGATTAGAAAATTTACTTTGTTCCCACTAAACTTCTTGTACAAACAAGAATCATGATCACTCTTGATGAAGCCAAACGATTTGACTACCTCATCAAAGCGAATATTCCAACTCCGAGATGCTTGCTTCAACCCATAAATGGATTTCAGAAGTTTGCATACCTTGTCGATTAGATTAGGATCGACAAAACCCTCGGGTTGTATCATATACACGTCCTCGGTTAAATTTCCGTTAAGGAAAGCCGTTTTGACATCCATCTGCCATATCTCATAGTCGAAATAGGCCGCTGTAGCTAACATGATCCGAACTGATTTAAGCATCGCTACGGGCGAAAGTCTCGTCGTAATCAACTCCTTGAACTTGTCGGAACCCCTTCGCGACAAGGCGTGCTTTATAGATTGAAACATTTCCATCCATATCGCTTTTCTTCTTAAAGACCCATTTGTACTCGACGGTCTTGCCATCTGGCGATCAACCAAGTTCCAAACTTGATTTTCATCCATGGACTTTATCTCGGATCTCATGGCTCCAAGCCATGACTCGAATCGATCCCACCATCGCTTAATAATTTGCTTACTCATCACCGCTAACAAGAACACATCACGAACACTTCGTAATCTTGCCGATCTTCGTAGTACAGGTGTCATTGCCTTACTTGCCATGATTGGCTCAACCTCCAAGGTTTTTGCCGATTTGCTATTAGCCGATTCGCTATTAGCCGATTCCTCTCGAATTTCTTCGAGTTGCATCGTGCTCCCACTTACTCCCCGACTGAGAAACTCTTTCTCAAGGAAGAAACCGTTCCGAGCGACAAACACTTTGCCCTCTTCTCGGTTGTAGAAGTAGTAACCAAGGTTTCTGATACCCCTAAAATACATTTATCCGACTTGGCGTAAGCTTGTCCCGATCAAGTCGCTGACAAAAGCTTCACAACCCCAAATCTTTAAGAAAAGACAAACTCGGCTTTTTGCTGTCCACATCTCATGCGGTGTCTTCTCTACCGATTTTGATGGTACTTTGTTTAGTGTGAACGCCACTGTTTCTAGACAATAACCCCAAAATGATAAAGGCAGATCAGCGACTCATCATTGATCGTACCATGTCCAACAAGGTCCGATTCCGCCTTTCCAAACACCATTCCTTTGTATGCGTTCTGGCGGAGTAAGTTGAGGAACTATTCCACAACTTTTCAGATGGTCATCAAACTCATGGCTCATGTACTCGCCTCCTCGGTCCGATCAAGAAACTTTATTTTCTTGCCGAGTTGATTATGTGCTTCATTCTGGAATTCTTTGAACTTTTCAAAGGCTTCCGACTTATGTTTCATCAAGTAGATATATCCATACCTACTCAAATCATCAGTGAAGGTAATGAAGTACTCATAACCACCCCCACAGGTCGTCGTGCTCATTGGTCCACATACATCACTATGTACTAGTCCCAACAAGTCGGACGCCCTTTCGCAACTCTTTGCAAAAGGTGTCTTGGTCATTTTGCCGAGTAGGCAAGATTTGCATGTCTCGAACGACTCCAAGTCGAACGGGTTAGGAGTCCATCATCATGGAGCTTCTTCATGCGTTTCCAACTTATATGACCAAGCCGACAGTGCCAAAATTAAGTCATATTCAGATCATTTGGTTTCAACCTTTTAACATTTATGTTATAAACCGACTCACCATCAAGATTCAAAATAAATAACCCGGACGGGTGCAAAGTCCGTGAAACATATCATTCAAATACAAAGAACAACCATTATTCTTGATATTCGACTCATAGCCTTGCCTCATAAAACATGAAGCGGAAATAATGTTTCGACTGAGCACTGGAACATAATAACAATTATTCAGTTCCATAATGAATCCGGAAGGTAAATGAAGTTGCATCGTCTCGACTTCCAACGCAACTCTTGCTTTGTTGCCCTCGAATATCAACCTCGCCTCTTGCTACGCTCCTAGTTCTTACGGTCCTCGCAACGAGTTGCGGATGTGAATAATCGATCCGGTATCATATACCCAAGAACTATTAGGTGCATCGAAGATATATGTCTATAACATTGCAAACAAAGTGTACCCGAGTCAAGTCATACCTCCACTCTTGGCTTTGTCGGCCAAGTACTTGTCAGTTCCTCTTCCAAGGCCATCCGCCTTGCAGTAGAAGCAAGTGGATCCGGTGAAGGAGATGGCTTAGTCCCCGAGGAAGCGCTTGGGACAGGTCCGAGCCCTTTCCTCCGACTTAGCCTTCTTCTTAGTCCAAGAACTCTTCTTGAACTTAGCCTTATTCGCACCATCAACACTTGACCGGTGCCCTTCTTGAGATCCGCCTCTCACCTTGAGCATCCCATGCAATTCGGTGAGCTTCTTATCCATACCATGCATGTGGTAGTTCAAATGAACGCCCATATGCACTAGGAAGAGAGTTCAGAATTATATCCGTAGCGAACTCTTCGCTTATGGGGTAGCAAGCCTCTCCAGACTGCACGTAACCAACCATTTTGATCACATGCGACTCGGTGGATCACCATCGTTAAGCTTGCAACTCAGAAAGCACGAGAGACTTGATACCTCTCGGTCTTCGCCGAGCTCGAACATACTTTTGAGGCTTTCGATCATATCGTAGGCCTCAACATGCTCGAACTGCTTTTGCAAGTCCGGTTCCATGTGAGCAAGCATAAGACGGCTAATGTCTGTGGACTCATCTTTAGCCCGACGGTAGGCATTGGTCGCGACAATCGCATTCTCATTCGGCTCATCGGAAGTGGGTTGTCTAGGACATGGTCCTTCTTTTCTTGTTTGAGAACAATTCTCGATTTCGATACCAGTTGGTAAAATTAGTGTCGTTCGGTTTATATTTCTCAAGAATGGTTCTCAACGCAAACCGGATATCTGAGAGTGATCGCTACTTGGTGCCATGATCTACAACAGTAAAATATGCAAAACACTTAAGACATGTATTCATAAAAGAGCAAGCATATTAAACATTTTAATATTTTATGCTCCCACTAGAACCAACACCCCTCGATGGTTACTTAGTGATTCAGATCCTAAATAAGCAAGTCGGCTAGTGAGCTTTAGCATCACCGCTAGCCGCCAAGTGATCTAGGTAGACAACTCCTTGCCAATCGCATCTCATGCGACTCACTGGACGGGTGGCATCACATGCCCGGCTCCCATCCGACCTTTCCCGAGTCCCACAACGTTGTGATAGACCCGTCTAGCTTACCAAGTGTTTCGCAGAAGAGTCCTCCGAACCTACCTAGTTGGAAAGAATTGGCACCTCAATTTTATGAGCCCACTACCAAAAATGTCCGACTTGTGATGGTGCAAACACTTTGGCGGGAAAACCGACTAGACCTTCTTTGAGGGATTAAATTTTACCGACTATCTAATAGAGGTAAAACTGAGACATAACAATAATACAAAATAAAGCAATTATAATGTGAAATGGTATGGCTCTCTTCATGGCGATCTCCATCTCCACAAAGCCTTAATCCGACTCGTGCCAACTCTTGTCACTTGCCGCCTTACTCCATGTCGCCGACATGTACAACGCCTGCATGCCTTCCGGTTCTCAAACAGCACTAGCTTAGTAAAGTAAATTACATAGAGAATCCGACGCAGTCGTTATACAATAAAATGACAGCACCTAGGCTCCAAATTGCTAACAAAAACCGTGATTCGCAGATCACGTATGGATTACACATACATCACATGCACATGAACCATACCATTCACAACTTCCGCAAAAACAAGTTATGCATAGATACAATATCTACCGCGTTGTGAAACTCAAGCGACATCTAAGGCGCTACTGACGGTGAAAGCGGTCCCGCTAGCCGGATAGCGGGCGGGGATCGAAAACGTAGATCTCATCTACGATTTTTTTCGAAAACGTAGATCTCATCTACGATCCGGACATGGATTCCGACCATCGTTCCGATTCGATCAAACTCTTTGATCTTCGATCACCGCTTCTGTATTTACGTGTCACAATCTACCCCGATGGCGGCGTGCCGGTAGGTGGGTATGTCGTTCCACGACCTCGGCAGATGATCACGGAAATCGATCTACCATTCCCGAGTACGCTTGATCCAATCAACTTCATACAAAACCGATCTATCTCATAGATCGACCACCAAAACAGACATAGATCTCATCTATAGCCTCGCATATCACATATGCGAGATCTCGAGCCTAAAACCGAAGCTATCGCTCGATACCCTTTGTTGGGCCACGTGAGATAAAACAAAACTTTTCCTCTAACGTGGTGATCCCAAGACCTAGCGAGGTAGAAGGCCACGAGGTTTACCACTAGACGCGGTTGCGGATTCCGATGAAGCGGCGTCGATGCGGTGCATCCTCACGATCCGATCGTCTGGTGCCGATCGCAAAGACCTCCGGCTGTATCCACACGTACAGGAGGAGCGCGGCGAATCGCTAGGTTCGTTACGGCGGGTGGACTCAGGAGCTAGGGTTTCAATACATGGAATGACCTAACCGAACAACGATTAACCTTTCTCGTTCGTGCTCCACTATATATAGGAGTGAACGTGGGCTCGCTTTCGCGCGACCCATTCACTAAAGCCCATATAACACTAGTCACCGTGAGTCCAACTCACTAACTCGATCTAATCTGGTTTAGGTCCAACCCAACCAGATTACAGATTCGGATCCAATCCGAACTTGCTCCCGCTCTTAAGTGTGTGACCCCGCAGGCTCATGGTTACTTGGACACGATTAGAGTCCAACTCACAATCGATCAATCGGCATCGGCTCCTAGCAGAACGTGCCGATTCCCAAGTACCAAAGAGTCATGATGACTTGCCTTTCCAATACGACTTACGTCTGAGTCCCTTTTGCCTCACGATATACCTTGTCAGACTATAGGCGAAAATATGTCATCCCTTAAATAGTCCGACTCTCTTCTCGATCCGAGATAAGTGATTCACCCGACTAACTCTTAGTCGATCGCCTCGGTTAACACTTAACCGAGTCGTGCATGGCCATGCTTTCCGAATCATATCTCACGAGAGGGCCCAGAGAATATCTCTCCGAGTGGAGGGGCAAAATTCCATCTTAGTTATTCACATCACGCAGCTTGATTCTCAGTCGACCCGAACTCTGCCTTTATAACTGCCCAGTTACGGATCAGCGTTTTACAGAACCTAAGTCGGTGATCCTCAACTCGGACTATGCAACAACCTCAGGTCTAAGGATTACATTGATTGAGATATACAAATGACAGCTTAGTTCGTTGTACCTCAATATGGGTCAATCCGACTCGCTAAACTCTTTAGCCTAGTCTGTGTAAGTTGGAATAGCATCTCCATGCCCATGACAAGTGGAACCGAGTCATCAAGCCAACTTTCACATTGGTCTAAGTTGTGTGTCCAGCACAACCTCAATGACCAAGGATATTTAGTACAAACAACATGAATGCATAGTTCCACAACTGAATCACATATTCAATGATACACATCAGATGTTTATACAAGGACTACTTAATAACTTTATGAATACAATGGGAAATATCATCATACATGATTGCCTCTAGGGCATATTCCCAACAGTAGACTGGACGCTGTACCCCATGGGTTTTTCCGTCTTCGGGTCGTTAGACCACGAGGGCGGTGCTAACCACCTGGTGCGTGGCTGCGATGTATAGCAGCATGGGCTCCCTCTCCTTTGGCGTTACCAGTACTGGAGATATGGAGAGTAAGACCTTGAGGTCTTCGAATGCCTCATCGGCCTTAGTCGTCCACTCGAACTTTTTAGCCTTGCACAGCAGCTGGTAGAATGGGAGAGCCTTTTCACCCATGCGTATAATGAATCCACTAAGCGCCGCGATTCGCCCAGCTAGCTGCTGGACACCTTTGACGTTCTTTGGCTTTTGGCTAGTATAGCCTTGATTTTATTCGGGTTAGCCTTGATGCCTCGCTGAGAGATGAAATACCTGAGTTGTTTCCCAGATAGGATGCCGAAGGCGCACTTTTCTGGGTTTAGCTTGATCTTGTAACGATCAATGTTGTAGAACGTCTCGCGGAGGTCGTCGATCAGCGTTCGATCCTACTTTGTCTTGATGACTATGTCATCTACATAGACCTGGACGTTGAGTCCGGTCTGTCTCTTCACACATTCCTGCATGCAACTTTGGTAGGTGGCACCCGCGTTCTTCAGCCTGAAGGGCATCATGTTGTAGCAGAACACCCCGAACGGCGTGATGAATGCCGTCTTCTCTTGATCTTTGACCTTCAGTCGAATTTGATTGTAGCCTGAGTAGGCGTCGAGGAAGGAGAGTCTCTCACATCCTGTAGTGCAGTCGATGATTTGATCGATCTATGGTAGAGGGAAGTGGTCCTTAGGACAATGCTTGTTAAGCGACGTGAAGTCCACACACATCCGCAGGATGTCCGTGTTCTTCTTAGGGACCATCACGGGGTTAGCTACCCTAGGTGCTTTCCTTTATATACCTTATGAAGTTGGCATCGGAGAGTTTGTTGACTTCGATGCCGATTACTTCAGCTCTTTATCGGATAGTCGATGCATCGGCTGCTTCACCAGTTTTGCGTCTGGAAACACATTGAGTGCGTGCTCGGCTAATTCCATGGGAACTCCTAGCATGTCCGCAGGACACCAAGCTAAGATTTCCCAGCGGTCGCGGAGGAATTCGATGAGCACGAGTTCCTATGCGGGACTCAAGTCGTTGGCAATCAAAGCCGTCTTGGAGGGGTCCGTCGGGTGGACCTGCACCTTTTTGGTGTTGACCGTGGAGTCAAACGACATGTCGGGTGCGTTTTGCCTAGTGACTAGTGCAGGCTATTATCTGTTACCTCCTTTAGCCTTGCGAGATCCTCCTGCATGCCGAATGACTGGGATATTTTGTTGAAGTCCCTTTTGCAGTTGTCTGCCTTGGTGAAGCTTCCTGGGACGGTGATGACACCGTTGGGCCCTGGCATCTTCAGCAGCAGGTATGCATAATGTGGCACCGCTAGGAATCTTGCTAATGCCACTATCCCCAGGATGGAGTGGTACTGTGAGTGTCAGTCCACCACCTCGAACTCGAGCCGCTCGCGCCTAAAGTTGCTTGGGGTGCCAAAGATGACGTCGAGCCATATTTTTCCTAGGGTGTATATTCCCTTCCCTGGGACGATGTCGTGGAACGTCGTGTCTGACGCCTCTAGGCTGCAGAGCGGGATCCGCATAGCCACGAGTCTGCTGGCGAACATCAGGTTGATGCCGTTGCCACCATCCATGAAGATGCGGCTCATCTCGAATCCCCCAATTAGGGCCTTGAGCACCAGAGCAGAATGACCCGGACGAGGTATCTGGCGTGGGTGATCCGAACGATCAAATATGATGCACGATTTCGAGCAGCTAAGGTACTCAGGTATAGCTGGCGGAGAGGTGACGGCCAGGTTGACCTGGCGGGTGATCATCTTCTGCACCCTGTTGGTTGGGTGCCCCTTTTGTATCATCATAGCCCCAACAGTGGCGGGTATAAATCTATTCTGTTATTCTAGGTCGGCGCAGCCGCAGGCTATGTGGGTGCTCCGGGTGGCGGAGGTGGAGCTCCATGTGCGATAGCTCTTGGGCGGGGGCGAACCCTAGGTTCACCGCTTGGCGACGCATCTGGGCATAACCCTCATGGAGTTTCTGGAACTCCCTGTAGTCCTTGAGCATGTGGCTGGCCTTCCTTTTGTCATCCTAATTGTCGATGTAGAAGTGGATGGTGCAGGGACCCGACAGTTTGTCGAGTGCAGATGGCTCATCATCGTGGTTGCGGCGCTACCAAGTTTGTGTTGGTCTCCCGCCGTCGCGGTAGTTTCCACCGCGATATCCGCTGTTGCGGTTTCCTTCCTCGCGGCGATCAACGTAGCAAAATGCGACCATATCGACCTCTTTGCGCTCGTCGTAGGCGCGCGTTCTTCTTTTCCCGTGGCGGTTGCGCCTGCAGCCGAAGGCGTCCTCATCATCCGAACATGTTCGGTTGACGACATCCTCGCCATAGGCCCAGCGATTGGCAATGTCCATCAAGTGATCGATGGTTTTGGTCTTGACGCGCCCGAGCTCCTCTCTTAATTCCCAGCGCCTTACGCCACCGTTGAAGGCGTCGATTGCCATTTCCTCTGAGATGTTCTTGGTGGAGTTCTTGATGATGAACCAACGCTGTATGTACGAGCGGATGGGCTCGTTCGACCGTTGGCAAGAGGCGCATAGCTCCTCGATTGAAGCTGGTCTCTTGCTGGTGCCCTTGAAGTTGCGGATGAAGCAGTATGCCACCTCTTCCCAGTTGTGGATGGATCCGGAAGGGAGGCTGTTGAGCCAGGCTCTGGCCACGCCTATCAGCTGCAGCTGAAGGCATAGCATGGCTGTGTTTTTACTCCCGCCATGGAGTTTTACTAACGACATATGGTCGTCGAGACAGATTTTTGGCTCCTGCACGCCGTCGAACTTCGGGTTGTCCGAAGGAAGCTTGAAGCCCTTAGGAATCCGCGACTATTGTACGGTCCTGCTGAAGCACCTGGTATCGCATAGCTTCGTGTCCTCATCCTCGGACTACATGGAGCAAGCGCGTTTGGCGCGTGACTTGTCAATCTTGCGCTGCGTAAGCTTGCTACGGGCATCGTAGTTGTGGCTCCTGCACTGTGGGCTATGGCGACACCGCGGCAGGTCATGCTCTTCCTCATCGGATGAGGGTGTGCGGCTTCAGGTGAACTTTACTGTGGACTTTTTCTTCGGCTCCGGGGCCATCTCGTCGTGTAGCGCGGCTTCGACAAGTCTGATACCTGCAATTGCAGATTTGTGGATTGTGTACCCTGGATCCCTCATCGGTGGCGTGTTTGATGCCAAGTAGGTGGTGGCTGCCATGACCGCGGCTTGCGGCGTTTGGGGCATGATATTGCCCTGCGATTCCATCATCATGAAGGACATGTCGAGTGCCTAGGTGGCCTCGCATCGCGCAAAGGTGAAAGGATACATATGTCGCCTAGAGGGAGGTGAATAGGCTATTAAAACTTTTCTTAGAGTGGCTTAACAGAGGCGGAATAAAACTAACGTTTACTTGTCAAGCACAACCTAGAACAACTAGGGTTCACCTATGTGCACCAAAAAATTATGCTAAGCAATACAAGCAACAATGTGATAGCAAGATATAGAGTACTTCAAGAACGAAGGCTATCACAGTGTAAAGTGCATAAGTAAAAGCTCGCGTATAGAGATAACCGAGGCACGCGGGGACGACGATATTTTACCGAGTTCCTCCCAACATGGAGTACGTCTCGTTTGGAGAGGGGGTGGTATCAAACCACCAACGCCACAAAAGTCCTCCCTTATTCTCCTATGAATCTCACCCCAATGGGATCGATCCATGCTTCCACTATCGGTGCACTTGTCGGTGGCAAACCGGAACCTCTCACAAGGTTGGGGCACTTCTCCACAACTTAATTGGAGGTTTCCAACAAACGTCACCAAGGCCACAACCTGCAATACCAACAAACCGTCTAGGGTTCCAAGAACCCAAGAATAAAAAACTTCTCAACTTTCACTCACCAAATCCTCCGGGGAGAACTCAAACCGATGCAATGGCAAGAACACAAGTAGTGCTCAAATACTTCTCTCCCAAATTACACCGAAGCTACAAAAGCTTGTGGGGGAATAAGAGAGGAAGAACAATGGAGGAAATCCACAAAAGACTCCAAGATCTAGATCCCAAGATGTTCCCCTCACTTATAGGAGAGATGGATTGGTGGGATTGTAGATCTAGATCTCCTCTTTCAAATCCCTAAAGTATATGCAAGAATCAAGGGAGGGATTGAAGAGGGAGAAAGCTCAAGAGGGTCAAGAATGGAGGAGAAAGCCTGTAAAACTCGAGCAGTTTCATTGGGGAAGAAGGGCCCCTTTTTATAGGTCCACAGATTTCTGACCGTTTTCTGCCCGTTGGGGACTTTCCAGACCGGAGACTCCGGTGTGCAGACCGGAGACTCTGGTCTACACCGGAGACTCTGGCCAACCTCCGGACCACCCATCAGACTGTCCTGGGCAAATTTTCGGCGGCCCCTCCGGGGACTTTTGGTGAAACTCCGGACCACACCGGAGACTCCGGTCCACGCAGACTAGAGACTCCGGTCTGGACCAAATAAGAGGCAAACTTCAAATGGCGATATCTAGAGTTTGGAAAATCCAATTGACCCGAAACCAATTTTTTTTGGAAAGAGTACAACAAGAGTTACCCAACAAGAGAGAACATTTCATGTATTATAATGTGAGATACCTCTCTTGGTGAGAAACCGGAAAACCTCAAAGATCAAAAACACAATATGATATAAAAGGGAAATCCGTTTTTGATGAACTAGAGATTGTTATGAATACTACCACAAGCTCTAGAACCTCACATGGATAAGATCCAAATAACAACCAAGAAAGGACGATGCTAAGTATGCAAAGGTTTGAGCTCTATCTGAAAGATATGATCGAGTTACTCACATGAGAGACCCTCTTGATAGTACGGTTATCTATCCTATAAACCTGTCTCCCCAACTAACACCACGAGACCGGTAATAAAGAAACCCTATCAAGATCATACCTTTGCCTTGCGCATATTCCACTTGATCTTGATGTATACGATCTTGTCCTTCTCAAGATGGAACACCTTTCTTGATTGCTCTTGCACGCATTTGCTTGATGAAGACTTGAAAGTTGCTCCCCCATACAACATGGGGAAACCTTTACTTTGACCTTGTCTTCATCGATCCATGATCACCGAGGATGGCAAGCTTCAAGCATGAGATCTTCTAGATATTACACATCTTTAGCTTGCACATCATTTCTTCTTTTCTTCATTATGTTGATGTCTTGAAGGTGCACCAGAGATATTACTCCATCTAATTCTTCAAGACATACTTGCCATAGGTTTAACTCTCACATGACCAATCTGTGGATCACTCTTTGAACACCTTGGTCACCACTTGATCCTCTTCACTTTCTTCTTCTCCAAACCTTGAAGCCAACATATGGTTCAAGCATTGCCTATGGACAATTCCTACAAGTACAACTTGATACACGCATTAGTCCATAGAGATTGTCATTAATTACCAAAACCACACATGGGGGCACACATGTTCTTTCAAAAGGGATCCATGCTCTCCATACGGGAGCAATACTTGCGGCCGTCGTAGCCTTTCGAGGAAGAGCCACCAGCGGAGCAGAGCACAGCTCGCCACATGCTTGACTCGTCAAGTGCTCGCTTGCGCTGCTCGAGCTCGTGTTGCTGCTTGATTTGTCGATTGTACTCCTCGATGAGGAGCCAGTGGTAGCCCATCAGCATGTCGCAGCGGGCGTCGATTGGCAGAGGATTGGTACCTTGCCCAGCTTCACGAAATCTCGCCCACTTGTCGTTATTGAGGTTGATCTCTTGACATACGTGATTGATGCCCTCAGCATTTTCGGGTTCCCTGTTCCCATTGGGATTGGGCGGGGGGTCCATTTTCTCCATTCCCAGCCTGCGGGTTGGGAGGAGGATTCGGTGGATTGGCGCCGTCATTGACGTCGCCATCATGGATGGCCACACACATGTAGCTATGGGGGAGATTGTTGCTCCCACAGCTTTCAGATCCAAAACCGTAGGTTCCTTCCTCCATAGGAGGGTCACAGAGGTCATAGTTGTAGTTGATGCTATCATCCGAATCGCTTGTTAATGACGGTGTGCACAGGGCACCGATTGGCGGTACCCACAGAGCGGGTGCGATTGCCGGAGGCAGTATTCGCTCAGGGAGGCAAAGGGTGTCGATCTGACCCACCTAGAAGCAGAAGCTCCCGAACATCAGTTCGACTCCATGGCCTACGAAGTCGAAGTTTTGGTGAGTTAACAGCGAGTGGATGGTGAAGTCGATGGCGCCAAAGAAGAGGTGGTTCTCCGTCGCGGATGAATCGAAGACAGTGGTGGATGGAACCGTCACAATCACACGATCAGCGCCCCCAGATCCCACAGACGGTGCCAATTCACGAGGGTTCGACTCATCAATGCCCATTATTATGGACTTGGGTTTGGAGAAGATGGGGATGCTGGAGATTGCGAGACGGTTAACAGACACGCAGCAAGGGGACACGATGTTTACCCAGGTTCAGGCCCTAGAGGGAAAACCCTACTCCTGCTCGTTTGTTCTTGATTGATGGCGGAATCGAAGGTTACAGGGGGTGCGTGGATGCAATCTGGCGTGAGGTGTGTGTATGAGTTGGGGAGATCCTCCCCATCGTGCCCTCCTGGCCTTTATGTGGGGAGGCCAGTTCTCGGGTAGGTCGATTTGGTTACAAATTAGGGTTTCACCCTTTAAGATTCTATCTACAGCTTGGTCGTGTTATCCAAGGAGTCGAACTTCCCCGGGGCTTGGGCCATCCGGAGTCTCCTTGGGCTTTATGTTAGAAGCGAGTATTTGTCTGGGCCTTCACTTTGTTGGACCGGGTAGCCCAATGTCAGGTACCCATAGGGCATAGCCATGTCAGCGGTTCCTCGAGAACTTCACCATAGCCTTTTTCTTCGGCACCAGGGTCTCTTAGTGCGGCTCCGACGATCCCAAGGACTACGATTGCAGACTAATGGATGGCAGATCATGGATCCCTGACCGGTGGTTGATTATCGAGCAGGTACATAGTAGCTTCTATGACCATGGTTTGCGGTGTTTTGGGCATCATATTGCCCTGTGATTCCATTGACATGAATGACAGGTCGAGTGCCTTAGTGTCCTCACGCCTAGCGTCTGGGCCCATGCGCTCCAATCGAGAGTGAATTTTGTAGGCGGTGTAGCCGTCGTTGCCCTTTGAAGAGGACCCGCTGATGGAGGAGAGCGCAGCTCGCTGAGCGCTTGATTTGTGCCTTCCAATGCTGCTCGGGCTCCTTGGGCTGCGCAACTTGTCGGTTGTGATGCTTCACGAGGAGCCAGTGGTATCGCATCAGCATGTCGCGTGAGGCGTCCAATGACAGAGGGTTGCCCCGCATAGCATCTCTGACCCTTTCCCATTCGGCGTTGTTGAGGTGGATCTGTTGCCGAGCTAATTCGCCACCGTTAGCGGCATCGGGGTTTCGAGGACCAGTCCCATCAGGATTCAGATATGGGGCGTTGTTGGCATTGGCGTTTGGAGGATGACCTCTGTTCGTAGCGTTGGGAGCCTATGGATCAGTCCTATTGCCGGCGTTGTTGCAGGTGACGTGTCTGCCGATGATGACCATGCACATGAAGCAATGAGGGAGGTCGTTGCTCCCACAGCTTTCTGATCCGGAACCGTAGGTTCCTTCCTCTGTTGACGGGTCACAGAGGTCGGAATTGCAGCTGCTGCTACTATCTGTATCGTACACCAGCGTGGGTGCGTCGAGCACGCTGATGGCTATGAAATATAGTCGTCCACATCCGCATTTAAACTAGATATTATTCATATATTTCATGAAATATCTCTCTAAATTTTGCCACTAATGCCTAATGATCAAAGGAATATGCAATCCTTTCTTGCTATTTTTTCCTGCACAGATAATGATGTTTGATGATGGGAATCACTGCATAAAAGTCAAAGATACAAGATTTCCAACATACCAAAGAAACCTGGAGCCGTGAAACGGAGGCAGGAGCTTTAACGACCAACTATACGGCAGGAAATTTATTCCGGCCGTATAGTTCTAGCCGTATAGTTGGCACCAACATCGCCAGGTCAAACAAAAGAACTTTAGTGAAGGGACCCCTATATAAAGAGGCTTCGGGCGACAAGAAACTCCTCGATCTCGCTCTTTTCACCTCAACTCTCCCTGCCACCACGCCGAAGGAATAGATCTAGATCTAAATCTCCAAGCCCTTCTCCACCACCATAGCCATATTCCACCACCTGTAATAGTAGATCTCTTCTCCAATTGGCGAAATTGTAAGACTATTATTATCAATCTCGTGATTTCCATTACAATGTTTATGCTTGTTTATTTCATCTCTATGTGTGAGTAATTCTCCTTGGGCTAAGGGCTTTGGCCTAGCCATGTAGCTTTTTGTGCATGTTATTTATCATAGATGGGATCATGTATTAGTTTGTATGACATGATGATTATTGTACCCTCTCTTGCCTCAATCTAAGGACTTGTCAGGTACCCAAGACCCCAAGGATTGATCCAGGTAGAGGGAGTGTGAGTGATGATTGATCTATAGGTTGGGAACCCCAGTGACAAAAGGGGTAGTATGGCTGTATGTGAGGGATTTGCTTGGGATTAACGGTGACATCACTATGCATATCATTAGTTCTCTTTCTTCTATGGATGAGACTAGTAGGTTATTGCTATAAGAGGTTGCGGAGGCAATAGAAATTATGGATGCACTGCCCACATATAATTATCTTGCTCTAACAATTACATGCATAATTTATTATTATCTTTTATTCCCATCAGATGTTTTTCATAGCTACTGGTGAAACCGAAAGCCCTAGGCCCTCTCTCTCCATCATCAACAACAACAAAAAGATTGCAAACTCTTGGTCCGGTGAAAACAGGAAAGGAATTCTAAAACTCCCGAAGGTCCGTTTAAGTAACTTCACTTTGCTTTATGCGTCCCGAGGATTTGATAAACCTAGGTATACTAGGGAAATATAACTATACTACATCCATAATCGGGATCGAAGGTATCAACCCTTTTTCTGGCGCCATTGGCGGGTAAGCAATAGCTACCCTGGTGAGGTTAGTAGGAACCTTGCTAGTTTTAATTCTTGTTTTTAATTTTCTTTGTTTGATTTCAGTCTTTATGTGAAAAAACAAAAAAATAGTTAGTCTTTTAATTCTTGTTTTTTACTATTATAAGTTTTTATTTAATAAAATCCAAAAAAATAGGAAATATAACTGAAAAGAAGCTTGGGGAGTTTGCAACTCTCAACAATGATTATTTGCGTACTCCTTTTACTCAGCCAGCAATTACTTCTAAAGACTGTGAAATTAAGCCCCACTATTTAAGTTTGGTTCAATAGAATCAATTTGGAGGCTCTGTTGTTCAAGACGAGGGTATGCACTTAAATACTTTCACTGAAATATGTGATATAATGCGCATTAAAGATGTTGACCCCAACACGGTCAAGTTGCGCTTATTTCCTTTCTCGCTTATATCTTCCCTTCGAAACCCTAAGGCTCGGGGAGCGACCACAGATAGATTTCCGCCGCCTCTGGGGGCGGAAAACACCGGGAGAGAAAGATCTCTCTGGCATACTGCCGGGGGAATTCCTTCCCGGAGATGGGAGACCATCACCATCAACACCATCATCAAGCTAGGCTTCATCGGGATCATCATCATCATACACACCATCATCTCCACCAGAACCATCATGACCACTCCATCCCGCTGTAACAATTATGTTGGATATTGCTTTAGTTCATTAGGGTGAACTTTCCTGGTGTTGATTACTATTGTAGTTGATGCTTGTGAGTGGAACCATTGGATTATTGTTTATGTTAAGATTGTTATCCATTATCATATCATATTTGATCTTGATCCATATGATGTCTTGTGAGTAGTTCGTTTAGTTCTTGAGGACATGGGAGAAGTCATGTTGTTAGTAGTGAATCTGTGATGAGTTATTATTCAATGGTTTAGTATTTAAGTTGTGGTGCTATTCTTCTAGTGGTGTCATGTGAACGTCGACTATATGACACTTCACCATTTATGGGCCTAGGGGGATGCATTGTGTATTTCGCTACTAATTGTGGGGTTGCCGGAGTGACAGAAACCTGAACCCCCGTTAGGACACCTTTGCACAAGGGAGCGTAGGATATCAGAGTTTAAGGCTGTGGTTAGATTTATATCTTAATTACTTTCCTGTAGTTACGGATGTTTGTAGGGGGTTTAATCACAAGTATGTATTAGTACTACGAAGGGCGGTATGTTAGCATAGGTTCACCCACACAACACTTACAAACACCAGAGAAGAGTACTCAGCTATTTGAAGCGAAAGCACTTGACAGAATTCCCATGTGTCCTCGAGAACGTTTGGCCCTTATAAGTATTTCCACCAGCTTGTACTTTGCTAAGAAAGGATTGGGCCACTTGCTTCGTTTGTTCATTACTTCTATTACTTGCTCTTTGTTTTGTTGCCTTGTCAGAAAACCACTAAAAATCCGTTTGCTAAGTATTCACAGGGATTTCCTGCTCCATATCACTGTTCAGCACCTTCTTCTCTTCGTTGGGATTAACACTCCTATTTATCGAAAGTACTACGATACACCCCCTATACTTGTGGGTCATCATCTCCAAGAAACTCTTAAATCATTTATAGACTCACAAAATGAGCAAAACAATATCCTAGTTAAAATAACGGAGAAATTTATCGAAAGTACTACGATACACCCCCTATACTTGTGGGTCATCATCTCCAAGAAACTTTTAAATCATTTATAGACTCACAAAATGAGCAAAATAATATCCTAGTTAAAATAACGGAGAATCATGATGCTATGCTTGGTAAATTATCTAACCAAGCTATAAGTTTGAGGAATGATTTGCAGGCCCTCCAAGAAAGAACAAGGATTGCTGAGGCATAGCTAGGTAAGATAACCGAGAGTCGAACTCTCATTCTAGCTAAATTTGCAGGTAAAGTTGAGCCCAGTCTAGTAGAAGACCTCAAGATAATAATAATCCAAAGGGAGGAGCCTGATTAACTTGACTATAGCAATGCTCCTTCACCAAATTACACAGTTGAAGATCTTGTAAAAAGGATCAATATCAAGATTCCGATAAGTGAAGGAAATGAGGAAGCCATGTATCAACACCCCGTTAATCAGGTAGCATTTAAGGCATGTGAGCTTGAGGAAGAATATAAGAAAATTGCTGAAAAATTATCCATTAAGCTTGATGATATATTTGAGTCTACTATTAAGATTAAAATTGGGACTAATAAAATAGTTGCACTCTGTGATTTAGGTGCAAGTGTTTCAACAATTCCAAAGAGTCTTTTTAATAATTTAAATCTTGGCTCTTTTGAAATCACCGAGTTACAATTGAATCTAGGAGATTGTACCTAAAAACAAGTCGTATGAATTAAAGATAATATCTTAGTATACATTAAAGGCTATCCGGATCTTATTGATTTTGTTATTGTTGACATGCCTGAAGAGCTAATGCTCCTATCATATTAGGTTGTCCTTTCTTAATAACTATTATGGCTTTGATCAATTTGCATGAAGGGAATGTGAAGCTCCAATTGCCTTTGCGGGATCCTTTTGTTATTCATTTTACCATGAAAAAGAAAGCCAAGCAAGGTGAGAAGGAGGTCATCACTTTGAAGGACAACTATTTTGGAGTGGGTGTTCCACTCATCTGGCCTAAGTGAACAATATTAAGGTTAAGCTATTGACCAAAAGAGCGCTACATGGGAGGCAACCCATGTTAAATAAAGGTTTGAGTGAAGTTTTTAAGTTTTATTTTAAGTTTTATGTTGAATAAAGAGTGCTAGAAAACTCTAGTGAGGAGGAGAGATTCAGTGGTACTAAAATTCCTGTTTTATACATGCCAATGTTGGTTGATAATTTAGTCTGTCAAAACATGGTGTTTCGCTAAGTTTCAGTCTAAAAAGTAATTCTCGAAGAAATAGAATTTTTTTGATGTATATAGTACCTTTAACGACCAGCTATACGGCGGGAATAAAAATTCTAGCTGTATAGTTCTGGAAGTATAGTTATTTGATCCATTGACAATTTTTCTTCTCCAGATACAGAAGGTTTGATGACCAACTATACAACGGGAACAAAAGTTCCAGCCGTATAGTTCTAGCCGTATAGATACATCCGCTAGGATAAAAACCCTAGAAACCCTAATTTTTGCCGTCAGGCCAACTATACGGCGGGAACAAAGTGTTCCGGTCATATAGTTGCGACCGTATAGTTGCGTATGGCCACTTAAACACACGGGAAGGTACCCAAAACACCAAAACCCCAATCCTTTATCTCTCTTCTCCCTCCAAACTCTCTCAAAACCTCAAGGGATCTTCACCCCTACTCAATTTCGTTCGATTTCCTCGCACACAAGTGATCTACGGTATGTTTCTCCTTCAATCCTCCAATTACTTTTCGTGAGTTCATCTATGATCTATCCTCATTATCAATCTAGGGTGAGACTTACTTTGAACAAGTTGTCATGATTCTATTGCCTAGATTATTATGTTGAGTAGATTCTTTAGTATGCTATGATGAGGAATATGCTATGCTTATTATTGTTGGATCAAAAAGTTTTATTTTTGTCTTTCTTATTTACTTTTAGAAGATGAACAAGCAAAATGCGTGATCTTTTCGCCGCTAGTTCTTCTCGGGCTACAGCTCAGAAACGCATGGGGATACGATTCAAGAATGGGTCCCACCGTGATTGTTTCGACAGGATCAAAAACCGAGAAGTGAAGGCAACCAAGTGGGATTGTCTCGTCATATTGAACCAACTCGGTATTTCTGATGACTTTAATTTACTATGGAATAGAGTTGTCCTGCAAAACTTTGTATTTCATGATGCACCTACCTATCGCCGGTTAACTATTGAATTTTTAAGTTCATTGCAAAGCACAGTTAGAACATGGCCAGGAGAGGACACTATTTCTTTCCGCCTTGTGAACCACAATTATACATTAACACTTGATGAATGGTGAAATTGCCTTAGTTTACCAAACAATAATGCTAATGCTCTGCGTGCTTCTTATACCGACATGAACCCTTCTCCAGATCACTATTACAATAGAATGAGTTTTACTTCTGGAGTCAACGGGGGGAAGAATATTCAACATCCTTGTATCCGCTATTTGTTCTATGTCATTGCTAACACCTTGCAGGCATGTAATGAGTTTACAAGACTCAATGAAGAGGACATCTTAGTCCTCGCAAAAGCTGCTTTCAATAACAACTTGTCACTCAACTTGGGCGCAATTCTTGTGCTCTATTTGGAGCACTAGTCCTCCCAAAGCGAAGGACCCCTCACAGGTGGAGGCATCATCACCATGCTTGACATTGCCCTAGGCATCGACCTAGGTGAGTTGCAACCAGTGCTAGGTGAGCGACGTGTTGGTTTCTCCACTTTAAAGGCTTGTGGAATGCTCACTAGGAGAGGTGGTGGTTTCTACTTGCATATTGCAGGAGTTGAGCATCTCTACCCCGCTCATTTGCCTAATGGTCTCTTCTCTATCAAGGAGGGATGTTTGCTTTACGATGTGCAGGTTTAACAACACCAACCCGAGGAGGATATTATCGACGAGGATGAGGACCAAGAGGAGGAGCAAGAAGTTCCTCATCAAGGAGAGCATCCACCGAACCGGTTCACCACATATCAAGACTTCCAAGAACTTGGAGGTACTGTGGAGGGGATGCATAATCTCGCCCTGAACCTCCGAGAAACAACAAGTAACTTATCAACTCAATTTGCGGACTAGAGTTACAACTTTTTCCCGCCACCTCAATGATTTCAAGGGCTTGCAAAAGCCTAAGCTTGGGGAGGTTTTCTATCTATTTTTATTTGGCATTCATTTGATTTATTTTATTTTCACGGTTATGCTTTTTGAGTTTTTAAGAACTCGTGTTGGTTTCCCCAACACTTTCTCTTTAGTTATTTTATTTCATTTTCGAGTTTTTCTAGCCGAGCTTTGCCGCCACTTTTCTATTCTTTAATCCCCCTTCTCAAAAACCACAAAAAGATTTATCCATTTATCTTTATTTTTTCTCTTTCTTTTCTTTTCGCCCCGAGGTTCTCATGTATTTGCAGTAGAGTGATCGACTTCGAGTTTCCAAGAAACAAAATAAAAAGGGAAGAGAGAAGTGGAACCAAACACGAGAGGTATGCCTTATGACTCCCTACTTTTGAAGTTTGAGAAACCCATGCTAGTTAGTAGTAAATGTTAAGATGTTATATCGGTGGAGTGAGTCTCTATATTAGTAAAATTTTGTTTGCATGGGTATTTACTTGAGTATGTTTTGTTCCAGCTCTTTTAGTTAACCAAGTCTTGCCTAAAATTTTGCTAAACAATTGAAATAAGAAAAGGCATTACAATTAAAAGGCTTGGGTGTTGTAGTGTTTAGTCTTGAAAGCTTATTCCTAGAGACACTCAACACCATAGAAAATAGTGATTAACTTTATAGCTCTCTTTGAAAGGATTTGTTCGATTGAATTAATGTTTAACGGTTTTTTTTGAGCATGCCAAAGTTTGACATGTGAATCATAAGAATGATATAGCTTTATGCGTGTCAAACTTCATGGGATGCCAACAAATCTGCTAGCCTACGAATGATCTTCATGGAGGAAACTCCTAGATTTCGGTAATGAGTTGATTAAACATATGTAGCACCAATGCTATAATGGGTAAGATTCTTGGCACTCCTAGGTAGTTGTGTTCATGATGGAATCACTCCCCTGGATGATCTAAGTAATCATTGTGCAAAAGGAACAAAAACCTTAGTAATGCCACGAGTGTCCATCATATCCCGATAAACTAATGAATTTTTTTTGGCATGCTCTCAATTACTTAAGAACTGCAATTCTTGAAGGACAATGTATAGAAAAGTAGTGCTTGAAAAGTCTTGATCTATTGATGTGGGAGAATTGAGATACTTTAGTATATATGCTTTTCATGACGAACTCTCACACTCTTAATTTTACATGATTATACTTTATTGTTCAAAGGCAAGCTTATGAGTTGATTACATGACATGGAATAAAGTTTACTCTTTTGAATCATCCATGCTTACAATAATTTTTTGTGCTATAGGGATTCATGAAACCCGTATGATATACTTGCCATTACTCTATCTATGCTGAAGTTTTTCAGATTAATACAGTAGAGGAAACATGAGACTACCAATCATGAGTAAGATCACCATCTCGTTATTTCAGTTTAAATGTTGAGTTCCTTTTTGATTTTGTTTTTTTGCTCAAGGACGATCAAGTTTAAACTTGGGGAGGTTGATGGCTATGAAATATAGCCATCCAGGTCTGCATTTAAACTAGATATTATTCATATATTTGATGAAATATCTCTCTAAATCCTGCCACTAATGCCTAATGATCAAAGGGGTATGCAATCCTTTCTTGCTATTTTCCCTACACACATAATGACGTTTGATGATGAGAATCACTGCATAAAATTAAAAGATACAAGATTTCCAACATACCAAAGAAACCTGGAGCCGTGAAACGGAGGCAGAAGCTTTAACGACCAACTATACGGCGGGAAATTTATTCCGGTCGTATAGTTGGCACCAACATCGCCAGGTCAAACAGAACAACTTTCGTGAAGGGACCCCTATATAAAGAGGCTTCGAGCGATGAGAAACTCCTCGATCTCGCTCTTTTCTACCTCAACTCTCCCTTCCACCACGTCGGAGGAATAGGTCTAGATCTAAATCTCCAAACCCTTCTCCACCACCATAGCCATATTCCACCACTTGTAATAGTAGAACTCTTCTCCAATTAGCGACATTGTAAGACTATTATTATCAATCTCATGATTTCCATTACAATGTTTATGATTGTTGATTTCATCTCTATGCGTGAGTAATTCTCCTTAGGCTAAGGGCTTGAGCCTAGCCATGTAGCTTTTTGTGCATGTTATTTATCATAGATGGGATCATGTATTAGTTTGTATGACATGATGATTATTGTACCCTCTCTTGACTCAATCTAAGGACTTTCCAGGTACCCAACACCCCAAGGATTGATCCAGGTATAGGTAGTGTGAGTGATGACTAATCTGCAAGCTGGGAACCCCAGTGACAGAAGGGGTCGTACGGCTGTATGTGAGGGATTTGCTTGGGATTAACAGTGACATCACTATGCATATCACTAGTTCTCTTTCTTCTATGGATGAGACTAGTAGGTTATTGCTATAAGCGGTTGCGGAGGCAATAGAAATTGTGGATGCACTGCCCACATATAGTTATCTTGCTCTAAAAATTACATGCATACTTTATTATTATCTTTTATTCTCATCAGATGTTTTCACAGCCATTGGTGAAACAGAAATCCCTAGGCCCTCTCTCTCTCCATCATCATCAACAACAAAAAGATCACAAACTCTTGGTCCGGTGAAAACACAAAACGAATTCTAAACTCCTGAAGGTACATTTAAGTAACTTCACTTTGCTTTCTGCTTCCCGAGGATTCGATAAACCTAGGTCTACTAGGGAAAAAGAACTATACTACATCCATAATCCAGATCAAAGGTATCATACGCCAATTGACGGTATCCACGAGGTAGGTGTGATCGCAGACGGCGTCGCTCACTTGGGGAGGCTAAGTGTGCCGACCTGGCCGACTTGGAAGCATAGGCTCCCGAGCATCATGTCGACTCCGTCTCCTACGGAATCAAAGTCCTCGCGGGTCGCCGGTGAGTGGACAGTGAAGTCAATGGTGCCAAAGAGGAGGTGGTTCTCTGTTGTAGAAGAATCGAAGATCATGATGGATGGGTCCATCATGACCGCAACATCAACATCCCCAGTTACCCACGAACAACGCCAATTGACGAGGATTTGACTCGTCAATGCCCATTTTTATGGACTTGGGTTTTGGAGAAGGAAGGGATGCTGGAGATCTCGGAATGCCTAGCAAACAAGCAACACGGGAAACGAGATCTACCCAGGTTTGGTCCCTCGGAGGGAGACCTTACTCCTTCTTGTCTGCTCTTGATTAATGGCGAAGCCGAAGGTGCGTAGATGAGATCTAGCGGTGTGTATGCTAGGATTGTGGATTGGTCCTCCTCGTCGTGCCCTCCTGAACTTTATATAGATAGGCCAAATCCCTATGGTAGGTCGAGTCAGTTACAAGTTAGGGTTTCTCCCTTTGAGTTTCTATCTAAAGCTAGCCCTATTCCACAAGGAGTCACCTCCTTCTTGGGATTCGGCCACCCAAAATCCTCCTGGGCTTCGTCATTAGGGGTACAACATCTCATGGGCTTCCGCTGGGCCGAACCGAGTAGGCTAACATTAGGCACCCGTAGGACATACCCATGTAAACAGTTTCTACTAACATTGTCAGTAGACGTGGTACAGAGACTATTGGGGTTCCGGGCAAAAAATTAAAAAATTTACTACAACGGATAGCCCCGATGCTCAATGTAAGACCCCACCTTTATAAAGGTAAAGGTCCCTATGATTGCAATGCTAGTCCCTGGATCAATAGCTAGCATCCACAGTTTAAGATGTAATATCAAGAAGCAAAGGTCATATTACAACTTTATAACTAGGAATAAAATAACTCATTACATCTTACATAGCTCATTTGGCTATCTCATTACAATGTCGCAGAAATAACTATATAGCATGGAGTCCTTCATCTTCAAAGTGCCACAGACAATCATGTTGGTTATAGACTTGTAATCCTAATCAACACACTTCACTAACATCAAACAAACCTGCAACATAATAAGTTACAGCCACAAGGGTCAATACATTTGAATTGTATTGGCAAGTTCTACTATGGTAGAATAGTGGTATCTATCATCTATATGCAATTTGGCTAAGTGGAACTTAGGCTTGCTTTGCTCAAAATAGATTTTCCTTATCATTTGAAAACACTAAATTTTTGTTTGGAAAAAATCACCCAAGATCCTTTAACCCTTGTTCAACCACAAGTTTTTAACTTAGAAATTGGGATGAGGAGATCCTTCATAGCTTCCATGTCTTGATGCTGAAATTGTCCATTGGGAAACGGCTAAGTACTTAGATTTTACTCTCTCGAGAGGTGGTGCACTTTCCCCACAAGACTCAACATGCATCGAGACAAGATATTTCAGAAGCCTTCCCTTAGACCAAAATGGACGCGCTCCAAACCTATCACCCCCTACCACAAACTGTCCATCTGACTAAGTTATTGCAACCTATATGATCCAGGCAGAGCCCATAATGCCATGTGGCTGCACTTGAAGCTTCTCAACATTTGACATCTCAAATCTCTTTGTTCCTGGGTGGCATTTGACAAGTGTGATACCAAGTTTTTCTCCAATATATTGGACTTGTGATACACAAGTTTTTCTCCAATATACTGGACTTGTGAAATCACTCAACAAAAATCCATCCAAGCAATTACCATTCCACCCAGGTGATTCATTCACTTAGTAGTTTTATTAGGCCAAAACATAAGTCAAAAGACTAAGCAAAATTTCCATAGCATGAATATAATCCACCCTTGTTTGCTACTAGCTAGGCTAAGCATGATACTAGTAGAAATCTTAACTTAGGAAAAATTCTAATAAGGCATCAACTACTAGTATTTCCCAAGGCATAGCATACTTAGTAAAATTCCATGCAAGTCCTACTCAAAACATCACTAATGCATAGTGAAAATAATAGGACAAAAGTATGAAGCACCACTTGCCTTTTTAGTAGAGAATATAAGTTCACTCCTTGATCTTGCAATAGTCACACTCTTCAAAGTTCACTACAATTTAATCAAGCAAGGCACAAATTCAAAACTAGCATTCAAACAATTCATCACATATTAATAAAAACAAAACAAAGCAATGCATGCAAGCATGCCAAAGATTGTTTTATTTGTAAAAGTGGTTTCTAATAGGTTATAAACATTTTAAAACACCTATTGGTCATTTATAAAAGTGGCAAGGTCATTTGGAAACAAGTTAGTGAAAATTGCCACTTTAAGTCATTTTTGTTTTGCTAGAAATGGTTTAAATCAAAGTAATAATTTCTAGTGTTTGACAAATATATTTTTAAACCAAAATGTTAGTGTTTTAAGGTCAAGTTTTTAATATTAAGACCATTTGCAAAAGGTTTTACCTATAAACCATTTTAAAATCAAAGCAATATTTTATTTTGTTGGAAATGCCTTTGAACCAAGTAATAATTTTACTAGGGTTTACCAATATATTTTTAAATCTAAAAAATTGGTGTTTAGGGTCAGAGAGTTTAAATCAAATCATTTTCCAAAGGTATTACTCAAAAAACATTTTTAAACCATAAACAACATTTTTATTTAACTAGAAATGCTTTTATTCAAAGGAATAATTACTAAGTGTCACAAAATATATTTTTAAATCCAAAAGTTGGTTTCTATGGTCAGTAGGTTCAAAATAATCCACTTACAAAAGATTTTACCCTAAAAACAATTTTAGAATAAATTTTATATACAAAATATGCCTACACATGTTTCTGTAAAAACAACCAATTTTACAGAAGCAAATAACTAAAAAAAGGGAATGGTTGCAAAGTATTCTTCTAGATGATTCCAATGATATAAAGTTTGCAAAATTTGGACGTGTATATTAAAAATTATGAATTTTATAAAATCAAACATCTAATAGAACATTTCTGTTTTAAAAACAAAGTCTGAGCCACGTGGAGCAATCCTATAGGCTGGTACTGGTTCGTGTCAATCGAGCAGTGTGGTGTGTTGGATCTAACTGAAATTGCATGGTATAGATCGATCAAAAACGGTTCATTAAGTCAATCTATCGCAGCTCTACGATCTAGATCTGACGGCTCTTAGCGCATTGACCAGAAACTGGCGGCGCTGGCGGCGGCGGCGCTCGGGCTGCAATGTTGCCGGCGATACATGAAGAGAGAGAACGAGGGGAAAAGCTCACCGAGTTTGTAGGGTTGTATTGAAGCTCAAGGTGGTCTCCGTTACTCGAGGGGCGCACGGTGTCGACGGTATTGCTCGCCGGAGTTCACGACGGCGTCGGGCACGCACGGGTCTTGTCGGAGACGAGCCTGCAGATCACGCGTGGATGATTGGCGAGCACCTGGAGATTCACAGGACACAGGCGAGTAAGATGGTGTGAACCAGCAGTCGAGGCGCGCACTGGGTGAAGTGATAGAGCTCACCGGAGTTGCGGTAGAGGACGGTGGCGGTTAGACGTTTTCCTTGCCGATGTTCAGAAGCGCGCGCGGGCGAGTGGAAGGTACTGGAGGAATCACACGGTGATGGTGAACAAGCTCGTATCATCCAGGGGGCAAGGGGAGGTGATGGTTGGCCGGAATTTGCACAGAGGCTCGCCGGAGACAGTGGTGTTTGCGCGAGCAATTCTCGCAGCCTGGTGGCGATCTGGCAACAAGGTCTGAGGGGAAAGAGAGGGAAGAGGTGGGCGTTTAGTAGGGCATGGTCGCGGTGAGGGATTACTGGCGCATTGATGTGAATTGATTCGAGCTTTCAACGGCCAGAACGGCAGGAGGGATTTGGGGGTGGGTCAACGCGTGAAGACGATGATGAGGTGGCGCTGGTGGGGTCACGGAGTCAGCGGGTGCTTGGGTTCGTGCGCGAGTAAGAAACATCCAGGGGTGAGGGATTTTCCCGGGTGGGCTGCTGTTGGGCTCGATGGGCCTGGTAGCTGGGTAGGTGAGTTGGCTTGTTTTCTTTTCTATTTTTTTTCCTTTTTCTTTTCTGTTTTGTTTTGATTCAAATGATTTAAACTCAATTTGAATTCAGGTTTTTGTCAAACCTTTTCTGACATTTAGTATATTTTAGTATTGTTTAACAAAGCATTTTTAAAGTCCAAATTTAGAATATTTCTTGGTATTTTCTTGGGCTTTATTATTTATTTAAATAGACAATTGTTTTTATTCAAACAAGATTTTAATTATATTTTCAAACTTTTATTTGAATTCTAGTTTTCACCAAACCTTTTTCAGTAGATTTTATTTATTCATTAGTGCAAATATTTCATTTTGAATTATTTAAAGTATTTTAATATGATTTATTAATCATTTAAATTGGGCATTTGTCTTTATTCCAATAAAATCAAATATGGTTTTAATTCCATATAAATTTTATTTAAATGATTCTTTTATTCCATTTAAGTTAATTAAATAAATTTTATATCCACCTTGAGAATTTCCACCTTATTATTTTCCCATGATTTAATTAATCATTTCTATTAGGGATTTTGTCTTTATTCAAATAGAATAGAATTTGGTTAATGTCATATTATTTTATTTGAATATTTCTTATCCCTTTATTTTATTTGATTTATCTTTATTTCATTTGCTTATGGATTTAACTCGAGATTTAAATTGTCTTCTAAATAATTCTCTTATTATTTAGTTTAGGAAATTTGTCTTTATTTAAAATAAAGTTGGATATTGTTTAATCCTTATGATTTTATTTAAATAACCTTTTACTCCTTTTATTATTCAATAACTTTTCATTCCATTTACTTGGCCAAGATTTAATTTGCCTTTTAAATATTCCTTATTTATTTATTTCTTTCTTTCTTTGTCTTTTAAAATCCATATCTTTTTATTTAAAGATCCAAAGTTGATGATTTCAATTTGTATAATTTTATTTAATATTTGTTTATCCTTTTAAATCCTTTTAGAATTAATTTTGCTCACAATTTGGTATGGATTTTAGTTAGGAGATTTATTAACTTTTAAAATTAATTCTTTGTCTCTTTATATTCATAAGTTTTTATCTATGGCTCAAAATTGAATGAAACCAATTTCTATGGTTTTATAATATTTTTTTATCATTTTGTTCATTTATAAATGTTTGTTGTTAAATTTTTATATGAATCAAATCCATAGTCTGAGGGATATCTTGGAGATGATTTTCTTCCATTAGGGTTTTGGTTTATTTTCCCAAGTTTGAATTTCAAGATACATTCATTGATGAATGCATTTCACTTGATTGAAATTTGTTGGATTCCTTTTATTCAAAGTTTTTTCAAGTAGGGTTTTGATGTTTCCATTTGGAATCAAAAAGTTTCTTTTCACCCTAAATTTCAACAATTATTAGTTTTGTTTATTTATTTTTCACATTTCAAAATTTGGAAAATTTTGGGATGTGACAGGCTACCACCCTTAAAAGAAATCTCGTCCCGAGATTTGGGAAGGCTAGAGATTACAAGTTGGCTTCAAAGCAACTAGGGTACTACCACCCTTAAAAAGGTTTTCATCTAGATTACATCTTGTCTTACTTGGGATCTTGATGTATCTTCTCTGGACACTTGTTGGCATAATGGCCTAGTTCTTTGCATTTGAAACACATCACTTGGCTAATATCCTTCTTTTCCTTTGGTATCATTGCCTCTTGTTTGTTTCCTTGGTTCTTCTTCTTTTCTAGGCAATCACTGGCATAGTGTCCCATCTCTTTGCAATTGTAACATTGCACTTGGCTTTTGTCCTTCTTATTCTTTTTGGGTCTCTCCAAAGCTAAGAGTTCTTCTAGTTCATGTTCTTCATATCTCACCTCAAAGGTGGGAAATCTTTCTCTCTTCTTGGGGCAGTTACTAGAGATATGACCTTCTTATTCACAAGAGTAGCAACACTTTGTGGTCACTTTGGACTTGGCCCTATGAGGCATGGTTCTAACTTTGCCTTCATCCTTCTTGGTAGAAGTTGTTCCCTTATGGAGGTTTCCAAACATTTGATGCATTCCATCTTGTTTCATTTGTTGAACTATGGATAGATGGGGCATTGGATAGGGACATGATCGTTTCCTTCACATAGGAAATAAGTAACTTGAGATGTGGGGCATTGATTAGTTGGATGTTTCTCTTCACAATTAGGGCATTGATCCTTATGCTCTTTAGAAGTGTGTTCCATGTATCCACAAATATTGCAAGCTTGAGTTCCCTCTATAATATCATCCTTGATGTCATTGTTGTCACAATCTCCTTGGGAAGAGTTGCTTATCATGTTCATTTGATTGGTCAACCTTTGCAACAATTGAGATCGTATTTCCAATTTTTTTTGCATGGTTGGGTATAACTCATTGTTGTTTGCTAAAAACTGAGTTGTCACTTGATTCAACTGGGTTTGGGTTGCTAGAAGTTGTTCTCTCATGTGCATCTCTTGGTTGTTGTTGTTGTCACCATTTTTGATGTTGGAGTTTCTTGGAGGAGTCGTTTGTTTGGGTTGGATTGGGATTAGAATAGGCAAAAGATTTCTAGAGAAATAATTCTAATCACACACAACAAAATCACACAATCAATGTGCAAGCAATCACAATCAAACATTCCACTCAGCAACAAGGTTCAAGCACATTTTTGGGCAACAAAATATTTTTGCTACACCACACAAGTTGGTATGGTTTATCTAAACTAAACACTAGTATGGCGGTCCAACTATATGGTTTTCTTGAGATCATTCCATTCTTCTTAGTTGTTTCTTCATGAATAAGATCATTGTATCTTTGGGCAAAATTCTTCTATCTTGGTCACTAAGCTTCAAAGGTGATGATGGTTCCTTCTAAGTTGTGTTTCCTTAGTCTTCAAGTCTTGAGTATCATTCTTGTCTCACTTGTAGTCCTTAGTGATGTCCAAGTTGAAGTCTTTGATGAAACTAAAGTTGAAGTCATTTGAGTTGGTGAAGTCCTTTGCTCAAGTTGATGTCTTTGTTCTTGTTGAAGTCTTTGCTCATGGTGGAGGCTTTGTCCATCAAGTTTGAAAAGGAAGAGGTGTAGAATCAAAACCAAAAGGTTGAGGAAAGAGTTTACAAGATTGTTTGTAAATAAGTTTTTGAACAAATACAACTCCTATTTTCTAAGGGGTTTTGTCCATTCCTAGGGTTACAATCCTACAGGCAACACAGTGCTCTGATACCATCTGTAAGACCCCACCTTTATAAAGGTAAAGGTCCATGTGATTGCAATGCTAGTCCCTAGATCAATAGCTAGCATCCATAGTTTAAGATGTAATATCAAGAAACAAGGTCATATTACAACTTTATAACCAGGAATAAAATAATTCATTACATCTTACATAGCTCATTTGGCTATCTCATTACAATGCAGCAGAAATGACTATATAGCATGGAGTCCTTCAACTTCAAAGTGCCATAGGCAATCATGTTGGTTGTAGACTTGTAATCCTAATCAACACACTTCACTAACATCAAACAAACCTGCAACATAATAAGTTACAGCCACAAGGGTCAATACATTTTGAATTGTATTGGCAAGTGATACCATGGTAGAATAGTGGTATCTATCATCTATATGCAATTTGGCTCAGTGGATCTTAGGATTGCTTTGCTCAAAATAGATTTTCCTTGTCATTTGAAAACACTAAGTTTTTGTTTGGCAAAAATCACCCAAGACATCTACCAATCATTGATTGAAGATCCTTTAACCCTTGTTCAACCACAAGTTTTTAACTTAGAAATTGGGATGAGGAGATCCTTGATAGCTTCCATGTCTTGATGCTGAAATTGTCCATTGTCGGGGACACGACTAAGTACTTAGATTTTACTCTCTCGATAGGTGGTGCACTTTCCCCACAAGACTCAACATGCATCGAGACAAGATCTTTCAGAAGCCTTCCCTTAGACCAAAATGGACGTGCTCCAAACCTATCACCCCCTACCACCAACTGTCCATATAACTAAGTTATTGCAACCTATATGATCCAGGTAGAGCCCATAATGCCATGTGGCAGCACTTGAAGCATCTCAACATTTGACATCTCAAATCTCTTTGTTCCTGTGTGGCATTCCACAAGTGTGATACCAAGTTTTTCTCCAATATATTGGACTTGTGATACACAAGTTTTTCTCCAATATACCGGACTTGTGTAACCACTCAACAAAAATCCATCCAAGCAATTACCATTCCACCCAGGTGATTCATTCACTTAGTAGTTTTATTAGGCCAAAACATAAGTCAAAAGACTTAGCAAAAATTCCATAGCATGAATATAATCCACCCTTTTTTGCTACTAGCTAGGCTAAGCATGATACTAGTAGAAATCTTAACTGAGGAAAAATTCTACCAAGGAATCAACTATTAGGATTTCCCAAGGCATAACATACTTAGTAAAATTCCATGCAAGTCCTACTCAAAACATCACTAATGCATAGTGAAAATAATAGGAAAAAAGTATGAAGCACCACTTGCCTTTTTGGTAGAGAATATAAGTTCACTCCTTGATCTTGCAATAGTCACACTCTTCAAAGTTCACTACAATTCAATCAAGCAAGGCACAAATTCAAAACCAGCATTCAAAAAATTCATCACATAATAATAAAAACAAAGCAATGCATGCAAGCATGCCAAAGATTGTTTTATTTGTAAAAGTGGTTTCTAATAGGTTATAAACATTTTAAAACATTTATTGGTCATTTATAAAAGTGGCAAGGTCATTTGGACACAAGTTAGTGAAAATGGCCACTTTAAGTCATTTTTGTTTTGCTAGAAATGGTTTAAATCAAAGTAATAATATATTGTGTTTGACAAATATATTTTTAAACACAAATGTTAGTGTTTTAAGGTCAAGTGTTTAATATTAAGACCATTTGCAAAAGGTTTTACCTATAAACCATTTTTAAATCAAAGCAATATTTTATTTTGTTAGAAATGCCTTTGAACCAAGTAATAATTTTACTAGGGTTTACCAATATATTTTTAAATATAAAAACTTGGTGTTTAGGGTCAGAGAGTTTAAATCAAATCATTTTCCAAAGGTTTTACTCAAAAAACATTTTTAAACCATAAACAACATTTTTATTTAACTAGAAATGCTTTTATTCAAAGGAATAATTCCTAGGTGTCACAAAATATATTTTTAAATCCAAAAGTTGGTTTCTATGGTCAGTAGGTTCAAAACAATCTATTTACAAAATATTTTACCCTAAAAAAAATTTAGAATAAATTTATACACAGAATATGCCTACACATGTTTCTGTAAAAACAACCAATTTTATAGAAGCAAATCACTAAACAAAGGGCATGGTTGCAAAGTATTCTTTTTGCTGATTCCAATGATATAAAGTTTGCAAAATTTGGACGTGTATATTAAAAGTGATGAATTTATAAAATCAAACATCTAATAGAACATTTCTGTTTTTAAAACAAAGTCTGAGCCACGTGGAGCAATCCTATAGGCTGGTACCGGTTCGTGTGGATCAAGAAGTGTGGTGCGTTGGATCTAACTGAAATCGCACGGTCTAGATCAATCAAAAACGGTTTGTTAAGTGAATTTATCGCAGCTCTACAATCTATATCTGACGGCTCTCAGCGCATTGACCAGAAACTGGCGGCGCTGGCGGCGGCTTCGCGGCGGCGGCGCTCGGGCTGCGATGTTGCCGGCGATATAGGAAGCGAGAGAGCGAGGAGAAAAGCTCATAGAGTTCGCAGGGTCGTAGTGAAGCTCAAGGTAGTCTCCGTTACTATGATTGTCTTCTAAATAATTCTAAATAATTGACTTCTAAATATTCCTTATTATTTAGTTTAGGAAATTTGGCTTTATTTAAAATAAAGTTGGATATTGTTTAATACTTATGATTTTATTTAAATAACCTTTTACTCCTTTTATTATTCAATAACTTTTCATTCCATTTACTTGGCCAAGATTTAATTTGGCTTTTAAATATTCCTTATTTCTTTCTTTCTTTCTTTCTTTGTTTGTCTTTTAAAATCCATATCTTTTTATTTAAAGATCCAAAGTTGATGATTTCAATCTGTATAATTTTATTTAATATTTGTTTATCCTTTTAAATCCTTTTAGAATTAATTTTGCTCACAACGTGGTATGGATTTTAGTTAGGAGCTTTATTAACTTTGAAAATTAATTCTTTGTCTCTTTATATTCATAAGTTTTTATCTATGGCTCCAAATTGAATGAAACCAATTTCTATGGTTTTATAAAATTTTTGTTTATCATTTTGTTCATTTATAAATGTTTGTTGTTAAATTTTTATATGAATCAAATCCATAGTCTTTGGGATATCTTGGAGATGATTTTCTTCCATTAGGGTTTTAGGGTTTTGGTTTATTTTCCCAAGTTTGAATTTCAAGATACATTCATTAATGAATGCATTTCACTTGATTGAAATTTTTTGGATTCCTTTTATTCAAAGTTTGTTCAAGTAGGGTTTTGATGTTTCCATTTTGAATCAAAAGGTTTCTTTTCACCCTAAATTTCAACAATTATTAAATTTTTTTATTTATTTTTCACATTTCAAAATTTGGAAAATTTTCTGATGTGACACTCAAGATGTATCTACTAGTAATTCAGTAACGGCCGAGAGGTTTTAGATACATACCCTTGTAGTCCGAAAGCACTTAACCTTCTGAAGGAAACATGGTTGATATAGTCGTGCTCGTAGCCGACCTCAAGGTCGTGATGCTCCTCGCAGGTCACCCTTTGCTCCATCACCATGCAACAGTCCGGCTTACGACATCATAGTGCTCAAGTTTTGCACCTCGTGGCTTCATACACATACGGTGTATGATGAGAACCTCCGCCTCCCTGATCATGCCGGGAGTGCAGACGTAGATCTCTGGTTTCAGAATCCCTGTAGCGCAACGGCGTGCTGCGGATGCGTCATCTCTTGCACGAATAGCCCTGGGCCATGCCAACGCGTGGAGACAACTAGAGAGAGAGATATTGGAGAGGAGGAGGAGTTCCCAACTCATGGGATCTATAGATTGATCTGTGCCTCCAAGGGGATTGGGGGCCTCTTTATATATGGGGAGGGGCAGCCTCGCCCCTCCCCCAATCCATCAAACCGATGACCAGGGGTGGGGAAGCCCTAGGGTGCCCCAAACCCTAACCCAAGGAGCCCTAGGGTTTCTCCTAGGTGCATGGGCCCTTAGGGCCCATCCCTCCTCCGGTTTCCCTCATGGGCCCTTTTTTCCTAGGAAATTTGTCCCATTAGTGGAATAACCACTTAAATCATATTTTAATATTATATTTAATATTATTTACATGAATTAATATGTAAATACACATTACCAAATCTGATTCGACCCAAAACACCTTTCGGTTCCCCTTCTATATCCTCCGAACAGCTTCGGAACATCTCAGAATAATTCCGGTTTCCTTTCTTTATTTGAACAACTTCGGACCTTTCTCCTCAGAACAATTCCAGCTTTCTCTTTCTCTACTATGATTCCAACTTACGAAAAACCTCAAGCTCATCGCACCCTTAAGTGTATCCCCTCACGGCTTGGGAACAACTACAGACATGACCTTGACTCTCTTGCGTCAATGATCAATATCGAGACCGTGATGCCCATAATGATCCCTGTGCGTTGAAATGTAAACGTCGAGTCAATTTCCCTTTGGTTCTTCGATACTACTTGTCCGAGATTCGATCGTTAAGGTATCTCCATACCTTGTTCAATCTCGTTACTGACAAGTATTGTTTACTTGTTACCGTGATATTACATCCTTATGACATAGTCACATGTTGCAACATTTATGGATGTAACCTCAAAAACTCGGCCTAACTGTATCTTACCCGTCACTTGGTGAATAAATCTCGCTCTTGACATAGTCTCCTTAACCTGTTCCTCCGGATACCCAACGTACACCTTTATAATCACCATTTTACCGAGTGACACTTGATGCAGTCAAATCAACCTTGGGAGACAGTGATTATGATATGGTCTCACGGCCTAAGGAGAAGGATACTTCGTTTCTGACTATTGCAATGATGAACTTTGTGACATGATCATGTCGCAATCTTTGAGGAATGTCCATCACATCATTCACCAATGATATGACCTCGTTATCAACCAACAGTATCACTTCATGATCAGAAAACCTTGATCATCATGTTACCCAACGAACTAGTAGTAGAGGTTACTAGGGACTTATGTTTCATATCACACTTGTATCAATGTTTCCACTTGATACAGTTATAGCACAACATGAAACTATTACGAACTTATTGGGATATGACAATAAAAAACCTTTTATTATTTCCCTCTAGGGAATATAACCTTCAGTCTCCCAGTTGCACTAGAGTACAAATAATCTAACTCACATTTACTAATAATAAACCATATCCCCATATGCATTTATTGATCATGCTGCTAATAAGAAACGTCATGTCCCTATGTTTTGTTTTACCAGATCAGTGTGTATTTTGCAAATTATTAATGTCTTCCTAATTTTGACATTCCCTCCATTATCTCATCATGGGTTGAAGTATTTGTTTTGGTGTGTGAGACTTTGTTTCTATTGTTTACAATGACGGTCGTTGAGTCAATTTAACCTTTCACTGTTGTCATATAAACTCCGGAAACACACTTAGAGAAGTCGAACTTATTTAGCCAAAATATGCTTTTATCTTTATGTAGATCCTAGTGCATAACATGCAACTACGTGCCTTACTTTGCTTCTTGCCATTCAAGAACAAACTTTAACTCTGGTTCAGTGATTAACTCCGGAATCACTTCAAGACATGTTCTTTCAACCAGATCCTTTGGGCCAAATTACATCGAGTATACAATATGGTTCCATGGAAGAACCTATGACTGAGGCATAGGAGCTGCAATGCATCACTTTCTTTCTTTCAACCATAGTTGTAACACAGAGTCTAACTCGTGGTTCATACAAATAAGAACCTCTTTCTTATCTTGTTTCATTCTCAACTCCTTCATAATCTTACCTAGGACATTCTGAACACCTTCAGAATCAAGTCCAGGAAGCATTCGACAACAATGTTTATTAAACTTACCAATTTATCTTGATAGATTTCATTGTTTAATAACTTATTCAGCTTCATCCATATTCACTAACTTAAATATTATTAATACCAATCACATCATTCATATATGTCAT
The DNA here is from genome assembly GCA_030063025.1 of Avena longiglumis. NCBI lineage: Eukaryota > Viridiplantae > Streptophyta > Magnoliopsida > Poales > Poaceae > Avena > Avena longiglumis. Next base: position 174,300,974 of record CP125973.1, read on the forward strand.
CCACATATTTCAGAATGATAACACGCTCCCACTCAAACATGGCATCCATATATGAGATCCAGAGATTTCACTTAGCTCCCACTCAAAATATGTCTCCTACATATTGAGTCTTAGCTAATCCATTAAGCTTCCACTCAAAATATGTCTCGTACGTATTAAGGTTAAGCCAAGCCAATATGCTCCCACTCAAATGAAAATCCTCTCAATAATCTTGGACTTTCCAAAATTCTTTGATCATCATCAAATTGAGAATTCCAGCTACGAGATCCCAATATCCATATATTGCTAGTGTAAATCCAATAGACTCAAGCATCGCTACTTATGTAGTCAACTCCTTGAATTTGTCCAAACATACTTTGTGACAAATCGAGTTTTATGTCTTTCCATTAAGTTTCATTTCTTTCTCATGACTTTGCAGTCATTTCAGAAATATCAAGTAAACATATTTACTTAATAAGATCAAGTAACATTTTACTTTCTAATCTTAAATGTAACTTAATATAGGATTATATGACTCCTAGTCATTTCTCGCAATTAGGTCCATCACGCTTCTTTGTATTTCATAGGTATGTCTTGTTCAAATAACATGACAAGTGAATCAAAATATAATTTCGCAAACTTGCAGAATATATATTCTTGAATCCCACTTTCCTTTTGTAAAAGTATTCGCTGAAACTTTATGATCATTATCATTAGTTTCTCCTCTATTTGCAGAGTTCGGTTTCACAAAACAAAATTTTCCTGCGCCACTCAACAATCAGGAGGTAAGGTCAAAGTACCTTTTTTGAACTTTTACTTTCTTCCACATGTATCTTCATCAAGACACATATCATTAGGACAACAACAGGTTTGCCCTCTGTGGAAGATATATTCATAGTTTCCTAAGAATATGCTACAAATACTTGTTTGTTCACCATGATTTCGAATCATCAAAATCTCCAGAAACTTGAACATGCCATAACTCTTGTGGTGTTGTTTCCACGAACCTTTAGATATTCCTTTTATTTCAAATGAGTGTTTGATCATTACTATCTTTAACTATAAATGATAACAATGACCCTGATAAGAGATAATATTAGACCATATGTATCTAATTCAAAATTATTATGATTTTTAGAAATATCAACACCTTGAATTTGTCCAATTATCATAATTTGTGAAGCACCTTTCACAAGTCCTTTTATGCCAAACTTTAACTTAAATACTTTAGTCATATTGGTCAAATCAAAGAGATTTTGTATTCTTGTTAATTCCATATCCCACTTTGTTTGAACTCATTTGAACAATCAAATCATTTCAAAACTTCTATTTCATTAAGTAAATACATTTATTCATTTAAGTCCACAATGAAATAATGATTTCCACTATTTGTTGAAAGTATGATACATAAGATTCAACAATTCTTCGCATATCACCGTTTTACAGGAATGCGGAGTTTTAGTCATTTCGCCAAACGAGGCATGGTTTTGCAAAGTCTCTAGATCAAGTATCCAAGACCCCGATTTTCATCTAAGTGAAAAACATGCAATAACCATCTTGACTTAAAACAATAGTGTCATGTCATTATTCAACTTTGGATATCTTTTAGCATTCTAATCCTTTATAAATTCTTGAAATATTATCATTAACATAGTGATGAGAATAACTTATTTGTAATCATAATGTGACCATAAAGGTATTACTCATAAGAATAGTACAACCGTATTGTAACTTATTCATATGAATAATCGTCTTGCCAAAAGCAAGACACACGAACAGGGATTACACATTTTATTCAAGTCCACTAATCCAAATGATAAACTTCGAGGGAAGGAGTGATGTCGCCCATAAACTAGTTTGCTTGCCGTCATCATGCCACATTGCCTCAATTCGAGCAATTCTCAAGAAGTCCATCTTGTTTTCACAAAACGGGACAAGTGCCCAATACTTCATAAACTACAACGAGTTATGCAAGAATTACATTTATAACTTTGTATATCTGACATACTATTTTCATCCATGACCTCCATTACAATCAAGCCCTTCTGAGAGTTCTCAACTCTAATGCAAGATTGTTAAGTGATTCTCCGAACATTCTGTTTTCATCCATAGTGGAAGAAAAATCATCCAACGACTCGTACTTTATGTGCCTGATTTTGTAGAATGCAAAATTGCAGCCCAACTCTCCATCAAATGGAGAATGACCCCTTTTGGATGATTTATGGAGAAAACGTAAACTTTGTGGAGTCATCCGATCAAGAAGAGAAGATCAGCTTATTACGAGGATGTCCCTTGGGTGTGGGTATTAATCTATGAAGTTGGACCCTTCTGTTAAGTTCCATATCAAGCAAGAAATTTCTCATGGTCACAAAGGACCTAAATGATATAGGCCATGATATACTAAGATATTTGCAAACAAACATCTAGACTTAGTTCATAATAACGAGTTCAATTTATAATTGAGCTCCCACTGATATCGTCATCCCTTGGAAAATTTCAGTGATCACACAATCCCAATCCACTATGAAACCCCCGATCGTCACGGCCAGAAGCATAGCTTCAAAGGTAGATATTCTCCAATGTCAATCACATCATCCATGTTACTCATGCTCGATCTTTTGATCTCCTGTGTGCCGAGGCCATGTCTGCACATGCTAGGCTCGCCAACTCAAACTTGTGTGTATTGCAGTGTAACATTTCTTACACCCATTATATGTGAACGTAGGTATGTCTAGCCCCCAATCGTCATGGCCGGCTTCATACCGAAGAACTTTCTTGGTGGTTCACACACAAGGGGAACACTATCATTAGAATTTCGAGGCCATGTCTGCACATGCTAGGCTCGCCAATTCAATATTGGTTTTAATAGGGATCATCTTATCTATGCTACCGTTGAGTATATAATAATAGCACACAATAAGATGCAAAACAAGTATCAACATCATATTTATATTGTGATATGATATGGTACTCCTTGCGCCTTAATCTCCATTGAGCGCTCCGGCATGATATACATCGTGCCACTGGCATGATCTCCATCATGCCATCGGTTTTGACGCCAAGTCCACAGCGCTACCAGTAGGTCGTCCATCGGAACGATGGCTATTACTACAAGACTTAGTAACATAAAATTAAACTACTTTACCTTCATAACGACCATGACCATATAAAATCACATGCCCCTCATGCAACATAAAGTTAGATGCTTCTACTTTATCTATTACAAGTTTTACGTGGTTGTTAGGGCTTTCACAATAGAACTGTTTCTAATCTATGGAATTTCCAACCACAACATGAATCCATATAGTTGTCTCTACTACACCCCTTTCGGGGCCCTCCGTTGTAAATGCTATACCAACTATTGTAAGAGAGACAGACACCCGCTAGCCACTTGTATGGAACAAGCCGTATGTCGAGCGTGGAACCATTCTCGCGTAAGAGTATGTGTAAGGTTGGTCCGGGCCGCTTCATCAAATAATCCCGCGATATAAACAAGTACACGTTGGAGGGTAAAAAATATAGCATCAATTCCCACACAACACATGTGCGTAATGGTCGTACAACACTACTACACATAGATCAGCTCTGATATCACTGTTGGAGTTCCGGGCAGAAAATCAAAAAATTTACTACAACGGATCGCCCTGATGCCCAAGATCTATCTACTAGTAATGCAGTAATGGCTGAGTTTTCAGATACATACCCTTGTAGTCTGAAACAGGTTAACATTCCTAGGGGAACGTGGTTGATGTAGTCGTGCTCGTAGCCGACCTCAAGGTCGCGATACTCCTCGCAGGTCACCCCTTGCTCCATCACCATGCATCAGTCCGGCTTATGACATCATAGTGCCTCAAGTGTTCCACCTCGTGGCTTCATAGACATACGGTGTACGATGATAACCTCCCTCTCCCCGATAACGTCGGGAGTGCGGAAGTAGATCTCGGGCTTCAAAATCCCCGCAGCGCAACGGCGTGCTACAGATGCGTCGTCTCTTGCACGAACAGCCCTGGGCCGTGCAAACGCATGGAGACAACTAGAGAGAGAGATTGGAGAGGAGGAGTTCCAAACTCATGGGATCTATAGATTGAACTGTGCCTCCAAGGGGAGAGGGGGCCTCTTTATATAGGTGGAGGGGGCAGCCTTGCCCCTCCCCCAAGCCATCCAACCGGCGCCCAGGGGTTGGAGGCGGCATCCAGGGGTGCAGGGTAGCCCTAGGGCTCCCCAAACCCTAACCATATGCGCCCTAGGGCTTCCCCTAAGAGCATGGGCCCTTAGGGCCCATCTGGGTGGCCATCCCTCCTCCGGCTTCCCTCATGGGCCCTTTTTCTAGGAAATTTGGCCCATTAGTGGAATAACCATTAGATCAGATTTTAATATTATATTTAATATTAATTACATTAATTAATATGTAAATAGATATTACCAAATCTGATTCGACCCGAAACACCTTTCGGTTCCCCTTCTATATCCTCCGAACTGTTTCAGAACATCCCGAAACAATTTCGGTCCTCTCACCGGAACTTTTCCGGTTTTCTTTCTTTATCCGAACAACTTCAGACCTTTCTCCTCGAAACAATCCCTGCTTTCTCTTTCTCTAATATGATTCCAACTTACAGAAAACCTCAAGCTCATCGCACCCTTCGGTGTATCCCCTCCTGGCTTGGGAAAAAACTATAGACATGACCTAGACTCTCTTGCATCAATGATCAACATCGAGACGGTGATGCCCATAATGATCCCTGTGCATTCTAGATTGACGATGTTGTTTGAAACGTAAACGTTGAGTCCATTTCCCTTTGTTTATTTGATAATACTTGTCTGAGATACGATCGTTAAGGTATCTACATACCTTGTTCAATCTCGTTAATGACAAGTACTGTTTACTTGTTATCACGATATTACATCCCTATGATGTAGTCACCTGTTGCAACATTTATGGATGTAATCTCACCAAGTCGTCCTAACTGTATCTTACCCGTCACTAGGTGGACAAATCCCGCTCTTGACGCGGTCTCCTCATGTTGTTCCTCTAGATACCCAACATACACCTTTATAATCACCATTTTACCGAGTGACGCTTAATGAAGTCAAAGCAGCCTTGGGAGATAGTGATTTTGATATGGTCAAACGGCCTAAGGACAAAGATACTTCATTTCTGACTATTGCAACAATGAACTTTATGACTTGATCATGTCGCAATCTTTGAGGAATGTCCATCACATTATTCACCAATGATATGACCTTGTTGTCAACCAGTGCTATCACTTCATGATCAAGAAACATTTATCATCATGTTACCCAATGAACTAGTAATAGAGGTTACTAGGGACTTATATTTCATATCACACCTGTATCAATGTTTCCACTTGATATAGTTATAGCACAACATGAAACTATTACGAATTTATTGGGATATGACAATAATAAACCTTTTATTATTTCCCTCTAGGGCATATTCCCTTTAGAGACACATGAACCTCAGGGTCCACATTGGTATCAAGAAGAATAGAGGTAACATCCCAAAAATATTGAACTAGAATCATCAAACTCTAATCATCAAATTTAGGGTTAACAAAAACTTTTCAAATTAAAAATATGAAAGCATGCATATGTGTATGCATTCCAATTTGGATTCTTTTTGAATTACCTGGCTTGTGTCTTTCTTTGCTTGTAAAAGGATTCTTAGGTGAATTAAACATCATCTAAACAATCCACACACTTTTCCCAAAGACAAATAAATCAAAACCAACAAATTAAGTGAATGGTCACTTTGGCCAAATTAACTCCCATGCCTACTTTGGCTATCTCTAACTTTCAGAACTTAAGAGGAACTTATTTGGATCTTTGCATCCCTTGATAGTACTCATAACAAAGTATCAAGGCCCACCTTGTGATCATCCAGAAACATTCAAATGCATAGTTTAAATCACATTTTAAAATTGAATCTATATCATATGGGAAGATCCCACTTTTTCAAAAACCACTCAAACAAGCTCAACTTTCAAAACCCAAGCATCTACAGACTCACCAGCACATGCCTAGCACACCCACCAAAAATCTTTTTAAAATTCAAAACTTGAATTCATGCGGCCATTTCATCAAACACCTTGCAGATTCAAATCAACAAAATCACAAACACTATAGTGTGCAGTGATTCTGGCCTAACTTGTTCCCTCTTTGGGCACCACTAGCCTTAGTAGATCATCTAATAACCTAAACTAATCTCTAGCACCACTGTAAGCTGGCCATTGTCATCAATGGTGAGCAGGCCGAGCCTCACCTTGCCACCCACATGTCGACAACGAGCTAGGAGAAGCACCAAGCCTAGCCAACATGTCTAGGAGCAAGCCAGCACCCCACCGCCACTCCTTGTCCCAGCCACGAGCGATGCCAGCCCCTGGACCACACGCACAGACCTTGCCAACCTTCTCTGCAACCATTCCGAGAGTGCGCCCTGTGCGCCACGCTCGACAGACGCCCACGCCTCGCCGCTGCGTATACGTGATCACCATCGCTGTCCCAAGAACCCAGCACGCCTGTTCGCCGTCAGACCACGTCTTTGTCGCCATAAAAACTTCCGTCGGGCACGCTCAGAGCACTGCAGCGTTCCGACCGATCAGCACCGCCCGACGCCTCACCACCACGTCGTTGAGCTTCGCCAGGGAGCACAGCACCGCCCCTACTGTCGCCCACGCTGATAGCCCTCTGTGTCGTCGACCACGACGAGCTTATCGGTCCCTTCTCGCCACTATAAATAGAGGCCACCCCAGCCGAATTGAGCACACCATCTCACTCCCCTCTCCTCACTAATCGTTCCACCCCGTTCCCGAAGCAAGGCGAGCAGCGCATCGCCAGAATTGCGCCGGAGCAGGACGCCTCTGGAGAAGAAGGGCGCCGTCGATTTCGTCCACCCCAGGAGAAGCTGCCGGTACCAGGAGGTTCGCTGTCATCGACTTCATCGTTCGCTTGCCTCGCCGACCCTCGCCTGAGCCCCGATGAGCCCCCGACGACCCCCACCTGCCGCATTAGGGTCCTGTCTCGCCGGCGCTGCCCGACGTGGACGATGAACCAAAGCCATTGGATTAGAACTAGATCCAACGCACCACGCTGCCCTGTACCGCTTCGCACCCCCGTCTCACTGACGCGGGGGGATAGCAACTTAACCAGCATGTGTAAGCGCTGTGCGTAGCAGGCCGACCCATTAGCAGTTCTCGCGCAGCCCAGTCATTTGAATTGTATTTTTCCATTTTCATTCAAACACAGTTCTGTACCTAGTTTCAAAAATCAACCCAGCTCGATTTAGTAAACCAAATTGAATGAAACCAATTTTGTTAGAAATATATTGAAATTCTTAATCCAAGCTCGTTGGACTCAAATAATTTGAATCTATAGATCAACCTTTGTAAAAATAACAAGGCAGAACCTTTTCTGCATTCAAACATTTTTCAAATTTAAACCATAATAGCTTTTGGGTTGATTCCAACTCTCAAAAATCACATTTGATCATACCTTTCAGAATATATAAAAACATATGGGTTTACTTAGAGAAATAATGTTCAAGTAATAAAAGGATGCCACATAGGCATTTCTAGTCTTTTATTTTTATTTAAAATAAAAGGTTAAATCTTATTAAATTGTGACACCACTTTAAATCACATTCCCATGTACTGAATGATGTGGTGATGACATGTGTCAACATGATCCCATGTTTGGTTTGGAGAATATTAAATCTTAAGTAGTTTTTCAATGAGTAGAAATTACTTTTCTAAAAATAAAATAAATTAAAACCAAGCTTTAATCTTGTAGTGTTAGTGATGATGCTAGATTATCTATAGGACCCTTTTGTGTGATGATTGAAAATAGTTAAGTATTGTTTGGTGATTGTGTACCTCGTATTTATTTATAGACGGTAGTACCGACCAAAGATACGAGGAGGAAGGAGGATACTATGAAGAAGAAGCCGAGGAGAACTTCAACCACTGCTCTGCACAAGGCAAGCTAACACTTGCAAGATACTTTACCTATCCAAGCCAATACTTGCAAGCTAACACTTGCAATTATGAGAGTTAAATAACCTACGCCATGCACTAAGCATGCTTGGTTAGATACATTTGATGATACCCAATCCTAGTTTTACTTGTAAGCTTTATACTTTATTTCTTTATCAAAGCTCTTACTTAGAGTTTACTGGAATAAATTGTAGATATTAGAAAGATAATTGAAGGTTGCATAAAGAGCATACAACTTGGCCTAAGATAGATAATCTTTATGTCATCCTAAGGCATGAGACTGAACTTAGTTAAACTCCACTAGTTTACCACCCCTCATTAGTACTTACCCCCACTTGTAGATGCTAGTGCTAAGCATAAAACTTGATCAACTTTAGATGGGAATACTTGGTGAAAATGGTTATGAAAACCTTGGAATGATGGATCATTCTATTGAGATGTTTTGGACATGTGTTTCCGAACACCAGATGATTTTGGTGATGAAAAAGTTGAGGCATGAGCCTTAGCCCTTTATAAAACTGATGGTTGTCTGGATGCGATACCATTCCAATTTTACCGTACAACCACAATACCCGAAAGTTGGGTAGGGCTTGACTGGAAACTTATATACCTTAGTATTAGTTCCCTCACGGCCAAGGTCTGAGCTGAGGCTACCTTGTGAAGATTGTCCACCTGTGCAGTACCCAAGATGACAGTTGGTCATGTTTGGGAGGCCAAACTCACAGGAGAGGTGCTTATACTAGGGCGTGTAATTGAAAGGTTAGGATTGATTATCCGCACACTGAGTATGGTGAATTCAGGATTTGTTCCTGAAGGATGTATCGAATGTTGTGGTGAAAGTTTACAATCTCTGCAGAGTGTCAAACTATTAGAATAGCCGCGTCCGCGGTTATGGACAGTTGGAGTGGCCATACTGTTCCCCCGTCAGATTTTTTCAAAATGACTTGTGAAATGAATTGAGATTTTGACTTGACCATAACAGAGTTGTAATATGAACTACAAGTTCCCACTTAGGTGTTATAAAACTTCAACTAGCTTTCTTCATTTCTAAATTTAGTAGAGGTAAATCTGGCTTTTTGCAAAATAACCCTAGAGCTTAGTGTCCTACTACAAAAAAACCCTTCACTTGTTAGTATTAGTTTGCGAGTACTTAAAGAGTACTCATGGATTTTTCCCTGGCTATCCCCATGGCCAGACTATGAAGAGGAGTACCTGGAGGATGGAACTCAGGAAGGTTGCGACAACTAGGATCATCTCCCATCGTCAGCATTGCCTGTGACCCCGAAGATGGAGATTCGCCTACGCTACCGTTATTATTACGTATTTCCGCTGCTTGAGTTGTATTAAGAACTAGATCATCAGATCCTTATTGGTGTAAGACCTTATGTATGGTTTGTAATGGATGATGTACTGTGGTATCCAAATCTGTTATGTCTCGCAAAAATGGTAATCTTGGGATTGTGATGTATGGCATAACAGGCATCTGGGATTAAAAATCCGGGTGTTGACAAGTTGGTATCAGAGCCATCCTGACCATAGGAGACCCTAGTTAGATTGGATGTTTGAATCAAAAACTTAGTTTCAAAACCAAAGGAAACAAATATTTACAAAAACTTATTCCCATTCTTATCACCTTGATTCTTTTACAAAAATTCATGTTCCTCAAAAACTCCTGCAAAATACATAAAATTTGATACACTTGATCACTCTACTAACTTACTCATCCTATATTCTTATAGATGGACGTGAAGTACAGCAAGTTTTATCAGTTGGGGAATGGAGGAGACCTTATCTTTGAGAGGGATTTGGACCAGCTTTCGGAACTTCTAGAGCGTCTGCACCCCGAGTTCTTCGGAGCTTAGCTCAATGATCAAGGAGGAGAAGATCTGTAGTGGCTAATTGTTGCAAGTCTCCGAGGACAGATTGAACCTCCCACTGCGGAGGGAATTCAATTCACCTTAAGAGAGAACAACTGGCTCGATGGACTTGCCAGGGCCATGTAGGAAGCTCTTGCCCGTCTGTGTGGGCAGAGTATCAACCAGATCAAGGGTACCCGCTTTGAGTTTTTCCCAAGGCGTGATGCTAATGGACAGCCACTGGAAGCCCCATACCACCACGAGCTGAAGACCCAATTGGACCACCTCAGCTTCATGATGTACGATCATCAGCAGGAGTTGGATAATTGTCGTGACTACTCCAACCACAAGTCCACCATCATCAAGACAAAGGATCAGACCATCGCCATGCTAGCGAAGGATCGCAAGTCTCGTCGCCGTCAGCTCGGCAAGAAGGAGCGCATCATTGCCCGTCTTCGCCACCGTATCTCGGCTTTGGAGGAGACCATCCATGAGAGAGACATGTAGTTGGAGGAAAGGGAGAATGCCAGAGAGGATCTTCGTGGAGACCCCTACTCTTATCTCAGCGATGATGATGATTTTCTGGAGGATCAGGCTATGGAATTCTTCACCGATGAGGATGATTTCGCCTTCATCAATGACGACGATGATGATGAGGATGACGACTACACCGACTCCGAGGAGTAGTAGCACTTGATCACTAGCGTAGTGAGTAGTATTCGGTCCCACTTTATCGTAGTTTCCAGAATGGTTCTTAGAACCATATATTTTTCTTGTTTTGTGGTGTGTGTTGTATCGTGTGAATGAATGAAAATCAAGTTGCTAGAAAATCTTAGTCAAACTTTAAAAACTTTTCAAAGTCCCTGAACCTTAGAAATTTCCCTCTTTTCTCATGATCTATCCCAATCTTCAGATGCCACGTGGAGGAAGTGGTTCATCCCGACCGATGTTGCGAATCTGCAAATGTTGGTTCGACGCGAAGATGAAAGAGCGGAACGTCAAGCCAACCTAGCCACCCTTCAGCACATAGCTCAGATGGCCAACAACAATCAAGGCCACGGAAATCAGGACAACCATGGATCTAAGCTTAAGAATTTCCAGAACACCAACCCACCTGTTTTCACTAAGTCAGAAGAGCCCCTAGACGCCGACGATTGGCTGCAAATCATGGAAAACAACCTAGAAGTAGTCGGAGTGGAAGCTAACGAGAAAGTTTTGTTCACCACCCACTATCTAGCCGGAGATGCCAGAGCATGGTGGAACAGCGTTCGTGCAATGACCGGAGGACAAATGATGACATGGGAGGAATTCAAGGTCAAGTTCAGCAGAACCCATGTGCCACCGGGTTTGATCAAGAGGATGAGAGATGAATTCAGAGAGCTGAAGCAAGGAAGGATGACCGTAGTGGAATACCGTGACAAATTCTTGTCATTAGCTAGGTATGACCCGGATGAGATCGACACTGAAGCCAAGAAGAAAGAAAGATTCCTGAATGGTCTGCACGATGATATGCAGACTGTGTTAGTCAATATCCCCTTTGCTGATATTGAAGCCCTGGTCGACTCTGCCATCCAGATGGAAGGAAAGATCAACCAAGCCAATTAGAACCGCAAACGTCGCATGATGCATCAACCAGGAACCCATCAGACCCCAAAGTATCGCCCTAACCCATCTCCAGGATTTGCCCCGAGAACCAACAGACCCCCGATGAACCGTTCAACCTATCTCAACCGTGGAAACCCAAGGCCCGAAGGAAATCACAACAACCCCGACAACTCTAGCAATTTCGACCGTGCCCCACCCAAGTTCAACAACAACAATTCTACCGCCAACACCAACACTGCCCCGAGGACTGGAAGCAATGTTGTGCCTGTTGCAGCATAGGACAAGTCGCAAGTGACTTGTTATGACTGTGGAAATAAGGGTCACTACTCCAACGAGTTCCCCAACAAGAAGAATACCGCAGCCCCCAATACCAATGCCCTAGCTCAGCAGCAGCATCGTGTTCAGCCTGGAAGAAGGTTTACCCCAGGGAATTCGCTCAACCGCAACGGCCGTCTTTTTCTCATGCATGCTGAAGAAGCTCAGGAAGCGCCAGACGTCGTGCTGGGTATGTTTTCTGTTAATTTAGTACTTGCAAGTGTGTTGTTTGATTCGGGTGCATCGAATTCATTTGTCACCGAACAATTTTCCTACACTAGTAAGATTCAACCAACAAAACTGAAGCATGTTATGATCGTCCAAATTCATGGTTCAACCACCAAGGCTAGGAAAATTTGCAAAGCCGTCCCTATCCGAATCCATGGCATAGATTTTTATGCTAATATGATAGTACTCGGAACTAAAGGTTTAGAAGTAGTACTAGGAATGGATTGGATGTCCAAACATAAAGGATTGATTGACTGTGCCAAGAAAGCCATAACCATGACTAGTACCGCTGGAATATCAGTAGAGCATATATCTGAAACCTTACCTCGTTAATTCAAGTGCAACAAGAGTATAGCCCAACCTACCATTGACCAAGTCCGGATAGTCTGTGAATACCCCGATGTATTTCCAGATGTTTTGCCCAGTATGCCCCTAGATCGGGATATCGAGTTTATCATTGAAATAATCCCCGAAACAGGACCCATAGCCCAGAGACCCTATAGTATGAACCCGTCGGAACTAGCAGAACTGGAGAAGCAACTGGATTCCATGTTGGAAATTGGATTAATTCAACCAAGTGTGTCACCATGGAGATCACCTGTCTTATTTGTGGACAAAAAGGATGGAGGTAACCGTGTGTGTACCGAGTATCGGAAGTTGAATGATGTCACCATCAAGAACAAGTATCCCTTGCCCAAGATAGAAGATTTGTTTGATCAGTTGACCGGTGCCAAGGTGTTTTCTAAGATTGATCTTAGAACTGGCTATCATCAACTCAAGATTCACGCAGAGGATATTCCCAAGACTGCCTTTACCACCAGATATGGATTATACGAGTATACTGTCATGTCTTTTGGATTAACCAATGCCCCGCTTATTTCATGAATCTCATGAATAAGATTTTTATGGACTTCCTGGATAAGTTTGTCGTTGTTTTCATCGACGACATTCTGATCTATTCTGAATCATAAGAAGAACATGAGCTACACCTAAGGACCATTCTTGGAACCCTTAGAGAGCATCAATTGTATGACAAGTTTAGCAAATGTGAATTCTGGTTACAGGAGGTAGGATTCCTCGGCCACATTGTATCAGCCAGAGAAATTGCCGTTGACCCTACAAAGGTGAAAGATGTCGAAGATTGGCAAGCCCCAACCACTCAAACCCAAGTTCGTGCATTTCTCGGATTGGCGGGATACTACCGCAAGTTCGTAGAAGGATTCTCGAGTATCGCCAGACCCATGACCCAATTGCTGAAGAAGGACAAGAAGTTTGAATGGACAGACAAATGTGAAGCGATTTTTCAAGAACTCAAGAGGAGATTGATCTCAGCCCCAATCTTAATCATGCCAGATATCACAAAGCCCTTTGACGTGTATTGTGATGCATCCAAGATCGGTCTCGGATGTGTGCTAATGCAAGAAGGCAAAGTTATATCTTATCTATCTCGACAATTGAAACAACATGAGCAAAATTACCCAACCCATGACCTTGAACTCGCAGCCATAGTTCTAGCCCTGAAGACATGGAGGCATTACCTGATGGGAAACCGTTGTGAGATTTATTCAGATCACAAGAGCCTGAAGTATATATTCACTCAGAAGGAGATGAATATGAGGTACAGAAGATGGATTGAGCTAATCAAGGATTACGATCTGGACATTCACTATCACCCCGGTAAAGCCAACGTGGTAGCAGATGCCCTTAGCAGATTGCCGTGCCGCTTGAACTCCATGATTTTGAAGAGCAACCAAGCTTGCACAAAGAGATGGAAGATTTTCGAATGGAATTAGTAAGTGAAGGATTTTTGGCTAGCATAGAACTTCAACCCACTTTTATCATCCAGATCAAAGAGGCGCAGAAAGGAAATGCTAGTATCGACGGAATCAAGCGTCGCATCGGTACAGGCAAAGTACCCGGATTCACCGAAGACGAAGAAGGAGTTCTGTGGTCCAAAGGACGCCTTTGTGTACCAGCAGATTCTGAGTTGAAAGAAGTTATTCTGAAGGAAGCTCATGATACTCTTTATTCTATCCACCCCGGAGGAACTAAGATGTATCAAGATTTGAAAGAGCAATTTTGGTGGCATAAGATGAAGAGAGAAATCGGAAGATATATCTCCAAGTGTGATATATGTCAGTGATTCAAGGCAGGACATCAAAGACCCGCTGGATTGTTACAACCATTGCAGATTCCGAAATGGAAATGGGATTCTGTTGGAATGGACTTTATCACTGGATTGCCTACTTCTAGTAGGGGCCCATTTCTTACCCGTCAAGACCACATATCAGAGTTCGAAGCTAGCGGAGTTATACATCGCTAGAATCGTCAGTTTGCATGGAGTCCCCAAGAACATCGTATCGGATCGAGGAACTCAGTTTACCTCGAGATTCTGGAAGAAAGTCCAAGAAGGTTTAGGAACCCGACTAGATTTTAGTACCGCTTATCACCCTCAGACCGAAGGACAAACGGAGCGAGTAAATCAAATACTCGAAGATATGCTGAGAGCATGTATGTTAGAATATGGATCTAAGTGGGAAGACTGTCTGCCATTCGCAGAATTTTCATACAACAACAATTATCAAGCTAGTTTGCAAATGGCCCCATTTGAATTCATGTACGGAAGGAAGTGTCGCACCCCTTTGAACTGGTCGGAAGTAGGAGAGAGTCAGATTTTCGGACCCGATATCCTACGAGAAGCATAAGAGAAGGTTCACATGATTCGTGAACATCTCAAGACCACCTAGTCCAGACAGAAGAGTTACGCCGACAAAAGACGTCGAGACCTCGCCTTCAACATAGAAGATTTTGTATATCTAAAAGTGTCGCCATTGAAGGGAATGTAGTGTTTCCAACTCAAAGGAAAGTTAGCCCCTAGATATATTGGACCCTCCAAGATTCTGAACCGTCGAGGATAAGTGTCGTATCAATTGGAACTACCCGAAGAGATGTCAGCCGTGCATAATGTGTTCCATATCTCATTACTTCGCAAGTGTCTCGAAGTCCCAGAGAAGACTGAAGTATTCAAGAATATTGATCACCGGACTATAGAGATCAATGATGACCTGACCTATCCCGAATACCCATCCGTATTTTGGAAAAAGCTTTTAGAACTACCAGAACCCGAAGCATCAAGTTTCTCAAAATTCAGTGGAGCAACCACACCGAAGAGGAAGCTACCTGGGAGCGCGAAGATCACATCAGGACGGAGTTTCCAGATCTCTTCAAATCCTAGGTTATCTTTTCGTCCTTTTTAAAACATCGGGACGAGATTTTGTTTAAGGGGGGAATGTTTGTAACATCCCAAAAATATTGAACTAGAATCATCAAACTCTAATCATCAAATTTAGGGTTAACAAAAACTTTTCAAATTAAAAATATGAAACCATGCATATGTGTATGCATTCCAATTTGGATTCTTTATGAATTACCTTGCTTGTGTGTTTCTTTGCTTGTAAAAGGATTCTTAGGTGAATTAAACATCATCTAAACAATCCCCACACTTTTCCCAAAGACAAATAAATCAAAACCAACAAATTAAGTGAATGGTCACTTTGGCCAAATTAACTCCCATACCTACTTTGGCTATCTCTAACTTTCAGAACTTAACAGAAACTTATTTGGATCTTTGCACCCCTTGATAGTACTCATAACAAAGTATAAAGGCCCACCTTGTGACCATCCAGAAACATTCAAATGCATAGTTTAAATGACAGTTTAAAATTGAATCTATATCATATGGGGAGATCCCTCTTTTTCAAAAATCACTCAAACAAGCTCAACTTTCAAAACCCAAGAATCTACAGACTCACCAGCACATGCCTAGCACACCCACCAAAAATCTTGTCAAAATTCAAAACTTGAATTCATTCGGCCATTTCATCAAACACCTTGCAGATTCAAATCAACAAAATCACAAACACTATAGTGTGCAGTGATTCTGGCCTAACTTAT
This sequence comes from Avena longiglumis, assembly GCA_030063025.1. Taxonomy (NCBI): domain Eukaryota; kingdom Viridiplantae; phylum Streptophyta; class Magnoliopsida; order Poales; family Poaceae; genus Avena; species Avena longiglumis. The sequence goes on from CP125973.1 coordinate 174,316,920, forward strand.
TCCCTCTCTGGGCACCACTAGCCTTAGTAGATCATTTAACAACCTAAACTAATCTCTAGCACCACTGTAAGCTGGCCATTGTCATCAATGGTGAGCAGGCCGAGCCTCACCTTGCCACCCACATGTCGACAGCGAGCTAGGAGAAGCACCAAGCCTAGACAACATGTCTAGGAGCAAGCCAGCACCCCACCACCACTCCCTGTCCCAGCCACGAGCGATGCCACCGACCACACGCACGCATCCTTGCCAACCTTCTCTCGCAACCATGCCGAGCGCGCCGTCGCCACGCCGACAGACGCCACACGCACGCCGCCTCGCCCGGCATACGCGATCACCATCTGCCCCAAGAACCGCAGCACGCTGCTTGCCGCCGCGCACACGCCGCTGCACCATAAAAACTTCCGTCGGGCACGCTCAGAGCACCGCAGCGTTCCGACCGATCAGCACCGCCCCCACGCCTCGCCACCACGTCGTTGAGCTTCGCCAGGGAGCACAGCACCGCCCCTACCATCACCGACGCCGATAGCCCTCTGTGCCGTCGACCACGATGAGCTTAGCTTGCGCCCGTCGGTCCCCTCTCGCCACTATAAATAGAGGCCACCCCCAGCCGAATTGAGCACACCATCTCACTCCCCTCTCCTCACTGATTGTTCCACCCTGTTCCCGGAGCAAGGCGAGCAGCGCATCGCCGGAATTGAGCCGGAGCAGGCCGCCTCTGGAGAAGAAGGGCGCCGTCGATTTCGTCCACCCCAGGAGAAGCTGCCGGTACCAGGAGGTTCGCCGTCGTCGACTTCGTCGTTCGCCCGCCTCGCCGACCCTCGCCTGAGCCCCGGTGAGCCCCCGACGACCCCCACCTGCCGCGTTAGGGTTCTATCTCGCCGGCGCTGCCCGACGTGGACGATGAACCAGAGTCGTTGGATTAGAACTAGATCCAACGCACCACGTTGCCCCGTACCGCTTCGCACCCCTGTCTCACTGACGTGGGGGGATAGCAACTTAACCAGCATGTGTAAGAGCTGTGCGTAGCAGGCCGGCCCATTAGCAGTTCCCGCGCAGCCCAGTCGTTTGAATTTGGATTTTTTCCATTTTCATTCAAACACAGTTTTGTACCTAGTTTCAAAAATCAACCCAGATCGATTCAGTGAACCAAATTGAATGAAGCCAATTTTGTTAGAAAGATATTGAAATGCTTAATCCAAGCCCGTTGGACTCAAATCATTTGAATCTATAGATCAACCTTGGTAAAAATAACAAGGCAGAACCTTTTATGCATTCAAACAATTTTCAAATTTAAACCATAATAGCTTTTGGGTTGATTCCAACTCTCAAAAATCACATTTGATCATACCTTTCGGAATATATAAAAACATATGGGTTTACTTAGAGAAATAATGTTCAAGTAATAAAAGGATGCCACATAGGCATTTCTAGTCTTTTATTTTTATTTAAAATAAAAGGTTAAATCTTATTAAATTGTGACACCACTTTAAATCACATTCCCATGTACTGAATGATGTGGTGATGACATGTGTTAACATGATCCCATGTTTTGTTTGGAGAATATTAAATCTTAAGTAGTTTTTCAATGAGTAGAAATTACTTTTCTAAAAATAAAAGAAATTAAAACCAAGCTTTAATCTTGTAATGTTAGTGATGATGCTAGATCATCTATAGGACCCTTTTGTGTGATGATTGTAAATATTTAAGCATTATTTGCTAATTGTGTACCTCGTATTTATTTATAGACGCTAGTACCGACCAAGGATACGAGGAGGAAGGAGGATACTATGAAGAAGAAGCCGAGGAGAACTTCAACCACTGCTCTGCACAAGGCAAGCTAACACTTTCAAGATACTTTACCTATGCAAGCCAATACTTGCTAGCTAACACTTGCAATTATGAGAGTTAAATAACCTATGCCATGCACTAAGCATTCTTGATTATATACATTTGATGATACCTAATCCTAGTTTTACTTGCAAGCTTTATACTTTATTTCTTTATCAAAGCTCTTACTTAGAGTTTACTGGAATAAATTGTAGATATTAGAAAGATAATTGAAGGTTGCATAAAGAGCATAAAACTTGGCCTAATCTAGATAATCTTTATGCCATCCTAAGGCATGAGATTGAACTTAGTTAAACTCCACTAGTTTACCACCCCTCATTAGTACTTACCCCCACTTGTAGATGCTAGTGCTAAGCATAAAACTTGATCAACTTTAGATGGGAATACTTGGTGAAAATGGTTATGAAAACCTTGGAATGATGGATCATTCTATTGATATGTTTTGGACATGTGTTTCCATACACCAGATGATTTTGGTGATGAAAATGTTGAGGCATGAGCCTTAGCCCTTTATAAAACTGATGGTTGTCTGGATGCGATACCATTCCAATTTTACCGTACAACCACAATACCCAAAAATTGGGTAGGGCTTGACTGGAAACTTATATACCTTAGTATTAGTTCCCTCACGGCCAAGGTCTGAGCTGAGGCTACCTTGTGAAGATTATCCACCTGTGCAGTACCCAAGATGAAAGTTGGTCATGGTTGGGAGGCCAAACTCACAGGAGAGGTGCTTATACTAGGGCGTGTAATTGAAAGGTTAGGATTGATTATCCGCATACTGAGTATGGTGAATTCAGGATTTGTTCCTCATGGATGTATTGAATGTTGTGGTGAAAGTGTACAATCTCTGCAGAGTGTCAAACTATTCGAATAGCCGCGTCTGCGGTTATGGACAGTTGGAGTGGCCATACTGTTCCCCGTCAGATGTTTTCAGAATGACTTGTGAAATGAATTGAGATTTTGACTTGACCACAACAGAGTTGTGATATGAACTACAAGTTCCCACTTAGGTGTTATAAAACTTCAACTAGCTTTCTTCATTTCTAAATTTAGTAGAGGTAAATCTGGATTTTTGCAAAACAACCCTAGAGCTTAGTGTCCTACTACAAAAACCCCCTTCACTTGTTAGTATTAGTTTGCGAGTACTTAAAGAGTACTCATGGCTTTGTCCCTGGCTATTCCCATGGCCAGACTATGAAGAGGAGTACCTGGAGGATGGAACCCAGGAAGGTTACGACAACTAGGATCATCTCCCATCGTCAGCATTGCATGTGACCCCGAAGATGGAGCTTCGCCTATGCTACCGTTATTATTACGTATTTCCGCTGCTTGAGTTGTATTAAGAACTGGATCATGAGATCCTTATTGGTGTAAGACCTTATGTATGGTTTGTAATGGATGATGTACTGTGGTATCCAAATTTGTTATGTCTCGCAAACATGGTAATCCTGGGATTGCGATGTATGGCATAATAGGCATCTGGGATTAAAAATCCGGGTGTTGACAATAGACCTGTAAGTCAAGAAGAGAACCTTGTTGATCCACAAGATGGCATTGATTACGAAGATCAGAGAAGAGAACATGAGGCCTCTAATGAATACAAAGAAGAAGAAGCTAGAGATAAAGACAAACAATATGATTCGGATGCTGATACAGTTGACTCGAAATAAGAAACCGAGCTTAGAAAGAACAAGAAGAGCAGGTTATTACCCCGAATGAAAAACATGTTGACAAGCAAAAATCTCCAGCAAAGAATAATAATAAAAAGGATGTTGAACCAGTAGCAAAGGTAAGAGAAAAGGTAACTCCAACAAGAAATAAAACTCCTTATCCTAATCGAGTTCAGTATGAACCGGATAAAGCTATTTATGATTATTTTGCCGAAGCTCTTGGAAATCTTTGTTTAGAAATTCCTCTAGATGATGTGATTAAAGTTCCTACTTATAAAAGGTTTATGCGAGATACTCTTAATAGAAAAAATAAGGTAATTAAGATTGTTGCAGTAATGACAAGCTTTGGTGACAAGCTGCCTTCTAAGCTTGGGGACCCAAGTATACCGACTATCTCTTGCTCAATTGGAAAAACAAATATTTTTATTGCTATTTGTGATAGGTGCAGGTGTTAGTGTCATGCCTTACTCCCTATTTAAGAAATTAAATCTTGGAGAGTATTATACAACTTCAATTACTTTGCAAATGGTTGATAAGACAACTAAACAACCTATCGATATGATCGAAGATGTTTTACTTAGGATTGATCAACATATTATACCCACTGATTTTATTATACTAGATGTTTCCAAAGATGACAAACTTTCGATCATCCTTGGAAAACCTTTTCTTAGCACTGCCAAAGCCAATGTGGATTGCTCTAGTGGTAATATCGTTCTTCAATATATATGATGATCAGATTGTTCGTTATTTTTCGAAGAAACAAGAACAAGGTGAAAAATATATACTGATGACCCGCAAGTATAGGGGATCACAACAGTCTTCGAGTAGTATTACCCAATTTATTGATTCGACACAAGGGGAGCCAAAGAAAACTGAGTCGTCAATTTAGCTGCACCTGGAAATAGTCTTGCTCACAGCAGTTTATCAGTAGAAACAGTTTTGTAGTAGCAATAGCAAAGTAACAGGAGCAGTAGAACAAGAGAAATAGTAACAATAGTAGAAACAGTAGGATATGAGTGCGCTAGGCATAGGGATGGATGGACGGGCATTGCATGGACAAGTCTAAACATGTAACTTCAAGATCTAGGGCAATTGCAGATAAATAAGGTAAAGCATCCAAGTACTAAACAATCATAGGCATGTGCTCCATATATAGTCATGCGTGCTCGCAATGAGAACTTGCACAACATCTTTTGTCCTGCCAGCCCGTTGCAGCGGGGCCTCAAGGGAACTATTGGAAATTAAGGTGCTCCTTTTAATAGAGCACCGGAGCAAAGCATTAACACTCCGTGAACACATGTGATCCTCACATCATAGCCATCCCCTCCGGCTGTCCCAATTTCTGTCACTTCGGGGCCTTTTTGGATCCGGACAATGATATGTGTACACAACTTGTAGATTAGATCACAAACAATACTATCGTCATGAATTAATAATAATTTTAGATCTGAGATCATGGCACTCGGGCCCTAGTGACAAGATTTAAGTACAACAAGTTGCAACAAAGTCAAATAGCACTAATAGAGATACTAGGCACCATGCCCTAACAATCTTATTCGATTACATGATAGAACTCTTCCAATCCCTACCATCCCCATAGCCTACTGCGGGGGATTACTCACTCATGGATGGGGGAAACATGGATGGTTGATGGAGAGGCATTGGTGATGATGATGACGATGATTGTATCCAAATTCCCCGTCCCGGCAGGGTGCCAGAACAGAGTTTCTGGTTCCAAATCACGGTTTCTTGTGGTGGTGACGCAGCGGAACTCTTTCTAGAAAAACGTCGACCCTCCCCTGAGTTTTTAGGTTAGAAGGCAACTTATAGGCGAAGAGTGAGGCCGAGGGTGCCTGGGGCGGCCACACCCCCTCCAGGCGTGGCCAGGCCCACGTGGCAGGGGGTGTGGCCCCCCTAGTGCCCCTGTCCATCTCGTATTATGGCTCCGTGATTCTTCTGGTGAAATAGGATTTTTGGCATATTTTACGGGATTTTTCCTGATAGTTGATTTTCTGCACAAAAAACTAGACACCAAGGTAATTCTGCTGAAAACAGCGTCAGTCCGTGTTAGTTGTATCCAAATCACACAAGTTTAGAGGAGAAATAATAGCAAAAGTGTTTGGGAAAGTAGATACGTTTTGGACGTATCAACTCTCCCCAAGCTTAGCTTATTGCTTGTCCGCAAACAATTCAGTTGAAAACTAAGTGCGATAAAAGAACTTTCACGAACACATTTGCTTCATATGATGTATATATTCTCAGCACATGAGTAGATACTTAGACAATTCATAATAAGGAGTATGCAACTAAGTCTACTCAATAGTCACTGCAAGATATGAAGAGATTCCAATCAATAATAATAAGTAGCATGAAACATAAACATAAGCAATATTGCAATGCTCATAAGAAGGTATGATAGAGTGGTATCTCGCTTGCCTTTGTTTGTAGAGCATAAATGCCAAGGAACCTCTGTAGTTCAAGTGAAGACTAGAAGTAAAGATATCAGAGATACAAGCATCAAAGTCATGACATAATTAACCAAGTTTTGAGACAAGCACATTACACTAAGAATGACAACTATGCTCTCAAGAAGGTGCTCGTAGAATAAGTGGTGACTCAACAAGGAAGTGAAACGGTTTTGAAAACTTTGAAAGGCTTCCAAATGCTAAAAGTATGGTACTCATTAGCTTTGAACTCTCATTGCCCCTATCATAGGCATCTTTAAGTGGTTAAGGTGAACGTGAGGTTCAATATGAGTTATATGCTTGACAGACCATAAACTGGAAATCTCATGTCCCTTGAGTACGAGGGCCGCTCCTCATGCTACTAAACTTTAGTTACTTGCAAGTTCTTGTCATAGCAAATACATGCGTATCATAGAGAACCGCCAACGGGGTACCCCCTGCACATGATACATGAGCTATCCCATAATCAAAATGACAAGGCAAGCAGACAGTGAGCATGTCATCAATCTTCTTATTTTCCATGGGAAAATGGCGCTTTTTTCTATCTTTCCTCTTTTCAATATGTCTCTTTTTTATAAGAAGAAAGCTTCATAGATTGCTCACTATGGTTATGCTGCAAGTTTCCACCATTATTAGACATGGCTTAGGATAGTGGCCCAGGCGTTTATCTAACACATATACATATCTCCATGGACTTAGAATCTCCCCTTTTATTTCACACCGACGATATCTATAAACAAAAGAGCATGATATCAAATGGGTATAATATTTACAGGTGTTGAAAGCGTTCCTCGTGACAGCACGGTTCTGCTAACTCCCAGCCTATAATTTGCAAGCATATAACTTTCATGGACAATCACAATGGTTCGGTTTTATTAAGTGCAAGAATAAGTGGTTTATTAAGTGTGCCATCAAGTTCGTGAGAGCTTTACTAACTAACTTTATCATAACAAGCAAACATTTTGTTTGGAAGAAAACAAGGCATAATGAATATGCATGGAATAGCAAATGATGCTAGTAGGTAGGTATGGTGGACACTTTGGCAATATTGGATTTGGGGAGTTGGATGCACAAGTAGAGCATACTCAGTGCAAGTGAAGGATAGCAATAGAGAGGGAGCGACAAACGAGAGAGCAATAACTATCATAATCATGCTTACAACAAAACATGACTAGTTATGGCATGAAAGTGATACAAGAACTCTAAGGCAAAATAAATCATCGAGGCTTACTGACTATTGTTTAGTCATATGCATGCGTGAGCATGTGCCAAGTCGATTCAAATGAAGCATTCAGAGGAGGATACCACAATATCATACCAAGTTATGAATAGAACAATGCCAGCAAACATTCATGTGACATGCCACAAACTATTAGAAAGCTGGAGATAATCATAAGAAAGCAAGAACTACTAAGCATCCATAATTAACATACACCTTACATGAACAGACTAAGCATGCCCACAATGATGAGTATATGTACAAAAATGAAAACAAATAGAGTTCGTTACCAGCCTCTTACCACACCTCAAGTTGTCTTGATCTTCATTATTTCCCTTCACTTCTGTGGCTTGAATAATAACATGAAACCAAACTCCACTAAGGACTGCTGAACCCTGCAAAGAACTTCACAAAACCAAAGAAGAACAACAAATATTTTTGATATTTTCGATTTTTTAGCAAGCACACAAAGCAAAACAAAAACAAACAAAGCAAAATATTTTTGGATTTTTTTCTTTAAGGCAAACCAAAGCTAAAAAGCAAAGAAACAAACCAAGAGAAACAACGAAAATATTTTTGGTCTTTTTATGTTTTGGGAAAACAGAAACAAAAACCAAAAATAAAGTGAAAACATGGATATACAAATAACCGATGAAACATGATATATAGATGAGTGTGATGTCGGTATACCTCACCCCAAGCTTAGGCTTTTGGCCTAAGTGGGGCTCAATAGCGTGGGTAGTGTCCACAAGCTGGTGGATCATCGTAGGAATGATCATAATCAGGCCCTCGCGATGAAGAAGAAGACGCGCTCCAATCATAGGAGGGCTGCTGGTATGAAGACTCCCCCATGTTGGAGGGCTGAACCGAATCATCTTCGGCATCCTCTCCAACATTCTCCTCTTGATGGGAGAGCTCTGCCACGTATGTGTCAAACTCTTCCTCCGTGAGCGACCATCCTTGCCTGTTATCAAAATTAAACAAAGTATGTGCAGGCAAATAGACTACTTTCTCAGTCCTAGCCCCTCTCCAACCACGCTTGACAAAGGATATATCAAACGGTAAATCTCTCACACTGGCCCAAGAAGAAACAAAATAATGCTGAACCATGGAATTGAGATCAAGTCTCTCTACGGGGAACCGATAGTCTGAATGGTGAGGCTCTAAACCATGGAAAGCTAGCAACCTAGAGGCAATGAGACCTCCACAGACTCCACCCTTCTCGTGGTTAGTGGTGAGACATAAGCTATCAAAGCACCCAGGTTATAAGATCTATCCCCACTCAAAGCAGCTGAGATAAAAGCTAGATCAAAAGAAGATAACTTAGTAGTCTTTCTAGCAAGAACACACTTGGTAATGAAATAGGCAAAATATCTAATGGATGGGAACTGAATGTTACGAATTTTATCACTTTCCTTTGAGAATTCGCAACCTTGGAAAATTTCAGCATATAAATCCATAAGTGGCTTAGGCCTCTCCCTGATCTTCTCACAAGATCCCCAATGTGGCACTCTAATAGCTGCACAAAAATTAGCAAAAGGCAGGTCGACAACTATATTGTAGATTTTATAATGCACCATGGGGTTAGACGAGGACCAAATAAACCGAAAGTCCTGCACCATAGCCATGGTTAGCTTAACATATTGATATGGTTCCTCTTCAACAAAGTGTTCCAACCCTGCATTAGTAATCATAGTTTGGAAATCCTGGAATATCCCCGCGGCTCTCATAAATTCAGGGCATGGATAAATGGAAGGGAAGACTTTTTCCTCACGGTGGACTTTCATTGGCTCAGGCACCATCAAATCATGTTGATGCAATGGGTATGCACTCATCTTATTTTCTGAAAATTTTAGACAAACATCAAACCAAGTAATTTCCAAGTTGATAAATGATGAGAAACCTCTATAGGAACTTGCTAGAGGGATAAACATGCATCAAAATGAAATCTCTAAGCACATAACAAGCATGCAAGATCACACAACCTGACACCTATAGAAGCAAAATACTCAAGATACAATCTACCAATCACAAATCTAATTGGACAAGCGGAGGAGGCACATACCAAGGAGCAATCCCTCTAAAAATCAGCAGCAAAGATGGCTGATCAAGGAGATCGAAAATCGGGAGCAAGAACTCGAGCTTGAGAAAGTTTTCCGGTGTTTTTCGGAAGAGACAAAGAAGTGGCTGGAAGGAGACAACTTGGAGGGCCACAGGTGGGCCCCACCCAGGCCAGGCGCGCCCTAGGGCTAGCCGCACCACCAGGGTGTGTGCTGGCCTGGTGGGTCCCCCCAGGACGTTCCAGGTGTCCCTCTGTCCCTTTTTTCAAGGAAAAATTTAATATGAATTTTCTGGAATTTTTCGGGAAACTTTATTTTTTGGCTAATTTTTAGGTTATGAAAATTGATTTTCTCGCAAAAAAAGATTTTTTAGAAGAAGCAAAAAAGCAAACCAAAACCAAAACAAGTTCTAAGACACTCTAACAAGCAAACAACTAGCAAAACTAAAGCTAACAAGAGAAAAAGCAAAGACTAGGAAGGAGAAAAATAAAAGTGAGCAAGTATAACCATTGTGAAAGCATTGTTTTGTTCATTAAAATCCCTTTGTTAACAAGGTTGATCAAGTATTGTTACCAAAACAATTTAAAATGAAACAAAACTTTGCATTTCACAAAATGATTATGTTACCTCAAACTTGATAGCAATAGTCCCAATCATAATAGTATCAAAACTTTCTTGTGGAATGGGACAATATATTTCTCCAACTTTGATGCTCTCAATATTTTCAATGGAATTCAGGCAATAGATCTTATCAATCTTCTTGGGGAAATAGATAGTATGCTCTTTGTCATTAATATTAAAAGTTACTTTTCCTTGATTACAATTGATGATAGCACCTGCAGTATTAAGAAAAGGTCTCCCAAGAATAATAGACATATTATCATCTTCAGGCATCTCAAGCACAACAAAATCAGTTAAAACCAAGCAATTATGAGCCACTTGAACAGGAACATCCTCACATATACCAACAGGAATAATAGTTAACTTATCAGCCATTTGCAAAGATATATCAGTTGGTATCAACTTTTCTAGCTGGAGTTTCTTGTAGAGAGAAAAAGGCATAACACTAACTCCAGCTCCCAAATCACATACAGTTCTAACATAATTATTCTTAATAGAGCAAGGAATAGTTGGTATACCTGGATCACCAAGTTTCTTTGGAACCTTACCATTGAAGGAATAATTAGCAAGCAAAGTAGAAATTTCCTCATTAGGAATCTTCCTTTTATTAGAGACAATATCCTTAATATACTTTGAATAAAGAGGCAACTTAATAGCATAAGTCAAAGGAATTTGCAAAAATAAAGGTTTCATCCACTCACAAAACTTTTTGTAGTGTTCTTCCTCCTTTGACTTGTGTTTCTTATTGGGAAAAGGCATAGGTTTCTGCACCCAGGGTTCTCTCTCACTACCATGTTTATTAGCTATAAAATCTTCCTTAGTGTACCTAGTGTTCTTAGTGTGCTTCTCAGGTTCTTCCTCAACTTCCTCCTTATCAGGAGCATCATTTTTATCACCACTTTCAGTTTCAGCATCAGAGACAGATATACTATTAGGGTCTACAGCAGGTTCAAGTGGTTCCTCAACTATTTTGTGTTTCTTTTTTTTCTCTTACGAGGACTACCACTACTTTCAGCTTGTTGAGAATCCTACTCAATTCTTTTAGGATGTCCTTCAGGATATAAAGGATCTTGAGTGGTTGTTGCCCTTCTAGTTCTAATTCCATAAGCATGTTTATCTCGTGAGTCATTAACTAGCATATCTTTTTGTACCTTAGCAAGTTGATCAATTTGAGTTTGAACCATTTGAAAGTGTTTACAAAGCATTTTAACATCATTAGTAGTTCTTTCCACAATATCTTTCAACTCATTAATAGCTCTAGAGTTTTCCAATAAATGATTCTGAACTTGTCTATTAAAATTACCTTGTTTAACAATAAAGGTGTCAAGTTCATCTAAGCATTGATCAGGAGGCTTACCATAGGGAATATCACCTTCATCGAAATGGAGAGAGTGTACCTCAATAGTAGGGGAGTGGGGACTTGGCTTACATAATTCTTCTATAGGAGGTAGATTCTTCACATCTTCAGCTCTAATACCTTTCTCTTTAAGACATTTCTTAGCTTCTTTCATCACTTCATCATTTAATGCAATCACTCCCCTCTTCTTTGGTGTTGGTGTTGGAGTTGGTTTAGGCACAATTGATTCAGGTGTAGTAGGTTCAGGTGTATTTAGCTCAGTTTAAGTCCAACCATCATAATTCTTGCTTATTATGGCCATTAATTCTTCAGCATCTATAGGAGTACTTTTCCCGAAAACACAATCAGCAAAACTATCTAGGTATGTCCTAGAATCATCAGTTAGTCCATTATAATAAATATCAAGAAGCTCATTTTTAGGTAATGGACATCCAGGATGTGCATGAATTAGGGCACAGAACCTTGTCCATGACTCATGCAATTTCTCTTCTTCTCCCTGTTTAAAATCAAAAAAATCTGCAAAGTAGCATGTCTAACACTAGGAGGAAAATATTTCTGTAAGAAAAAAGCAATCAAACAATCAGGGCTATCAATGGATCCAGGAGGTAATCTATTAAACCAAGCTTTAACTTCTCCTTTTAGTAAAAAAGGGAAGATCTTAGTAACAAAGTACTTGCGCATCTTAAAATCATCAGAGAATAAAGCACTCATAGTGGAAAGCTCATTCATATGAGCTACATCACTTTCATTTTCAGTCCCATAAAAAGGTTCTTTCTCAACAATGTCTAAATAGGATAAATCAAGAGAGAAATCATAATCTTCATCTTTAATATCTATGGGAGAAGTGGCAAACTTAGGACCAGAAGACAGATTAGGAATAATGGTATGTCTCTCAAGTAGACTCCTAATAGCACTAGCACCATGTGTGTTTTGGTACTCTTCAATATATTCATCAGTCATTTCAATATAACCATCACTAATATCATCTCTCTCTCTCTAGACCCAGGTGAGCTAACATGTGTAATAGTGTATTCACTAGGAGTTACGGTGTTTCCCAAAATAGTTCTAGCAATAGTAGCATCTAGGAAAGGACCTAATGAACCACTTGCATCAAGCACAGTAGAAGTAACATCATGAGTATCAGAAGCAATTTCAGATTCAGCAGTAGTAGCAGTGTGTGTACCATGTGTATGTGGTGGTGGTGTAACAAGATTACTTATAACAAACGGTGAATCAAGAGAAGCAGAGGTGTTTAGGACTGTACCTCTTCTTGTAGTGGATGGTAAAATAGGAAACTTTCCATTACGAGACTTCCCCATCATGAAAGGAATAGCAGTGAACAATAATAGATCCAAGTGAACTTACAAATAAAGCTATGCTCCCCGGCAACGACGCCAGAAAATAGTATTGATGACCCACAAGTATAGGGGATCGCAACAGGTAGTATTACCCAATTTATTGATTCGACACAAGGGGAGCCGAAGAATACTTATAAGCCTTAACAACTAAGTCGTCAATTCAGCTGCACCTGGAAATAGTCTTGCTCACAACAGTTTATCAGTAGCAACAGTTTTGTAGTAGCAATAGCAAAGTAACAACAACAATAGAACAAGAGCAATAGTAACAATAGTAGCAAACAGTAGGATATGAGTGCGGTAGGCATAGGGATGGATGGACGGGCATTGCATGGACAAGTCTAAACATGTAACTTCAAGATCTAGGGCAATTGCAGATAAATAAGATAAAGCATCCAAGTACTAAACAATCATAGGCATGTGCTCCATATATAGTCATGCATGCTCGCAATGAGAACTTGCACAACATCTTTTGTCCTTCCAGCCCGTTGCAGCGGGGCCTCAAGGGAACTACTGGCAATTAAGGTGCTCCTTTTAATAGAGCACCGGAGCAAAGCATTAACACTCCGTGAACACAGGTGATCCTCACATCAAAGCCATCCCCTCCGGTTGTCCCAATTTCTATCACTTTGGGGCCTTTGGATCCGGACAATGATATGTGTACACAACTTGCAGATAAGATCACAAACAATACTATCATCATGAATCAATAATAAGTTCAGATCTGAGATCATGGCGATCGGGCCCTAGTGACAAGCATTAAGCACAACAAGTTGCAACAAAGTCAAATAGCACTAATAGAGATACTAGGCACCATGAACTCATCCAATCCCTACCATCCCCATAGCCTACAGCAGGGGATTACTCACTCATGGGTGGGGAAACATGGATGGTTGATGGAGAGGCGTTGGTGATGACGATGGCGATGATCCTCTCCAGATTCCCCGTCCCGGAAGGGTGCCAAAACGGAGTTTCTGGTTCCGAATCGCGGTTTCTGGTGGCGGCGGCGCAGCGGAACTCTTTCTAGAAAAACGTCGAACCCCGTGAGTTTTTAGGCCAGAAGGAAACTTATAGGCAAAGAGGGAGGCTGAGGGGGTGCCTGGGGCGGCCACACCCCCTCCAGGCGCGGCCAGGCCTGGCCCGCGCGACAGGGGGATGTGGGCCCCCCAGTGCCCGTCTCCGTATCGTATTCTGGCTTTGGCATATTTTCCGGGATTTTTCCTGATAGTTGATTTTCTGCACAAAAACAATACACTAAGGTAATTCTGCTAAAAACAGCATCACTCCGTGTTAGTTGTATCCAAATCACACAAGTTTAGAGGAGAAACAATAGCAAAAGTGTTCGGGAAAGTAGATATGTTTTGGACGTATCATATACCACCACCTAAACGTATTCAAGCGGTAAGTGCCATCGACGAAGGGAAGCCAGAGGTAAATGCTAGGAGTTTTGAGGTTGGTTAGATTGAACCAACACTCTTTAATAAATGTTTGATGGGAGTCAACCCATCCTTTGTTTTATAGTTTTATTTTGTTTTGGTTTTACCTTTTATTGTTCTCTAATAAAAATTTGTTGAGTTCGTGATTTTTAGAAGAAATTACAGTATTGTGAAGGTAAAGAAAGAGTTGGAAGAAATAGTTTTTGAAAGGAAAAGCAAAAAACCTGTACTGATGGGGCAAAAACAGTCAATGAGTTTTCCAAAGGCAGTGCCCATAATGAGCATCCGTACAGGCGGAGGTGCCCGTAATGTAAAAATCGACAACAAGTTCCAGCATTACTGGCGCGATAACGACCACTGGTACGGAAGGACACGCCCGTACCGTCCGCCCATACCATATTTTCCAGGGTTGATCTCGGAACCCTAAAATTGATCCAATGGTGATGACCACCGGTACGGGTGGGATGCGCCCGTACCGCGTGTGTCGCGGAATTAAGAGGACGACGGCTGGCTCCTAACCAGCCTTCTTCTTCCTCTCTCAAATTTTCTTTCTCTATCACTCCAACTCAAACCCTAATCCTCTAGAACCTTCGATTCTTTGTTGATTTCTGGCATTTGAGTGGGGGAATCTTCAAACATGTAAGTTTCTCACCTGTTCCACGCTTTATTTTATGAAATCCATGGTTGAATTACTCTCATTGACTATCTAGATGAGTTCATCATATTTGAGATTATTTTTGATTCCTTGTGTTAGGATTTGTAATTTCTGCCTATAATCGTACGTTTGTATGATAGAAACCTGATGCCTATAGTTTTTGTTTGAAATTTTTGTAGCACAATGAATATTGGGAAGATTTTTCCGCTCGGGCAAGGGATCAGGAAGGGCAGGAGCCTCAGGAACCGCCAACCCGTCGGGGTCGAAGAAGAGATGCTCGGAATGGGACAACCTTCGAGCAGCCTTGAGCAAGGATTGCGAGAGGGTGAGCTCGCGAAAGGTTTTACCCACTAAGTGGGTGAACCACGACTTCCTCTCTTGCCAAGGCCTGCAGGAGGATTTCGAGAGGATGACCGTGAACGCCAGCATGGTTCCTTTCTCCTACCTCTCCATCGAGACCTTCGAGATCGCAACGTTCGAGTTCTTGTCATCCTTCCACGATGACCTCAATACCCAAGAGCGTCATTGCACTGTAAGTTTTGTGCTCAATGGGCAACCCCATAGCCTCACTTCTTATAAATTCTACGATTGCTTCGGGTTCTCCTATGAGGGAGAGCTCGATAGAACCGATGAAGTCCTCGCTGAGGCAATGCATTCTTGGGAGTATATTTCTGTCCACATGAACACTGATTACTCGCGCAAGAATAGCGCCACCATCTATAATCCTACTACCCACTACTTCGCCACCTTCTTAGTGAATTATATTTTTGGGAAGGGAGATACCGGGGCAATGGCAGGCCCTGAGATAAGTGTAATTTATATGGCTCTCCATCCTGAGATGGAGCATAAGGTAAACTTGGGTTTTTTGCTCATCCAACACTTCCGCCTCCAAAGATCGGCTCCTATGGGTGACATTTGTTGTGGTGTCTTGATCACTCAGATCGCCTACGCAAGCGAGTTTGTCGTGCCCCAAGAGAGATCTATGCCTGGCAGTAAGGAGCTGGATGAGATCCATATGGGTAGAACCAAATTCATGGGGGTTTATAGGCCTCATTGTTCTCTCCGTGCTTATCAAATTTATTTTGATCCTAACGGTGATCTCCACGAAGTCTTGCTTCCATTTGTCCAAGCTTTTGGTTTGCCAGGTAAATAGAGTTGGGTCCTCAATGAGGAATAATTCCAGGAGGCAATGATCTCCTCGGAGAGAATTGCGAACCCAGGAGGGGACCCCAACTAGGAGAACGCAACTAGCAGCCAACAACATCAGGAGCATGATGGAGGACAAGACTGGAACACCGGGGGCTGGGACGACTATGGCCAGTAGCATCATCACAACCAACCTTTTCCCCAGTACCAACAGCAAGGTATGCCTCAGCCTCACCCGGGATTCGACTATGTCCCGAGGAGTGACTTTGACCAGGTGGTGCATCGCATCGACAACATAGAAAATACGTTGCAAGATGTGAACGCCAACATCATCAACCTCACTCCGGACTTCACTTCCTTCATGACCGACTTCCCGAACCATTATCCGTACTTTTGTAACACCCTCGAATCGGCCCTATGAAAGTTTTAGCGATTCCCGCTAAATAGAAACAATTCAAAGATGACCACCAGGCACTTGCGTGCGGGTGGAAAATGAAGTAATATCATTACACAATAGTCCATGATGGAACCCATAGAATATATATATATATATATATACAACAATGACTCCATGAGTCAAGAATACAAATATTCAGTACAAAGATCCAAATCACCATGAAAATGATACAACCTCCGAGTACGGATAAGATGCAAATGGGGCTAAGAGCCCTGAAGATAACCAAAGGTATCCATAAACCTACCTAGGCCAAGCCATAAGGGTAACCCTACTAACAACGTCGATCTCAAACCTGCTAAAACAAAAGGGGTGCTGACAAAGGGCAAAGGAAAAAAGAGCAGTCAGTACTAAGGCCAGTACATGGCGAGACTTAGAATTCGGTGGCTCTTGCCTACATAGGTACGTTGGACTGAAGCGGCAGCGAAGCGTGCGCTAAACAACCTATAGATACTCGATACAACTGTCTTCTATCAGAGAGGGATAAGAAAGACCTGTTCGAAACCAACCTGATACTAACACCAAACATACCCATCCTGGTATTTCACCCCTCAAGACCAAAATAGGATGTCCTACCGAGGAAACTCACAAAGTTGGAAGTTTTATTCATTCATTCCATGGTGGTTGTCCAACTTACTAGTCATGTTAGCTACAAGTCAAATTATAATAGTAATTCTTTAGTTATAGTTGTCTATGCTCGAGAAACTATGCTCCAAGTCGTCCATAACCGCGAACACGACTTTTCGAAAAGATTTAACCCACCAGGGGTGCACCAAAATATCCACACACACACTTCAACCCTTTTTGCTAGATCATGTAGGTACAAGATCATGAAACATACACCCAACGTATGTCGGCTGGGACTCCAACACGATGTTTCCCATACCCAAATCAAGTACATGGGGGCCACCCCACTAAGCTACCCGCAAAGAAGTTGGTCGGCTCCGATACGAACCCAGGGTGTGTGGCAACGATTGTAAATGACTGGGAGCCCGAAAGTGTGACTATGCATGTCGATACAGCGTAAACGTGGCATGAGGTTACTAAACAATACATAAAGTAAACACTCTCCACAATCAATAGTAGTAAATAAGCAGTATATCATGGCATAAGTCAGAATAGTAATAACGCTGCAAACTAGGTTGTGGCCCCCAGTACAGTATTTTGAAATCAGGTACTAAGCCGATAGGAGTGCCCACACACCCCACATGTGGTTAGCATGCTCGATCTCAGAATAGATGTCAAGAACTCAAGACCTAGGTGGAGACAAGTGGACGGTTAAAAACCAAATAATAACTATTACCCACCGGTGCCTCTGCATTAGTTATATCTACCACCAACATTTAATTAATAAGCTATAAGTAGAACCATGATTCTCTACCATTAAGCATGTGCTAACCTCTCAACGACGATGGAACATCGACGATGCGAAGCAACACCTGAGCAAGCGACGACTCGCAAGGCCAATTGCCTACCAAACAACAGGTAATAGGAGGTGTCCAAGGCAATATAGGCTGCAAGGATATAAGTGGTATGGAAACTAAAACATCACAACACGGATATCAGTTTATCAACAGGAGGATGTAAAGACTATAAATGCAACATAGGTAGAAAGGGGAGAATGATCACCTGAGAAACACTACCGAAGATACATTCAGATAACGGGTCGAAACTCGCATCAACTCAACGGTCTAATCCATGAAGGAGCAAAGAACTAAAATAAACACCGGATGCACTAGTTAATACTACGACAAAAGATCCGACATGATGCATGACATGGCAAAGATGCGATGTAACTATGCAATATTAAGCGGAACCGGTGTCCCGATAATTCGTTCAAGTTATTTAGATACCCCACAATTTAAATGTTATCTTAATAAGGCAAAACATGGCATGGTTCTCCACACAAATTTAAATGGAGCCAATATAAGACTAGAATAGCCCGCATATAGTCTCCATATTTAGTTAAGAGGTGATTGAGCAAAGAGCCCCTAAAACACATGATATGTGTGCAAGAATGAACAATTAATGCAACAAGGTATATATCATATATTATAGAAATAGGGTCTTGGATAGGGGTCACACATGATATTCAAAACTAGGGGTCTCGGGGTTCGATAGGGTCGGTCTTCGCATCCGAGAACGGGGTCTTGGCGTCCATGAAGGAGAACACGAAGCTGGTGCCGGGGTTCGGACGTCGGATCTAGGATCAGGTCTTCAGGGTCTCGGCCACAAATCCGTGATGAAGATCTTGGCATTTTGTGGGGTTCAGGTTCCATGAAGGTGCTCTTGGAGAAAAGGGCATCGCCGTGTACGGGTACCATGTCAGAGATCATGGCGTTCCATGACGGAGATCTTGGGTTCGGGTCCGGCGAGATCGGTCTTAGGAAGATCTCGGAAGCTGGAACTTGAGAAGCCTTCTACCCCAAAGGGGCGCCTGCGAAACACGGTTGCCAAACCTGGCTCGCTAACCGTAGAGACGTCTGTCGATGTCGCCTGTTTGCAGTAGAGCGACCGCCGTAGGTCCAAGGTCGACAACAGGTACAAACCAGCCCAAAAGTTAACCCACACAGAGCAACAAATCCGATTGGAATGATGCATGTGCGAGTTCAAGGTGAGGCAGGGGCGGTCGCTGGAGGAGGGAATGGACATGCAGGTCAGTGGTGGCTCGGGGCAGTGCTCGTGAGGAAGGACGGCCGGGGGCGGTCATTGACGGTGCCGACCGGCGGAGGAGGTGACATGGGGAAGGAGGACGGTGACAGGGAGGACGCCCGTGAGGTGGAGGTGGAGCTCGATGGTGGCGTTCTCTACAGTGAGGAGGTGATGGCACGAGATTTTTGGCGCGAAGGAAGAGGCCGGCACGAGGAGGCCTTAGCGAGGAGAGGCGAGGGTGAGGGAGGGGACGGGGTGGTGGCCGGGCTTCCTGGCGGTGCTAGGTCCGGGCCGACGGCGGGGCAGAGCAGAGGCGTCGGGGAGAGCAGAGGCCGCGGGCGATGGTATCTACTCAGGGAGGCGGAGCGTGAGCGGACCCAAGAGGCACCAGCAAGGCCGGGCCAACGAGGTCCGCGAGCAGAGAGCGGGAGGAAGGCGGGCTCTTGGCCAGCAGTGGCCACGGGACGCGAGGAAGGAGGGAGAGTGGGGTGCAAGAGGAGGTGAGGAAGGGGTGACCACGGGAGGGAATCCGAGGCGGGAAGGTGGTTGCGGCCAGCAGAGAAGAGAGGCGGCGATGGCGGTGGGTGGAGATGAGAGGAGCATGGTTTGGTTAGTAAGAGCATGTCCACTCGTTGGCTGAACCCAGGCCAAAATCCGGACCAAATTTTGGCCGGACGACGCAAATTTTCGGCCTGGGTACGCCCAGTTCCCCACTCGCGCACCCAAGCCGAGTCCCAGGTTCGGTGAAATTCAGTTAAACTCGGCGAAATATGGGCGAATATAGGCGGATTTTATTAAGTAGGACAAGTCGCACATATTACATCAGATTAAAAACTAGGAAAAGGCCGCCGTGGTCGACGCCGGACGCCGCAACTACAGGCCGAGGCGGGGGTGGTTGCCGGCCTTGATGTGCTCCATGATGCCGGCGAGATTTCGCCCTGGAACACTCCAGAAGCGGCGGTGGTAAGCTGCATTGTGACGCTGCGGCGACGAGCCTGGCGGTCCGTCGTGTCGGGCGAGTTCCTCGGGGCACCTATCGGCGGAGAACTGCCTCCAGAAGACCAGATTGCCAGGATCCTCAGCGAGAACCGGGTCTTGCCTGGCGGTGATAGCTACCTGGATCTCTCCGGCGAGGTCCTCTTCGGCCGGCACCGGCAGAACAGGAATCCCGCCAGCGCTGACTTGCCAGCCGAGGGGGAGACGAGTGTCCGGCGGCGCCGTATAGCCCGCCTCACAGAGGAGCCGGGCTTCCCACGGCAGCATCGTGCGACGACCGTGAAATCCCTAGGCCATGGCTTCTTGGCGGAGTTGAGGAGGAAGAAAGGTGCGAACGTCCAAAGTTCGCCGGAGTTGGGAGTGGTGTGAGGGACCGTGAAGAGAGACGGCGAGATGTACGCCTTTTATAGGCGGAGTTTGGAGGCGAGGGCGGGAGGGGTGTAGCGGCGAGGGTGGGAAAAGGAAAACGGCGGGAAGGATGGCGGCGACTCGGATTCTGTCACTGACAGGCTGTCCACTCGGCCAATTCAAGGTCCGCGCGTCTGTGGCGAACCCGGATCCGGTTCGGCCTGGGTAGTCCGGACCAAAGTTGGCCCAAATCCGGCCGAAAAGAGATCCCTGGGTACGCGACTGGGCCGATTTTTGGTATCCGGACGTAATTTCGGCGTCCGGATCGGCCTCATGGGTAGGAGAGTGGAGATGCTCTAAGGAGGGGATCGCGGGGTGTGAGACGCGGAGGTGGGACCATGCGGTCGGATGGGGCCAGGTCATAGGCAGAGATCCCGAGGCGGGCGGCACGAGGTGGGGCTCACGTCGGTGGGAGTGTGTCGTGACGCTACGTGGTGTGCGTGCGCGCTGGGGTGTGGCGACGACTGCTGGGGTAGGGTCTAGGTGTGGCTGGGTTAGAGTTTTAGGTTTAGGGTTTTTGGGTGTGTGGGGTTGTAGGCGGGCTGGCTAGCCGGGCCTTTGGGCTGCCTCCCCGGGTTTATAAAATAGATTTATTGTTTATTAATTTAATTACTCTTAAAACAAAACATTTGCAAATATGTTTAGACATTTGAATTAGAAGAGGGGAATATTTAGAAAACAAAATTAGGCTTTTGAAAAATAATTTTAGACAAACATATGCATGATGTCATGCTGATGCTCAAATGCAATGTGGCATAATGACATGAGCATGTGATCATGATGATGCACAAAATAATAAACACAAGCGATTTTCTAGTAGTGGATTTACCCGGGGTGCTACAAGTTTCCACACCAGCAGCCGCCTCCCAACAATGGCGATGACAATTGATCCTGGATAGGCCAAAAGCCTAAGCTCGGGGAGGTTGAACTCCTCCCCACTTTTGCAATCATATCTTTGTTTTCTTCTTTTGATTTATTTTCTTTGCTTCCGGTGCATGTTTATTTTCTGTTTTGCATTGATAAAAGAAAACCCAAAAATATTAGACTAGCTTTTATCTTGTTTTGTGCGAAACTCTCTTGGTTCTCTTTTTAGATTTTTGCAGGTTATTCACTTATAGTGACATAGCCATTGAGAAGAATGCTAGGAGTTGACTCAAGTGAGAAAATGAACAAGCAAAAGGAGGTACCACATTCCTATTTTCTCTTTTTCTGTAAGTTTATTCATGAACATATAGTGTTTGTTCGGTTGCACTTGAGTTCACTCCACGCTTAGCCTATTATCTTCTAGGATATAATCTCAAGGCTAATGTCACTACTTTGGTTTCAACTTATGACAATTACAATCAGTTAGAAAAACAACCTTGTTGGATTAAACTCCAATTCTTTTAGAACAAAAGAAAGTGACTTCACGACAACTTTGGTGCCATGTTTTTCTCTTAAGGGCTTAATCTTAGTAGTGCTCAACACCACATCTTAATGGTTTTTGACTTGATAAACACCTGCTAAAAAGAATTATTTGACGAAAAGAATGTTTTTACGATGGGTGAGGGAGTTGCCAAACTTGCCTTGTTGATCTAAAAAGAGAGACAGAGAATAAAAAGAGAAGAAAAGAAAAGAGAAGAAAAGGCAAAGAAAATGATTATAGAACTACTATTGAGTTATGAGCTAAAAATATTCGATCCTTATGAGAATATTGGCAACACCTCACCACCTGAAATAAAAGGAGAAAAACTAGAGTTCTTGAAAAATAAGGAATAGATGGGATGTTTGATAGCCATGTTTCGAAGTGGGTGTTAATGAAAAGCTATAAGTTTATCCTTCTTTTGACATCTACTTGAGCACCCTTAATTTGACAAAAGCATTCTTGCTTAAAAATATTTTTACCCTCATAAAAGAGGGTCGCCGAAAAGAATTGATTCACAAGCCTAACCAAATTTTTGGCAGTCTCTTTTGAGTTTAAAAGCTATTAGCTAGCGAGTTACTTGCGGTTAGGAACCGACCTTAAGTGCAATTGTTCAGATATATTATGCTCGTGTTTAAGGTTGCAGGATTTGTGACAATAAAATATGATACAACCTTGAACTTGTGAGTTTTCCCCTTTGATTCAATTTCTCACTATTATTCTTTATAGATTTGTCACTCGAGGGGGATTAACAACTAAGCTTAGGGATTTTGATAGCTCCAAATTTCAACACTTTTTACCGAGGATTTTCCTTTGGTTTTTGTCGGGTTTCGTTGGATTTCACCTTTCAACTAATGTTAACATCATGTAACACCCTCAGAATCGGACCTATGCAAGTTTTAGCAAAATTCGCCAAACCCGCATAGAAACGATTCAAAGGTGCCCACCAGGCACTTTCGTGCGGGTGGAAAACGAAGTAATAACATTACACAACAGTCCTCGATGGGACCCACAGAACAGATATATATAACAGCGACTCAAAGAGTCAAGAATACAGATATAATATACAAAGATCCAAATCACCTTGAAAACGATAGAGCGTCCAGCTACGGACAAGATGCAAATGGGGCTAAGAGCCCTGAAGAATAACCAATGGCGCCCATAACCCTGCCCAGTGCCAAGCCGAAGGGTAACCCGCTAACGGCGCCGATCTCAAAACCCGCTTAAACAAAAGGGGTGCCGACAGAGGCAAAGGAAAAAGAAAGGAGCGTCAAGATCGAGGCCAAGACACTACGAGGCTAGAATTGGCGGTCCTCGCCACATAGGTATGGTGGCGGATCAAGCGGCAGCAGCACTAAACAACCTATAGAGACTCGACACAACCGCGGTTATCGAGAGGGTGAGAATGACCTATTCGGATCCAACTGAAGCTAACACCAAACAAACCCATCCCGGTGTTTCTCGAGACCAAACGAGGAAGTCAACCGAGGAACTCACACGGTTGGCGCTTTACTTATTTGGTTATCGTTGCAGCAATTACTAGTCAGGTATAGATAATCGTCCTGATAAAGTAAGCAGTGGGCCCTGTTAGTTAATCATTCCGTTGTAGTTGCAGCAATTACTAATCAGATACAGATAGCATGAGATAAACCCAAAACCCAGCAGTTGTTGGTGCTTTTATTCAGCCATTTTGTTGTAGTTGCAATACTTACTAGTCAGGTACAATGGTCGCAAGCGACACACAAAACAAGCAATTGTGGGCAGTATTATTTAGCCATTCCGTTATAGTGAAGCTGATTACTAGTCATTATAAGGTCAAATTTATAGCAATAAACTTTAGTTATGCTTGTCTATGATCGAGATATCGCGGCTCCAAGTCGCCCATATCCGCTGACACGGCTTTCGAAAGTTTTTACCCGCCGGGTGCACCAATAGCAACACACGCCGATCAACCTCGAAAACCAAATCAAAACCCAACGAGGCTTTCTCGAAAAATCACAGGATTCAGAAATATTTCAGGGCCACCCTTAAGTAGATTCCGCAACGGTTAGCCGACTCAGACGGCCTCAAGGTTTGTGGGCCGTGTAAACGATCGGGAACCCGAAGTGTGGCTGGCTTGTCGCTACCACGTAAACGGGTCACAATTCCTAACAAGATCAAGTGTGCTCGCACAATTTAAATACGTAAAGTAGCATGGCATAAGTACAGATCGTAAATAAAACCTCAAACTAGTTTGTGGCCCCAAGAAATAAGACGAATCAAGCTCGCTGGGGTACCATATACCTCCGGATGTGGATAGCGCAAAAATCAAGGAACAGTATCAAGTACTCGGGGTCTTACGGGACACAAGTGCTCGAAACCAAATATTTTCTATCACCCACCGATGCCTCTGCTTATTCAATTTTAGTTGTTAAACATAAATTAAAGTGGCGATAAGTAAAACTAGAATCATCTCCAACATCAACATGCGGCAATACATCAGCAACTGTGGCATATGACGACACACATCAGCACTTAAGCAAGCAACTACGACGCGCAAGTCCAACTATCTACCAAACAACAGGTATTAGGGTGTGTCCAAGGCAATATAGGGCTGCACGGTATATCACGGGTACGGAAACTAAAGCATCGCAACACAGATAGCAATAGATCAACAGGAGGGAAGTAAATACTATAAATGTAAGATAGGTAGAAAGGGGGAGATGCTCGCCTGAAAACATTGTCGAAGGTTTTCCCCGAAGATCGGGGCGAAGCTCACAACAACTCAACGCCCTTATCCGCGAAGAACCAAATCACTAGAAGAAACACCGGATGCAATATTTAATACATGGCAGAAGATCGGCATGATGCATGCATGATGGATGGCATGGCAAAGGTGCGATGCAATTAGGTCATATTAAGCGGAACCGGGGTCCCGACAATTAATTGGATGGTGCAAGTTATTTAGAAACCCCGCATTTTAAATGTTGTTTAGCATGGCAAACGGTAGTACTAGTTCGCTACACAAGTTTAAATGAGGCCGATATGAGATTAGATTTGCCCGCATATGGGCCCCATATTTAATTATTAGGTGAATCGGCATAAGGCCCCCAAACCACATGAGATGCATGCAAGATGAATGTTTAAGATGCGACAAGTTGGGTTATGATATAAAATAGGGTTCGGGAAAAGGTTCACACATTAGGGTTCTCGACGTTCTTGGGGTCCCGGGGTTCGGGGTTCGACGGCCTCGGCGGGATCGTTCTCGGACTCCGGGGGTTAGGGTCTTGGCGTTCCGGGAAGCCGGACTTGGGGTTTCGGGGTCGCCTCGAATTCTTTCTGGTCGGTGCAGTTCTTGGCGAGCATCGGGTCCGGACTTCGCCCCCGGGAACGGGTCTTCAGGGTCTCGACAACTTCGATTCTCTGTGGGCGATCTTGGCACTCGATGTCCGTGAAGTAGTACTTGTCGCCCTACCGTCTTCGGGTTCGCTCCATTCGGGTCCCTGTCGGAGTACTTGTCGTCCCCTGAAGGAGAGCTTGCGTCTAGGGTCTCGGCGATCTTGGCGCATCGAGGGTGTCGAGGAATCGGTACGGTCTTCGGATTCCGCGAGGGAGATCATGGCGTCGGGGTTTCCGTGATGAAGATCTTGTCGAGGGTTCGGCTAGCGCCACCGGTTACGGTACGGTCTTCGGAGCTCGCGGGTTCTAGACGTGGTCCCACGGTCTCGGTGATCTCGTCGGTGCCATCCTTGGTCACACTGGCTCGTCCTTTGGAACGCCAACGCTTGGACGAGGACAACCACCCCGACGGAATCCCGGGCGTCTATGGCCCTCGAGCGGAGCGAGCAGAGGTAGCGACGGTGGCGTTCATGGCGGGGCGAAACTGGCCAGAGGCGCTCGAGCGGAGGCGAAGGCAGGGCTCGGAGGTCGTCGGTCAGGGGAGCGGCGGTGACGGCCAGGTCGACGCGGGCCCGCACGGAGGAGGCGAGGCGGCACAGCGACGGATGGCCGGGGCGGGTCACGGGCCTGCAGGGGTGCGGCGGGGATCGTCGCTGGCGGCGGAGCTCGCAGGATGGAGCGGCGACGGCGACGAGCTCGGCGGAGGCGTCGGCGCTGCAGAGTGCGCCGGGCGTGGCGAGCTCGGGGGACAACGCGTCGGCAGCGCGGCGGGCGATAAGCGATGGCGGCGGCGGGCGTCATGCTGCGGGTCAGAGGAGGTCGGGGCCGGCTCGAGGACGGTGGCATCTGGGGCCGGCGACGGGCTCTGGCCGGACGCGCCCAGGCGAGGCGGAGGTCGGGGCGAGCCGGCGAGCTAGGAGAGGAGGCGGCGGAGACGTGGATGCGGCGGGCGGGCCTTGAGCAGCGGCGAGAGGCTCGCCGGCGTGCGGGGCAGACGAGGACCACCGGGGCGGAGGCGGTTCATGCGGCCGCTACTGGGTTCAGCGGAGAGCTTGGCCGCAGGGGTGGAGCTTGGAAGGCGGCGTGGGGCCAGCGGCGCCCGAGGCGGCCTCAAGCGGGTGGAAGGAGCACGGCGGCGGGCGCCAGAGGGGGGAGAGGCAGGGTCGGAGAGCTCGGGAGAGGGTGCGGAACGGGGGGAAGAGCAGCGCCGGTGAGGGGCCAGGGAGAGGTGCGAGGCCGCGGGGTGGTTCGTGCGGGGGGAGAGAGAGCCAGGGAGAAGAGAGAGAGGGACGGGGGGACAGGGCAGGTGGAGGAGGGCCCGCGTGGGACCCGCAGGCAGGGGGGGTGGACCGGGGGAGGGCGTGCGTGTGTGTGTAGCAGGGTGGGTGCGGGTTTGGTGGGAGGTAGGGGCCACGGTCAGGGAGAGGGGGGGTGTCTGCGTGTGGTGAGGGAGGGTTTGTGTGGTGTGTGAGTGGTTGAGGGAGGGGAAGGAAGTGAGGTGGCAACGTGTGAGTGGCCAGGGTGAGGTGGAGGGTTGGGTTGGGTAGACTAGTGGGTAACTTTAGGATTTAGGAGCGGTGCAGTTGGACCGATTCAAAAACCTGGGGGTGGTCGTTCGGGTCGATCTGGCCCGTTCGACTGCCCCCACTAAAAATAATATAAATTTTATTTGTGTTAAACGCGCCGTTGGCAAACCGATAGCGGCCAAAACAAAATATTCCGGGGACCCAGTTTTGATGTTTGAAAATAAAGAGGGGCGTTTAGAAAACAACACGGGCTTTGCAAACATAGTTTTAGCAAACAATGCATGATGATGACGATGCAATGCACAAATTCAACGCGATTTTCTAGTAGCGGTTTTGCGGGATGCCACAATTCGACACCACTAACAAGGGATCTCGCCCTCGAGATCCGCCTCATGGTACCGGAAAGAAGGTCGGCGATCTGCGTCTTCTCTCTTCGTGTAGATCCTCGCGACACCACTAACAATGATTCATCCTCCATCTTGAAAACGGCGACACCACCAACAAAGGGTCGTTGTTCCTGATCGTCGCGAGAGCACTCCGGGAACAAAAGGTCGAAGGTAGAGGCATCGCAAATAAAGCCACCCCTAACTTCCGTGGACGGAGTAAAACTGCGGGATCCACTGACTCGACGTACAAGAGCGAATGATAAGAGCAGTGGTAGGGTAGCTACTCCATCCCACACTCAAACATTACTCTGCACACGAATAAGCGGATTAAGCATCCAACTCTCGGAATTAGACTGAAGATCTTCTTAGATGGTATCCGGAACAAAGGAATGTTGCTAGCAGAAATCGTATGAAAGACACAACGATTAGGTTCCGCGATGGTTCCATTGGCATGAACAACACATGCTCAAGGTATACTCCAACTTCACCAAAGCTCGTCCTTCTCATATGTTTTTCAACGACACTGACATCCAGCAAGGAACACAGATGGATAAAGATCTCAAGAACAAAAGATCGGATGAAGGGCACAACAGACAAGTTGCAGATTGATGATCGTAGCACCTCCGTTATAAAAGGAAGAAAGCGAAACCCTGAAGGTACGACGGAAACCCAACCACGAGAAATCCTGGACTCGAAGAGAGAGAAGAGAGCGGATTCAAAACACGTAGAGGTAAGAGGAGAACAGCAGAGGGGTAAGGAGTAAAAGCAGACCTAATCAGATCTATCCAACCGATTTTGCAAAATAGTTTTGACTCTCTACTTCGGCCGTTAGCTAGGTTATCCTACAGGCTGGACTTGTGGGGTATCGCAACTGCTGAGCTCTGATACCACTCAGAACACCCTCGAATCGGACCTATGCAAGTTTTAGCAAAATTCGCCAAACCCGCATAGAAACGATTCAAAGGTGCCACCAGCACTTTCGCGGGTGGAAAGCGTAATAACATTACACAGTCCTCGATGGGACCCACGTAACAAGTTATATAACAATGACTCAAAGAGTCAAGAATACGAATATAATATACAAAGATCCAAATCACCTTGAAAACGATAGCGTCCACTACGGACAAGATGCAAATGGGGCTAAGAGCCCAAGAATAACCAATGGCGTCCATAACCCTGTGCCAAGCGGAAGGGTAACCTCGCTAACGGGCGTCGATCTCAAAACCTGCTTAAACAAAGGGGTGCGGCGAGGGCAAAGGAAAAAGAAAGGAGCGTCGATCGAGGCCAAGACACTGCGAGGCTAGACCGCGGTCCTCGCCTACATAGGTATGGTGGATCAAGCGGCGGCACTGCACTAAACAACCTATAGAGACTCGACAACCGCGGTTATCGAGAGGGTGAGAATGACCTATTCGGATCCAACTGAAGCTAACACCAAACAAACCCATCCCTGGTGTTTCCCTCGAGACCAAACGAGGAAGTCAACCGAGGAACTCACACGGTTGGCGCTTTACTTATTTGGTTATCGTTGCAGCAATTACTAGTCGTATAGATAATCGTCCCGATAAAGTAAGCGATGGGCCCTTAGTTAATCATTCCGTTGTAGTTGCAGAATTACTAATCGATCTGATAGCATGAGATAAACCCAAAACCCAAATAGCTTGTTGGTGCTTTTATTCAGCCATTTTGTTGTAGTTGCAATACTTACTAGTCAGTACAATGGTCGCAAGCGACACACAAAACAAGCAATTGTGGGCGTATTATTTAGCCATTCCGTTATAGTGAAGCTGATTACTAGTCATTATAAGGTCAAATTTATAGCAATAAACTTTAGTTATGCTTGTCTATGATCGAGAATCATGCTCCAAGTCGTCCATATCCGCGACACGGCTTTCGAAAGTTTTACCCGGCGGTGCACCAATAGCAACACACGCCGATCAACCTCGGAAAAACCAAATCAAAACCCAACGAGGCTTTCTCGATCGAACAATCACAGATTCAGAAATATTTGGGGCCACCCTAAGTAGATTCCGCAACGGCTAGGACTCGAGACGCCTCAAGGTTTGGGTGGACGGCGAACGATCGGGAACCCGAAAGTGTGGCTGGCTTGTCGCTACCACGTAACGGGTCACAATTCCTAAACAGACAGGTGTGCTCGCACAATTTAAATACGTAAAGTAGCATGGCATAAGTACAGGATCGTAAATAAAACCTCAAACTAGTTTGTGGCCCCAAGAAATAAGACTGAATCAAGCTCGCTCAGGGGTCCCATATACCTCCGGATGTGGATAGCGCAAAAATCAAGGAACAGTATCAAGTACTGGGTCTTACGGGACACAAGTGGGCGTTCGAAACCAAATATTTTCTATCACCCACCGATGCCTCGCTTATTCAATTTTAGTTGTTAAACAGAAATTAAAGTGGCGATAAGTAAAACTAGAATCATCTCCAACATCAACATGCGGCAATACATCAAAGAATCGTGGCATATGACGACACACATCAAGACTTAGCAAGCAACTACGACGCATAAGTCCAACTATCTACCAAACAACAATGTATTAGGGTGTGTCCAAGGCAATATAGGGCTGCGGTATATCACGGTACGGAAACTAAAGCATCGCAACACGAGATAGCAATAGATCAACAGGAGGGAAGTAAATACTATAAATGTAAGATAGGTAGAAAGGGAGATGCTCTGAAAACATTGTCGAAGGTTTTCCCAAGATCGGCGACTCACAACAACTCAACGCCCTTATCCGCGAAGAACCAAATCACTAGAAGAAACACCGGATGCAATATTTAATACACGGCAGAAGATCGGCATGATGCATGCATGATGGATGGCATGGCAAAGGTGCGATGCAATTAGGTCATATTAAGCGGAACCGGGGTCCCGACAATTAATTGGATGGTGCAAGTTATTTAGAAACCCCGCATTTTAAATGTTGTTTAGCATGGCAAACGGTAGTACTAGTTCGCTACACAAGTTTAAATGAGGCCGATATGAGATTAGATTTGCCCGCATATGGGCCCCATATTTAATTATTAGGTGAATCGGCATAAGGCCCCCAAACCACATGAGATGCATTCAAGATGAATGTTTAAGATGCGACAAGTTGGGTTATGATATAAAATAGGGTTCGGGAAAAGGTTCACACATTAGGGTTCTCGACGTTCTTGGGGTCCCGGGGTTCGGGGTTCGGGGTCCAGGGTTCGACGGCCTCGGCGGGATCGTTCTCGGACTCCGGGGGTTAGGGTCTTGGCGTTCCGGGAAGCCGGACTTGGGGTTTCGGGGTCGCCTCGAATTCTTTCTGGTCGGTGCAGTTCTTGGCGAGCATCGGGTCCGGACTTCGCCCCCGGGAACGGGTCTTCAGGGTCTCGACAACTTCGATTCTCTGTGGGCGATCTTGGCACTCGATGTCCGTGAAGTAGTACTTGTCGCCCTACCGTCTTGAGTTCGCTTCCATTCGGGTCCCCGCTTGAGTACTTGTCGTCCTCAAGGAGAGCTTGCTTCTAGGGGCTCGGCGATCTTGCGCATCGAGGGTGTCGAGGAATCGCACGGTCTTGATTCCGAGGGAGATCATGGCGTCGGGGTTTCCGTGATGAAGATCTTGTCGAGGGTTCGCTAGCGCCACCGTTCTGATGCACGGTCTTGAGCTCGCGGGTTCTAGACGTGGTCCCACGGTCTCGGTGATCTCGCCGGTGCCATCCTTGGTCACACTGGCTCGTCCTTTGAACGCCAACGCTTGACGAGGACAACCACCCGACGGAATCCGGCGTCTATGGCCCCTCGAGCGGAGCGAGCAGAGAAGCGACGGTGGCGTTCATGGCGGGCGAAATCTGGCGGGCGCCGAGCGGAGGCGGCGTGGCTCGGAGGTCGCCGGTCGAGGAGCGGTGGCCAGGTCGACGCGGGCCCGCACGGAGGAGGCGAGGCGGCACAGCGACGGGTGGCCGGGGCGGGTCACGGGGTGCGACGGGATCGTCGCTAAGCGGAGCTCGCAGGATGGAGAGCGGCGGCGGAAGCTCGAGGCGCGCGGAGGGCGTGCCGCTGCAGAGGGTGCGCCCCGGGGCGGCGAACGGCGGTCGGGGACAACGCGTCGACGGCAGCGCGGCAGACGGACGATGGCGACGGCGGCGGCCGGGCGTCGCGCTGCAGGAGGTCGGGCCGCTCGAGGACGGTGGCATCCGGGCAGCGACGGCTCTGGACGCGCCAGCGAGGCGGAGGTCGGGCGAGCCGAAAGCTAGGAGGCGGCGGAACGTGATGCGGCCGGGCGGGGCGGCGGCGAGGGCTCGCCCGGCGTGCAAGCGACGGGACCACCGGGCGGAGGCGGTTCATGAGCCAGCTACTGGGTCGGGCGAGAGCTTGGCCGTCAAGGTGGAGCTTGAAGGCGGCCGGCGGACGGCGGCCGAGGCGGCTGGCGGCGGGTGGAAGGAGCACGGCGGGCGCCAGAGGGAGAGGCAGGGTCGGAGAGCTCGGGAGAGGTGCGGCAGGGAAGAGCAGCCGGTGAGGCTGGGAGAGGTGCGAGGTCATGGGTGGTTCGTGCGGGGGGGAGAGAGAGCCAGGGAGAAGAGAGAGAGGGACGGGGGGACAGGGCAGGTGGAGGAGGGCCCGCGTGGGACCCGCAGGCAGGGGGGGTGGACCGGGGGAGGGCGTGCGTGTGTGTGTAGCAGGGTGGGTGCGGGTCTGGTGGGAGGTAGGGGCCACTAGTGGGAGAGGGGTGTCTGCGTGGTGAGGAGGTTGTGTGGTGTGAGTGGTTGAGGGAGGGGAAGGAAGTGAGGTGGCAACGTGTGAGTGGCCAGGGTGAGGTGGAGGGTTGGGTTGGGTAGACTAGTGGGTAACTTTAGGATTTAGGAGCGGTGCAGTTGGACCGATTCAAAAACCTGGGGGTGGTCGTGGTCGTCGATCTGGCCGCTCGACTTCCCACTAAAAATAATATAAATTTTATTTGTGTTAAACGCGCCGTTGGCAAACCGATAGCGGCCAAAACAAAATATTCCGGGGACCCGGTTTTGATGTTTGAAAATAAAGAGGGGCGTTTAGAAAACAACACGGGCTTTGCAAACATAGTTTTAGCAAACAATGCATGATGATGACGATGCAATGCACAAATTCAACGCGATTTTCTAGTAGCGGTTTTGCGGGATGCCACACATCACGAATTAGTGAACCTTGGTTTTGTGTGATGGTTTTCAGGTATTAAACATTTTTGGAAGATCTTGGAGCATTTAGGAGCTATTTACAATTAAAGCACAAATCTCCAATTGAAGCCCCCTTCATGAGAGGCGTCCAGGGTGCGTAATGACCACTGGTTCGGTCGGAACGTGCCCGTACCGCCCATCCGTACAACCCGACCACGCCTTCGTTATATCAACACAAGTAACTTCTGTATTGGGGGCGAGACGAAAAACATAACACAACCGCCGCAAACAGTTCCAGAAAAGGGGAGATCAGATCTAAAGGAGGAGAAGAACATCGCCTCATTATTCGAAGATCTCTAGCCTCTAACCCATTCACTCCACCATCATCACCTCTTGTATTGGGGGAGAGATATTGGCACTTGTAAGATTAGTGTTTGATAATTTATTTGTATTTGATTTAATTCTCAAACAGTATTGTGGCTTTGTTACGGTAAAGTTGTGATGATTTCCATTTGCAATATTATTGTGCCTTTGATCTATCTTTCTCTCATGTCTGAGTAAATCCCCATAGGCATGGGAGATATAGGGAATTGGTGAGATGTGATATGCCTTTCTTATTTCCATACAATTGTTATTATTGTCGTGATTATTATATTGTGAGAATAAATATCTATGTTTGTCTAATGCTTGTTGTCTAATTTAAGGGCCCAGATAACATGATCCCGAGATCTCATAGATATGAACTTGTTTACTAGCGAATCGGCGACCCCGAGTGACACGACCGATACCAATGAGGAGCTAATACTACTCGAGGATGAACAAGAAACCATCAAGATTAAAATCTTGATCCAGTCAAAAGACCTTAATTAATATACTGACCATTACTGTGGTAACATGCAGAAGGATCATTAGGACAAGGAGGAATTTTTCATGAGGACTCCTAATCGGCATACAGGTTGCTTTTCTACTCACTTATGAATAAGAAGTATCACAATCACCTATCTTATTTTATTCACTTGGCACATTCACTATCATCATGAACCATTTCTCTTCGCACCTAACTTCTCATATGCAGGAACTTCGAACACTTTCATCGCCTTTCTACTTTTATGTTATTTACTTTTTGCATCTTCCTTTACTCAAGCTACCTCTATTATTCACTCACCACTTTTCACCGTCAACGCTTGTAGTCAATTCACTCAAGAGAACGTAACACCTTGGGTGCGACAGAAACTTCGCATAAAAACATTTACCAAAACTCCTTATTGGCATCGATATAAAAACTAGAATTAATACTTCCGCAAAAACATGCTCTAACGAATCTGTGCACTTGCAAGCCATCAAATATATATTTTACTTAATAATTATTATAGCCCGATGCTACGTGGTATAACATTTGGATCTAAAGACTATTGCTATGCATGTGACTCGCAAGGGCTTTAGTGTATTAGGATGTGCTATCGACAACCCTATCTATATTAAATAATTTTATACATAAATGTGTGTATTATTATCTTTATCCCATATGATGTGCACCTGCCGGTGAAGCTTCAATCCTGGCCTATTTCTATCCATTGCAACAACCAACAATTTAAAGTAAACTAGAAATGTATGATAAACATAAGATAAAACGAATAAACAAGTATTGTAGACGCCCCTCATATTTTTTCATTTAGCATTGTTTCCCAAGGTTCGATAAACCTAAGTTTACTAGGAAAAAAAACTAGCTATAAATCCGGATCGAAGGTATCAGGGTATATCTTGGCAAAGAGTAGCAAGTTCCAAGACGCCTATGATCATGTGAAACGCATGCCCATGAGTGGAGTAGACATGCAATTGTTGGTGGCCAATGCATTTTTTTACTTCAAAGAGACCAATGAGAACAAGTCATACAATTTGGTGCATGATTGGAAAGAAATCAAGGATTGCCCTAAGTGGGAGGAAATCTACGAGGTCTCCAAGAGAGACCGCAATGGAGGAAGGACGAAGAACAACTCCTCGGTGGTAGATCTTGTAGAGGCAGAAGCAAGTGAAGCCCCAAAAGGCAACCATGCAGGACAGCCAAAGTGCCAAAAGGCAAGGAAATCAAACTTGTTCGTGGGGCCAATGCCATGGCATTTCAATCTACTTTGAAGGTAATGATAGCCGACAAAGAGGTGTCTAGTGAGAGGAAGTGCAAGGAGAGGGAGGACCAATTGAAGAGCTTCATGGACTATCAATCTAGGAAGCTATAACTTGATGAGAGCAAAACCTGAGCCAAGGCCATGGAAGCGAAGCTTAAATTCCAACTTAAGTAAAAAGAGACCAAACTCAAACTTAAAAAAATTGATTTGAATGCTCAAGAAAGGGCCAAGGAGGCTGAGCTAAAAGAAAGGGAAGTTGAGCTCAAGCAACTTGCAATGACAAAGGAGTTTGAGCTCAAGAAAAAAGAATTTGAGGTCAAGATACTCGCTAAGGAGAACCATATCATGACGGCCAAGCAACATGGATGAAACCCAAAAGGTTTGGATCTAAAGGAAGCAAAAGTTGATCCTCGAAAGGAATGTATGATTATTCCTTGCCTATCGTATTCTGTGTTGAACTTCGTTAGTCCTTTATTTAAACAATTGTACGTTGGATGGATTGTAAGTTAAACTTTATTATGCCCGTATATTTGTGTGTTAATCATGGCCAAAAATCCATGAAATGGTCCTCTTTGAGGTCATAAACCGTGAAAAATTTCAAAAAGGTGCAGATCGAGCTTCGTGGCCACGTGCGCACAAATCCCAGACCGAATTGGCAGGAGAAATGCACCCCTAGACACACAGGCGGATAGGACTCAAACAAACCGATTCGGGGTCCGATTTGCGTCCGCCTGCTTGGATGCTCTAAAGCTTGTAAGAGCATCTCCACTCAGCTTCCCAGCAGGCCGTTTCCAGGGCATTTTTTGGTTCGGACACCGAAAATTAGCCCAACCGCGTTCCCAGGACCCCGGTTTTGTTCGGATTTGGGCCAACTTTGGTCCGGACTTCCCAGTCCATTCCCGGGGTGCCGGGAACACCTTGGGAACAGCGGATGAAGCGAATTCGGCGAAAAAAAGTTTTGGCACGTGGACCCGCCCAATCAGCGACACAAGCCGAGTCGTCATCATCCTTCTGCCTCGGAACCCCACGACGGACCACCGGGTATTAACTGACCGTCTCGTTGGCCACACGTCGCTGTAATGGCACGCCACAGCCGTCTCGTCTCCCGCGACGGACCTGCGGTAAATAACTTCCCATCGGTTCCCCTTTTCCTGCCCTCGCCGCTCACTTCGGCTTACAAAAGCTGTCGACCTCGCTGGCTCACTTCGCACACTCTCACAGCTTCCCCACTCCCCCAACTCCGGCGAACTCCAACTCTCACATCTTCCCATCCCCCTAACTCCGGCGAAGGCCATGGCTGAGAGGTTCCCCGACGATCTCGTGGAGGCGAACGGCTTCGGCCGCCGCACGCTCTAGCCCTGGGAGTCCCGAATGCTGCACGACGCGGGGTACATGGCGTTGCCGGACACCCAAACCCGCCCAGATGGAAGCTCAACACCGGCAGGATCCTCGTGCCGCTGGTGCCGGCCGATGAGGAGATAGTCGAGGAGATCCAGGCCACCATTGTGGCCATGGACGACCCGGATCTCACTGAGGACCCCGGCAACCTGCTCTACTGGGAGCAGTTCTTCGCCGACCGGCGGCTCTGGGAGCTCGCCCACCATGAGGTACCGCCAGGATCGCCGCCGAAGCGCAACAACGCGGCGACGTGGCGACGATGGTGGAGCGCCCCCGGACGGACGCTCGCGGCCGTGCTGGAGCACATCCATGCCGGCAACAACCTGTGGCTCGTCTTCCCCCACACCCCGGTGCTGGCGTCCAAGGCGAGGCGCCATCCTGCGGCCAAGTGGCTCCCGAGGAGGATGAGTAGCCTCAGCTCCTCCTCCTCCGCAGCCTTGGTGTAACACCCCGACCTCTCCGAACCGGTGGTTGTCACTCCTGGCAGCTCAATAGGATCTCTCGACTAACCCCACAGACCAACACTAGTCTTTTTTGCACACTTTGTCCTCACTCATGCGCACCCGGTATCCACTTCCCGGTCGGTCACCCATCCTAGAATTGCTCTAGGCCAAGCACACTTAACCTTAGAGTTCTTTTCAAATGAGTTTCCGGAAAAGAAGTTGCAACTTGTTGGTATGAGTTTCCTATCAATCCTATTAATCCATGCACCAGGGTCTCACACACACCTACCCTTAGAAGATCGACGTCCTCGTCGATCAACCACAAGTCAGGAACGTCCCCTCGTTGTCACACGTCTGTGCATCTAGTGCTGGCACATTGCCATGCTGTGTCCACTCCGGGCCACATGCGCCATGCTACACATGTCCGCCACTAACCCGCACACGCCCATGTAACCGCGAGGATCGGCTCTGATACCACTTGTAACACCCTGGCCTCTCCGGACCGGTGGCTGTCACTCCTGACAGCTCAATAGGATCTCTAGACTAACCCCACAAACCAACACTAGTCTTTTCTGCGCACTTTGTCCTCACTCATGCGCACCCAGTACCCACTTCCCGGTCGGTCACCCATCCTAGAATTGCTCTAGGCCAAGCACGCTTAACCTTAGAGTTCTTTTCAAATGAACTCCCGGAAAAGAAGTTGCAACTTGTTGGTATGAGTTTCCTATCAATTCTATTGAGCCATGTGCCAGGTTCTCACACTCGGCCTCGCGCTCGTCCGGCTCCGCGCCGACGACTTCGCCACCACTCTGGCCGGTCAAGCAGGAGCCGGACACGCCGGTCCACTCGCCGCCGCGGATTAGGGCGCGAGGCATCGTCATCAACAAGCCCTGCGCGCCTTCTCCGTCCACTGGCCGTCTCCGGCTTCGCCAGCCGAAGCCGGAGTCGGCGTAATGGGCGGTGCCAGTCGACGAGGACGCCTTCGCCATGAGGATGACGATAGAGCAATCCCTCCACGACGCCATGCCGACGCTGGAGCCTGCGTCGCCGGACATCCTCGCCTGGTCTAGGGCGGACTGGAAGCAGACGGAGCAGCTTCGCGTCCAGCGCCAGCAGGAGGAGGCCGAACACTAGGCTAGGGTTGGCCGCGAGTTCGCCTACTAGGGTGTGCCGCTCATCGTTCTCGATGACGATGAAGACACCGGATCGTCGTACCAACCCTGGAGCTGCGGTGATGACGGTCAGGGCAGCTCCCGCCCACCAGCCGCAGAGCGACGACTACGACAAGGCCGACCCCGGCTACACCTGCTTCTACAGTAACTTTGGCATGTATAAGCGGCGTCCGACATCGGCATCAGCATCGGCAGTGGCTTTTTAAGTTTTTCTAGTTATTATTTAGCCTAAATGCAGTTAAAATTCGGGTGTTCGCCCGAATTCGATGTAATATTTATGTATTCCCCCTTATTAATGAAAACCGCCTATATTCACCCAAAATTTGCCGATTTTTATTGAATGTTGGCCAAACGTGGGAACTCGGCCTAGGAACGCGAGTGAAAAACTCGGTGTTTTTAAGCCAAACTAATTTTACTAGACCTAAAATACATTCGGATTTTGGTCTAGAGAACGGTCAACGAGTCGAGTGGAGATGCTCTAAGAGCATCTTCACTCATTGGACGAACCTAGGCCAAAATCCGGACCTTTTTTTGGCCGGACGGAACTTGATTTCGGCCTGGGTACGCCCAGTTTCCCACTCGCGTACACAGGCCGAGTACCTAGGCGAACACAAAACGGTGACATATTTGAATCTTTATCGTTCCCGCCGACGCGTGCTCGGCCACAAGGTGTTCGACAGAAATATCCACAAATTCGGCAGCATATTATTACATAAACGCCCACAAATTCGGCGGAAAAAGACTCTCAGTCGTCGATGGGGAT
This sequence comes from Avena longiglumis, assembly GCA_030063025.1. Taxonomy (NCBI): domain Eukaryota; kingdom Viridiplantae; phylum Streptophyta; class Magnoliopsida; order Poales; family Poaceae; genus Avena; species Avena longiglumis. Next base: position 174,355,001 of record CP125973.1, read on the forward strand.
GAGCTCCTGCGGCGTGGCGGACGCGACATTCGTCTCAGAGGAAGGGGAAGACGTGATCACGCCCCTGCAGGATGGCCTGACGTTGCGCCATGTACCAGGCCTTGACTGGCGAGCTCATATTCGACGTGTCCTCGCCGCCCATCAGGAACTTGAGGTCCGTGTTGCGCTTCTTGGCGGCGTAGTTGGCCTTCTTCTCGGCGAGGTTGGCTTTCTTCTCGGCGAGGTTGGCCTTGTTGAGGGCCACCTTTTCCCCTTGTGTCTCGATCAGCTGCTTCTAGCGCTCCTCGCTCTTCTCAGCCCTCTTCTCGGCCTAAGCCCTCGTGTCGGCGATGAATTTCTCGATCGAAGCCTGGAGACGCTCGGCGGGAGGTCCGGCGGCCTTGAGCATCTTCGCCTTCTTCTGGACGATCTCAGGTCTTCCTTCGCTGGCAGCAGCGGCCGGGGCCTCAGGGTTGTAGACGTCGTCCTTGTTCTTGGAGAGACTCAGGCGAGTGTCCCGCCACTTCTCGCAATTCTCGATTTGCTCAAAGACATGATGGAACTTGAACTCCATCTTCATGTCCTCTCGAAACAGAGCAAGTGCACGGCGCAGCTGCAAAATGAAAGTGTGTCAAAATGGAAGTGACGAGGTTTAATCTCGTCAATGCCCATTGTTATGGACTTGGGTTTTGGAGAAGATGGGGATGCTGGAGATTGTGGAACGGTTAACAGACAAGCAACCAGGGGACACGAGATTTACCCAGGTTTAGGCCCCCGGAGGGAAAACCCTACTCCTGCTTGTCTGCTCTTGATTACGGCGGAACCGAAGGTTATAGGGTGCGCAGATTCGATCTGGCGTGGAGGTGTGTGCGAAAGTATGAGTCGAGCCCTAGATCTGTAGATCTATCATGGAGGTGGAGATCGTAGATCTACCTATTGGGGGGTTATGGCGTCTGTAGGTCGTGCCCTCCTCGTTGGACCCTCCTAGCCTTTATATATGGGGAGTCTAGGTCTCGGGTGCCAATACGAGTAGGTTACAAGTTGTATTCAAACTCTAGTCTTGAGGTTTCCTTGTCTTGTGCGCTTGGGAGTCCGTGTCCATATGGCTTCGTAGCAGCCGAAACGTCATAGGCGTCATGGACCCTGGCAGGTCGTCGAGTGGGCCTTCCGTCGGCCGACCAGTATACTAACATCGGTACCCGTAGGGCATATCCATGTCAAGAGTTTCAAGTCTCCATCCGAAACGTAGATTCGGGTGGAGACTTAGTTGTCTTGAACCTTGTATTTGGATGTCGGAGTCGAAAGTTGTGTCGAGTGCGAAGCACTTCACCCGGAAGTTCACCGAGTCAGCTGAATTTGTTCGGCTGTTGTAAAGGAATCGACATCGTGGACGTAGTCAACACAATGGACTATAGGGTGCGCGACCAGCGCTCCCTATGGGAGTAGCCCCCGAGTGTCTGTAGGACACAATTTTTTTCGGATGCTTGAATCAATCCTCCCTATGGGAGTAGCCCCCGAGTCTGTAGTGGAGTCGTAGACTCGGCGTAGGACTCGAAGATCTTGTGTGTGCGCGACCCGCCTCCGCTTTAGTAGCCCCGAGTGTCTGGCGGAGTCGTAGACTCGGGCAGAGACTCGAGTCTTGTATCGTGCAGTTGTAGCCAAAAATCTCGTGGGCGTACCGCTGACCCGGAAGTACATCGGGTACGCGACCAGCGCTCCTGATAGGAGTAGCCCCGAGTATCTAATCGAGTCGCAGACTCGAGTGGAGACTCATGCGAGGAGAAACCACTGACCCGGAAGTGCATTGAGTCAGCGTCTCACGCATAAGGAGCCAAGAGTCGATGTAGTGGAGTGCGCGGCATTTAGCCGGAAGGACTCAACGTTCCGGATAAAGTCGACACCGTTGCTTCTGTCGGGTGCGCGATCAGTGTCGTATCAGTCGAGTGTGTGTCCAACATCACGTCTTTGTAAGCTACATAAAACATAAAGAATTGTGAAGTACTTGTATCTTGTAAGGAATATTTGCCTTTTGGCTTGTTTAGTAAGATTCTGGTGCCAATCGAGTCGACACTTTTGCACTGTATGCTAGGCCTTTTCGTTAGCCTGATTACCCTTAGTCTCAGTACCTTGCCGAGGCACTCGGAGTTCAAGGATTCGACGATCAGGCAGAATCAGCTACTCGGGCTGTCGCGTTCGAGGTGTTCGAGTGCGTGGAGCCGATGGCACATTAGGTTACTCGAAGAGGGCGCAGCCCCGAGTGTTTCGAGTGCGAGTTAAAAAGGAAATCAACTCTAAGTAGAGAGAAACTTAGCTTTGTTGGTGGTTGTCGTGGACGGAGTTGACGCGGTAGCAGGCCTCATGCGGACATGGTCGACGCGGCGAACCACAATCATAGCGGCGACGGGTTTCTGAAGTTGATGGTGGTAGCGAGCTCAGCACCCGAAAATTGTCGCGATCGAAGACCGCACCGGGTCGCCACATTCGAAGGATGTATCGGGTCATCGCAGCCGAAAACCGCATTGGGTCGCCGATGTCGAGGGAGCCCCCGAGTCGTGGTCACTGAAGCCGATGCGGCCAGTTGCCCAATCGAAGATCACGTCGGGTTGCCGCATCTGAAAGATGCAGCGGAGAGCCCCCGAGTCGTTGGAGCCGAAGATCATATCGGATCGCCGCTTGTCGAAGACCGCGGCGGGTCACCGCATCCGAAGATTGTGGAAGGTCACTCGGAGGTGTCGGCGCAGCTCCTGGGTGTATATTTAACGCGGTCGTGTAGTCGAGGTCAACGAAACGGAGTCGACGAGGTGGGGTCGCCGGACTTTTGTTTGGAGGAGTTGATGCGGCGGCGAGTTTGTCCCGCGCGTAGAATTACGGCCGAGTATCTTTGCAGCTTGATCGATTTTTTTATCCGCATGCGGTTAGCACTTCCGGCCGCGAAATCCATGTATCCATACGTATTCTGAAGCATATATGTAACTTCACGTGTAGTACTTGATTTGATCTGCAAGGTTGAGTTGTCATATGTGGCCAAAGCAATGCGATTTTTTTCTTTCCATTGCTGAACAGTCCTTCACGATTATCAGTCATAGATTTCTTATTCACTCGCATCAACTTGGTCTTGTCCTTGGAACTTGAACCGTCGGCAGCTGTCTTAGAATCTTTGATTGGGTCGGTTCTAGACCAGAATTCACGTTGATGTATCCGGAGCCAACTAAATCGGGAGAACCGGCCGACATGCGTGTAGATGAATCAGATCCAATCTAGTCTCTAAGTACGTGGCTGGCGAGTCCATCGACTCCATAATGAGGAAATCGAAGTCAGCCATAGTAGAATTGTTGATGCTGTAAATTTGAGCACGTCGATGTAGATCCGTTTTCTCGAGACAGGCAAGTCGCAGATTTCTGATGATGGGACCGTCACGACCGCACGATCAGCAGCCCCAGTTCCCACAGACGGCGCCAATTGACGAGGTTTGATCTCGTCAATGCCCATTGTTATGGACTTGGGTTTTAGAGAAGATGGGGATGCTGGAGATCGTGGAACGGTTAACAGACAAGCAACCAGGGGACACGAGATTTACCCAGGTTCAGGCCCCCGGAGGGAAAACCCTACTCCTGCTTGTTTGCTCTTGATTACGGCGGAACCGAAGGTTACAGGGTGCGCAGTTTCGATTTGGCGTGGAGGTGTGTGCAAAAGTATGAGTCGAGCCCTAGATCTGTAGATCTATCATGGAGGTGGAGATCGTAGATCTACCTATTGGGGGGTTATGGCGTCTGTAGGTCGTGCCCTCCTCGTTGGACCCTCCTAGCCTTTATATATGGGGACGCTAGGTCTCGGGTGCCAATACGAGTAGGTTACAAGTTGTATTCAAACTCTAGTCTTGAGGTTTCCTTGTCTTGTGCGCTTGGGAGTCTGTGTCCATATGGCTTCGTAGCAGCCGAAACGTCATAGGCGTCATGGACCCTGGCAGGTCGTCGAGTGGGCCTTTCGTCGGGCTGGACCAGGTATACTAACATCGGGTACCCGTAGGGCATATACATGTCAGGAAGAGAGTGCACGACAAAGCTAGTGTTCGCGCGTACCTTGTTGTTCATGTTTTCCCCAGTGGCTTGTGTGTGGTCGACCTCTTCCACACAGCTGTGGCACTTGCTGCAGGCAGTCTGGATGATCGCCCAATAATTGCTAATAGCCTTCTTCCCTCGCTCCATGTGGATTTTGCGATACTTTGGGTCGCACATGCTACGCTCGTCGAACGCTGCCTTCACGCGCCGCCAATAATTGTCTGAATTTTGGTTAGCACCGGTGATCGGATCCATGCTCACCGTTTTCCAAGCTTTGGCGAGACAGGTGTCCTCGACCGCGATCCACTTGATCCGAGCATCCGCCGAAGTGCCCGGATTCTTCTTCCCCTTCTTGCCTTTCGCCTCAGCCTCGACGTCCTCGGCTGCGCGCTTATGCCTCTCGGCCGGTCTCGGCGAGGTCCTGGGACTCGATGCCGTGCTCGGCGTCGGCCCGGGTCTGCTCCTCCGTGAAGAAGGAGGGGCGGTTGGAGGCCGAGCCTGTTGCGATCAAGTCCTCCATGTACGCCTCGACCGACATGCCAGCCGGAAGGGCGCCCGGCATTCACGAACAGTTGTGTCGGCCTCGCCGGCGCGCCAAGCTTCCGAAGAAGGCGGTCCACTACAAGGCAGGGCTTGCATACGCCGGAGAGGTGGAACAGGGGAGGTTGAACTCGGGCGACGAGGAGTACCTCTGCCGAGCGGTCGCCTGGCTCTCCTGGAAGCCTGCCGAAAAGATCGGCGAGAATCCGACGGGCGAGCCGACGCTCGCTTCCTGGGCGGGTACGGCCGCCATCAACGCCGACTCGTGCCGCCGCCGCCCGCTTTCACATCGCTTTCTCTTCGTCGCCTTCTCCCGCCTCATTGCTTGTGAGCCGCCTCTCCTTCCGCTTCTTCCGATCGGCCGACGAGATTCGCTGGTGTGCTCCTTCTCCCGGCGGAGGACATGCCCTCGGCCGTCGGCCGGCGCTTCTTCGCCCGCCTTCACGGACCTCGCGAGGATCGATCTGGGTTGGACGAAGCTCTTGGCGACATGTCGACGAGGAGCTCCGGAGTGGCGGGAGGAAAAGGAAGAAAGGCGGAGTGAGAAGACAAGGCGGGAGCTCGCTGTGGCGGGAGCACCTTCTCGCCGACAGTGGCTCCGCTGGCCAAGGTCCGACGTTCTTAGGCGTATCCGGATCCTGCATTTGGATGGACCGGACCAAAACACACCGAAATCCGAACGAAAACAGGTCTCTAGGTACGCGACTGGACCGATTTTCAGCGTGCACATCTAGTTTCGGCATCTGGGTACGCGCGAGTGGAGATGCTCTAATCCTCAAAGTGTTTGTACATTTTCAGCAATCTCGATGACGAGGTTGTCGACGATATTCCCCGCGGATATCCCATCCGGTCATCCCAACTGTGCCGAAAGCTACCCCGAGCATACGACCTGTCTACGGCCACACCGTCCAAACACGAAACACCGGAGCCAACCCAATGAGGTACCGGGTCCTGCGCGCGCGTGTTTCCCCCGCACTGGTGTCCCGTGTCCCCTGACTGCTATTGGCCCGCGTGCTCCGCGCTCGTCGCAACCAGATTACGGACGACGTGTGAGCCCAGCGGAGCTGCCTGCAACGTGCTCGACCACTGCCTCATCAGCAGTCAGCACGATCCATCCATCCCGACTGCTTCTAATCGCATCTTCTCTCCACGCAGCACACGTTTAAACTAATAATCCAGTCGGCTTCCAATCCTTTCCAGCACCAATTCCGCTCGTAGCTTCAGATCTTCGCTTGCATCTCGTCTCGCTCTAAGCGGAGCTGCGGAGAGATGAGTGAAGCGGAGGCGCCTCTCATCACCGAGGAGGCGGTGGAGCGCGGCTCGGCGTCCTCCGGCAGTCGCCTTGGCGGCTCCGGCAGGGAGAGCTCTAAGAAGTACCGCAGGCGCTCGGACGCGCTAGCCTACGGCGACCGTTACCAGAAGGCGGCCGCTCTCGTCGACCTCGTCGGTTCCCGCTCTCCCTTGCTCGCACCTCCCCTCCTCCGCTCTAAATTTGCTCTGCTTCGTTGAGCTGCGCTGTTTGCTCTAGATTGTAGTTAACTGAGATGCTCGTGGAGCTTGGGTTGTTGTGGCCGGTGACTGGTGAGTGAGATGATGTCGTAGGAGTGATGTTTGATGAATTGTCTGCCCTGAGCTCCGGACACTGATTTGGCGCTGAGCTTTATGTGGCTGCAGTTATTGTGCGCTGGTGGTTCGGAGGCAGAGGTGCCCCGTCTGATGTATCT